>CM068580.1:18274469-20674469 GCA_035048485.1 Pteria penguin | reverse complement strand
GATAAATGTTTATTTTAAGTAACAATTGTTTTTAGATCTGACCTTTTGACCCCAAAATCAATCCCACCCTAGACCTTTACATGAGCTAGCCTTATATGAAGTTTGAAAGAATTCAATCATTCACATCTCAAGTTACCATCTGGAAACCAGAATACAATGAAAAATGCCTATTTTTAGAAACAGTGACCCTAGAAGTTGACCTTTTGACCCCAAAATCAGTCCCACATTAGATCTTTACATAAGCTAACAGTAACACTGTATGAAGTTTGAATCAAATTTGTCATTCCTAACTGAAGTTATTGTCTGGAAACCATCGGGAGAGACAGACGGACAACAAGTCAACAAACACTCTAGTCCCTCTAGTTTCACTGGCCGGGGACTAATAAACTTCCTGATTGTTGTTCTCTCACTGTTTTTGACTAAATTTTGATAAAAAAGATTACAATTCAGTTTCTTTCTTTTTTTTTAATTTTAAAACTTCTTTATAGAAAAATCACTTGTCCAATTGTACAAGTACTTAACAAGATTCACTTGTCCATGAAAAATTTTCACTGGTACTCGACAAGCGGACAAGTCTTAATGTCGAGCCCTGAAAAGTTGATGTGTCACTATGCCCTGAAAGCCCCCGCTGGCAGCAAAATTTTTCAAATGACATTTTTTAACAGCACATGTAGTCCAAGGGCCATAACTTCGGTAAAAATGTAAGTACAGGATTTTCCTTGAAATATGTACATCTACATATTGTGAGCTTTATGTGTACCAAGTTTCATTGAAATCAACCAAAAGGTTAAGGAAAAGTTGCGAAGACAAGGTGAATTTACTACATATGCTTAGAAATCTAAGTCAAAAGGCTATAACTCCTGTAAAAAGTTATGGACAGGATTCTGCTTACAATATACACATCTACATACTATTATCTTTGATTGTACCAAGTTTCATTGAAATCGTCCTCAGGTTTAAGGAAAAGTTCCGAAGACGAGGTGAATTTACTACATAATATGTATAATATATGCATAAAAAAATCCAAAGTCCAAGGGCCATAACCCCTGTGAGCTGTTTTGGACAGCATTTCCCTTACAATATACACATCTACATATTGTCATCTTTCTTTGTACCAAGATTCATTACAATCCTACCAAGGGCTTAGGAGGAGTTACATAGACAAACTATCATGATGGAAGGACAGAATGACAGCAAGGTGCAATACTGTATTATATGTCCCCGGCCAATTAAGGCTAGGGCATAAAAAATTGTCTTATCTATCTTACCTC
Source organism: Pteria penguin (assembly GCA_035048485.1). Lineage (NCBI taxonomy): Eukaryota > Metazoa > Mollusca > Bivalvia > Pterioida > Pteriidae > Pteria > Pteria penguin. Next base: position 20,673,198 of record CM068580.1, on the reverse strand, counting down.
TGTTTCTTCTTCCTTTTCTTCCTAAAAAACAGTTAAAATCTACATTGAAATTTGAATTAAGTAGGCTATTAATTTATTTTAAACAAATTTACATTTTTTGTTTTGCTTCTTTTTTATTGTGGGCTCATGGAAATTGATGAATTTTATCTTACAAACCCACATGGCTCATAAAAAATTTCAAAAGAGTTTAAACCCTGTATGTCGGAAAATTTTGCATGAAGATGACGGAAAATATATCTGTATATTATCTGTGACCTGCGTTCTGCAGGAAACATAGGTTTGTACAGTGTTTAGTTAGTACATAGGGGTGTAATTTCTATTGAAACTGTTCAGCTCATACTTCACCACTATTTCTATTTTACCGTTCATATTTTGAAAGGGAAAACATTGCCCATATAAACTGGATCACTGCATCAAAAAAATTGAGTGACAGACACAAATCACTTACCTTTTCGGCTAATTAAATCCCCAACTGTTCATATCAATCCATTTTCTTGCAAAAGAAATCCATGTATACTCGAATAAATACATCACAACATATTTGGTGTATTTCTCTATTACAACTTGCAAGCAGTTTAACTGAATAGGTTATTTGTCAGGATTTTATCATTCAAATAAACAAATATTCAATTATACAGAATGACAAACGAATACAGTTTCAAAGACTAGAAGATTGACAATTTGTGCAAGAATTGCATACATGTATAACTTTCGTGCTATCTGTAATGGAATCACTGTACATGTACATGTATATATAGATTACACTAGAGTTTTGTTTCTTAAATCCCTTTTTTGTTTGCTTGAGCTACATTAAAGTCAACAGACTACATTTTCCATAATATTGTAACTGGGGTTTTTTTAAGTACAGTGACCTAATGTTATTAAAAGCTACATTATACCTGCTCAATTGACCGTAAAGATAAAGCCGTTGTCTATTGAAATACACATAATTGTTTCTCAGTCATATAACCAGGGTGATCAAAGATATAAGACAGGTTCAACAATTTATTTTAACAAAGGCAAATTAAAGGGAATGTTCAAGACTACAAGAGAGTGAAATTTCAATTTTCCATCTGACAGAAGAAGCTGAGGTCGTAGTTTTGATTTTCCTCAAGGAATCGTCGAATTGTGGCCATTGCATCTGTACATTCACTCCGCGTTACTTGTGCCCTTTCTTCAGCCACATCCTACTCACTGGCTTCGCATGGTTGGGGAAACTGGCGCATATTTTCTCACCAGTCCAGGCATCTGTGCTCTTCAGGTCGCCATTGTTTGTGATGAAGGCACTAAACGTCTAGCTATCAACATTCTCTGGCGGCCAGAGATTGCCAGGTTCGGTTTCGTCGTTATCTGATGTGGCAAAGTCAGTCTTGCGGAAGCAGTTGGCAACGACTTTGCGCTTGACGGTGCCCCAGGCCTTACTGAATAGGTAGACGTCATCTAGTAGGGTCATTCTGATTGCAATGCCGTTGGCTGACAGCATCATTTTGTCGATGTCTCCTATGATCTTGCGTACAAGCTGGCTTCGGTAGTTGGTAATTAATTAATCCTTTCATCCCTACTGCCATGGCCTACTATGCAATAGACATGTGATCTGGTCAACAGCTTTTACCTGGACAGGTGTGAAACCATTTATCTCTAATCGATAGGTCGCTCTCACCGTAGTAAACAACATGACTTTGGGCTTGATACAGTAAAGCTTTGACAAAGGTATGCTGGATAGGATATTCGCGCCATTCAAATAAACAAAGTTGCATCTTTATTCTAGTGTAATAAATGGCGGATTTTCAATAGAATTGATAGAAAATGAGTTTGGATTTCAGCATCTTATTCAATAAATTGTAATATTCAATAATGCAATATCCAATTAAGTGCCTAAAGTGGTTGGGCACTGTACCTTCAAACGGCCATGTTCAAATTAGGTGTAGTGCACATGGGTGAGGTTCAAAAGGAAAAAAAAAAAAAATAAAGCCTCAATTGGCCAATTCACTTGCAAATATCTTAAAACACTTTTAAAACAACTACTTACATGTAGTAAATGTCTGGAAAAAAAACCACTGAAAACAACCCTTTTCTTCATTTTCATAACCATGTTTCCCTTAGATGCCTCTCAAACAGGTAATACCGTATTTACTCAAATATAATACGCACCTGAGTATAATATGCACCCCTAAAAATGACCTCGACAATTATAAAAATACGTCTAACTCCATGTATAATACACTGGGGAAAAATCCAAAACAAGATGGCAATTATGTGTTGAAACAGGGAGACCACGAGCTGAATTTGCTTTGCCGTATACCTTTTACAATGTAATCCCGTGACATGTATTATTATCAAAAGCGGCACAGAACAACCAGCCTTTATTCATCATGTGATATCAACGCTTTTCTCTCTTTCATTTCATTTACAATCAAACTCGCATCGACTTCAAATGTCTTAACTAATACTCAAATTTTTCTCTCTCGCTAAAATGAACATGTGTGTCTACTATACTACGTGAACTTTACGCAGAGATCGCAAATGTTTGTGAAGACAAAATATATAAAGAATGAATGAATGAGTGTTATCCAAACTATCGATGCTCGTGCCGTTACGGTCAAGTAGTTTCACCTGTTGCGTAACTATCGATTAACCAATTAAGGATAAATCATTGTATCACCCGTACAGTCTGTTAATCAGAAACCATTGCTAAATAAGACAGCGCAAGTACTCTGTCGTGTTCATTGAGTGGCACACTGTAGTCATTACTCCTGTTATCGCATTTAATATTATGGGCATTTACTACAGGAAGCAGAAGATAACAGACATATCTCATGCCTCGTGGGTTTTATTGACGGCTTTAGTTACTTTAACTGACACAGGCACCCCTCTAAATCCGCCACTGAAGCTTAAAAGTGTGGAAAAAAGCTTCAGACTTCTAGCCCTATGTATAATACACAGTGAAAAAATGATGAGTCAAATTGGCTAAAAAAAACGCATATTATCATCGAGTAAATGCGGTAAGAACTCTGCAACCAGCGAAACCACATAATTTAAAATGGCTGTTTCGATGTATTTATTGATTATACATGGATTTTTTCAGGAAAATGAATTTATATGTATAGTTAGGGATTTAATTAGCCGAAGATTTAAGTGATTTGTGCTTGTCACTCCATTTTTTTAATGCAATGACCCATTTTCTATTGGCAAAGTTTTCCCATACAAAATATGAACGGTGAAATAGAAACAGTGGTGAAGTATTCTATAAGTCAGACTGGTCACATGACCTAATTTGCATCATATTTGTTGGGGAATGACTCTCGGGATTTATCATCGCTCTCTACGAAGAACCCGATATTTTGAAATCTAATTTCTGCAAACTGAGGTCATATAGAATACAAAGAAGGAAAGAGAGTCATTCCTCATGAGATTCCTCAATGAATTTCAAAAGTTTTAAGAGTTATTTAGCTCTAGTGCTCAAAATATAATTCAACAAAGTTGCATTACGGTCTATTATAAACACCGAGTTTATTCCCCATGTCATCCTCAGAATGTTTCGGGGATTATCTTCATTTAGATTTTAGTTTGATGTCACGCCGACTTCGAGAATAAGTCAAACCATTTCAATAGAAATTAATACTAATAGGGTGTAAAATTATGAAAACCTGAATAATGTGAAGAAGGGCTGAAAAGAGATTCTGGCGAGTGGCAATAGAAAACGACTGCATAATAACACAGCCACGTACAAGAATCTCAAATGAGAATAGTCCCCATTCTCGAAGTCGGCATGATATAACACCATGATCTATTAACGAAGATAATCCCGTAAACATTCCGAGGATAACCTGGGGGATAAACTCAGTATTTATCATAGACCGTAGTACAACTTTGCTGAATAACATTTTGAACACAAGAGCTATATGAGTCATTAAACTGCCGAAATTCACTGAAGAACCCTATGACGATTGGCTTATATTCTTTTAATTTGATATGACTGCAGTTCGAAATAATGACCTTTCAAAATATCAGATTTTAGTATAAAGCGACAATAAATCCCGAGACTTATCCCCCAACTAACATAGCGCATATTGGGTCATGTGACCAATCCGACTTAGAGAATGACCATGTCCAAGTTGGTTGTCCAAGTTTGAAACTTTGATATGATTTCTCCCATGGCCATGGAAATTTGCAAATACTGACCATGGAAAATACACACAAAATTCATACAAACACAGACAAATCTATAGGATATATTCATTACTTTTTAGTGAATGAAATGTTTATATAGTTTGCATGTACAGAAGTCAGAACCCGATCAAGGGCACATAAATGACATTGAGGGTGTTGCACATATCATATGAATTTTAAAGACATTAAACACATCGCTATGTTGATGTGTTGTATTGGATACTATGATATGGAAAAAGAAGATGTTTATATTTAAAGTAGCATGGCAAACAACCTCTGGTGGATCACCGGCAACTATGAGCTCGTCCCGTAACACCATTTTGGATTTTCTACAGTGTGAAAAGAAAACCCGTATGCAAAGTAATCTCGATCCCGATTATTTTTTTTTTTTTAGTGATGTTCCCCTACATTAATTTTTATTGGAATAAAATTTTTGAGAACCGTAAAGGTATATAAAAAGATATTAACATTCTACGCATACGTGACTTATAAAATAAAATATTTCGTAACTGTATACAAGCGCAGTTAATCGCTTTAGTCGGCAGTATATTTGTAGTCCTGCAATCTTTGCACTTAGAATTTATGTATACTTTAAATCACTGAGATTAATTAAATGAATGGAACATATTTTTAATGTTTTGGCTCATATATTTCAGCTGGTAACAGCCATACTGTAGCCGTGGTGAAACTATGAGAGAATTCTAACATGGACGTAGCCCGCGTGAATGCAGTGTCCAAGAGTAGACTGCAGTGAGTTCTTGTGAAAAATAGAGGAATTATGGTTCCAAAGTACTAGGTAGCCCCACAGTTCATTTTTGAAACAAGTGCCAATGTTTGTTTATTTTGTGATAGAATCATTCTGCTAGTACATCACTGTGCTTATTTTGATAATTTTTACATTGAGCAATATTTTAACTGTCCATTGTATAATAATATAATTAGTGACAATAAATATATAAAAACAAAGAAAAGTGTTATGCATTTGTTAAACAGCTGTAAATAGGTAACTTAAGCTGAGAAAGATATTGCGCCCCTGCGATACATCTTTCACGAGAAAAGTGGCTACACAATTTTTCAAGCCAGTGTGAGCCCCGAAAACTCGTTTGATTTGAGCGCATGAAGGTTATAGTTTACATAAATCAGGAGTTACGAATTCATGATCATTATATCTCTTATATCTGACATCTTCACTACTTCAGTGTATTTCGTTATTCTGTAAACACTAAATTTAATAGACTATTTCCGAGTTATCCAAACTACGGACATTGTATACTTTGGCGTCATTTTATTTATGATGTAATAATATTATCTTTGGATGTAGCGTCAATGCTTCCACCAAATATAACGTCACAATCAGTTGTCCGTATAGTCTAGCGTGTCAACTAGAGACTAGGTTTGTAACGGTCCTTTCTGGTTACTTAAAGATGTCTATTTCAGGACATACACATTTCGATGAAACATTACGTATGCCGTCTCAATAAATTTTGTATGTGAAAACTAAGTTTCTTCAGAGACATATATACACCTACTCTTCCCGTGCGTCATTTGGAAATCCGGTTTTTTTTTCACCTGACGCATATTTGTACTGTTTGTTCCTTATTCAGCATTTAGGCCTCACTTGGATTTCGCATTTAAGCCACATCAACAGTATACGTCTTTACAGTTTGCTTCACATTTATTCACTCATCGGGCAATCACAAGCACTAGCCTGGTACCCGAGGCCTTCCGATGTGCCAAAGCTTGGCAAATCGGAAGGCCTCGGATACCAGGTTATTACAAGCACCAGTGATCGGGAAGGCCATCTGGGTCAATGGGACTATGGCCCTCTTGCTCAGACTTCAATGGGCCATTTTCAGTTTCAATGGGCCATCTTTCCCTGCAAAAGGGCCATTTAGAAAATTCTGGGTTTTTTCGAAGTTGCATGATGTGTCATATTTATTAGATGTAACTATTCAGTAATTTAGGGTACAGGGCAACAATAACATATTTTTTCAAAAATTAAGGGAACTTTAGTTTGCTTTAATTATATGTTTTTGCAATGAATTTCTGCAGTGAGCTAACCGCAAGGTTATAGCTGAGAAATCCTTAATTTGCCTTCATTTCTGACTTTGAACAGTTTGTCACAATTTATAGGACAGTCTATTGCAAAATTTGGTTACAGTGATAATCTAAAGACCCTTTCACACCCAGCACTTTTATTTTAACCAGAACCCATAATTTTTCGGTGCCTGTAGCCTCTTTCACAAACAATCTTTAGTAAACCCGTACAGTAAAAGTAGTTGAACACGTAAGCGCAACATACAATGAATATGTGTTTTACTGCATATCATAAGTGTACACTCGCGATGAATATTCATTGAAAATTTATGTGGCTTTCACACTATAACGAATTAGCTCTGCGTATGGCGACATGTTGGTACTCGCTGTTATACGCCGTGGTATGTTGGCAAGTACGTCGGGAGAACGTTACGTGAAAGTTTTGAATTCGTCGTCATATGCACTCGTACGTCGCATATCGTTCCGTATGTCGAGAAATTTTGCGCATGCACAAAAATTCTCGACGTATGCCTACGAACGGCCCGTACGCAGCGAACACGTTATGCATACATGTATGCTACACGAACGTTCCGTGGTACATTATATGTACGTTGGAGGTACGTCCATAGCACGGTCCGTTTGTCGACGCAACTCACAACGTATTTTCATCGAACTGGTAACAAGTTCTGGACGTTCTGTCAGCGACGAATGCTTTATACGGTATAAAAATCAATTGGGCGCTTGGTGATATCCGTCAGCGTATCATTGGCAGTTCCGCTGCGAACTTTCACCCGCCACCGTATGCTAAACGTACGAGTAACAAGCACTTTCCATACTTTGAAATTTTAGGGATGAAGAAACATATTTATTGAGTAATGTATAAATAAACCACGTGATGTATATCACTGCACAATATACGCAGAGCGTACGCAAACCATATGCAGAACGTATGCATGCCATGCGCAGAGCGTACGCACAACTCAATGCTTATTCGTCGAAGGTACGTTGATGTTCGTTATACATTAGCACTAGTTCATTATGCATACACTACTCGTACGTCAGTAGTAAGTTAGGGGTTTGCTATTAGTCAAATTTTTGCAATTCGTTACGCGTACGTTGCGTCAATTCGTTATAGTGTGAAAACACCTTTACGCGAAGCAGGAGTTCGTAGTAGATCCCGTAAATATCAACGATTGTTAGTGAATCTGGCTACTGGTCCGGCTGTTTTTCAAGATCAGCTGATTAGGGAGTTCACTATAACGACCACTAGCGCTAGTGCCAGGGCAACAACTGACTGTAAACTAAGCTTTTTAGAGTGCTTGGGAAAGGCTTTGAAGATCGTTTTCGGGAGTATCGTTAAGATCGCATCACTGTAAATCATGCGTTTTTATCAGACCAAATATTACGATGACAATTATGCCTAAAACCGAAAACGCACAGCGTGGAATAAATATTTACTGCTTCAAAATTGAATGCGAAATAGGGCGCATCGAGTAAGTGGTTTAATGCGCCATTTTCGATCTGAATGCGACTATGTCGCAGGGCGCGTGACCTTCCCGATCCCTGAAGCACATGGTATAACAAGACAACACTAATGAAAACATTTCGTACTTAATCACTTCTATACAGATACACTACATTCCTCCCCTTTTTACTCGAAACCAGAGACATATATACACAGAGACTGGAAACTCCCATTGAAAGCTATATAGCTCCCTGACATAAGTAACACCATTTTTTCGTTTATAGCACCATCAATGTTTATTATAGTCATAGTGCTTTAATTTTCATATGAAATATCTGTAAATCATGCATAATTACCCGGTCGTATTTGAGGACCTCGCGACATTTTTCTCCTCACTACCGAACCCGCTGAGAAACGACAACGGCAAGAAAAATTGTTAAAACAACAAAAATTAATGTCCTTTACATGACTAAACTCACACGTGTGTGTTAAGAAAGGTTTCAGACACATTTTAACAAGAAAACCGGTACCATACCATATAGAGCAAAATAATCATGTAACCTGTCGATATATATATTGTTTTTATATTGAAAGTCATACTATAATCATCAAAGAAGTCATAGTTGTTATTGTAGTAAGAACTGAAGCAGTTTTAAACACGTAAGGGGACATCTTGCAATGCAAATTTTCTGTGGCCGGCGGGTCGCCATTTTGTTTTTGTTGTTTGTGTGGTTTTTTTTTTTCTTCTTTTTTACAAAGGAGTAAATCTTGTTCGTATCACGTGAAGTGTGCACAACAGGTACAGAAATTATTTTGTTTTATGATTTACCATCTGAACATTAAAATAAACATTAAATTGTTATTTACTATCTTCCTAGATGCATTGATTGCTCAGCCTTATAAGATAAATATAAACAACTCCTATAAAATGGCAACAAGTGCTGTTTAGAAAATAAAATAATAAAGAAATAAATAAAAATAATAAGTGGGGGGGCACAGACACATTAACAAATTAAAGTTGCCATTTAAGTACGAATTGAAGAAGTTATCAACACGTAATTGGACATATTGCAATGCGAAATTTCTTTAGACGCCTGGATCGCCATTTTCTTCTTACTTCTTTACATAGGAGGGAGTAAAACAGCTCATACCACGTCAACAGTGCACAAAACATTATTTTGTTTGCTATTTACCATCTGAATTTCTAAATAAACACAACATTGTTATTTACTGCCCATGAATGACAAAGACAGACGCTGGTGCTTCCCCTGGGGTGGTGAACAAACAGTAATAAAGGCAGGGGCATTGATTGCATATATCAACAACTCGTAAATGGCAACAAACGCTGTTTAAAATGAATAAATATATAATTAGAAATAATTATTTTAAAAAAGCAGGAAATGAAGGCGTCTCAGTAAAAATCTTGGTTTTAAAAATATTTTTTATAATGATTAATGATACAAGTTTGTCTCTATTTTGTTAGAAAGAAAAAGGAGAATATTATTTCTACACATCGATAGAATTAACAAAAAAATATAAAAGAAAAAAAAATAATAATAAGTGCCCGTAGAATTTGAACTGAGGTGCGTCGACAGGAAACACCTACTGCGCTATACGTCCCCCGGCGATATCCGACGGTTAAAATCGGTGTATTGTAGAGCGCGGTCACCTAATTAGCATAACAAAAGGACGTGCATCATATGCCGGACGAAGCGGCGAGTTTCCAGTCTCTGTGTATATATGTCTCTGTCGAAACATACTTACATAAATTGCTATTATCATAAGCATAGAATCAAACGCTATAAAGATAAAACTTTAACCATTTTGAAGAATGTAAAACACAGACCTTTCTGAAAATCAATCTACTGCTTGTAAATATGTAAATAAAATGAAAAAATGACAGACATATTTCAACAATTAAATATTTCCATTCAAATACACAAACGTGTTACTCAACCTTTATACCTTTGAATTACTTTTTGAATTACATATATTTCACTCTAAGTGAAGAAACACTCTAAATTTAACTTTAAAACCAAATACATGTACTTCCATGATAAAATATCATTATAGTCAAAGCAAAACAGTATGTATCATTTGAACGTATAACAGTTTCTAACGTTTCTCACTCAAAACGAAATCTTTAAATCGACCTGGCAATTTTTTCACCCTTACTGGTCTACAAATGTTGCCTTCTGCTTGTGGCTATACATTAGTCTGAATAGACATTTCCTCCAATACATCATTTTCAACATCAGTATCAACATGACTATCATCATACACATTTTCATCAATGACATCATTTGATACATCAATATCATCATTTTCAATAGAAACATTTTCATATGATATAGCACTTTCTACATTTCTCATCTTTGGCTTACTGCCCACTAAAATTGACTTTTCACACTTTTTACGCACATCTGAATTTCCCTTACTTTCGACAAATTTCTTCAAATGACTGATATCCCTTCGATAGCGAATTCCCTCCTCCGATTGAATTGAAACGCTATTACCATTTTTTAACACTTTGAATAGTTTATAATGAAAATTAGCAGACAATTTATTTTGCTTATCTTTCTATACTAACACTTTATCACCTATCTTCACTTCACTTTCTCAAAATATGCCAATGTGTTGGCATTTGCTACTTTTTCTTTGATTGTTTTGAATGCAAAGTCTTGTTCTGGTCCCCACACATATTTCACTTTTTTATGTGTTAAACGGTGCAAAGGTTCAGTGATGGTCGCTTAATCCGGTATGAATTTTCCCATGAAATTCACCATTCCAAGAAAACTTTTCATTTCCGTAACAGATTGTGGTTCCCGTGTATTAAGTAGATCTTTTACTTTAGCTTTATCCAATGAAACTCCTTCCGCAGACAAAACATGTCCCATAAATTGAATAAATTTCATGTTCAATTGACATTTGTTTCTATTCAAGGTGAGGCCCTTTTCAAGCAATCGGTTTAAAACACCTTTAAGGTTCCTGTCATGATCTTCTTGTGTGACTCCATATACAATTACATCATCATAAATACTGCTTACTCCTGGTAGATCATGTAATATTTGTTGTATGATTCGGTTGTATATTTCTGGAGCGCAGCTGATCCCAAAATTAAGCCGTTTATATCTATACCTGCCTAGATGAGTCATGAAAGTCGTGATCTCCCTGGAATCTGAATCTAACTCACTTTGATGGTATGCCCATTTGATATCCAGCTTGGAAAACACTTTACCATGATTTAAGTCTTGTAATAGTACATCTAGTATTGGTACTGGATACCTCTCACGTACAACTGCTTCGTTGGCTTTTCTCATATCAACACACAATCGGATGTCGCCATTCGGTTTCGGTACCACCACTACTGGAGAAACCCATTTACTTGGTGTCTCAACTTTTTCTTTTATATCAAAGTTCTCAAGTTCTTGTATTTTATTTGCAAGTTTTTCTCGTAACTTGTATGGTACTCTTCTTGTAGACTGTACACTGTATAACTGGTTGAATTGAGGGATCTACGGTAATTTTCAACTTATTATCTTTCAATTTTCCTATCCATGTGAATACGCCGTTTGAAGAACGTTAAGTTGTTCTCGACCCTGTGTAGCCAAATTCAATAATCCCAGTTTAATTCCTGTTTCTCTAGCTAATATATCTAATATCTAATATCTACTATAGCTAATATATAATATAATAATCTGTCGTGGGGACGGTTATGTTTGCTGTGAAACATCCTGCACATGTAAGCGGTTCTTGGCTTCTATAACTATAAATTCGTTTTGTAGTTTTATGACTTTGACATTTGACTTTCTCTGATTTTAATTTTTCCCATAAATTCCGGTCTATCACGTTCACAGATGCACCCGAGTCTATAACGACACTTACATCAACTCCTCCCATATTGACAACAATATCCTCCATCTTGTGGGCTGATTGATTGACTATAAATAGATAATCTGAGTCATCTTCTCCTTCTTCCTCAACATTTACATTTTTTTTATAGTTTCTTTCTTCTTATGACCTTCTTTTCTTTAGTACGGCACATTTTATCAAAATGTCCTACTTTATGACATTAATTACGGCATTTCTTTCCTTTTGCCGGACAACTTGGATCTTTTCGCATATGTCCATCTCTCCCGCAAGCGTAACACACGCCTTGAAATCCTGACTTAGTGTTTTTCCCACTATTATTGGTAATTTTCCTACTTCTAATTTTATTTACTGTCGCCGGTTCTTCTGCAGAATTACTAGTGGTACCTCTCATGATGCCATATCGCCTATCGGCGGTTTCTAAAATCTGTGTTAGAGTGCGAACCTCTTGTAATGTAATATTATTACGTTCTAACAATTTCCTTCGTAATTTTTGGGAGTAGCATTTCTCGATTACCTGATCTCTAATATTTTCTTCTATGTTTGTAAAATTACAAAAGTCAGCTTTTTTGACGCAAACGAGTAATGTACTGTTCCACGGATTCATTAGACTCTTGTTTCATTGCGCGAAATTGTGCTCTCTCGAAAGTAGTATTTACTTCTGATTTGAAATATTCATCCAATATTTGTGATGCAACAGAGTACACAGTTTCATTGTCTTGAGGTGCAGGAACATTTAAAATTTAGCGTATAGAAAATATCCTGAACACTTGGTCCCGCTGTATGAAGAAGTAGAGCTTTCTTTTGCTCATCATTGTTGACACCTTTACTAATCAAATAAAGTTGGAATCGTCTTTTCCATTTTGTCCAACGTAAACCAATAGAATTTACATCACCATGTGGATCGAAGTTTGGCAAGCCACCTAGCTATGTCAGTAGATGACTGTCTTAAATTAGTACTAGTCTTACAATGTACCAAGTATTAATGTCTTATAACCAGTCCCAATCGACTATTTGTATAAGCTTGTTCATGTTATTTTCCTAGCACTCGGAGATCGAGTTAGTCGGGCCAGTTTTCTTTTACATTATATGCGATATCATTGGGTAACTGGATACGAGATAAAAATGAACGACATAATATTCAAATGAGTTTGAAAATGTTTATTATATACAGGTAGTTTGACGAATCTATAGTATTTACATTAGTCTAATTTGAATACAAAAAGCCACAGCTGATGAAACTGGGAGATCCGGCGAAAAACTGACCGCCAAGTACAACAACTTCCGGGAGTGCCATGCAGATGTCACTCCGGCACACGGAGAAGACATTGCACCGATCATGCTCAATGAAAAGGTGGGATCAAAAGGCCATCCTTACGTGGCCGATGATCTATATACACTCCCCGGCCGTCCGTATGAGATAGATGAAGTCATGCTTCCAGTCTACACGGACTGCGGAGTCGGTCCCTTTTGGAACACAGAGGATGAAATGGCAGCAATATTTTCTATCCACCTTTTTTGGGCTCCATCCTAGCTGAGCCTCCTACTGTACGACAGGCAGGTCCCGTAACAATGAAATGGGTTGAGTGGGTCTACAGATCTGTGTCGATATCCCAGAATCACGCGAAATGGGCGAGTCTCCATCCGTTCACTCATTTTTTTAAAATATACATATAATAAAAAATTATATATATACATATATATATATATATATATATATATATATATATATATATATATATATATATATATATATATATATATATATATATATATATATATATATATATATATATATATTTATATGGTATATGGCATGAAGTCGTCCGAAATACGTAAATGTAAAATCAAAGTTTTTATAATTGTTTAAGGTTTTAAAATGGTAGATCTGTACATCTGCATGGGACCATCCCACTAAAGACCTATTTAACAAGATTGAGATGGTGCAACACAGGGCTGCAAGATGGATTACAGATTACTTCTCACCGACCTCCAGTGTCAATAGTATGCTGGACAAACGAAGGTGGGAATCCCTCTAACACCAGAGATCCTGTGCCAAACTCACTATTCCATGGCGTGGCCTATGGATTGGTGGCAGTCCCTCTCCCTGAGTCAGTGCAGCCCTCCAGACAGACCTGGCACGATCATCTCCAATCATTAGACAGATTCCGACAAGCAAGGACTTCTTAAAGAAATACAAGTATTCCCCTTTGTTCCCTAGCCATCGTCCAACGGAACACTTTCCCAAAGCATGTCATGGAACTACATGTAGAAGACCCAGTTGCCGTCAAGGCTGCGATCTTAAGTCGACCTCTGCCACCCAAGGCTGTAAATACTAGAGGGTTTTTTTTTTTTTTAAATCTCTTTTAACCTGTACATCTTGTTTTAACAGCACGTTCCTCAATGAGGTCCACATTTTCGTTCGTATATATGTCTCTGGATCACATAAGATTTTTAAAGGAGAAGGACATACCAAAGACTTATCTTGTTTATAAGTCCCCGGACAAACACAGACAGATAAGCTTGTAAAAAAGAAAAAAAACCCAAAAAAACCCCCCACAAAATTAAAAAAAAACCCCAAAACAAAACAAAAACGCAAGAAGCCACACGAAGTTAAAGATAACAAGTGTCCAGAGAAGATTATAAAATGACAAGTATTAGGTTCAAGAATTAAGATAATGATGTATTTATCGTGTATACATGTATGCATCACTGTCAGTTGAGAAAATAAAACTTGCAATGATATAAATGTACATGATATTGCTCTGTCGGTGCCCAAGAGTACATTTCGAGTTATAGTAGATAACGTCCCGAACACCAACAAGATTTCATTTCGATATGGGTGGTCAAAATTAAAAAATAATTTGACATTTTGATAAAGGGGGATCAAACGATTCTAAAAATATATAGTTTATCTGGGTTTAGTCTTAGAAAAATAATTTTATTGATATTTGAATAATTCTTTATTTCTTTATTTACAGATATCACAAGCTAAGAAAAACATTCGGCAAATTCTTCAGATCTTTTTCAGAACTTCTATCTAAATTTGGAAATATTTCCTTTCAACAGTATGTATCCAATGGAATTTCCCATCCTTATTTTTACGGTGATCTCGTATATAAACTAAGGAAAGTAAAAGGCTCCGATAACGTTATTTTATCATGTAATAAAATAATCAAACGTCTTATAAATAGACAATATGATATTGAGATCATCAATAAGACTATAGGTCTTGTATTTGGCCCCTCTACAGCCTTATGCAGACTTTTACTTGAACGTTGCACGCTGACTAACAGGGCGGTGGGGACTATATGACGGGCCTTGTCCAAACCTCTTTCAGAGGAGACATGGTCCTGAACCTCGTCCCCTCTGACTGTTAGTCGGGACTCCTACAGATCTAGGGTCTTAGCTCGCTTTCAGCCTGGCAGAGCACGGTTTATCATGTTGATGTCGCATATATTTTTATACCATTATGTATTTTACAATACCTTACTTGTTTATATTTTTATGACCTCTCAATATGCGATACCTGTTGACCCTTGTTCTTTACATGGAGGATTATTTATAAATTTTTAAATGTACGTCCTTTGATTGTTCTGCTGTTAGGATGAGTGGGAAGGTGGGCCCGTAAACCGGTTAACCACACCATTTGTTTGGCTTTTGTCAAATTAAATGACCGTCCTAAGTCGGTATCGTAATTGCACTACAATCAAATATTTTTGTAATGTGATATATGTTCTAGTATATTATTTATATTCATGTACTGTATAGCTCTATGGTGACTTCTGCCACATAACTGAGCCAGTAACTCCTCTTTTTTCTTTTATTTACGCGCTACGCTGTTGGTATAATAACGCCATATTGAAATAAATGTAATTAGACTTAAATATAAACATATCTCATACGGCACATTATTTTATCGATATTATCATACGAATTCAAAATAAATGGGTTATTTTGGTTAGACTTATTTTAAATATATCAAGTTGCCCATCCGGACTCCAATCGTTTTGGTTTAGTGAAGTACAGGCGTATGACATATATCCTTAAAAGAAAGGATGTTGCTATTTCCAATGTCGTGAAGTCACCTTTTCAAATATCGTATTTATCGCCTATAAAATGAGGAATATATCGGGTTCCGAATAAAGAGTATTTTAAATCCAATTATAGTTTAAGCATACGCGGACTGAGAGGGTGAAAGAAGGGACGGGGTGGGGATGGGGTGTTACGGACTCTGAAACCTCTCCCTTATCAAATTACAAGTCTGTAAATCGGGACACCCCACACACCCTGGAACTTTTAATCCTTATTTTCTAGGGGATTCCATATAGCTATCTTATTTTATTACCTGTATTAATAATGCGCGGATCCAGAGGTTTTGTCAAGAGGGGTCCATCCCCAATGAATTTTCCAAGATGGGAACCATCCATATTTTTGTGGGTAAAATTAATTATTTTACATTGAAAAATAACAAGAAAAATAATGTTCAACGAATCTAGCTCCTGGTAGGCCCAGATCCCCGGTCCATCCCTCTGGATACGCGCAAGTATAAGGGAAGGGGTGGATTCAAATAGGAATGCCATCACATGATAGCATCTCTATACGACATTAAATATGGAAGGTGACTTAACGTGATAAACTTTCAATACCACATTACATATGAAGGGTACTTCACTTTGACTTTTCATACAACAATATATAGACTAGTCTATGGGAGGTGAATTTATCTGATAAGCAGACTATCTACTCGACATTAAGTATGATAGGTGACTTCACCTGATAGACCTTCCATACGGCAGTTTATATTGGAGGTAACCTAACCCGATAGACTTTTTATACGACAATATATATTGGAGGTGACTTTACCTCAGTGATAGACTTTCTATACGGCAGTATATATAAGATGTGACTTCACCTGATAGACTTTCTATATGACAATATATATTGGAGGTGGCTTCACCTCAGTGATAGACTTTCTATAAGGCAGTACATATAAGATGTGACTTCACCCGATAGACTTTCTATATGACAATATTTATAAGCGGTGACTTCACCTGATAGACTTTCTATAAGGAAATTTATATAGGAGGTGACTTCACCTAATAAACCTTCTTTACGACAATATATATAGGAGGTGACTTCACCTGATAGACTTCATACGGCAACATATATAGGAGGTGACCTCACCTGATAGACTTCATACGGCAACATATATAGGAGGTGACTTCACCTGATAGACTTCATACGGCATAATACATAGGAGGTGACTTCACCTGATAGACTTCATACGGCAACATATATAGGAGGTGACTTCACCTGATAGACTTCATACGGCAACATATATAGGAGGTGACTTCACCTGATAGACTTCATACGGCAACATATATAGGAGATGACTTCACCTTATAGACATTCTCTACAGCGGTATATATAAGAGGTGACTTCACCTGATAGACTTCATACGGCAAAATATATAGGAAGTGACTTCACCTGATAGACTTCATACGGCATAATACATAGGAGGTGACTTCACCTGATAGACTTTCTATACGGAAGTATATATGGGAGGTGACTTCACCTGATAGACATTCTATACAACAATATATATATATATATATATATATATATATATATATATATATATATATATATATATATATATATATATATATATATATATATATATATATATATATATATAAAGCACAAATAGAATCAGTGAAACACTTGGGAGTACTATGGACCTTGGATCTCTGAAGAAATACCTGTAGAAAATAAAGACAAATTAGACAAACATAAAGCACAAAGACACACCAGTTAACAAGGCACCCTATATTTCACTTATATTCGTTCCCCGTCTGGGACTCGAACCCACGACCTCTGGTACCGAATCACCTAGCTGTCATGCATCCGACTCTCTAACCGACTGAGCTACCCGAGCTCCACAAAAAATGGAGCTTTAATAGCCAATCATTAGCTAATCGCATGCATGACAACACGGCCGAGGAAAGTGAGGGAATTTACCCGACGTAATTGATTGATTGATTGATTGATTATTGTTTTACGTCACTCCACGATTATTTCACGTATATGGTGACGGCATCTGCCTGATGCATTGCATACAAATTTAGACCTTTGCAACGGACCCACCCGAAGCAGTGAGGGATCTTTTACGTGCCACGCCTACCGTGACACGGGACCTCGGTTTTTACTGTCTCATCCGAAAGACAGAACACCGGTGTGCCCCGGACGGGAGTCGAACCCGCGATCTCTCGATCACGAACCGAGCACCTTATCCACTAGGCCACACCGGCTTTTACCCGACGTAAACGCAGGCGGATCCCCTGAGAGGATACATCACTGAAAGAGAAACAAACATATAGAGCACAAATAGAATCAGTGAAACACCTGGGAGTACTATGGACCTTGGATCTCCGAAGAAATACCTGTAGAAAATAAAGACAAATTAGACAAACATATAAAGCACAAAGACACTACAGTTAACAAGGCACCCTATATTTCACTTATATTCGTTCCCCGTCTGGGACTCGAACCCACGACCTATGGTACCGAATCACCTAGCTGTCATGCATCCGACCCTCTAACCGACTGAGCTACCCGAGCTCCACAAAAATGGAGCTTTAATAGCCAATCATTAGCTAATCGCATGCATGACAACACGGCCGAGGAAAGTGAAGGAATTTACCCAACGTAAATGCAGGCGGATCCCCTGAGAGGATACATCACTGAAAGAGAAATAAACATATAAAGCACAAATAGAATCAGTGAAACACCTGGGAGAACTATGGACCTTGGATCTCCGAAGAAATACCTGTAGAAAATAAAGACATGACACCGGCATGACCAGAGCGGGACTCGAACCCCGGCCTCCCGATTAGGAGTCCGACGCGATACCACTAGGCCACGCCGGCTTACGGTATATATAAGAGGTGACTTCACCTGATAGATTTCATACAGCAACATATATAGGAGGTGACTTCACCTGATAGACTTCATACGGCAACATATATAGGAAGTGATTTGACCTGATAGACATTCTACACAGAGGTATATATAGGAGGTGACTTCACATGATAGACTTTCTATACGACAGTATATTTAAGAGGTGACTTCACCTGATAGACTTTCTATACGACAATATATACAGGAGGTGACCTCACCTGATCGACTTTCTATACGAAAACATATATAGGAGGTGACCTCACCTGATACTCTTTCTATACGACAATATATATGGGAGGTGACCTCACCTGATAGACAATGCTATAGGCAGTATTTATAGGAGGTGACTTTACCCGATAAACCTTCTTTACGACAGTATATATGGGAGGTGACTTCCCCTGATAGACTTTTTATACAACAATATACATGTAAGGTAACTTCACTCTACAGACTTATTATACGACAGATAGTACAGGGAGATGTCTTCTCCAGATACACGTTTTATACGGAAATATAAAACAGCACTGACATCTCCTGATGTACCTTCTGTTTGAGAATATAACTGGTGTTGCCCGCAAGGTGGTATGCTTGCCTTCTGGACAATAAATACACGGTAGACGTCAACAAATATAATATACTTTACCCTTCTCCATTTGTTCCTTTGAATAAAACAAAGGGGCAAAATCGGATTTCAGACCCTGCTGAATCTGACACTATATAATACAATGCATACAAATTTAGTCTGCTTAGAGATTAGTGCTACATATTCATATAAAGATATCGAATGTGCCTCATGATATAGATATGATATTGCTGTTTACTCAAATTTTCATGGATGTTTTAAGCATATTTTTGAGTTTTGGCAAGAAGACGAAAATACAATGTGAGAGGGACAAATGAATCCCATCCCCGTGTTCAAGAATACGTAGATTTACAACATCCACGACTCGGCAAGCTAATCTGGGACTCTTGAATGGAATTTTCGTGTCCCGGAAAGTGTGATAGATTTTTACTTGGTATGAGTAAACTATTTAATTTTTGAGAACATTAATTGACATGGAAAGCCAATTAATGACCGTAACTATTGTTTTATAGAGCCTTGCAATTGAATCAATGCGCAATTATTTGAACTGTTCAATACAGTTAGAAGGCTCACTAATTAATTAAGAGCTTATTAATATTTGAACAATGTAATGTATAATAATGTAATAATTTGTAATCATGTACATTAATATGTAACACTTTGAGACATACGTACACCCAATATGTCCCACAGAACCCGAAAATAAAGATACAAACGAATCCAATTCTTTGGCCTCCTACATGTATTTTAGATCTTCTTTTAGATATTGCCTAAGATGGTAAACTAATTCCTTCACTATATGACAAACGAGACGATTTTTCCCTTTTGCGGAGTTTCTACACACGTAGTTATATTCCTGTATCACCTGCATATGGTGCAATGCGTCTCAGCTGATCTGATATGGTGGAACTTCTTCAGGCTACTGCGATTCATTCATTCACCAAGGCATATTACTATGTGAAAACTTATTATCAGCAGGATATGAAATAAAACTTCTTAAGTCTTACGGATGACACAAGGATCTTCTGCACAATTATCGGATATCATTGTCCGAAATGTTGACTTCCTTATTCGAATGAAAATGTTGTTTATCGTTTAACTTGTGGAAGATTTCTATCGTATTAGAAATACAAATCGTGACGTTTTTAAGATATGACTACGGTATTATACGGTCTATTGAATGTGACTTGAGTTTATAATAACTCGACTTATATTATGACATCACGGCGGGTGTGACCGGTGGACAGGGAATGTTTACTCCTCCATAGCACCTGATCACACCTCTTGATTTTTCTGGGTGTCCTTGATTGCCTTTACTCATTATTTTGTCTTTTCATATCTATAACTCGGTATCTTATTGTTTTACTTAAATATTTAAGTTTCTATCAATGTAACGTCCCATACCCAAATGACTGCTGTATCAGGCCATCAACACCATCTGCCTATATAATTGTGACAAAGGTAGCAGTCCATCCTGGGACCGGTCATACATTTTTCTTCTGCCTGTTACACTGCTAATATAATTGCAAAGATTAGTTATCTTTTGTTATGTTACGGCATGATTCAGATATTAAACGTTGAGAGCGACCAAAGACCAACCAACCAATCTTGGACACGTCCCCAAAAAGGCATATGGTCTTTCATATGGGGTGATGCAGTTATGGAAACGAACCTACAATTCGCCAAATCTATCAGGTGAAATCACCTTTCCTTTATATGCCGGCGTTATAGAGTGAACCTTCCCCGTAGTCAGACCTCCCCACGAAAGTCTGACTCTAGAGTGAGCCTTCCCCATCCCCCGTAGGGAGGAGCCTCGCTTTAGAGCCAGATATCCGACCTATTTGGAAACTGATACAATCTTATGAATCTTTTGCATGATTTTTATTATCCATCCATCCATCCATCCATCCATCCATCCATCCATCCATCCATCCATCCATCCATCCATCCATCCATCCATCCATCTATCTATCTATCTGTTTCTGTTTTTAATCCAAATATCCATCCATTTCTGTCGTTTGATCTGTCTGTTTGCCCGTTCTCTATCAGGTGAAGTCAGCTTTCGTTTATATGGAAATACATAAAGTCTATCAGGTGAAGTCACCATTCCTTTATATGGCGATACATAGAGTCTATCAGGTGACGTAACCTAAGTTTAATATGGTAATACATAAGGTCTATCAGGTGAAGTCACTTGCCCTTTGCATGACGATACACAAGGTCTATCAAGTGAAGTCACCTCCCCTTTATATGCTAGTACATAAGGTCTATCAAGTGAAGTCCCCTTCCCTTTATATGGCGATACACAAGGTCTATCAGGTGAACTCACTTTCCCTTTATATAGTGATACATAGGGTCTGTCAGGTGAAGTCGCCTTCCCGTTATATGGCGATACACAAGGTCTATCACGTGAAGTCACTTTCCCTTTATATGGAGATACATAAGGTCTGTCACGTGAAGTCATCTTCCCTTTATATGGCGATACATAATGTCTATCAGGTGAACTCACTTTCCCTTTATATGGCGATACATAGAGTCTATCAGGTGAAGTCACCTTCCCGTTATATGGCGATACACAAGGTCTATCACGTGAAGTCACTTTCCCTTTATATGGCGATACATAGAGTCTATCAGGTGAAGTCACTTTTCCTTTATATGGCGATACATAGAGTCTTTCAAGTGAAGTCACCTTCCCTTTATATGGCGATATATAGAGTCTATCAGGTGAAGTCACCTTCCCTTTATATGGCGATACATAGAGTCTATCAGGTGAAGTCACTTTCCCTTGATATGGCGATACACAAGGTCTATCAGGTGAAGTCACCTTCCCTTTATATGGCGATACATAGAGTCTTTCAAGTGAAGTCACCTTCCCTTTATATGGCGATATATAGAGTCTATCAGGTGAAGTCACCTTCCCTTTATATGGCGATACATAGAGTCTATCAGGTGAAGTCACTTTCCCTTGATATGGCGATACACAAGGTCTATGAGGTGAAGTCACCATCATTTATATGGCGATACATACAGTCTATCAAGTGAAGTCACCTTCCCGTTATATGGCGATACACAAGGTCTATCACGTGAAGTCACTTTCCCTTTATATGGCGATACATAGAGTCTATCAGGTGAAGTTACTTTTTCTTTATATGGCGATATATAAAGTCTATCAGGTGAAGTCACCTTCCCTTTATATGGCGATACATAGAGTCTTTCAAGTGAAGTCACCTTCCCTTTATATGGCGATTCTTAGAGTCTATCAAGTGAAGTCACCTTCCCTTTATATGGCAATACATACAGTCTATCAAGTGAAGTCACCTTCCCTTTATATGGCGATACATAAAGTCTATCAAGTGAAGTCACCTTCCCTTTATATGGCGATACATATAGTCTATCAAGTGAAGTCACTTTCCCTTTATATGGCGATACATATAGTCTATCAAGTGAAGTCACCTTCCCTTTATATGGCGATACACAAGGTCTATCAGGTGAAGTCACCTTCCCTTTATATGGCGATACATATAGTCTATCAAGTGAAGTCACCTTCCCTTTATATGGCGATACACAAGTTTTATCAGGTGAAGTCACCATCCTTTATATGGCGATACATAGAGTCTATCAAGTGAAGTCACTTTCCCTTTATATGGCGATACATAGAGTCTATCAGGTGAAGTCACCTTCCGTTTATATGGCGATACACAAGGTCTATCAGGTAAAGTCACCTTCCTTTTATATAGCGATACATAGAGTCTATCAAGTAAAGTCACCTTCCCTTTATATGGCGATACACAAGTTCTATCAGGTGAAGTCACCATCCTTTATATGGCGATACATAGAGTCTATCAGGTGAAGTCACCTTCCCGTTATATGGCGATACACAAGGTCTATCAGTTGAAGTCACCTTCCCTTTATATGGCGATACATAGAGTCTATCAGGTGAAGTCACCTTCCCTTTATATAGTGATACATAGGGTCTATCAGGTGAAGTCACCTTCCCGTGATATGGCGATACACAGGGTCTATCACGTGAAGTCACTTTCCCTTTATATGGTGATACATAGAGTCTATCACGTGAAGTCACTTTTCCTTTATATGGCGATACACAAGGTCTATCAGGTGAACTCACTTTCCCTTTATATAGTGATACATAGGGTCTATCAGGTGAAGTCACCTTCCCGTTATATGGCGATACACAAGGTCTATCAGGTGAAGTCACCTTTCTTTTACATGGCGATGGTCTATCCCCCTTTTTCGGTTCAATCAACGATCGATTACTTTAACACGCAACGAAACGAAACAGAATTTAAGGTTTCTATGTTTGCTACCCCTCCCACACACACGCACGTTTTTATATGCTCCCGACAGTCCCGAAGAAGGTCTATCAGGTGAAGTCACCATCATTAAAAAAAGTCTATCGGGTGAAGTCACCTGAAATAATTATTCTCGTATAAAATATTTATTGAGTTGATTTTTAACAGGCATGTGGAAATTGATTCTTAGAGGTGTAAAGAAGTATTTAAAGAAAAAATTCAATCTTGTAATGACACCTTTCTGATGTTATCATGTCTTGAAAATGTTCAATTTTGTAAAATGATTACGTCGGGATCGAAAAACAGATATAGTCGATATTAGTGGGTGACTTTACGCAATGTAATTTAGCAAAATCGTAAAAGAAATCCCTGGAATCCTTTACTAAAGGCTTTAGGACGTAATTTTTAAACAGTCACCGAACACAGTAGTTAGTATGTAGATCTAGATCAATGTGATAATTGGAAAACCAGTAAAAACACATTTTTTAATAATTATCTTCTGAAATTTCATCAAATGTTGCCACATACTCCCACGTTCGTGACGTTGTTTGAAATTCACCCGATGTCGATGATCATACTCCCGGCATGTTGCCATTCGCCCATTGTTGGCTAGTCCGACAAATCTGACGTAGGGAAAAGAACAATTAACTCAGTATTCACAATATTTCGGTGAATACTGAGTTAATTGTTCTTTGTTTTATGACACTTCCCTTCGGAGGACTATTAAGATGTTTGACGTAGAGCATTTTTATCATTTGCCGTTTTGCCCTACTCAAAGTTACGTAAGGTGGCTATACTGAATCCTGTTATTTGCCCACTCTCTCTAAGTATTTTTATATGTCTCGTTTTATTCCATATAATAGGGAATAAAGCAAATGGAAATTAATAAAATGTTTGCAAAAATGCTGTTTTAGTCAAACAGACATCAATTTTAATATAAAACATATGTATTTATATACCGTATATATACAAGTTAAAAGAAGGGGGGGGGGGGCAAATAACAGGATATTGCCCATAATTAAGGTACTATCAAAATTTAGGAATTTCATGTTTTACATGATGTAAGGGGCCTCATTTCAGACAAATTACGTTTTGACAGAATTTTCATTATGGCGTTGATGTTTGGATAGTTACTGCTTCATTAACACTAACAGTTCTCGGATCATTTTTTAGGTTTTCTGCAAATAACTTTTGTTACAATAGACAAAAAATACATGAAGTTTCATACAGTGATTGGTTTACCCATTGTGTATTGAACAATGTCAAACTTATGACAAAACCCATGCATCAACCCAAGTTTTTAATGCATTTTTACGACTCTCCTTTTCTGCCATTTTTACAGATTTCACTGTAAATAGTTCCCAGACTTTCTAGTCTACTGATATTATAAGTGGATAAAAAGACATTGCATTTTGATATAGTCAAAAGTGCAACTCTTATAGAAATGCTTATAATGAAAATATTACTTTATTGGATCTTAAAAACTGATTTTAGGTTCATTGATCAAGAGCATCTTGAATATTGAAAGTAGGTCAGACTGTGATTAATAAAAAAAGATAGAAGGCATAAATCAAAGTTTTTACTGTATTGCTCCATGGTGACTTCTGCCACATAACTGAGCCAGTAACTCCTCTTTTTTCTTACCAGAAAAGTGTTATTCTCCTTTAGATATAATACATTAAAGTTTTTGATAATTTCTTGCCTTTTATGCTCAAACCAGCAAAATGTCCAGGAACTGTTACTGTCTGAGAACTGCTACAGTACCAGTACTTCACAATAGTATGACGAAACATTTAGTGACAAAACATGATTTGTCAGGCAATAGGGTCGGAAAGTCTTTATCACATGACATATTAATTGCGGGATTTCTCGAGAAAAGCTTACCACGTCAAAGTTTAGATGAGATTCACATGAAATTCCAAGTACTTACTTGTATGGTGATTGGCTGATAGACATTTCAAGATGTGTAAATGTGTTTCATGCTGGTTAAAGTACTAAACAAATTAACTTTTGATCACTTAATGAGTTAAAAATAAAAAATTTAACTTATTTAAATGAAATTTTACACAGTATCAAGCAACTTTTTACTACTTGGAAACAGCTAAATTGATTGAATGAAAAACCATGATGGGATTATGTACGAGACTCGCCAACCCTATTGAAGTTAATATGAAATTGAAAGAGGTAAAAAAAGTAGCATTTTGTAAACTCAGATAAATTTGTCTTTACACTGTAATTCAGTGTCAGACTTGTCATTAAATTTCAAAATCATTATCAAAGTAAACCTTCAGGTGATATTGGTATATTGTTAAAGGTAAATAGATAAGCATTACTTTTTCATTTGCTCACCCAGATGTCAGTCCAGTAATTAAAGTAATAAGGTCTGTATAAAATACTTATTATTTCAAACATCATTACTCATCTCATGTACATATACCAGTAAATATTGAAATGTTGATACCATTATTTTTTGATGAGTGTTGTTAGCCAAACAGGAGATGCTCGCTGTATCTGGTCACTTCTCTGATTCCTAGAACTCCATGAAGTCAACAGCATGCCCTATAAACCTTTCAGCAGTAGCTCCATTGGATTGTACAGCAACACAGTACTGCACATCTTTATCCTCTGTTCCTCATCACAATTCTTCCATTTCCTTTGAAAACCGTGTGCTTTTTTTATCATGGTGTTTTTTTTTTCCCTTTTATTTCTTTTATGCTCCCCGAAAACTTTCGGGAGAGCATATAGTCTCTGTCGTG
Organism: Pteria penguin; assembly: GCA_035048485.1. Classification (NCBI taxonomy): domain Eukaryota; kingdom Metazoa; phylum Mollusca; class Bivalvia; order Pterioida; family Pteriidae; genus Pteria; species Pteria penguin. Next base: position 20,647,044 of record CM068580.1, on the reverse strand, counting down.
TCCATATGTCTGTCCGTCTGTCAGTCCATCCGCCCATCCATCTTTCCATCCGTTCGCCCTAGCTCAAATCTCCTATATCTTTCATCAGAATTTGATCAACTTCACCAAAATATTTTTTAGATTAAGAGCTTGGGATAAAGGTCACTCGAGGTAATTTCTGACAGGTCAAGGTAACTTATCAACAATGACTTGAAATACCATGAAGTACTTATATCTCCTACACCTTTCATCATAATTTGATCATACTTCATGAAAAATATTATTTAGGTTAAGAGCTTTTGGATAAAGGTCACTCAAGGTCATTTCTGAAAGGTCAAGGTCACAACAAAAAATCATAACTAATCAAGGTCAAGCTTACTCATTTTAGTTTAAGATACTTTGATCACTTGTTGTTCTACAGTTAACTCAATTGGAAATCCATATGATACATTAAGATTTGAAATCAATTAATACAGTGATTTTCTATATACTGAGTCATTCATTATTGCTGTGCTTCTTGGAGCATCCATCAGTTTTACTGATTTTTTTTGTATATGAATAGAGCTTTTGCCAATTTTAAATGATGTAAGGGGTCTTATACCGGACAAACCACTTTTTGCCGGAATTTTCACTATGACGTTAACGCTTGGAATGTGACGTCACAGTAATATGACGCAAATCTAAGCGGCAATTTTGTATTTGTCCAGTATTGCCCCTTACATCATGTAAAATTGGCAAAAAGGTTATTGAGTCATCAATTTCCTGCAATATAACTGCTATTTGGGGAACATCCATCAGTTTTACTGATACTCCTGGTTTTTTTTTTAACTTCTACAGTATTTACTAGTGGTTCCTTTCTTTTCTCTCCAACTGGGACACTGTGTTTGAAGGAGTCATAATCAGAAATTTCCCATTGTATATGTTTAAAAGCAGTTTTAAATGGAATATAGAATTAGTGACTGTTCAAGAATAATACTTCAGAACAATGAATTAAAACAGGAAATACCCCGGTAACTAGTAAATTTAAACTGAGATTTATTTACATCTATTAATGTCAGTCTATTACATATCAGTGATCAGAGAGGAATAATTGAAACTGCATTGAAATTTCAATGGACCAGTTGTGGACTTAATTGCTACTAGCCTGATTTTTTTTGGTCTTTGTGCATTTTCCATGATTTCTTTGATTTTCTCATAGCAGGTTGTTTATAATGCATTGATTTTGTGTATATTTTATCTGATTTTATGGAAAGAAATGTAAAACATTGTAATTGTAAGGAAATGGGATACAAAATATATTTCTATGGTATTTAGTATAATTTTTTAAGGTTTGAAAAATGAAGATAGGAGTGTAGAATTGAAGGTTATAAATGTGTAAATCTTTAATGAACTTTTTTCACAACAGATATAATGCTTTTGATTAAATTTTGCATGATGAAGTACTAACTCTCCTTTATAGATACTTTTGTCTGGATCTACTCTAATGTTGAATAATGATGTGTCAAAGTAGATTCATACTTTGTATAGAGAAAGTTTAAATGGATTACTAAGAATGAAAACTAAATGAATGAGAGTGTTTTTGAAAGATATGGTGGTGTTGTATTTGGTTGAAAAAAGATGACCTTCATAGAAAACCCATTTGAGCCTTATGTTTAGGATCTTTTTCCTACTGAGCAAATTGTGCTCAGGTGTGCAATATAAGGCGCATTTGGGCCTTTTATTATATTTGTAGTATCAAAAGCATGGTGATTTGATCTATTTTAGATTTGAATTGACTTTTACAGATTTTGAGAATAGTTGAAGACTTCTGATTGAAATGGGCATCAGACCAGCATTACTGAGTGCACTGATATTTTATTTGATATTTTTGACTATGGGTGAAGAGGATAATTATATTGATCCTTTTGACATGCTTGGAGACACTAATACTAAATCAGAATCATCCACTCCTCCTACTGTAAGTGTACTTTTATTGTCAGGTTATTTAGATTTAGATGAACCAACTTTTAGTTTGACCATGAAGTTTATATCTCTTCTGAAGTAAGGGCTCAAGTGAAAATTTTTAGCTTGCTTTAATGAAAGTTTGCAGAGCTACTGAGTGTCATACCATTGGCATTATGGTCATCAGAGTCTGTCGGCAACTCTTTAACCTGGGCTTTATCTTTTGAACTGGAAAAGGTACAGCATCGATATTCCACATATGGATTCCTCATGACCAGGGCTTTCAATTAGTACCATGACTTTTGTCCTAGTGACCTTGACCTTTGACTTTGACATACTTTTCTAAAACTTTAATTTCTGCTATATCTTTTGAATTGGAAAAAGTACAGTTGTGATATTCCACATATGGATTCCTCATGACCAGGGATTTGAATTGGTACCATGACTTTTGACTTACCACATTTGACCTGGGAATTTGACCCACTTTCCAAACACTTTAACCAATGCTTTGCCTTATGTATTGTGAAAGAATTCCTCAGACTGACTTCAAGTTTTAGCCTGAAAAAAAATGACTGTGTTTCAAGCTCAAAGGTCAAAGTCACAATGGAAATTATATGAAAAACCTAGCTGACACTAAAATTTGGCCATGGTACCTACATGAACCCTATTGATTTTCAGGCCTGAAATATTGAAAACTGATAAAGATTTATACTGCACTGGCAATATTTACAAAATTAGAGAAGGTGTTAGGTGAATGAGAAATAATGTAATGTATTATTGCTTCATCCACACCATTATGCATTAGATTTAAATTTGCATTGGGTTTGATTTACATCAAACAAGTACTATTTAAAATCAATGCATTCACATGGTAAATGTTTGATTTGAATGATTAGATTCAAAATTGAAAACAGAAACAAAAATTGACTTGGTGCTATGTAAAGTCAATTAAATCAGGCTGTGATTTGATGTAATTAAGATAAATATGACATAATCATGATGTCAATGGAAACAAAATGATACAACATTTGTAAGTATTTCAAATTGTTGTTGTTGAGGTGTTAGGATATGGGTGCACAGATTGTATCAGGTTATCAGTATATCTTTTGTGTATGTGTAACAGTATAAATACACATTACATTCATATAAGTTTAATATCAATTAATTTGATACCTGTACACATCGAATATAAATCTGATGCATATCATATTTTGATCCCAAGGAATGCATATATAGTATACATCCTTATAATATGAATAATACATATTGAATATTATGATGTAACAATATTTTGCTCTGTATCTGAGTCATTGTGTTTGTATATAGGACATTTACTTCTCAGAGGCTCCAGTTTTCTCCATCACCTTGACCTACCCTGTTGAAATAATCCTGATGTTGCAATGATAACAAACAAACAAACAATCATGACATTGTGTTAATGTATATAAGGAAACAAGCTGTGTTTGTGAAACACTAATGCCTCTGGCATCAACAAAGTCCAAAAAGTGATTTTTAGCATGAAGGTCATTGTCAAGGTCAAAAGGTCATCAACCGTGGTGTCATTTGAAATGGCTTCATCAGTTGAGTACGCATGTCAAATATGAAGTCTCAATCCCTCATGGTTCAAAAGTTATGGCCAAGGTTAAAGTTGATAACAGACAAACAAACAAACAAACAAACAGACAGACAGGACAAAATGTCATCAACCTTGGTGTCAGTTGAAAGGGTTTCATTAGTTGAAGTCTCTATCCCTCATGGTTCAAAAGTTATGGCCAAGGTTAAAGTTGACAACAGATAGACAAATAATCAATCAGACCTACAGGACAAAAATAATATGCCCCCAATCTATTGATCCAGGGGCATAAAATCATTCAGAACCATAACTACTAATACTTCATACTTAAAGTATTCCATAGACATTTGGGGTACAATTTTTCTACTACTGACTCATGAGTAATTAAGTAGTAATTCACAGTTGTAGAAAAAAAAAGACAAATCAAATGAACAACTTCTTTGTTTATTATCAATCTTCACAACAGGATTATTTCACTAACGTGAAGGTAGGATCTGCCTGATGCATGGCCTCAAAATTTCCACCTTTGCAACAAACTGAAATGAAGCAGTGATTGATTGAGTGATTGATTTTTGTTTAACTTCACACCACGAATATTTCACGTATATGGTGACGGCATCTGCCTGATGCGGGGCATACAAATTTTGACCTTTGCAACGGACCCACCCCAAGCAGTGAGGGATTTTTAATGTGCCATGCATACCATGACGCGGGGCCTCGGTTTTTACTGTCTCATCCGAAAGACATGACACCGGCATGACCAGAGCGGGAATCGAACCCCAGCCTCCCGTTCAGGAGTCCAGTGCGATACCACTAGGCCACGCCGCCTTAAAATGAAGCAGTGAGGGGTTTTTATGTGTCAGTAGATAATATGACACATGCCTTCTGTTTATACTGATTACTACACAGGATAAATAGGGAGGCAGAAGATGATACATGTAATCACCTGATACTGATAGCGACGTTTGACACATAAAATCAAAACTAAAGTACATCAGTTGACTCTGAAGAACTCTAACTCTATATGGACTGAAGTAAAATGGTTTAAGTTTAGGGAAAGTTGAGTTAAATATCCATATTCATAAAATGAAATTAGAATGAGACTTTCATATCAGTTCAAGATAACAAGAATTTAATTGTGTCATAGATGTTTGAGTAAATGAAAGTCAACTATATAAGTATGGAAAAAGAACAATCAGGTTCATCAGAATGTAATACATGTATTTACTGAACCAGTCACACATTATAAGAATGCATGATTATGTTTCTGTAATTTTTTTACTCTAAACAGATTGAATTACATGTGTAATATGCCATATTTCTGTACAAAGATTACTGTATAAGGTTAGTTTTGACCATAATTGTGTAATACATGCAGAATTAGGAATATAGATAAACTTAACACTTAGATTTTGTTTTATGTGTAGATAAAGGTTGACTCTACTACGGCAAATCAAGTTCATATTACTTCGACATCTCCTACAAATACTGTTGATGACAAAAAGATAAGAGCAAGACAAGAAGACACTTTGAGCAGAATATTGATGAAGAAATATGTAGAAACTCTCTTAGGATATCTAGATGGACGGGTAAGTAATGCTTTCAGGGTTCACACTGGACTCAAAAATTGTTGCAAATTTTTGCAGCCTGATTACAAACTCGGTGTAAATGATGAAACAAAAGTGCCAGTTTTCAAAATAAGTTTATGAAACATCTGAGATGAGCATTGTGAATTCTGTTTGTTTAGGACATGTCGGACTCTCAGACAATGGTTAGCATAGCCAAGTTTAAGTTTACTGATAACCAAAAGATCCTTAGTCATACTGGACGTAACTGTGATGACTTTTACATGTAGCTTCTGTGCGTTAATATTACTCCTTGTCAAATAAATTTCAATTCATTTTACTCTTCTGAAAACTTTGAACAAATAATTATTCTGATTACTGGCTTGTGTTTGTTGCTTTCAATATATTGGGCATTTTTTTCAAAAGCTTTACTTCATACCAAAATTGTAAGGATTTTATTCTTAGATAAGCAATTTCTTCTAATGAAAATAGCAGCGATTTTACTGTGAAACCGACTTGTGTAATGACGTTATCAGTGATGGTTCCATTTAAGTTTAAAGGATGTTTAACGTCACCACAATGTATACAGAATTTAAGATCACACATGAAGTAAAGGTTAACGTAAGACAGCAGATAACATAACACAAATGGTGAAATTTTAGTTTCAAGGTTTCTTACATTCAAAAGTGGTAGGCAGTGGTGCCCTTAAAAAGAAATTTAGGACTTGTCCACCCACAGGCTATAGAATAATCTAAAATGTTTAAGTTTTCTCCTAAACTGGTATAGATTTATGATGTGGAATTCCCTATTAAAGAAATACATGTAAAACTGTTATAGCATCTGACTTTGAAGATTTAAATGCCATTGATAACCATATTTAGTTGTAGCTAAATGAATGTGATTCATGTGTGGGTGATATGATATGTACATCAGTAATTAAAGAAATATTTTTGATTTTCTGTGACTAGAAGCAAGGTTAACATACAGTAGTGCATGTGTCAAGTGATGCAAGTTGCTTCAGCAGCTGGTCAGTATTAGAACCTTTCAAAGAGAGTTCCACTATGGTATAGCCCAAAACTTCCTGAAAATGATTTTAAGCGAGAAACAAAGTAAAAGGACATAAGTTAGTTTTGCCCTTTGACAGAATGATCTGAAGGCATGCATGAATCATTTGGCTTTTTCTCTATGATTGGTTCAATTTGTATATATATATATGTATATATAGCTCTAATATACACAAATTGAAAACTTGCAGCATGCAAACACAATTGCCTGCATTAGAATTTACTATTTTTTAATTCTGTGGTAGACAAAGGTTTAACCTCAGATTCATACCATAATTTAAGGCAATAGACACATACATGCACATACTTTGTTGTAGCATCTCAGAAATGATGTAGTTTATTTGTTTTAAGTTTCATATACCAAAACTTGATGATGATGATGTTCTGCTTCTGTGTGCAGTGAGGGGTATTCATTTTCATTTCAGTACCCATCTGGACATTCACAGGAATATAGTATGATGATCAAACTGACTAAAGATGATATCCATCTCTTGCAAAGATTTGTCATTGAAAACAAAGGTAGTCTTCATGATATACAAGAAACACTTTCTTCGATGGTCATGAGTATCACAGAATCCCATCTTGGAACTTTTGGTAAAGTGTCACTTTGGTTTGAGGACAGATTTGGGACAAGTATTGACGCTGCTCTAAAGGTACATAACAATCATCTTATATGTACCATACTGGCTGTTTAATGATTTAAACAGATAGAAATCTATTTTATGTTACATCATAAATTTTGCTTTAAAAGTATATTTTTATGTTACAAAGCAATGCAGGAATTAATTCATTCAACGTCCATATTTACCAGTATGTTTATTCATTTCTCTGCCTCTACAATTGTCTGTGTGGTAGGAATCTGACTTTTGAAATATGTAGACTAGGCAGCATTCTTTCCTCAGACTCTCTTTGTTTTTTTAGCTCACCTGAGCCAAAGGCTCAAGTGAGCTATAGTCATAGTGCGCCGTCCGTCGTCTGCCGTCGTCGTCGTCGTCCGTCTGTCGTTAACTTTTTCACATTTCCGACTTCTTCTCTAGAACTACATTGCAGATTTGGATCAAACTTTGTGTAAATGATGTACTCAAGGTCCCTAACTAAAATTATGTTCGGGTGCCCAAAACGGTACCCCTCTTCAAACATCATCTTCTCCAGAACCAATACATATATGGGGAAACTAATTGCATTTCAACAATCTAAAAAGATGGGTTATTAAAAATTGTGTTCGGGGTTAAGATCCGTCAAATAGAAATTTACGCTTTTTTGACATGTTTTTGGACTTAGTCATTTCAATTGATATTGATGATTTCTTAATGACTATTTTGATCATAATTGTGGTAAGGAATATTATTGTGAAAGAATTTTGTCATTATCTCAATTTTTGGATTTTTTATGAATTTTTTAAGACTTCCAAAAAAAAAAGGGGGGGGGGGGTATTGGCCATTTTTCACATTTTTAACTTTTTCTAAAAACCACATAAAAGATTTTAATGAAACATGGAATACATGAAGTACTAAAGGTCCTCTATCAATTTGGTAAATTTCATCCAAATTGGTTAACAGATAATGCCACCATGTCTAAAAAGTAGGTCTCACAATGGTACATATACCACTTGGTAATTGAAATATGGAGAGTAGCGGTTCAAATCCAGCTGTGGTCAAACAAATTTTTTTCATTTCTTTACACATCTAAATAAGTTTTTAGATGTTTCTCAACACTCAACATATGAAATTAGACAATTTTAAGTTTAAGACTTCAAAAAAAAAGGGGGGGGGTGTGGGTTGGCCATTTTTCACATTTTCAACTGTTTCTACTAAACTGTTTGAATAATTGTGTGTCATGACCTAGACCCAAGGTCATAGGTCAAAGATCAAGGTCACAACATGCGAAGTGAGTAAAACCTTGTCTTGGCCATTACTTCTTGCCCTGTGCATGGATTTCAATAATATTTCACAGAAGTGTTACTTAGGACCCAAGGGTGTGTCATAACCTTGACCCAAGGTCATAGGTCAAAGGTCAAGGTCACAACATGCAAAGTGAGTAAAACCTTGTTCGGGCCATAACTTCTTCCCCTGTGCATTGATTTCAATAATATTTCACAGAATTGTTACACTTGACCCAAGGTCATAGGTCAAAGGTCAAGGTCACAACATGCAAAGTGAGTAAAACCTTGTTCGGGCCATAACTTCTTCCCCTGTGCATGGATTTCAATGATATTTTTGCTATAGTAAAATGCTATGGAACGCAATAACTTCAGTAAATATTAGCTGTTTTTCATGAAAGTAATACAGAGTGCTTAAATAGGGTAGAGGAAGTGGCCTTTCGATTTTGAGCAAATTCTGTTTTCTCGTTATGGAGTTATGGAACTTGGATTTTATTTTTACTGTGATAAAATGCTTTAGAGATGCTATGTAACGCGATAACTTAAGTAAACATCAGTTGTTTTTCATGAAACATACAGAGTGTTTGAATAATGAAGGGGAAGCCACCTTTCAGTTTTGAGCAGTTTCCATTTTTTCATTACAGTGTTATGGGACTTGGATCCCTCTTTTTGGATTTAAATATTTCATGAAAGTATTACCAAAGAGACCGATGTTTGGGTTTAATAAAACCATATGGTCACATTGTTCCCGTGCAAAATAAGCGACGGGCGTATTAAGCCACGCTAGGCGTTGCTCTTGTTAACTTCTTGAAAAGTACTGGGGATAATTGTCGTTAAAATTCACATAGAGCATTTTTAAGATATGTAGAACATAAATGGTGAATTTCTTGATCTCTGCAACCCAAGGCCTTAGGGATAGGACTAGATCTGAAAATATTTGAACAGTGATGGAGAAAGTGCATTGTTGGTTGGTTGATTGGTGTTTTACGTTGCTTTCAACAATATTTCAGTTATATCGCGACATGGAAGCAGGAGGTTACCAACCTCTTAAAGATAGTGGTGCAACCGGGGAATCGAACTCGGATTGTCGGCGCCGCAAGCCAAGTGCTTAACCACTACACCACGCCTGCCCTGAAAGTGCATTGAACTAAAAGGAGATTTTATTGAAAAATAATGACAATTCTTTCAATTCTAGGTATTCTTAAATGCATGAGGAAAAACTGAACGCATACTGGTAGTTGTAAAGAGTATGAAGCCCTCAACAAAAATTGTGAAATTCATGACCCCTTGGCTCTAGGGCAGGGGATCATCCTCTCAGGCTGGGCCAATGTCACCATATATGGATGCTGTACTTAATCTTTGGAAAACTGAATGCATGGTTAAGAAATACATGAGGCCTTCTATTAAATTCAGGATCCCTAGGGCATGAAGTTAGTCACCAGGGCTTGGACAAATGACCATATAATGATACTGTATTTATGAGGTATGATCAAAAAGTTCTCTGCCTCATATACTTAGGAATACCCAGAATTGAAAGACTTGTCATTATTTTTCAGTATAATTTCCCTTCATCTTGATGCACTTTCTACATCTCTGGTTCAATTTCTGAATCCCTTCAAAATAGAATGCTTCATTTTAGTCCCATACATACTCAAATCCAGTGCCCATGATACCCACATTGCCTCCAAAATTCTTACCTAGTAAGTAAAGTCTCGGTTTAGGAAGAGATGAAAGTCAGATGGGCTAAATACAGAAAATATAGACAATAAGGAAGACTTGTGCTGCATTCCTTTGCAGATGTCATTATAACTTAGGAAGTGTGACCAGGTACATAATCCTGCAAGAGCAGAATGTCTTTGGTTTCCTCTCCTCTTTCTCACAATCTCCTGACACAGCCTCTTTTACTTATTCTACATTATGATATGCACCATTTATTGTGCAGCCTTTCTCAAGATCAATCATGATTATTCCCTGATTTACCCAAAAGATAGTGGCCATGATTTTACCAGCTGAGGAAACTCTCTTTAATTTTTTAGGAGGGGTGAGCCAGGATGATTCTATTGCATTCTTTATTTCTTTGATTCTGGACCAAAATTGTGAACTCAAGTTTCATTCTGAGAGTCAGTTCAACCCATAAAATCTCCAGGATCATCCTCGTAGCCAGACTAAAGATGCTTAGAAATATCTTACCTGTTTTTCTTTTAATCTTCAGTTAACACTCTAGAGACACATCTAGCTGAGACCTAGGACATGCCTATGTTATCGTTAAAACTGATTGCACAACCCATAACTTTAGCCAACTACTCTGGCTATATCAGAGAGATTTCCTCCTCTGTCACACATGACGAGTGTACACAATTTTTGTCTTTGGTAGCCTCCTTGGGAAATCCCGTTCATCATCTTCAGTGTTCTTCCCCCCCTTCTAAATTTAGCATCCCTTTTAGTAACAGTACTATAGGAAGATGAAAATTACCACATCATGTTTTGTATTATTCTTACCTTGTGTCATGAATCAGTTATTTTGTTTTCTGTCTTTTCAATGAATGACAATTTTTACAGTTTCATTCAGCTTAGTGTTATTACTTTTGAGGCACTATGAATTTTCTTAGTGAGGTTCATAAAAAGCATAAAGCTCTTAATTAAAATTATGATGCATGTTCTTAGACCTTGAAAATCTGTTAATTTTCTTTCATGTGTTGAAAAAGAAAAAAAAAAAAAATATATGATTAAAAAGAGCATGAAGTCCTCTACCAAATTGGGAGATTCATGACTCCAATGGATGCGGCCATATAACCATATAGTGATAGTATACTTAGTCCTAACAGCATGAAACCCTCTACCAGACTTTGTGAAATTCATGACCCATCAGGGAGGAATTCTTCCCCTAAGATGGATCCAGATCTTTCCTCATGAAACCCTAGTGTGGCAAAGAGCATAGACTCAAAGGGTTTTTCCTCTGGGATATGTCTAGATATTGTCTTGCAAAACCCTTACTGTGAAATCATTTATTTTCGTGGGGCCCAATTTTCGTGGATTCGTGAGATTCAGTATTTTCGTGGGGACGTAATTTCGTGGATGCCGCCAAGAACTTGGCGTTAGATCGCATTAAACAGAGGGCAATCGTACTGTTTGACATTTTTGCCGCACATTTAAAGAAAAACTCTCAAAACACAATATCCAGCCACTGTTCATACCGGCTGCCTGCACGGATAAATTGCAGCCTCTTGACGTCGCAGTAAAATACGACTATAAAGAGTTAGTGAAATCAAACTTTCATGAATGGTACTCAGCCCAGGTAGTTGAAGGGCTTGAAAAGTCCGAAGGTGGCGACGATTACATTAACGTCGATCGTAAAACATCCACCTTCATGTCAACTGGCTTATTGCCTCTCACGCCAAGATGTCGCTGAAATGTGACCTAATTAAAAGCGGGTTTCCCAAGGTTGGCTTGTGACAAACAGTTGTAAAAACAGTGTTGACAATTATTGCAATTAAAAGCAGTTAACGTATGTGTCCATGTTATTGGAAGGTGTTTATACGTCAATCGCCTGTAAAATATGCATGCTTGTTTTGTCATTAAAAGTTGTTCCAATTTCTTGCTTTATGTATAATTATTTGTTAGGGATGTAAATTCGTGGATGAGGCTATCCACGAAAATTGAGCCCCCACGAAATATAATGATTTCACAGTATATAGCATTGGCTATAAACTCAAGAAACTGATAAGGCCCATGGCTTCTTGACTTTATTTACAGATGTTGCTCATTATGATTTGTGCATCAGTATTTGCTGCATTAGAGATGAAACTGAAAATGTCATGGAGACAGCGTTTGATGAAACTGATTGTGTTATCCTTCATTATCAGCATTCCCATGACATGGTATGAATTGTACAAGGTCAGTGCTTTATCTATCATGTCAAATACAGTCAATACTGTTATAGCGACCACTTGTATTAAGCGTCCCTCTGCTGTATACAACCAGTCTGATATCCCCCCAACTGGTTTTGCTATAAAAATCATCTGTATTAAGCGGACATCTGTCTAACATGACCAGCAGACACCTTACTTACTACTTATGGAATCAATTAATCTGTATTAAGTGACCAATTAAGGTCCTCGCGACGGTCATTTAAAACAACTTGCGTTTGTATCGTGAAACATGCCCCGCCATATAATTGCCATAATTGTTTTCAAAACACAAGTGCTGGAAAGAAAGTTACTGATATGAGTTCAAACCAAACATTATAGTCGTCAGTTAATATTCAAAACTTAAAATGGTTTCGAAAAGGAAGGTTTGGACTTTAGAAGAACGTGTTAGTCTATTCAAACTTATAGAACAAGGAAAAAGTGCGCGGGTTGTGGCATTAGAATATGTCGTAGGAAAAACTCAAGTTGAACAAATTATTAAATGTAAAGCGGAAATTATGGAAGACTATGAGAACAATATGCCAGGAGAATCTAAACGTAAACGTTGAAAAACAGGGAATGAGGATGTAAATTAACTAACATGGGAGTGGTTTAAAGAGGCAATGACAAGACGTATAAATGTGAACGGGCCGTTAATACAACAAAGAGCTCTATAATTTGCCAAAGATTTAGGCTATGACACGTTTAAAGCATCAAATGGGTGACTAATTTCCTTTCTAAAAAGACACTGTATTGTATTGGGATTACATACTACATGTATTTTGTATTTTATGATCGTTTTTGCCAATTTCTATTTAGCAACCATCTGTCTTAAGTGACCATTTTAGATTTTTCCCTGGACTGGTCGCTTTATACAGTATTGACTGTAACTACTACATAGTGATCAATTTGTAAGTATATTCTGTAAAAAGTAAAGTACCTTGTGATAACCAAGTTATGTAGATTTTAGAGATTGCAGAATATTTGGATAGAGGTTATACATGAAATTCTGACTCTTAACTTGTATGTTCTTTGAATATCAAGCATCCTTTTAAACAATACACAGTATTTAATTTCTTTTAAAATAGAGTATATGTATATGCATTATGCAATATATAGATTGAACAAAACTCTTGTTACACATAAACACTTGACTACAGTGCTAATATCCACACTATGGATATGTATAGTTTATTAACTGATTGGGGTGTTTACCATATTATTGAGTAGGCAGCTGAGATACAGCAACAAACTGTGACAATGAAAGATGTTCCTGCAGAATGTGTGAAGGAAGGAGCACAAGAAGAAAGTATTTTTGTTGCTGCAGCTTCAGTCATCTCCTCCATATTTACTCTGAAGAAAGATAATTGTCAGAGATATTATGAGCATATGTTGATAGATCCTATTTTGAAGGTTACCCCTACAAAGGTTGGTTATAAAAATTGTATGATGTGAATGTAAAATATTTACAGTCGAATCTTGTTAGCTTGCTGGGACAAATGTTTATGAAAGCTAAAGTCATGCTCTTAGCATTGTTTTTGTCTGATGGACAGCCAAATTAAAGCTTTCCTTGCTCACCTGAGTCAAATGTTCGTTTGGGCTACATGTTTTGTGATCACACCTCGTACACATTCAGATCACTTCACCCACTTGAAAATAAGATTTTGAGATAAGTCTAGTGAAAATTCAAGATTCGAACAATTTTGCAGAGGAAAATATTAAAGTCGTGACACATCAGATAAATTTCTTGTAAAACATAAAATAATTACAAATGTGGTTTGATATTGTTTATCAAATTAATGTGGATACATATCATAACCTTTTTTGCCTTTTGAAGTGTTGAAGAGAGAAGATTTAATTTCTCCACATGTAGTGCAAGCTGCATCTGACATTTTAAGATCATGTGAAAAACTTTTTGAAAATATGTCTACTACTTACCCCTATTTTCAAGTGTGAAGTTGAAATAGGCGAGTTTTTCTGATCAACCTTATATGGTGTCTGTCCATCCATCCCTTCGTCTGTTTGTTTGGTATAGACTTTTATACTTTCAACTTTTATTCCAGTGCTACTGAAGGGATTTTAATGAAACTTGGTACAGATGAAGGACTTAAGTTCCCCTAGAATTGTTGTTGTTTTTCGATCAGATCTGTCAAGGGATAGATTCAGGGCAAAACAACTTGTTTTAAGATTTTTAGATTTAAGCTTTGACCAACTTCTTTTTAACAAATAGAGGATTTTATGAAAAGTGACATGAATGATTTACTCATTGTCCCTTACAAGTACTGTTGTTTTTTTTTTTACTAGTGTTGGTTTATAGCATGACAAGGTATGTTTAGGGAAGCACTCTTTTTTGCCAAGAAAAATTTAAGATTAGTTACATAGAATAAAAAACCTAATGCATAGAAGTATTAAAAATGATGTGTTGCTTTTGATTCATTATGAAATAAAATTCTGAAAAAGTATACTTTCACTTCTGATACCTTTTCATGAGCTTTTGATTTATACCATTCCATAATTGCTAAATTTGTGACCTTGACCTTTTTAGTTTTCAAAATCTAGCCTTGGCCATATCTGTTGAATAGGTAGTTATGCCTTTCATTTTTAGAATCTATATTTCTTGAAGTTCTGGTTGAATATTTTTCATTAATAAGAGATGTGGCTGTCATATTTAACATCTATATTTCTTGTGACTACAGCTTTTGATATATACAATGTATTATATTGTTTCACTTTGTGAACTCTATCTTGAGACAATTTTCAAAAATTTAACCATTGCCAGATCTTTCTATTGTTTATTTTATAATCTGATAATGAAGTCAAATGATGATAAATATTGGTTAGAACTTTGCTTTAGTGCAGAATCATTTTCACCAAATTGACCATGTTCTCAAGAATAAAATATGCTTTACGGTTTTTCAAACCATTCAGCAAGCTCTTGTAAAAATGACTATTGAAGTTCCATACAGTATTGAATTAGAATTCTGATAGTTCAAACCATTTATCTTGATTATGTGAAGCTTGATGCACCAAGGAGATGTATTTGATTCAGCACTAGAAGATGAGATTATGATCATTGTATTATGTAAAGTAAGATGGAATATTGCTTTTTTTCAGGCTTTATCTGTGACATTTGTTCGATTCTTTGTGTCTCCATTGAAAGATGTTGGAACTTCACTCAGTGAATTCATCAGAGCCCTTCTGATTGACCTTCCATTGAGCTTATATCCTATTGCCATTGCATTGGTTTCTGTCTTTGTCTTCATGTTGTTGTTCATGTGGTTTGGATACAGTGTTAGATTGCCATTTTTCCTCTCCATAGAAGCTCCTACTGCCATTCAGTATGCATCTGTAGTTGGGGATACACCTGAAGTCAATAATGCCATAGAACAAAATACACAGAAAATGTTAGAACAGGTTGGTTTATATATATTTGGCAATGTATTTTATACATTGATATCTCATTTCAATATGTTTTGCTATCTCATTTCATTAAGCTTTGCTATTCATACAGTGGGTGATCTAGGCTGCAGTAAAGGCCATTGTGAAAGCAATCGCCTGTCACAACCTGATAACATTTTTATTCCCTATTCGAAAACATCATGCATAAAATCTAGGTCTTTTAAATCTCTTTCTTTTTTTTGCTTAATAGGGGTATCTATGAAAAAAAAGGCTTTAAGAAAAAGGTATTAATTGATGATGATCCTAAATTTGTCTCATTTCAGCCTCTTGTTTTTCATTATTATTAGGGCCCCCGCATCACAAGCGAATGTCCTAAAGTAATCACTCTGTCAGCAAAAAAATAAAGTTATCACAAAAAGACTTAATCAACAGTTATAAAGAATAAGATGATGGTAAAAATCATTAAGAGGTCCAAAAATCATGAAACTGAAGGGCATACAACTCAACAAAAATGAAAAAAAAAAAGAAAGAGACCAAACAATCAAACCACAGAACATCTGATTAGAAATGAACCTCAAAAAGGGGTTGATATTACGTGAATGGGGATAGTAAGGCTTAAAAAAAAAATCTTTGTTTCCTGTAACCCAACCGACCCCTGAAAAATGGCACCGACTCTGAGTTTTAGCTCACCTGAGTCGAAGGCTCAAGTGAGCTATTGTGATCAATCATCGTCTGTCGTCCGTCGTCCGTTGGTAGCTTTTCTACATTTTCGACTTCTTCTCCAGAACCGATGTATAGAATTTCACCAAACTTCATAGGAAGTAAGTACTCAAGGTCCTCTACCAAGTTTGTGTTTTTCGAGCCCATCCGTAATCCAAGATGGCTGCCATTGGCTCTGATTGGTTGACACATTTTCGACTTCTTCTCCAGAAGTGCTGCACAGAATTCCACCAAACCTCATAGGAAGTAAGTACTCAAGGTCTTCTACCAAGTTTGTGTTTTTCGTGCCGATCTGTTATTCAAGATGGCCGCCATTGGCTCTGATTGGTTGACACATTTTGGACTTCTTCTCATGAAGCGCTGCACAGAATTTCACCAAACTTAAAAAGGAAGTAACGACTTGAGATCCTCTACAAAGTTTGTGTTTTTCTTGCCGATCCGTAATCCAAGATGGCCGCCATTGGCTCTGATTGGTTGACGCATTTTCAACTTCTTCTCCAGATTCAAGGTCCTCTACCAAGTTTGTGTTTTTCGTGCCGATCCTTAATCCAAGATGGTTGCCATTGGCTCTGATTGGTTGACACATTTTCGACTTCTTCTCCAGAAGTGCTGCACAGAATTCCACCAAACCTCATAGGAAGTAAGTACTCAAGGTCCTCTACCAACTTCGTGTTTTTCGTGCCGATCCGTAATCCAAGATGGCCGCCATTGGTTCTAATTGGTTGACACATTTTGGACTTCTTCTCCAGAAGCGCTGCACAGAATTTCACCAAACCTCATAGGAAGTAAGTACTCAAGGTCTTCTACCAAGTTTGTGTTTTTCGTGCCGATCTGTTATTCAAGATGGCCGCCATTGGCTCTGATTGGTTGACACATTTTGGACTTCTTCTCATGAAGCGCTGCACAGAATTTCACCAAACTTAAAAAGGAAGTAACGACTTGAGATCCTCTACAAAGTTTGTGTTTTTCTTGCCGATCCGTAATCCAAGATGGCCGCCATTGGCTCTGATTGGTTGACGCATTTTCAACTTCTTCTCCAGATTCAAGGTCCTCTACCAAGTTTGTGTTTTTCGTGCCGATCCTTAATCCAAGATGGTTGCCATTGGCTCTGATTGGTTGACACATTTTCGACTTCTTCTCCAGAAGTGCTGCACAGAATTCCACCAAACCTCATAGGAAGTAAGTACTCAAGGTCCTCTACCAACTTCGTGTTTTTCGTGCCGATCCGTAATCCAAGATGGCCGCCATTGGTTCTAATTGGTTGACACATTTTGGACTTCTTCTCCAGAAGCGCTGCACAGAATTTCACCAAACCTCATAGGAAGTAAATACTCGAGGTCCTCTACCAAGTTTGTGTTTTTTCTGCTGATCCGTAATCCAAGATGGCCGCCATTGGGTCTGATTGGTTGACACATTTTGGACACTTCAAAACGACTGCACAAAATATCACCAAACCTTATAGAAAGTCATGTAGAAAAAAGCAAAATTTTCTACTGAAATGAGCTGTCATTTTATTGTAAATAAGCAATTTGTGCTCAGGTGAGCGATATAGGCCCATTTGGGTCTCTTGTTTTTTTCACCATTAACAAGCGCTGCCATTTCCAGAATAAAAATTCCGGAATCGGTTTTCTGAAACTTCACATTGT
Source organism: Pteria penguin (assembly GCA_035048485.1). Lineage (NCBI taxonomy): Eukaryota > Metazoa > Mollusca > Bivalvia > Pterioida > Pteriidae > Pteria > Pteria penguin. The sequence goes on along the minus strand of CM068580.1, from coordinate 20,629,373 downwards.
TGTTATTTCCGGTGTTTTTAAAACAAATATGGCGACCCCATGGGTACATGATGAATTATGTTGAACAATACCTTTTATTATACATTATGTATGTCCATCTGAATGTCAAGACATTTTCCATAGAAAAAAAAAAAGAAAAAAAGAAAAAAGAAAAGCCGACCCTATCTTTTTAGGTCATGTTACAGGAAACAATTTTTTTTTTTGGCCTAAGCATCTACTTGGTAATGATTAATTAATATATAATATGGCTTTCCACTAAAAGATGTACTTATTATGGTTTTGTGTTAGCTTAGCTCATGTGCTTTGTTTTTTTGCCCCCCTTCGCAGAAGAAGGGGCATATTGTTTTGCTGCTGTCGGTCGGTCCGCCGGTCGGTTAGTCCATTTACAGTTTCTGCTCATTATCTCTGGAACCAATAAAGATATTGAACTGATATTTGGTATACAGATACATCTCAAGGATATCTAGTTCAAGTTCAAACTTGGTTATTGTTTAATAATTTTTGTCATAGTTATCCCCCTTGACTCAGAAAATTTCTTAAAATTAGCATTTTCAGCTCATTATTGACAGGATTGCAAAGCAATTCCGGTCTATGAATTGGTGAAAACCGTCTGTTCGTTCGTTGGTCTGTCCGTCTGCACAGCATCAACATTTTGCATTTAGCATTTGCATTTAGCTTGGTTTCTTTCATACCCTAAAGGTTACTTATGTCAAAGTTGGTAGGTTTGTAGATACTTGAATGTTCTATCCAACCAATACAAAAATTTAGTGACCTTGATCTTGACTTTGTGCTTCAGTGAACGCACACTGTTTTTTTACCTTTAAGGGTGACCACTTGCATACATGTATTGTTAATATTAATGCAAAGCAATTCCGGTCTATAAATTTGCAAAATTCATCCATCTGTCTGTCTGTCTGTCCGTCCAGCGTCAATATTTTGCATTTAGCATTCGCAATCTGGTCATACAGTCCTTGACGGTTTCTTGTCTTAGGAAGGGATAGAGATATTGAATTAATATTGTGCATACAGATACATCATAAGGATATCTAGGTCAAGTTTAAATTAGGTTATCATTCAATAATTTTTTTAAGAGTTATTCCCCTTGGACTTAGGAAATTTCTTATAATTAGCAGTTTCTGCACATTATCTCAGAAACCAAGAAAGATATTGAATTGATATTTGATATACAGATACATCTAAAGGATAGTTAGGTCAACTTCAAATTTGGTCATGGTTCAATAATTTTTGTGAGAGTTGTCCCCCTTGGACTTAGAAAGTTTCTTAAAATTAGCAGTTTCCACTCATTATCTCAGGAACAGCTGGATATATTGAATTGATATTTGGTATACAGATACATCTTAAGGATATCTAGGTCATGTTAATAAGTTGTAATTAGGATACCTGTCTTTGGCATATTTATTTTGATTTTGTTTTGTGTCAGTTAATACTAATGTCTAAATTAAATGAAGACAAGTGATATATATGTTAATCATTAGACACAAACTTTTTAAATGGAAAAATTTTGTTTATGGGTGATTACGAGGAGTAGATGACCTTTAATGTGGTCATGTGAGTTATGTCCACATTACAAAAATAACCAGGGAAGGGGGGGTTACATATGCTGCGCTGGCGTTGCTCTTGTTGAAGGAGAGTTCCAAGGTTCAAATCCCACTAGAACTTCATCATTGTCCTGTCTTTCGTATGAGACTGTAAAAAACTGATGTCCCCAGTCACGTTTAGATATGGTAAATAAAATATTCCTCATTGTTTTAAATATTCCTCATTGTTTTGGATATGCATGTTGCAATAATCTTGGTGTGACATAAAACAAGAATCAGTCAGACAAATAAAATTTTATAGTTTTACAGAAACATACTCCATTAGCAAATATATTCTGTGTAAATTATATAACTTTGAAATGATCTTTTGATGTTTGAAATATAGTGTCTAGTTGATTATAGGCATTCAACATACAAAATCTGACAGGAGAGGCATTTCACAAAAAAAGTTTACATTTATATGGATATCTCATTTTAAGAAATTGAGGACATATTTTTATGATTCCCTTTATTTAATTTCATTTAGATGCAAGCCATTCAAGAAGACATGCGGAACAGAGATGATTTCATGCTAGAAAAAATAAAAGACTTAGAAAAACTTCAGAAATTTGCCTTGGAGCACACAGTTACTACACCAACTGATGACGAAAGTGCTCCAACATTACCACCAGCTATTTTGCCTTCTAGGTCTATTACAACAGTTGGTCCAGGAAGAAATGAACAAAGTGTATTGGACAATAGTTTGGAAAGTTCTATTAGTATAGGAGAAGGGGATGTTAAATCACCTATACCATGCTCTGATTTCTCAGAATCAGAAACCACTGAAGAAAAAACAGCAGTGGTCCCTGAATCAAGTGATGATAGATCACCAGCTTCAGAAGCTTCAGAACAAAGGGTTGAAAGATCACCAGCAAGGAACAGTAAGCTACCTGTCAGCATGCTGAGAAGCAAAAGTAAGGATAAGGAATCACCCACAGAGAAGAGACGTATTGTCCAAGACAGAGGTGATTCTTCTCAGGGAGTACCTTCAGCAGACACACTGGCATCCTCTGCAGGCCAGAGAGGGAGCACATTCTATAAAATGTAAATAGTGTAATCTAGTATTATTTTGGTTTGTTAAGGCAGCATTAGATGCATCACTGATACAATCCTTTTTTGATATTCACTCATCATTTTGAACATATTCTTTTGATTATTCATTTAATGAATTCTAAGTTTGAATGAATTTTGTGTTTTGTGTTTTCATTTGATTTTTATTCTGTTTGGAACAAGTTTACATTCTGTTGAAATGTGTATGGTTCATTCATCAAAGCAAACGTGATGGTTTGGTTGAAGTAACTGTTTATCACATCAAAATGTTATATTAACTTAATACAGATGTGTAGCTGATATCATGTAGCAACAAAAGTCATGATATGCTGGTACATGTTTGGAATGCCTTAAAGAGTGCTATGATATATACCAGTACTTGAAACAGTTTCAGATGTATGAAATACAATATCCCATGTGATGATCAGTAAGAGGGTAGTACCACGTCTTCGTCAGTGATAGACACACTTCACTGACATTCATCTTCTGTTTGACTAATTCTCCTAAGAATATGTAAGATGACGTTAATGTCTGCTCATTCCTCTTAATGATAAAATTGTTCATTAACGTGACAAGAAATACTTCTGTGTGAAATATGCAAATTGTGATATATAATCGATGTACAAAGTACAAATTGACGGGTCTGTTGGTTTATCAATCACGAATATGAATTTAATGTAAGAGAGGTATTGAAAGGTTGATCGTTCTATTTTTAAAATATGTTCCTTACCGTGCTATAAATATCTATATGATTTTATTATAAGTGTTGCTTCAATAAATTTGCGACAGAGCAGAAATGACGTCTGCATTTGACCACAGTATTAGAAATTCTTCATTATCGCATATGATAGGAAAATTAGATAAAAATGACTTGTACTACATTGATAAAATATCGGTCGTATTTCTACATATTTAGTGTAGTGGATAAAAAGCGTAATTCTGAATCGACAGCATTCAGGACACTCTTTACATATACGTGATTCACGTAGTATTCACCGGTGTCTGTTATTAACGTGGAATTGCTCGGCCTTAACATTGTTCTATAGCTAGAGGAAGCGTCCCCGACCTTATTTGACAAATCACAGACCGTGTAGATTTAGCAGCCAGAACTCACACTAGCGTAATTTTCTGAACAATGAACAGTTAATTTTGATAGTTCTGTGAAAATAGGAAATGTCACATCAGATTGTTTAATACATTTCCAAATATTCTATAAAAGCAATTTAGGAGTTTTAAGCAAAAAAAATCGTCGTGTTCTGTTTGACAAACCAAAACCGAATATCCAAAAAGAAAAGAAAAATATTGCATGTATTTGTTAACTGGTAATAAGGAAACCAACTCTATGAATTGATTATAGCATGGCAATGTAAGACAGTATGAGAATGGCAACACTACATGGTAGCAAGTCGAGTTTGTGATCCAAAAGAGGCAGGGTGATTCTCGATTCAGATGTTTTACCATTCTGATAGTGGTTATAAGATAACCGACATCTCCATTGTAGGCTTGCATGCTAATAATTATGATAAATACTGTGGGCTATATCGAGGCTACCAACCATAAACTATATACTTGTAACAAGAGGGTTAGTGGGGCATTGACAGAGGGAAAGCGTATATTTTCAATGTTCTTTTTAAATTCAAAGTCAAGTCCAAGGTAAAGGTCGATATGAGGGACCTGTGTGTGAAGTATCAAAGCCCTGACCGTATAGATTCAAAATATACAGCCCATGTTGAAGTTTTTGAAAAGTAGGTCAAAGTTCAAGGTTAGGGGTCATGTTATCCAATTAAAACTCTTGACATGAGGGACCAATGTGTGAAGTATCAAAACCCTACCCATATTGGTTTAAAAGGTATAGCCTAGGTGAAAGTTTTTGAAAAGTAAATCAAAATCCAAGATCAAGGTCACGAAGTCAACAGTCAGGTATCAAATGAAAGCTCTCGTCATGAGGAACCTATGTGTGATGTATCAAAGCCCTACTCCTATTATTTCAAAAGATATAGCGCAGGTTAAAGTTTTTTTTAAAAAGTAGGTCAAGGTCGCAAGGTCAAAAGTCATGATATCAGATGAATGCTCTTGTCGTGAGGAACCCTTATGTGATGTAGCGAAGCGCTACCCCTATTGATTTAAAAGAAATAACCCTGGTTAAACTTACGCACAAGGACGGCGACGCGCGGGAGCATGACAATAGCTCTCCGAACATTTTGTCCCGGCGAGCTAAAAAGATAGTCCAACAGGCTATAAAGTTCACATCCTTTTACTTTTCGTGGTTTATCACATGATGTAAGATGCGACAGCTAGGATTTCAGCGGAAAGCAAGATGTCGTCACCGGATTTCCTTCCGAGCATTGTTATCGGACAGATAATACTTTACTCGTTTTGAAATCAGTTTTCAATGATACGGATAAAACTATTATGGTTGAGAAAAGGTCAGTAATTACAATTTCGTATTCATCTTCCTGCATTTACACTTTGCCCTTCTTTAACATAAAAGGAAGCAGGTTTACTGTATATTCCGAAATGGACCATACTGCGACTAGTGGTGAGTAACTGGCGTTTTCCCACTAGACCATCTCTTCGTAGGTTGATTTGTAAGATACATTGTACATAATATATTTGTACAGGTCAAGAATTTCTCTGTAACACCAAGTCTATCAAACCACCATACTCACAAACGCACGCAGGATGCTCAGTGGCGGGTCCAGGATTTCCGAAAAAATAGGGGGGGGGGGGGGTATGTATATAAGTCAAACTACTCCTCCACACTTGTAACAAATCTCAAAATCCGCCACTGATGCTGTATTGAAATGATGATTTTCCTATTTAAATAAATTTATTTAAATAAAAAATGAGTTTGAATATGATCTTTGTTCACGATTAGTGTACTCCGCGAGACCATAATTTGGGACATTCTTAATTATTTTTCTTGAAGTTGATGGATTATCGGGGATAACTTAATATACTTCAGTTGTTTCGGTTAGGTCTAATTTTAGAACAGTGGATAACCAAGGTTATGAAATGACCTCCTCGGATATATACATCATAGTGCATAATAAACACACATGTAAGAAGTATGACACGATATTAAATGACTCGGGACAAGTACAGTGACGGCTTTAAACTAATAAAAAAAATTGAGAGCTATTTTAAAAGTCAGATTGAGACTTTGTGTCTGTTTTGAGGGGTGCATAAGGAAGTAGTATAAATCAGAATTCAGGAAGTAATAATATTGCATATAATTAATGCAGGTATACACGTATGTTCAATAACTTTTAATGTGGAATATAGTTTTGTTCATTTGATAATTTATATTCATTGTAGAAATTTCTAAAAGGAAATTTAAGTAGACTCGATAATTCTTCGTAATTTTCAAACGTCATATATTTAAGGAAGAAATACAATAAGTATTTGTGAGCATGACCCTCATCAGTGATTTTTGAATGGTGTCCCATTGATTTGTATGCTACTCGGGAGTCAATCTTGGTAAGTTTCATAGTAATCTAACATCTACTTTGAAGGAGAAGGTCCGGAATCATTAATGGGGTGACTCATTGCAGAATTTGAGGGTTCATATCAGTATCAAAGGTTTTGACCAATAAGGTAACGTTATAGTTGAGTTTAACCAAAATCGATCCTGCACCTTGGAAGATGTGACAGACATTCATGATTGTCGGTGTTATACGAGTGAGCGTTCCCCCATAGCCAGACTTCCCCTCCCTGGCGGTCTTACTCTAGGGTGAGACTTCCCCCCGGGGAAGACTGGCTCTAAAACAGAAGCTTCCCCATGGGGAAGTCTCACTCTACAACTAGCTATAGAGTGAGCGTTCCCCCATAGCCAGAACCCCCCCCCCCCGGAAACAATATATCACGTCGTATCCATGACATACTTTGTTGTTTTAACAGAATAGCCAGGTCGTGGTCACGTTTTTCTATCAACACTGTAAGTATTGGTATTGTAACACCAATTTTAAGAACGGAGAAGCTTGTCATATTGGAAAGACCTAACCGGGCGGAGCATACCTCTTGCCTAGTTGCCGAGAGTTCGCCACACGACCCAGAGGTCGCGGGTTCGATCCCCTCTTAGGTCGTGCCGGTGTCTGTTTTTCGAATGAGTAAAAACCAATGTCCGGTGTCACGGCAGACGTGGCACGTTAAAGATCCCCCACTGCTTCCGGTGGGTCCGTTATAAGATCCAAATTTGTGTATCCTGCATCAGTGAGATACCATCACAAAAATACGTGCATAAAATCGAGGTGTCAACGTGTGACGTTAACAATAAACAAACAAACAAACAAACCTCTGTATTATAAATATGTTCATATATTAGTTATGCCAAGATAACAGCCACGCGCACCAGCGTGTGGCAACGAGTACAAATTTAGATATAAAGCAAGGCACACGTTAAACCAACTAAACCTTTTATACCCCCGGATCGAAAGATCGGTGGCATATTGTTTTTGTCTTATCTGTTTGTTTGTCGGTCTGGTTTTTTTTTTTTGTTTGTTTGTTGTTGTTGTTGTTTTTTTTGGGGGGGGGGGGGGGTGTCTGTTGTCAACTTTAGCCTTTGCGATAACGTTTGAACCGTAAGAAATAAAGATATTTGGCATACAACCTCCACAAATGAAGCCCTTTCAAATGGCACCAAGGTCGATGACCTAGAAGTTTGGCCTACTTTTTAAGAAATTAAACCTTGATCATAACTTTTGAATGACAGGTAATGAAAATGACTTTGATATTAAGATCAAACTTGTGGTCTGGAGACAACTGGGTCGGTGGACAACATTTGTGTTTATCAATGCTATTTATTATTCATCTGCAAAAAAAAGTTTGGGATGGGTATAGCGGAATATTCTACAAGTTTGGAAGCACCGTCTGTCTGTATCTCTGGTCTGTCCGCTTAACTGTTCAAATCGAGTCCGGGCCATAACATCTTTATCCTACCTTGCATAATGATTATACTTCATGCATTTGTTATCCATGGCCCAAGAGTGTGTCACGACATTTAACCAAGGTCATGTCTGTAAGGTCAATGTCACATTGCGCATACTGTCAAAAATCGTGCCTGTAATTTTACAGTGATGACTTGTATTCGGATAACACTTCACACAGTTATTATCAATGACCCAAGGATCCGTGTCTGAGACAGTATTTTACAATGATGACTTAGATTTGGGTAATACTTCACACAATTATTGTCCTTGACCCAATGGTGTGTCCTGACCTTAATCCAATGTTTAATACAGGTATCTGCATGAATAAGTTCACAAAGTCGTGTCCGGGGTGGTAACTACTTTTTCTATTGACTTAAATCAGGATGGTATTTCACGTGATTGACTTTGTTATTCATGCCCAAAGGATGGGAAATGGCTTTGAACCAATGTAATATATCTAGAGGCAAGGTCATAGTTGTAATTGTAAATACATGTTTGAGCCTTCAATTTTACTGCTTCTTTCGATTTGGACGAAATTTCACGCAACTGTTGTAGATACCACAGAGATCATGACCTTACCCAAGGTTGTATATAAGTCAAAGCAAGGACTTGTACATGTATATAAGTCCTTGGTCAAAATAACAGTGCATGCCATGGTCAAAATTGTGTCTGGGTCATAACGATGACTTTTTTGTATCCTGATACTTTACTCATTTAGTTATGAACCTGTGATTTTGACCTTGAATTTAAGGTGATGTATCAAAGGTCAATTCTAGAAAAGGTACAACTCGAAGCGGCAAGGTTAATTACAGGACTTCCATTGTTTACCGCTAGGCATTATCTTTATATAGAAACAGGATTAGAAAAATTATGTGATCGAAGAGAGAGGAGAAAATTAACGCTGTTTCATAAAATATTCCATAATTATACACCAACGTATCTTAATGAAATCATAACACCACATAAACGTAATAACCCATATAATCTTCGAAGCGATGCTGATTTTGTACCTCCTAATTACAGATTACTCGCTACTAACAGATCCTTCTTTCCTTCCACTATGGGTAGTTGGGATACACTAAACTCAGATTTAAGACACTGTCCATCAATTTCAAATTTCAAAGAAATTCTTAAATCAAGACGCGATATCCATGTTCTACCTAAATACCTACTACTGGGTGATAGAAAATTTAACATTATCCAAACAAGACTAAGATGTTTCAGTAGTAACCTCAACTCGGATTTATATCGAGTAAATCTCATTGCCTCTCCTTCTTGCCAGTGTGGAAACATGAATGAAGACGCGTATCATTTCCTCTTTGAATGTATTTTGTATGTTAACCAACGAGCCATTCTTTACAATACCGTTATGAAATTCCCACCAGTTACAACTGAAAAACTACTTTCCGGCGATCCGGCACTTTCGTTTGAAAATAATGTTGAAATTGTGTTAGCTGTACAAGCATATATTAAGGCTACTAAACGCTTTTAACCATTAGATTGTTGGGTTTATTCAAACAATTCTTTTTATATGTAAATGTATGTGCTTTCTTTTCAATTGAAGATTCATAAACTTTCCATTCTCTTCTTTTCTTTCTTCTTCCTACCTTTTGTCTCGTTTTTTCATATAAAATGGATAGTAGTATTATTATTGTACCGCCATTATGACATATTGTTAACAACATTCGAATTTGTAGGGAGAGGGCCTTTCATAATGTTGCTTAACTTGTGGCCCGATCCCGTTTCCTTATTTATGGAAATAAAATATGTTTCAATCAATTCAATCAAAGGTCAATTCACAAATTTCTCAATCTTCCAGTGTAACCTACAGCCAATACTTTGGCATCTTCATGAGTCAAAGGGATGCGCTACGTAAACTTTGACTTATTGCATTCAAAGGTCGCGGGTTTTGATGGCGCCACCTAGCGAAATGTATTCAATATACTACATACCACATTCAACAATGAGATTAAGCTTGACTTAGCCAACTTGATTACGAAGAGAAACAGTATTGGCGACAATCGTATGTTCTATGTATCAAAAAAATTGTGAAACGTTTTCTGTAGACAGCTTAAAAAGATTTTCAGTCAAAAGGCACATATGTTTTAATGAAATGGAAAGATGCTTTTATTCGGTCGATCACATGCGCTAGATCTATTATTTTCGTTTTGTTACTCGGTTTGTTTCAAGGCTTCTGATTCGTTCCTGTGCGGAGCAAGTGAACCAAACACGAATGGGCCCACGATCTTTAAATGCAAACAGTCAGTTTACGTAGGCATCCACTTGACTCATGTAGATGATACTTTGGGTATCACTGGCTGCAATATTTAGTGTTGATACAGCGGTGGGGTATTTATTTCTTTAAGACAGATCTAGCAGATATCAAAAAATACTGTGACAACAGTGAATGCTATACTTAGTATACTAGCGGAAAAAAGATGCACACGTTTATATTTGTTCGTTATTATTTTACTTGATTCTTTGATGATTAGTTCACTGTTGGGGTCTGTCGATTATGTCATCATTACTGAATATTTATATATTTATATTACTGATTTTTATTTATTTATTTATCTATTTTTTATTTTATTTTATTTATTTATTCATTTGATATTTATTACACTTTTATACCCCCGGCCATATGTTGCACCCTGTCATTCCGTCATACCGAAACCTTGTCAACTCCTCCTATACCGTTCATCAGAAATTCACCAAACTTCACAGGTAGGTAGGGCAGCATATGAAGAAGTGCATGAAGGGCGGCAACTCTGCTTACAATTTTTTTTCATGAATTATTGGACTTTGAAATTAGAAAATGTACATTGCATTTTCATGAACCTCGTCATCGCAACTCTTCCTAAATTGTTCATCAGAATTTCACCAAACTTCACATGTAGGTAGGGCAGCATATGAAGATGTGCATGAATGGAGGTGACTCTGCTCAGATTTTTTTTCAGGAGTTATGGGACTTTGAAATTAGAAAATATACATTGCAAATGCCTGAACCTTGTCATCGCAACTCTTCCTAAATTGTTCATCAGAATTTCGCCAAACTTCACAGGTAGGTAGGGCAGCATATAAAGATGTGCATAAGGGGGGCAACTCTGCTTAGAAAATTTTTGCAGGAGGAATGGGACTTTGAAATTTGAATATGTGAATTTCTCATGGCCACACCTTGTCATCGCAACTCCTCCTTAACCGTTCATCAGAAATTCACCAAACTTCACAGGTAGGTAGGGCACCATATGAAGAAGTGCATGAAGGGCGGCAACTCAGCTCAGAAAATTTTTGCAGGAGGAATGGGACTTTGAAATTAGAATGTGCATTGCATTTGCTTGAACCTTGTCATCACAACGCCTCCTAAACTGTTCATCAGATTTTCACCAAACTTAAGAGGTAGGTAGGGCAACATATGAAGATGTGCACGAAGGGAGGCAACTCTGCTCAGATAATTTTTGCAGGAGTTACGGGACTTTGAAATTAGAAAAAGTGCATTGCATATGGCCACACCTTGTCATCGCAACTCCTCCTAAACTTTTCATTAGAATTTCCTTTTTTATGTCAACTTAAAAAATATTTTGTATTTAAAGATAGCTGTCAGCGAGGGCATTCGTGTCGTACCGACACATTTCTGCTTAAAAGTCCTGTTCACCGATAGTCCCGTTCAGCGATAGGCCCGTTCTAATTTTAATTTTCGTTGTCCAATCAAATACGGCGTTTGCGTGAATAGCGTTAGAACAAGAGTTTCTAATTTAAATCAATAGTGTGTGTCCACCTATGGTTTCGCTGAAGAGAATAAGAGATTCTCCTTAACATTGAACCCATGAAGGTGTTTATTGCCATAAGAGGGTATTGTTCCACTCATCAATAGGGACCTGTCTGAGTTGAGCGTCGTAATATGGTACTTTGACGCGCCTCTTAACCGTTCTGTCCCGTTTGTCCCACAAATGCTCGATTATGGACAATTCTTGACTATGGTGGCCAATCAAGAACTAAGAGGTTGTTTTGAGTCAGAAAGTCACGACAAACCCTAGCAACATTAGGCTTGGCGTTGTCCTGCCTGCTGCAACGTTACCTTTGTAGGTTACGTATACGTTGATGGAATTTCAAATACATGGGCGGATCTAGAAATTTTTAAAGGGGGGGGGGGGGTCGGCATTTTCCGTCAACATTGCTTTATTTTAGGTAAATCCGCTCACTTTACACGTAAAAAAGAACCTCAATATCAGAAGGGTGAATCAAATAGTCGTTTTTTATAGGAGCAGTCTGTTACTAAGCCAAAAATTATGAGAGAATGCCGAGTTTTCTATACAATAATTAAGATTTTCGAGTATTTAAGTTACAATATAACATATAAATGGTTTCATTCTAAAGCTATTTAATTTGCCTTTCGAACACTTTCTACCTCATTACATACAGCAATTTCAAAAAGACGTGATCCATCGACAACTGTACTGTTTTTACCAAGTCGGGTATTGAGTGACATAACATATTATTGAGAATTATTTCTTACACATTATTTGAATATTTCATATGTTAGAAATGAATTTAATGCACTTCATCAAATCATCAAATCATCAACGAATATTGCATGTAATTATCTAAAATGCTACTTTTAGTTGACATTAATCCACAAATTCTAGGAGCAAAAACGGTTAAACCCAAAAATGTAGGAGACATCCTAATCACACATAGCTTTACATATCGCTTTATTAGAACATGTACATGTACTTTAAACGTGTATGTTTGAAGTTATTGAGTAAGCGTGCATCGGCATATCGTATGGCATATTGCGATACATTTGCTCAAAATTCGTATTGCGATATAATCCCTATACGGTTTTGTGTTTTTATAGCTTGGGATACTGCTTAAAACTTTTGGGTCAATAGTATCTAAAGTTATAATGTACAATACATTAAGATTACTGACATTTTAACTGCAAATGTTCAAAACGTAATACGAAAGTGAATAAAGTCATGAATCTGTGGCACTCACAACAATGTACCACAGTGATCATGCATGGGTCCCTGAAATTTAGTGAGACCAGCACCCGAGCTAAAAAACTTTTACGCGTGTTCGATTCTAATTCAAACTCCAAACCCCTACTCACTCTTGAGTTTGAGTACGGGTGAGGTTATAATCTCTACGCTTTCGATCCCGATTCCTGTGAGTGCATACAAGCACGGTTCTGAATAAGGTCCTATCCGAGTTTGAAAGTTTTGAGAACATACTCGAGATTGGAGCACCCTGTCATGCTCCAGATATTCTATAACCTCGATAAACTTCTAGTTCGAGCACATAGTCACTTTGGAGCACCGAGTCGTGCTCTAAAATGTTTTATGAAAGTTCTGTTGGGGGAGTGAACGTCTCCTGTTTAACTAGCCACACCGCCACGAATGTCCAAAACATAAAAGCTTACATAATATTACCCTCTGTACGTAACATTTAATACGACGAAACACTGTAAAGAAAAGGTCATAGCCACACACAACATATGAAGAGGGCGCAGTAACATTTTAGTGCTATGAATAAAAAAAAACTCCTATAAATATTTACCTAAACGTTCTTACTCCTAACTTTATCGTCTTAGTCCCACAAAATTCGGAAAATACTTTGTTTGTACATTTTAAGTCTAGATTTACCAATTTTAATCTCATTTCTACACTCAAATAAGTAATTAGATTGCATAATGTGCATAAACAAATTGAGGCGTTGTTCATAAAAGTTCACAAAGTTTAGAGGAAATTCGGGCGAATTTTTTCATTTGTCGACGCATCACGCTTTATAGGGAGGTTGTCATGTTCCAAGTTTTAAGGCAATTGGATCTTTATCAATATTATTAAAGAATAGGCGTGGTTTGAATAGAAATCTCTAATTTACAAAACAGAAAAAAAAAGAAATATAACTTATCGAAGCGACTCTTTGTCCACTCAATGAGTCTGCTTTATAAAAAACGACCATTTGATTCGCCCCCTGAATATGTAGCATCAAGGGGTATAAAAGTTAAACTTACCATTTTCATTCACTTTTATATTATTTTATATGCATATATTTTCTTTATGTCCGTCTGACGGTGACATAATTGCAAAACATGGCCACTCACCATGTGTAAACTTGCCTCATTGATCGGGAGTTTTATTATGTTGCATTGCATCTCGCAGAGCAATTAATAAAAATTGACAGTTCTAAACCGTTAAAACGACAAACCTTATCCGGCGAGCAGCTGTAGACAGCATGCACCGGCGCTCTGAGTGACGACATAACACAAATATTACACTATTGTATATAATGCGTGGATTCCTCCCCCCCTCTCTCTCTCTCTGGTAGGTCATTTATAGGAATCTCAAAGGGGGGGGGGGTCGGGACCCCCTCGACCCCCCTCTGGATCCGCCAGTGAAATACCTTTAATTTCATGAACACTTTGATTCACATGTTTACTTTTGAAGTTTACAGTCCAACTCGTAGGTAAACCAGTTATAATTCAGACAAAATATGTGAGAGACAGATGGACATGACCATGTGAGACCTGATTACCAGTAACTGATTGCTGGAGCTATCATTAAAATGTAGATCGCTACGATAGAAAAAAAAGACATCTGACTCAGTCGTATGACAAACTCGGCTTAGGCGAGCAAGCAAAAATATGGACATAAAAAGACATTACATAAAAGCTTAATTGTAATGCGGTTGAGGCACCGACATAGAACAGAAGGAGACTTGAATTAAGGAAGGGAAACTGATCCGTAGAATTTTACTATGTAATATCCCCATATGGGCATTGATTCTTACTCAAAATTTGACAGGGAAAAACTGTTTTTAGAGTGAGTCTTACTCCCTATGAGAGAAAGGGACACTCAAGAGTACAAATGCCGGGAGGGGGGAGTCAGGCTATGGGGAAAGGGTCTCTCTGTAACACCGGCACATATACATAAGTTATGATAGATAAATACGAGTCTATATTCGTATTCAACTAAGTAACTGTTCAAGCGAGCTGTGTTGCTTTGAGCCATGGGGCTGTTGGAGATCTGATCCTCGTGAAAACGAGTATTGTATTGTATTGTTTATAAATCAAACACTGTTCAGCTTATAGACATCAAGAAATCATATAAAATATGAATATCAAATAGATACATAATACAAAGATGGGCTATTTGGAAGTTGTTATACATTATTTAGGAAATAGCTATGTACTCTCAGGTCATGTATAAAACAAAATACATGTATATGTAATACAAAAGACGTTATTATGTCTCATTTCTTAGTTTATGTTGCATGGAAAGTTAATTTACCTAAGCCACGTAATTCCTAGTATTGTGAAAGCTAAAGAGCTTAATTAATTTAAAGAATGAGGGCCGGGTATAATGATATTTCTGTAAAAGCTTTTGTCTGAAAGGCTTGTAAAAGGGACATTTCAATAGAAAATGAAAAAAAAAAAATCATCCTCACTTTGTGACTGGGATTTATATCGAGGCATAAAGATATATCAGCTAGGCTGTCTGGTGATGATTCTGAATAAGTTTCATGAAAGTCTCTGTCATACTTTACATGTAAATCTGTAAATAACTATTGGCGTCATGCCAATGGAATGGGACTTCCATGAGTTATAATTACGAGGAGATAAATAAAATGCAAATAGACGAATGAAAGCACGTTTGACTTCAGCAGTATAACTGCCAGACGACAGGGAGCAAGACTGCAGAAAACATCCATTTAGTCTCTACAAATAATATGCAGTTACCACACTAGCGTGTAGAATACTGTAAACCCTAAAAAAAAAATTCGCGCACCCTTAGGTTTCGCGAGCGATAAAAAAATTGCGAAATTTGAACGCAACGAAATATATTATATATATAATTGTTGTTTCTATTGCTTCCATCCGATCCGTTTCATTATTTAGTAGGCCCTATCTACATGCGGTCGAGAAGGTAATCAGAGTAAATAAGTCCTGTCAATCTAAACCTGGCCTACCCAAGGGGGGGGGGGGGGGGGTTGGTTGGTTAACTTCCTATATAAAGGTATATACAAACGTGCAGCCTGAATGGGGTACACTTTTAAGGCCACCCAATATGTTGATGGGTATCATTTTCCCTTCAAATATATATCAATGGCTTTCTTTGAAATTACAAAATATATGAATAGGCAAAACGCAGGTGGATACTGCAAGAGAAAACATTTTTGAACTAGAATGGGTCTATTTTCACTATGGTCAGTATATGAATGGGTACATTTTACACTTCGCTCAATATATAAATGGGTAGGGAGCCAGCGACTCCAGCCGCACGTCCGTATCCAAAATCATTGCAAGTTACCCCCATAGGCTTACTTAACCCCGAACTTGAAGAAACAAACAATAAGAAACTGTTGATTAATGCGAATAAGGATGTTGAAACTTCATCTTACCTTATTACCTAGACGCTATATGCTGATGAGATAATATATTAATACTGTGTTCACAATCATAGATCCGCGAAAATTAAAAGCAGTGAAAGATGGAAAATTAAAAATTCGCGAAATATATTAAGGCGGCGAAATTAAAGGGGTTTACAGTAGTGTCTTTTTCTAACTTTAAATTTTTATGATACATATGATCGCATATAGAATGGAACACAACGGTTTGTGGTTACATTTTAAATACATGTAAATTAAACAATGTCATCTGATCAAGTTTTGTTCTTTGTGAAACCAGGGCGAATCTTGTAATTATGAGAACATATTTGACTCAGTATGACTCCCGAAATTTTAGAGGGTAGAGGACCTAGGGTCGACCTGAAGTCATACATTTTAATCTGGACTGCCCGCATGGACATTAACTTAATAACGTTTTCAGACCACAGAGTTCGCAAATTTTTATCTTCATACAGATTAACATTTAACGAACGGTTAAATGTACCGTTTTCGAGTTTCGTTTCTTTCACAAATTTATCTGGAAGTGCGTGTCCGTAAGCATGTTATGTGAACGAAATTATAACAAATTGATTTAAACAAAAGCTTTGCAAGTGAACAAGCTATAGGGAATATCGGTGTTATATAGTACTTTTTCCCTCATAGTAGCCCCCTCCCCCGGAAAAATGGCTATATAGTAGTTTTCCCCCATGGCGGAAAACTGCTATATAATAGTCTTTCCCCTATAGTAGTTTTTCTTCCTTACGTAACAGTTTGGAAATTATACACGTTCGTTCTGTATCAGTCAGATAACATTTGAAATACAAATGTACTATAGTCAAACCGATGATGTTTTGGTTAATGGTTTTCTATATACTGTTAAGTGTTTTGTTTTGGTGTGTGTGTGTGTGTGTGTGTGTGTGTGTGTGTGTATTTTATTTTTTTATTTATTTATTCATTTACAAGTCTTTCTTTTTATATATTTACCATAGTATTGTCATTTGATAACATTTGATTTTTCTGATCAAAATGATCACATGACAACCATCACTTTTGATCACAAAAATCAAAAGTTATCAAATGACAGTATGTTTTTTTCTTTTATTATTTCATTGTAAAACTTGTCATTTACTTGCATATAGATGTCAATCGACGTGAGGCTGTGACTCAGGATTCGATCCCAGGCAACTTTTCGTAATACATCATAATTAAAACAGGAATTTATCAATCAAAATTTCCAATGATAAATATAAGAATTGAATGTCCAAGAATTCCTTGGACATTCATTTCCTAAATAAATTAAGACTGATGCATTAAATTTATCACAATATCACTCTTCATTTAGACAGTGCATGATGAACATGAAAATAACAGAAGGGAATTCCATCCAGGTGTCCACGATTTGCAATCTACGACAAGGCTTGTCTAGTCGCAGATGTTGTAAATCATGTTGTGATTTCCTTGTCCCTTACGCAAAGTATGAAAGGTTTCATCTTAAAGTATCTATATGCTAAGTTTCAAAGCTCTACGCCCTTTTGTGTAGAAGAAGTTTTTGAAATGTAGGTGACACGTCAAGGTCATTAGGTCAAAAGTCATTGTCCCAAATGAAAGATCTTATCACAAGTAATCTATATATGTAGTTCAAAACCCCTTCTTCTTTTGGTACAAAAGATACGGCCAAAGTTTAAGTTTTTGTAAACGTAGAGCACCAAGGTCAAAGTCACTAGTTAAAAAATCATGGTCCAAAATAAAAGGTCTCATCACAAGAGAACCATATGTGGAGTTTCAAAGCCTTGTACCTCTTGATACAAACGATATAGTCAAGGTTTTTGCCACAGGGTAAGAGTCACAGACAAGTCAAAAACTAGATGCCCCCGAATTTCATTCCGGGGGCATAAAAACGAACATGTTTTTCTGTTTACGATTTTTATATATAGAGATTTCTCGGATTAAATAAAGATATCTCGAATGAAATTCTAGTAGATAAATCTCTGTTCTAAATATATGCATTTGTATTTGGAAAAGAGATTAAAATTGAAGACGAATCCACTATATAGTTTTTCCTCGGGGGGAAAATGGCTATATAGTCAAATTTCCCCCGGGGGAAAAACTACTATATAGCCATTTTCCGGGGGGATGGCTAGGGGGAAAACTACTATATAACACCGGGACATAACTACACAAATTTACTCCTTAGTTTGCTATGAATGAAATAATTGAAAAGTCATTATTTTAAATATTTGTCTGCAGTTTTTGAAAAATTAAAATTGATATCTGGGAAATATTTTTCGTATCATTTGAGCATTAAAAAGCACCTTGAAGCTTCTCTGCATATGTTTATAAGGCTATTTGTTTTGAACAAAATGTATTCCAGAATATATAAGGTATGATTTGACAGAATTCATTTTATATTCAGGATCTGACGACAAGAGATTATCTGATATAAAGTCATCTCTTTTCTTTGCTAATTTTAATTTGTATGTTTAAAAAAGTCTGGAGATTTTACTATTAAACCGTATATAAAGGTTGTAATGAAGACGACACAGTGAGCAGGAAAAGGTATTAGTGGTGACCTGTTATTGAAACCAATTGCTTTTTGTAATAAGTTCATGAACTTTGCGAAAGATTTCATCGTTGACTTCGTCACTGTATAAACGAGATCCCTCTTTAAGGTTGTCTATAATAGAATATTTTTATTTTAATCTCGACACTATCAATCAATAGTACAGAGAGATATAATGTATAACATAAAACATACAAATCAATATCATAAGGTGTTCGATAAATACAATATATTAAATATATATATATTAAAGCGAGAGAGTGAAAATAATACACACACACATATATGTGTGTGTGTGTGGGGGGGGGGGGGGGGGGGGGGGCCCCCCCCGCTTCTGTGTGTGTGTGTGTATGTGTGTATGTGTGTATGTATTAATATTTTCACTCTCTCGCTTTAATATATGAGTATATGTATCGATTCAGTCGTCTTGAACACCTTATGATATTGATTTGTATGTTTTATGTTATACCGTCTGAAGAGCTTGTATAAATCGAAAGCGAATGTAACAGTACCATTTTAAAATTCAGCGCGGAGGATTAACAATTTTGACATGTCTTTAAGTAATTTGCAAAGTTTCCTCAAAAGTATACGGTTAGTAGATTGAAAAAGGTATTTAAATTTTAATGCATTTGGTCTTTTTCTATACCAATTTGGTAAATTCAATTTCTTGACAAAGGTAAAGCTTTACATTAAAAATATAATGGAATTCATTGCCAAACTTATTACATTTAGTACAAATTCTTCTACTTTTATCAACATTATACCATCTTCCAACTTCTATCCGTAACCTATTTTTGAAAGTTCTAAATTTACAAAATGATATTCTATTATTTCTATCCGACAAATCTAAATAGGGTTCAAAACCAGAAGTTTCTTGATAAATTCGATATCATGTACCTTTTGGTGAATGGAAAATCTCAGTATACCACAGCTGTTTAAACTGGTCTATTTATCTTATTTTGATAGCAGTTGATAGCCATTTGTCATTTATATAAATACCATTCATGTACCAAAAATTACTATAACCACAGCTATCTAAAATACTTTTCACATTGCATAACCACTTGAAATTGAAAAACTATCTTTATTAAGAGCATACAAGTATTGATACATTATATTTGATAATTTGTTATCATTTACAATTAAATTTACTTTCAAACAATAATAAATTGTTATTGATTTTATTTTCACAGACAATAGAAATATTCCCAGCTCTCCATATATCATAAAATTTGGTGTATTTTTTTTTTTAACATTTAACAACAATTTGCAAAATTTGTGGTGTAGTTTTTAAGCACTTCATAGTTAAAACCTCCTCAGATTTCACAACCATATAAATATATTGTCCTTATCATAACATTTCTGATATCATTATAATTTTCGCAGAGTCGTAGATAATCTTCTCTAAACGATGTCCGTCTGTGGATGTGTCCGAGTGTGGATGCTTGATGCGCCTGCGTGTTGATGAGTCTACATAATGGTGTACCTGAACTTGAATGTGGATGGGTCTAATTGTTAGTGTATATGTGTGATGATGTTTCCATTTATTGATATGTCTACATGCTATTGTAGAGGTATGCGCCTGCGTGCTGATGCGTATATATACACATAACATGCCTAAACCTATTGATATTTCTTTACGAATGTGTTTGTGCTCCACGCTGGTTACATATATGGATATTTGTCCGTGACGACGGAGAGTGCTAAAATATACGCCCCTTGCTGTTTAAACCGAGTCAACGTACTCGAGCCAGCTGAATGCGCAGAATGTCCTATATTGTGTAGTGCGTGAGTACCCTGGTATCTATATGCAGTCGATATAGAGCTATACAGTACAGTAATTCTGCACGTACAAAGCATGGTGTCTGCCAGGTAAGCTACTTAGATAAGCAAAATGTGCGTATAATAGTATGTTTATGCATAAAGGTTTATCATACATGTTATAGCTTATATTCAGAATTTTGATCGATTCGGTTTAATGTTACTCTAGCATTGTTAGGAAATTGTTAGATTTCATGCACGAAATGTAGAAAACACGGTAGAAGAAATATGATGCGGCTGGAGTATGAAGGTAATAATTGCCGCTGTTGAAATGATACCGTCTTAATCCGAGGGGGCGCCTCGCCTTGCACACAACAATCTATCATAGGCCCAGTCAACTTTATTAAAACGAACTATTTATTATTATGATCAGTATTGTTATTTTGCTTCGTGGTTTACTACCGAGCGCCCCCCCCCCCCCCCAACACACACATACAACAGTTTCTTACTGGGTCCGCGATTACAATTAAAAAGCTATTTTAAGTTTGTTTCCCTGTCATACTTATTCCCCGTTTTACTTGCATCTATACGGCAATTCCATTTATTAAACAGATTTATTAAAAGATAATTTAATTGAATAGCAATGAAAGAGGTGGATATCAGATGAGTATAGTACGTAATAGAATTGCCTCTTGTGCTACATTTGATAAACGCACATTGTTCAAGATCCAACGCAATTTGCAGTTGTCCGCCAGTCTGGTGACAATCCCATATCTTATATAGTACAGATCAAGGTTTTATCGTAAAGATTTTTATGAATAATATCTTTTATCATAAAACGAGTTTTCACAAAATGTGTTAATGAGAGGCGATGTCCCTATAAACACGATTTTACGCATGTCAAGGTTGCAAGGTAGTCAACCTTGACCGCAATGAAGTGGCTTCGAGAGGGGAACATACACACAAAATACAAATTCACTTTTCATTTATAGTTAAAATGTTACGTATAGAAAAGGTATGGGGACTAAGCCGTTTAAGCGAGCTTGGTCCTGGGAAACAATGTTGAATTTGTTGATAAGCAGACTAAGGAAAATATATGCCTCTAGAATGTTTAGGGTCATAAACCGGTTTGTGGGAATAGTGCTATCGCAGGAAACAACTTTTATCGTCTAGTTGCTATGGGATATAATGACGATGTACTGTCGATGCCTTTCTTGTTGATATCTATTGAATCCAGGAACACTGTAGCTGTAGCATTGTCACGTATTTGTCAGCTTAAGGTGTAATGGTACAGGTAAGTTGAGAAAAAAATGTTATCCAGACTTTCCTCTACTATGAATACCGATTTATTTATTTATCTATTTAGTTTTGTTTTGTTCTGAAGGTGTATTCTCAGATGATATGAAATCTATTGAGAGTTTCATTCCTCTCACTTAAAACTTGAACAACTTCTACCAACTTAAACACCTAGGTTCAAATAAACTTGATCATATAAATACTCGAATAAACGTATAATTACATACGTTGAATTTTATAACCCGAGTGATGCATTTGTGAAATTTCATGCCTTGTTAGTCGTTATTATATAGTGAAAAAGTGATGTTATAGCACAAGGTCAATTCAGTCGTATGGACGTGTTTAAACAAACAACAGGTGTTTTTCCTATCAGTATCTTTATGAGATTTTATTGGACCTAAAACAAGCAGGTTGAACACGTACCATAAACTAAACAACTATATCAACAAACATCTGTTGTAAAAGTATAACACGTCATAACTATTGCGTGCACTTCCTGGTTGTAATGCAGTACGGATATTTGCCATTCCGCTCGTCTGTAAGTGCAATATGGTAGTCATTTTCAGTACAAATGTAACAAGGACAGCCGTTTTCATGATATAGGTGCACACAACTTAAAATGCTTCAATTTCCAACCAAAATTTTTCCACAAAAAAAATTAGAAAAAATATAGAATTACCTACGAGTATGGTATTTTGGGTCAATGTATTTTATTATATATTTCGAATATTGTAAAAAAAAATAATAAAAAGAATGACGTGGTTTTATGCTATACAAGCCTGCCAACAAAGCTGTGGGTGCAAAAATTGTTACAAGGCATATAAAATGTGACAATCAATAGTAGTGATACGATTAATATTCAACAAAGATATGGGGGCGTTATGGAGAGAAAATGGATTAAACGAATAATCTTCACAATATAAAAGTAGGAGGACTTAATGAAGGCCCTCACTTTTTGGGGTTCAGGTCACCACAACTTGTTTGGAAAACAAATCTGCTCATTGACATCGAAGAAGATTCGAAGACAAATTAATATGTGTAGTATTAAGTTATTGAACTTGTTACTTCGGTTAAAATCAGTGAAAATTGTTCAGTATTAACTTAACCCCATGATCATGTTTGATACATATTGTATTTTTAAATTTCTTGTATATGTGTTTCAGTGAGTGATTGCATTAAAGGCAGCTAAGTTACACGAAACAGCGCAAAAGAAAACGCTGCTATACAACGTACACATTAGCCTGCAAATCATAACTATAAGTTACCTCCGTACACAACAGAAAGGAGCACAGAGCAATCAGTTGAACACTGAATACGATAATGGGCTTATCTACCAGAAAGACTTTAGACAATGAATCTCACGACAGCACAGTCGTCGCCAAGGCGTCGGACAGTCAGGTGTTGAGCGGACGTACGTCATCTGTGGTATGGAGTATCCGAATCTACATCATCACTCTAGCTCTACTCGGCATCTACTTCTCAGACTACATGAATACATATATAAGTCATGTGTGGCAATTTCTACAGTCGTCATGGATTTTCAACTCCGTATACTTTGAAACTTGGTGGGCGACTTTCTGCTACGCATGGATTATTCCCGTGTATCCGTTCACTTTGCATTTTGTACGATCGCTGGATAAGTATAAAATAAATCCGTCCGTGACTTATGTGCACCAGAGTGTGGTAGGCATGATCAAAGAAGCGGTTTATTACATGTCTCCTTTGATGTTGTTGGATACATTTATTGTGAAGAAATATCCAGGGGTTGAACCAGATGTTTGGGAAACGAAAAGGGTGCATCTAATTCAAACCACACGAGCATTGCCAATCAATCCTCCAACTCTCTATCAAACAGTATTTCAATTGATTGCTAGCATTGTATTGTATGATGCATTATTCTTCGTCCTCCATTTGGCGTTGCACAAAAACGCTTGGTTTTACAAAAATATTCATGCGTTGCATCATGATCATGACGTCATGCACGCTCACGTTACTAATCAGTTGACAGTGATAGAGCGTATAGCACTGATTCTCTCGGCTAATTTCGCACTAAAAGTCTTCTCGAGCCACCCTCTGACAAGGGTGATATTTGTACCTGTATTTATTTTTTTGCTTGTTGACAACCATGCAGGATATGACCTACCATTTGGCTTACATCGGATACTGCCCTTTGGCATTATATCAGGACCAGTCAAACATTATCAACACCATCTACATGGAGCTCGGCATTACCAACCATTTTTTACATATTTAGATTATCTTCTTGAAAAGTCCAAAAAGTACAAATATTTATAATGATACTAACCTCCAATAATTTTCAAAAGATACAGATTACAATAAATTCAATTGTAGATGATGTGTTGAGTTGTTTATCTGAGGTTGTAGTAAGCTATCTATACATGTACGGATACGACGGGGAATCTATAAGTCGCTGCGTATTTAACGTTACTACCATACCGAGTGTCTGCTTGAGTGAATCTGAACGATCATTCACGTAGGACTAATGATTCAGGTCAGACTAAGTTTATCAGTAAGGTATGATATCGCTCGATCTCATTTTTTGAAATAACCTTTTTTATATCGTTAGTGCAGATTTCCTTTACGAATCTGAGATGTTTAAACTTAAATTTTCATAGGGGTATGAACTTTATCAATGTCCTTATTTCAGAACTGACGAAGGCTCAATGTTCATTTGTGCAACAAGTCTATAACTTTTAAACATTCCACATGATAAGTTAGATGTATTTAATTTCTCTCGTATTTAAGACTAATTTCTACATCAAAGTAGAAAAGGACTAATAAAAGGCCCTTATTCTATGCTTCAACGTTCTTAGGCGTTTATTTATAACTTTATCGGTAGTTAAGAATAATCAGAGTAAAATTAACGATTTACTGAATTCAAGTCAAATTACATCAAATATCAACCAGATATTAATCTGTGATTTGATACGTATTTAAATTTAGTGTAGTTCAATAGGTATAATGTTTGGCTCGTGACAAGGAGGTCCGGATTCGATTCTCACCCGTGACATATAGGTGTACAGTATTTCGGATGATCGAGGTCCCGTGCCATAGTCGACGTGACACTTAAAATCCTTTACAGGTTCTGGTTGGTTCATTACAAAGGACTATTTTTAATACATGACAGTTCATATGTGTATTACGTTCAATCTTTTTTTGAAAGTAATGTATAGATATTGATAAATCACCCTCACAATTACGTTCCAGTAATGAGATTACTTTAGGAATTTGCTCATCAATAACATAAAAACCTCGATATTTTGTGTCCGAGGAAAGCTGTAAGGGGAGGGGAACCACTCCAACACAACACCCCCCTAAAAAGCCCCAAAAAGAGAAAGACACCCAGAACCAGTTTCTACAGAGGGCAAAAATAACAAACTGAAGTGCAAGAAAACACAAACACTCAATTACACAAATTTTCAGTCACTTGGCCTTTATCAAGTGTAGAAAAACGACTTTGTTACAGTGCTATGTGAAATCCACGTTGAATCATGTTGGTTTTCCTTATAGCTCTGTAACAAAGTCGTTTCTCTACACTTGATAAAGGCCTGATTGCTGAAAATTTTGTGTAATTGAGTGTGTGTGTTTTATTACTTATACTGCACTTCCTTTTGGAGGACTTTGGATGATCTATTAAAATGCAGTATCACAGGTTTATAAATATATTAAAAGGCAACAGACGCCATCCTCTTGTCATAAGGAGTATGTGTACCAACAAGTATATTGATGAATCATGGCACAATCGGTTCTGTATTTTGTTTGCAAAGTCATTTTATCAACCATGTTTAATGTTTGACCTTGACCTTTGATCCCTAATCTTGAAATACAAATAGACGTCCTCTTTTTGAATTGAGGACCAAGTTGGATACTTTTCAAGCTTGTATCTTGTTTATCAGTAATGTTTAGCGTGTAACATTGTCTTTTGGTTTCTGATTTTTAAAAATTACTTTCATCGTCCTCTCAACACCAGTAGTATGTGTACCAAGCTTTGTGGCAACAGTATTAAGGATTTGGTCTGTATCATGCTTACAAACTTTATCAATAATGTTTAGCTTGCGACCTTAATGTTTGACCCCCTGAACTTGGAAAAGATAAGAAACTTGGCGTCGTCCTCTCAGTTTTAGTAGTATAAGTACTGATAAACTACCAAGTCTAATGGCCCTGGTCCAAACGGTTTGATCTGAATCATGTTTACATCTTTGACAATGTTAAGCATATGATCTTGACCTTGACACTGAAAAATGATAGGCATAGTCCTCCTCCTAATCAGTAATATGACTTCTTGAGGTTTATAGCCTAAACGTTTTGGTCTTTGCCATGTTTACAAGCTTTATCAAAAACGCTTAGCGTGTGACCTTGACCTTTGACACATAAGGCGTCATAAGGAATGTGAAGGTACCAAGTTTGACTGTGCTAGTCCAAGTAGTTCGGTCTGTATCTTGCTTACAATGGTTATTAACAGTGTTCAGAACGAGAGCTTGAAAAATAAAAGGCGCCGTTCTCGTCATAGAGTACATATTACAAAGTTTGAAGGTCCTAACTCGAGCGAATCCGTATGTATTTTGTTTACAATCTCTATGGACAGACAGACGCACCGCACCATACCAGTCTACGACGAGCGAACAAAAATGGAATGAAAATAGCAACGACTGAGCGAAAATACGTGGTAGTAATTTTATTTTATTAATTTGTTTTAAATAAGGAAATATATAGAACTTTTTCAAGGAATATAGCGAGTAATTGTTAACGTGCAGGGGACGCAATTCATAGAATTCAACATTTCGATCTCTAGTTCACTGCCTCATCATGTACGATGCTCTAACATAGGGCGCTATTCGTCTTCATTAAGTCTTTTATGTCTCACATACAATCGATTAATGACTAGCCTTGATTAAAATACTCGCTCACTTGACAAGAAATGGAGACTGCAACATGGCTCAAACTACAAAGAAAATTGATATTAGCTAAAATATAGATTTCAACGGAAAATGGGAAGACTTGATAGTCCCGAGCGTTGCATGTTAATGTACGGTGTATATGTATGTATTGGGCATCAGTGTACATGTTTATAGCCATAATACAATAAACTTGAAGAGAAAATACAAATAAAGAATGTGCCAGGGATTTGTATATATATTAAACTTCTTTTTTAACATTCCTCCGTAGTTGTACACATTACCAAACTGCCAAGGGGTAACTTACAAGATGTAGTAACGAATTCAGCAAATAATGCGAAATTTAAAAAAATATCGCTACTGCTTGCATGAGGAATCCTTATTTTATCTGATTTCTACCCTCCCCATTATTTTTACGCAATAATATTTGAGAACAAGAATTTCCTTCAACATTCGAGATAGAAAAAAGAACACGCTCAAAAACCAGATATACTATATACTAGAAAGTGAAAATCAAATTGAAAAAAATACATGGAAGAAAATAAAGATGTGTTTATGTTTCCTAGCTTCATATTCCATTCTCAATCTCGTATTACAAAGTATACATGAAATTCTAAGCCAGAAGTTTGGAGGACTGCTTATCTAGATGAATAAATACAAGTTAAAACTATTTGTTTGTGTATTTTGAGGCAATCATATACATGTATCATGTCTGTATCGCAACATCACTTTAATCGAAAATCTTTGTGATGTTCTAGTGGTTTTTCTGTCATCTTCAAACTATCACGTCATGAACAGTACATATCCGTGGTGACGTCTGTCGTACGGCCGAGTCGGATGCTTTTAACTTTTTCTTGCTTTTTTGTGTTTTTACGTCACACCAAGATTATTTCATTTATATGGTGAGAACATCTGCCAGATTTATTACACAAACTATACAAAGGACCCACCCAAGATGAGCCTCCGGGATGTATACCAATTTCCACTCAAACACTGAAATTTACCCAATCGGTACATTAACCCGTAATTTTGTAGATCTATGCTGATGAAAACAAACTGGGTACGGTTGGTGTTTTGTTTAACATCACATGATTAGAGAACTAGACACATTCGTTTGATACACTGGTGGTCATTCCCGTTAGTTAGTACCAGCTGAGTACTTTCAGTCCACTCGATCACCGAGGTCTTCTAATAGGGTGTACACTTTTGTATTGTCGAAGTACAATATGCTAAATATTCATTGCGTACGGAAATCTATTTCACGGCGGGTGTTACCAGTCGGCAGGGAAACCTTACTCATGTCAATCAGACTTTAGGTTGTGGAAATAGGATTGGTATCTCAGATTTTACCTTATGTATGTATTTCAAGAAATTACACTAATATCATCGACGTTTCATAAAAATGACTTGGAAGCTATTTACTCAACAGGAACGTCTCAAGTTTCGCAAACATAATAATTTGTTCAAATATGTGTGAACAAATTGTGGTGTTAATAAAAAATTGTGGTGTTAATCAAATTGTGGTATTAGATTATGGTGTTAAAAAGTGCTGTTAATCAGTTCTGGGTCCTAAAAAACTTATTAAAAAACTTAAAATCTCAAAATCTGACAACTATTAAATGCATTAAAGACTTAGGAGTTTTCTACACTTTATACCACCATACCTCATGACAAGTTGAAAAACAGGCTCTAGTGTTATTGACAACTCTTTCTTCACCAAAAATGGTTCACGCAGATATGAATTTATTGTTTTAGGATATCCAGATACATATTGTGCTCCTTTACTAGCCGATTTGTTCCTTTCGTCGTACGAAATTGACTTCATACAAAATCTTGTAAGTCAAAATAAGAAGCAATTGGCATTGTCCTTTAATTTTACATTCAGATATATTGATGATGTACTATCTATAAATAACAAAAACTTGGATACATACGTACATACAACATATCCCAAGGAACTTGAAATTAAGGACACTACAATATCCAATTCATGTGCTTCATATTTAGATCTGCTCATTGATATCGACCGAGATGGTAAACTTACTACTTCAATTTATGACAAACGTGATGACTTTAGTTTCCCCATTGTTAACTTTCCATATACTAGTAGCAACATTCCTTTATCACCTGCATACGGTGTTTATGTATCCCAGTTGATTCGATATGCGCGAGCTTCATCTGAGTATTGCTCTTTCATTTATTGAAGTCAACTACTAGTAGAAAAATTACTCAAACAAGGATAAGAGGGAATCATGACTAATGTCAACATTCCGCAAATTTTACGGTCGTCATAAAGACCTTATTTGCTCATATGATGTACCGTTGTCTGACATGTTGACTTCCTTATTTCACAGTAACTAAACCATCTGTATTATCTATACTATACAGCGGTATTCTTACTGCTTATGACATATACCTATATTGACTACGGCTGTGCCGTTTCCTAATTCTGTCACAGCGAATAATACTTTTTCGCTTATACTTATGGCATCACGACGCGTGTGACCGGTCGGCAGGGGATGTTTACTCCTCCATGGACCCTGGTCTCACCTCTGTTTTGACAGAGGTTCGTGATTGCTAACATTTTATTTACATATGTATTGGCGTGTTTCTTCGACTTCCAAGTAGTGGATATCGGATCAATATCTTTGATTTGTACATATATAAGACCTTAATATGTATTACAGCATATTAAATGTTACTCACAATAACCTTGCACTAGTTTTTGGTTTAGATCATGATACAACTATATTCAAAACTATATCAACTCCAAGCTCCAAAAACAAAAAAAAAAAAAAGAAGATTTTATTTCATGAACTGTATTAACATGTCACAATTAATAATACATACATTGATACATACACAAATACATGTATAAATATATATACTTTATGGATATGTAAATAAATTAAAAATCTACACCACTAACTTGAACAGTCTTAATGAACCACTTATTTGTTTGTATTATGTAGTGAATTATTTCTATCTTGCCCAGCTACATACTAAAACACATGTAGAAAAGCACTAGGACAACATGTTTTTAAATTTTTCATCAAATTCAGCATAAATATAATTGATTTGAGATAGAGATTCTGGAATGAAACAAGAGGACCCAGTGTACCTATATCACTCACCTGAGAACCTTCAGCATGTGATAAAGTATCAGAATGTTTTTCATAAAAGTCTTCTTTTTCAGCAGTTCTATTTAAAAATTGAATCGTAAATAATACCACATCATTTTTAAACACTCTCACATATTTTGAAAATCAAAGAAAACACCTGAAAATGTGCAAAAACAACAACATCCAAAAGGATGTCAAAAAGGAGTCAAAACTTGATTTTGGAATAGTATCAAAATAAAACATTTCTTAAGAGTTACAAGTTGACTCTGGCGAATTAGGTTTGTTGATCTATACACCCAGTACCTTCTTTGGTCTCTGTTGCCCCACCCTTTATCAGTCCTTTGATGTATCTTAAAAAACAGCAACACTATCAGGGGAGCTTGAGTACTTTATCCCTACCATGTGTCATTCATTTTTTCCCATTTATTATGAAAAAGAAGGCCATCAAAGCTTATCATTACATATAAATAGTAAATAAAACCTTTTTAAATATTAAAAATATAGAGAAAAATTGAGGAAAAAAATCTGACTTTAGCACATTTCGTGTCTTTCTCTAGATTTATTCAATTAAACAAGCAAAATAACAGTTATTCATCAGTTGTAAATGCGCTCATGTGAGCAAATCTTGACTCATTTCGGTCTATAGTTTGACCTTAAACAATTGCAAGAGCTCCTTTTATTAGGTTTGTATTTCGTTTCTTTCTATTTACACACATTTCATAAAAATCAGAGATTAAATAAAATATTGAGTGTATTATAAGCAACCTACCATGAGAAAATAAAATAATTATCTAAAAAATGTGCAAAATGACGAAGTCCAAGAGGAATAAATAAGAGAAAAATACAAAAATTTTATTTAGGCACAGAAACGAGAGCAACGCCTAGCGTGGCTTAATACGCCCGTCACTTACTTTGGACAGGATTAATGTGAACGTATGGTTTTATTACATCCAAACTTGGGTCTCTTTGGTAATACTTTTATGAAATATTGAAATCGAAAAGGTGGCTTCCCCTACACTATTTAAGCATTCTGTATAAGTGTCATGAAAAACAGTTGACATTTACTTAAGTTATTGCGTTACATAGCATCTCCATAGCATCTTATCGTAGTAAAAATCCAAGTTCCATAACTCCGTAACGACAAAACAGAATTCGCTCAAAATCGAAAGGCCGCTTCCCCTACCCTATTTAAGCATTCTGTATTAGTTTCATGAAAAACGGTTGGCATTTACTAAAGTTATTGCGTTCCATATCATCTTACTATAGCCAAAAATAAAATCCAAGTCCCAAACTCCAGAACGAATAAACAGAATTTGCTCAAAATCGAAAGGCGGCTTCCCCTACTTTTCCTTAGCATTCTGTATGTTTAATGAAATACAACTGACATTTACTTAAGTTATCGCGTTCCATAGCATCTTTTCACAGTAAAAATTAAATCCAAGTCCCATAACTCCGGAACGACAAAACGGAATTTGCTCAAAATCGAAAGACGGCTTCCTCTACACTATTTCAGCATTCTGTATGAGTTTCATGATATACAGCTGACGTTTACTAAAGTTATTGCGTTCCATAGCTGACAAACGGATGGACAGAGCCATACCATAATACGTCCCGTCTTTCGACAGGCGTATAGTAAAAACAACACTTCTCAAAACATCTTTCTAAATCACCCTTGTGCATACAATTTGCTGAAATATGCAGCCAGTCTGAAGAAGCAGTTTGTCAAATCAGAGACATATATACACATATATAATATTAATAATTATTAATCAAAGGACTCAAAAGTCCTGAGAGTCGGCTTTGCTGATTTTAAGTATGTAATCATTTTACCATTTTAGTGGCGGATTCAGGATTTCAGGAAAATGGGGGGGGGGGGGGGGGGGGGGGGGGTCTTTGTTACAACTACATCGTCATTATACCTATGTACAAAATGCTAATAAAATTTGCTCTCTTTATACTATCTTACGGCAAAGAGTTTGCAATTGCTTGTATCCGAAATGAACGTGCAATCGACAACTTCATGGCAAGAAGTTTTACTGCATTGTTGTCACGAGTCGAAGCTGAGCCAAGGAACGACATTTCTTCAAGTGGGACATTAAATAACCATCTTATTCACGATTCTCATAATGTTTTAACATCATTTATATTTAGAAACATACAACATTTACCTAAATATTTATATTGCATTTTCATTATCAGAGGAAATGCGGGAAGATCGATCTTTAAATTTGTCATATATGTGAAAAAGAACTAAAGTTCCAGAACATGTTGGGGAAAACTTTAATTGAAATATCTCGATAAAAACAAGCGATACAAGATCAAGACAAATGCTTTGTCCGGAGAATTACACAATCGAGTACATCCGACGGTGTCGGTGGTAAACACATCGTAAAGTAGTCACAACTACATATTATTACGCGAAATTTGAAAACATTATTGCAACTCCTTTTTCGGGTTATTGAAACTAGTTTATGTTTAGCTTAAATTAAGTGAGCTAAAGGTACATTGTGCTGATCAAGAATTTTTAAGACATCAGTAATTTTTCGGCACTTTATTTTTCAGCGGAGTAGTAAGCTCTATATCGGTAGTGAAAGTAATTGCAATGATTACGGCTTCACCGAAGCCGACTCAAAAAATGATAAAATTTCTTAAGTACGGGGCGGTTTGACCTTGTTAATTGTCGTGATATACAGGCTTCACTCGGCTATCGGCGCGGTCAATTCAAAGAGTATTGTGATCGCTAAGCGCGGCGAAACATAATTTGCATAACAAAAGGGTGTGCAGATGTTTCCGGAAGTAGTGACTAGTTTCTGAAAGTATATACGTCTCTGGTCAAATGAGGGTACCCTCTAGATGTTAACCTGTGTTGGATATGGCCGAAATGTAACAACACTTGTTGGTAACCTTGAGTACCTAAGGACAGTGGCGGGAGTCAAATTTTTTTTATATCTCCGCGTTGAAGAGTTCCACCCCTTCCGTGTACGATAACCGGCAGAAGTTCGTTTTGACTCCGTACTTTTCTTTGCTCGCGGCAAAAGGCATAATAACACTTGAGTCAATCCCATTGTTAGTCAATCCCATTGTTTGTCACACGTCAATGCTCAAATAAATCAGGATTCATAACCTGATTAGTCATTATAATTCTCCAAGGAAAGGAAATGAATCAATTGAAACCCCTGTTCAAAATCAAAGGGAATCTCAGAGACATATATACACATATGTCTCTGGGAATCTGAAGAAGAAAGTGAGGCAAATATTTCCAATCATTTTCTTGGAATTGCCTAATAGGTATTTTATATTCTTCATGCATACTCTTTCATGTGTTTTTGCAAAGACTGCAATGCATATTGTAGGTACTGAGCGTTGTGCTCATTCGGACATCCTGGACCTTTTCCTGCGTAAAAAAGCTCGGACGTCACTCGTAGCCATTATTTAAAAATAGTTCCTGTAGTTATAGACGCTCGCATGTGTACCAGACAAATAGGTCAGTGCTTGGCGTGTAATAAAGACGGTAGAAGACTTTCGCAAATTAAACATTAATACCGAACTGTTGCAGCTTTCATTACTTTCCTTGACATCGATGACATAGATTGTGTACTGGATTACATTTTACATCGCTGATTTATTACTGAGTACAATGCCGGAAACCGATTGATGCATGCAGAGACATATATACATATATATGTCTCTGATGCATGGAATCGATGTAAGTCATTCCGCCGAGTGACGTCCGAGTCTTTTTACGTAGGTACAAGTAAAGGGCGAGGTTGTTCCGAATGCGTTGTGCTGGCAAGACTATATCATCAAGAGAGATAACTCTTATTCATGGTTTACAGAATAAATGCAAGTGTCACTTTCCCAGTGCCAATTTCATAAAAGGTATAAGAGAAAGGTCCCAAGTTCCTGTCTTTATTTAGAAATATGTATTTCAGAGATCTTGTATTTGAATTCTGAACAGAAAATATCTGCTATAAAATTTTTTTATTGTGAATTGTGTATTTCTGCCTATATGAGGCAATGAAGAAATTCCATGTTCTGTCAAATCAGGAAGATGGAAAATCTCAAAATGTTTATTGGTAGCCATATCAAAGGTTACAATGAAACGCAATAATGCTCAAGTTTAATACAGCACCTCAAAATTGATAGAAAGATATCTGAAAATTGAATAACTGGGATCTGTCCTTAATCTCTACCAAGTTTTACCAAAATCCCTTCAGGAGTTCTGAAGGAGAAATAGAAAGGATGAAGGTTAGCTTATGGAAAGCTCATGTGATATTGTTTGAAATTTGACCACAACAGGGATCTTTTGAATATATTAAGGGCTAGATCCCCTTCAATGTTTTTGATGACAATCTAGTTAACATTTGTACATGCCACTCCTAACTAGAGATTTAGGAGAAAGAATCCTTTCAATTTGGTGAGTATCAACATCATCCTTGGGTAAGAGATGCAAATACAAATATTCAAGGACTTCTTACATGGTTCCTTGGAATCTTACCCTATCTTACTTAATATGGATCAATTGCACCAGCATATCATTCTTGAAAAGCTTCTAAAATCACCCAAAACTGTGAGAGGATTTCGGATCACAGGCATAACATGTAACAAATGTATAATATGGTCTGTATAGGGCTTTGAGCTATAACTAATTTGCTTTACCAATAATCAAAAGCCAAAACTGAAACTGTAGAACCATGTGATATTCATTCCAGTTATATTGAATCAAATGCTTGTAGGAAGGTCTTAAAAAGAGTTTGAACACAGCTAACAGATTATTAATAGATAGACAGAATGAATCAGAATGACAGGAAGTTATCACATGTTTATGTGTGAAACCTTGAATACATGTACATTAAATTGAAAATCATAGCATCACCTTTTACAAACATTTTAAAAGAGAAAAATTAAAAGGAGTTAATATCATGTACAATGATATTACAAGAATTACCCTGGAACCATGAAGTTCTTCTTATTCACAATACACCTTCACATAATCAAATAGTAACATCATCAACTCAAAGACATATCACAAGTAGTATGGACAGAACCTGAAAAAAACAAAGCAGTGATATATCAGCTCAATAATACATGTACAAAGCAAATTATTGCTTCAAATTCATATATGAAAAAATGTTGTTTTCTAGCAATTACTGAGCTAAAGTCGGTCAGGAGATATCCAGTATAAATTGTGCTGGATGATTAACAATATCAGGTTATTAAGTTATATCAGTAATAAATAGGCAATGGGCTACATTAAGCAAGAACTCGTATAAAGGACTGGATTGACATATTCACATAATGTGCCCATAGCAAGAGTGGACAGAAAAAGGTCAAAATTTTGAAATTGGTAAAACGTATTATAGCTGAAGAATTTCTATTCAGGCATTGAAATATTCTACAATATTGTTTAAAATAGATCTCTGCATTACTTAAAAATTAACAACTACCTAGCCATGGTTTATTGCCCATTAATTCCTCCCAAGTTGAATGAACAAATCAAATTATCACCAAGCTGCCTCTTGTCAAGATGATAATTTGATTGGTTCATGCAACGAGAGGAATTAATGGACAATAATCCACAGCTAGGTAGTTGTTATTTCTATTCTAATATGTTTTTGCAGACCACAAGTTCAGATGCGTAAAAATCAATAATTCAGTTTTTATAAAATGAAATGGGCGCAGCATTAAGAACAGTAGTGTATAATACGTGCAGCATATGTTAGCGGGAATGTGTTGGAGAATAATTACCAGGTGATATCTATGGAACATATAGAAGTTATATTAGAATTTTAATTATGACATGGTATTACCTGAATATGAAGACAGGAAATGGTTTTTGACTTTTTTTGGTAGGCAAACATTTGATTGAAGATTATCAGTATTATGATGGTACAGTAAAGGATCTATCAATGACAAAGTATTACTCTTCATGAATGAAGTTTCCATAGGGTTCAACTGTCGCAGAGTGTTCCCAATGTCATTATTTATGAAATCTGTAGCGGATAATGTAACACAGCTACCAGCTTGTCCATTCATCACAGAGAAATTTTGTTCAGCAAGAGACTTATGGTCCAAAAGTTGAGATGTTGAAATGTCAGTACTAGACGAAATGAATATACTAGTTGTGATTTCTGAGATTCTCTCTTGGTCATGTTGGTTACTTGGTACTAAAGTGGAATGTACATTGTCAACATGGATAAAATCTTTATTCCCTTTTCCCCATGTTGAGTATAAAGACTGTATGTTGACAGATCCTGTAGAAGATGAAGGAGTCACTGTTACCATAGTTTCTACAGATGCAGTTATTGAGATTGTGGACATTTGTTGACCATCCACATGAGGTAGCTTTGGAGTGCTTTCAGTGACCTCATGTAAATAGGTAGGCAGTTGGTGACCATCAGGTTGTGATAAAATATGCCTGTCAGCAGTAGCTTCTTGTGTGGAATGGACCTCTGCTGAATATTGAAGATATTTATCTGCTACATGTATTTCTGAATTTATTTGTGGATCTGAGGCAGGTAATGATGGAGATATATCTGTGGGGAAAAGAACATCTGATTACAAAATAGTATGTGTACATCACAAATAATCTTTAAAACTAAAATAACAATAAATCAAATACATGTCGAAATTGATTGAAATCACAATCCACATTACCCAAAGCCTGAACACTAGTAAAAATTTGAATAGGCTCATAGAAAGTAGATCAACACTAGCCCAATTGGTCTTGTGAAAATTTAAATGTAGTTTCAAATATTCATCTCTTTGATTTAGAATTGACTGAATAAATATAAATCAAGTTATTTCCAGTTTGTTTCCTTCTTTTAAGGTATAATCTAAAGTTTTCCCCACCAACTTCAGATTCCTCCAGCATGACCAGTATTCGTTTTTATATAACATGTAGCCCTGAATTTCTTGTTATGATTTCTCCACCTATCACCATCAAATGTTAGAGGAGTGTGAAAAACAACTTATATTACTAAATTTTGAAGGAGAAATACCGGTAGGAGCTTTCTGAATAAGAGTTACCATTTGAATTGAAAGTTTTGGACTAGATAGCAAAACAAGTCTGGTCTATGAATTGGTGAAGTCTGTCTGTCTAGCATTAAAAATTTGCATTTAGGTCAGTGAGTTTTCAGAAGCCCTAGTCTGACTGGGTAAAAGTTGAAAAAAATACAATGTAAGAGTACAATACAAGAACAATGCTAATGTACAATCAAATCATAATCATTATTCTTTTGTAACAGAAACTGTTGGAGTTTGCAAATAAAATTTACAACCTCCACTATTACCCCAAAAATTGTATATGAAAATTCATAACGGTATGTCACAAAACTGATAGAAAACAATGAATGTTCATAAAATATATGTAGGCATATTTCAGAGTAGCAAATATTCAAATCTATTCTATATTCAAGATACACATAAGATACACCAAAATTTCTGACAAGAAAAAAAAGTTTTAAGTCCACAGATTCACTTTATTTTCAATATGTAAATTGTAAGGACTAGAAGTTCATGGCAAACTTACAAATTATATAACATATTGTACATAACAAGCATTCTGACAGTATTGTATAGCAATACGTAGTGCCCTACCAGCCACATATATGTATAATTCTGGCACCTATATTTTGTAAAACTCTGAGGAGCAAAAAATGACATTTGACCCCTGTCAGAATTATAAACATAGTTCCTGTATTTGTATCCAATGTTTTAATTATCAAGATTTTCTCCAGTGAATTGAAGTTTAAAGAAGAAGTTTAACTTGGAAAATATACTGTTCAACTGGAAGAATAATTTCTAGTTTAACTAAGGATGTTTTAACTCGAACTTCATCTGTAACTCATGGTTGCAGACTAACATACCGAATATCGAAAAATATCTGAAAGCGTCTTCAAAAAAAGTCCAGAAAACTGCTTTTCAGAATTTTTTTTTAATTCCAAGGCCTGTAATTTCATCAAAAATACATGCACTGGAACAACACTCAAACTTTATCTGTAACTCATTGTGGCAAACTGACCAAATATTGGATCAATACAAATGTATCTGCAAGATTTTAAACAAGAGGCCCAAGTGGGCTATATCGCTCACCTGAGTACCAAGATGATCAGTCATGCAGGAAGGAAGAAGTCATTTATTTTCGCATTACAGTGACTAAGTCAAAACAGATGTTGAAAATATGTCATATTTTATTACAGACCTGAATCAAAAACAACAACACTTTTTTGCACATCCATAATTTCGTATGTTGAGTGTTGCGAATTATCTAAAAACTTATTTAGATGTGTAAAGAAATGAAAAAAAATTTGACCACAGCAGATTTGAACCGCTACTCTCCATATTCTATTTACCAAGTGGATTATCAGATTATCAGTAAAACTGATGGATTGTCTCTGAACGGCAGGTTTAATGCAGGAATTGATGACTCAATTCATATATAAAAAATCTATAATACTGATGGATGCTCTAAGAAGCACAGAAATAATGAAGGAAATGACTGACTCAATACATAGGAAAGCATTGTACATGTATTAATTGATGGCCATTTCAAATCTCAATGTATCATACGGATATCCAATTGTGTCAACTGTAGAACAACAAGTGATCACAGTATCTTAAACTAAAATGAGTAAGTTTGACTTTGATTAGTTATGAAATAAAATTTTTTATTGTGGCCGTGACCTTGAAATTACCTTGAGTGAGCTTTGTCTCAAAGCCCTTGACCTAAATAACATTTCGGTGAAGTATGATCAAATTCTGATCAAAGGTGTAGGAAATACATGTATGTCATGGTATTTTAAGTAATAGTTAATAAGT
Source organism: Pteria penguin (assembly GCA_035048485.1). Taxonomy (NCBI): domain Eukaryota; kingdom Metazoa; phylum Mollusca; class Bivalvia; order Pterioida; family Pteriidae; genus Pteria; species Pteria penguin. The sequence goes on along the minus strand of CM068580.1, from coordinate 20,590,937 downwards.
GACCTACACCTTTCAGAAATGACCTTAAATGATCTTTGTCCCAAAGCCGTCAACCTGAATAACATTTTGGTGAAGTATGATCAAATTCTGATGAAAGGTTTAGGAGATACACATACTTCATGGTATTTCAAATCATAGTTAATAAATGACCTTGGCCTTTCAGAAATGACCTTGAGTGACCTTTGTCCCAAAGCACTTTACCTAAAAAATATTTTGGTGAAGTATGATCAAATTCTGATGAAAGGTATAGGAGATATGAGCTCGGATGGACAAACAGACACATAGACACGACAGCGACTATATCCTCCCCTGAAAGTCTTAAAAAATTCATAAAAAACCCATAAATTGAGATATTGACAAAATTCTTTCAAAATAACATTCCTTACCATAATTATGATCAAAATAGTGCAAAAGAAATCATCATTATCACTTAACTAGGAAATATGACACTTTTCTGCGTTGAAATCACCAAGTCCAAAAAATGTTGAAAAAATGTCAGAAGTTTTATTCCGGAACAAAACCAAAAATAACAACACTTCTTCACACATCCCTCTAGATCTTTCCTATGCATTCAGTGTGTCTCTGCATGCACCCTGTCTGAAGAAGAAGTTTGTCAAAGGAGGATACCCTCTTTCACCTACTTTTGCCTGTGGTGGCGCCACCTGTTGAGGGATTGGGACAAAAAGCAACAACAATTGTAGGGGACCATGAGTACTTTATTTCTATCAAGTTTCATAGAAATCTGTTCAGTGGATCTTGAGAAGAAGTCGAAAATGTGAAAAGGTTGCGATGGACAACAGATGGACGGCGCGCTATGACTATAGCTCACTTGAGCCTTTGGCTCAGGTGAGCTGAAAAGTGCTGAAAACTGATTCCGGTAGGAGACTAATAATAGTACACTACCTAGTACATTGTATGTCTGATTGAAATCTATCAGACAAAGTAATGTAATGATAGTGGTCAATAATTTGTTCTAACCTTCACCTATAACTTTTAAATTCATGCATCACATATTTTTTTTCTCACATCATACATGTATATTCATACTAATCATGCTAATATAAAAGTAAAAACATTGAAACTATGTAGAAGGATTTTGGTTAAGCACATTGTAAACTAAATAGCTCATGACAGTTCCTGTCATTCTGTAATATTCATGCAAACTGATCAATGTAACCAATAAAGATTATTTGATTTTAATTGATAAAGTTCTTTCTTCTCCTATAATGAAGAGATAATATCCTTTTGTGTAAAATTTCTATACCAAATTCACCTGTACATCTTCCTTCATACCTTTTTTTAATACATATGAGAAGAGAGTTCAGGTTACATGTTTAAACTTACATAACAATGCCAAAATTAACAGTGATACCCTAGAATTTGCAGGAAAATCACACAATACATCCATTTTAACAATACAATAATAATGATACCTGGTGGATCTTTCAGATCATTAAACGCTTCTACAGAGTTCACAGCCAATGGGAGACATAGACACTGCACATAGACCCAGTACACAGACATCACTCTACAGATCTGTGGTGGGATCACTCCTCTGTTAATACACCCATGTTCAGTCTGAAATATTTAATGTTTTAGCTCCTGAAAAATCATACATGTACTTGAAGAAATAACTAATAAGAATATTATACCGAAAACTTAATACAAAGAATAATACACAGAAAATAGAAGAAGTAGATGTTAAAATGCCTTTAGTAGTTTTCTAAATTGTTAGAACAAAACAAAAAGTGTTTGTAAAGCACTGATGTCCTTGGATAGCAGCAATATCAAAAATATTTTAAAAAGTCTGATTGGTCACTTCACATAAGTCAGATAAATGTTGGTTTAAATGGAAAGGTCTAACCCAAAACAATATACATCTACACATACACTTGGTCCTTATCTATAAGGGGCAGGCGTGGTGTAGTGGTTAAGCGCTTGGCTTGTGGCACCGACAATCCAGGTTCGATTCCCGGATTGCGCCACTATATTTAAGAGGTTGGTAACCTCCTGCTTCCATGTCACGATATAACTGAAATATTGTTGAAAGCGACGTAAAACACCAATCAACCAACCAACCAACCAACTTATCTATAACAATTATAAACTTATAACTAATGTTAATGTTTTTGAAAAGTAGAACATGGCTTCTACATGTATATATATGTTCTTGAGACTTGATCATTAATTGATCTACTTTTCAAGTGCTTAAAATTAGAACAATTAGAGATACATGTAATGCTATGATATTTCACTTGAGCATTCTTGGTAACATATTCCATTTGTATTTAAAGTTTGATATAATGACCTTGACATTAGACACTCTTTTCAGACACTAACATTGATAATGCATGTATTTGTAAAATGGCTAGAAATAACTTTAGTAAGGTCCTTGATATTTTATGTATTCTTTGTGACAAGTCTTTTCCATTGGCATTAAAAGGTTTACCATATGACCATGACCTTGTCATTTCGTAATACATGTACCTCTGGATACTGGTACTATCTGATAGCATAGATCTGTGTTTGAAAACTTTCCATTGTTGTTCTCATTTGGTTTTCATGGTTGGAAAACCCTGGCTCCAGTCTTGCCTTAATAAGCTCACTAGTAGATAAAACTTCTATACAAGATAGGCAAAGAGAATGCAAAGTTTCAATCCTAACCTGGCTATATCATTTTCCCTCTGCCTATTACATAACATTCCATTCAAAATCTTGATTCAAATGTACATGAAGTCTATTTGTCATCAGACAATATTTCCATTATTCCAAATGTTGGCCACAGTGTCAACTGCTGTATATATAAATGAAAGTGCAAATGATGGTAGGGTACAGCAGAGACATAGATACTTTCAAAATGTCTCTGGGTTAACAGTACCAATTAAATCATTATTATAATGATTATATTCTAATGATTTTCTAATACTGAAAAATTGCTGCAAATACTGATACAGTTAACATACATAAATTTGAACTTCCCAGGCGAACCATAGCAACAACCTAATAAGCTGACCAAATCTGACAGACAAAAAGCTGGAAATTTTTGTTAAGAACTAAGCATACATATAAATATAGTAAAGAGACCACCACAATTAGATAAGAAAATGGTGACCACCACAATTAGATAAGAAAATGGTCAAACAATCAATAATGTACATACATGTGTATATAAATAAATCTTAACGATTACATGTATATGCTTTGTCTCCTTGCTATACATGTATGTTTTTTATCTTAGTAATAATCTTTATAATTTATAGCTCAACATTCAATAGACTAATGGCTGCAACTCATGGTCAAACTTTTTAATCATCCTGTAGGTAAAAAGGATCACAATTCTGTATATATATACATTTGATACCTGACTATCTACTTAATCAGGTTGGGGACAACTTCTCATTTGAGACACTTATAATTCTGAAATGCACAACAATCTGTTTACAGTAAATTCAATTTTAATTAAAGCATTGATCAAATACTGAAAATTCAAATTTTAGAATTTAAAATTGATTGTAAAATCAGAGGTGTGTATCTCCATAACATACTAAACATAGTTTAAGAAAGAAAGTTGACCTGTCAATTACTGGGTAACTGCAGATGATTTTTGAAGGACTGTTATTTAGTGTTAAATTTAATGTGCTGCAGCATTCGATAATTGTACATGTACTTTTAATACTGGAATGTTTCTAATTTCTATAGAAATTAGAATGTTTCCAACCTTTTCTCATATACTTGTACCTTTTATTTCAATATTTCCTGGCATTAACAGATTGGGGACAATCTTTCCTCACTACATGTAAGACAATAAAAATTGGGAACCTCCAAACATTTTTTTGAATTTCATTTATAGTACAGTCCAGTTATTATGGAGAAATATTGCACAAAAAACAGTGGGAAAAACACCTGAAATTACAGTGGGAATCCAGGAGAAAATTTACCTGTGCTCATTCACACCTTTGTAAAATACAGTGTATTGTGTAATTCTTGCATTTACACCTGGATGTGGCTCACTGTGGAGGGTGGAAAAATTTATCATACAAAACAACTTAAATTTATTTTAAGCACACATTTTTGCAACATTATTTAGAAAATTATTTACAAAACAAGTTGATCTTTTTAACTTATACCATTTGTGAGTTTATAGCTTCATTCCGTTAGTAAAAAAGGAAACCGAGAACGGTTCTGCCAGTCAATCAAGAAATAACCCGGAGTCCGAGTAAAATAAACCTGAAGATAAGCCCGGGAAGAAAAATTTTCCTTATTTCTAATTCAGTAGAATTCTAAAATGAAAATTGTTTTCATAATCTATTTCTACAGTGAAAATGTATTTTTGTGATTTGTTTAATTTTTGTTTTGATAATATTTTTGAATCGGGATTTTAGACATCCAGATTTTAGACTTTGCTCATTTTCCCATATGAAAATGAAGAAAACGAAAATAGACCATGTCAGGTAGCAGCATGCAGCATGCAGAACTGCTAGAAGTGAACACAGTCACGGGCCACGGTCTAAAGAGAAATTAATTTTGCATAGAGTCCATATTATGGCGAATTAAGTTACTTTTTTCATTTGTTTTGGAGGGCAAAATATTTTCATGGGATAGATCTGTAAAATTAATTGGACTCAATGTCATATGCACAATAGTATAGTACAATGCCAATGCCAATAACTGGGATAAGCAAGGTGTTGGGATCATTCGTACTGATACGATTTCATTATGTAAATTAAGTAATTTGATAACTGTTTGTTTTGTTATTCATTGCTTTTGACAAGCACTATATAATTAGTTCATAGTAAGACTTGGACCAATACTTGTGGGGGAAATCAGTGAATTATAAAAGCCGAGAAATACTGTTTATGATTTAATCAGGGACGTATATATCTAAAGGGATATGCAACTAACCCCCTGCCCTATCGTAGCCTCGTTTTAAATGTGTTGAAAAAGTTGCGCATGCCCATTTAATTATTCTGCTATTTCGGACATTAAACAATCCAACAAAATGACAATTCACACCAGTACAATGCAATATAACGTATCTATTCTAAAATTATGCCATAAAATTTTACTTATCAATTATGTCATTTATGTGTATTTGAAATAACCACTTAAAACTATATGTTTACTTCATAAGGCGGTGTTAAATGGGATGTATAGAACTATCCCTGGTGTTAATTAATATATGACGACATTACGTAACGGCCTTAATTGGTTTGTTGTTTTAACGATTACATGTAATACCCAGGTGAATATCTGGGGAAGGTATTGTTATTCCTATTGTTATATCGTATATGACGTACGTTCATAACAGAATTATTTGTAGAGCGAGAGCATGCAAGATGTCTGATTGCCTTCACTGGTAATTATATGCCTTTTTGTTTGTTTGTTTTTGTTTTTTGGGGGGTTTTTGTTGGTTTGTTTTGTTTTTATTTTTTTTTCACTTATTTTGGACCCTATACATGTATATCTGGTTTCCGACACAACAAAGCAGTATAAGCAGTAGAATAGAATTCTAATTAATTTTTTAATCTCTCCCTCCCTCTTTCATTCTTTTTATTTTTTAACTTCTGCTTTGTTTCATCTTACTTTTCTGGGGTTCGAGTTTAGGGACATCATTGTGAGAAACATGACCAACGATAATTGTCCCGGGAGATATTTAAAGTTTTATTTCGGTTGTCACATCCGTATGTCACATTTCATCCATATTAACAATAATATAATCTACCATCCGATGAAATACTTTCTGATAATAAGTCTCCATAACCCCTAATATATAAAATTTAAGTCAAATAATAAGAAAAATTATTTTCAGAAATATTTTATTTCACAAATTTGCCTATTTAGTGAGTTAAACACTATATTTTATTGAATGTGCACTTTTGTACATAATTGGAAAATAATAAAACATTAATATCACAGTCCATGATCTACTGCCCGGAATCCACTGACCACAGAAAACCTGCAAATATATATATATATAAAAATCAGTAATATAATTATTTTAATATTCAGTTTCACACCTTATTTCATTTTAATAACTTTTTTGTTTACAATGGGACAATAATTATTAATAATGACCCCTTTTATTTGATTTAATGGACTAAACACTATATTTCCTCTGTACTTGAAATCATTACTGAACCCGTCTTGGACGTACATATTTACGTGCCTTAATCCATTTAATGAAAAAATAGATCGAAAAACCAAGACCCGATCGGTGTTTAGTATGATAATATAAATCAGAAAAACATCACATGAAAAAAAGTTATCGACGCGTTAGGGAGGAGTTTCATGTAAAGGTCGGGCTATTGATACAACAACAGAAACGGGTAGACCCATACCTTTGTTATATATTATCGTTATAGTAATCGCATGCAGCATAAGCATTTCGAAATATTATTTTTTATAAATCACAATACTTTCGTTTTCATTGTGTTGTATTCACATTCACGTTTACAAGGATTTATGTCACTTATTTTCGGTTGCCGTTATGCTGCTTATTTTTAAGATGTACTCCACGACCGGCACGAGAGGCTCGCAGAGAGGTTGCTTTGAACACTAAAAATAATGGTTCATTTCAACTTTACAAGAAGTAAACAATTTCAAACATTAAACTCACCTTTATTTAAGGATACAGCATTAACGATCTCTTCTGAATATTGTTCTATGAAGACAACAACTTTCTCAGACGACGAATAAGGAAAAATATGGCGGACATTTCTTATCGCGCATGCGCAACTTTTTCAACACATTTAAAACGAGGCTATGCTAGGATAGCGGGGTAGTTGCATATACGTCCCTGATTTAATTTATTGATTATTACATACAACAACAAACATGAAATGATGATATGAAACACAAGTTTCAAACATGAAAGCACTTAAAGAATAATAAGCATAATATTTTCAAATTACTTGAATTGTTAAAAGTCGGCACTAAACAATATTATTATACCCACACACCATAAGAACTTTATAAGCACTACACATTACTACTAATTAAGTTGTAACAATAAGTATAATTTTCAAAGCACACAAAGTCAGCACTATTTACACTTCCGAATATTTACACAACACACTTATTTTCAAAGACAGCACGTACTATTTACACTTCCGTATATTCACACAACAAATCCACACAGATTCCCCACGGTCCTTAAGAATGTTCCAGTCATTGTAGTGCCTGCCTGGTAGTTGTCCCATGCTTCCATAGTTTTTCGTACAGTTGTCGATAGTTGGTGTTCGTCTCTCTCGTCAAATCCCCAGCAGCAATGCTTGCTTCTACCAGTTCTGCTTCCATCTTTAGTAGTTGGACAAGTTTATAAATGCCTGGAGCTCCTGATTTCTGGTTAAGTCTGGTGTGCCAACCTATAGAATGAAAAAACAATAATAATATTAGAAAGGGATATTTGCAAGAGCTTGTTTTAATTACACATGAGAGAAATGCATTTTATAATGATAAACATTATGAGAAACATACATCATCCTTAATATTTCCGTAATTGAGTTAAGTATACAAATAATTATATGAATTATTAAATCTAAAATAAGAAATTTTAATAATAAAAGTAAAAGCAGATATTTACACTTATTTTTGCACTCAGAGAGTTAGAGTTAGATAGAGAGAGTGAAAGAGAACCAAAAATATTTATACATACCCTTGGTGTCATTATTAGTTCTTACTGTCAGACGATAGACGCTCCAAGTGTCAACAGGGAAGATTGGATTGCTGTTCTACTGGCGGTTGATGTAGTTGACCAGGGATTGGAGTTGCATTGTTGTTTCACGGTTCCTAAGATTTTCTAAGGCTGGGGCGATGTGTCTTGGTGGGAGGAAGGGAAGGGCCATCAGTTTGTCAATTTTTATAATAAGTGTCCATACCTATCTGTGTCTTGAATGCAATTATCTGTGTTTTTGTTTTTTTATGCAGCATTCATGCATCAGTATAGAACATTTGACAACAACCAGGATGAGTAATACGGTACGAAAATCAGCACAATACTTTATACGCAACATTTGTGATTATAATTGAGAAAACATATAATAAACTCAGCTATAACACCAACAAAATAACATACCAGTACGAATTCTCATAATATCACACTGAAGTACAAAAATTAGCACAGTACATTATATGTTATATGTATATTTTATACGAATCAACACACATCAAAGTACATAATATTTCATACGCAATGTTCGTGAATGAACAACAACATAGCTAAAAAGTTCAAATAATTTAATATGTATATATTTTAAGCATACAAATGTCGTTTTAACGTCCGTCAAATAATCCCGATAGTAGTACGAAAGATCCCGTACGAAAAATCCCAGTACGAAAACGTTTCAGTACGAACGATCCTGGAACCATAAGCAACAACCATACAGTAATCATGAATAAGATGAAGTCATTAACATGATGAAGACATTAACAATATGGCTCTGTATATAGCGGGGAAATAAATAATTTCTATTGAAAAAGCTGAAATTGCACTTCACACCTTGGTGGTGAAGTATGAGCCTGAACAGTTCAATAGATTTATCATTGTTTTACGTCACTCCATGATTATTTTACATATTTGATGACAGCATCTGCATGATGCATGAAGTAGAAATTTATACCTTTGTAATTTAGTCCTCTACCTTCAATATTTCGCCACACCAAATGTTATTTATTATCGGCTATTGATTCCCACCAAACAAAATCAATAGCCAATAATTAATAATGTTTGGTATGGTGAATTATTGAAGCTAAAAAAAACCAATATCCGATAATAAGTAACGTTTGGTGTGGCACAATATTGAAGCTATGGATTACTCCGGAAGCAGGGAGGGATCTTTCACATGGAACGCCTACTGTGACACAGGACCTTGGCTTTTTCTGTCTCATCTGAAACACAGAACACTGGTGCACCCATGACGGTAGTCGAACACAGGCCTACCGGTCATGTGCCAAGCACCTTATCCACTGGGCTGAACACTGTCTTCAATTCAATAGAAATTAGGAACTGTGATGTATAATACTGTGTAAACAGTGTAAATCTAGGAGTAGGACACTTTGTTGAGTAGAGTGCCGTATGTACTCGTCTATAAGTCAGATTTTTTGGAGAAAAATATCGTAGTCGAAATGCACAACCAACTTGTAGGCGCGATACTACACGAGAGGAAAAAGTCTGACCTTGATCTGAAGTCAGACTTTGTCGTTGATGTACAGACAATGCAGACATCACGCACCATACTTAGTACACGCAATATTCCCTGGTCGTTAAGTACTTTTAAAGACGATTTGATGACAATAAAATGTATATTGTGTGGCCAACCGTTTCTATACATGAAGCTGTTAGATATTGGTGATTTGTTGTTTATTTGATCAAGTTCAATACAGTTTACAAACTGATTACCTGTGTAGAAGTGAAAAGTTAACTAGCCATAACAAAAGACAAACAGAACCTTATGGAGAAAGTTTAATGACCTGTGATGAGACAGTCATTGACTAAATAACATACATGTATTAACACAGAGACGTCGACATCTATGATGACATTCCTTTGTTGGAACTACAGAATAACTGCTGTTTGATGACGATAACGATGATGACAGCGACAAAAAGTTCAAAGGCTGGGGTCCGGAATATGCTCTACATATAGTAAATGCCGTTTTCACCGCCAAAAACTGCTGTTTTAATAGCTACTATATTCATAGAAAAGAGGCTATACATAACTGAAAGCAATTTAAATGTCCTACTATTGAATATGTCATTTGTAAAAATTCCCTTGTATTGTAAATTACACACGAGTGATGCCGCACGATCATTAGAGCAGAAAGACTCCCTAGCCATTCATTGAAAATCATTGAAAAGATGCCATAAGCAAATACAAACCTTTGTACATCAAAATTTAGAACCGACTTATAGGCAAGTCAATGACAAATTCCCAAAATTTCAAAGGCTGAAAGTACCTTAATTCTTACCTATCAATCATTGCCAATTTTGACACACTAAAATTAATGAGGATGTCACACTCAAATTGATAAACTCTTGTGATATTGTCATCAAATATCATTATACTTCATATTTTCACTAACCTTATTCATGTAAATGATTTCATCCCACAGTTTTCACTCTCACTGAAAGTCTTAAACAAAAAGGCTAGTGCATATTAATATTTGATGAAAATGTCACAAGATTTTATCAGCTTGAAAGTGACCTCTTTATTCATTTCAGCCTGTCCATATTAGTAGCGATCATTAAGTTACAAAGGTAACTAGAAACTAGATTCAGTCTCTGGTAATGCGGCATAGCCGAACCAGGATCGAGTTCCCAGGGGCTGAATTATTCAGTTTACATTTGATGCACATATTTTCATTGATATGCCTTTACAACAGAGTGGAACATACCATTTTTTTGTATGTATGAAGAACATCTCAGGAGAAATATATCTTTTATTTTAGGACATTATGCCATAATAAGGTCAAATTAATAATGCTCAACTCAATCCAGTGAAAATGAAGTATCATCGGACCGACAGACGAGTCCAGTTATAATGACACTAATCCAGTAAATAATTTTAAATTTCTGGACCGATTGTCTGGTGTTTTCCAGAAGCAATTTCAGTTTCAAAATTATTTTTAATGTCATCATGATGTACATTTTGCGTTGAGTTTTGTAAAAATTGCTTCAGTCTTGTGAATAGACGATCTTCATATTTTACATGATATAAGCGGCCCAAGACCCGATATGTTACTCTTTGCTGGGTTTTTCATTTTGACGTTAAGAAATAGATAGTGACGTCACAATTTAAGCAATAACGTCCAAATAAGTTTCCCGGCAAAGTGTTGCATGTCGGGTCTTTGGCCACTTACATCATGTAAAATATGAAGATCATCTATTGCCTTAGTTTACCAGACCGAATGTTCTGTAAATATTTTTACAATTTCATATTCATTACAATCACATTCCACTTAACTGTGATAGATAAATGTTTTCTGTGTGCTGAAATCTTAGGAAACTTTTTTTTCCCAAAGTTTTCATCCATTAAATTATACATCTGTATAAATTTCAAAACCATTTCCATGAAAATTTCCAACAAACAAATGACAAAGGAACAATATTTTCTTATATATAAGTCGTAGTCCAGTGAATTTAATTAAGGTCATTCATTGTTTGTAATCACATGTGCGGTTCTAACACATAGCCATTAGGGAGAAAATTGATTTTCCATTGTTTAATGAAATTAGTTCTCTAATATTATTCCTGATCCTTATCAATGTGAAATGAAATCACCATTTATTTTAACAAAAATTAAGTTTTTCAATGATTAAAAAGTACTTGCAAATCACATGTGTACACAGGTTAAGCAACCTATATGTTTGTTTACCTTCCGTTCTTGAATATTTGGTTGCCAGTGGATGTTGTAGAGCTGATCTTAAGAAGTTTATATTGATATGGTCGGACAGACTTTCACATTCTGGCCTCCTGTTTATCCTTCAGATGAGACAGTAAAAGGCAAAGTGTCATAGGTCATGTAACTATGCAAAAAATGCCTCACCTCTTAAAGTGGGTCCAATGCATAAGTAGAAATTCATTGTAACATGGACACAGGAGGTAATGAGCCACTTTATCTTTGTAGTACAGTCTTCGAATCAAACTCAAATCATCTGGCCACAAGCCACTGAATGAAAATCCATTTGCTTGTGGTGTTACAAGATATGTCACATGAAAATTACTTTGTTTGATAAACTTTATATATTTAAATATATATATATATATATATATATATATATATATATATATATATATATATATATATATATATATATATATATATATATATATATATATATATATATACATGTATATATATATATATATATATATACAGGTGTGTAGAGCTTTATTTCGTGACTTATTGAACAAAAACTGAATTTATAACATTTTTCAGTGTTTTAACTCTTTTGTACCAATTTGGTCTCATATGAATAATTGAGAATGTTTGTATTTTCAGAAGGTCTACTTAGTCTGCTTTACATTGTCTACAACGGAAGAAAGATATGTAAACAAATCAATGCATATATACTATCTTTTTAACATAGATGAATTATAACATTGACACTACAATGCTCCCTCGCTACAATTACCTCCGTGTTTGTCTCTCTTGCTGGAAAAACATCCCCTCTGATACTCGAGCACCCGCAAAGTGGATTCGAAGTCAAGGACATATGCCGATGACTGTATGCTCTGCCATGTGTGGAATGAGATGGACACAAATTTTGCAGAAAAGAAGTAGTAGTTCAAGTGAAAAAGAAAAGTTCAAAATTGAAGAAAATCCTTATTTTCAAAAGTACAAGGAAAAGCTTGGAGCCTTGAAAAGGTAAAACATAAATAATGATGTTATGTTTTTGATTTATTGATGAGGAAAAAAAGTCTTGAAACATCAAGGTATTGTATATAATGAACAGCATTTGAGAACAACATACTTTGTTAGTTTAGTCTAAATATTTATCCTTTCATGTACATGACAATTTTACCATTAAAAAATATCACTTGAAAGTCTATATATTCTGATATAAATGCTATTATGCTGGGATGTATCTGTGATATATCTAATAGCAATGGGAAGATACATGTATATATGCAGATTACTGTCTTTTGTTCTATCTTCCAAGCTATTATATGTATCTGTTTGATTATCATATATATATAGTGTGTCATGAATACAACTTTATATCTTCATGGATCGGGGTACGCATGTGTTTTACCCATATTTATAGTACTTGCCATGACTGTGAACTAAGATCATGTGACCAAGATATATGTAACAAAGGAATGTTGAATTGTTTCCAGTGCTGTATCTAAGTCTGATGCTTATAATGCAATCCTACATGTGCCTCATTATGTTACAGTGCATGACTGTAGTACATCATAATACCCTCCCACTTCTGTCTGGTCATTGCATTGTCTGATGAAGAAGTTTAAAAAACAACATATATATTATCATAAAAATATGACTGATATATTGCGGTACTATTCATCTAGTTGATACTTCACACAGTTGTTCTCATGACACCTGGATGTAATTGTATTACGACCTTGACCCAAGGTCATTTTAACAGAAAACTTATAACCAATGTATCCAGTCCAAAAAAAACCCCCCATAGTTGTATTATGGGTCTACTTCATACTTTCCACATTTAATACTAATGCTAAATTATTACCTTGTTGCAAGGTAATACCTTCAATAACAAAGTCACAGTGCTTGACTGAAATTGTGAAAATTTATTCCCTCAGAAGTGGCATTGCAGAGAAAGAAAAAGAAAGAGGGGGATTCCTGTCAGGACAATTCTAGTTATGATTTGGGAGGGTCGAAATGTAGACAATAAAATTTTGTAAACAAAAATAAATACCAGTACATGTATCAACATCTTTTTTGTCAAAGACATATGACTTATTCTGCTTGACTTGATGCAGCACATATGAAAACAGTACTTTGTGGACTGTCAGATTCAATTCCCAGTGCACCTGGAGTGACTTAGCTCAGTATGTAATATGCTTGGCTTGTGACCAAGCAGCTCATGGGTGTCCTGTCTTTTGCATGAGACAATAAAAACAGAGATCCCTTGACATGTTCTATGTGTTTATTTTCATAGGTCTATATTTCTGTGTATTTGTATTAGGCAGATACCGTCATCAAATATGTGAAATAATCTTAGGGTAATGTAAAACAAGAAACAGCAGAATTTTTGTTCCACCTAAGTTAGAAGACCTGTGATTGTATTTGTCATCGTGTCAATGGTATTTTTATAAGATTTCTTTGGTTTATCTACCTTTAAACACTGGTCACAATCATTTAATCTGATAAGAACCAGAACTTTGCTATGTTCCTATTACTATTATAGAAAGATATAAGGAAGTGGAGGAAAGATCTCAAGTATTGAGGCATACGTAACATCAATGTACTTGAAATAAATATTTTGGACATTTACATCTAACAAGATTAATGTGGATACTAATCCAGTTTTATGTAATGAATAAAGAATAAGTTTTATTGGTGAGTCACCCAAACCATACTAGATATAACAGATATAACAATGATAAATATTATGAATTTTATTTTTGTTACATGCTGTTTTCTCCCTTTCACAGCCAGAGATGTTGAAATCCGTCGGTCCTGCCGGCAAGACCGACTAAAATTTCCAATGACCGACAGAATGTCCGTTTGCACCGGTCCAAATGACCGGCGTTCATGGCAGCCATGCATATGCATTCCTAAAACTCACTAGATCAACGCCCGATGATACCGATTTTTGACGTCTGGCTTTAGTGAGACTAGGAAAATATGTAGCCTGGCTGGCCAGTATTTTTTCTTTTTTACATTTAGTGACCTATGATTATTTCCATAAAAGATTTCCATAAAATGGTGCCTGCGTAATGACTGTCCATTTAAACATGATAGCAAAACTCGCAGCAAACTTTTAGTAAATGAGAAAGTTAATTGACCGTGAAGTGTTCTTGTTAATATCTGATACCTGCTGTGATCTATTGACGGTTTTTGATACTGATACGATACAACTTTCTGGAGAGTAAAAAGAGATCGTAAAACACCTAAACAATATTGATGCATTCAAAGCTCATATTCAGGTACTGCGTCATTTATATGTACTATCAAATTCTATTGTTATATCAAAACCGGCAGCTGCCAGCGAAAGTGATTACAATTTAAACGATGCGTCTAAATAAATATCGGTAAACACAACTGACGGGATGGTATATCATCGACATAATCGACACCTTAATAACTCTGTAAATCGGCAGCTTTTAAACCTTTCCCTTACTTTACATGTACCTTAGCCGTAACGGACGTTTCAAAGTTAATGGTATGCGGGTATCTAACTCAAAACCAAATGTTTAAAAAGATTAGAGATGATTGAAAGGATCATGAAATATACATTGTTTCACGGGTGTGCTAGCACAACAGGGGTGCTTATTCTTGTTCAGCCTGGTCACCTGGTGAGAAGGATGAAAAATAACGAATTTCTAATCCCATGTATAATACGCAACCAAAAAGCAATTCAAAAAATCTGCAGAAGAATGTGTATTATGTTCAAGAATATATACCATGTACATATGTGCGTCAACAATCTCTGGATTAAAGTGAATGGATACTTAAACAAAATAATAAAATGACAGCTTTTAATCTACAAACAATGAAAAGATTGTCATACAATTGTGTTTGGACTGACAGAATTCTTTCTGGACTGACAGACTTTATAAATCTGTCAGTCCAAATGTCTGACAGGATCAGAAAAATTTCAACATCTCTGCACAGCTTCATTCTTGTTCTTGATAAGATCATTGTAAACAAGATATATAACTTACTGTTATTCTAGGACAGATCCTCAACAGTATGAAGCCAAATTGAAAGAGCTACTAGAAAAAGAGATAGAAATAAAGGAACAGATGAAAAAAGACTTATCAACACCTCCTGAGCCAAAGGTGTCTAATGACACAAATAAATCTGATGAAAGAAAAGGATCTGTGTCTTGGCCACCAAGGGTAATGTTTAAATCAAATTTCTCTTATAAGTCTGTTTATAATGGGAGGTACCATGTTTCAGTGAAATTTGTCTGTCTGTCCCTCCATTTTCTGTCTGTCTGTAACATCAAGCCAAAGTCCTTATACATTTGTAGGAAAGCAGTTTGTCATTTCCTTTTCTCAGGGTCATGCATCTAAGGTAACTTTTAAGTTAAAAGAAATTTTCTTATCCAACCCATGTGTTCTACATGTTAATAAGAATAAGTTCATGATTGGTAGAAAAGTTCCATCAAGAAGGCAGTGCGTAATGATTTTCATTCAGAGTCAGGCATCAAAGATCAAAATTACTGTCAACTCTCTTTAAGAACTATTAATACCTATTTATCATTAACCTTTTAAGATTTACAAAGTCATACATGAAAACAATGGTGATGGTTTCTTTAAAAATTTGTCTTAACTGTATAAAATATCATATTTATTCAATTTCAGAGCCTGAATGAAATTATGAAATTAGAACTCTTAAAAGACAAAACAGCTGAAGAGATTGAAATGGTAAAATATGAATAATCAGGTGTAGAGATAGAGGATTATATTTACGGGGTTTTTTGGGGGGGATCAACAGTTAGTGATATGATTCTTCTCCACTGGAATATTTTAAAAAGTCAAACATAAATTCCAAAACTGAAGACATTTTTGTCTGACTCAGTGTTAGCATTAAACTTTTCAACTTATAATATATTTAATCAGCTCATAGTTTGATTTTAGGTAATGCTGAGCAAAATTAATATTAATATAGTTTTAAATTATCATGATTATTTTGAAATGTATTTGCTTAAATTCTTCATTTCTGCTTCCAGATATGGAAAGAACATTATGTTTCCAAAGATTGTGTCTTTGGTGTTGTCAAGGTCAATACATTTTTGTGTCTTTGGTATTGTCACTGTTAATTTTTATTTTGTTTATCCTCTTTTCATATAACTTTAAAGTTCAAATTAGTTTTTACACTTTTCAATGTTATTACCATATATAGATAAATGTCTTCATAATAAGAAATTAATTTTGAAGGATTTGATACATGTATGAAATTTTATCACACACATAATGAACATTTTTAACATGACCTTCTTTTGAACATTTTCTTTACAGGACTTTGATTATGATAGCCTGATATCAAGAGCCAAACAGTTTCCACTAGTCAGTACATTTTTTAACTTTTTGATCCTATCTTCTTTTGTTTTGTTTTGTTTCGTTTTTCTTTTTTTTTTTGTTGTGCTCAGCCATATTAAAGAATTATTGTTGGTTCCTTACTGGTATTCATGTATTACGTAGATAATGAATTTTCTTGCCAATCTTCTGATTGTTTGTGCATTCATCTGTCTGCCTATCTGTCCACCAGTCATTCTGTCACAACACAGTTTCTTAGAACCATACGTCAGATTTAAATCAAAGTCAGCAATTTACTTAAAGTATTCCCACCCTAATTCCCTACTTCCACTCAAAATGATGGTGTGTGCTGACATATAATGATATGCTAATGCATATTCAGCAACATTCGTCAAGCCTTTGATGTGCTGACAAACTTATCTGAAAATTTCAGCTTCATTTCCATATCTTTTGGCATTTTCTTTCCATTTTCACTTTCAGTATTTCATTCTGAGTCATTTGATATCCAGATTGACTAAAATATTCAAATTAAAAGCTAGGGTTTCAAATCATACAAAATTCCAAGTTTTTGGTCATTAAACTTCTTTTTGCTAATTACTTTCTAGTTTCTTGTCTAATTTTATTCAAACAAATTCTCAAAAAGTCTCAAAAAGACCTTTTTAAAAATATATACATTATTGATGTTTTCTTGAAAAATGAAAGTTATGAAGTTTTGAGTCGAAAATTCCTCAATCAGACTGTTGTCAGCTTTTTTTTTACGTCCATGTAATATGATCTAATAGGTACGTGAGGGCTATCCATACTTTAATTGGTGTTAGAATACCTTAATAATGAACAGAGGATTCTAGGGGGATGTTGTGATTTAGCAATACAAACATGTACTTTCAGAATGCATGTTTCATTTGTACAGCTTTAGGTCTAATTGTACAAGCTTTATATTAAAGGAGAATTTTGACTTTTGGACACTAGAAATGTCTTTCTTGATCATTAACGGATTCTTTTCATAATTGTTTATTGCAAAATTATTTGGAAGTAAATGATTTTTTTCTAGACTGATATGTAAATGGAATTCATTCATCCTATTTCTTTTATTGTAGTTTGTATATCCAATTCCAAGACATGATGGCTTTGAATTTATTTTGTCTCAGTTCAGCGGGAAAGATGTTTATTTCACACCACTTGGAGTCTTTCAGGTAAAATTTGTATGCATCATTCTCTCCATGAAACAGAGGAGGATGGGGGTAGATTGGATTTTAAAGAGAATTGTATGAATTGTATGTCTAGCCATCAATCTTGTTGTCTGTCTTTCCTTCCAGGTTAAATTCTCTTACTCCATTCTCTTATCTAGCTCTCTGTCTTGGTCTTTGACTCAAGTTTGTAATCCTTGTACAATGTTGTTTTGTTATCATGGAGTTATATACTTTTAAGCAGATATTGTTGTCAAATGAATCTTTTACTATTGACTTTGTGTTGTAATGTATGGAAATATGATATGCTCCTTTGATAAAGACCCTTGAAATTAGCCCAATGTTTTGTGATCTTGTGACTAGACCTTCATAACTGATATTTATGTTACTGTTTTTACCTGTGTTTATTACACACTTTTATTTACAATTTCTGATGTTGATTTCATGGATGCCTGTTATACATAGGAACATACCTGTTACCAAATCATACTAGCTTGTACAAATTTGATCTTCATATTCATTGTAACTTACAGACATGTATGTGATTTGTTTTATGATTGCAAACTTGATACTCATATAATTTACTTGAGTAAGGTTTCACTAGGTACTTTATAGGTTTTTATTATACATGTTGTGGAATGGTATACTTGGATCCCCCTGTTCATATGTCTGTCTGTGTCCTTGTGTGTAAACACAAATGTTTTCATAACTTCTCTGAAACTGTTTAATGGATTTAGAGGAGGTATTTATTCAATTAGGACCATTCTAGTTCCTGCTACTTTGATTGTTCCCATTTTCACTTTTGGAAATGCTGCTATTTGTTATATGCTCACATAAAAATGTGGGCATATTATACTATACTATCTGTCCATATGTCCTACCTATCTTGTCTTTGCAACTCCTTCTAAACCCTTGAGGGAATTTTGATGAAACTTTGTACAATGACAGAACACCACATTTAGATGTGCATATTGGAAGGGTCCAAAAAGATTCCAGAAGCTAAGTTCCTTGGATTCAGATTTTCTTAAAATACATTGTCTTCCCAACTCCTCCTAAATCCTTTGGTCAATTTTGATGAAACTTTATACAAATAAAAGAACATCTTATGAACATGTGCAAATTGGAAGATGAATGCTGTCAAAAAAAATAAAGAGTTATGGCCCTTGGACTTGGAGTTTCTTAGATTTTTCTATAGAAAATATCTTTCCTTTGCAACTCCTCCTAAAATTTTGATGAAAAAAGGTGCAAAGAAAAAAACACCATATGAAGATATGCATATTGGAAGGGGAATGCTGTCCAGAAAAATTTACAGGAGTTATGGCCTTTGGACTTTGATTTTTCTATTCAAATTACCTTGTCTTTGCAAGTCCTTCTAAACTGTCATGGAGATTTTGATGAAATGTGGTACAAAGAAAGAACACGATATGAAGATGTGTATATTGGAAAGAGAAAGCTTTGCTAAAACATTTACAGAAGTGAAGACCCTTGGACTTTGATTTTTCTGTGCAAAATACATTGTCTTTGCAACTCCTCAAACACCCTTTGGTGGATTTTGATTAAACTTGTACAAAGAAAGATCACATTATGAAGGTGTGCATATTAAACAGAAATTTTTACATCTCCTCAAAATTAAATACAAATGTACTCAGTGTATCTATGAAAGGAGGAAGGAGGGTGTCAACATGGGAAATGATGGATGCACAAAGAATATCAATTAACCTACAAACAGTTTAAGAAGAAAACTGAACTATTCTACCAGTATCAAAGGTATTTTACACTTGTCACAATTACATTAGATATTTAGTTAGTTTTAGTTTGTATGACACCTAGGATAGTAAAATGTGAGTGTATTATGTGCCATTTTATGGTGCCCTATTTTTTTCCTAATTGTTAATAACCATGAAATACTCACTGTTTAATTTTTTTTTCAGTAGTCTAGAATTTCCCCTTTTAGTCTTTTAAAATTTTCTAGTTCCTTTAAAAGGTAAGAAATCTATTAAAGAAATACATTACTGTGTACCAGTGTATTTAATAACCACAAATTTTATCATTAATAGCAAATGAAGGACAATGCACCACCTTGCCTAACTGTAGCACATTTTCCAGAGCTGAAAGATGAAAAGGGTTAGCTATAAGTATTATAAGCATCTGATTTATGTTGAGCTTATGAATACATTTGCAGGAGACAGATACACTTATTCAAAATAAAATTTTACTCTAAAATAATTAAATATAAGTGATTTCAGTAATGTAAATATCAAGATTTCAATGATGCATACCTGTCAACCTCTGAGATCCAAAATGAGGGAGATCTTTCTCAAAAATGAGGGAGAATTGCCAAAAATGAGGGAGAACATGCGTAAATGTAAATTGCGACCTTTTTCACCCCATTTGCAATACAATTTGTAAATGAAATGCAAGGTAACATTGAAGTGATACTATAATTTTCAATATCAAACATTCTTATTGCTTATGTTTAAGATTGTATTGCATAGTGGCTTTCTTAGCTTTATGCAGGACATGGTCTGATGGCCCATAGTCTGAACAGACAAGCGTGGCACTTTACATCGTTTAAAACACCAGATGAGACCTAAACATTTAAACTACATAGCATGCAAAATGTATGTTCCTTGTCAATAGTACTTGACATCAACCACTCAGCTTCAGTTGCCTATTCTGGTTTAAATTTACACAAGTTTCTTTTTCTTAGAAGGTGTCCCGGTTGGGCCGGATATAAAACGTTTTCTTTAGTTACCAAGACATCATTTTATAGTATAATTTCCTAGAACACTGTTCACAAAACTGACATGCTGTTTGGAAACATAAACAATAGCCTTAACCCCTCTATCGGAAGCAAAATCCCCAAAACCCCGAATGTTCAACATCTAGTCACGTAAGTGCTTAAACTACCTTGACCGGGGGTGAAAATCAAAGAAAATTAAAGCAAGTTAAAATGTTGGAGTTTTAGCTCTCCGGTGTGGGAGAGCCGCCAGTGCGGGAGTTTTAAAAAAACAATTGTCAAAAATGCGGGAGACTCCCGCATAATCTGGGAGGGTTGACAGGTATGAATGATGTCTTCTGTTTTCATTAATACTTTTCGCATACGTGTAGTGCTATTCTTTTTCCTTGTTAAAAATTGATGTTTACCTGTTTCATGCTTTAAAATATATTTTGTCATTGCAGGAATTGTGTTAATGGCAGGACAGTATGATGATAAACTACTGGTATGTACGATGAGAAATGCTTTGAAGCAATTTAATTCTTTAGAATAGTGTGTCTTACAGATGAGAAGTATACTTTGAAATAAAGAGTTGGTATTGATTGATACTAGAGCTTAGTGTCACCCAGAAGTCTCATTAGGTTATAGATTGGAGTCTTGTTA
Source organism: Pteria penguin (assembly GCA_035048485.1). Taxonomy (NCBI): domain Eukaryota; kingdom Metazoa; phylum Mollusca; class Bivalvia; order Pterioida; family Pteriidae; genus Pteria; species Pteria penguin. The sequence goes on along the minus strand of CM068580.1, from coordinate 20,569,679 downwards.
GACATTTTGCCACATCGATTCATCATAGGCTGATGTCAAATATGGCCTGATATCATGCTTAAATGTTGTTACTCTGAAATGGTCAGAATTTAGAGCTTATATACCTAGTGCAATGAATATTTGATTAAAAAATTATTTTAAATGAAGAAACACAGTCTGCTTATACACGTAACCTGTTTAGTCAAGACCAGTCAGTTTGAAGGTTCTACGGTAGTTTGTGACTTTTAGTTTAAAAACTGTAGCATGGTCTCTTTAGTTTACACTTGTACGTTCTCTTAAGTTTGCTCGTTCTTCAACCTTCTCAAAATGACACTGATAACACTTCATAGGAAAGATCTGCATGTGATACATATACATTACCAACACAGGTGACTGGAGTATGAGTTATCCCAGTTTTCCAACAGATTGATGGAAAGAAATATTGTTATGTAATCCACTGTGACTGAGTTGGCAAACATCTTGTATTTTTATATGCCCACATTTCTATGTGGGCATTTATGCTATACCAATGTCATCCATTTGTCCCTCCTATCTTGTCTTCTCAACTTTTTCTAAACCCTTTGGGGGATTCTGATGAAACATGGTACGAAGAAATAACAGCATATGAGGATGTGTATATTGGAAGGGTATGCTGTCCAAAACACATTACAAAAGTTTTTGGCCTTGGCCTTAGAGTTTTTCAGTTTTTTTCTATGCAAAATATCTTGTCTTCGCAATTCCTAAACCCTTTGGAGGATTTGATTGGAACATAGTACAGTACAAAGAAAAAACAGGATATGAGGATGTGCATATTAGAAGAGGAATGCTGTCAAAAACATTTACAGGAGATATGATTTTTCTGTGCAAAATATCATGTCTTTGCAACTTCTCCTACACCCTTTGGTGGATTTTGATGAAACTGGATACAAAGAAAGATCACATTTTGAAGATGTGCATATTGAACAGGAATTTTCAGGTCTCCTGACTGTAGTCAGTGTATTTATTAACGGATGGGGTTGTCACCATTGGAAATGATGGATGCGCAAAGAAGATCATTTAACCTACAAACAGTTGAAGAAGAAAACTGAACTATTTTACCAGTATTAAAGGTAATCTACACTTGTCACAATTACATTATATATTTAGTTTTAGTTTGTATGACACCTAGGATAGTAAAATGGGGGTGTATTATGTTCCGTTCAACTGGGTCCCATTTTTTCCATTTTGTAACAATTTCATGAAACTTTACATGCATGAGATACTCGTCCATGTAGTAGATAACGGGTTGTCCCTTCACCAATGTAAAACTCAGTCACCCACATAGTAAACAGTATTTTCAAGATGGTGTTGTAATGTTTTATTTGAACTTTCCTGAACTTTCATTTTCCACTAAACACTAGCTAATATCGAGTGCAGAGACAACCAATGCAACACCTGCATGATGAAGTGGGTTATCAGTTGGAAAATTGGAAGCACAGAGGATTTTTGAATGAATGTGATATTTGGAACACAAACGACAATCAATACTTTACTTTTAGCTGACCAGAGCTGAAGTTTTAAATAAGATATACACATGTAGTCAGTGTGATGCTTGTGCATCCATCATATGTCTTCATAAACATGAGCACACCAGTGTTCTGCCTTTTGGATGAGATTGTGAAAACTGAGGTCCCATGTCATGGCAGATTTTGCATGTAATAGATCCCTCACTGCTTTGCATGGGTGTGTTGCAAAGGTAAATACATGTATTTCTATGCAGTGCATCAGGCAGATATCGTCACCATATAGACTTGAAATATTTGTGGAATGACGTAAACAAGAATCAGCAATCAGTTGATTCACTACAAGTACCAGAAGTATTGTTGTTTTTCAGCTAGATCCATCAAGGAATGGATCCAAGTTGGGGAGCATAGGCCCTAGAGTATACCCTCTTTTGACAAACATACTTTTATGCCCCCTGCCATATGTGGCCGGGGGCATATAGTGTCGCACCCTGTCATTCCATCATTTCGTCATTCAGAAACCTTGTCATCGCAACTCCTCTCAAACCGTTCATCAGAATTTTACCAAACTTCACATGAAGGCAGGGCAGCATATGTAGATGTGCATGAAGGGAGGCAACTCTGCTCAGAATATTTTTTCAGGAGTTACGGGACTTTGATATTAGAAAATGTGCATTGCATATGGCTGAACCTTGTCATCGCAACTCCTCCAAAACTGTTGATCAGAATTTCACCAAACTTCACATGTAGGTAGGACAGCATATGTAGATGTGCACAAGGGAGGCAACTCTGCTCAGAAATTTTTTTCAGGAGTTATGGGACTTTGAAATAAGAAAAAGTACATTGCATATGGCTGAACCTTGTTTGAATATTCAAATATTAGTTCTGGGGCAATTATATTTCACTACCTTAGCTGCCAGCGGGGGCATCTGTGTTGCCACAACACTTTAAATTCTAGTTCGTACAGGGTTCAGAGGCCAACAAACTGACTGCATCTAAATGTTGTTGTTCTTGATTCTTTGAAATCAAATTTATTTGACATTTTTTGACATAGTTTTTACATACCGTGTTGGATTAACATCATAGTAGAAATGGTCATTAGGGAAAGGTGGTGTATCATAACCTTGAACCTAGGTCATATCTGCAAGGTCAAGGTCACAGTGTTTATGATGGGTAAATCTTTGTCCAGGCCATAACTTTCTTCCGTTTGTATGGATTAGAATAATATTTCACAGAATTGTTGCAAGTGTTTCGTATCTGCAAGGTCAAGGCCACAGTGTTTCCCGCTTCACTTTAAGTGACAGACATATTATGCAACATTAGGTGTTGCCCTTGTTTTATCATGTGGTCAAGGAGTTTGGGTGAGCAATATAGGAACACTTGTGCCTCTTGTTTTAGCTCACATGAGTCAAAGGCTCAATTGAACTTTATGTGATTGTTCATTGTCTGGCATCTGTGAGAGTCCAACAGTTTAATTTTAACTTCAGTAGAATCTATCTGTCCCAGGGATTTAGTGGAACTTCATAGACTCTAAATACCCATGGTTCCTTAGAAGTTTTGTTTGTTTCACTGGATCCAGTTGATATTGTTTAATTTGACATTTTTCTTACAGACCAAAAATGAGTCCTTAAATCTAGTGCGACAGATGTCAACATATTATGGTCATGGAGCAGGTGTGAATTTTAATTTTGTGAGACTTTTTAACACAGTGCCAGAGGAATTCAATTACCTGAACCTTATTGAAAATTACAAAACAATGAAAGCAAGTTTAGAAGACTATTATACTTGAAATATTGGTACATGTACATGTATATGTATATTTATGAATAAAGGTTTTCATTCGCATTTTGTATATGTTATCAAACTTCTTTATGATTTAATGAATTGGGATATGTTCGACAAATGTGAATGGTCAGATATGAAAAAAAACACACTTCATCATGAAAAACCAATCATATCTTTTTGCCTAATTACATAAAATTTGTTAAGTGAAATCACACTTTACACAATTCTAGCTTATGAACTGAGTTTGAGTGTTCAAGTCATTTAAGATCATATCTCAGAGGTCAAAGTCATTCAGAAAAAATCACTTTAGATATTAAATTGAGGTTACCTCAGAACAATGTGACAAATGTAAAATGTATGTATGTAGATTTTAGATAAAACTTGTGGAAACATTTAGATGAGGAGAAGTACATCATAAATGAATAGTTAGTGACATGGTAAAATCGAAATAAAACAAGGTTCAGTATAAACAAATTGTGTTAAACTGGTCGCGTAATGCAATGCTCGCTCCTGATTCAACCTGCAGGAGTAGAGTTTTCAAGGTTCAGTAATAAATTGATTAGTTTTCAGGGATATTATACATGTATACATTTAAATTTAGATATACATACGTCTGTGCTGATTTTTATCATTGTTTTTGATATCCTGGAACATATCTTCTCTTGTACCCCTATTCAGTCACATCAAAAGAGGCGACGGCAAACACGCAATCACTCGAACTTACTATAGGATGATGTTAGAATATACACGTTTTCAAGAAAGTAAGAACGTTCAGTTATAAATTTGTATGGCAGGCCTTTTATAAAATAGTAATGACTGATTGTGTCGCCTTTGTCGTAAAGTGTGTTAACTTATAGAGATACATTACGTAAGTGTATGTACACATATGTAATCTGGCATCAGGCGCGGATCCAAACAATTTTTGAGAAGGTCCAACCACGTTGTAGTTGTAAATTTGTCTTCTTTAACAAGACAATTTGCCAAGTTCGTTGTTTAGACCGTAACTCTCCTCTCCAGACTGCCCATAGACATTTAAGTTTTAGCAATCTAGTTTGTTTATGAATCGTACTGTCCGATATTTTTTTCATATGCATGAAACAAGGGAGTCTACAGTATGGTTACATAGGTCAAAGCATATGTAATTCCTTTGCAAAAAAAAGAAGTCCGACTCAAATTTTGGGGAAAAAATAATCCGATCCGAAGGGTTAACCAAAAAAAAAAAATTAAAAAAATAATCCGGCTCTGAAATTAGGCCAAAAACCATATTCAGGTCGGTGAAAGTCTTCCTGCCACCACCCATAAAAATCAAATGGTTGCTCCCTAAATTGCCAAACTTTCAGCAAGATATACACAACTTTCTTTCTCGTAAATTAATACTACCCATATACTAGTATCAAAATGTTTGTTAGCCCAGCAGAACTTTAAGTTTACTATAGGTAATTCACCTTACTTCTGAGAGAGACATATGTACACATGTGTATACATGTAAATGTATATGTCTCTGATTCTGAGAAAATCTTACTGGAAGGAGGTTAACACCCCCATGCAAAATTTCAAATGTAAACAAAATTTTTATGCCCCTATGCCCCCGGATCGATAGATCGGGGCAGATTGTTTTTGTCCTGTCTGTTCCTTTTCTTTTTAGCTCACCTGAGCCAAAGGCTCAAGTGAGCTATTGTGATCAATCACTGTCCGTTGTCCGTCGTCTGTCGCCCGTCGTTAACTTTTCACATTTTCGACTTCTTCTCCAGAACCACTGAACAGAATTTGATGAAACTTGATAAGCATGTAGTACTCATGGTCCCCTACAAGTGTTAATGTTTTTCGTCCGGATTCATCAACAGGTGGCGCCACCACAGGCAAAAGTAGGTCAAAGAGGGTACCCTCCTTTGACAAACTTCTTCTTCAGACCGGGGGCATACAGAGACAAACCGAATGCATAGGAATGATCTAGAGGGATGTGTGAAGAAGTGTTGTTATTTTTGGTTCCGTTCCGAAATCAAATTTTTGACGTTTTTTTGTACTTGGTAGTTTTAATGCAGAAAAGAGGTATTTTTTTCTTTTAGTAAACATTGATGCATTAATTTGGTTTAATTTGATCATTTTGATGGTAAGAAATACTACTGCGAAGAAAATTTTTCAATATTTTATGTTTTGGATTTTTTATGAATTTTTTAAGACTTTCAAGAAAAAGGGGGGTGGGATAATTGGTGTAAACATTTCACAGTTTGAACTTTTTCTTCGGAACCACTCGCTGGAATTCAATGAAACTTGGCATGCATCAAATACTCAAGGTCCCCGACAAATGTGGTCATCTTTGTCAGGATCCATAAACAGGTGGCACCACCACAGACAAAAGTAGGTCACAGAGGGTACCCTCCTTCTTATTCAGATCGGGTGCATACAGCGACAAACCGACTGCATAGGAATGATTTAGAGGCATATGGGAAGAAGTGTTGATATTTTTGGTTCCATTCCGAAATCAAATTTTTGACGTTTTTTCATTTTTATTTTATTTTACATTTACATCGTTATTTTAATGCATTAAAGAGTTATTATTTTCTTTTAGTAAACATTGATGCATTCATTTGGTTTCATTTAATCATTTCTATGGTAAGGAATGCTGGTGCGAAGGAATTTTTTCAATATCTTGATTTTTGAATTTTTTATGAATTTTTTAAGACTTCCAAGAAAAAGGAGGGGGGGGGGAGGGACAATTTTTCATATCTTTAACTTGATCTACAGAACAACTTGAAGGATTGTGATAAAACTGGGTAGGATGCAAGTACTCATAGTCCTTTTCAAAAGTTTTGTTTTTTGTGCGGATCATCCAAATTGGTTAACAGATAATGCCACCATGTCTAAAAGTAGGTCTCACAATGGTACATATACCACTTGGTAATTGAAATATGGAGAGTAGCGGTTCAAATCCGGCTGTGGTCAAAAAAATTTTTTTTTTTTTTTTTACACATCTAAATAAGTTTTTAGATGTTTCTCAACACTCAACATATGAAATTAGGAATTTTACGTTTAAGACTTCCAAAAAAAAGGGGGGGGGGGGGGTTTGGCCATTTTTCACATTTTCAACTTTTTCTACAAAACTGTTCGAAGAATTTTAATAAATCTTTGTAGAAATAAGTCACTTATGATCCTCTTCAAATTCTGTTGTTTTCGTCCAGACCTCTTTACAGGTGGCGCCACCATAGTCAAGAGTAAGTCACAAAAGAGTTCCCTCGTTTAACAATATTCTTTTTCATATGGGCTGTATACAGAGACAAACAGAATGCATAGAAATGATCTAGAGGGATGAGTGAAGATGTATTGTCATTTTGGTTCCCTTCCAAAATCAAATTTTAGAATTTTTTTCGACATTTCTTTGGACTTGGTGATTCAATGCAGAAAAAAGTGTCATATTTCCTAGTTAATTGATAATGATGATTTCTTATGGACTATTGTGATCATAATTATGGTAAGGATTGTTACTTTGAAAGAATTTTGTCAATATCTCAATTTTTGGATTTTTTTATGAATTTTTTAAGACTTCCAAATGAGGGTGTATAGGAACAATTCAATCACATTTTTCACTTCTGCTGTTATACCACATGAAAGATTTTAATGAAACATGGAATACATGAAGTACTAAAAGTCCTCTATCAATTTGGTAAATTTCATCCAAATTGGTTAACAGATAATGCCACCATGTCTAAAAAGCAGTTCTCACAATAGCACATATACCACTTGGTAATTGAAATATGGAGAGTAGCGGTTCAAATCCAGCTGTGGTCAAAATTTTTTTTTCATTTCTTTACACATCTAAATAAGTTTTTAGATGTTTCTCAACACTCAACATATGAAATTAGGCAATTTATGTTAGATCTGGACAATGTTTGAAACAATTGTTGTTCATGACCCAGACTTGAAATCAGTCAACAAAAGGCCCCACCTAAAGAAAATGACTAACTTGTTGCCCTGAATGACTTCTTGCAGAGACAAAGGAAATGCTTAATATCAAAATCACCTGAATGGATGTGCAAAAAAGTGTTGTTTTTTTTTTTCTAGCCTGAAATAAAATTTGACATATTTTCAACATCAGTGGTGACTTAGTCACATTATTGCAAAAATAAATGAATTCTTCCTTCATGCATGACTGATAATCTAGGTACTCAGGTGAGCGATAAAGGCCCACTTGGGCCTCTTGTTTTTTTTTTTTTGTCTGTCTGTCTGTTGCCATCTTTAACCTTGGCTCTGACTTTTGAACCATGGGGGGTAGAGACTTCATATTTGACGTGTACTCAACTATTGAAGCTCTTACAAATGGTACCAAGATCAATGACCTTTTTATCTTGACAATGGCCTTTACGCTAAAAGTATCTTTTTTGGATTTTGGTGCCGCCGGGGGCATTAGTGTTTCACAAACACAGGTTGTTTAGGTGTTAAAATCTGTACATTAGCGAAATGAGATTAAAATTCCAGATTTTACAGCAGAATCAATCTTAATAGTAATTTATAGATTGATCAAATACATGTATTTCACCCAGTTAGAGCCCCTTTTACATTGAAATAAATCTCTCTCTCTCCTATAGATCAGCAACCACACGTCTCGGCGATTACCATCCTTTTACCCGGCCATTTGTTTAATCTCAAAAGCGAGTCATTAACTTAAAAGGGTTTACTCGACTACATTCGTACATGTAGAAGTTTTTCTCGGACTGACCACTGATCAAATGAAATTTTATGATTCCAAAACGAATCATTAACGATCACATAACTACCTTCCTAGCATATTTACTCTGACTGTTGCTCTTCTTTTTATGTTCTCAGAAAGAGTAATCGACATTGAGATATCACTCAGCACAGACAACTAAGCATTTTTACTCAAACCGACCACTATATTGACCTGTAATCAAGTATCATTTTTGGAATCTTCCTAACGAGTCACTTGCTTTAAAGCTGTATACCCTATGTTCGCATATTATGGGAAAATTTATTCTAAACTCTTTTGATTATGAACAAACAGTAGTAAAGGCAGGGGCATTGATTGCATATATCAACAACTCGTAAATGGCAACAAACGCTGTTTAAAATGAATAAATATATAAATAGAAATATTTATTTAAAAAAAGCAGGAAATGAAGGCGTCTCAGTAAAATTCTTGGTTTTAAAAATATTTTTATAATGATTAATGATAAAAGTTTGTCTCGATTTTGTTAGAAAGAAAAAGGAGAATATTATTTCTACACATCGATAGAATTAACAAAAAAATATAAAAGAAAAAAAATAATAAGTGCCCGTAGAATTTGAACTGAGGTGCGTCGGCAGGAAACACCAACTGCGCTATACGTCCCCGGGCGATATCCGACGGTTAAAATCGGTGTAATGTAGAGCGCGGTCACCTAATTAGCATAACAAAAGGACGTGCATCATATGCCGGACGAAGCGGCGAGTTTCCAGTCTCTGTGTATATATGTCTCTGTATGTATAAGCCTAAAACATATTTTAAAAAAAGATCCTTGCAAATGTTGTGATCAAATTCGTCGTATTAAGTGAGATACGGCTGTGTAAAACGCGATGTTTGTGAACAGAATGTTTACAAATAACTTATCACGTGATCTAATTTGGAAGCCGCATCATGGAGGGCGAGGTAAATAATCTTGACGAGTAACTTTGAAAATCTGCATTCAAGTCTGCTAAAGTTAGTATTTACTGACATTGTTATTTTTGGAGTCTCCCTTCGTCGTATTTGTTTTGATTACACTGCGCATGCGCGAAGTCAGGTTACAGTTGAGTTGTATTTATGGAATACCCTCTTTATTTACGAAGTATGTTCTTTTTATTTTGATATCTCCGAAGGTTTGAAGCAACAAAAACTGTTATTAACGCAAAGTTAATTACTTCAGCCATACGAGAAAAATATAGTTTTTGTTTTACATGCTTTAATTTTTGAAATTTTTGCTGTCTTTTTGTCCGAGCTAATACCTTTTGGCGTTGTTTTTCATAGTGACGTTATAATGAATCTATGTCATGCGTTATGACGTCACTATGAAAAACAACGCCAAAATGTATCAGCTCGGACAAAAAGACAGCAATTATCAAAATCGGAATATGGTCTATTGTAGGGTATACAACACTTCCTTCCTGGCATTTTTCTCTCGGACGAAATACTACTAACCAGTTATCAAAAGTTATTTTTTTACTCTCCAGAAAGTCATTAACTTTCATCCACCCTCCCCCCACAAGTAAATTAAAAAATCAGAACATGACAGGACTCTCCAGAACGAGATTTGTATTTTCGGATTCCATAGGATTATAATGGGGAAACCAAAAATACAAAGAAAGAGTAATATCCCTTACGAAAATTTACAATAGTACATTGTATACTAGAGTATACTACACGAACAGTAAACTTTCCTGTACTTTGGATGCCTATAAAATCATATCAATATGTGCTTTGTTCTATTACATTTCCTTTATTTCGTATGGTAGATAATACATAAACACTATGCAACGACATTTTACAGACACTTAAACCCCTGATACTACCTGTTTCGGGGTGTGTCCGTGTAGTAAAGTTTCCTATAGCATAGAATTTGGTATGGGAACCGTGAGCCCCCCCCCCCCTTTTTTCACGATAATACTCTAGTAAAATAATTTCATTTGAATTCGATAAATTCAACTATAACTTCAAAACAAAATGTTAATAACTTAATGATCCAGAATTTCTTGGATCCCTATGTATCATAAGTCCGCGTTGCCTAGTGGATAAGGTGTTCGGCTCGTGATTGAGAGGTCCTGGGTTCGACTCCAACCCTGGGCACACCGGTGTTCTGTCCTTCGGATGAGGCAGTAAAAACAGAGGTACCGTGTCACGGTAGGCGTGGCACGTAAAGGATCCCTCACTGCTTCGGGTGGGTCCTTTGAAAAGGTCTAAATTTGTATGCAATACATCAGGCAGATGCCGTCATAATAATCGTGGAGTGACGTAAAACAATAATCAGTCAATTAAACCTATGCATCATTGTTATTCTCTCGCACCATTCGTGTGTGGGTGGGTACATGTGTGCATCTTATAGACACTGTTTTGGCCTTATTGGGTTCATACATTACTTGTAGCTTTAGTATAAGGAGAAGTAGATCTCTATTGATTTGAGGGTGAAAATGTCAAAGATTAATGTCACTATAGGTCACCATAGAAAAACATTATAGACACTCTAGAAGTCGCAAGTTTGGTCCTACTGGGTTCATACTTCACATGTAGCTCTAGTATAATGAGAGGAAATCCCTGTTGATTTGAGGGTTAAAAGGTCAACGGTTAATGTCCTTAGGTCATCATAGACAAAACTTATGGACACTCTGGGAGTCGCAGTTTTGGTCCTATTGGGTTCATACTTCACATGTAGCTTAAGTATAATGAGAGGAAGATTCCTATTGATTTTGTGGTCAAAATGTCAAGGTCAGTATTTAGTGTCAGTGTTTTGGGGGGGTTTTTTTCGGTCGTGCGGGGGAATGCCAAGCATGGCGGTACCCTTGTTGGGTTTAAATATCGTCATATCTAGTGTATATTTTATGTGTATAGTAACTTTTTATGCTTATCGTCAAATTGGGGGAATACTGGCACCAGGAAAGAAAGAGATAGGAAATGCAAGCAGACTCTATAGTTACTCCGAAAAAATAAATAAATCTGAGGCCAACAGTGTGACCGACACCAACTTTGACGGTCATCTACTCCCAAGGAATGGAGCAAATGCTGTGGTTATCCAGATAACTGGTGCCAAATCCTCACTCAGCAGAAAAACAATCGAGAAAACCTGCTTTCATGAAATTAAACTTTGGTTAGCTCCCCCTACCCAGTGGCGGATCCAGGATTTCCGAAAGGGGGGGGGGACACATATGTATTAGTAAAAGTTCCCAGCCATTTTTCGTGCAAACTCTGAATTTTTACTAGTAAATATGTGGCCAAAAGATGGTTCAGATTTTCTTGTTTCCCTATATATGATTATTAAGTATAGATATCGTCATATCTAGAGTGTATTTTACTTGTATGGTAACTTTTTGTATTTATCATCAAATAGGTGAAATACTAGCATCAAGAAAGTAAGAGATAGAAAATGTGAGTAGATTCAATAGTTATACCGAAAAATTAAATAAATCTGAGGCCAACGGTGTGACCGACACCAATGTTGACGCTCATCTTCTCCAAAGGAATGGAGCAAATGCTGTGATTACCCGGATTAATGGTGCCAAACCCTCCCACTTCCTGGTAGTTCAATAAGTCCGATAAACGCAAATTAAAAAAAATCGTCTTTGGTCAGGTTTAATTGCCGGCTTAACATAAAGATCGTTTTGTATGCATGTTTTCAAGCAACCCTTGAAACTTTGGTTTGAAACCTCGCCCGCAATTTTTTATTTGGTTCCTATCCTACAGTAATTAGTAATCATATCTACGTTGAATCGTTTTCCAGTAAGTTGTTACATCAAAACAATGTATATGAATGTCTGTTCGCCACCTTCAGTGATCTTGACATGGGGGTGTACTGGTTTTAAAGGTTATAATCTATACTTGGGTCGATTCCGAGGGGGATAATTGTGCTGGGTTGTTGTTTTCGTGGGAATTAAATATTACAGTGTAGTTTATCCGGGTGGAAGATGTATACTGAATCGGTTTATCCCGGGAAGGGGGTGTTTATATACTGGGTCCACTTATCCGGTGGGAAGATTTATACGGGCGGATAATGTATGCTATAATACTGCGACAAGTGGTCAAGATAGCTAGTATCATACCTTGTGTATCATGGGATGGCGTAGTCAGTCAGTTTAGAATTTTGTCGAATGACTCTACGATATAAAAAGAGGGTCTTCATAAGATCTTTCCATTTGGTAAAGAGGGGGCAGGTTTGGTGTAGTGTTTCAGCGCTTGGCTTCGAACGCAGACGGTCCAGGTTCTATTCCCGTATTGCACCATTATGTTAAGAGGTTGGTTGCCTCTTGCTTCCATGTCGCAATATTACTGAAAAATTGTTGAAAGCGACGTAAAACTCCAACCAACCAAATGGTTCAGAAAAGTTTGACTTTGACCTTTGATTTCAAAATCTTTGTCATATCTTTTGAGCTGGAGATATGGATTTTATGTATTTAGGCATCTATATTCTTCTTGATTAGATTGCCGCGTCGACGATCCGGGCTCGATTCACGGATTGCCTCCTGCTTCCCTGTCGCAATATAACTGAAAATTTGTTAAAAGCGACGTAAAACACCAATAAACCTTATGTCATTAGCTTTTCCCTTGATATCGTATTTTCTTACTTTGTGGCATAGACCTCGACCTTAAAGTCAACTATCAAAATCTTTAACCGTTGGAAAAAAAGACTTTACAGTATTTGAACTCATCCTTCGAGCACTGTTGTCTTCTGACAGTTGTTATCAGAAGACCAGAAAACCCGACAAACACACTATACCACTCGACAAATACACTAGCGCTTCATAATCTTTAAAGTATAGTGAAAATAGCTTTTTATGCTGTAGTTTGGAATGCACGACAAGGGGCAACAATAAACACACTACTTAAACCAACGTTTGTATATGTTTTCTACATTTATTCATTAAAATGAGCATTGTCACTATAACCGTACACACAGCACTAAGTTTATATAAAATACATTATGTTTTTAATGATAACATATAAGAACAGTTCATGCACTACAATTCTCTGTTAATCACATTTTCTGACGAAGTCTGTTCGCTACCCTTACGAGGTCTCTTTTAGATATTGTGATGTCTGTCTCACTCAGCTGTTCCTTCAATATTTAGTCAACAGTATTCCCTGATGATCGATGAGAATCAGTGGATGCTGTTTTGAGTACATCAGCACTAATCTGTGTCTTCTTCACTAGTCCAGGGTCAGATGGATGTAGGTGCGAGTGTCGCCCTGGAGTGAAAGTGTTGCCTCTCTGGATAACCGCAGCTCTGCACCGCAATGTCTTGTTTCTAACGCTGCATCGCCAATGCGTACTGTGCTTTGAAGATTTCTGAAAACAAAACAGATTTTTTTTATCAAATCTGAAAAGAAAAATGCTAACGTCATACAAACGAATTAAGATTACCTCAACTTTTGAAGTTTAACATTTGCAATACTACGTTTCATGCAGTAACAATATTTGACCTATTGTAATTAACCCCATTAACCTAATGATAATTTTAATGGTAAAAGAAGAGGCCTTTATAATTCTCTGAAACAAAATTTTCCATTAGTGCCAAACTTTTGACCTTAAAACATTGACTCTGGACTTCAATATATTGCATGATAATGCTGCAACTCAAGGGTATCACTGTCTCATAAACACATCTGGTTACATCTTGAAATATACGCACCATTTTTATACTAATTGGTGAATTTAAAATGAAAAGTACATGTCATTTGAAGTTTTAAGAAATAGAGATAATGATTATTTACCAATAAATAAATAAATAAATAAATAAATAAATAAATAAATAAATAAATAAATAAATAAGAAGAAAAGAAAAAACCTAAAAACAAAACAACACAAAAATTAAAATATATAACATATATTTACATACCTTCACTGTGTAAGCAAACCCGTCGCTACTTACAAGTTTCTTGGCTCGCTGCTTTGTACCTCCCTCTACGATGTCGTAGGTTACGGGTTGTTCCTCTGGAGTCTTGTCGTCATCGTCCTCCATGTGGCGCTCGATGATTGGTGTTGCTGGGTTGATGTCGATGGATAAGTTGAATGAGTGGTCAGTTGATGTATTGGTAGTCCTGTAGCGATATCCCGGGGATATCATATTGGTGCTGATCAGTAAGGGCGACGTCGGCATGGATGGGTTGGATTGTGACGACCAGGATAATTTGCCGAGTTGTAGAGCGGGTGATCTCGGAGTAAGTTTTGGTGGAGTACGACGTTCAAGTGTAGATCCTAATGTGGTCTCCAGCACTACATCTAAAGGTGGATCTCGGTCTGACATGGGAGTTGCTGTGCTCTTACAGTCTCTGCAGTAGAAGTTGACGTCTAGGTCTCCTCTGCTCATGGCCCCGTATTCCTGGATAGAGATGCCCGTGTCGCATAAGCGATGCTGCCATCGTAGACATGAGTCGCATTCTAGTGCGTGTTGACGGCTGCGGACCGAAGAGCTGCACACTACACAAGGGAAAGACATGATGAACTGATGCAAAATCTTTATGACATCACATTTTTATGTACCTATTGAACAATGGTCATTAAACAACTCACTTTGATGTTAGCTTGGATGTAGAGAGGTTTTTACTTTGATGTATATTTAATCACAGCAGTAGTATTTAATATGACCATCGTAATTATCTACTTCATTTAAAAACAAACAAAGCAGAACAACAATGCCATTAACATTTTTCATATGAATATGAATGTCATTAAATCAGTTATGCCCATAAAAATTACAACAGTTATCTCTAATCTATCGTAATTAGAAATATATTACCCACTTAACCAATTAAAATATTTATGCAGCATCCAGGATAGCAATTTATTATCATTATTTTTATTGTCGTATGCTAATTTTGAATCTGGTTCAAAATAATGTTCTTGTCATAATTTCATTGGAAAAAAAAGACAGAAAAGGGAAAAAAAAAAGGAAAAGAAAGAGCGTTTTACCATACGAATCTTATTTATTTTTTCGTGTGATGCAGGCAGAGACATAGATTACTTTGAAAGTAATCTATGACTCTGGATACAGGTATAACCGATATTTTTTCAAAGATCATAAAGTTATAGTATAACCGATGTGATCTTCAGAAATTTAAACTAAAAAAAAATAATAATAAATTTTAAAGTTTGTATTTATACCAATATACATCAGCTGATAACAACCATTCACCCCTACATGTACACATTCACATATATACGCAATATAGTCTGGTTCCCGGGACCCCTCTGGATTTTTTTTTTTTTTTTTTGCTGTGAACTTGAAAGTAGTCTATGTCTCTGATATGAATGATCATGCTTTTCACTATGCCCAGTAAATCGATTTGTATGATTTCGTATTTTCGACCAATATGTGAATTATGAACGGGCTTACCACAGTCGCTGCGTTACGCTAATAAAAGAATGAAAACCATTTACAGTGGTTGTTTCTATTTTCTCTAGATCTACTTATCTTCAGAAAAATAGAAACAAACACTTAAAGGTTTTCAATCTTTTAATGGCATAACGCTGCCACGCGACTGTCGGCTAACGACTCCGACCACTCGGGCCTACCTGAAATCACTCTAAGTTAATCCCTGTAGATTAGGGTATATCATTCTGTAACTGATTTCGTCTTCCCGATTAATATTTTGCTTAAACATGATGTTTTCAAAGTAATATACATGTATTAATATAACAGGAACATACACATTTACATGATGTTTAAGTGTGTACGTGTGTGTGTTTACGTTGAGAAAACCAAGTCCGGATTGCTTTGACCGGAAGGATTTTTATGACATATAGTTACTTCAACGCTTGCAAATTTGAAGCGTGTAAGTAACAATGATGCTATGGCGAAGAAAGGGATAACCATCGATGATGACGTTTACATTAAAGTAAGGAAGGACCATGCTAAAGAGGTAGAAGGAAAACATTGGAATCGGTATGTGGTGTTCTTCCTTTACATTATCCTGTTATTTGCCCCGCTGTCTCCAAAATGTTTTACAAATGTCTCGTTTTATTCCGTGTAACAGTGTAATACGGATTATAAAGCAAATGCCGAAATGGAAATTAATATGTTATCTTAGTAAAATAGACGTCATTTATTACATACAACATGCGTATTTATATACCATATATACGCAACAGTTGAAATCTGCCGGGCAAATAACAGGATGTTACACCCCCCCCCCCCTCCTCCCTGCCAGTGTATGATCATAATGTTTTATACTGCAGAATGCAGGTCACATATAATATCCAGCAGTCTGCCTAAATGTAGAACTCTATAGAACTAAGGTACATAGAATCACCAGAATTACTGATATTCACCGGAATTACTAAATATAAATCATAAATGACAGGAATTATCGCTTAAAAGTTAAAGGACCAGAATTATTGTTGTGTGAGTAGATAATAACCCAATGCACCTAGAAAGTATAACTTTATATTATATAAATTTTATATGGAGCAAGGAACAATGAGATATTGTCAATTTTGGGACCATGTTCAGGGCCGTCGCTAGGGCTTATTTGGGGCCGATATTCGGCCCCATTCCCAACGCCAAATAGTATCTTTTTTTCACACCTTGTTCCTTTAAAATTCCCAACTGTACGTAGTCAAATTTATTGACAGAAACTTGTTCAATCGCGCTATATTTTAAACTGTAACATCAGCGTGTCTGACACAAAATGTAAACACCATCAATGTACAAATTGCGCTTGTAAATGCAGTGTTTTGAAGAGTAGTATTGAAGCGTTTTGTGGATCCTTTAATCGGCAGGTGCGAGGTTATTTCGAATGGTCGTATTCATGACAAGTCTTTTCGATGCACATTTGAACACGGACATGGCAGTCGAAATTAATTTATGTATAATTTAATTCATGTAGCATATTACAAAAAAAAACGAGTAATGGTTTTATGTTTAATGAGAAAGCTGTGTCTTATAAAATCGCATAAAGCAACACGAGAACACAGAAATCAAAGGACTGATAGTGATCACGGCCAACAATCAAAACCAGCTGCCTCAATGTCAACTAGATGCAGCCATAAATAAATTCAAACAAATGAAGGACTGGCATATCAATTAATAAAACTAGATGTACTTGAAATAAACAAATGCCATCGATAATACTGCTTTTCTCATTTTATTGAATTTTCCCCCAATTTGGTCCAAAACGACGCTATTTTTCCCAATTGCAAAGGCCATGGCCCCAGTCCCAAAATACACAGAGACGGCCCTGATGTTTATGCAAAAACAGACTGGGTTCGGTGTTCGAAGTGTGAACTAGTACCAGAGATTTATAACTCCTTTATACAGTACAGCCTACGCGGATTACACATTTTCCGCTCTGCCGCCGCGGACAGTTTAAGTTTATAGTGGAAAATCACCGCAACCGTTGCGGTGATTTTTCGCGGCGAACCACCGCAATCTATCTCTCTTTCCATATCCGAGAGCCATAGCAAATGCTCTGACCCGTACTTAACCATCGTGACCCATCGCAAACGCCGCAACCCACCGCAATCGCACCGCGACCCATCGCAATCGTCGAGTCTGGTATTAAAATCATCGCTACTCATTGCAATTATTAGGCTTTGTATTGCATTGAAAATTTAGACATTGATTATTGTAAACTTATTTATAACATAGTTTGCAAAAATAAATATTTCAAACTTTCAATTTAACATTGTATTGATATGCGATATCGTCATGTCTTTTTATCGCCGTATATCATGGAAATTGCATGTATAGCAATGCCCTCATTTGCATTTTCTTATAGAAGCACATAAATAAGAGCACTTTTTATCACGGAAGCTTGCTTTTAAATATATATATATTGTTAGCGGAGACCACATGTTGCACAGAAGGCCCCGTCTTATAACACCAGAAACATAGTGTCCCTATATATACCATTATATAAGATGTTCCTGTGCCAGTATATACAGTCTCCCCCATGCCAGTACATATACAATCTTCCCTATGCCTATATATACCTTTATATATGCCGCTGATAACACTTTTATAGACTCAGGGGCGGCTCCAGCCGGGGGACACGTGGGCACGTACCCCCCCCCTCCCCCCGGCAGTGCCCGCCGAAGGGGGCACCATAGTCTGTTTTAAGACCTATTTTACTGCATTTCTGTCTAAAATTTCCAAAATTTCGCTGGCTCGCTTCGCTTGCCAGTTATTCTCTCGTATTTCTTTAAATTTACAATTTAAAAAAAAATTATTGACTCGCTTCACTCACGATTAATTTCATGATAAATCTCCCCTGATCCCCATTTATGATCCATAATATTTTCCAGAGGGAAGCGAAATATATGTGCAATCCAAATTAATATCCAGCACACAAATGTTCGGTCACTTGGCCTCAGGCGAGTAAAATCGTGTGGCTACTTGTACATCCTGTAGCAAATGTTACAAATGTTTGAAGCTACGCGCCGTACAAGATGGATTTTACTTATCCATACTATTTTACTCAAATACGTCTTGTACATCGTGTAGCTTCAGTACAAATTTTTGAAACGCTTGTACTGAAGCTACGCGATGTACAAGATGGATTTCACTTGCAGCCATTTCTAGAATAGTTTATTTTCACAACGTATTTTGTATCTCCAAAAGTCTCAAATACAGGAGCTCCCGTGGAGTGGGACTTTGCACCTTGTTCCCCCTACCAAGGATCTACCCTACATCCACCGGGGACCTATAGGCAGTCCCTAAACCCTGTGCCGAGTTTTACGCCTCCTCCAACTGAAAATCTGGGTCCATGCCTGATAAAATTACCGTGAATTAGAACAAAAGGGGCCTAATATGGCACACACGATTTTGCAAGATTTTTGTCATATCTTCTCAGGAAAACCCCATCCCCACCCATGGGAGAGAGGGAGGGGTGAACATGATAATTTTTGATCGAAAATATTACGACAGTTTTCTTCCGATTTCAGAATTTTTGCGGAATATTTGAAGTCAAGAAAATGTTGATGAATACTGCAAAAAAGAACGCCAGATTGCGCCATTTTGCCTCATTTTTGCAAAATTTTCTCAGGGGAGCCCCCCCCCCCCGAACCCCCACCTATGGGAGGGGCGGACCCCTCCCCATTCGGTCCTTCGGGCCTCAATTGTGAGGTGCCCCCCCCCCTCCCCCCGGCACATGAAGTTCTGGATCCGCCCCTCAGACTCCTGCGCTAATCGTATACGTACTATTTCTCTGAGCAAGGAGTCGAAATTCATCCAAAGGAGTAAAATTTCAATAAACGGATATTCGTCAAAATTAACATTTTATGTGTCATATTCATTACGTTTTTTGTTACACTATCTTTAATTTCAAAATATTTTCCCAAGAAGGACATATACTAAAGTTTTATAAATCGGCATACATAAACTGTAATTTACTCAAATATAATGGTGGCACTGTTGATATGATATAAAGATTCTGTTGATGTATTTCCTCCGTATATAACTTTCTCTTATTTTCAGTTTAGCTCGCATTATAGCACTGAATCTAGACTCTTATCCAATCCATCATAAGTGAGATATGAGACTCATATTTCTATTGTAATGCAGTTCATATCTTTACTTACGACAAACTGGTAATACCCTGTTGGGGATAAATTTAGAATCATGAAAATAATAGCAATGTTTCGGATGCAAGTATTTAACGTCGAGGACAGTTAGAAATTTTATTATTCCTCTCCCCCAATTGGAACATCTCGCTCTTTATCTCTTAAAACTTTGAAGTGTCCGACCCCTTTCCTTTACTTAATTCAGGTATGTTGCCAATGGTAACTACCACCCTATACCTGTGTGTAAAACCCCCAAGGGTTTCGCTTCCCCTGTCAACAACCTTTCCGCTTCGCAATGACTCGAGGTACATTCGTCTCGCTGCGGGTATCCGGGTATTCTCCAACATGCATTGACTTCGGCGATCAGGTAGCACGTCCCCATGTGTAATCACGTGACCTGACCGTACTGCCAAAAAGTGTGGAAATCTTTATTCAAGAGTTGTAACAATTCACTCCCGGTCTACGGCATCCATTTCAGTTTTGAGTTTAATAGTTAGATGCAGGTTATGTCATTGAGCTGTGATTCTCATCCTTAAAATTTAGAATGTTTATACAAATTGTCAGATATACCAGAGACATATATACTTTGAAAGTATAAATGTCTCTGGGTATACGTACTACATAAAGTATATATGTCTCTTAACATATGTATATTTAATAATGAACTTATTAATATTATAAAAAGTTGAGAACCTATACGTAAATACTGTCTATGTATTTTTAGGAAGAGATGGCCCTGAATCTGCTAGTTGGCGTCTGCCGACCGTTGCCACTGTTTTCTATATTTTTCATCATATGTTCCCCTATTCTTGATGTCGGACTGGTTAAATGACCTAATTTGCATCATATCTGTTGGGGGATAAGTCTCGGGATTTATCATCACTGTCTACGAAGAATCCGATATTTTGAATCTTATTTTTGCAAAGTGCGGTCATATAAAATTCGAAGAATGAAAGAGAGTCATCATATACTTCATCAAAGTTGCATTACGGTCTATGATAAACACCGAGTTTATCCCCCAGGTCATCCTCGGAATGTTTCAGGATTATCTCCATTTAGATCTTAGTGTGATATCACGCCGACTTCGAGAATAAAAAAGAAAATTGGTAGCGTGCTAGACCAGAGACATATATATGTCTCTGGCTAGACTATCCAGTGTTTTACCACTAGATCAGGACCCCTTCGGTTTAAATATACCACCTCGGGCGCTAAATAGTGAACAGGGTATTGTCATATTTAATCCTAATGAATTAACAGGGTATTTAATTTCCGCCAGGAAAACGGGAGTTATTCCCAGGACAGCATCAAGCACCCTCAAGTCTGTATATGATTTTCTTGTATCAAAATCCATCTCTACTACATTTTCCCGGCTGAAAATATAATCAGGAACTTATACATGATTGATTGATTGATTTTTGTTTAACGTCACACCATAAATATTTCACGTAACGTTATATGGTGACGGCATCTGCCTGATGCAAGGCATACAAATTTTGACATTTGCAACGGACCCACCCGAAGCAGTGAGGGATCTTTAACGTGCCATGCATACTACGACACGGAGCCTCGGTTTTACTGTCTCATCCGAAAGACAGGACACCGACATGACCGGGACTCGAACCCCGGCCTCCCGACCACCAAGAGACGAGCGCGCTACCACTAGGCCACGCCGGCTTCTGACTTATACAATATCTAATATAAGGCCCTGATCAAACTGAACAAAAGAACTAGATATCTAGGAAACACCACGTACGTGATAGACACATCAGGTATTACTGCCATGTTCCAATTTTTTAATTTACTTGGAGGTGGTAAATACAAAAATTAAAGCATGACAACTAGTTGTCATGTTTTAATTTTTGTATTTACCATCCTCCACCCCCAAGTAAATTAAAAATTTAGAACATGCATATTACCACGGTCGGGTATTACCACGGTCTGTTACATGACTGAAATAACGAGTGACACTATGTCGATGCATGTCACCAGAGACATAGACTACTGTCAAAGTAGTCTATGTCTCAGATGACACATCAAACACAACAACTTAATTTCTAGGAAACACAAGGCGCTTGATAGACCATCGCGTATTACCAGAAAGATAGACTACTTTCAAAGTAAAGTAGTCTATGTCTCTGTCACCATTCGATTGGGTAGTTACTTAATAGTTATCTGCCCTTTACCGATAGGTATCCCGATCGTATACGCCATTACGGTACTGAAAAAAGTTATCGAGATAGAAAAAAAAGACCTATGAGCGTAGTGGTTAAAACAATATTTGCGTTTATTATTGTTTAGTTAAATGATCTGATCGGTGACTGTGATTGAAAATTAATAAACGTGTTTGTTTTTATAGTCTATCATGAATTTCAGTTTTAAATTAAGATATAAGAAACCAGACATACATATGTCTCTGGAAAAACAGAAAAGGAACTTTCCTAACTTGGTCACCCAAGCTAAGTAATGAATTATGTATTTATGTATTACAGATTAATTAGATAATAAGTATCAGAGACATAGACTACTATCAAAACCTAGTCTATGTTTCGGCAAATATCAATATCAATATTATCTTCTTTTTATCCATATCAGATTCTCGATTCGACTCTAAGTCGAAATGGTGTATATCTTTGCAAATTAATTAAATCTTTAATACTTGCATTAAATATTCAACAAAATATTTCATATATATATTATATATAGGTATAGAGTGTTCCCATACAGCCCTGTTTTCCTCAAATCAGCAAGAGTTATCTCCCTCATTGGAGTACAACTCTCGGGCTTTATCCATCAATGCTCATATAAAACTGCTTGATTTAACTTAATTTTATGAAATAATCGCATTGTATATCTAAATGTTTTACAGAAAATTTTCAACTCATTGAATATATTTACTGATTAATTAAGACTGAAGTCCCGAAATATTCCCTGATAAATCGTTAATTTCTCAGAAATTTAATGAAGTTTACATGGTAGAGATGGAAAAAGTCCGAGAGTTGTACTCCAACATGGCCGCTAATGCTAGTAGTGTGACATCACATGGGCAAACTCTATAAGGCTTAGAATGACCATGACAGAAACCAGCACACAATATCACAAACGAGGATTTTTCGTAACTTTTACTCAGATGGAATATGACATTAAATTTCAGTATGCAGATGAATTGTTGTTTTCGGGGATGAGAAACATCATCATCTACTTAACTATTTCCAAATTGAGACTACTCTATTATGCAAAACCTGGAGTTGAAAGTTTCAGAAAACCCTTTGAAAATTTCGTATATGATCTCTAAGGTAATAAACTGCAGTATTAGGCCTGTGAAAATTGAATACAACTCTACTTCGTAACCGAAATCAACTTGTCAAAAATAACTTAATTAAACAATGGCGGATTTAGGAGGAGCGGAGGGGGTGCTCCTTCCCCCCGCCCCCCGATAGTGACCCGAATTCTACCAAAACCCTGTAATTTAGTCCATTTTCGGCTAAAATTGACAAAATTCGTCCCTTGATCCCTCGGCAAAGGGAGTGATGGATCCGCCACCGGATAAAGAACGAAGATCAATTCACTATGCTTTACTTCCCTCGTGTATGCAATGTTAATTGATTTGCTCCAATCAACATACACGTGTATCAATTATAATCTTACGGATGATGGGGTTAAACAGCTGACATAAATCCTGTAAGTTAATAGCGTAATACGGATGACAGTTTCTGGAAAGTCGCTTTCACTTTTGCCAAGGATACCTGGACTGAGATATTATTGACCACAGGTGACAACCTGGTTTTACACCTATTACACAATCCATTTTCTGTCAGTACAAGCTTAAAGGAAAGCGTTTTAATACATCTGAATCTCTTCTACATATCATCATTCTGTTTCTAAAACCCAACAATGAACACCGTAACTTTGAATCTATCACCTGATAAGCTTCAAGAGTAACATGCATTTTTTTGCACACAATGACTGGGACTAGACAAATACTCCGCCAGTACTTTAACAGAGGACCTGTGGACACCCAGTCGCTTGGCAATGAAGCCTCTCAATCCACAATTTGAAGGGGAACACGAATGCCCAGACTGCTTTTCATGACCCTGCGTGATAGATGATCCCAACCGACAGATGTGGTGACCAGAATCAGACGTCCCTCCTCACCATCGTAATCCGGCATAGAAAGAGAGAGGACCTATACAAGAAGTGCTGGACAATGCTATGCCATCGTGTTAGTAGTAATTATGTCCGTTGGGGGGTAAATAACAATGGAACAAATTCAATAGAGATGTCAAAATCGAACAATAGAGATGTGATGTATTGGAAATTCCCCCGTGACGTCATGGAAAAACCCAAAACATCTTTTAAAAGAGATCCATCAATCAAAAAACGTCACAGAAAATCTCAAACATCTATTGGATGATAATAGATAAAGGGATTACTGTAGCATGACGGTATAAAACATGATGTCTGATAGGTTTTCGTATCATAACTGAGAATAGTTCTACAAGAAGTACATTATGTCTTGTATGTATGAAATAATTATGATTGGAATTTTAAAATAGGAGAAATTTCGATCATGCTATTTTCGACCTAGGGGGTGGGGAGAGGTCATCGAGTGCAAAAATCAAAGTTTTTAGAAAGTAGGGTTGTGACACATCTACGGATAGGTCTCGATGAGTACATTTCGAAAATTATATTTTCGACCCGACCCAAGGGGTGGGGAGGGGTCATGAAGTGCAAAGTTTTTAGAAAGTAGGGTTGTGACACATCTACGGATAGGTCTCGATGAGTACATTTCGAAAATTATATTTTCGACCCGACCTAGGGGGTGGGGAGGGGTCATGAAGTGCACGAAAATCATAGTTTTTAGAAAGTAAGCTTGTGATATATCTAAAGAAAGGCCTCGATGAGTACATTCCGAAAATTATATTTTCGACCCGACCCAGAGGGGTGGGGAGGGGTCATTGAGTGCAAAAATCAAAGTTTTTAGAAAAGTTGGCTTGTGATGTATCTACGGATAGGTCTCGATGAGTACATTTCGAAAATTATATTTTCGACCCGACCCAGGGGGTGGGGAGGGGTCATCGAGTGCAAAAATCAAAGTTTTTAGAAAAGTTGGCTTGTGATATATCTAAAGAAAGGTCTCGATGAGTACATTCCGAAAATGATAATTTCGACGTAGGGGGTGGGGAGGGTCATCGAGTGCAAAAAATCAAAGTTTTTTGAAAGTAGGGTTGTGACATATCTACGGATAGGTCTCGATGAGTACATTTCGAAAATTATATTTTCGAGCCGACCCAGAGGGGTGGGGAGGGGTCATCGAGTGCAAAAATCAAAGTTTTTAGAAAAGTTGGCTTGTGATGTATCTACGGATAGGTCTCGATGAGTACATTTCGAAAATGATAATTTCGACGTAGGGGGTGTTGGTGTCATGAGGTCCAAATAATCAAATCTATGAATAATAAGAGTAAATAAATGAATTGACATCATTTAATGATTAGTCTCCGAAGAGTTAACATCGGCACTAAAATGACGTACAGAATGATTATACGGTCGTCCGATTATCAACATTTATTCCCTCAAAATAAACCATGGAATTTCAGAGTGAGATTACCCAGGAGATTATACCTTTCCGAACAGTGGACCATAGAGTTGTGTGAATATCATATTTCAAATATCAAAAGAGAAAACTTCGACCCTGAATTGTATATCTATTGTGATGTATGTGATATGTCCATCGTTGGAAAATATCAGAGACCTTTATTAAGGCGAGTGTACTTGACAAATACTACAAACGAAATTTTTCTTCATCCATATGACATTCCGTTACGGATCAGTGATTTTCAACAATTCAACATTGACATCAAGGATAAAAACGGCAATCCATCGACATTCATTACCGGAGAGGTGACGCTCACACTCCACTTACGGCCATCATCGCATGTAGTGAGATAAGGACTAATCTAACAATAAACTAATCTAGCAATGAAAAGGGAATCACGTAAAAGAGTTTCTCATTTAACAACTTAACGTCAAGGTGTCAACATGTATCGTTGCAACGCCTGTGACAAATCTTACGTTTGGTCTCACGACTTGAGTCGGCACTTAAAACACAAACACATGGAACATTCACAGCAGCAGCAGCAACAACAACAACAGCAGCAGCAGCGGCGGTGGCAGCAGCAACAGCAGCGGCAGCAGCAGCAGCAACAACAACAACAGCAGCAGCAGCAAGCGTTTATGTTTCAACATCCTTTCACGGCCAACGTATCGGGACCTACGTCGTGTGGGAAAACGGCGTTTGTTTCCGAATTACTTCAGAAATGCAATACTAAGATACTCCCTGTTCCCCAGAGAATCATTTGGTTGTACAAACGCTGGCAGCCATTGTATGACGTCATCAAATCGACAGTTTTCCCAGAAGTAGAGTTCATACAAGGCATCCCTTCAGATTTAGAACAGGATACCTTTGTCGATCCGAGTACAAGAAATATAATCGTACTCGATGACCTAATGTCTGTCAAGGATTCACGCATCAACGACTTGTTTACTGAGGGGAGCCATCATAGAAATCTGTCGGTCATTGCCATCAATCAGAACCTGTACCATAATAAGGATCCCACACAAAGGAGAAACTGTCACTATCTGGTCATCTTTAATAACCCTGTAGACAAACAACAGACCATGACATTGGCTCGTCAGATGTACCCAGAAAATCCTAAACATTTCATGAAGAATTTCCAGACAGCTACGTCTAAACCTTATGGGTATTTGTTAGTCGATTTAAAACCTTTTACACCAGAACATTTGCGCTTGCGCTCTGATGTTTTGACTGACCAATCAGATCATTATAACGATGAGTCAAAACCTGACTACTTACATGATGACACCTACATTCAAAATGGTGTCAGCAACAATTCTACCATAAAAGTGGATTGCCTTCCGATATTGGCTCATTCTGAAGACGGCATTGGTACGAGTCAGACGTGTTTCAAACAGCTGGAAAATATGCCGTCCTGCGACGACTGTGGCGTAGAAATTAATAATGTACACGATCTACTGAGACATGTGAAAGAATGGTGTTCATGGAAAATTAAAAGGCGGGAAGATGACACTCCTTCCCCAAAACGGATTTGTTTGGACCACGACGAAAAGTCTAATGTTCGATTCAATGATGTAAACCCTGAATCAGATAAAAATCCATCATGTATTGAATGTGGAATCGTATTTGCTACCGAATACGATCTCCAGAAACATATCAAGCATGGGTGTCCGATGGACGAAGAGAGTGAGGACGTCGAAGAAGAGGAAGAAGACGATAGCGACGATGATGATGACGGTTTCAACTTCATCATCAATGAAGTCTGGGATGAACATGATCCCCAATACGAAGTGAAAATCAATCAGCTGATGGCCGCGGATACCAATTTATCGAAACAGGATGCAAAGGAAGAAGCTAGTGAACTCATGTTACCAAAAGACAGATCACTATTTATGAAAAAATATAAGACTTTTTTGATGAACATGCTTCACTTGAATGATAGCAAACTACATCGTGAAATCAAACAAGAGATTGTCGACTTAATTGAAGACGAATCCATGAATGTAGAAAAAGCAATCAACCTTGTCATCAAACAACATAAAACGGATTTTGACCCTCTGTTCGAGGACGATGAAGAAAGTGAAAGTGACACTGAATGATTGTAAACTACTGTACAATAATAACTTTGTTTTTTTATACTGTTGAAGTGTATAGTTGTGTATCCAGTCATGCATTTGATTAAAATATTTTCTGTGTATATATTGGTGAAGGGACAATAAATGATTAAAAAATAGTGATTCTTTTGTTGTCTTTCGTGTCCTCAATCGATCAGCGTGTCGGGTGAATCATATTTGCGAAATGTACTCATCGAGACCTTTCTTTAGATATATCACAAGCCAACTTTTCTAAAAACTTTGATTTTTGCACTCGATGACCCCTCCCCACCCCTCTGGGTCGGCTCGAAAATATAATTTTCGAAATGTACTCATCGAGACCTATCCGTAGATATGTCACAACCCTACTTTCAAAAAACTTTGATTTTTTGCACTCGATGACCCCCCCCCCCCCCACCCCCTACGTCGAAATTATCATTTTCGGAATGTACTCATCGAGACCTTTCTTTAGATATATCACAAGCCAACTTTTCTAAAAACTTTGATTTTTGCACTCGATGACCCCTCCCCACCCCCTGGGTCGGGTCGAAAATATAATTTTCGAAATGTACTCATCGAGACCTATCCGTAGATACATCACAAGCCAACTTTTCTAAAAACTTTGATTTTTGCACTCAATGACCCCTCCCCACCCCTCTGGGTCGGGTCGAAAATATAATTTTCGGAATGTACTCATCGAGGCCTTTCTTTAGATATATCACAAGCTTACTTTCTAAAAACTATGATTTTCGTGCACTTCATGACCCCTCCCCACCCCCTAGGTCGGGTCGAAAATATAATTTTCGAAATGTACTCATCGAGACCTATCCGTAGATGTGTCACAACCCTACTTTCTAAAAACTTTGCACTTCATGACCCCTCCCCACCCCTTGGGTCGGGTCGAAAATATAATTTTCGAAATGTACTCATCGAGACCTATCCGTAGATGTGTCACAACCCTACTTTCTAAAAACTTTGATTTTTGCACTCGATGACCTCTCCCCACCCCCTAGGTCGAAAATAGCATGATCGAAATTTCTCCTATTTTAAAATTCCAATCATAATTATTTCATACATACAAGACATAATGTACTTCTTGTAGAACTATTCTCAGTTATGATACGAAAACCTATCAGACATCATGTTTTATACCGTCATGCTACAGTAATCCCTTTATCTATTATCATCCAATAGATGTTTGAGATTTTCTGTGACGTTTTTTGATTGATGGATCTCTTTTAAAAGATGTTTTGGGTTTTTCCATGACGTCACGGGGGAATTTCCAATACATCACATCTCTATTGTTCGATTTTGACATCTCTATTGAATTTGTTCCATTGTTATTTACCCCCCAACGGACATAATTACTACTCGTGTTGTGTGGGATGATTCTCGATATTTAGATAGAAAGACTCGGAAAGTCAGTCTGAACAGAAGGCGAAACAGATTTGTATGGCAGTCCCATGGATATTGGGAGGAAGTTATGCCCAATTGTGTATTTCGTAAAGTACGGGAGAAATATCGGCTTATGTCCTCAAACTCCTTCAACATAAAACTCTCCAAATAGAGATCAAAACAAACAAATACATCAAACACCCCACCCTCTAAAAAGTAATAAAACCAATTAAAATGAAAAAATAAAATACAACTAGAATCTTCATTACTGCACTAAAGAATGTACTTTCTATTACCAATTCAAATCCCACACATTGTTTACACCAAACTATAGCATGTTCACACCTCCCAATTACCATGCGCTTCCAGGCATACCCAATACCCCGATTACTAAGCGCCTGTAGGCAAATACCCCGAGCTGGAGAAAAGCAGTGATTTCGGCGACCAGTTAAACCACGCCCCCAGCTTAATCACGTGACTTCAACCGTACGGTCAAAAAGTTTCCCCTTTAAACTCGATATCATGGGAATAATCAGAGACTTCTGTCTCTGGAATAATTTAATTTTAATAGATCAGTACTAAACAGTCAATTATTCCAGGAACATGCGTCCTTGATTATTCATAAAAAAACTCGCATTATTACCAGTAAGATTGGATATATCTCCGTTTGCGTTAGGTTTTGTAAAGTAAACAAGGCAAATGGCAAATAGTCTGTATTTCAGTCATAATTACAGTCAAGACCGCAAAAATACATAACGACTTATTAAAGATACAAATGATGAAAAAAGAGATACCAGTAGATAGTGTAATCTGATGGAAGGACTTATAAATTTGTGTAAAAGTCCTTGGCTGATGATATGAGACTAGGCTGATGATAGCTACCGTAATAGTCACGTGATCAGAAGATGGCCGCGTACGTGTATTACGCGTAGGAATGGTCTATATTTAAAGTAAACTTTAAAAGCACGAATTCAAGAGATAGATGAGAAAAGTTATATAAAGCGATCACGATTGATCGTTGTTTGCGACAATAATTCAGATTCATACAGGTCGGTTTCAACCAGAGACATACATACACATCAGAGACATACATACACATGTATGTCTGTGGTTTCAACCATGTAAACCAATAAGACAATCACGTTTCAATTACTGATTTTTTTTTTTGGTAAAGAACGTATAAACAAGATAGGTCCTTGTTTTTCTTTTTTTCCCCTTGAAATCAATTTGTTTAAATTAATTCTAAAGAATTTCTTTCATATCGCCTATGGACATACTGGTAGTAGTTACCGGCTAAGATCAGTTACCGGCTACTACTTTTTTTTTTGTCTTTTGAAACGTGATTTTATGAGATTTTCTTCACGTGATTGTCTGCAATACACAGAATACATATGAATTCATGGTTTGAATACCCTTGATAACGTAGTAGCCGGAAACTGGTCTTAATCGGGGACTGATCCTTCGACAGTGTACTTCTACATAAATTCTAAGATTTTATTATAAATAAAGGAAAATCGGAAAAGACCTATTCTATACATTACTTGTCAAATTAAAGACCACTACTTTAGTACATTATTCATAAGACATACCCGCTGTGCGAGATACGATTTCAGCTTTCCTTTTTTGCTAAGATAGCATTTCCAAATTAATCACAATAAGATAAAAGATACGTTCATTAATTCATATACAAGTAACATTTATTAAGAGCGACAGTGTTCGAACCGTTGTAACACATTACCCTTTAAAAGTTAATGCAACTGCGTATAATATTCTATTTTACTAACGAATAACTTTTAAATGTATTGTTTATAGAGAGCATTTCACATCAAAATATAAGATACTTATGTCAAAGTACATTAAATTTAATAGACCCCTAGCTCCCGTAAGTGGAATATAAATAGGACCTGGACGAATTTTAAAGTATGGCTATTGAAACATTACAAAGTATCGCAGGTATCGCAATACAAGATACTGCAACGATGATAACGATTGCGGTGGCCCGCCGCGTTTCTGTCTTCAAGTGCCTGCGGCGATATGACCAACTGCGGTGACCCGCGATGGACAATTCAATCTCCTGTCACGGCAGTAAAAATTGCGGTGGGTTGCGATGGATTTGAACGTCCACCGCAATCTTATTTTGCGGTGGGTTGCGGTGATTTCCCACCCAAAAATCGGTTGCGGTGATGGGTGGAAAGTGAGGAATCCGCGTAGGCTGTACTGTATTTTATTCACCTTTATGTTGATCTGTTGGTAAATTTACATTCCAGTTTATGATTTTCTGGAAAGAACAGATGTAATTTAATGTAAAAGTTTATATTTAAAAAGAATAAAATATTATCATGCATTAAATCAGTGGTCAGTTGGATGAGATCGATACCTAATCCCGATTCCAAACTGAAATGATTGCCCAAATGCAGAGGAAGGATATTCATTGTCAATTTTCATCAGAAACAGATTTTATGTGATAAAAAATCAGGGTTCTCACTAGGGTTCTGAAATGGTGAGTCCCACCAAAATTTGGTGAGTCCCAATCTGAAAATGATGAGCAGAGTTGGAAGTAAGTGGATGCCCGATTGCCCATGCCATACTAAATATTGGCCGGGCAAGTCAATTCTGACTTCAACTAGCCCGCAGAACAAGTCGTTTTTGAGCGTTCGATGATACAGTTTATATCCGTGTCATTTTGTTATTTTCAAGCTAGTCCGTAATCAGATGAGCATTATGCGGGTCAATGAAATGGCGGGTGAGACTAAAGGCCGAACCTAACGAACAAGTTAAACCTAAGCTTTATTTAAGATACAGTACAGACGGCGTGGAATTAGGAAAATCCACGAGCGCCGACGGGCAGCCCACGCAATACCGCCGATGGGCAGTTGAACGCACTAATTGTAGAACTAACAGTGACTAGGGGTGAATTTAAGACCTCATTGTACATGTATAGACGGGAATTTCAGAATTCTATCACAAATTTAATACCCAACCAAATTTCTGAAATGGCATGTTGATTCAAACACCACTTCATTGCATATTTTAAATAAGAATTACGAATCTTTACTTTCTTTGTTTTCACAGTTAGTTTCACTACTGATGAAAATCTGTAAGAATTTGCGATATCTTTATAGATGTAAACAGTGCAGCTGTTATCATGGTTTCTATATCCTGGATTGTCAATGTCTAATCGGCACGTGCTGGACAAAAAGGATTGAATGTGTTGACATTTCATGGTCATTTACGCAAGATGATTTGTTTTATGAGTTATATACTTGATGGGGGGGTCTAAAGAATATCAGAATGGCGGACAAAAGCATGTGTTTAGCCATCAGAATACGTAACAATTTATTTGAACTTCTAATTGCCTTACTATTAATTGAATTCAACACACTTTCTTGCTCAGTGGCATGAAAGTGGCCCTCGTAAGGGTAACTTATTTTGGCTTGTTTATTCATTAGGTAAGCATTATCTGTGCAAAATCGAAATGAAGAATTATTCGAACGTTCTTTTAAGTATTGTATGCACATGAAGTACATGTACATTCTTTAAAGAAAACAAAAACATGTGTACTTATCAATTTTAAGTAAAGTTGTACAGGTGATCTCCAGAGCTTTGTTATACAGGGAAATATCAGTAACACCTTATTGTATTAGATATTATTTTAAGTAAGTAAGGGAAATGGGAGCACACTGGCATGGATTAGGACATAATTAATTAATACTGGATAAATACACTGCCTTCCCTGAAATTAACAATTATGTCATGAAAAGCATACGTTTACATCTTTTATCCTTAAAAGTCAGACGATTTAAAATACATTGTAATTATTGTTGGCTGCTATAAGCGATTTTTGATGCTAATCATGTAGTAATAATTTCAGTGTAAGCGTAAATTAAAAGTTAAATCTCCGACTTCGACATGTATAACTGTATAACATTCTTATAAGTACATTCCACCATATTTGATGCACTCCGAATATTGTCCGTCGGCTGCATTGTTATTTAAACGAGATGAGTGTATAGTGACCACGCTCAAACGACCACGCTGCCCACAGGAAAACGGCAGAATTGCTAATAACAAATAAAAATTCAGCCGATAAATCTACAGGTAAATTTATTGCCCACGCGCCCGCAATGCCCACGTTCCATGGCAACTGTACTGTATGTTTGAATATATTTAATTGACTTTTATGTTTATTGATGTAATGCGGTCATATCTAATCATTTCTACACCCCAAAATAAAAAAAAATATATACCATATTGATTTAAATATAGCTTCATCACTTGTCGAACCAAACGATCGAACGTGTAGAGTCGAACCGGGTACTGTGTCGAACCTAAGCTTTACTTAAGCTATTTCTGAATATATCTAATTTATTTTAATGTTACTTTATGTAATAAGGGCATATCTACACCCCAAAATAAAATATTTAAAATATTATCTGCAATATACCTTTAACACTTGTCGAACATACTAGAGTACATGTCAGTCGTCGCAGTCTTGGAATCAAGAAAAGTGTTGACTGTCATTTACCAAACATTTCTTTCAATATTTTACACACTTAAAATTTCGTTCATATCGTTAATTTAAAAATTATTGGAATTTACATTTAGAAATTTTGGATATTGGTTGGATGAAATCATGAATTAATTTGAGATAGATCTTTTGTAAATTTATTGACATGGCGCAAGATTTGAATCAGTTTTGTTTGATGACCCAAGCCTACTAATCAAAATGCGAAAATTAAAAATAATAATAATGATAAATATTTCCATAAGATATAAAATTTGCCTCGATACCTCATTATTTCCAGTGTAATTTTTGTTACCCATGCCAGACTGGCAGTGAATTATAATAATTTTAGAATTAAATGTTTTATAAATGCAGTTTAAAGTATGGTACAATTGAATTTGAAGATACAATATGCAATGTGAATGCCCAGGAAGAGTATGAAAGTGATGATTACTATTTAAATGAAGTATTCGAGAAATTTGAAGCAAAAGAAGGGACTGTCAAGAGAGACGTCTAAAAGCTAATGAGTTGTATAAGGATTTTGTCGTTGTGTGTATATTATAGTAGTATATGACTGAGTTACTTTGTCTGGAGTCTACAGGTCTGTCTGTTATAGATAACTTTATTGAAAAGCTTGAAACAGAAGTACAGTTACTTTTAAAGTACCAAAAAAGTTAAGAACTATTATAAAAACATGAAAAAATGCACAAAAAATGTAGGGCAAGTGAATTTTCTGGGGGGCAACTTCATTTCAGATCTAGGTTGCCCCTTGTGCAACTGACTTCAAATTTTTATTTCCAACCCTGGATGAGTCCCGAAGTAAACTTCAATATACATAGTTTTTTTGTGTCTTGATAGGTGTATGTGCATATTATCCGTCCTTTATGCTAATGATGTGAATTAAATGTCAATAGATTTGATAGTTTTGTTGTTTAAGCATGAAAAGCAGATAATGTACACATGATGTGTTCAAAACTCAATGTGTTCTACAATATCTCTTCAAATAACTTCAACATAAGTGTGACACCACCCTAGCAGACTGCTAAGCACTGGGCATAAAATGAAAAGATTCCTTTGTTTAATTGCCTGTATTTATTTATTTCTTTGTAACAATCTCATAAAATGATAATTTATTAATCATGTTATAAACTGTCAAGCACTGTATCATATATAGCAAAAGAAGTTTTAAGGTCAAAGCACTACAAATAATTCTTATGGAAAATCAAGCACTATCATACATTATATTATACATTTATATATACAGATAATAATCAAATCACAGTTGTCGTCTATTTCACTTATTTGTGTTTTCACATCTTGCATGTGTCCCGATCTATCCATCTACCAGGTAAATATCAATCGTTAAAGTAACTTCTTTATAAAACTCAGGTAAACCTGACAGGTGTGATCAGCGAAGCGTTATCTCCCACGGTTAATACAAATCAATTAATACACGGCTTACTCGACGACACAGCACAATGTCATAAATTTATTAGCCACATACGGGGGTAACAGGGACGCTTCCCGGGGACTTACCACTTTTGAAAATTGTGCGTCCCGGTTAGGGGTGTCACGGGTACCCGAAATTACCCGGAATCGCGGAACATTTTGTTCGGATCGGGTTCGGGTCCGTTTTCTGGAATTTCGGTTCAGTTCAATTTCATATTTTAGAATGTGTTTATTGAAAATGGCGTCCACAAAAGGATCGATCGTGTGGAATTATTTTGATTTTTTACGCTCTGAAGGAGAAACAGATAAGACAATAACTGT
The DNA here is from genome assembly GCA_035048485.1 of Pteria penguin. Classification (NCBI taxonomy): domain Eukaryota; kingdom Metazoa; phylum Mollusca; class Bivalvia; order Pterioida; family Pteriidae; genus Pteria; species Pteria penguin. The sequence continues at coordinate 20,534,823 of CM068580.1, read as the reverse complement.
TTGCAATATATGTAAATCGCAAATAAAATATTCCACAGTTTCTACATTGTTGATGTCAAAAAACTTTGTTAGATAAGAAATAAAATAAATATTGAAAATACTTGATATTGATTTTTTCTTAATGTGTAAGTGAATATCATCATTATGTGTTTGATTAAATTCTCTTTCAAGTAGTATAAAAAGATCTTAATGACAAAGCATCACAACAACACTAACAATGAAGTTTTATTGATTATGGAGATCCCAGTAGCAAGCCTGAAGTGAGACCAGGTTACAGCACCATAAACTGAGAGAATACTTAAGTCATAATTTCAAATTCTTCTGTTCAACAATGGATTAATAACTGGGATTTGAATTTGATTGAAATTTATTCTTTCAGTAAATAGAATTAAACCATTCTGCGTGACAGTTTATTTAAACGTTTGATAAGGGAATGAATTAAAATGAAAAAACTTACCTAAGTATATGTTCAGTTTATGGCGCCGAACCCAGGTGCCCAAGAGGAGTAAATGTCTCATTTTCTTCTAGCTAAACACATCCTGAAAATTACTTAAAACTAGACTTTATTACCTCAGTGTTTGATTAGGAAAATTTGAAAAAAATGTTGTAGTAGACCTTTTCACACTAATCTGCGGACTTATTATTTTGGTGGGCGGAAGTATTTGTGGAGACCCATTAGTAACATGTTTTATCAACATTGCCTAGTTGGAGAGTATTGTGAACTGGCACGGATAGGTCTCCGCAAACACTTCCGCCCACCAAAACATTAGGTCCACAGGTTAGTGTGAAAGGGTCTATACCCGAACCGAAATCGAACATGAAAAATTAGGATCCGACCCAAAAAATCATGGAACCGTGACAGCCATAGTCCTGGCCGATTTTGACACATCAGGGGTGCAAATATGCGGGTTAACCAGATCCCTGAAAAATGGTAAAATAAATTGATTCTAAGGTATATCATTCATACAAAATAGAAATTTTGTCCCTTCAGAGCTTGTGTTTACATGTTTTTCTTTTTATGCTAACTTCAATTAAATATTGTCTTGTCAATTTAAGGTTTATTGGGGTCTAGATGAAAGGAAAGTATCATAATTATGAATTGAATATGGCTGAGTTTGTGATTTGTTGTTCTTTATAAAGTATAAAATCATGTTGGAAATTGTGATCGTTGATGACTTCTACAATATAAATATAAATTAAATTCATTATGACCTTAGAATTTATTCTAATAAGATATAGAAGTAATATGTTTTTATTAATGCAACAGGTTTATTAACAACTTTCCAATATGGCGAATTTTAAACCTAGCCATTTTTAATTCACAATTATGATACTTTCCTTTCATCTAAACCTCGACAAACCATATATTTTTATGTTTGTATGACTGTGATATACCTTAATATCTTCATTTAAGGGTACCCAATATCCAGCCTATTTTCTTTCATGCTTACACAAAATTTTCTATCATATACCCCCTGCAACACTGATACACGTAAATGTCCAAGTGAAAACAACAACATAAATTCTTACCGCTACTTCGTAAAGAAGGGCTGATAAGAGACTCTGGCAAGTGGCAATAGTAGCAACAGTATAACAAATCACCATGTGCAAAAATCTCAAAAGCGATTTAATTATTGACAGGTAGTGATTCATACTTCAGGCAAATAATACTGTGGACCCAGACTATTAGAACAAGTTTTTCAAGGTTATTTCTGAATGGTCAAGGTCATTCGGAAAACGGAATTTATAAGAAGTAGAAATACTAATATTTTAGCTAATTTTTAGCAGGTAATGATCATACTTTCCTCATGTGATACATGAGACCAAGACTTACCCACTGTTGTGCCTCAAGGTAATTCCTGAAGGGTCAAAGTTACTTTGAAAATAAATTTAGAATTAAATGATATCAATAACTAAAAGTCATATTTTAGCTAATTTCAACAGATGTTGATGATACTTCACACAGATGTATCATTTGGCAAATAATTTCCAGAAAATTTCCCAGGTTTTGTGTTCATTCTTTACAAACATGGGACATAGACATTCTATCTGACATTGTATTTCAAGGTCATTTCTGAAGAGTCAATGAAAATTTCTGAAAATTTTGTAAAAATTCTTGTTATTTAAGCAAATTCTAAACAGGTATTAATCATACTATTCTTCAAAGCAAGTTACATGAATTATGCAAACCAAAAGGAAAATTTCATGTTGCAGTTTGGGAAGCATCCATCAGTTTTACTGATTTTCTTGTCTTTCATTCATGTTTAGCATCACACATGCTAAACACCACAGTTTATATGACCGTGTTAAAATAATGGATAACTACCCCAGTTGTGTTTTGATGCCATTTATTCATGTAGACATTGAGTTTTTGTATAAATGTGTAAGCTGATATTGTGTGGCATTTTTGAGATATTCAAACTCAATGTCATCATTTTGAAACAGAAAGTTGTATTTTACACATCATTTTTTTTGACAGTTCTGAAAGAAAGCAATGGGCATCTGGTTTATTCATTGGATGTGCAGTTCTATATGCTTGCCGTACAGTCACACCATTATGTATAGCTGCCATGGCGAAAGAGATGGAGTGGGATAAAACACAATCTGTAAGTTTCGTATAATGTCAGTTACATGTACGTGATTTGTTTGTTTTTATTTCTTTCTCAATGGGTTTCATTCTCAAATGCTAAGATGATCAAAACAAGTGACCTTGAATGGGGTATACCCCTTGAGATTTATCTTCAAGTCTCTAAGTAAAATTTTATATTTGAATCTTTTGTTTGACTAAGATTATGGTCTAAAGTGAGAAAATAATTTAGTATATTGCATCTATATATGCTTCTCCAGTGAATTCAAAGGTTGATATTTATATATTTACAATGGTATTAGTAGTATATGACTGAAAATTTGCATTATTTCTTACGGTAAAACCAAAGTCATACCCCATAATTGATCATGGCATAATACATTCAAAATGTATGAGTCAGTATTTTGTTGTCTAAGTAATTTTCATGTATGTTTTGTAAAAATAATAGAAGATTTGTGAATTTTAAATATATATTATTTTTTTCTGTGTAGGGTTCAGTGTTGTCTTCTTTTTTCTGGGGCTATACCATGACCCAGTTTCTTGGAGGTTACCTGGCTGACAGAATAGGTGGAGATGTTGTCCTGCCAATTGCAGCATGTTTTTGGTCACTGATCACATTTTGGACACCTCAGTTTGCTTACCTTTCTACCGACAAGTATCTCACGCTTCAGATCTTAGTAGTTTCCAGGGTTTTTCTTGGAATTTTTCAAGGTATGCCTTAATGTTGTCTTTTACGTATGCGATATTTATGTATCTCTGCTTTTAGAATATGTATGAAACCCTCAGCTTTTCTCTCCTCTCGCTCATCATGAGCTAGAGAGGGACTGTAAACCATGGATTCCATGCAATGCTTTTTGAACTTGTACCTTCAAAAAAATTAAAGAGTGGTGATTGATATATAAATATTTTTATTACAATATTGAAATTACTATTTACCAGGTCTGAGGAATATGTATTTCTTTTTAATAACTGGCAAGAAATTCAAAGTTGGTTTTTTTTCATTACAACCATCCAATTATCTCTGTATATTATGCTTGTTACTTGTGGTGAGAGTTTGCAAGTAAAAAATGTATGCATTTAGTAGAAATGCCTTTTAAAGAGGTATTTTCACATATAAATATACAATGATTTTTGGGTATAATATCTTGCATTGACATAGTAATGTAAAACATTTCTCTCATACCTTGCAAAAAATAAAAATATGTACCAACATTTTAAAATTAATATTTCATAAGGCAGACTAAATTTTCTATTCCTTGAAGCAATTCACCTTACATACAAACTGAAAGTAACAAATTGTTGTTTAAAATTCAAATTCCAAGTTTTGGGGATAACTATGTGTCAGTCTTTCTGCTACAAGTGTGTATCAATGTATCACCTACAGAATCATTGTATCATCTATGTGCATTATATCACTGTATATCAAGGAAAAATTCATACATTTGAGTATCATTTATTACAAGGAAATACAATTTATGTTCATTGTTATTAGATCAGTGACTTCATTTTATCATTGCATCGACAACTTGAGTATGTTATTGTGTCACTTGGTGAATGCTTTGTCCTCTTTCAATCTGTTTTTTCCTGCAATACATATATTCCTTCAAATACATCAGTGTGCCATATGATCACAAAACATCAGTGTGTCATTATGCTATATACCATATAAGTATCAGCATATTATTTTATTTAAACACATTAAAAGTACATGTATAAAAATGTTACTGCTTCTTTGTTCATATTTCTAGCAGAATTATTGTGTCATCTTTGTGTTTCAAGGGATGCGACATATAGAGATCATTTTGCACACTAAATCTGTACCTTGTTTATTATCATTGAATCACCAAAACATGATAATCACTGTTTTACCATTATTAACCAGGAGGATATATGCCTAGTTCTTCCAGTTTGGTAGGTCGATATGTTCCTCAAATGGAGAAGTCATTTTACTGTGCTATGATAGCTTCAGGGGCCTACCTAGGGTATGATACTCTGACACTTGTGTAGTCACATGTATAGAGTGCCATTCTTACTTAATTCTTTATTTGTATATAGAGGACTGGTATTCATATCCAAAAGAAAATTAAATATTTGTCACTACACTTAACTTTCAGCTTGTCTATTTGTTTATATTATGTGTTTATTTCTTTTGAGATACATGTTACTAAAGGTCTAATGTACTTTATATACTAAGTAATATTGGATATTTTTGCCCTTACAAATAAATTCAGCATATATTCAGTAATTGATGGAATATGAATTTTATCTGACCTTTTGATCCTTAACTCATCTAGCAGTAAAACTGAAGTCCTGTATCATGGTAAATGTGACATATAAATGATTCTTTACTGCTTTGCATGGGTTCAGTGCAAAGCAATGCATCAAAAAGATGCCATGATCATAAGTTAAGTACAATCATCATTGTGTGATTTACAACTAGAGTCAAACAAACAAAATTTAAAAACATCAAATTCACATATGTGCATGACCTAGTTAGTTAAATTCACTGTAGTTTTCTCCCTTGTTAAGTTTGAATTTGAGTCCAGGTTAGGGCAGTTGTAAGCTTAAACAATAAACACAAAAGCAGCTTTCCATTTCACTATTTCTGATGTAAAGCAAGTAGCCTGCCATTTAAATGATGTAAAATTGTTTGTTTGATTTTGCAGAATGCTCAGTTTGAAATCATTCTCACTGTGATTCGTTGATGAAATATCATACCTAGATATATCTTTATGACAGATGAATTGACTTTTGTAACCTTGACTTGTTCAAAAATATAAATAGATGATAATGAAAATAATAATTACACTTTACAGTATATGATTAAATATACATCAAATTAGATTAAATCATTACCAATAGCTAGTGTATTTCAAATAAATAGGGAATTATTTAGAAAATTTAGTATCGTTACATGTAATACTATTTTTAATGCAATGAAATAGAAATATTTTCAGTCAACTTTGATAATGACATCAGTCCTCTATGTGGGTACCACACTTCAATAATTTAGTACTATGCAGAGCTAAAGCATTGAGAGTGACAATATACATTTAGAGCTCTACTGTCTGAATTCAACTCACATGCATTATTCCCCATCATTACCATTATATCTCACTCCTTGATTTACTAAGTACAGTCAGGATGGATACTTATTTTTCACCATTCCTATTTGTAGCTTGCATTTGTTATGCATGAGAGTCAATAATTCTTTCATTTTTGTTTTGCTTCCCGAAAACTTTCGGGAGGGCATATAGTCGCTATCATGTCTGTGTGTTTGTCCGTCTGTCTGTCTGTTCGTCCATCGGTTTTTCCGAGCTCATATCTTCTATACCTTTCATCAGAATTTGATCATACTTAAGCAAAATATTATTTAGGTTAGGGGCTTTGGGACAAAGATCACTCTAGGTCATTTCTGAAAGGTCAAGGTCACTTATTAACTATGACTTTAACTACCATGAAGTACTTATATCTCCTATTCTTTTCATCAGAGTTTGATTATACTTCACCAAAATGTTCTTTAGGTTAAGGATTTTGGACAAAGGTCACTCAAGATTATTTCTGAAAGGTCAAGGTCACTGATTAATTATGACTTATAATACCATGAATTACGTATATCTCCTACACCTTTCTTCAGAATTTGATCATACTCCACCAAAATGTTACATAGGTTAGGGACTTTTGGACAAAGTTCACCCATGGTCATTTCTGAAAGGTCAGGGTCACTTATTAACTATGACTTAAAACACAATGAAGTATGTATATCTGCTACACCTTTTATCAAAATTTGATCACACTTCACCAAAATATTTTTTAGGTTAAGAATTGTTGGAGAAAGTTCACTCAAGGTCATTTTTGAAAGGTCAAGGTCATTTATTAGCTCTGACTTAAAATACCATGAAGTATGTATATCTCTTACCCCTTTTATCGGAATTTGATCATACTTCACCAAAATATTATTTAGGTTAAAAGCTTTTGGACAAAGGTCACTGAAGGTCATTTCTGAAAGGTCAAGGTCACTTATTAACTATGACTTAAACTACCATGAAGTACTTATATCTCCTACACCTTTCATCAGAATTTGATCATGCTTCACCAAAAATGTTATTTAGGTTAAGAGCTTTTGGACCAAATTCACTCAAGGTCATATCTGAAAGGTCATGTTCACGATAAAAAGGTTTATTTCATAACTAATCAAGGTCAAGCTCACTCATTTTAGTCTAAGATACTGTGATCACTGGTTGTTCTACAGTTGACTCAGTTGGATATCCATATGATACATTGAGATTTGAAATCGTCATCAATTAATACAATGATTTTCTATATACTGAATCATTCATTTCCTTCATTATTGCTGTGCTTCTTGGAGCATCCATCAGTTTTACTAATTTTTTTTGTATATGAATTGAATCATCAATTTTCTGCATCATTAATGCCGTTCGGGGAGCATACATCAGTTTTACTGAAATTTTTGTTTATTCTAATTTCTACCTATGAGTTCTATATTGGATACGTCTGTATATTTAAAAAATCTTTTGAAATTTGAGGTTTAACTTGTTTTTCTTATATCAAAGTTGGAGCCTTGATCTGAAACACTTGTGGGAAGCCTGGGCTTTAAGTGGTAGTGGGTTTGGTAAAACACTACAGGTAGATCATCTTTTAAAACACTGTATTAGGTTGTATGAAATTTTCTAATGTGAACTGTATGTTTAAGAAATGGAGAACTATCCATCATGACTGTCATGTGTTCTTTTGATAGAATATATCTTGCATGGCATTATTATTTATTTCTACTTCCTGACAGGTTTCCATTATCCAAGTTTCAGTTCCATAATCTCCAGAAAAGTTTCAGAGCAAGAACGCTCCCTCACTTACAGCTTTATATGTGCTGGATCTCATTTAGGGTAAACATAATTCTCATAAGACATGTGGAACGTCTTCAGACAGTACAACTACCTAATGCTGGGCTTAATACAATACTAAACTTATATCTTCATTAGACATGGTTAGGAGTGCTACAGTAGATTGTAGAGTTGTGTACCATAGAAATTTTGATTTGTTAGTATTTCTTCATTTATTCTACTTATCATTTAGTTAATCTTTGGAAACTGCATAATGATAAATGATCTTGTTGAAATTTTAAAAAGTTAGACTTGCATTATGTATAGAAATTTCTTTTTTTAAGAAAAAGTTTTTATCTTCTAAATTTTGTAAAAAGTTAATTACTTTATTTTTTATCTGAAGTCGTTACACACCTGAATTAATTTGATATCATTTTACTGTGTTGCTTGCAAAGATATAGGGATCACTTTATTTGGTGTTTGTTTGGTACGTGCCATACTTTTAAAAAATGAATATGTCCTCCTTCAAACATTCTAGTTATTACATATACATGTATATGAGTTATTCTGTATAGACCATATTGTATTCTTTACATTTATTCAGTACAATACTTACATATACTACATACAGAAACATACCAAGTACATTTTTTATGTACTGGTTCATATATTGGTATATATATAAATCTCATTTCTTCATTTACATGTACACCAAACAACCACTGAATTACTGCTTGGCCATTTTATTATGAGGTAGACAAACCCTGACACCCTACTTGTGCTCAAAATGATGGCTTTTGCTGGAAACTAAAGACATGCACATATTTACTATATTTAGCAAAGATCCTCCTGTACTTATGTGCTGACAAATTTTTAAGTTCCTGTATTTTTTCACTTTGTCATTTATTATTTACCGATGAAGTATGTGTGTTTCTAAATTGTTTCAAACCAAACACAACCACTGACCATACATTAAAACTTCAGATCTAGCCTTATTCACACACACACACACACAAAAATGCCAAAGTTCTTTTTGGTAAATACCTTTTTCATTTTCTTGTTTGATTTTACCTTTTATTTGAAAATTATCATATGATTAAGAGCTTTCCAGAAATATGTGGTTTATTAGGGATCTCTTAAAAATAATGTATTAGTATTAAAAATTCATGATGCCAAATGGCTAACTTTGGTATTATGAAATTTAGTTACATCCTTGTACATGTATAACAATGTAACAAATGGATTGCATAGTTAGGGGTTGTCTACCTTAGAGTTAATATAGATGCTTAAAACACTGTTTTTATGCTTGTGGAAAAAGTAGAAGTCAGTGTCAGTGAATGTTTTTATTTTGCATATGAAAGGGTTTTTCCCATTTATAAAGTGTTACTTTTGTCACTATTAATGTTATTTCAAGTTCAGGGTGAGGAATAGCAAGAACATACAATCATTGTAAAGTTTTATTGGTAAATAAGATTGGAAATATATCTTTTTTTTCATATTGTAATCTTTTTTAAAACTGATTAAACTGTTTGAAGTGGATTTCCTTTATTTCAATGGAACTTCATACAAAGAATTCTGTGCTGCAATCACTTTGCAGTTGCTGAAATTTTCTTCTCTTCCACTCCTAAAAATGCCCGATAATAGATACATCTTGATTGTAATTAGAAGAAAACTTAAATATGACCTATTAGTTATAAATCATACACTGTAGAGTATTGTCATCGTCTAATTCCATTGTAATATTATACCACCTTTGTGATCAAAATTGATATTTGGCACTAAAGCAGAAAATGAGAACCTATTACTATTTTCAAAGCTTAAGAAGTGTGGTAACTTTTCAAACACCAGGTTGTTTTAAGTATATGTAGGATGGCTTTCTTAATTAACATACCTCATCCTCTTCCCTATCAGTTGTCTTTTCTCAATGTCTTTACCTTCAATGATAAATGTTCTAATAGTTCCCAATAACATACAATAAGCTTTCTTATGTGAAGTGTTTAGTAACAACTTCATTGTGACACAGTGTATTATTAGCCTTTGCCCTTATTGTTTACATTTGATGTTGCCTCTGAAAATTCTCTACTTCTTAGTCAAATATCACAATTGAAATAAAGTATCAATATACCCCACTTAACAATTAATGTTTTGAAAACTTACGTCTATTGGAAAGAATTCCATTTTCAAATTTTGCTTTTTCACTTTGGAAAGGAATGACTTACTTACAGATTAACTCTTTCAAAGAGAATGAAAAGCAGATGAATTAGATTTTTATTAACTAAGATTAAAGAGTAACCTGTATACCAAAATTGATGAATACTTGCTGACAAGACACTAGTGTGAATTTTTTTCTTGTATTCATTTCCCAAACTGTATAACCACATAGGAATTTATCAGTTTCTTATTTACTTATCTTTTTTAATGTATATGTTTTATTTGCAGTACATTATTATGTGGCAGCATGGGATCCATACTTTTAGAAAAATATGGTTGGCAAAGTGTATTTTACTTTGTAGGTAAGTAACACATATACTGTGTCCTTGTGTTGCTTTTGAATTGGAGGTAGGCCTATATCTTGGTGATAAAAATTATGAATTCAGTTGTTTCTAAAAATTGATAAAGATTATGTACTATGATGGCTGAGTTTTCATCATTGTTAAAATACCCCACAAAACACCTTGAATTTAATCATGTATGTTTATAATAAGCAGAGGTGTAATGAACAATGTGTATGTGAACTGTATATTACTATTCTCAAACAACTGTCACAATGATTTTTGTTATTTAAGTGATACTCCACACCCATGACAGGGGCACATATTTAGTAATCTACTTATGGAAGGAAATGTCAAAACCGGGTTCAATTCCCAGGTTGCGCCACTATGTTTAAGAGGTTGGTAACCTCCTGCTTCCATGTCGCGATATAACTGAAATATTGTTGAAAGCGACATAAAACACTAATCAACCAACCAAATCACACTTTCACATTATTAGCTATATCTTTGTTATTTTAAGATTTGTTAAAATGACAAAACTTGCAAGGATTAACAAACAAAGAAAGACCTCTTAGTTGGCACCAAAAATTTTATGACTTTCGCCTTGGAATATTGCCTTCATTTCAATAAATTTAACCTTGGCCATAACTTTTGAATGACAAATGATAGGGATTTGATATTTTACATGTGTATTTCTTGAGACAAAGCCTTTCTGTTAACTCTAGAATGTTTGATGTTTTAACTTTGACCATGGAGTTTGACGTACTTTTTGAAAAAATTAACGTTGGCCGTAATTTCCAAATGACAAATGATAGGACTTTCATATTTCACACGTGTATTCCTTATGACAATGCCTTTCTGTCAACACAATTTTTTTTTCTTATGACCTTTACCTTGGAGTTTGACATACTTTTTAAAAAATTTAACCTTGGCCATAATTTTTGAATGGCAAGTGATAGGACTTTGATATTTCATTTGTATATTCGTTATGACAAGGACTTGTGACCTTGACCTATGACCTTGATCTCAAAGATTGTTCTACTTTTAGTATTGTCCAATAGTCACAATTTTTAACAGATTACATTTTGAGTTTTTAGTCCATACTGATGCTTTAGTTATTGTGAAGGTGTTTATGTCAAGTGTTTTGTTTATAAGTCTGTGCTTGTGATGTCAATAGAAAAAATGAAGTCATTTGAAATCATATCGTCAAATGTTTTGGATTGTGTTGCGTTATTACAAAAAGCCCCACAGACATAGTAGTTATTAATATCTTTTATTATTTGCTCATATAATGTATATATTGGTATATAATTTTTTTTACACACAGACATAGTAGTTATTAATATCTTTCATTATTTGCTCATATAATGTATATATTGGTATATATTTTTTTTTTACACATTTTTTATTGTACTCATTTTGAATTTGTAGGTTCATGTAGTGTATTATGGATGCTGGGTATAAGATACTGTTTAATAGATAGACATAGAAGAAAGTACATGCTGTCTCCCAGTGTCTCTTTATCAGATAATCTCCTTGTGGAAAAAATTGGTCCAAAAGAAAAAAAATCAGTGCCATGGTTGACACTTTTTGTAAAACCGGCCTTCTGGTAAGTTGGAATCCTTAGAGTAGTAACCACACAAGCAAATTCTTCTGGAGAGAAAAGGGAAGTCAGTACATATGATAATCAATATATAAAAATATATCATTATTTAAATCTGAGAAAACTGAATTGCCTCCAGCCTATCTCTGAAGTTTGGTTTTTCTCAATTGTTTGGTTTTTGGAAAAGCACAATTTCTGAATACAAATCTGGGTAGCTAAAATATTTTCAGTAATCCTGTGTCATATCAATCTCATTAAAACTTGATCTATCACGCTTCTTAGTTTTATCATGTTCATTGTGGTAGATCTTAATACACTCTGTAGCAGTTTATCTCAGATCAACCCTTGACATGGACCAATCATTGATCATTGGTAAAGGGGCTTTTATGAACAGGCAGAGTTTAAACTGAATGTAAAGCTATGAAAATAACACATTGCCTTCAACATTACAAATTCCTGAGTGTAATGAGAGATGCCCAAATTACATGTACATGTACTGTGGTATGGACATTACCGCTTTTATTTAGGATAATTTTAGTGTAAAGACAAAATATGTAATTTGTTTCAGGTCTATACTGCTTGGACATATGTCTATGAATAATGCCTTCTTTATTCTGTTGTCTTGGTTACCAACCTATTTCCATGAAAATTATCCGCATGCTAAGGTATAGTTAGAATTTGTTTTAGTAGAAAGTTTTTAGTGGTGCTTCAATATTTCTGTGCAATTATTTGTTGATAGTGGAACATTTGAAGGTGTTTAAAGATACTTGTAGTATACATATTTATTAAATATGTGATGAATTAAGATATAAAAAGTATGTATAGTTTTGATTTTAAAAAGCAATTTCATACACAAGTATTTAATTTTACATCTCATAATGCTTTACACTACAAAAATACAATTACAAACTGGACACATCTAAATTGTTTTTCACAAAATAATTACATTAGGAAGGTTGAAGCATCATCAGTACTTGAATGAATTATGACATGTTAAATGATAATTTGATAGAGGTTTGTACTTCAATTTCAGGTCACTTTTGGTCGGACATTTTTGTGAAAATAATGCATTTTATATTCTGTTGTCATGGTTACCTACATACTTCCATGAAAATTTCCCAGATGCAAAGGTAAATTGCATGAAAACCTTGTACTGAATCTTACTGCTATCTTCAATATTGTAGTATTTGGTTTGGGAAGTAATACATATATTAGCTTTAAATATTTATTCAGCAAAAATGTTCATGCTGCCTGAACAATTTTGGAGGAATGTATAGTTGTTGTTTTGTTCATTCATCTGCCCATCTGTGCGTCCAAGCGTATATCTCTTAAACGGTTAACTAGAATTTCAGACAAATGTTCTTTAGGACAGGGAATGTTGGACAAAGGTCACTCAAGGTCATTTCTGCAAGATCAAGGTAACTCTGCATATATCCCTTAAAATATTGTGGAAAGCCTCATATCTCTTAGAAAATTCATCAGAATAATATCATAGTGCACACAAATATTTCTTGGGACAAAGATGTGTAAACAAAAGTGATTTCTGTATGGTCAAGGTGACTCATCAGTTTCATCATATTTCACACAAATTTTCCTTGTGACAAGGACTTGATTCCTTAATTTCAGGAATTTACAGGCATTTATTGAAACTTCCATCGACAAATTTCTGCTCAGAAAAATTTTAAGACAAATGAAATATGAAGAGTTTTGAATCTTAGTTTTCATGTCATTCATTGGTAACGGATATGATACAGTGCAGGGAGCATCCTTTAATTTCATTGATATTCTTCTCTCTGATAAGAGGGTTGCAATTTATTGAGTAACAGCTACATCTGCAAAATTTATTTCTTCGCTGCTTATTTTCAAGGTTACAGCAAACTGTTTATAAATTTGTATAGTCTACAATCAAAGCTTTTGTGGCTCAGTGGATGAAGTGTTTGCTCTAGCTGCAAGTTGTGGCCTAATTTGAATGATAGGTTCTCTCATTCATATAGGGCCATGACTTGGGGCTATGTTGGCTCATGACTGAGAGGTCCTGTGTTCAACTCCCACCAAAGACACACCAGTGTTCTGTCTCTCAGACGAGACGGTAAAAGCCAAGATCCTGTGGTATGGTGGGCGTAGCACATGAAAGATCCTTTACTACCTCAGTCTGGTCCATTGCAAAGGTGTAATCTCTATACATGAATCAGGTAAATGCTGTCACAATATACATGAAATAATCGTCAAATGACAAAAAGCCAATGAATAAGTCTACCATGAAATTAGGCAGGTTTACTCATAAATAGTGATTAAGATTAAATAAGTATAATCTAACACCATTGTTAGCCACTGTGAGGAAAGGATGGTGAAATCTTATCCTGAGTACACAACACTCTGTCACAAAGGTTAACATTTCTTAATCAACTTATGTCCCATTTATGATGAAACATGGAATTATTCATATAATTGTATATAAAGGTTAAGAAACTTCTACCTACCAGGATCTTAAGCTATTCCAATCAAAACTGTGATTGAATACAACATGTCTACACTTAGAAACTGACAATCAGCATGATGAAATTTAGGTCACTGATGACCTTGTCTTAAGTCTGTTTAACAGCTATTGTTTTGTGTTAATTACAATGTCATTAACATGTATACACAGTGGGAGGCCATGCACAGATATTGTTGTGTGTTAATTACAATGTCATTAACATGTATACACAGTGGGAGGTCATACACAGATATTGTTGTGTGTTAATTACAATGTCATTAACATGTATACACAGTGGGAGGCCATGCACAGATATTGTTGTGTGTTAATTACAATGTCATTAACATGTATACACAGTGGGAGGCCATGCACAGATATTGTTTTGTGTTAATTACAATGTCTTGAACATGTATACACAGTGGGAGGCCATGCACAGATATTGTTGTGTGTTAATTACAATGTCTTGAACATGTATACACAGTGGGAGGCCATGCACAGATATTGTTGTGTGTTAATTACAATGTCTTGAACATGTATACACAGTGGGAGGCCATGCACAGATATTGTTTTGTGTTAATTACAATGTCTTGAACATGTATACACAGTGGGAGGTCATACACAGCTATTGTTTTGTGTTAATTACAATGTCTTTAACATGTATATACAGTGGGATGTCAAAGCTATTGTTTTGTGTTAATTACATTGTCTTTTACATGTATACACAGTGAGAGGTCATACACAGCCATTGCTTTGTGTTAATTACAATGTCTTTAACATGTATACACAGTGGGAAACCATACATAGCTATTGTTTTGTGTTAATTACAATATCAGTGACTTTGAATAAAGACCTTTAGTGACTTTGGATATAGAACCTCAGTGACTTTGAATATAGAGCCTCAGTGACTTTGGATATAGAACCTCAGTGACTTTGAATATAGAACCTTAGTGACTTTGGATAGAGAACCTTAGTGACTTTGAATATAGAGCCTCAGTGACTTTGAATATAGAACCCCAGAGACATAGAGAACCTCAGTGACTTTAGATATAGAACCTCAGTTACTTTTGGTATAGAACCTCAGTGACTTTGGATATAGAACCTCAGTGACTGGATATAGAACCTCAGTGACTTTAGATATAGAACCTCAATTACTTTTGGTATAGAACCTCAGTGACTGGATATAGAACCTCAATGACTTTGAATATAGAGCCTCAGTGACTTTGGATATAGAACCTCAGTGACTTTGAATATAGAACCTTAGTGACTTTGGATAGAGAACCTTAGTGACTGAATATAGAACCTCAGTGACTTTGGATATAGAACCTCAGTGACTTTGAATATAGAGCCTCATTGACTTTGGATATAGAACCTCAGTGACTTTGAATATAGAGCCTCAGTGACTTTGGATATAGAACCTCAGTGACTTTGAATATAGAGCCTCATTGACTTTGGATATAGAACCTCAGTGACTTTGAATATAGAGCCTCAGTGACTTTGAATATAGAACCCCAGAGACATAGAGAACCTCAGTGACTTTAGATATAGAACCTCAGTTACTTTTGGTATAGAACCTCAGTGACTTTGGATATAGAACCTCAGTGACTGGATATAGAACCTCAGTGACTTTAGATATAGAACCTCAATTACTTTTGGTATAGAACCTCAGTGACTGGATATAGAACCTCAGTGACTTTGAATATAGAGCCTCAGTGACTTTGGATATAGAACCTCAGTGACTTTGAATATAGAACCTTAGTGACTTTGGATAGAGAACCTTAGTGACTGAATATAGAACCTCAATGACTTTGGATATAGAACCTCAGTGACTTTGAATATAGAGCCTCATTGACTTTGGATATAGAACCTCAGTGACTTTGAATATAGAGCCTCAGTGACTCTGGATATAGAACCCCAGAGACATAGAGAACCTCAGTGACTTTAGATATAGAACCTCAGTTACTTTTGGTATAGAACCTCAGTGACTGGATATAGAACCTCAGTGACTTTAGATATAGAACCTCAATTACTTTTGGTATAGAACCTCAGTGACTGGATATAGAACCTCAGTGACTTTGAATATAGAGCCTCAGTGACTTTGGATATAGAACCTCAGTGACTGGATATAGAACCTCAGTGACTTTAGATATAGAACCTCAATTACTTTTGGTATAGAACCTCAGTGACTGGATATAGAACCTCAGTGACTGGATATAGAACCTCAGTGACTTTGGATATAGAACCTCAGTGACTGGATATAGAACTTCAGTGATTTTGGATATAGAACCTCAGTGACTTTGAATCTCAGTGATTTTGGATATAGAGCCTCAGTGACTTTGGATATAGAACCCCAATGAATGTTTTATATTTTAAATTTAATATATTTTATAATAGATTGTTTTTAGTATATTTGTATTTGGCTGTCATTAAAGTGAATAACCTTGATGTGTATAGCAACTAGGTTACATGATAAACTTCTATTTTCAATAATTATTATTTCCAGGGCTGGGTTTTCAATGTAGTGCCATGGATAGTTACAATGTTCAGCTCAATTTTCAGTGGATGGTTAGCAGATATCATGCTACAAAAAGGTAAGTCTCAATAAGGTTTCTGTGCATTACAAAGTGAGTCTTAAGCAATAGATATATTATCACGTACGGTTGTCACTTTCCTGTGCTCTTATATCTTATCATTTTTTGAGTCGGCTTCGATGAAGCCGCACTCATTGCAGTCACTTTCTTTTCAGGGGTTATAACTTTCACTACCGATATAGAGCTTACTATGCCGCTGAAAAATAAAGTGCCGAAAAATTACTGATGTTGTCTTAAAAATGCTTGATCAGCACAATGTACCTTTAGCTCAGTTAATTTAAGCTAAACATAAACTAGTTTCAATAACTCGAAAAAGGAGTTGCAATAATGTTTTCAAATTCCGCGCAATAATATGTAGTTGTGACTACTTTACGATGTGTATACCACCGACACTGTCGGATGTACTCGATTGTGTAATTCTCCGGACAAAGCATTTGTCTTGATCTTGTATCGCTTGTTTTTATCGAGATATTTCAATTAAAGTTTTCCCCAACATGTTCTGGAACTTTAGTTCTTTTTCACATATATGACAAATTTAAAGATCGATCTTCCCGCATTTCCTCTGATAATGAAAATGCAATATAAATATTTAGGTAAATATTGTATGTTTCTAAATATAAATGATGTTAAAACATTATGAGAATTGTGAATAAGATGGTTATTTAATGTCCCACTTGAAGGAATGTCGTTCCTTGGCTCAGCTTCAACTTGTGACAACAATGCAGTAAAACTTCTTGCCATGAAGTTGTCGATTGCACGTTCATTTCGGATACAAGCAATTGCAAACTCTTTGCCGTAAGATAGTATGAAGAGAGCAAATTTTATTAGCATTTTGTACACAGGTATAATGACGATCCTGAATCCGCCACTAAAATGGTAAAATGATTACATACTTAAAATCAGCAAAGCCGACTCTCAGGACTTTTGAGTCCTTTGATTTTTTAAAGTGACTTGTTTTAACCTTTGATCAGTCCTACACATTGAAATGTATAAAGCTTTGTATCATTATTTGTATTTAATGTATAGTTTATTAATTATTACATATTTTGTGTTGTAGGATTTAGTACTACATTTGTCAGGAAATTTATAGAAGTAAGTACTGGAATATTAAACTAATGAAATAAGGTGTGGGATGATGTATGTGATAAAGAATTTTGTATTCACTTTATATCCACACAACCACTTTCTACAGCATCCTTGTGCCGTATGAATTATTATACAGTGTGCCAGTCTCTGTAATGAGACATTATTTTAAATTCGTTTATTCTAATTCTGCTGCCAAATGTGGTTATTGGTTATTGACACTGTTCATATTGATAGATTGTCATAGAATGCTTTGACCAGGTCCATTGATAGATTGTCATAAAATGCTTTGATCAGGTCTATGGATAGATTGTCATAGAATGCTTTGATCAAGTATATTGATAGATTGTCATAGAATGCTTTGATCTGGTCCATTGATAGTTTGTCATAGAATGCTTTGATCTGGTCCATTGATAGTTTGTCATAGAATGCTTTGATGGGGTCCATTGATAGATTGTCATAGAATGCTTTGATGGGGTTCATTGATAGATTGTCATAGAATGCTTTGATCTGGTCCATTGATAGTTTGTCATAGAATGCTTTGATGGGGTCCATTGATAGATTGTCATAGAATGCTTTGATCTGGTCCATTGATAGTTTGTCACAGAATGCTTTGATGGGGTCCATTGATAGATTGTCATAGAATGCTTTGATGGGGTCCATTGATAGATTGTCATAGAATGCTTTGATGGGGTCCATTGATAGATTGTCATAGAATGCTTTGATCTGGTCCATTGATAGATTGTCATAGAATGCTTTGATGGGGTCCATTGATAGATTGTCATAGAATGCTTTGATCGGGTCCATTGATAGATTTCCATAGAATGCTTTGATGGGGTCCATTGATAGATTGTCATAGAATGCTCTGATCTGGTCCATTGATAGATTGTCATAGAATGCTTTGATGGGGTCCATTGATAGATTGTCATAGAATGCTTTGATGGGGTCCATTGATAGATTGTCATAGAATGCTTTGATCAAGTCCATTGATAGATTGTCATAGAATGCTTTGATCTGGTCCATTGATAGATTGTCATAGAATGGTTTGATGGGGTCCATTGATAGATTGTCATAGAATGCTTTGATGGGGTCCATTGATAGATTGTCATAGAATGTTTTGATGGGGTCCATTGATAGATTGTCATAGAATGCTTTGATGGGGTCCATTGATAGATTGTCATAGAATGCTTTGATCAAGTCCATTGATAGATTGTCATAGAATGCTTTGATCAAGTCCATTGATAGATTGTCATAGAATGCTTTGATAAAGTCCATTGATAGATTGACATAGAATGCTTTGATCTGGTCCATTGATAGATTGTCATAGAATGCTTTGATGGGGTCCATTGATAGATTGTCATAGAATGCTTTGATCTGGTCCATTGATAGAATGCTTTGATCGGGTCCATTGATAGATTGTCATAGAATGCTTTGATCGGGTCCATTGATAGATTTCCATAGAATGTTTTGATGGGGTCCATTGATAGATTGTCATAGAATGCTTTGATGGGGTCCATTGATAGATTGTCATAGAATGCTTTGATGGGGTCCATTGATAGATTGTCATAGAATGCTTTGATGGGGTCCATTGATAGATTGTCATAGAATGCTTTGATGGGGTCCATTGATAGATTGTCATAGAATGCTTTGATCAAGTCCATTGATAGATTGTCATAGAATGCTTTGATCTGGTCCATTGATAGATTGTCATAGAATGGTTTGATGGGGTCCATTGATAGATTGTCATAGAATGCTTTGATGGGGTCCATTGATAGATTGTCATAGAATGCTTTGATCTGGTCCATTGATAGATTGTCATAGAATGCTTTGATGGGGTCCATTGATAGATTGTCATAGAATGCTTTGATGGGGTCCATTGATAGTTTGTCATAGAATGCTTTGATCTGGTCCATTGATAGATTGTCATAGAATGCTTTGGTCTGGTCCATTGATAGATTGTCATAGAATGCTTTGATGGGGTCCATTGATAGTTTGTCATAGAATGCTTTGATCTGGTCCATTGATAGATTGTCATAGAATGCTTTGATGGGGTCCATTGATAGATTGTCATAGAATGGTTTGATCTGGTCCATTGATAGATTGTCATAGAATGCTTTGATGGGGTCCATTGATAGATTGTCATAGAATGCTTTGATGGGGTCCATTGATAGATTTCCATAAAATGCTTTGATGGGGTCCATTGATAGATTGTCATAGAATGGTTTGATGGGGTCCATTGATAGATTGTCATAGAATGGTTTGATTTGGTCCATTGATAGATTGTCATAGAATGCTTTGATGGGGTCCATTGATAGATTGTCATAGAATGCTTTGATGGGGTCCATTGATAGATTGTCATAGAATGCTTTGATGGGGTCCATTGATAGATTGTCATAGAATGCTTTGATCTGGTCCATTGATAGATTGTCATAGAATGCTCTGATCTGGTCCATTGATAGATTGTCATAGAATGCTTTGATGGGGTTCATTGATAGATTGTCATAGAATGCTTTGATGGGGTCCATTGATAGATTGTCATAGAATGGTTTGATCTGGTCCATTGATAGATTTTCATAGAATGCCTTGATGGGGTCCATTGATAGATTGTCATAGAATGCTTTGACCAGGTCCATTGATAGATTTCCATAAAATGCTTTGATGGGGTCCATTGATAGATTGTCATAGAATGCTTTGATCTGGTCCTTTGATAGATTGTCATAGAATGCTTTGATGGGGTCCATTGATAGATTGTCATAGAATGCTTTGATGGGGTCCATTGATAGATTGTCATAGAATGCTTTGATAAAGTCCATTGATAGATTGTCATAGAATGCTTTGATCTGGTCCATTGATAGATTGTCATAGAATGCTTTGATGGGGTCCATTGATAGATTGTCATAGAATGCTTTGATGGGGTCCATTGATAGATTGTCATAGAATGCTTTGATCAAGTCCATTGATAGATTGTCATAGAATGCTTTGATCTGGTCCATTGATAGATTGTCATAGAATGCTTTGATGGGGTCCATTGATAGATTGTCATAGAATGCTTTGATGGGGTCCATTGATAGATTGTCATAGAATGCTTTGATCAAGTCCATTGATAGATTGTCATAGAATGCTTTGATCTGGTCCATTGATAGATTGTCATAGAATGGTTTGATGGGGTCCATTGATAGATTGTCATAGAATGCTTTGATGGGGTCCATTGATAGATTGTCATAGAATGTTTTGATGGGGTCCATTGATAGATTGTCATAGAATGCTTTGATGGGGTCCATTGATAGATTGTCATAGAATGCTTTGATCAAGTCCATTGATAGATTGTCATAGAATGCTTTGATCAAGTCCATTGATAGATTGTCATAGAATGCTTTGATAAAGTCCATTGATAGATTGACATAGAATGCTTTGATCTGGTCCATTGATAGATTGTCATAGAATGCTTTGATGGGGTCCATTGATAGATTGTCATAGAATGCTTTGATCTGGTCCATTGATAGAATGCTTTGATCGGGTCCATTGATAGATTGTCATAGAATGCTTTGATCGGGTCCATTGATAGATTTCCATAGAATGTTTTGATGGGGTCCATTGATAGATTGTCATAGAATGCTTTGATGGGGTCCATTGATAGATTGTCATAGAATGCTTTGATGGGGTCCATTGATAGATTGTCATAGAATGCTTTGATGGGGTCCATTGATAGATTGTCATAGAATGCTTTGATGGGGTCCATTGATAGATTGTCATAGAATGCTTTGATCAAGTCCATTGATAGATTGTCATAGAATGCTTTGATCTGGTCCATTGATAGATTGTCATAGAATGGTTTGATGGGGTCCATTGATAGATTGTCATAGAATGCTTTGATGGGGTCCATTGATAGATTGTCATAGAATGCTTTGATCTGGTCCATTGATAGATTGTCATAGAATGCTTTGATGGGGTCCATTGATAGATTGTCATAGAATGCTTTGATGGGGTCCATTGATAGTTTGTCATAGAATGCTTTGATCTGGTCCATTGATAGATTGTCATAGAATGCTTTGGTCTGGTCCATTGATAGATTGTCATAGAATGCTTTGATGGGGTCCATTGATAGTTTGTCATAGAATGCTTTGATCTGGTCCATTGATAGATTGTCATAGAATGCTTTGATGGGGTCCATTGATAGATTGTCATAGAATGGTTTGATCTGGTCCATTGATAGATTGTCATAGAATGCTTTGATGGGGTCCATTGATAGATTGTCATAGAATGCTTTGATGGGGTCCATTGATAGATTTCCATAAAATGCTTTGATGGGGTCCATTGATAGATTGTCATAGAATGGTTTGATGGGGTCCATTGATAGATTGTCATAGAATGGTTTGATTTGGTCCATTGATAGATTGTCATAGAATGCTTTGATGGGGTCCATTGATAGATTGTCATAGAATGCTTTGATGGGGTCCATTGATAGTTTGTCATAGAATGCTTTGATGGGGTCCATTGATAGATTGTCATAGAATGCTTTGATCTGGTCCATTGATAGATTGTCATAGAATGCTCTGATCTGGTCCATTGATAGATTGTCATAGAATGCTTTGATGGGGTTCATTGATAGATTGTCATAGAATGCTTTGATGGGGTCCATTGATAGATTGTCATAGAATGGTTTGATCTGGTCCATTGATAGATTTTCATAGAATGCCTTGATGGGGTCCATTGATAGATTGTCATAGAATGCTTTGACCAGGTCCATTGATAGATTTCCATAAAATGCTTTGATGGGGTCCATTGATAGATTGTCATAGAATGCTTTGATCTGGTCCTTTGATAGATTGTCATAGAATGCTTTGATGGGGTCCATTGATAGATTGTCATAGAATGCTTTGATGGGGTCCATTGATAGATTGTCATAGAATGCTTTGATAAAGTCCATTGATAGATTGTCATAGAATGCTTTGATCTGGTCCATTGATAGATTGTCATAGAATGCTTTGATGGGGTCCATTGATAGATTGTCATAGAATGCTTTGATCTGGTCCATTGATAGATTGTCATAGAATGCTTTGATGGGGTCCATTGATAGATTGTCATAGAATGCTTTGATGGGGTCCATTGATAGATTGTCATAGAATGCTTTGATGGGGTCCATTGATAGTTTGTCATAGAATGCTTTGATCTGGTCCATTGATAGATTGTCATAGAATGCTTTGATGGGGTCCATTGATAGATTGTCATAGAATGCTTTGATGGGGTCCATTGATAGATTGTCATAGAATGCTTTGAGCTGGTCCATTGATAGCTTGTCATAGAATGCTTTGATAAAGTTCATTGATAGATTGTCATAGAATGCTTTGATGGGGTCCATTGATAGATTGTCATAGAATGCTTTGATCTGGTCCATTGATAGATTGTCATAGAATGCTTTGATTTGGTCCATTGATAGATTGTCATAGAATGCTTTGATGGGGTCCATTGATAGATTGTCATAGAATGCTTTGATCTGGTCCATTGATAGATTGTCATAGAATGCTTTGATGGGGTCCATTGATAGATTGTCATAGAATGCTTTGATCTGGTCCATGGATAGATTGTCATAGAATGCTTTGATTGGGTCCATGGATAGTTTGTCATAAAATGCTTAGATGGGGTCCATGGAAAGATTGTCATAGAATGCTTTGAACGGGTCCATTGCATATATTCAAATTTTTATGCATGGACATGCTGTCACAACATTATTGTAATACTGTTTAAGTAACATAAAGAAAGTACTGGCTAATATACAGAACATATTGTAAAATGTTTTGTCATATTAAGAAAGTTTTAAAGATCATGGCAAATGCATTACATTCTCTTAATTATTAGATAGACAGTATTCCATGGTTGGGCATGAAATCTTTATACTAAGGATTAATAAATCTTACTCTGTTGAATCTTTTCGATAAACAATCATTTCCCATTTGAGACGGTATCTGACAGAAAACAGTTATGATGTAATCAATTTCCTGTGAAAATGTCATTTGTAGACTATCATTTCCTTCAGTTTTAGATTGGTTTCCATATAATTTGATGACATCATAATTGTTTTACATCTGATACTGTCCCAAATGGGAAGTAACTCTGTGTAGTGAAAAGATCAAATTAGCAAAGATCATTTTTATTTCAATACTTTCTTGGGGGAGGTATATTGGAATTGCCTTGTCTTTCTGTCTGTGTAAATGGTTTCTGAACCATAACTGATATCCCTTTATACCTATAGTCAGGAAACTTCACACACAGACTCCCTTTCATTAAAAAATGTGACCTATTTGGAGGTTCAAAGATCAAGATCACAATGCGTGTATAATTGAATATGTTTTCTGTACTATCACTGAATTCCCTCAACACATATCAGTGTATAACTTCATACACAGAGTTATCTTTAGTGAAGGATGTGTCCTATATTTTGAAGTCAAAGGTCAAGGTCACAGGGTATGGATGACTGAAAATGGTTTCAGGGCAGTAACTGAATTACCTTTATACCTATCAACATACATACCCCCTGACCTTGACCTTGAAATTTGACCTTTGTTTTTTAGGATTGACACAAGTGTGTGTAATGATCTTCTCCTAAAGTCACTGTTAGTCCATAAAGAAGGTTTTGTCACTCAAATTTGCTGCTGTTGGGTATATGCTTCATTTGGAAATTGAGCTACGTCAGTATGTGTAGATCATTTGGTGGTACTTAGTCCTCGTAGCAATGTATGTCATAAAGAAACTGCTTATGAATACTTTTGTTTATAAATACTTCAGCAAATGAAGATTTTCATGTCTTAAGAAAAGCAGGTGACATATAGGGATCACTTTGTCCAGCATCAATCTGTTAAGCTTGCATAACTCAATCTATTAGGAGCTTTGATTGTGACCCAAGGATTCTGAATTCAAGTCTTAATGATGGCTCATGATATTCCTGTCTTTCACATAAGACTGTTTAATGCAAGGCCCCATGTAACGGTGGACATGGCATGTAAAAGATCCTTGGCAGTTTGAGGTGTGTTGTATAGGTCTAAATATCTGTGCATTGCATGAGGCAGATATGCTGTCACCATATATGTGCAATAATTGTTATGTGACATATAACAAGTATCATACATCCATCTGTCTGAACGGATGTATTGATGGATGGATGGATGTATGGAGGGATGGAGTCACCTTTTTGAAAAATGGATAGAAGGGTTTCCTTTAAATTCTCCAGATATAGACAGAAGACTGAATTTCAAATTTGATTTGATTAGACATTATATTTTACCTGAAGTACATGTGTTTGTACCTTTTCAGACCATTGCACTATGTGGTACAGCTATAGCCCTTGTATCCTTGTCCTATACAGATACTTATAGTTCAGCTCTAGTCCTAATGGCCATAGCGGTAGCATGCTGTGGCTTCCATAATAGTGGAATTCTGGTCAATCCGCAAGATATTGCACCAAACCATGCTGGATCAGTATTTGGTAAGATTAACATCCCAGATTCATATGTTGATAGAATAATATGATAGTAGTAAAGTTATTCTTCAATATACAAAAATGATGTAATTGTTATACTGGATGTAAAACAGAGCAGAATAAATACATATACACAGAATGTGTCATTTGAATAATAAATAGGGAATGTATAACTTTATAACTCACTTTTTCTTTGTCACAAATACAATCATGTGTTATCTAGTTAATAACTTCTTCATTTGGCTTTAAAGTTATGATTAAAATTAATAGAAAAGTCAGTAAGCTGTTTGAATAGGAAGTGCAGATGATAGAATAAGCTGCCATTTCTGAAAAACACTGAAAAAATGTTTTGATAAGTCTTCTGAGTGTTTATGTGATTGTCTAATTACAGGTATTATGAACATGGCAGGTGCTATCCCAGGTAAGGAGCTAGTTCATGTACACCTAAGTATAAAATAAAGAAATGGTAACAGACAGTATTGTCTTATACTATTCATCTCTTAGGTATACCTTGTATTTGTTATCATATTTTATTATTGTAAACTTATGCATGACTTCAACTTAGTATAAGCTGTGCAGATTTTAATTAACAAACTATGCAAATGGAGACTGGAAATCATCTTCGTATGAATTAGTTTAATCCCTGGTCTAGTGTCCGGTCAAGCAAACAAAAACACTCTTTACATGCCTTGTTAATCAGTATGTACAGGCTGGATTTGGATGTTATATTTTAAATAGCATTACTTACACTATATATTTTGAAAGTTTCTTAAGCCTCTTAATACTTCTGCTTAGTTTTGAAATTTTAATACAGAATATTATAATTTCAGGCTTTGTAGGAGTTTATATGGCTGGACATATATTAGAAGCTACAAAGAGTTGGGGAGCAGTGTTCAATCAGACAGCTGGAGTGTGTATTTTTGGTTGGCTAGTATTTACTATTTTTGGTACTGGTAAACCTATTGTGTAGTATGATTTTGTATCAAGACATAAAAATCCTTACATTTTGGATTATTGGTAAGATTTATTAAAATCATGTGATCTGCAGTACTGAGTAAACTGGAGTATCATAAAGTCACATTGCGGAAAATATTTGTTTTCTGATTATACCATGTTTACTGACTTAAGCAGCATGTTAATCCTCAGTCTGCAATCTTCACGTACATATTAACTAGTTTTAAGTACATGCAATTTGGAACTAGATCTAGGTCTGTAATTGCTTTGTCATTGTTGGGGTTCTTTTTTTATTCCTTTTTTTTTTGAAAAAGCTAAATCACTGTTAGATATTTATATTAAAAATTGATGATTGAAAATCTTTCATTTTATTTAAAAATTAATTATAAAATATCTTCCTTTCTTTTATTTTTTATGTAGTATGTAATAAAAGTGGTAATATTTTTTCTTCATAATGTGGATAGTCAGTTGGCAAATTGATTGAGTTCATTTTAGTTTGTGTAAGTTTTGATCTGATAACAGGACTTATATAATATATATATAATATAATGTTTCACTTGTATCAAATGTCCCTTTATATTATCATGTTTATCATTGCATTTATCAAGGTGTTACATTTGTTCTCACATCATGTTTTATTATTCTGTGATACTTTTAAATTTTGTATAACTAACGAATTGAATGATGTAATATTTTATTTCATTCCTTGTTTTATGTGTTTTGTGTAACCTGGTGTAAATTTTGAAGGCTATGAGGAGGAAATATTTAAGCTCATAATGTGCTTATGAAATATGTTTTACTAAATGTACATATCACTTACATTGCAGGTCTGTGTACTTAGATGTTAATGAAAAACACCTACTTTGTATTGATATTAGTATATTTATTTACTCACTGTCTGAAGTATGAATGACAAAAAAGTGCCTCTTCTTTATAAGTAAATAATATATAGAGAGTGAAGAATATGAGAGTCTCAATCAGTTACAGGTTTGGCTCATGACTAAGAACTGTTTTCTTGTCAGTGTTCTGTATTTCGGATGAGACAGTAAAAACCAAGGTTCCATGACATGGTAGATGTGGCGGGTAAAAGATCCTTCTCTGCTTCAGTAAGATCTGTCGTAAAGGTATAAATTTCTGTACATTGCATCAGGTAGATGCCGTCGACATGCAAGTACAACAATCTTAATGTGAAAGAAAATAAAAATCAAACAAAACAAATAAACCAATTAGTAGCCAAGACCATGTTTCATTATGTTCTCATTTTAAAAATGATAATAGAAACATGTTTTGGATAAATAATGAAACATGTATTATTTTTCTTTCAACCCATTTTGTTAACCTTTTTCATGTGCAGCAGACACATCTTTCTCTGGTATTCTTAATAATATCAAAATGCATTTTCTGAGATAAAGTACAATTGATGTCAAATCTTAAGGTAACAAAAAATTTTCAAAAAGATGATAAGAATGAGAATTTCACTTTTATATCAAACTTCCCATAAGAGGTAATCATCAGTATTGAAAAGGTCATGGAATTAATGAGGTATGATTATTTGATATTCATTACTATGTATAGATGCATAAATCTGTATATACAAATGTAATATGACATTTATTTATTTGAGAGAAAGATTGACAATATA
The DNA here is from genome assembly GCA_035048485.1 of Pteria penguin. Lineage (NCBI taxonomy): Eukaryota > Metazoa > Mollusca > Bivalvia > Pterioida > Pteriidae > Pteria > Pteria penguin. Next base: position 20,507,083 of record CM068580.1, on the reverse strand, counting down.
ATTTTGTGTGAAAAGAAAATCAAAGTAGAGTCATGTGTAGTTTAATTTTTGCTGGGTCCAAATTTGATGTTTAATAAGATTCACTTAAATAGAAAATGACAGTACGTTGATGTATATTTTGACATTTTTTGTTTTAAAGACTTTTTTAGAACTGTGTTTGATTCTGAACTGAGAAGTTTGAGTTCTGGCCTCGTAATGCATCATGCAGATGCTGCCACAAAAAAAAGTAAGAAATGTGAAATGAAATGAAAAAGGGAAACAAATTGAGCATACCTTTATGCCCCTCTTATCAAGAGCGCTATTTGTTCAGTCATCTGTTTACTGGCACATACAACCTCTACTCAGTAACCATGATATCACAATAAGCATACATGTAAAATGCTGTCTAGGAAAGAGAATTCTTATTTACTTCATATGATTTATAAAAGAGCTTAAATGTGAAAACAAATAAACTAAACAAAACTCAATAGAATACCCATTAGTCACCTTGTTTCTCTACAATTTAACACTGACTGCAAGCATGGTGACTGCCAGCATACATGTGACTAACAACATGGTGACTGCCAGAATACAGGCAAATGCCAGCATACAAGTGACTACCAGCATGATGACTGCTGCCTGCATGGTGACTGCTAGCATACAAGTGACCACCAACATAGTGACTGCCTGCATGTTGACTGCTAGCATACAGGTGACTGCCTGCATGATGACTGCCAGCATACAAGTGACTACCAACATGGTGACTGCTAGCATACGGGTGACTGCCTGCATAGTATCTGTCAGCATACAGGTGACTACCAGCATGATGACTGCCAGCATACAAGTGACTACCAACATGGTGTCTGCTAGCATACAGGTGACTGCCTGCATAGTAACTGTCAGCATACAGGTGACTACCAGCATGATGACTGCCAGCATACAAGTGACTACCAACATGGTGACTGCTAGCATACAGGTGACTGCTTGCATAGTTACTGTCAGCATACAGGTGACTACTAGCATGATTACTGCCAGCATACAAGTGACTACCAACATGGTGAATGCTAGCATACAGGTGAATGCCTGCATAGTTACTGTCAGCATAAAGGTGACTGCCAGCATGATGACTGCCAGCATACAAGTGACTACCAGCATGATGACTACATGCATGGTGATTGCTAGCATACAGGTGACTGCCAGCATACATGTGATTATCAGCATGGTGATTGCTAGCATACAGGAGATTGCCTGCATAGTGACTGCCAACATAGTGACCGCCACCATAGTGACTGTCGGCATACAGGTGAAATAATTTTGGTATGGCTAAAACCAAACCTGCTTCTTGTATGGCATGAGGTCTGGCAAGATAGTTACATAAAAGCAAGTTCTTCTGATGTCCATACAAAAAGAAAACTCTTCAAACTAATAGTGTATGTTTTTTTAACTGTACTAGGGGCAGGTTTGGTGTAGTGGATAAGCGCTGGGCTTGCGGCGCCGACAATCCGGGTTCGATTCCAAGGTTGCGCCACCATGTTTAAGAGGTTGGTAAACTCCTGCTTCCATGTCGCGATATAACTGAAATATTGTTGAAAGCGACGTAAAACAGCAATCAACCAACGTAAATATACTAGAGATACTGATTCGTGTATCATTGCCACCAGCAAACTCTTTGATGTCATTCGGATGGGACAATCAAAATCGATTCCTGTCACGGTCGCAGTCGGCTAGTAACGGATCTCCAACTCATTTGCTTTGATAGCTGCATAGGTCGGCATGTCTATGTGCTTTGCATCAGGTGGCAGCCGTCACTATGCAAGTAAATGATCTCGACACGAAATCGACCCAGTCCTACAATGTATGTTTATATAATACAGAGACAACATTGATCATAGTTTAATGCTCAGATGGCAGCCAAGATGATACAGACTCTGTCCCCACTGGCCTATATGTTGAGAGGTTACCACTAATTTCTCTATTCCTCTTGCCTCTTCCAAGAGTTGTTTGATGATTTTGATGGTTTCATCGATGTCTGGACACGTCCGGTGACACATCTTTGTAACAAAGCTCCACTGGCGATCGCATTAACCTTAGCCGTAACTTCTGAACAGTGAAAGATGCAGAATTCATATTTGGCATGCATGCTCCACTAATAAAACCCTTTCAAATTACATCAAGGTCATTGACAACGTGACCTTAACCGTGACTTTTAACTTACTTCTCAAAATTTGCTGTTATTGGACTTTCTTACCACCGGGGGCATTCGTGTTTCATAAACACATCCAGTTTTTGCATATTTTCAGGTGATCTCAAAGATTTCCTCCTTTTAGTTAGCTTATAATGCATTTGTCTATTGTATTATAACGTATTTGTAATTAGAAGGAAATGAAGTACATCTACAAAAATGAAATTTATTAAGTACTCGCATTCCTCTACAAGGCTGCTTTGGCTAGATCCATTTAGGGCTGGGCGACATAAATTTAAGAGGGTATCCTTCTTTTACAAACTTCTTCACGTTGGCTGCATAGATTGACAATTCGAATGCCCAAGAGTGATATAGAAGGGTGTCTTAAGTGTTGTTAATTTTTGTTCCATTCCGAAATAAAAATCTTTAGACTTTTTTTTTCTCTTTCAACTCTTTTCTGATTTTGTCATTTCCACATTTTTTTTTTGTTGTTGTCTTGATTTATTCTATTTAAAGAGAAGCAATAAAGTATTTATTTGCCGACTTTATTTCAGTGGTAATTTTAAATATCGTGTTAAATTTATATTTGTTTTTTCCCTTTTTAGAATTTAATTGTCTTTTATTCGATATTTGATAAACGAGGGGTGTTCCGAAATTATTGTTACTGGAAATAGTGCTAAATGAGCTTAAAACTACCTCATAGCGATAGCGTGATATCTGAAGCGTGGTATAGGTAAATTTCTCGCTCACAATTACACTGACCTTGGTGCTGTGTACATTGTTTTGTAGCGTACTCGTTACACTCTATATAAATATGGTTGGCAAGAGAGTTGAAAACGTAATTGAAATTAGGGCATATATCAAAGGTAGGTCTCTACTTGGCTTAAAGGCGGTAGATATTCATCGTGAGGTGTGTGATATTTATGGGAAGGGTCAAATGTCATATATGACTATTTGTAGGTGGGTTGCTCGATTTAAGTCGGGACACCAGCAGCTGAAAGATGCTGCTCACACAGGTCGCCCTGCAACAACAACAACAAAGCATAACATTGAACGAATTCGGCAAATCTTTGAAAAAGATGCAAGGTACACTGTCAGGCAGTAAGCTAAAATGACAGGCTTGTCTTTAGCACGTGTTCACTGTATTTTAAAGAAACATCTTAAGCTGGACAAGATCAATGCCAGGTGGATACCCCATTTACTAACTGACGACCAAAAGAGGTCCCGGGTTGACAAGGCCAAATCCTTATTGAAGAAATACCCAAAATACAGCAAAAAGGCTTTTGATAATTTGGTCACAGGTGATGAAACATGGGTGTATTTTTTCGAGCCCAAAAGAAAATGCTCTAATCGAATCTGGGCAAACAAAAACGCCAGGCGCCCTAGCATTGCTAAAAGAATACGCACCGTGAGGAAGGTTTTGTATGTCATATTCTTTGATAACAAGGGTCCAATCATACAAATCCCTGTTCCGAAAGGCAAAACTGTCACATCAAAGTATTATAGAGACGTTGTACTTCGAAAACTGAAGAAAGTCTACAAACGCCGCCGCCCACATACAGGTTTGAAGTACCTCAGGCTCTTGCATGACAATGCGCCAGCACACAAGGCGCGTATTGTAACGGAGTTTTTGAAGGCAGAAAAGGTCACTGTCCTCCCCCACCCTGCATTTTCACCAGACTTGGCCCCCTGTGACTTTTTCTTGTTCCCCAAACTAAGATTTCACCTATCTGGAAAAAAAATATAAATCAAGAAATGCCCTTGGCTCTGCCATTCACCTGTATCTTATGAGTATACCAATTCAAGAATACGAAAACTGTTTCCAAAAGTGGATTGATCGGTTGAAACGATGCATAAATGCAGAGGGGGAGTACTTCGAAGGACAGGGCAAAGTAAAATGATCACAATTACTTCTATCAAAAAGAAATCGCCAAAGTAACAATAATTTCGGAACATCCCTCGTAGGTCAGTTCTTGCATGTGGCTGAATAGTATTGGTTTAAATGCTGCTGGAGGCAAACTGATTTACACCAAACATGTCTTAAAATGTTTTTTCAGCACTCAGTATGTTGACTAAATCATTATGAAAACATTTGGAAAAAAGGAATTTTGGCTTAATGTTTTAGACGGAAGCGTATTAGTGCCACATTGAAACATATTTATTTTTGTTTTTCCAACATTCAAGTTGGAAATTCCAAATTTAATCTTGGAAATTCCAACATTTAAGTTCGAAATTCGAAAATTAAAGTTGGAAATTCCAACTTTAACCTTGGAAGTTCCAACTTTAATCTTACTTTAATATAAGATATTTCAACTTTAATCTTACTTTAATCTTGGACATTCCAACTTTAAAGTTGATAATGCTCTGTATGAACCCTTGATGTAAAAATTTACTCTTATTGTAAAAGGAATTACATTGAAACAACAAGAAAATCTATTGACGCAAACGTCAAAGTTTCGGGCCGTAACCAAATTGTTCACTAACTTATATTTCCATTACTATAGGTTTCGACCTACCTATAGTGTACAGTTGTTTAAACACCGTTCTCTTTTTTGACTTTATGTAATAAGCTCAGTACAAGTTTGATTATGATATGTTCCTAGAAGTAATACTGTAATTTGAAAAAAAGTTAAATTGTGATATTTGTTGGTTATGATTGAATAATATTTGAAAGGATAATGCCCATTCATACTGAAAAATAGCATCCTAAAATATCGTCAAGAAACTACTTTAAAACAATTAGCAAGTCAATACTTAGCACGTGGCCCTTAGTACCTAGTGTGTAATTTGGCGACATGTATAATTGTTTTGAAAAATTTTAAAAATGTCATTGCTCCCAAACACGATGTCGCTTGCCATATGTTTACCCATAAACTTGACCTTGAATATGGCCTTGACAGTCTCAGTTTGACCTTCGGCTCTCATCGTAATAAATCAATCCTGCAAGTTTGATTTGAAATATAGATGTTTAATACTAAATTATGACCAATAATGTGAAAGCGTGACTGACAGACAGACGGATGGACATCGGACAAATTAATTCAAATGTTTTGTTTCGCAGGTGACATAAAAAGGGTCTGAAAAGTGCAATGAAGATGCAATTTCGATGAAATCTAGATATGAAAGCAGTTTTAAGGGAGGAGTAAGCATCTTCTGTCTAGTTGTGCAGGCAGGAAAGTCATGGCACATTATACATGTCTAGTTATCGCAGACAGACAAAATAACAGTAAATGTTAATGCTATGTGTTCAGCCATTTCATGCCAAGTATTTATAACACTTTGATTGAAAAAAAAAACATAATGTATTGATGAAAATCACTATGTGTTAGCTAGGGCAAGTGTAACACACCAAGTAAGTTGAAAGTTCATTTCTGTATTCTAAATTTCTTACTGATACTTGAATATGATTAGAAATGATATAGAGATCAGATAAAAACTTTTCTCTAGGAAAACACTTATATAAACAATAGAAAAAACTAAACATTTGACTAGCATGCAAGATTTTTGGCCATTCATTGAAATAGATAATGTTATCAAAACTTACAAAACTTGACTGCAAGTCAATGTAAACAAATTATGCTGGACTCAAATATAATTCAAACTAATATTGAAAGCAAATTTGTAATTAATCCAAAAATTTAAAAACAAATAAGATTTGGATAATTTTGTCAAGCACAAGTGGTGTTACTGTTAATGTTTATAGTACAAATCAAATCACACTAAGATTAATCAATACAATGGGACTATCATAATTGTTATATCGAATTAATAAATCTATGCTACGGTTTAACTTTTAATTTTGAAATAAGACTTTGGAAATGAATATATATATATACATCTCTGAGTAATCATTTTGTTGTACAATTAACCTTTAAAAATATCGTAGAAAATTTGTTTTTATGAAGTTATGCCCATTTCGTCTCTTATTTTTGGAGGTTAATCGTACAACCTAAGACACTCTTGTTTCAGACAAATGTATGAAATTATAGATGACGACATGGAATTAAAATTTGAATCAATGATTTAAAGGCTTAAATCGGTATATAACTTGACTTAAAACATATTTTTGTATGCTTCATTTTATGTATCATTGTTTTACATATACGTCTTAGAATACAATTTCTTCAGTGATCACTTATAATTATAATCAGAGGAAATACTGGTAAAGTTTTATTCTGTAATTTTCTTTTCGGTAGATTTTACGATCTTTTTGGTAAACTGAACCTCTCGGGTAATCCCTTCTATACTATCGCGTACAGCAAGGTTTCTAAAAATAAACTAAACATTGAGCATCGCCGTATATACATATCTATAAATAGCGCCGCAACGATGATGTCATTATTTTCTGCTCTTAAAATAACAGGGAAAAAAATTTCGCGATAATATGTACAAATAATGTGAACGTAACGTATTTGTCAAGCGTTTTAATGACCTTTAGTGACCAAGATGATATCTAGTAAACAAAGTAATACCGCAGTGAATCTTAGTACTTTACAGGGCAGCAGTAAATCACAGTGTTTTCTCCAAAGTTAAATCAGTAAATGGGCCGGCTCGTGCCGGCCCAAATAAATGGGAAACAGCAAACAATTCTATACCATCTGGCACTACAAACCATGTCAATGCCAGAGGTGCCCCATTCAATTAGATTATTATAGTAGTATTATATGCATTTTCCTAAAGATTACAATGCATTTTAAACGGAAAATGACATATAAAGTACTTATGATACAGATATTGTAGATTATCACAATAAAGTTTGATTTTAGTGGGAGTGGCAGGGGGGGGGGGTAATTAGCACATGTATTACTCAATATTTCCTAAGATCCAATGTCCGTATGGGATACGCAACACATGTAAACAGATAACAGCAGATATGATGCATGTGAAATCAAATTAATTACGCACAGAAGTACATATTTAAACCGTATATATTTGTGAAATAATATGTTCCCTGGGACAACAAAGTACAACGAGAGTTGTCAGAAGACAACAAAGCTCGCCGGTGGGCCTTATCATAATGAGGCATGTATCTTAGATAGTTTTAAATTCAATATCAAGTCAAAGGTCAATGTCAACATAAAACAGTATAAAATGAAAGATTTGATTCTGAGGAATTGACATGTGAAATTTGACGGCTCAATCACCAACGATTCAAAAGACATAACACAGTAGCAAAAAGCCCAAGGTCAAGATCACTAGGTCAAAAGTCATGATCCCAAACGAAATCTCTCATCATGAGGAATCTACATATGAAATATTAATTAAGGCTTTATTATCGAAAGTTCAAAAGATATAGCCAAGTTTAACGTTTTGTGCACGAGGCCGTTGGGGGTATAACAATTGCTCTTGCTCTCCGGACATTCGCCCAGGCGAGCTAAAATACTATTTTTAGCAAGAGGTCCCGGTCAAGGTCATCAGGTCATTGACTGTGGTATCATTTGTAGGGAATATCCATGCAAGATATCAAATCTCTATTTCAAATGATTCAAACGTGATGCCAAAGTTAAAGTATCGGACAAACACACGGATAGACAAACAGACAAATGGATGGACAGACAGTACGAAACAATTTTGCCCCCTAATAATTCGATTCGCTACGTTTGCACATTTTGATCTGACATGCATTATATGTAGAGTAATCTGCTTATCCCATACAGACACTGTTATTTGGAATTATTTAGTAATGCATGTACTAATCACCACCACCCCTACCAGCTCCCACTAAAATCAATTTTTATTTTGATTACCTACAATATCTGTATCATATATACTATATATGCCATTTTTCGTTTAAAATGCATTGTTATCTTTATAAAGATACATATAATACTACTATAATAGTTTAATCAATTCCGAATGAGACACCTCTGGCATTGACATGGTTTGTAGTGCCAGATGGTATAGAATTGCTTGGTGTTGAATTTATTTTTCCTTTTTATTTTTTCAAAGTAATTCCATTTACAATGAGTGTAATTTCTTTTACACCAAAGGTTGATACAGAGCATTATCAACATTAAGGTTGGAATGTCCAAGATTAAAGTAAGATTAAAGTTGGAATTTCCAAGATTAAAGATGGAATTTCTAAGATTAAAGCTGGAATTACCAAGATTAAAGTTGGAATTTCCAAGATTAAATTTGGATTTACCAAGATTGAATTTGCAATTTCCAAGATTGAATTTGGAATTTCCAAGATTTAATTTGGAATTTCCAACTCTGAAGTTGGAATTTCCAAGATTTATGTTGGAATTTCCAAGATTAAAGTTTGAATTTCCAAGATTAAAGTTTGAATTTCCAACTTTAATGTTGGAATTTCCAAGATTAATAAAAATGTTTCAATGTGGCAGTAATACGCTTCCGTAGTTTTAACATATTTTTGTGTCATTGTCTTGATTTATCCAAGAAGCAAATTTACAGTCATTTATCAGTTACCAAAAACACAATAATCAAGAAAATATATTACCTGTGGATTTTATAGTGTCGGTTATTTGTAAATGAGCCAACTGTGGTCAGGTGAGCGATACGGTGTAGGACCATCCTGGCCTATTGTTTTTAAAACCCCGCCATATGGCCGGTGTTAGAGCATAGACTATCCCCCCGGCATAGACTCCCCCCTCCCCCCGCACGGATAAACCGACCCAGTATTGATCTTCCCCCTCTAAAGGGGATATTCTATCCGTACGGTCCCCCCCTTCTGATTACCAGCATAGACTCTCCCCCCCCCCCCTCCTAGGCGGATAAACCGACCTGGGTTCACCCCCCCCTCCCCTTTTGATTCCGGATTCTCGTCAAATCGGAAAACTCAAACCGTAATTTAGTCTTGATTTTACGTCCTTTTGAAATTGAAATTACATGTACCTACCAGCTGGCCGTGAAGGAAAATAAACAACCATGCATACAAACAAAGTTCCCTTTTCATCATTCTAAATGGTGTAGACTATATCAAATACACAGCAAAAAGTAAAAATAAGATATACATGTATGATTATTGAGCAGAATCATTTTAGATCACATTTAGATTAGGAAAGATTTGGTATTGAGAAAAAGAAGTTTCAATCCCTAAAATGGTTTTCCTTTGGTTGTTTTTATGGTTTTGGGGTTCAAAATCTTATGGCACAATGACGCAGAACAAACAACCCCCCCCCCCTCCAAAAAAAAAAAACCAAAACGAAAAAAAAAACCCCAAAACAAAACAAAACAAAAAAGAAAAAACCCAAACAAACAAACCTAAAAACCGAACAAGAGGGACTATTATTTCAATGTATCAGGGGCGATGATTAAATGAAATTATTTGATCAGTCTATAAATAAAGATTGATTCTGCTATAAAATCATTAATTTTTTCTGGTTTCGCTAATGTAAAAATTTTATGACCTAGAAAGTGGTTGTTGTTTGCATTTTAATTTTGGCAAATTTTTGGGAGTGACCCTCATCAAGCATGATTTTCTTGAATTTAAGGTGGATAACCTATGGTAAACTGTTAAAATTCTGATAGAGGAGGGTCTGACAAACATTTTGATATATGGATTAATTTTTGCTAAAGTGTATGATGTTGTGTAAATCTTGCTGGAAGTTTGGTAATTTAACAATGGACCCTATGAGAAATGGAATTACTGTGCTTTGGCCTCTTATCACAAGGATTCCCCGTTTGAAAAATGGAAGCTCTATCACATAGCATTCAAAAGTTATGGGTAAGGTATAAGTTTTTGTAGACAAACAGACAGACATACTTACGGACAGGACAAAATTACTGGTGCATAAAACTGACGTATACATGTGAGAGAGGCTTGTATGTAAATATTGTATGCAGGTATGCAGCATCGTGTGATCCTTATACAAATACTGAAAAGAGCTTCCCCAAGATAAAAACATCTTCTCGTTTGTGATACTTCTCTGAAATTTGTAGGGACCTTTTGGTTCCTTTCCCCCGATAATTTTTGCATGTTACGTCAATAATTTGTTAAACGAATTTCGAATGTCACTTCATATAATTAATTTTCACTCAGGAAATTAAAAATGTAATTTCTGGCACTTTTAAAATATATAATTTGTTCAAAATTATGTTTTTATATCTGCATATACTCGACATGTAGGTGATAATGTGTCCTAATGGGGAATCGATTCATAATTTGATTCTCACCTAGGGTCAGCTAGAGTAAAGAGATATCTTTAATTTGAAAAATAAACCACATGTCCTTATGCAGGGAAATCGGATTTTTCAAAATTTTAATTTCAAACTGGCAATGTGCCGATATCCAATGAGATTTTGAAAAATAAACATGGTAACGCATTATGCATATTTAGTTTCATTCACTTGTTGTAATATTCGAACCAAACCGGATTTTATCTCTTAAAGGGATAAACTATACTGGGTCGTTTTATCCGTGGGGTATAATCTATGCTGGGTCGGTTTTTCCGTGGGGAAGAGTTATACTAGGTCGGTTTTCCTGGAAGGAGAGGGGTTATACTGGGTCGGTTTATCCGGGGTGGTCTATGCGGAGGGATAGTCTATGCTACAACACCGGTATGGACATTGGTATTAATAGATGTTATAGGATGTCACAGCCGTCAGCACCGCAACAGCGTTACAAAATCGTGCGGGCCAGTTTGCGGGCCTATATGTGTGCGTGTTCCGGTATCCGGAGCACGCCACGCCATCTTCTGTTTCTTAGAGATGTATTTATATAGAAATGCATGTTTCTATCAAATCTTGGATTGTATTTATGTTTGCTGACTTCACATGTAATTTTTGAAGAAATTGCTTGCTGAAACTTTGAAAGGCGTAGGAGTTGTACAGCAAATCCGAACGTTCATTTACTTTGAAGGGACGCATGTCTGTGTCCTTTCGATACCCACAAGAACACTTGGCTGTCGGAATCCATCTCCAGTTGAATGTCGTCCGTGACCATGTGGTGTCTTGTCTAATGATGATCGAATAAGATAAGGTACTTCATAACTAATTGAGGCATCTTTCGGTGGAAATTTAGCCAGGTGCATGTCGTGATATCAACAAAATGTCATTGATTTCGATTTCAAATTCGCACTTCTTAGGGAAGGAAGCAATTACTGATCTATTTAGTACATGTGTCACACATGTGTCACACTTGACGAAAAGAGCTAAAGGCATTCTATCGATTGGGGGTTTCCATTTAAATTCAGTAATAGCCCTGCCCTACCATAACATTTCTGCACAAACGTTTGCCATTGAGATTGATTTTCTAATGTAAACAATCGCCGCGTACAAAAGATTCGAGTACTGCCGAAACCTGTTGTGAATCAGCGCTTTGAGTGTGAATGAGACGGAAGTAATCAGGTATGCATATCTATTCTTACTAAACTCTCTTTAAGTTTACTCTGTTTGTTTCAAAGATTGTATTTCAAGATTTTCATATTCTTCTAATAGGTCGAACAGATCTGGCCTACTTAACTCAGTAAATCGATCTGTAAAAGTGAAAAGTTAAGTGGGAAATCGAACAATGGACAGATAATAATACATTCACTTAACACTTCCCAAGTCTATATGTCTAATTCTATAACAGAGTGAGAATCGCGGACGCTTCTGGTTCATGTCGATGAAATGTCTACTTTTATAAAATCGTAAACAGTTGTTACACTTGAAGGCACTACAGTCATGTTGTGCTGTTTACTACATGCACCTTGTAAAGACAACGCCATTTTGGCACGCCGTGCTCCTGATGAATTTTCCAAGCCGAGATGGAGAAACGGTTATTTAACCCCTTATCGTTAAATACAATTTAGTTTGGCCCAAGACGATTTGGCCAAACAAAAAACAATCGTCTTAGGCCAGACTTGTCGGACTAAGTTTGTTAAATATGCAGTGGTATTACACACAGATTTTCATGAAGATCCAGTGCCGTCTTTGTCCCAAGATTCTGACAGATCGTAACCTAATCTGATTAAAACCAAATCCCTACTTCGCTCGTCGTTTCTGATAATCGCGACTTATCAGTAAACGGGAGCGAATTAGAGCTCTGATTTCAATTAGATTGAATTAATTTCATATGGGGATGGGGAGGAAGACTTTACAACAACAACAACAACAACAACAACAAATCCGATGCGTAATGTACATAATTATAAGAATCCGAACATGAGGTTAGTGAAAATGGAGGTGCAGTATTTATGGTAGCGGCCCGAAGGCTCTGAAGATAGGCAAAAAAGTCCGACTCACAAAAGCTTTCCTGTTCCATCCTTTCCATCAAACTCAGATGATTGCTCCTCTACATAACAATCATACAACGCTCCCGGTGAATTTCTAAGCTAAAATGAACAATACATTTATTTACATCCTCATGTCGACTAACAGTGGATATTCGGCGTTGTCTTTGCCCCGGGGTCGGGAGGATGTCGAAAGACACATTTTGTCGATTTCAATCGAAAATTGTCATTAATACGGTGTTTAAAGTAAACTTGTTGGTCATTGGTCGAGGGCACCCCTTACTAATCCGCGAATGACGTCATTCGTAAAGGTGGGCTCCAAGCCGCAATGTTATTCAAAATATATTGGCCACAATAACAATAAGTAACTAACTACATTGCATACTTTGCGATTATATCTTATTAAGACACAACATGGTGCTCATAGAGCACTATATCAAAAATAACTTGTTTAAACTGATTAGTTCGGTACAATGGCTATATGTAAATTAAGTTAGTGTTGATTAATTATACCAGAAGCGGTTTTCTTTCCATTGTTCGTCTAGCAGTATTTCTAACTTGAAAACAGTTTCTGCATTGATAACGTGTACCAAATTATTCCAAAGATCGATTATCCTGAAGCTGAAGATACTTTTCTTTCCATCTAAATATAGTTTTTTGATTTGTTTCGTTTTGTTTTTTGTTTCCGTTTTTATAACTAGAGTGACCTCTCTTTTATTTAAATTATCTATCTGAATAAATTTTCTCGTAACTCCACTATCGTATATATTATCTACAATTACGTTTATCATACCTCCTCTTGTCCCTCTGGAAGATCCAGTCTCTCCAAACTTTCGGAATATATGCAACGTATTTAAACCCAGGGAAGTAGTTCTGTAGCCCTTCTCTGCACATTTTCGATCATCTCAATATCTGCCACTTTGTATGGATTCCATACACTCGCAGCGTATTCCAGATGGGGTATGTATCTATCCAGTGGCGGGTTCAGAGGCATCCCACCCCCGGTGGGTCACAAATTTACAAGGCATGTTTAGTTGACAAGGTTGAAAACACTCATATGAGTAAAACTCCGGATTTGGCACAGAAAATGGCTACACAAGTACACCCCCTTTCGGAATCCTGGAGCTGCCACCAATATTCAAAACTTAAAGGTGTTTAATAGTTCCAAAGCAATTAAGTCACACATCCATGATCAGTTAAATCAAAACAATAATTTGATATTTTCACCAAAGATGATCGTGGGTGTAATGCTAGTTGACTCATATACATGTACAGGTATAAAACATGTGTTACAATCTGGGATCTTTGCTATATAACTTTTAGACGCACTGTATTTTGTATTTGTGTAGGTAATTTCTCTTGGACTATTGGCTGGTTAGTATGTTGGTGTTTTACGTCGCTTAACCACTGGAGTTTGTAGCAGTCACAGTTCTAAATTTGTTATATGACAACTTGAAAGCAGGAAATAACCAACCTCTTGAAAATAATCACGCAATCCGGAAAACGAACTCGGGTCATCTGCACCGTAAGTTAAGCGCTTTACCACTCATCAAGCCTACCCCCTATTGGAGTATAGACCGATAACAATAAGCGTGAATGCGATATTCTTCTGATGTTTCAGTGATTAGTTTGTTTCTGGGTTTAACATTTGCAACAGACCCTCGTTACACAGCGAGGGACCTCTTACTTGATAGGTGACCTCGGGTTTAAGTGTCCTTTCCCAAAGACAGGGCACCAACGAGTTGTATAATTAAAAAATATTGATGTGATTCATTTGTATTTGCATTACAGTATGGCAGAAGTGCGTATGAATTTCAATGTGGCCATGGTTTTGGCTGTAATTGCAGCCGAGATATTCAGCATTGTTTGGTACACCCATTACTCTCCCTGGCACCATCACTTCGGAGGGCAGCGTCACTTCATCACTGCTATAGTCGCCGATTGTGTTCTAGTGTACATCATCAAATACATTAAAGAGTTAGTATGAATGTACTACTTATGTTGGCATCCAACCATTTTTAAATGTTTCAAAGAATCTATACATGTACATAAATGAATAAATATATTTAAGGTGAATTAGCTGTCAAAATACAAATATTGAATTTAAAAGCTGCATTTGTGAAATATGAATGCTCCTGGCGGCAACTTTGTCAATACAAGCTGCTATCCTATAACTAGGTCAATCTTCAAGGTCAAGGTTACAAGGTCTTTTCACAAGGAATATGCAAGTGAAAGCCTTATTTCTTATCGTTGAAAAGTTATGTGGAATGTTAAAGTTTTTTTGCTACAGATAAAGAGACAAAGTCCAAAAACTAGTTGCACCCGAATATTTGATTCCAGGGGCATAAAAAAGAACTAGTTTCAGAAAGCAGATGTTGTCTTACAATATCTCTCCCTTTATGGTTGACTGTTTGTCCTATGACCACCTACACATTATTAATTTTCCTGTATTAATATGATAGCTTCTCTTTCTTTTTGTTTACAGAAAGTTTTGGCAGCCTCGCGGCTGGGAAGATGCAGCAGTACTATCAGCATGGCTAGCTTTGTTGTATTTTGGATATCAGGCACCACATGTAGTGTATGATACATACACATTTACTCACTTCCTTTACCATGTTGTGCATAAATTTGTGTTCACATTTGTGATGATTTTTGTACTGGAACACTTCAAAAGATATTGATGGTGTATGTTGTACAAAATTATAAATGACAGTATCTACCTCCTGAAGATGATATTAATTCCATATAGGGGATATTCTATAGATTTATTGCAGTGTTCAGATTTGATAATTATATTTCATTAATTTCATTTCCAAATGCAATAATCCTAAAATATTAATTGAGCATTAATACAGATTTAAATACATGTATGTTTTGTGCTTGTGTATATTCTGAAAGAAGTTACTGTGCAAGGCATCAATCATCATCTATTACAATTATACCCCAGCAATACACAACACAATAAAATTTCACTATTACAAATATATCAATTCATCTTCCATGTGGGGCTAGCTTTCTAAATCAATTTAATCTAGGTATATCAAACATTTTTTCCTTTCTGTTTAGGAACAGCAATATATCCTTTTCAAATCAAAACAAAAATTTAAAAAGACCTCCAAGCACTACACTTACAAAACAAGGGCAGTGCCAAGCGTGGCATCCCCTCACACAGAGGCAAAATCCATGGTACTAAATTGACATCGACCCTTTGAACCCATAGTCTATAGGGATCTTCCTCTCATTATACTAAAGCCATAAGTAAAGTATGGACTCAATAGGGCCAACACTGTGACTTCTAGAGTGTTTACACGTTCTTATGATACACGCATGCACCAATACACGAACAGTACCATTATTATATCAATCCTGCAACACTGTTGTGAGGGGATAAAATGATTTATACTTTACAAAATATTCATAAAATAGCTTTAATACCGGTATATAATATAAAAAATATTTAAGATATTTGCATGATTGGGAACTGGGATTTTTGTGATAGCATTTACATTTACTCCTTCAATCCTTAATAATGAGGATGTAATGATTCCAAAGCCATGAGGATAAATCAAAATATGATTTGAGTTTTAATAACAATCTATAACATTGTCTTCTTCATCTGACATTTCACAACTGATAGACAGAATATCATCCAGTAGAGATATATATTCATCACAGATGTTGTCTTTACTCTTTGTCATTTGCTGAAGTTCTAAATCAATCTCTCTCTCTTCAAGTTGAGTCAATGCTTTTGGTATATTTGTGTTATCAGTTCCTAGTGCTTCACACACAAATTTGTCTTGACATGCTGTTAACACACATTGAACATCTAGTAAGGTCCTCAAAGCATTCTCCTTAACACTGTCATCATAGTCATTTGAAAGTGTTAATAAGGCATCCATACCCCCTTTTTTAAAAAATGTGCTCATCTTACACATCAAAATAATATTTTCCTCATCTGTCTGATTTGAAACATTCATAATTTGTTTCCAGTTGTTGCTGTTTGTATTAAAAGCCAGATTTCTCCAAAACTTAACTGCTCCAAGTTTCACCTCCCAATCAAAGTCTTTGCTCACCACAGTTGATATGATCAAGAAAATGTTGTCTATGTTCAAAAGCTCTGTTTTTAGAATTTCCCAGCATTCAACAATCAAAGTAATAGCCTCTCTTCTAGGAAAAGCTTCAGAATCAGTTTCAATGATTGTGATAATTCTTTCTATTAAAGTTTCCTGCCAAAAGAAAAGAGATGTTAACTTCATAAGTTTCACATGACACAGTAATAAAATTAATCTTTATCAATCTTGAATTCAATGTTATCTTTCTAAGGCAAATTTAAACAATAAATTTTTTTTCTAGATTTTGAATTTAGCTTTTATCTGTTAAAAAAAAAAAAACAAGAGGCCTAGGTGGGCCTATATCGCTCACCTGAGTACCTAGATGATCAGTCATGCATGAAGGAAGAATTCATTTATTTTTGCATTAATGTGACTAAGTCAACACAGATGTTGAAAATATGTCAAATTTTATTTCAGACTAGAATAAAAAACAACACTTTGCACATCCATTCAGGTGATTTTGATATTAAGCATTTCCTTTGTCTCTGCAAGAAGTCATTCAGGGCAACAAGTTAGTCATTTTCTTTAGGTGGGGCCTTTTGTTGACTGATTTCAAGTCTGGATCATGAACAACAATTGTTTCAAATATTGTCCAGATCTAACTTAAAATTGCCTAATTTCATATGTTGAGTGTTGAGAAACATCTAAAAACTTATTTACATGTGTAAAGAAATGAAAAAAAAATTTTTGACCACAGCTGGATTTGAACAGCTACTCTCCATATTTCAATTACCAAGTGGTATATGTACCATTGTGAGAACTGCTTTTTAGACATGGTGGCATTATCTGTTAACCAATTTGGATAAAATTTACCAAATTGATAGAGGACCTTTAGTACTTCATGTATTCCATGTTTCATTAAAATCTTTCATGTGGTATAACAGCAGAAGTGAAAAATGTGATTGAATTGTTCCTATACACCCTCATTTGGAAGTCTTAAAAAATTCATAGAAAATCCAAAAATTGAGATATTGACAAAATTCTTTCAAAGTAACAATCCTTACCATAATTATGATCACGATAGTCCATAAGAAATCATCGTTATCAATTAACTAGGAAATATGACACTTTTTTTTCTGCATTGAATCACCAAGTCCAAAGAAATGTCGAAAAAAAATTCTAAAATTTGATTTTGGAAGGGAACCAAAATGACAATACGTCTTCACTCATCCCTCTAGATCATTTCTATGCATTCTGTTTGTCTCTGTATACAGCCCGTATGAAAAAGAATATTGTTAAATGAGGGAACTCTTTTGTGACCTACTTTTGACTATGGTGGCGCCACCTGTTAAGAGGTCTGGACGAAAACAACAGAATTTGAAGAGGATCATAAGTGACTTATTTCTACCAAGATTTATTAAAATCCTTCAAACAGTTTTGTAGAAAAAGTTGAAAATTAGAAAAATGGCCAACCCCCCCCCCCCCCCCCCCCTTTTTTTTTTAAGTCTTAAACGTAAAATTCCTAATTTCATATGTTGAGTGTTGAGAAACACCTAAAAACTTATTTAGATGTGTAAAAAAAAAAAAAAAATTTTTTGACCACAGCTGGATTTGAACCGCTACTCTCCATATTTCAATTACCAAGTGATATATGTACCATTGTGAGACCTACTTTTTAGACATGGTGGCATTATCTGTTAACCAATTTGGATGAAATTTACCAAATTGATAGAGGACTTTTAGTACTTCATGTATTTCATGTTTCATTAAAATCTTTCATGTGGTTTTGTAGAAAAAGTTGAAAATGTGAAAAATGGCCAAAAGCCTTTGGCTCAGGTGAGCTAAAAACAACGTGTAAACAATACATTCAAACTTTCTTATCTCAGACTCTGTTATCTTGAACCTCTGGACTCTCTCTAAGGTCACATGGTGGTCCCGAATTTTTGTATTTTCCATTGTAACATGATTTATTAAATTCACCTCAGATGTGTCAAACAGATGTGATGAATATCTTTTAGGTTCTAAAGCTTTGATTTACCTTGTTTACCTTAAATTTGGCTTCTTTATGATTCATTTGCGAGTGTTTTCCTCTATTAGGGCAAAAGCTGATTAACTGACCATGTCAGAATATATGGTTATGATGGGACTTACATTACAGTACATGAATCCATTGCAGTTTAGCATGATTTGTAATTTGTAATAATCTTTACAAAATTATGACAGGTAATAAAATACAAATTTGCATTAAATAATTAATTTTTAGGGTGAATATGAAATTGTAAAACATTTTACAGGACATTCGGACTGGTAAACTAGGAAAATTCACAAGACCGAGGCATCTTTTAACAGACCGTCAACAAAATTTACATTTTTTGAAAGATGGTCACAAAAATCGTGCAACGACTGCTCATTTTAATTTTTATTGGTTTATTGCAAATCTCTGGCAAGTAAAATTACAAATCTTCAGTTGTCTTTTTTTTAACAAAATCAATATAATAATCATCATTAACAGCCTTTCCCCATATAAATGAAAGGGCCTTTAAACCTTTTTTTCTTTTAGTTTTTGTTCATCTTCACCAGATAATCGGTCTGGCAATTTAAGGCTATTTACAGGACTGACAATATTATTACCGGACTTGTCTGACGATATTTCATTTTCACTGAAATTACCAAACATTGCAACTATAATGATGCTGCTAATAGTGTTGTAAGTCCGAAATATGATGAACAAGATGTGTTTGTGAAATACAAATATCCTGAATGGCAACAGAGTACAAATGAAGCAAATTTTAATGAAGGTCAAAAGTCACAGTCAAGGTCAAGAACTTTGGTAAAGCCCTACCTGTAATGATTCAAAAGTTATGACGAATGTTAGGTCAAAGGTCAAGGTCACTTGGTCAAAAACTGTGGTAGCAATGTAAAGGACTCATCACAAGGAATGCACATGCAAAAGATGAAAGCCCTACTTGTAAAGGTTCAAATATTATGACGAATGTTAGTTTTTTTTACTACAAACTGATGGATAGACACACAGACAGACCAAAAACTAGATGCCACAAAAATTCATTCCGATGGCATAAAAGTAATTAAATTCATATATTGTAAAATATGAACAACATGTAGCAAAAATATTTCAAATTTATCAGCACATTTATATGCAGAAATTTGTATAAACTTTTGCAACAAATAGATTGCATTTCTGTGATGTTAATGACACTATCTTTCGAAAGTACATGTATCTAATTTTAACATAAGAATATCCAGTCATGAAAAACAAACAATATTTCTCAAATGTTTGAAGACATTTTCTCGAACTTTATAAATTGAGGGTGTGATTAGACTGAGATTAATGATTTTAAAATAATATGTACATAGGTTTATTTATCAATAAGCCTCTTCTTATAATGATGACACATGTCAACACATGTTTGTGGACATATCAATGATTTATAGCCATAAAGTCAAATTTTGGATATCTTGAACTAACAATATATTGAAGCATTTTCTCTGGTCCTTTTGACTTTGAAATATTGAATTTGACTGTATATGAAAAGGACGGGCTTTTTGGCTGAATGTGGTTGACTGATCTAATGTGGAAATCAACTACAATAAGCATCACACTAACTTTAATGTACATGTATCATGTTAATGACTTAGTCACACAAGCGAGATAACACTAGTGCATGTTTGTAAAACATATGCCTCAAATGTGTGCTTAATGATAGCAGCAACAAAGTTTCCTGGCTAAAACTTTAGGTACAAATTTATGGGCTATTATTCCTATAGAATATTAGGGGCAGGCGTGGTGTAGTGGTTAAGCGCTTGGCTTGCGGCACCGACGATCCGGGTTCGATTCCCAGGTTGCGCCACTATGTTTAAGAGGTTGGTAACCTCCTGCTTCCATGTCGCGATATAACTGAAATATTGTTGAAAGCGACGTAAAACACCAATCAACCAACCAACCTATAAAATATTAAGTAGTAACTTTGACAACTGGCTGAATGACCACAAAATCAATGAGCTTCTTCCCACTCTGATAAGATTAAATACATCCATATATGGTTTGTATAAGATGAATGAAACTTAATTCATCAGGAAAACAATAATTTCAGTCTTTCTATGACCATGACTTTTGACCTATTGAACCCCAAAATCAACAGGCATGTCCTCGTCTTTGATAAGTATACATGTATCTCAATTTGGTCTGGATATGATGCAATAAACTTGAGTTATAAACCAATAATTGTTATCTGTTTATAATGCGAGTTATAAACCAAACTGCTATTTGTTGTTAACAGTAATGACACTGACATGCGTCTTCCTCTCTTGATAAGATTTAATACATGTACATCCAAATATGGTTTGTACAGAATATCAATAATATGTGTAAAATTGACCAGTGGTGACCATAATTTTTAACTTATTGATTAGTATCCATACATATATAAATTTTGGTTTGGATAGGATACAAAGGACTTGATTTATCATCCTGAAACCAATACTATCTGTTTTTACCAATAGTGACCTTGACCTGCATCTTCCCCTTCTGATAAGATTTAATACATCCAAATAGAGTTTGTATAGGATGCATAGTGCTTGAGTTATCATCAGGAAACAAGTAATTGCTATCTATCTTCACAAGTAGTAACCATGACATTTGACCTATTGACCCTAAAATCCATAGGCATCTTGTTCTTTTAATAAATATGCATAGGATTCAAGTAACTTGATTTATCATCCAGAGATCTATAATGGAGGGAAGGATACGTTGCAGAAACACCTACCATATCTGTTTGTGTTACTGACAGTAAGGACTCTCTGAGGTCATCATACTGAAGTACTACACTCAGACATTGTATTGCTGAGGCCCTGACATAGCTCTCTCCATCAGATATTCCTTGGTAGATATACAGAAGATATTTGTTTTCCTTTATCCATCTCTTGATATCATTACATCCTAAAAAGATATATTTACACTTGTTAAGTTGCAACTGTTATCTTATATCTAACCTTGATCAATTCACAGTCCTAGGCACTCATTTAGCAGATTAGATGATATAAGATATGAGACTACAATTATAATATTAACTACAGCAATTATCCTATCAACTACAGCAATCATAATATCAACTACAGTGATTATAAAATCAACTACAGTGATTATAATATCAACTACAGTGATTATAATATCATCTACAGCAATCATAATATCAACTACAGCAATCATAATATTAACTACAGCAATCATAATATCAACTACAGCAATCATAATATCAACTACAGCGATTATAGTATCAACTACAGTGATTATAATATCAACTACAGCGATTATAATATCAATAACAGCAATCCTAATGGGATAAATACTTCTGTGGGATAAGCAAAGACTTAGTTTCTCTGTCACTCAGACAGAAAAGTTTTTTGTATGGACAATAAGCAAATAGTGGCATCCAAACATAACATAGATGTACACAACTGGTGAGGGAGTTGAGGCATACATTGGACAGAGCACCTTTAGATTGTATCAGATGTGCAAGTTTGTCTAGTGTTCTGATAAACCTTAAACTAGGAGTACCATATATACTCGCCTATAAGTCGGATTTTTGGAAGAAAAATATCGTAGTCGAAATATACAACCGACTTATAGGTGCGATACTTGATCAAACTGCAGACATCACGCACCATACATAGTACACGTAATATTCCCTGCTTGTTAAGTACTTTTAAAGACGATTTTATGACAATAAAATGTATATTGCGTGGTCAACAGTTTATATACATAAAGTATATGAACATATATCAGTGTTTTGTTGTTTACTTGATCCAGTTCAATACAATTTACAAAATGATTACCTGTGTAGAAGTGAGAAGTTAACGAGCTGTAACAAAAGGCAAACAGAACCTAAATTATGGAGAAAATTTAACGACCTGTAAAGCGATAGCCATTGATTAAATAACATAACAGAGAGTCCACTGGTGCCTAGGACGAGGACGACAACATCTATGATGACATACAGATCAAACTGCTGTTTGATGATGACGATGATAATGTTGTCGACAACGAGTTCAAAGGCTGGCATCCGGAATATGCCCGTTCAAAGTAAATGGCCATTTTCATGGCAAAAAACTGCTGTGGTAACGGCTACCATGTTCTTAAAAAAGAAGCTATATGTAACTGAAAGCAATTTAAATGCCCTACTATTGAATATGTGATTTAAATTCCCCTGTATTGTTAAGTACACACAAGTGATGCCACATGATCATCAGAGTGGAAAGGCTCCCAAGCTATTTATTGAAAGTCATTGAAAACATGCCATAAGCAAATACAAACCTTTGTACATTGAAAATTTCGAACCGACTTATAGGTGAGTCAATGACAAATTCCAAAATTTCAAGCCCTATAAGAACCAATCGACTTATAGGCGGAGCGACTTATAGGTGCGCATATACAGTAGATATAAAGACTGACTTGCCAGGAGTGGACATAAAGGCTGTCCTCATAGGAGAAGACATAAAGGCTGTCTTACTACGATTACACATTAAGGCTGTCCTAATAGGAGCAAACATAAAGGCCATCTTACTAGGATTACACATAAAGGCTGTCCTCCGCCAGTCATTAAAGCATAAAATATAGGTCATGTGCAACAACCACTATGTGTAAAGTTAGTTTGGATCCAATTTCTTACATGGATACTATAAGTACAAGTATCATTGTCCATAATCAGAGACACAAAGGTATAAGTTTTCTTCAAATACAACACCCAATGCAGAGCAGAGATTTAATAAAGCATAAATACAGACTTCTGGATTCAAGGAGGAAAAACAACTTATGGACAAATTGTAAAAAGGAACCAGTCATTACAACAGGGCCTGACACAAAGATGAGATAAATGAACTGACATAAGAAGAACATGAGAGACTTCAAACTGTCAGATAATTACATGGCTGGATTTTGCTTATCTATAAAAAGACTTGTCGATGACAACATAGCTCACTCTAGGGGCACTGTCAGAGAGAAAACATGTATTTTAATTTTTCTTTATTCAAGGTCAAGTCCAAGGAAAAGATCAAAAGAAAACCAGATGAAAGCTCTGGTCAAAATGAATCTACATGTGAAATCCCTATCTCTAATATTTTAAAAGAAGCCCAGTTAAAGTTTTTGAAAAGCAGGTCAAATTCCAAGGTCAAGGTCACAAGTTCAACAGTCATGGTATGAAATGAAAGATTTTGACATGAAGGACCTAGTGTGAAGTACCAAAGCCCTACCCTTATTTGTTCAAAAGATATAGCTCATGTTAATGTTTGCTTGAAAAGTAGGTCAAAGTTCAAGGTCAAGGGCCATGGTATCAAATGAAAGCTTTTGACATGTAGGACCTATGTGTCATATACCGGTACCAAAGCCCTACTCCTACTGGTTAAAAAAAAGATACACCCCAGGTTAAAGTTTTTGAAAAGTAGGTTAAAGTCCAAGCTCAAGGTCACAAGATCAAAAGTCAAGATATCAAATGAAAGCTCTTCCATAAAAAACGTATGTGTGAAGTATCAAAGCCTTACCCCTATTTGTTAAAAAAATTAGCCCAGGTTAAAGTTTTTAAAAAGTACGTCAAATTCAAAGGTCAAAGTTACAAAGTCAAAAGATGCATGAGGCTATGAGAATAGCTCTTCAGACATATCCTACCAGCTAGCTAAAAATATATCTTTGCTAAAAATATGAACTTCTGTCTTCTGCCAGTAAATCAAAACTGAACAAAGAAATTGGTAAACAAATAAATTTATCTACTGTATAAAATTTAAAAGGTAAATGTATTTCTAGGTATAAATTAAGACTAAATTGAAATCAAAGGCTTGAAGAGCCACAAAGGCGTCGAGCTAAAATTGATTTAAAGCTGTCGAAAGTAGCAGAAATTGACCAGTCGTGTTCATCTTTTTTGTTGAATTCCGATAATTTTTGGAATTGAGTAAAAATAAAAGCTTAAGGACTAACAGTCATATATCATATAATATATCATCATAACATTTTATTGTTCTTTACGTCATTCTTGCAAAAATATGTCAAAT
Source organism: Pteria penguin (assembly GCA_035048485.1). Lineage (NCBI taxonomy): Eukaryota > Metazoa > Mollusca > Bivalvia > Pterioida > Pteriidae > Pteria > Pteria penguin. The sequence continues at coordinate 20,482,637 of CM068580.1, read as the reverse complement.
ATCTTTTCACAAAGAATGTACATGTGAAATCAATCGAACACCATTGCCATTTTTTTTTACAAAGATAGAAATGGACGAGTTGTTACCATTGCCTGTAAAATATGGAAGCCTTATGCTTAATTTGTTTTAAGATATGGTCTAGGTTACTGTTTTTGTCTACGATACTAACACTGACACTAGGGCCAACAGCTTCTATATATCGTCTTAACCAAAGACATATATACATGTGTATATATGTCTCTGTCCTAACACACTAGTTATTATTCGGTCGTTTATTGTATGTGCAGGTGCAAGGGCTACAACACCATGCCGATCGCCGTAATGACGCAAGCTGCTTGTGCATCACAATCGCACTTTATCGGTTGATTTGAAATAAAATCTTCACATGTAAGTTTTATGTAATTTATTTTTCATGCATTCAACCTAAAATTCTGTCTTAATCCATGCTATTAATCATCCTTTACATCTGCATTAAATTTTGTAGGCGTTTTGAGAACTTTCTCGGCTGACATTTCTTATGCCCTCGTGAGAACTTTTCCAGATATGTGGAAGACCATGTGATATATACACATGCTACTTCCCTAATAAGGAAAAATTGAGGCGTGGCTTTAGAAATTTTTGCGGGAAAATTCACAACTGCGCAAAAACAAGTAATTCCCATTTACATAAAGCTATTTGGCTTTGTGACCAACATCTTGATCATTTAATGCTATTCCGATTGCAACCTAAACTTTTTAAAAAGCTATGCTTGTTTAAGATAGACTGGAGTTACCTGCTCTAGCTTGCTATCGCTGCGCGAAGAGACAAGTGTCCACCACTATTTTGTAGAGGCTATTCCCTGTACAGCAAATGTTATTTATAGCACAGACGGTAAGGGCAGATAAGAAGCTGTACACACTGCGTGCAGATATTTTTAAATTCGTCTGCAGTAGCATACACAGCATAGGTATACAGTACCTGATGTAATTTACGAGAGGCTCGTAATGTTTAACCTTGAGGATGTAATTAATTTTGTCGATATTTGTTGATTCTTGGTTAAATGAATGAAACATAATGAAATCCAGTGAGATAAAAATAACCGACAACGCGTCTCTTGAACCTAGGTCAGCCTCGTTATGAATTAGTGGTCACCTGTCTAAATATCTTTGTGATACGCATTGCCAGTCTATATTTAGGATTCTATGAAATATTTTATTTGTTCTTTTTAGACTGAAATTTATATCTACATATATTAAATTATTATATTATTTATATTATTATATATATTTCGAAGATCGCACGATCGGTTTCCATATTGGCGCTTAATGTAAAATTAGGCCTTGATCGCGTGTGTTACAAGCGTTCTACTACTATTTCTCCAAATAAGGCAATATGTCATGTGGTCTTCTCCATATTTGGAAAAATTCCCATGAAGTGCGATTGTAATTCATAATCGGCTTGCGTCATCACGGCGAATGAATACTTTAACACACACAATAAGAGACAGAATAATACGTGTTTTAGGGCAATATATTGATAATTTAAGTTAAGCAGACGTATCCTTAAACCTATTTCTGTGCAATGAAATTTCAATAACAAGGATAACAAAGCCGGTTTTGTAAGAACTTTTACTACTTTAAGTACTTTAAAGAAGGTACTACTTTGTTACGTGAATTAAAAAGGCGGTGCAGAGGTAAAATTTTTATGATCGCTAGAAGACTGTCGAGCAAATGCTCGACGCCTTAAAAAGCTGGCATACTGTATAAAAAATAGATAGTTATGCAAATAAAAAAACAAGAGGCCCAAGTGGGCCTATATCGCTCACCTGAGTACCTATATTATCAGTCATGCATGAAGGAAGAATTCATTTATTTTTGCATTAATGTGACTAAGTCAACACAGATGTTGAAAATATGTCAAATTTTATTTCAGGCTAGAATAAAAAACAACACTTTTTTGCACATCCATTCAGGTGATTTTGATATTAAGCATTTCCTTTGTCTCTGCAAGAAGTCATTCAGGGCAACAAGTTAGTCATTTTCTTTAGGTGGGGCCTTTTGTTGACTGATTTCAAGTCTGGGTCATGAACAACAATTGTTTCAAATATTGTCCAGATATAACTTAAAATTGCCTAATTTCATATGTTGAGTGTTGAGAAACATCTAAAAACTTATTTACATGTGTAAAGAAATGAAAAAAAAATTTTGACCACAGCTGGATTTGAACAGCTACTCTCCATATTTCAATTACCAAGTGGTATATGTACTATTGTGAGAACTGCTTTTTAGACATGGTGGCATTATCTGTTAACCAATTTGGATGAAATTTACCAAATTGATAGAGGACTTTTAGTACTTCATGTATTCCATGTTTCATTAAAATCTTTCATGTGGTATAACAGCAGAAGTGAAAAATGTGATTGAATTGTTCCTATACACCCTCATTTGGAAGTCTTAAAAAATTCATAGAAAATCCAAAAATTGAGATATTGACAAAATTCTTTCAAAGTAACAATCCTTACCATAATTATGATCACAATAGTCCATAAGAAATCATCATTATCAATTAACTAGGAAATATGACACTTTTTTCTGCATTGAATCACCAAGTCCAAAGAAATGTCGAAAAAAATTCTAAAATTTGATTTTGGAAGGGAACCAAAATGACAATACATCTTCACTCATCCCTCTAGATCATTTCTATGCATTCTGTTTGTCTCTGTATACAGCCCGTATGAAAAAGAATATTGTTAAACGAGGGAACTCTTTTGTGACCTACTTTTGACTATGGTGGCGCCACCTGTAAAGAGGTCTGGATGAAAACAACAGAATTTGAAGAGGATCATAAGTGACTTATTTCTACCAAGATTTATTAAAATCTTTCAAACAGTTTTGTAGAAAAAGTTGAAAATGTGAAAAATGGCCAACCCCCCCCCCCCTTTTTTTTTGGAAGTCTTAAACGTAAAATTCCTAATTTCATATGTTGAGTGTTGAGAAACATCTAAAAACTTATTTAGATGTGTAAAAAAAAAAAAAAAATTTTTTGACCACAGCTGGATTTGAACCGCTACTCTCCATATTTCAATTACCAAGTGGTATATGTACCATTGTGAGACCTACTTTTAGACATGGTGGCATTATCTGTTAACCAATTTGTATGATCCGCACAAAAAACAAAACCTTTGAAAAGGACTATGAGTACTTGCATCCTACCCAGTTTTATCACAATCCTTCAAGTTGTTCTGTAGATCAAGTTGAAGATATGAAAAATTGTCCCCCCCCCCCCCTTTTCTTGGAAGTCTTAAAAAATTCATAAAAAATTCAAAAATCGAGATATTGAAAAAATTCCTTCACACCAGCATTCCTTACCATAGAAATGATTAAATGAAACCAAATGAATGCATCAATGTTTACTAAAAGAAAATAATAACTCTTTAATGCATTAAAATAACAAAGTCCAAAATAAAAATGAAAAAACGTCAAAAATTTGATTTCGGAATGGAACCAAAAATATCAACACTTCTTCCCATATGCCTCTATCTCATTCCTATGCAGTCGGTTTGTCGCTGTATGCACCCGATCTGAATAAGAAGTTTGTCAAAGGAGGGTACCCTCTGTGACCTACTTTTGTCTGTGGTGGTGCCACCTGTTCATGGATCCTGACAAAGATGACCACATTTGTCGGGGACCTTGAGTATTTGATGCATGCCAAGTTTCATTGAATTCCAGCAAGTGGTTCCGAAGAAAAAGTTCAAACTGTGAAATGTTTACACCAATTATCCCACCCCCCCTTTTTCTTGAAAGTCTTAAAAAATTCATAAAAAATCCAAAACATAAAATATTGAAAAATTTTCTTCGCAGTAGTATTTCTTACCATCAAAATGATCAAATTAAACCAAATTAATGCATCAATGTTTACTAAAAGAAAAAAATACCTCTTTTCTGCATTAAAATTACCAAGTACAAAAAAACGTCAAAAATTTGATTTCGGAATGGAACCAAAAATAACAACACTTCTTCACACATCCCTCTAGATCATTCCTATGCATTTGGTTTGTCTCTGTATGCCCCCGGTCTGAAGAAGAAGTTTGTCAAAGGAGGGTACCCTCTTTGACCTACTTTTGCCTGTGGTGGCGCCACCTGTTGATGAATCTGGACGAAAAACAACAACACTTGTAGGGGACCATGAGTACTACATGCTTATCAAGTTTCATCAAATTCTGTTCAGTGGTTCTGGGGAAGAAGTCGAAAATGTGAAAAGTTAACGACGAACGACGGACGACGGACGGTGATTGATCACAATAGCTCACTTGAGCCTTTGGCTCAGGTGAGCTAAAAAGAGGTCACCGCTAAACCAGTATATAATATACCCACATCTTGTTATCCTACAAGGTGTCATACAAACTAGAACTAATATCTAATCAAATTATTGTAAATTTAGGTTACCTTTGATACTGGTAAAGTAGTTCAGTTTTTTTCTTCAATTGCTTGTAGGTTAACTGATCTTCTTTGCTTATTCATCATTTCCCATGTTGTCATCCCCCTTTCTCCAACTATAGTTGTATTAAATTTTGAGGTGACATGAAAAGTCCTGTTCAATATGAACACCTTCATAATGCGATCTTTCTTTGTACCAAATTTCACCAAAATGCACTGAAGGGTTTAGAAGGAGTTGCGAAGATAAGGTATTTGCATAGAAAAATCTAAGAAGGGTCATAACTTCTGTAAATTTTTTCAGACAGCATTTCCCTTCAAATATGTACATCTTCATATGGTGTTCCTTCTTTGTACCACATTTCATCAAAATCCACCAAAGGATTAGGAAGAGTTGAGAAGATAAGGTATTTGCATATAAAATCTAAGTCCAAGGGTCGTTACGACCCTGTTAATGTTTTAGGACAGCATTACCCTTCCAATATACACATCTTCACATTGTGTTCTTTTACTGTACAAAGTTTCACAAAAATCCCCCAAGGGTTAGTAAGAGTTGCGAAGACATGATAGGTAGGACAGACAAATGACAGTGTTACAACATAAGGCCAATTAAAATTAACTGGTAGATTTTCATCCCCGCCGCCCCCCCAAAAATCGACTCGCCCCATATATGTTCACGAGGTTGGATGAAAATCTACCTATTAAGTTTAATTAGCCTAATATGTAAACATTTTTATGCCAGGCTATAAAAAAATTGGTTATTCACAAAGACTAAGGACATACATGTATCAAATAAGAAATGTAAATAAAAAAAAAAACATAAATAACAATATCTTCAAAATACATTCTACCACAAATGAATGCATTTGACAAATTATATTTCGACTCATCATATGTTTTAAGTTTGTTCTGGATACCACTATTTTATTTTGTATACATGTAAGGCAATGGGTGCAAGAGGTAAAATTACCACCACTATCTTTCAAAATGTTTAGAAGAAAATGCAGAGTGGAGTCCCTGTTTTCCCACTGTACACTACTTAGTTGAAGTTGCAGAGAAGTAGTCATTGAAGATATGGTAGCAGTTCTAGACTCGAGACAAGTCTGCTCTTGTAATATCATTGGGAAGAAGGTCATCATACACTGTAAACTTTTTGCAAATATCTGTAAAACAATAAATGCAATTTATATTTAATAGCACTTATATTTACCAGTCAAGTATATAAACAAAAGGGCCTGTATTGCTCATCAGAGCTTAGTTCACATATTGAGGACTGCAAAACATTTAAACATAGATTTTACATTTAAATCAAAGATTACCACACTCACCACAATACAGAATTTTTCAAACAAAAAATAAAAAAGAATAGCTTATGCAATACCTTCAGCGTCCACATCTAGTAAAGTAGTTTGAAGTAACTCAGTATTGGAGAAAGTATAGGTGCTACAATTACCAAACTTGCACCTTACATTCATCTTGGAATGCTGACTTGAGCGCATTCATCAGATGATGCATCTGACCTGCATTTTCTGTCTGAGTGACTCAGTTAAGTAGTTTAGGGTAATTCAATATTGAAGACAGTATAGGTACTGCAGTCACCCCAAACTACTTCACCAGATGTAGACATTGGGGGTACAGCATAAGCTCTTTTTAACTTGTCAAGGTGAGCTTAAAACTTGCCTTAGTGTAAAATAAAATAATAAATGTGTTTGCCTCAAGCAGAATTTGAATGGCAACCCTTCAGCAAGCTAGAAGTAGTCTATAACAAAATTACAAAAAATTCATAAGAAATCCCAGAACACTTAATGTTGACATATCACTTTCAAGTAACCTTTCAAATAGATATTATCTAATAAATGTCAGCAAAACAAAATGCTATATTACTTGTTGAATAAATAAATAACTAACAACAATATTTATTTGGCCTCGGACTAGTTTGACCCAATGAAAATGTTTGATTTTGGTCATGTGACTGACCAAAATTCTTGTGTAGAGTCATTTGTGAAAATTTGTAGGGCAATGGTGGACAATAAGCAAAACTAGACTGAGAATCATAATATAAACTACGTTGGTGTTCTGGACTGATCATTTGTGTGTACGGTAAATTGTCCTCAACATAATAAAACAGTAATTAGGTTTGTTACTGACTTTACATGGAAATATGTCAGATTGATAAAGCCCTATTTCCGTGTAAGGTCAGTAACAAACCTAATAACTAATACTGGAAAAGACCAAGGCATTTGCAGTTTCTTGTATGCCTGGCCCTTTACATTGTCCCTGAGCAGATATACTAAACTGAATCTAGTATATAAGTTCAGAGCCAATGTAAAGGGTCACAAAAGAAGATACAAACATTTGTGGAAATGACCAAGTCAGAAATGAGGTAAAATAAGTGTCAGATATTAAATTTAAGAATGGAACCATGAAACGAAATATTTCTCAAGAACCTTTCATTCTGGTCCACTCAGTTTGTTGATCTATGCAGCCAGTCTGAAGAAGCTTGTAAAAGGAGGACATCCTCTTGGGCTTATAATGCCCTTCCCTGGATCCACCACTTGATGGATCATACCAAAAAGCAGTGGCATTTGTCTGTTACAGTGACTAATTCATACCTTCCCAGCATCATCAAAATCCAACCCTTTTTTCAATCTTAAATATTTGTTAAAGTCCTAGAAAACATTTTTGTACATCATTTCTTTCAAATTACATTCATTATATTAAAATCAGTAAAAATACACACAACAACACATTATACAAAACCTACATGGAGTAAATCTATGGGCCAAGATGACAAAAAGAAAAAAAGTCCAAAAATGTCAAAAATTTTGAAACGGACCACAATATACAACACTTTCAAGACACCCTTCTAGATCACTCTGATGTATTCAGTTTGATGATCTATGCAGCTGGTCTGAAGAAGTTTATTAGAAGAGGGTATCCTCTTAGGCCTATGATGCCCCATCCTAGATTTATTCCTTGACGTAACTCGTAAAAAAAACCCCCTGATTTGTAGGGGACCTTAAGTACTACATACTAACCAAATTTCATCAAAATCTTTCAATTAGGTCTAAAGCAGAAGCCTATCAAAGCTAATTATTACAAACTTATAGTATATTCTAATCTCTTTTCAATCTTCAGAAAATTGCAAAGAATCCTAGAAATTAATTATGTATTCCATTTCTTTTTATTCCATTCTGTATTACATTTATTACGATAAAATCATTTAAAATACACAAATTAATGTATCATAAACAGTCTACATAAAATAAAAATTCCCCTAAAAATATATGAACAAAGTACAAAAAATGTAAAAAAAATTTTCATAAAGTCTTTATGTGATTTGAATGATAAAAAAACAAGTGCAACACCTAGCATAGCATAATACGCTTGTTGCTTAGTTTGAAGGAATAAAACCTAAAAGTATGGAAACTATCCCCCATTGTCAACAGTTCTGTGAAATATTATTCAAATCTGTCAAATGGGTTAAAAGTTATGGATGTCTTTGCAGATATGACCTTGGTTCAAGGTCATGACACACCCTTGGGTCCTGGGCAACAATTCTGTGAAAAAAGTACTCATATTAATGCAAGGGGTAAAAGATATGACCCAGTCAAATATTTACCCATCATATGCATTGTGACCTTGACCTTTTAGATATAACCTTGGTTCAAAGTCAAGATATATCCTTCGGTCCTGGGCAACAATCCTGTGAAATATTATTCAAATCCATGTTAGGAGTAAAGAGTTAAGGCCTGGACAAATATTTGCTCATCATATGCATTGTGACCTTCACCTGCAGATATGACCTTTGAGTAAAGGTCATGACACAACCTTGGGTCCTGGGCAACGATTCTGTGAAATATTACTCAAATCTATGCTAAGTGTAAAAAGTTATGGCCTGGACAATAATCTGACATTAGCACTGTGACCTTGATCTTGCAGATATGACCTTAAAAATCAATAAGGTTCATCGTTCAATCATAAAAAAGGAGTGTTCAAAGTTTAAAAGCATAAACAGCTTGGTCTGTACCTTGTTTACAAGTTGCATTCTCAAAAATTTGCTATTTTTAACCCCCAAAATGACCTTGACCATTGATCTTGATATTAACAAGAGGCCCAAGTGGGCCTATATCGCTCACCTGAGTACCTAGATTATCAGTCATGCATGAAGGAAGAATTCATTTATTTTTGCATTAATGTGACTAAGTCAACACAGATGTTGAAAATATGTCAAATTTTATTTCAGGCTAGAATAAAAAACAACACTTTTTTGCACATCCATTCAGGTGATTTTGATATTAAGCATTTCCTTTGTCTCTGCAAGAAGTCATTCAGGGCAACAAGTTAGTCATTTTCTTTAGGTGGGGCCTTTTGTTGACTGATTTCAAGTCTGGGTCATGAACAACAATTGTTTCAAATATTGTCCAGATCTAACTTAAAATTGCCTAATTTCATATGTTGAGTGTTGAGAAACATCTAAAAACTTATTTACATGTGTAAAGAAATGAAAAAAAAATTTTGACCACAGCTGGATTTGAACCGCTACTCTCCATATTTCAATTACCAAGTGGTATATGTATTATTGTGAGAACTGCTTTTTAGACATGGTGGCATTATCTGTTAACCAATTTGGATGAAATTTCCCAAATTGATAGAGGACTTTTAGTACTTCATTTATTCCATGTTTCATTAAAATCTTTCATGTGGTATAACAGCAGAAGTGAAAAATGTGATTGAATTGTTCCTATACACCCTCATTTGGAAGTCTTAAAAAATTCATAGAAAATCCAAAAATTGAGATATTGACAAAATTCTTTCAAAGTAACAATCCTTACCATAATTATGATCACAATAGTCCATAAGAAATCATCATTATCAATTAACTAGGAAATATGACACTTTTTTCTGCATTGAATCACCAAGTCCAAAGAAATGTCGAAAAAAATTCTAAAATTTGATTTTGGAAGGGAACCAAAATGACAATACATCTTCACTCATCCCTCTAGATCATTTCTATGCATTCTGTTTGTCTCTGTATACAGCCCGTATGAAAAAGAATATTGTTAAACGAGGGAACTCTTTTGTGACCTACTCTTGACTATGGTGGCGCCACCTGTAAAGAGGTCTGGACGAAAACAACAGAATTTGAAGAGGATCATAAGTGACTTATTTCTACCAAGATTTATTAAAATCCTTCAAACAGTTTTGTAGAAAAAGTTAAAAATGTGAAAAATGGCCAAACCCCCCCCCCCCCCTTTTTTTTTGGAAGTCTTAAATGTAAAATTCCTAATTTCATATGTTGAGTGTTGAGAAACATCTAAAAACTTATTTAGATGTGTAAAAAAAAAAAAAAAATTTTTTTGACCACAGCTGGATTTGAACCGCTATTCTCCATATTTCAATTACCAAGTGGTATATATACCATTGTGAGACCTACTTTTAGACATGGTGGCATTATCTGTTAACCAATTTGGATGATCCGCACAATAAACAAAACCTTTGAAAAGGACTATGAGTACTTGCATCCTACCCAGTTTTATCACAATCCTTCAAGTTGTTCTGTAGATCAAGTTGAAGATATGAAAAATTGTCCCCCCCCCCCCTTTTCTTGGAAGTCTTAAAAAATTCATAAAAAATTCAAAAATCGAGATATTGAAAAAATTCCTTCGCACCAGCATTCCTTACCATAGAAATGATTAAATGAAACCAAATGAATGCATCAATGTTTACTAAAAGAAAATAATAACTCTTTAATGCATTAAAATAACAAAGTCCAAAATAAAAATGAAAAAACGTCAAAAATTTGATTTCGGAATGGAACCAAAAATATCAACACTTCTTCCCATATGCCTCTAAATCATTCCTATGCAGTCGGTTTGTCACTGTATGCACCCGATCTGAATAAGAAGTTTGTCAAAGGAGGGTACCCTCTGTGACCTACTTTTGTCTGTGGTGGTGCCACCTGTTCATGGATCCTGACAAAGATGACCACATTTGTCGGGGACCTTGAGTATTTGATGCATGCCAAGTTTCATTGAATTCCAGCGAGTGGTTCCGAAGAAAAAGTTCAAACTGTGAAATGTTTACACCAATTATCCCACCCCCCTTTTTCTTGAAAGTCTTAAAAAATTCATAAAAAATCCAAAACATAAAATATTGAAAAATTTTCTTCGCAGTAGTATTTCTTACCATCAAAATGATCAAATTAAACCAAATTAATGCATCAATGTTTACTAAAAGAAAAAAATACCTCTTTTCTGCATTAAAATTACCAAGTACAAAAAAACGTCAAAAATTTGATTTCGGAACGGAACCAAAAATAACAACACTTCTTCACACATCCCTCTAGATCATTCCTATGCATTCGGTTTGTCTCTGTATGCCCCCGGTCTGAAGAAGAAGTTTGTCAAAGGAGGGTACCCTCTTTGACCTACTTTTGCCTGTGGTGGCGCCATTTGTTGATGAATCCGGACGAAAAACAACAACACTTGTAGGGGACCATGAGTACTACATGCTTATCAAGTTTCATCAAATTCTGTTCAGTGGTTCTGGAGAAGAAGTCGAAAATGTGAAAAGTTAACGACGGACGACGGACGACAGACGACGGACGACGGACGGTGATTGATCACAATAGCTCACTTGAGCCTTTGGCTCAGGTGAGCTAAAAATCGATAGGGTTCGTCCTCATGCCATAAGAAATAAGTGTACTAAGTTTGAAAGTCCTAGCCTAAACGGTATGGTCTGTATTGTGTTAACAAAGTACGGACAGACCCACAGACCAAAGAACCAATGGACCCACAACACCATACCATAATACCTCTGTCTATTACAGGCGTATAAAAATTAAATGTTTCATCTTTTCAGAACACCCATTAACCATTAGTTTTTAAATCCACACATTCCCTCTAAAGAACATCTTGACAGACCTGTAATCAAATTAAAACACACAAACTGTGTAGCTGGCCATTAGCACTACAAATATACCAGATCTAATCAAAGTCTGTCAGGCAGTTTAGAAGACGCTGAAAATGTGAAAAGTCTGCAAACAATGGACAATGCACTATCACAATAGCTCAGCTGTGTCCTCAGCTCAGGGTCCGGTGCCATAAACTGAGAATATACTTAAGTCATAATTTCATATTCTTCTGTTCATCAATGAATTAATACCTGGGATTTGGATTTTATTTAGTATTGTTCTATTGATTAAAAGAATTAAACCATTCTGCATGAGCATTTCTTTGAACGTTTGATAATGGAATAAATTATAATGAAATATTTGACTTAAATATATTCTCAGTAGCGCCGGACCCAAGTAATCAAGTCAAGTAAAAACAAATATACAAGCATCAAAAGCGAAAACAGCACTTGATTTTACCCAACATGTAATACTGGTATTTCTAAATTTCAATCAGGTACTGTAATAAGGGGGAAATATTTAAGTCTTTGTATACAAACACAGCCAGTGAAAGCATAGATTAGAATGTGTGACCTCTTGCTTACACACAGATAGGCAGACAAATAGATGAAGAGACAGATGCCATACATGGTAATATCTTCAATCACAAAGTGGTACAAAAAGATGCTGATTCAAACTCTATCTTTTTTCAACTTTATAATTTGCTTACAAAACAGAGATATTTTTGTGCTGTTTTATACTGAGACTTTATACAGAGATATTTTTGTGCTGTTTTATACTGAGACTTTATACAAAATTAACCAGAAGCATTGATGCTGCTTTTTCATCTCTTGACTGATATGTTGTTTTAAATCATGAAAATAGATTATATAATCAAAGGCTTGAAGAGCCATAAAGACGTCGAGCTAAATTTGATTTAAAGCTGTCAAAAGTAGCAGAAATTGACCAGTTGTGTTCATCACTTTTGATGAATTCCAATAATTTTTGGAATAGAGTAAAGATAAAAGCTTAAACACCTACAGTCATATATCATATAATATCAAAATGTGAATGAAAGTTGTTAGTAGGCAAAATAGCTCTCCGATGGGGCTTTGTCAAAAAGTAAGATGTATGGTAAACAGTTTCTTGATGGGGTCCGTCGTTATGAGCAAGTCAAGGGTTATAAGTAGTATTAATTATGACATCATCATAACATTTTATTGTTCTTTACGTCATTCTTGCAGAAATATGTCAAATGTCTTATCACAAAGAATGTATACATGTGATATCAATTGAACGCCATTGCCATTTTTTTACAAAGATAGAAATGGATGAGGTGTTACCATTGCCTGTAAAATATGGAAGCCTTATGCTTAATTTGTTTTAAGATATGGTCTAGGTTACAGTTTTTCGTCCTAACACACTAGTTCTTATTCGGTCGTTTATTGTATGTGCACATGTAAGGGCTACAATGCCATTCCATTCGCCGTAATGACGCAAGCCGATTGTGAATCACGCTTTATCGGTTGATTTGGAATAAAATCTTTACATGTGAGTTCTACTTCATTTATTTTTCATGCATTCAATCTAAATTTCTGTCTTAATCCATGCTGTCATCCTTTAGGCCTACATCCGCATTAAATTTTGTAGGCGATTTGAAAACTTTCTCAACTGCCATTTTTATGCCGTCGTGGGAACTTTTCCAGATAACAGGAAGACCATGTGATATATACACATGCTACTTCCTTAATAAGGAAAAAATGAGGCATGTCTTTAGAAATTTTAGCGGGAAAATTCACAACCTTGCAAAAACAAGTAATTCCTATTTAGATAAAGCTATTTGGTTTTGTGACCAACATCTTAAACATTTAATGTTATTCCGATTGCAAGCTAAGCTTTTTAAAAACACTATGCTTGTTTAAGATAGACTGGAGTTACCTGCTCTTGCTTGCTATCACTGCGCGAAGAGACAAGTGACCACCGCCATTTTGTAGAGGCTATTCCCTGTCCAGCAAGAGTTATTTATAGCACAGGCGGTAAGGACAGATAAGAAACTGTACACACTGTGCGTAGATATTTTTAAAATTCGTCTGCAGTAGCATACACAGCATAGGTATACAGTACCTGATGTAATTTACGAGAGGCTCATGATGTTTAGCCTTGAGGATGTAGTTAATTTTGTCAATATTTGTTGATTCTAGGTTAAATGAATGAAACAAAATGAAATCCATTGAGATAAAAATAACCGATAACGTGCCACTTGAACCTAGGTCAGCCTCGTTATGAATTAGTGGTCACTTGTCTAGATATTTTAAAATCTTTGTGACACCCATTGCTAGTCTATATTTAGGATTCTATGAAATATTTTATTTGTTCTTATTTAGACTGAAATTTATATCTAAATATATTATTATCATCAGAGACATATATACACAGATCGGTTTCCATATTAGCGCTTATATGTCAAATTAGGCCTTGATCGTGTGTGTTACAAGCGTTCTACTAAGATTTCTCCAAATAAGGCAGTATCTCACGTGGTCTTTCCCATATTTGGAAAATTTCCCATGAAGTTCGATTATAATTCATAATTGGCTTGCTTCATTACGGCGAATGAATATTTTAACATACACAATAAGCGACAGAATAATAAGTGTTTTAGGGCAATATATTGATAATTGAAGTTAAGCAGACCTATGCTTAAACCTATTTTTGTGCAATGAAATTTCAATAACAAGGATAACAAAGCCGGTTTTGCAAGAACTTTTACTACTTTAAGTGCTTTAAAGAAGGTACTACTTTGTTACGTGAATTAAAAAGGTGGTGCAGAGGTAAAATTTTTACGATCGCTAGAAAACTGTCGAGCAAATGCTCGACGCCTTAATAAAACGGTTACAGACTTTTGACTATGAGGTGATATCTATTGTATTTGAAAATAATGACTGCAGTTATACCACTTTAATACAACCTCATATACCTCAGTCAATATTTTCAAATTCAGTTGATTAATATCACAGCAAAATTCACTTGGTCAAAAGTCCAAAATTGTATGATATTATTAAATTTACCACATGATATTCCTGTGATTTGAGTAGAGTTGTCAAACATTTCAGGACTCTCTCTACATAGATCTCTGGTATACCTAAGATATACACAATTAGAATACACAATTAGACTCTATTTATATTTACATCCCTTTTATGATAAAAATCCCAGTAGCAGGGATTATATGGGGTTTTATTTCTATACTGTGTAAGCATATGCATAAAAGTGGTAGAGATATAACTTCAGGCCTTGTCATCACAATGATAATTCCAGCACTAAAGCTCCATTGTCCAAAAAAGATTCTGAATGAACTTATTCAAAATGTGAAAATTTAAATCGATGGCTTCATTTTCATGAAATTTAATAAATATTCACTTTTAACTTATTTTAATCATATGCATTTCAGTAGAACTTTGTATATACATAAAACAGATATTTATTTTACCTTGGGAAATATAATCCAAACATTTAAGGATTATTTTCCTGTTTCCGACAATAGAATTTTTGTAAGTTGTTATAGGTCCCTTTGACTCCAGTGTTGCTAGCTCAAAAACCTCTATCATCAGGTCTTTCAGGGTTACCAGCTATAAAATGAAATTTTATCACAGTTTATTCTCAATAAGATAAACATCAAGATAAAAACAAAAACAAATGACTAAGATTTAAACTTAAAAGAAAGAAGGTAATGTTCTACTGGCCACATGATAGACATGTTTGTAAGGAGATAAGATCATTTACTGTAGTGACTTTAATGAGATGTCTATAATAATTCATTACCTGGTATCTAAAATATTAGATAACAGAAAATGTTCGTTACATCAACAAGTGTTATCATTCTAGAATACAAATGGATGTATATTGCAGAAGAGGTATCAGTTACAAGGGTCCTTTATTCTTTATTTCATTTAGACATTAGAAAGACTGAAATAACATTGAGAAATAGTTACAAGCCTTACCCTATAATCCAGTCTCGACTCAAGGTCACGTATCAATAGGACTTAGCTTCCCAAAGCAGTATCAAAACAAAAATATTAAGATGGCTGCCATGGATTGATTGATTGATTGATTTTTGTTTAACGTCACACCACAAATATTTCACGTATATGGTGACGTCATCTGCCTGATGCAGGGCATACAAATTTCGACCTTTGCAACAGACCCATCCAATGCAGTGAGGGATCTTTAACGTGCCATGTATACCACGACACGGGGCCTCGGTTTTTAATGTCTCATCTGAAAGACAGAACACTGGCATGACCAGAGTGGGACTTGAACCCCGGCCTCCCAATTAGGAGTCCAGCACGACACCACTAGGCCATGGCTGCCATGGAGACATCTCTAATATTAGATAGGTCAAATAGTTCTTTTGATCATCTACAAATCATATCTTATCACCAATATTGTCCCATGTTCCTAGAACGTACCACTCAAGAGGAAACGTGATAACAAGGGAAGTTTATGTATGACACTATTTACATAATTTAGAATTGATTTTGACTTCATTGAAAATTAAGTTGTCCATTTTCAGTCAATGAAAAATCATATGCATTTGTATACAACAACATGAGTGATTGCATTTATAAATAGGGTTTATATAAGAAAGAATAGGTTTTGTATAGTAAATCTCTCTTATAGTTAAGATATAACACACATTGTTTTGTTTTAGATATTTTCATACCTTGAGTTTGTTTGTCACAATACATTGCAATGTATGACATACTACATCCACACATCTCCCACTGTGTTGTATCTGGGTCAATATTCCACTGTACGCATTGCCAGCCTCTTTACCACAAACAATTTGTAACGGAAGGGTGAAAATGTATTCTAGAGATTGTATATTTCCACAGTTTCTGAAAGTAAACAGCAAATTGTATCAACTATATTGTATTACTTTGTTCAATGTTTCTTTTTTTTATCTCACACTTTGAATTTTTCACCTATTGTTTGCAGTCAGTGATTATTAATAAAGGGACTGATATCAAGTCAGAGTAGGGGTTCTGAGGACCGCTTAGGTCTAGCATTTTTGTGGTAGACAAAAGATGCCCTGCCTTGAATATACTACTATCCTTTTCCTTCAAAATAAAAAAGAGGATTAATTAAACAGAGAGGGGTGATCTAAAATATACAATGAATTAAATAAACTGAATAGTATATATACATTGAAAACTGAGAAAACAAAACTGTTTCATACCATCTCTGAAGTTTTTTTGACTATTTAGATTAAATGTGGCTAACATATCCCTACAAGGCTGCATGTTACAAAGAAAATGTGTTACCTTGTAACTATGGTACTGAAGAAAGTTTTCAATGTACGACAGGGTGCTTTAATTATTACTGAAAATACCATAGTATCATGAAAGTTTTCTGCTTTAAACATTAAATATGTGTAAATCTTCCATGTTTGTTGATTTTCTCTTGTTGTAGTCATTGTTCCATATTTGTTGATTTTCTATTATTGTAGTCATGGTCTTTTCCATGTCATCATTTATCACTGTTTATGTCTGAATCAGCATAGTAAACCAACATCACAACATGAAGAGGTAAACTGCTACATGTATCAGCTTTGTTAATATAGACATGCTGTCAAATGTTTACCTACCTGTAATTGACTGACTGTTTAGCAATGTGCACTGAAGTGTGAAACAACAGATAGTATCTGATATTTAGGACATAGCATACATGTACATATTATATAGTGACCTGAGATTTAGTTCAGAATTCAGAATTCTCATATCTGGTATTTAGGAAACACTTTATAATGGAAATGAATTGACAATTGTCAAGACTAATAAATCTGCCTTGTGAATAAGGAAATTCTGTTACCATAGATTCTGGACTTCTCCAGTTACACTGCAATGACATGTACTTATCTGATAACATGATGTATACATATATATATACATGTATTTATATATATAACTGTAAAGCAACATAAACACTTTGTATGTTTGTGATGACATGAATACTACTAAACGTCACACGTTTCCCCAATCTCCAAGATAACATGTAACTTATAATGTGAATACAATGCACCTGAGTTCACATGAATACCATCCAGATTTCTTATAACACTGATACATGTATAACACTTTTTACCCATCTTATTTCTTTCTTTGTCGACATGTGTGTGAGAGGGGGGAAGGGGGTGTAATTTTTTGTTTTGTTATATAGCTGCAATGTGCATGTATAGGTGAAAATCTGTTGTACTAAAGATTTTCAATAATTTATTCCCTATAATGAATACTGTAATGTTTATTGTAAGCAAGGAATTGGTGACACACCATAATGGTTAATGACATTATAAAACACACGACAAGTTCAAGGGTTCTGGAAGAATTAAACATCAATGTTTCTGATTATGACTTAGATAAGTCATTGTTTCTTGCTCCATATGTGTATATACATTTACTTACTTTATATACCTATCAGCTTTGTGAGAAATTCCATCCATGACATTTTACATGATCTTAAGCACTACCATTGTGAAAACGAAAGCAGAGACTAGAATCAAATATTGTTCAAGTGACCTTACTACCTAAAAATATAAGACAGTACCCGTGTGATGACATATGGACTGTAGCCATTTTCTGCGCTTTCAATACATCAGATTTTCCTACATCATGAACCAGCTGAAAGATTTTTAAAATATCATCTGCATTGTCTCGCCTGAAATACAACACATATAGATATAATAAGTAAATACATGCATATACCAAATTTATACAGCAGATATAAAAAGAACTATCTCCTGTTGTTCAATGAGACAACTACCATCCTCAGTAACTTTTCATCAAATGACAATGTTAAAAAAACCCTTTAATCAGCCTAAATTTGACCTTTCAGAATGAAATGATTGCTCATCATATGATATTTCAAACTATATAATACATAAAAGTTTACTGGTAGCGTATAGATTCGACTGTTCTAAGGAAATCACATTCTCAAGACTCATGAAATGCATCTTTGGCAAAACTGTATAAATCAGGTATATATTCTGAAATTTGGATATGGACGAATGCAAGACCCCAAAGTGAGAAATCTGCCATAAGTAGTCTACCAAACAACAAACAAGTCTATAAAATAAAATTTTGTTAAGCTTGTACATTACATTAAATTGAACAACCAAGCTTCAAATCTTAAGCTATTTTGAACCTTTATCTAAATTTGGTGCCTCAATATGATGGCATACTGTTGTTAAGTGATGTAATTGTATGAACTTCACATACCGTTTTGCAGATATACAAAGAACCAAAATTACCAAAAAAATGTTCTTATAGCAGAATTAATACTTTGCTAACATCACTGGGCTTGAAGTGAGGATTAGTGACTCTGGTCCTCAGACTATTTACACAAAATTAAACAACAGTGATCCAGAAGATGATGTAGCACTTCTCAACATCAGTCTCATTCAGTAAATAACTAACTCTTATTGGATAGAGTAATGCACTTTATACTTACACTGAGAAGAATTTGAACAAACACTGTATTGCAGGTAGTACTAGATCTATCTCACAAGAATGCAGAAAAAGCAGCAACTGGCCAGTAATATCTTCAGTAGACAATGCTATGAAACTTTCAGTAGCTTCTGTCATTATGTCCAAAGTTTGTTTTACTAGTCTAGATGTCCCTTTGTTACACTGATTTGAATGGAATTCTTTTACAGAAGTTTTAATCGAAGAAGCAATTGAATGAATTATTTTTTCTTCTGTTGCTGAAAAAGTGTTTGACTCAGTACTATTTAAATACTGTATCAGAAACTGACATGATTCCTTGGACAAATAAATACTTCTTCCATCTCGAAGATTTGTCCATGCCTGCTCCAGGATATCTATGGAAAGAAGATATTCATCAGGATAGATATGCCAAATACAAGACAAACAATATTTGTGGTCAACAACATTTTCATGAAAACATTAAAATATTAGTCACATCTTCACATATAGTTTCAAATGACCAGCAGAAATGGTTCATACTGGTAATTCTAAGTGACCATAACAATGACACAATGTGTAAGTTTACACGTGTTTTGTCTGCTCAAATAAGAGAGATATCTGTTTGTTTTACTTACCTGACCATGGCAGAACACGTTTCATCATGGCTACATTTTCTTTCACATGGTTACAAAGAGTGTGATAATAAGACACTGCAATGGTGAGATCTTTTAATAAATCATGATTGAAAATAGCCAGCAGAAGTTCCATATTTGACTCCAGGGATACTGATGGTATGGTCACACCACACAACTTAATGCAGAAAGCAACAAGAGAGGAGTTGTAACTGGTAGGGGATGTTGTTATTGCTCTCATTAAACTTATAAGTTCAAGCATGTTGTGTGGAATTCTTGATTCATCTAATATGTGACATTTTCCTTTAAAAGAAAAGACAATGAAAATTCATATTCATAGTACATTTTCCTTTTTTAGAGTTTACATTACAATTATAATTTTTATTTCTAAAACTTTTTTCACTTTTTTGCTCAAGGTTGCTGTTCTGGCCCTAATTTTGGCCTGACCCTAAATTTTTTTTATTGCACTTTCCGTAGAAAATTATTCCAATATTGAATATTTGCCTTAAAATGTAGTTATTAACGTCAAGAGGATACTTGTTGGCTAAAAATACAGTGCAATATCATTTTGCGTGGTGCCTTATTACTCATGCATTGAAATCTCTTACTGCATTTTTCATACTATTATTACTGTTATTGCCATTTCCTATGATTATATAGTCATACTATGTGCCTTTGCCAATAATTACTATTGTTCTTGAGCGAATAAATCATTGTCATTTATGTGGACAATTTGTGCCATAATTATATGACGTACTAACAATTACAAAGTGTGCATGTATGTTGATGATACTGTAGTTGTGATACTCTGTATTCAAGGAAATATGAAAGTCTACAACCAGTTTTGTTCAACAATAATCTTATATATATATATATATATATATATATATATATATATATATATATATATATATATATATATATATATATATTTATTTTTTTTTTATATACACATACCGAATATAAGGCATTGAAATTTCAAAATTACCAGGTACCAAATTTATCAATTGTGAATAGAATTTATCCTTCCACAGTTTGTAAAAAAATGTGACATGCAGAGTATTTTCAAGTGCTCTATTTATGACATTATAAACAAATATGTTATTTGTCAGACCCTCAGACATCACCACAAATCAAAATTCAAGAATCAAGGCACATTTAATTTATATGCTGATTCTTGAAAGAGAAAATCAAATAATTATAAAGGTTACTTATTGCCTATTAAACCGTGACTCCCTTTTGTTTCAAATGAGTTTTGTTAAATGAAATCATCACATTTTGATTTTCAGAGGAAATTCTAACTAAATGTAGCATGTAACTACAGTAGATCGAATGCAATTTTTTCTACCTTCACTATACATTACGTCAAATAACTTCTCAAGATACGTATCATCTTTGATGGCAAACTCCTTTTTCTTCAACAGAGTAAATACAGCGTTTAGTTTACATTTGAAAATTCCCTCCATGTTAGATGTCTTTGGTGCGACTTGTCTAAGACCTGTTTGACGGGAACCGAAGGGAAGTGCGAGTCAGGACCCTTTGCCAACCTTGAAATGGCACTGAGAATATCTCGATCTCTTACAAGAGCCTTAAAAGTAAATATTTTCATATTTTAAGTATTCTACTTTGCCATGTGCATTGGCAGTTTCTTTGTAGCTACGAATATATATTTTGTGTCCTGTTCGACCTTTCATTTAGACAAGATTTACTCTGACACCCGACACGAATATGCACAGCATCATGCCGGTCATCTTCTTCTTTAGTGTAAACACACTCGATCAACTTTAACCATCACGTGCCTATGCATGCGCTGTGGCAGGGGATAAAAATAAAAGAACTGATTTTACAATTAAAACTATATACATGGTATAGCTGTTATTTGCTTTTACTAAGTTTTAGGTTTTATCGGGTTGAGAACAACCTGTCATTTTAGAGACATCACTCGATTGTGTAACATTCTTTGTTTTCAGTAATCATTTCAGGTACTAATAAATGAAATTTTGGAATTATCTTTTCAAATTCAAAATGACTTTAGGTAGTAGAAGCAGACGGGTCAGGTTGTTCCGCCCTTTTGATAATTCGCCTCCAGGTCGTTTCGCCCTTATGGCATTTCATCCTGGGTTGTTTCACCCTGATTCGTCCTTTATGTGAGTCGTTTCGCCCCTTTCTTTCATGTCTCTGTATATATGTAGTTATAGTTATACGTGGACTTTTTAAACAGATAATTAAAATCAATTACAGGCATAATTGAGATTCATCTCTAATTTCTAATTAGTTCCTTTGATATTTCTTAAACTGGAATGCAACGTAAATGTTTGTTATACTTTTGTGTCATAAGGGCTGTACTGACCCGCCATCTCTGACTATATGCAATCATTTGATTATCAATCTCTCCTTCAAAGACATAAACACAGTTCTACTTGTGCTGGTAATAGGGTTGGTGGTGGTATGGCTTCTAGTTGTTTTGGTGGCAGGGTAGGTGGTGGAAGGTTGTCTGGTTCTGTTGGGTTGTGTTGTGTGACGACCAACTAATATGAATGTGGCCAAAGTAACTGAGAAATGGGGATAAAGGTTATTGATCTACCAAGTTATGAAATAATAAGGGCGAACTGGGGTGAAAGAACCCGGGGCGAAATGACCCCGTGTGAATTGCCATAAGGACGAAACGACCCAGAACCGAGGCAGAGACATACATAAAAAGAGATTGGAAACTTGTCACTTCGTACGGCATATGAAGCACGTTCTTTTGTTATGCTAATTAGGTGACTGTGCTCTACAATACACCGATTTTAACCGTCGGATGTCGCTTGGGGACATATAGTGCAGTTGGTTTTCTCCTGCTGATGCACCTCAATTCAAATTTTACAGTCACCTATTACTTTTTTTTTCTTTTATCTTTTTTGTTAATTTCATCGATGTGTAGAAATAAAATTCTCCTTTTTCTTTCTAACAAATTGAAAAAAATTTATATCATTAATCATTATAAAAATATTTTTAAAAGCAAGATTTTTAGTGAGACGCCTTCATTTCCTGCTTTTTTTTTTTAAACGTTTATTTCTCTTTAGATATTTATTCATTTAACAGCGTTTGTTACCATTTACGAGTTGTTGATATATGCAATCTACTGTTTGTTTAACTAATCAGCATTATCACCCCAGGGGAAGCACCAGCGTCTGTCTTTTTCATTCATGGGCAGTACATTTTGTAAATAACAATGTTGTGTTTATTTAAAAATTCGGATGATAAATAGCAAATGAAATAATGTTTTATCTTATATGCACTGTTGATTGTATGAGCTGTTTTACTCTCGCCTATGTAAAGAAGTAAGAAGAAAATGGTGAGCCGGGCGGCTAAAGAAATTTCACGTTGCAATATGTTCAATTATGTGTTGATAACTTCTTCAATTCGTAATTAAATGGCAACTTTGATTTATTAATGTGTCTGTGCTTCCCCCCCCCCCCCTTCTGCAGTTAAACAGCACTTGTTGCCATTTTATAGGAGTTGTTTATATTTATCTATAATTAAGGCTGAGCAGTCAATGCATGTAGGTAGTAAATAACAATTTAATGCTTATTTTAATGTTCAGATGGTAAATCATAAAACAAAATAATTTCTGTACCTGGTATGCACACTTCTCGTGATATGAACAAGATTTACTCCTTGCAAAGTAAAAAAAAGAAAACAAATAAGAAATTGGCGACCCGCCAGCCACAGGAAATTTGCATTGCAAGATGTCCCATTACGTGTTTATAACTGCTTCAGTTTGTACTAAAATAACAACTATGACTTCTTTGATGTTTATAGAATGACTTTCAATATAAAAACAATATATATATCGACAGGTAATATGATTATTTTGTTCCATATGGTATGCTATCGGTTTTCTTGTTAAAAACGATTGAAGATTTCCCGCCTATATAAAATTGGATTAAAAACAAATAACGAATAAAGTCTTGCACACTCAATGATATAAAATGTGTCTGAAACCTTTCTTAACATGCACATGTGAGTTTAGTCATGTAGAGGACATTATCTTTGTTGTTTTAACAATTTTTCTTACCGTTATTGTTTCTCAGCGGGTTCAGTAGGGAGGGGAAAAATGTCACAAGATCTTCAAATAGGGATGGGTAATTATGCATGATTTACAGATAGTTCATACGAAATCAAAGAACTATACCTATAATAAACTTTGATGGTGCTATAAACAAAAACTTGTGGCATGTGCTTCTATATTGTGTAAAATTTTTTACTACAACCAAGTGAATGTTTTCCCAGGTCTATCACCGACTAATGGCTTCTGATCGGGGTTATGGCTTTATATTGAATAGACCAGAAATGAAATGTTTAATGATTCATATGATTAGTATATTGCTTTTTTTACTTACCTGAACTACCTTTGTTTGAAAAGCGTTGCAAATTTCTCTTCTTTGTGAGCTTAATACTTTCAAGCGAATGAATGCCGAGAACAATATGGCAGACTTCTGGCTTATCGAGATGCCTGTCGGGAAATGTTATTTATGTCAGAGGGCTATATAACTTTCAACGGGAGTTTCCGATCTCTGTGTATATATGTCTCTGGTAGAAGCGATGTAAGGGACGTAATTCTGTAAAGTGTTTAAAACGTTTACATGTATGGGTGCTTTTCAAGCATGTTTCAGACCTAGACCTATGTCATTCACATAACAACCTTTATTACTGATTTTATCTAAATTATATTCGTGTACACACGTTTTTCAAGCATTTTTAAATAAAGACCTATGATATTTGTAAACATAACAGATGATCATCTCTCCTATATTCGCAGAGTTATCATCGTTTGTCATAATGATCAGTTTTTCTTCCACAAGGGAGTGAAAGATAAGTGACACGTGCTTTATCAGAAATGACGCTGACCCAGTTACTGGCATCTAACTAACGTCATTGTGTATTGAATGTGACGTAAGGCATTTGTGGCTTTGTAGATTTTATGGTGGTTGGTTATGTATGGTAAAGACTAAGTACAACGTCAGTATTTTCAAATATCCATGTATTCAGTAATTTTAAGTGCTTCATTTCTCGGCAGCTTAGTGAACAAATCTAGTGGTGGGTTTGTTCTTCTTTGAAATAGGCCAAACGTGTTGTTCCACATGGAAAACCTCAAAAAGCATGTATCAATGTTTGCAAACAAACCTTGTTGGTAATAGAATATATGTAATTACGCAGACTCATAGTTCACAGTCAAGATCACAAGATAATTTCACCTAAATATCGTCAGAAAGGGTTTCATAAATGAAGTACACATACCATAGGCGGATCTAGAAATTTTTAAAAAAGGGGTGTGAGGATGCAGTCTCCCATGATTAATGTTTTGCAGTTTTTGGTCGAAAAGTGGGTTGCAGCCATAAAATTGTCGAAAATGACTTTTGTTTTGGAAAAAAGCTTTCTACACCTTGCAACTCCCCTTCAAACCCCCAATGCATACCAAATGTGTCTCTTTTATAATTCATAAGTAATGGGCAAGATAAAAGTTAATTTTGGCATTAAGGTCAAGGTCACAAGGTCATTGACTTTGGTGTCATTTGAAAGGGTTTCATTAGTAATGTACGCCTCTAAGATTGAAGTCTCTGTCTCTTATGTTTGATGAAATGTGGGCAAAGTTAATTTTAGCATATGGTACACGGTCAAGGTGACAAGGTCATTGACTTCAAGGTCATTTGTTGAAAGAGCTTTATAGGTGAAGTACACATGCCATATATGACGTCTTCAACTTTTATAGTTCAAATGTTACGGATAAGGTCGAGGTTGTAGACTGATACTTGAAACACAAATAGGGCAAATGTAATATACATGGACCCCAAACACTACATAATTCAAACCTGGGCATACAAAGGAAATACCATACGCAAATTGTTGTATTGTACAGACATTCAATATTTCAAACATTTTCTGAAAAGAAAAAATGTTTTAGGGTGTTGTTTATGAAGTAATTATTATACATATCACATATGGACATTTGAGCATAGTGAGAGAATGAGGGGGAGGGGGGTAATTCAACTCTGAATAACTTAGCAACCCTAGGTTAAATTTTCTTTAAACTGATATAGAAGAAAGCTGTTATATTGAAAAAACATTCACATTTTTTTTTTAAATTACCGTATTTACCGGTACTCGAATATAATACGCATCCGAGTATAATACGAACACCCCAAAATGACCTCGAAAATCATGAAAAAATGTCTCTTTCCGTCTATAATACGCAGGGGAAAAATCCAAAACAAGATGTCAATTTCGTGTTGAAACAGCAAGACCGCGAGCTGAATTTGCTTTGCTGTATACCTTTTACAGTGCAATCGCGTATACGTGTATTATTATCAAAAGCAGCACAGAACGACCAGCCTTTATTCATCATGTGATATCAACGCTTTTCTCTCTTTCATTTCATTTACAATCGAACTCGCATAGACTTAAAATGTTTTAACTAGTACCCTCGTCCCAAACGATCGCTTCATTTTTTCTCTCTCGTCAGAATGAACGTGTGTGTCTACTATACTATCAGGGACGTACATATATACGTCCCTGATACTATGTGAACTTTACGCGGAGATCGCAAATGTTTGTGGAGACAAAATATATATTAAAAAAAAAAACTCATGAATGAATGTTATCCGAACTGTCGATGCTCGTGCCGTTACGGTCAAGTAGTTTCACCTGTTGCGTAACTATCGATTAACCAATTAAGGATAAATCATTATATCACCCGTACAATCTGCTAATCAGAAACCATTGCTAAATAACACGGCGCAAGTATTCTGCCACACTGTAGACTTTACTCCTTTTATCGCCTTGGGCATTTACTAGGGGAGGGTACCCGCTACGGGAGCAGACAGTATACAGATATATCTCACGCCTCGTGGGTTTGATTGACGGCTTTAAATAGATACTGTAACAGACACACGCACTCTTCTAAATCCGCCACTGTAGCTTAAAAGCGTGAAAAAAAGTTCCAGATTTTTAACCCTATGTATAATACGCAGTGAGAAAATGAGGGATCAAAATGGCGAAAAAAAAAGTGTGTATTATATTTGAGTAAATACGGTAAATGATAAAATTTTTTACAGATGGATAGATATAATCTTATGAAGAACTCAGAAATTGATAATTTTTACTGCATCAATCAGGGAATGAGATAATTTTACATGGACTAAACAAGAAGTAAATATGATAAGGCATTTTAATTATTGTACATACATGTATCCTTCAAAAGCATTGAGGGCTTTTATATATTGATCTAACCCTCGTGTATATAACCAGTCTGTATCACTTTAGGTACACGACAGTCGTGTATATAGCCATGTCACTTTAGGTACATGACTGCCATGTATATAGCCATATCACTTTAGGTACACGACAGTCGTGTATATAGCCATATCACTTAAAGTACATGACCTTCGTGTATACAGTCATATCACTTTTAAGTACATGACAGTCGTGTAAATAGCGATTGCATACTATCTCAGCTATTTACACGACGGTCATGTATATAGAATACTGGTTTACGTACATGACCGTCGTGCGAATAGCATCGGCCTTGGTGATACACATGATGCAGTCCAATACGTGTACACACATTGCATCGGATTCAAAAGCCAACACCAAAAATACTGGTATATGAGTTTTTTAATGCAGCAGTTTTCAAATTAATGTATGTAGGTCTTATTATTTTCTAGCCTTAAAATTTTTTGATTGAAACACAGGGCTCGAAACTAACTTTTTCAAGTATTAGTCTTTCAGACTTACTGATTACAAACTCTACCAGTTCACCACAAAATCTATTAGTTCACAGAAAAATCTCATTTTATGAATAAATTTATTTCATACAGTGTTTGCATTTGACGAGAAACATTTTTTGCAAAATTTGATATTTTAAAACATAGAGAGGCACGCAGGCCTCCTCCATTAATGTTGGTATCCTCTGACGAACATTAGGGGTCACTGACACCTGAAATATATCTTCTGTCTCAGGGTTTTCAATATTAAGAATTATTTGAGGAGGTGATTTAGAAATTTGAGTCGTATCATTTTGAGTACTGTATGCGGGAATGTGAGTAGTAAATTCAAAATCAGAGAAATCCATTACTGTCATTTGAACTGAAGTGACAGAATTTTATGGGTTGTCAACTCTTACTGAAATCCCTGTTAATCTTGAAAACACATCAACGTTACACTGAAGCACCATCAAAGTGCTCCATACTGATCTCTGTATAAACACATCAGTGACTTAGACTCAAAGACTACCTTGACCTTGTGCTTCTCCATGAAAGTTACTTAAAATAGAGTTAAGGATTTTCAGAAAGTACGAGTTTGTTTTGTATGCTCATAAAAATTTTTGGTTATTCTGACGAACTGATACAGTGAGAAACCTGTTAGTCCGTAGCAAATTCTATAAGTCACTCACTAACTTAAGGACATACATTAATTTCCAGCCCAGAAAAGAAAACAGTTTTAAACTTCTAAATTATTGCATAATACTTAAAGGAGCATGGTTCAATTGAAGTCAGGAAAAGTATAAAAAAATGTAAAAAGATTTCTTAAACGTCAATCGTTTGTTAGTATATTATCTAAGATGTGTAAAAAGTATCTTTATCAAAGTCGATGTCATTAATGAGATATGCTCGTTCTAAATTTGCAACATAATCACACCAAGAGGAAAACTTGTGACAATGAAACTCAAGCTTTAGCTGATTCTAACATTTGTTCCATTTGTCTTTTTTGGCCTCGGAGTCTGTGTATAGTTTTTTCTACAGCACTTTTGCTTTTTCACGTGCTCGTATTCTTCCATGCGAACCATTGTTGTTGTTTTCTACAGTGAATATTCACGCACGTGCATGATTATGGGCAGAGCATCGCCTCATTTAGAGAATTGAAACCAACCAAATCTAATTCGACTCAATTACCTTTATTGTACAAAAACAATGAGGGATTTTAGTTTTAAATTTTGCAGTTAACACAAAGTTTATAATTTATGTAATACTGGAAAAATAAGATACTGTTGTAATTTATCTTTTTCATGCTATAATTTTCCAGTCTCAGACCAGGTCCCTTTAAAAAGATGTGTATTGTGATAATGTAACTGCCAGTGACTATATATTAAATAGTTTATATAAAAATGTGTTTGAATACACATTATACATGTAGTTTCAAATATTTATGTATGTTATCAAAAAGGTTTGTGCTACTGAGGTGTGGTTATTTCTGCCACCACTGATGAAAAATTATTATTGATGAAAAATAATAATTAAAGGCATATAATTAAATTTTGCACCAGTATAATGCTTAACCTGCCAACATGTATTGAGGACAATGCCATTTTGCCTTTTCCAGCACACAGTATTAAAAATGGCAAATACTTTTACTCGGTGAACATATGCAGTAACCCTCTAACTTTTTCCCTATACTCAAAATAGAAATCAGTAGACATGTAATTGCCACAACTACAGAACAATGTCAAATAAATGATCTTGTTTGTATAATAAAACTGAGAAGTCATGTTCAGTAAAGTAAATTGAGGGATCGCCAGATCCAACTTTAATCAAGCCCATTACGTAGTTTCATTGTGACGTCACAGTTAAAATCATGTTTGACGGGCCATTTATTTATGACGTCATAATGAAAAAGTGTGCCGAAAGGTGCGATGTCGGGCATTTGGCGATCAGTCAATTACCTGTAAGTGTGTACTCTAGTGAGGGATCGCCAGATCCAACTTTAACCACGCCCATAACGTAGTTCCATTGTGACGTCATAGTTAAAATCATGTTTAACAGTCCATTTATTTATGATGTCACAATGAACAAGTGTGCCAAAATGTGTGATGTCGTGCATTTGACAACCACTCATTTGGATTCACACCAGTGACTTACAGATCATCACATGAAAAGAAATTGCTCTTATTATTATTAACAATATTAAAATCCAAATGATTTGTGTTAACCTTCTATAGGAACAACAGGGTCAATTTGCATTTCCAAGCTTGACATAACCTGTAAGGCTACATCAGTACGAAATCAGTACAACCACTGAACCAGACACAAATTCTGCTAAACGCTGTAGGTCAGACTACATCAGTACGAAATTAGTACAGCCACTGAACCAGACACAAAACCAGACACAAATTCTGCTGTAGGTCAGACTACATCAGTACAAAATCAGTAAAGCCACTGAAACAGACACAAATTCTGCTAAACACTGTAGGTCAGACTACATCAGTACAAAATCAGTACAACCACTGAACCAGACACAAATTCTGCTAAACACTGTAGGTCAGACTACATCAGTACGAAATTAGTACAGCCACTGAACCAGACACAAAACCAGACACAAATTCTGCTGTAGGTCAGACTACATCAGTACAAAATCAGTAAAGCCACTGAACCAGACACAAATTCTGCTAAACACTGTAGGTCAGACTACATCAGTACGAAATCAATACAACCACTGAACCAGACACAAATTCTGCTAAACACTGTAGGTCAGACTACATCAGTACGAAATCAGTACAACCACTGAACAAGACACAAATTCAGCTAAACACTTTAGGTCAGACTACATCAGTACGAAATCAGTACAACCACTGAACCAGACACAAATTCTGCTAAACACTGTAGGTCAGATATGCCTTGATTTTGAACCGTGATTGTACATTTTTATGTCACCTTTTATTATGTGATAGGTCATTTACAAATACGCAATAAAAATTTTGAATATAGTAAATACATGAATAAAAATAAGTGTTAACATGTATGACATGTTCATCATTAAACATTCGTCACATTTTAAAATGAACTTTTGAATTATTTGTATCATTTTAGGAATAGTCTCGTAAATGCCAGACGTACTCTTTTTTCAATAATGGTACTGTTAGCAGATGACATATATATTCTTTTGAATAATCTTGCTTAAGTACTTTTTAGTCTTAGACCTTTGTACAAATGCAGCTAACCAAACATAAAGTAAAACTTAAATGTACCAGCTACATGTACAATGTAGCTGCCTACAACTATTCAAGAATTTAACTCAATCTGGTATATTTCATATGCCATTGAACAAGACCTTAGTACCTGAAAACAGTTGAGTTTATGAATTTGTTAGATGAATGAAGATCCTACAACAGAATTCTTACAGATTGCATTAAATTTTTTTGTGAATTAGAGAGGGCAACTATGCCATTACATTCAGGTCTATGGCACAGCTTTTTGTACTGGGTGATTTAAGATTACTGGTAGTAAAGTACCATTTGAGTATTAAATATTGAAATAATCTTATCTACATGTAATGTTTGAAAATATTTGTTTCAGTTCAGACATTATTCTTCGGCTAGTGCTTATGTCTCTAAAACCCAAGGCCAAGAAATTATTAGTCAAGGGGATTGTTCGGTATGTATACATTGTAGTAATGGCAAACTTCCCTCAATGTGTTTATTTTCCCTATACATGTACTAAAACTGTACAGTCCTTTCCCATTTTATGTCTCTGGTCTGGTTGTCTGTCTGTCTATTATACGGTTTTAATTAAATTTTGGGTTCAATATGTTGACATTGTTCATCCACAAAGTATGCAGAAAATGCTAAAACATCTCTGATCTTCTGAGAATACTTTATACATATACATCTGCGAACTGCTAAGGGTATTAAAGATTTGATATTACCTATATTGATGTGTTTTGGTAGCTAAGAATAATTAAATGTGCTTTTTTCAGTACACAGAGTTGCAAAATGGATTGCGTGTAGTAACTAAACCATCTGACTCAGAACTTGTTAGAATTGGTTTAATATGTGGGGTAAGCTCAAGAGATGATACACCAGGCAAGGAAGGATTGGCACATCTCCTCAGAGTTTGTGCAGGAAGAGTAAGTTTTCACTGATACTGTTTTTATGCTCCCTGAAAACTTTGAGGGAGCACATAGTCGCTGTCGTGTCTGTCTGTCCGTCCGTCCTTCCGTCCGTCCGTCCAAGCTCATATCTCCTGTGCCTTTCATCAGAATATGATCATATTTCATCAAAATATCATTTAGATTAAAGGCTTTGGGACATAGGTCACTCAAGGTCATTTCTGAAAGGTCAAGGTCACTTAATAACTATGACTTAAGATACCATGAAGTATGCATATTTCCTACACTTTTCATCAGAATTTGATCACTCAAGGTCATTTCTGAAAGGTCAAGGTCACTTGTTAACTATGACTTAAAGTACCATGAAGTATGTATATCTCCTACACCTATCATCAGAATTTGATCATACTTCACCAAAATATTATTCAGGTTAAGGGCTTTTGGACAAAGATCACCCAAGGTCATTTCTGAAAGGTCAAGATCACTTATTAACTATGACTTAAAGTACCATGAAGTACGTATGTCTCCCACACTTTTCATCAGAATTTGATCATACTTAACAAAAATATTATTTACGGTAAGGACTTTTGGACAAAGGCATTTCAAGGTCAATTTTGAAAGGTCAAGGTCACTTATTAACTATGACTTAAAAAACATGAAGTACTTAGTAATACCTTGTATATCTCTTACACCTTTCATCAGAATTTGATCATACCAAAAAGTTATTTAGGTTAAGGGCTTTTGGACCAAGTTCACTCAAGGTCATTTCTGAAAGGTCAAAGTCACTTATTAACTATGACTCAAAATGCCATGAAGTACTTGTATCTCTTACACCTTTCATCATAATTTGATCATACTTCACCAAAAATGTTATTTAGGTTAAAAAATTTTGGATAAAGGTCATTCAAGGTTATTTCTGAGAGATCATGATCACGATGAAAAGTTTTATTTCATAACTAATCAAGGTCAAGCTTACTCATTTTAGTTTAAGATACTGTGATCGCTTGTTGTTCTACAGTTGACTCAATTGGATATCCATATGATATATTGAGATTTGAAATCGTCATCAGTTAATACAATGATTTTCTATATACTGAGTCATTCATTTCCTTTATTATTGCTGTGCTTCTTGGAGCATCCTTCAGGTTTTTGTTTTGTATATGATTTTTTGTATATGAATTGAGTTATCATTTTCCTGCATTATAACTTTTTTGCCAAGAGAACAGTAAGAAACTAAATTACAGTCTAACATTGATTACTCAAAGATAATTGGAAGTGTATTGGACCTTGAAACCACTTCAGACTTCAGTAGGATGGATATTTTGAAGCTAATGTGTTATGAATGAAAGCATTAAGAGAAACAGGGGAGAGCTTACAGACAGGCAAAGCATGTTTACTCATTTTGATGTCGCCTAACATATTTTAAATATTAGCATATTATTCCATAAACAGTTTGTGTGAAAATTTTTATGACCTGTTATCTTGAGAAACCTATTGATCCTTGTTCTCTATATGGAGGATTATTCATAAATTTTTATATGCGTGTCCTATGATTGTGCTGTTTTTGTGATGAGTGGGAAAGTGGTTACCTGTAAACCGGTAAACCCCACCAATTGAGTGACATTTGTTACTTTAATTGACCATCCTAAGTTGTTATCGTAACTGCAGTACAATTAGATATTTTGTAATGTTGTTTTCTTTCTTTATGTGACTATTACCATGTTTTATGTGCATATCCTTTGGTGATTTGTGTCACATAGCCTGGTCAGATGTCTTCTGTCTTCTTTTTTCTATTACCATTTCAAATAAAAAGAATTTATACATTGTTTTTAAGTTTAAACTGTTAAAATTACCAATATTACATATTACAAAAAGGTAAAGAATATACCGGGTAATAACTTCTTAGTAACTTTATATATTATTTGTTACTGTACATTTAATGATTAATGTCATACAATAAAGTTGACATATGATAGATTGCATATCGGTAAAAATCAAGCTGTTTGAAACATACACTAACATCTGCAAACAAAATTTTATATGTAAATCACCTTGTCTGTCCGTGTAAATGGTTTCTGGACCATAACTGAAAGCCATAACACCTATGGTTGGGAAACTTCCCAAACAGACTCTCTGTCAGTCAAGGGTGTGCCCTATTGATTTAGATGTCAAGCTTCACAGAGTATGGATAATTGAAAATGATTTTCAGACCATAACTGAATTCTGCTTACTCTGTCAACTATAACTTCATTCACAGATTCACTATGAGTCAAGATTTGCTCTTTTGATGGAGGTCAGAGGTCCAGGTCACAGAAAATGGATAACAGAAAGTGTTATCAGGACCATTACTGAATTTCCTTTACACCTATGGAAGTGAAAGATATATAGACTCACCATGTGTCAAGGATATGTCCTATTGATTTAGAGGTCACAGGCTAAAAAGCTGTCAGGGCCATAAAGAATTCCCTTTACACATATCAAAGTTTCATATCAGTGATTTAGACAGTAATAATTTACATTGCATTGAAATTTACACTAGCCTTATTTGGCTAGTGTTGACCTACTTTCCACAATGGAATTTTTATTAGTGCTTTGGCATCAGATAGTCCTTTTGGCATGCTCTGTACAGTGTCATATTCTATTAATTTTGATTCATGTATCCTAAGTAACTGTTTTATTTGAGTGCCATCTAAAACATGCTCTGAAGCATTTTCCATGTGTCCTTTTATGTTTCAGCACACTAAAGGACCACTGGCAACTGAAATTGTTGGTTTAGTAGAACAGCGTGGAGGCAACTTTCAGTATGTATATTTTACTCAAAGTTGTGAAATCTGATATTATAAATAATCTGTTATTACTTTGTACTTACCTTTATTTTTATATTATAGATTTTATAGATTCAGGCTTTTTTTATTGGTTTGTTGTTATGTCCCCTCTTCCTATGATATAACAAGGTAAGATGTTAGACATGACTGTTTGTCTGTTGTTCCATCATAATTTGGTTTCTGTTATTGATTCATTTTCAGTGATGAATAAAAATACATGTACTGAAATGAAATTTGATGTTTACTTTAAGTAATACTGTAAAAGAATGCAAGTCAGAGTGATATTTAATAGTGGTCATCTGAGTTATGACCCTTGTACTTTGCAAATTTCAAGGAATGCTTGGTTCCAATTTATTGTCTTGTTTAATAATTGAAATAAGGAAGTGAAATGTGGTAAAATTTTTTTTTTTTTTTTTTTGGGGGGGGGGTGTTGTTGTTTTGTTTTTTAAGAAGGTGCATGTCAAGTTCACATTTCATTATGACTGTGTTAGTCACTTATTTTAAGCAATTATGGCACTTGGATTTAAGAAAACTTATGTCATCCATCTTCAGCTATGGTCTAGTAAAAGTAAATCAAGTTGTTCTTTTCAGTTTTTGCTTTGTCTACAAATCCAACTTGGCTGTAAGTTGATAACAAGGTAAATTACATTACCTTCATACATGATTTACATGGTATAATGAAGTCAGGACATGGAGGTTTCTGTTCAAATGAATTTTCTACTAATAAAGTCTTTTCAATGACTATGGAGTATGGAAAGTAATTTTGTGACACTGAGATTGAATTAAACTCTGTTTAGGTATAAGTGATACTGGGTGCCCTGCTTTTCTCAAAAAGTGTAAACTATTTTTTCATTTCATATACACATTTTACATGTAAATCTTAAATTTTCGGGTTGGCATGTTGCTTTTGCTATCTTTGAAAACGAAAAGAGAGTGATATAATTCTACGCTGACTTTGTTAAGCTGTTATTTCAACTTTTATTATCAAGGTTTTGATTTTAATACTCTTTGAAATTATTTTTGGAAAAAATGTGATTTCATAAATTATAAGATGGATTTAGAATATGTGAATTGTTCTTGTGATATCCAGGCACCACTTGTTCTATGTTATAAGATTTGTGTAGCAATTTAGATGTATAATAATAGAATCTTAATATATAAAACGTGTCACATGGTAGTGACTGTGCTCAAGTGTAAGTGTGACTTACATGGTGGTTTGATCTCCAATGCTTTTTAGCTCACCTGAGCCAAAGGCTCAAGTGAGCTTTTGTGATCAATCACCGTCCGTCGTCCGTCGTTAACTTTTCACATTTTCGACTTCTTCTCCAGAACCACTGAACAGAATTTGATGAAACTTGATAAGCATGTAGTACTCATGGTCCCCTACAAGTGTTGTTGTTTTTCGTCCAGATTCATCAACAGGTGGCGCCACCACAGGCAAAAGTAGGTCAAAGAGGGTACCCTCCTTTGACAAACTTCTTCTTCAGACCAGGGGCATACAGAGACAAACCAAATGCATAGGAATGATCTAGAGGGATGTGTGAAGAAGTGTTGTTATTTTTGGTTCCATTCCGAAATCAAATTTTTGACGTTTTTTTGTACTTGGTAATTTTAATGCAGAAAAGAGGTATTTTTTTTCTTTTAGTAAACATTGATGCATTAATTTGGTTTAATTTGATCATTTTGATGGTAAGAAATACTACTGCGAAGAAAATTTTTCAATATTTTATGTTTTGGATTTTTTATGAATTTTTTAAGACTTTCAAGAAAAAGGGGGGGGGGGATAATTGGTGTAAACATTTCACAGTTTGAACTTTTTCTTCGGAACCCCTTGCTGGAATTCAATGAAACTTGGCATGCATCAAATACTCAAGGTCCCCGACAAATGTGGTCATCTTTGTCAGGATCCATGAACAGGTGGCACCACCACAGACAAAAGTAGGTCACAGAGGGTACCCGCCTTTGACAAACTTCTTATTCAGATCGGGTGCATACAGCGATAAACCGACTGCATAGGAATGAGAAAGAGGCATATGGGAAGAAGTGTTGATATTTTTGGTTCCATTCCGAAATCAAATTTTTGACGTTTTTTCATTTTTATTTTGGACTTTGTTATTTTAATGCATTAAAGAGTTCTTATTTTCTTTTAGTAAACATTGATGCATTCATTTGGTTTCATTTAATTATTTCTATGGTAAGAAATGCTGGTGTGAAGGAATTTTTTCAATATCTCGATTTTTGAATTTTTTATGAATTTTTTAAGACTTCCAAGAAAAGGGGGGGGGGGGGACAATTTTTCATATCTTCAACTTGATCTACAGAACAACTTGAAGGATTGTGATAAAACTGGGTAGGATGCAAGTACTCATAGTCCTTTTCAAAGGTTTTGTTTTTTGTGCGGATCATCCAAATTGGTTAATAGATAATGCCACCATGTCTAAAAGTAGGTCTCACAATGTTATATATACCACTTGGTAATTGAAATATGGAGAGTAGCGGTTCAAATCCAGCTGTGGTCAAAAAAATTTTTTTTTTTTTTTTTACACATCTGATTAAGTTTTTAGATGTTTCTCAACACTCAACATATGAAATTAGGAATTTTACGTTTAAGACTTCCAAAAAAAAAGGGGGGGGGGGGGGTTGGCCATTTTTCACATTTTCAACTTTTTCTACAAAACTGTTTGAAGGATTTTAATAAATCTTGGTAGAAATAAGTCACTTATGATCCTCTTCAAAATATGTTGTTTTCGTCCAGACCTCTTTACAGGTGGCGCCACCATAGTCAAGAGTAGGTCACAAAAGAGTTCCCTCGTTTAACAATATTCTTTTTCATACGGGCTGTATACAGAGACAAACAGAATGCATAGAAATGATCTAGAGGGATGAGTGAAGATGTATTGTCATTTTGGTTCCCTTCCAAAATCAAATTTTAGAATTTTTTTTCGACATTTCTTTGGACTTGGTGATTCAATGCAGAAAAAAGTGTCATATTTCCTAGTTAATTGATAATGATGATTTCTTATGGACTATTGTGATCATAATTATGGTAAGGATTGTTACTTTGAAAGAAATTTTGTCAATATCTCAATTTTTGGATTTTTCTATGAATTTTTTAAGACTTCCAAATGAGGGTGTATAGGAACAATTCAATCACATTTTTCACTTCTGCTGTTATACCACATGAAAGATTTTAATGAAACATGGAATACATGAAGTACTAAAAGTCCTCTATCAATTTGGTAAATTTCATCCAAATTGGTTAACAGATAATGCCACCATGTCTAAAAAGCAGTTCTCACAATAGTACATATACCACTTGGTAATTGAAATATGGAGAGTAGCGGTTCAAATCCAGCTGTGGTCAAAATTTTTTTTTTTCATTTCTTTACACATCTAAATAAGTTTTTAGATGTTTCTCAACACTCAACATATGAAAATAGGCAATTTTAAGTTAGATCTGGACAATATTTGAAACAATTGTTGTTCATGACCCAGACTTGAAATCAGTCAACAAAAGGCCCCACCTAAAGAAAATGACTAACTTGTTGCCCTGAATGACTTCTTGCAGAGACAAAGGAAATGCTTAATATCAAAATCACCTGAATGGATGTGCAAAAAAGTGTTGTTTTTTATTCTAGCCTGAAATAAAATTTGACATATTTTCAACATCTGTGTTGACTTAGTCACATTAATGCAAAAATAAATGAATTCTTCCTTCATGCATGACTGATAATATAGGTACTCAGGTGAGCGATATAGGCCCACTTGGGCCTCTTGTGTTAATCTGTCCATGGTAAATGGCAGCCATGAATATTGTATTAGAATATAGAACATAAATTTATTCAGCATTTTCAGTTTATAATTTTTATTTTATAAACAGTGATATTGCTACAAATGAAACATGTAAATGGTAAATACTAATTGTATTTCTCTATAATTCAAAGCTAAGATAGACAATAAATGGAATTAACTGAATCAGTGTTACACATAGTATGTTGCTATTATTTATTATTCCCTTGCACAACTCGTTGCTGAGGGCACATGATAACATTATCAAAATCCTTTTGTGAATCTGTTCTTTGATTTTATGCATTGGTTCCCATTCCTTCCTGGATTCTCATGTTCACCAGGTACCAGTATTCAATGGAGCTTTTTCTAACCTGGTGAATGTACTGCTTACGTGTATTATAAAGAATAGCCTATAAAATTGGAAGTTCAAAAGATAAAACTTCATGAGGAAATTCACTATTTTATTGTTATTTTCTTCTTGTTTACTTGAATACAAATTACTTTGAACTTGCGGTAATAAGTCAGTGACTTACTATAACTATAGTAAAATGTATTCATCGGTTTCTTTATGAATGAGTTAGATTCAGTTACATGTATTATTATCAGTCTATTTTCATAGAATTAAGATTTTATTTTTAATATTTCAGAGTTGTTCAGACAAGAGAACATACATTGTACTCTATTCAATGTCCAAAGGAACATGGGTAAATACTTTTACATTGATTTCTCATTTCACTTAACCTTTAAGTTCACTTGGCAGATTGTAGCATGATTTTAAATTTGCTTGAATAGAGATGCTGAAAACTTTTAGATTCTGTCAGACATTTGGATTGACAATATTCATACATTCTGTCAGTCCCGATGAAAATCTGTCAGTCGAACAAAAATACAGTCAAACTTCGATATCTCGAACACTGATATCTCGAATACCCAGGATATCTCGAAGTCGAATGTCAGTCCCGAAAAAAATCCTTCATATTATGATTAAATTCACCCTGAATGTGTCGAACACTGATATGTCGAATGTTTATCTCGAATACATTTTCAAGTCCCGAAGTTCTTATTTACCTGGTTTATCTCGAAGTTGGCTTCTTATTGACAATATTCCACGCGGCGTTTACCCTAAATGACAGGTCGCTCGCGTGGTATGATCAATTGACCGTGTCGGTGTACAAAGCCGCAGTAATTACATAATCGATCTCGTCCGTTTGTACCCTGTTATTTATACCAAATATTAATAAATGATGATAGCTTA
The DNA here is from genome assembly GCA_035048485.1 of Pteria penguin. Taxonomy (NCBI): domain Eukaryota; kingdom Metazoa; phylum Mollusca; class Bivalvia; order Pterioida; family Pteriidae; genus Pteria; species Pteria penguin. The sequence goes on along the minus strand of CM068580.1, from coordinate 20,443,489 downwards.
TTAAACTTGACACAAAATTAGATAATTAACATTAACATTAATGCTTTTTCATACATGCGTTTAAAGAAAATTTTTTTACACTGTTCATTAATGATTGCTATTTCAAATCTGAGTGTATGTCTATGTATTTTTATGCAAAGTAATAGTAATTAAATCAAATTATGACGTGTGTCTTTATCTTGTCTTATGTGTTAACCAGACCTCGGTTTTAGGTATAAGACAGTTATATCCAGTATTGGATTTAAATTACGATGTTACTGAAAAGGAAACATGACGTTTTCAGTTTTGGAGTATATTCTCTATATATTCATAAAATATAAAAGGTATGATGAGATTTAGATTAATTATTTAGGAACAATACAATATGCACATCTTCATGCGTATTTATTGATAAATACATGTATATCTCATACATCTACTATAATAATCACAAATGTCAAATGAATCAGCGTACATTAACAACTGCAAGATTTGTGATCCTAAAACGGATAAACGGATTTTCCGGATTACCGGACCATAGTAACGGTACATTAGATGTCAAAGATTCTTATTTCTTGACAAAAGAAGTGTGTTTACAGTACACGATAAAACACAAGTGATAATCCTTATATTGTTAATTTGTATATGAAGAAATGTATATGTATTACGTATTTAATATATTAACATCTTTAGTAAATTGTACATTAATTTCTGCCAAACTTCTAAAATGATTTTTCAACTCTTTGTCCTCCATTCAGATGTTGATAGCCGCCTTGTTGTCGCGCTTGACTAGTTAATTTCACTTCTATCGCGATCGGAGTTTTTCTCTAACGTCCTGGTGTGTCATACAAATTCAGAATTGAAAAGAAAATATGTCCGAATAAATTTATACAATGTTCATATTTTAAAGATAAAAAACTTTCTATAACTATAAAACAGAAGAATAACTAAAAGTTAAAACTTCTCTACAAAATAATGTATGGAGCACTGATTAGCACTAAGTAAGGATACGCTATCAATGATCGATCTCTGACAGAAGAGTGACGGTACTTAAAGTTTGATTACAATTTAAAGCCCCAATATTTGATTAACAATGCAAGCTGCGGCAGTTTACTTTTATTTACTATCATTCAAGTAACAGTAATCTTCATTTCTGGTGTGAGCATGTACTGACGGTTAAAAACCAATCATCATTGACCGCTAATATGACGTTTGACTACACCACAAGTGGTCAATTCTTAATTGGATAGGTAATTAACATACCATAGGTAGGTGACCAGGTAAATGTGTCGTTTAACTGTTAAACAAACAATCAGCACAGAGAGGAGATAAGCAGTGTGTTGCTTTGTGTATTAATTAAACTGCAGTTATTTGCTACAGCTACGTTTGGAAAGTTAAATTTTGTCCGAATTATCAGATCAAATTTCACATACTTTTGGAATTCCGTACCCGTATTTCCTTGTGGGGATCGGGAATGTGGATTTCCGGATTATCAGATCAAAATATCATTCGGGAAATCCGTTCCCGCACTTTCTTTTCTGGAAAGTGGATTTTCCGGATAAACGGAGCCCGGATTAACGGAGCATCACTGTATCTCGAAGTATTTTCCACGGTCCCTCCGACTTCGAGATAACGAGGTTTGAATGTATATGAATATTGTGATAATTTTTCTAAAATTGCTGCGATAATATCAAATAAACTCCATTTTGATATTTTCATTACATTTATTACATTGAATCATTTTCTGTTTCACTTTCATAAACCAATTCTTTAATCATTCTGTCATTCTCTCTTTCGTCCTGTAGCTCACAGTCACTCTCACTTTCACTCACATTCATTCTGTGATTCCCTATCCCTCTCGATTTCAGTCTCTTGAGCTATTTCACTCTCCTCTTGATAAACATTTAGATCTTCTTGTACTGTCACTACACTGTCATTTGATAACTGTTCTGTATCTGCACCGTCTGTTTCCTCTTGTCTACCACTTTTCATCCTCTTATAGTACATGTGCCTTCTGGTTAGAATAATTATATTTTATGTATGGGATATATATATTCTTCATTTTTTAATGATAACTGGCAAAACAAATAAAATCTTTCTACATCTTGATGTTACACAATATTTTTCACAAAATTTCTGTAAAGAAATCAAAACAAAACAAAAATAGAAAAACTCAATAACCCCTACCACCCCCTCAAAAACACTTTAATGAAAAACAAAGGGAAAAAAACAGACAAACAAAAAAGAGAAGAAAAAAACCCCAAAACACTACAAAAAACGAAACCAAAAACCAAAAAACCCCAAAACAAAACAAAACAAAAGAAGAAAAAAAAAAATAATAATAATATTCAGACATATTTATTTTTTCCAAACCACTTTGCTGTAGTGGTGTAGGGAGTAATTTGAACTCTGATGAGTTGGCACATATTACATAAATTTGTTTGTGGTATTCTAAATCTAAATTTAAAAAAGTAAAATTGTTTGAATAGAAAATAAAATTTATTAACTAAGCATTATTGGGAAAATTCCATACTCATTGCAATGTATCTGTACATAGTAATTAAACATGCTTTCCTTTAAATATATACAATGCAGTAACTGACATTTAAACTTAACTCTTCTCCTTAGTGATCCTCAAACTTTATATCACATCAAAGTGTAAGCACATATATTGTGGGTCAACGACTAGGATGAATCTACTTTTAACCTTGTGACGTTACTAACCCCAGCCAATGAAAACCGATGCTGGATAGAGACAATAGGATTTTCTCCGATTTCTTCTTAGGTGTTTACAACAAAAGGATATTCTTTTTTCTAATGAAAATTGATTTCCAACAGAAGACGATTGCAATAAACAAAACATTACAAATCACGCAAGACATAGCGGAACTCACATAGTAGCCGACTACTGGTCCTAGCCGACTACTGGTCCAGTACCAGTACACTTTCGATCTGAGTAATGAAAACACTTTCGATACAGTGGGTATAAATTAAACACGCAAACGACTTTGATTCCTGACTGCGGTATTGATATTTCAGCAGCGCATAATCTATAAAGCTAATTCGCGGCCTTTGTGCCAACCAATTGTGCCGGTCATTTGGACTGGCTAGAATAGCTTATTCGTCGGTCATGGCCGATTTTCTTCGGTCTTGCCAACAGGACCGACGGATTTCAGCATCTCTGCTTGAAAGATATTGCCATACATATACTTAATGATAGCGATGAGACAGTGATCAATTATAGTCAAAGGTTAATTGGTTTTTAGCTTGCTGAGACAAATGTCCGGGGAGCTAATGTCATGTCCCTGACGTAGGCTGTCTGCCGTCCGACATCTTCCATCCAAAAAACTTTAACATGGGCTATAACTTTTGAACCATAAGAGATAGGACTTAGATATTTCTTAAGTAGATTCCTCATGACCAGAGCTTTCGTTTAGTACCATCACTTTTGACCTCATGACCTTGACCTTTTACTTTGACCTAATTTTCAAAAACCTTAACCTGGGCTGTATGTTTTGAACCATTGGAGCTAGGACTTTGATATTTAGTATGTATATTCCTCATGACCAGATATTTCATTTGGTGTCATCACTTTTGACTTTGTGACCCTGACCTTGGACTTTGACCTACTTTTCAAAAACTTAGCTATGTCTTTTGAATCATTAGAGATAAAACTTTGATATTCCACATGATTCTTCTGAACAGAACTGTCATTTGCTGCCATATTTTTTTTTACCTCATGACCTTAATTTTAGACTTTGACTTGCTTTTCAAAAACTTCGATCTGGGCTCTAATTTTTGAACCATTCATAAGATAGGACTTTGATATTTTACATATATGATTTTTATGACCAGAATGTTAATTTTTTTTTCATCATTTTTTACCTCGGCATCTTGACCTTGGACTTTGACCTACTTTTCAAAAACTTTAAATTTGGATATATCTTTTCAACATTTGTTTTACACATAGAGGTTTGATATTTCACATGTAGACTCCTTACAGCAATAACTTTCCTGTGGTGTCTTCACTTTTTGGTTTGTGACCTTGACCTTAGACCTTCACCTGCTTTTCAGAAACTATACCTGATCTATATCTTTTTAACCATTAGAAATGGGCCTTCGATATTTCAGATGTAGATTCTGTATGACAAAAACTTTCATTTGGTGCCATCACTTTTGACCTGGAACTTTCACCTACTTTTCATAAACTTTATGCTGGAGTTTTCATCCTTTGAATTGGTTGAGATAGGGCTTTGATATTTCCTGTGTAAATTCTTTATGACCAAAGTTTTGATTTGATGCCATCGCTTTTCACATCGTGATCTTGACCTTGAACTTTGACTTACTTTTAAAAACACAGTACAGATTTATAAATCTTCAATTTTAATGTCCATGAGATAATTATGGTCCCCACCAGCGAGCTATGTTGACTTCTGACAACCCTTGTTGTAAGTTATCATAAAAATAAATAAAACTGACTGTAAACAAATCTAAAAGCAACTATGTCTTTCTGGGATTGTATAATTTTATTGTTTCATTTAAACCTGGAAATCATGATAATAATGAAGGTAACATATGAACACATGTACACATACATGATGTTTGTAATATCTTCACGTGACATGACATATACCATGAAAAATAACATGATGATGATAGGATACAGCATTACTGTTTGTAAGTTTCTTCCTGACATTTATTCTAATTTTTATTTCAGACTTGAACTTGCAGATGTTTTACGTTTTCATGCTACTGCCCCAAGTTTTAGAGATATAGAGGCTGCAATGCATCAAATGGCTTTTGAATCTTCAAAGTTTTTGTACGACCCTCAAATCTGTGAGTATTGTACTTTAAATGCGTAGTATTAAATAAAGTGAGAGTACTGTCTCTAAAGTTCATGGGCTGTGTCCTTTTAGAACACTATGTACTTAAAATAGAAGATATTCACATGTTAATCATTCAGTTTACTTTTCCTGTCTGCAACTTTGATAAAAATCTATCTTTATTATTGATTATGAAAGATGTACTAATATATGTAGAACATATTATTGAAGTCATAAAATGTCATTGATTTGATTACAATACATTATGTATGTATAAATGTATTAGTCTCCTTTAGCTTTTTAACTTTTTTGTATGCCTGCATAAAAATGTAGGGGTATTATACTTTACTGCTGTCGTCTGTTTGTCGGTCTGTCCCACCTATCTTGTCTGTGTAACTCCTAAACCTTTGGGAAATTTTAATGAAAGTTGTATTCCATATGAAGTCAAGATGTGCATAATAAACGGGGAATGCTGTCCAAACAATTACAAGAGTTATGGCCTTTGCAGTTTGAGTTTCTTAGGTTTTTCTATGCAAAATACCTTGTCTTTGCAACTCTTCCTTAACCCTTAGGTGGATTTGGATGATACAAGAAGAATACCAGTCTTAGCGAAACTTATTTTTGATTTACAGGACATTCGGTCTGGTAAATCTATAGGGTATACCTGACCGAATGTATTTTTACCTGACAAAAAATGCAATAAACACATAAAATTGAATCATTTCTAGTATGATTTATTTCTACATGTATCACTCTCTCGAGAATATAAACAAGTCCTCCCAGACATCACTTTGCTCACCAAGGCAAAGTTATCACAAAATTCATCATTATCCTTGTCTACATATAATTCATCAAAAAGCTCCATGTCCTCATCATTTCAATAACTGTACTGACCCTCATATTACTGCATCTTATAATAAATTTGTTTTGCCCAGTAAGGGATAGTTCTGATTTTTCGAAACTGAAAAGTTGTACAGATGGAGTATGGCATGGTACCGTCATAATACGTTTTTTGGGGGGAAGGGGGGATTTTTCGGCCCTCTGTTCATTTGACATTTTTTTATTCTTTCATTTCAGTGGTTTCCCTGGGACGTCTCCCTCCCCCCGTATTTTAGTTTTAAAATACATAATGAATATCACTATGTCCACAACACCCGCCGAGAGCAAAGCGGTAATGCGGTTGTAGAGCGTAATGAACAAAACCGGTCACGGATGCAATACCGGACAATTGGTCCAGAAAATACGAAAATTTACCGAACCGAATCAAATTTTACTGGATTTGTCCGACGGTCAGGTGGGATTTCGATTTGACTGGAATACCATATAAAGATGTGCATATTGTGCCACTTCTCCTAAATTTTTCTATGGATATTGATGAAACATGTTACAAAGAAAGAAACCATATGAAATTGTGCATATTGGAAAGGGAATACTGTCCAAAACATGACAAGAGTTATGGAACTTGCACTTACAGTTTCTTAGATTTTTTTATGCAAATTACCTTGTCTTCGCAACTCTTCCTAAACTCTGTGATGGATTTTGATAAAACTTGGTACAAAGAAAGAACGCCATATTCAAATGTGCATATTGTGCAACTCCTTCTAAAGCCAGTGTGGGATTTTGATGAAACGTGGTACGAAACAAGAACACCACATGAAGAAATGCATGATTGAAGGGGATTGCTGTCCAAAAATATTGAGAGAGTTTTGACCTTTGGACTTAACTTTTTCTATGCAGAATACCTTATCTTTGCAACTCCTTCTAAATCCTGAGGTGGATTTTGATGAAACGTGATTGAACAGGAATTTTCACGTCTCAAACTTGAATACAACTGAGTCAGTACACCGGTATTTATGGAAAGATGGGGAGGGGGTGTCAACATGGGAAATGATGAATGTGCAAGGAAGATCAGTTAACGTACAAACAATTTAGATGATAAGTGGATCATTTTACCAGTAACAAAGGCAATTTGAATTCACCACAATTAGATTGAATATTTAGTTCTAGTTTGTTTGACACCTAGGAGAACAAAATGCATGCTTATTATGTGTTGTTTAGGGGTGCCCTGTTGATTTCAACCAGTTCAACCAGTCTTCAAATATTTATTTAGATGGAATTCCCTCAATGTGAATTATTCTAATCCAGTCACAACAGCTTTGCAGGGGGATATAATAACAGTGTGTATATGCAAGGGTATATGTGTGTGTCTGTAACAAAACCTTACAGACAATTGAGTTCATACTTCACATATAGCTTAAGTATAATTAGAGGGAGATCACTATTGATTTTGGGGTTAAAAGGTCAAAGGATGAAGTCACCAGAGGCCATCATAGAAAAAGCTGGTAGACACTCTAGAAGCAACTTGGATATGGCTACAGTATAATGAGAGGAAGATCTCATTTGATTTTAGGCTCAAAAGGTCAAAGGTCAAGGTCAATTCGGTATCATAGATTTTGTTGCCTGCAAGGGATGCCACGCTTGGCGTTGCTCTTGTTACTTCTTCACAGAAATTACACAAGTCACAGTATTGTCAATCATTTGTCTGCATTGATGATGTCGTGCATTTTATTCACTCCACATAAGTAATTAGATTTAACTCACTAGAAAATGTCTTTCGGTGTGTAGCATATTCTTTAAGATTTGATCATACTTCACTATTGTACTTTATAGTGTGCAAAGTTTTCATTTTTGTCGAATTCTTACTACATATCTTTATTTTTCATAAAGAATTTTTCAGTCATTCTGAATCATCAGCCTTTCAATTTCAGTACAGTATTAATGATGCAAGGATAAAACGATGAAATTTTTTAAATTTTCAGTGAAAACAAGACAGAAAGTTGAAATGTTTGAATTGTACACATAGTTTGTTGTGCCCTTGCTCCCCTATAGCAGTATTTTAAAATGGACAGATTTAAAAGGAAGAAATTAGATTTTTAAAAAAATTTCTGCTTAATGAATTAAAAAATTACATAGAGTCACATTTATAAAAGATTAATCTTCATATTAAGTCGAACGTTTTTTATTAGTTGGATTATGGATCCGCCGACAGTATATTTTTGACTTTTAGAAAAAAAATAAAATACAAATTTCAATTTTTTTTTCTCTTGCCGACAGTAATAAAAATAAGCAATAAAAAAATAATAAAACTACAGTAACCAACATACGACGGTCATGTATATAGCCACTGCATAAAGAATTTCTATATACACGATGATCGTGCGAATAGCTAAAACCGCGGAAATATTCTATATACATGACGGTCTTGCGAATAACAAAACTAGAGCAAATATTAATCACACTTTATAAAACACATTATAAAAAATGAAATAAAAATATAACCATTATAAGTATATTATGAAGTTTCAAGTTGTTAATTCTTAAGTCCTTGGTATAATAAGAGGGATTTATAGAAGACGACAACGAAGAAGAAGTTGGTATTGTAAACGTCCGAGACTTACCGAAGCTCACAAGGTGGAAAGAAGAAAAGAGAAACTTGAATGAGCTTGAAGAAAGACCATACCTTCTGCGTGCAACTAGCCAATATTGTCTCTTTATACACGCCAATTGTGTAAATAGCCAACCAAAACGGATATTATAGTCTATATACACGACGATCGTGCAAATAACCAACAGCATCATGTATATCATGCGCGGATACAAAGGGGGTACCGGGGTCTAGAACCCCCCACCCCCCCCACCCTTGGCATCCGAAAATTTTTACCAAAAAAAGGTAATATTTGAGCATTTTTGGGGTTGGACCCTCCCCCCCCCCTCGTCTAAGAGAAAAATTTCCCTTTTTTGGTTGGACCCACTCTGACAAAATTTCTTGATCCACCCATGTATATGGTCTATATACACGACGATCTTGCAAATAGCCAACAACATCATATATGGTCTATATACACGACGATCTTGCAAATCCTCAGTATTGCCAATAGCGTACAACAAATATGGTCTATGTATGCACAACTAACCACCAGGGGCAACACATTGGGACCAAGAAAGTCTCTGTGATTTTAGAATTTAGGTCTTTGATTTAGGTCTTCAATATCCATCCAGGCTATTCACACGATCGTCATGTATACAGACTGTGACAGACTATATACACGACGGTCGTGTACATAGCCACTACCGGCTATATACACGACCATCGTGTATATAGCCACTGCTTTAGGAATGCAATTATTTCCGATCCCAACGTGGTACGAGAATGATGGAATCATGGACGTTTCGGTACTTGGATGTTTCGGCACCGATTAAGATGTTTCGGCACTGTAATCGAGACGATTCGGCACTCGTTAAGGACGTTTCGGCACCCATAATAAATTCATTATAGTGACTAGTGATTGTATGAAGGAGGGGGTCCCAAGTAAATAAAGTATTTTCTCGTTTCTTCAATTAGATAAATTCCTAGTATTAAATATAAGCAGTCAAAAACATGTCAATGTCCCTAAAATTTAGAATTTACTACACTTATGTTGAAAAGATTAGGCCCAAGTTATTCTGTTGGGCGATTTAATTGTGGCTGACATTATTGACGATGAGGGCCAGAAAAATCGCAAGTGTTTTAAAGTGTTGGAAAAACTGACTTTTCAAGTGTTCTGTATTTTTTTTTTTATTTTTTTCCGACCGACCGACCCAATTTTTGAATTTTAAAATCCGTAATCCAATTAAAAAAAAAGTTTCACCTAAGTTGTTCTTCTTTAAATCAAGCTTAAGTACAAGCCAAGAAATGCTTATGAGTGATTATGATTAGGTATGATGAAAGACACATCCACACACTCCAGGCGACACTAAATTCTTTGCGGAGAATATATATAACAATGAATTTTAAAATATTGCCCATGTGGCAAGTTTAAATAAATCACAAATGTCATCAGATTCTCCACCCTCTTCTTTTTCATTGTAAATGTATTACTGCTTGTTCTCACTATTAGAACAATAATCTACCTAACAGTACTTTATTTAGCCACTTTTCAGGGTTTTAATTCTATATTTTAGTACTCTAAAAATTTTTAAAAGCCAGGGTCGATACCTTAAAACTTGCGTAAGCACTGCAGAAACATAGGAAGTATCCCAAGTTTTGAGAAATTGCCTACATAATCGGGTTGGTTTATGAACAAATATTCAGTAAGATACCTCAAAGATAGGAGACAACTTGTCATCAGGGAAATTACTGCAATAAAAATTAATGCTAATGAAATCTCAGCATTTAAGGAAAGCTTAAGATGTGGTCAAAAATGGGGTATTTTGTCAGATATTTTTAAAGCCTATTCACCAGCAAGATAACAACTTAATCATCAAAATAGGTCTTAAACATATTTTCATTGTGTCTTTGTCAGGTGCTTTTGAATTACTTCACAAGGCAGCTTATCGTCATAATTTGGGAAACTCTCTCTATTGCCAACCACTGAATTTTGATGCCTTCAAGTCAGAAGATGTAAGTACATGTATATGGTGATATACTGCTTTATGCAAAGGATAAGGTACTCTGTATTCTTTCTTTGTACAACTTTATAGAAATTATTCCACTTGAATTATGAAATTTTGAGGTACACAATAGACCACATTTATAAAAATATACATGTTTAAATTAATATCTACAGAAATGTTGATACTTTGTATATAAATGTATGTTCCTGGGCCCATATGTACAAAACTTCGTAATCCCTACGGGTACTCGTAAGTCACTCGTAGAGTAAATTTACGAGTGACGTCATGTGATTCTACTCATAAATCTACGAGTGCTATAGTACTTAGTAGCACTCGTAAGTCATTCTTCTCTAAAATTATGGCATACGAGTGCAGTAGTGATTTAGTGATACTTACTTTTCCGTAATGACAAACCACTCTTTTTGCTTCCTCTCTGCTGTCAGTATGTTCGAAAATTGGTGTTAATCATTTAGTTTACTTTTGATGTTATGAATAAGAGTTTCAACTTCCTCGGAAGAAATTTTTAAAAGCTTTATTAGATAGATTTATTCTAAAAATATTTTCAAAAGAAAATTCGTAGTTCTAGATTATATATACATGTAACAAGCAAAAAATCAAATAGCCCACTGGAAATGTAATATGTAGATACTCTAATCTGATATTTATTATTGATATTCTGTTTTACTTTTTTTTTTTTTTTTTTAAATACTACTGACTAAATTTTAACTACTATACTTCACCATAATGACAAGCCAATAAATGAAGTAAAAAAAAAATCAAAATGGAAAATCGTACTTTCAGCTCTTTATATTTTTAATTCATTTAATAATTTACAAGCTGTGCAAACGATACTGGCCCATAATCTGCCATAATTGAGGATGATTTACTAACGAGACTAGCATATTTTAAAATAACAAGTACCGATACAATTCAATTATCTAATCATCGTCGATCAAGGTGAGATATGGCTTCACGGTCAAAGAATCAACCATTACCGTACACCCAGCTGGGATAATTAGTTGTTCGTATTTCTTCTACCTTTACTGCTGTGTAAATTAATTTACTTTGCACAAACATTGATACTTCAAGATAAAGAGTGTAAAATATATAGAAAATGGAGTTTTGGGACTGTAAAATGCCTTTGACTTAAGCGGAATTTTGACTTAACCGACTTTGACTTAACCAAAGTAAAACAGTATAGAAATTAAAGAAAAAAATTTGGGACTTGAACTTGACTTTGAGATAATCAAAATTTCGACTTAAGCGACTTTGAAATAACAAGTGTCAACTGTATGTGTTAACTGATTCCAATTTGAAATTATGTGCCTGAAACATTTACATGGAGTGTACAAATTTTTTCAGATTGCAAGCTTCTTTATGAACACAATGACCCTCCAAAATATGTTGTTAGTATCTGAAGGACTTGATATAACAGAGTTATCTGAAAAAGGAATGACATATAGACCTTTCCGTGAGAACCTTGTTCGGGATCTCAGGCTTATAACTAAAGAAGTGCCTGCATTGCAAGATTTAGAGCTGGGAGCAGGAATCAGGCATAGCGTTCAAGATATTTTAAAAAAGATCCCTGGCATTTCTGCCTCACTGCTTCCTTCTGGCATTACTGGGGAAGTAATACCAACAGGATATAGTTCTTTGATTGAACAAGAAATGGTTGAATATAATGATCTGTATGAGACTGAATTTGAGAGGATGTACAAAGAGGAGCGTAGTAGAGCATTCCCATCTAAATATTATGGAGGTAAATTATCTTTATATTTTAAATATCAACTATTTATTCAGTCGCTCAAATAAAGTTTTGCGACTAATAGTTTTTGCACCATTTCTTATTATCATTCTTTTTCCTCCTCCTCCTATTTTTTTTCTTCTTGTCATGCACTTGTCCGACCAAATTCTCAGAAGCTATAAGAGGTAATCACTTCATACTTGATATACTGGTAGATCTATATCTCTAGATGTGCAATCTACTTTTTTTCAACTGTTGGCCCACCTGACCCATGTGGAGGGGGCGAAATGTAGGTGTGATCTGCTATAGAAACTAATGTGGAAATTAAGGTATTCCTACCCAAATTAAACTATGGATAACCTTCAGGTATCTATTACCCGGTACATCATATTGCATGAATGTAACAAAAGTTGATGAGGATTTGGGAATTTCCTACTCAAAACTTCATAAATTTCATTTTTCAAGAAAACCTCAATAATGTATATATTTTTGGAAAAGGTCTTTTTGAGACTGTCATTTTAGAATTTGTTTTGAATAAGATTGGACAAGAAACTAAAAAGGAATTAACAAAAAGAACTTCGATGACCAAAAAATTGTAATTTTGTATGATTTGATTTCTTAGGTTTTAATTTGAATATTTTAGTTGTGCTTGATATCGAATGACTCAGAAGGAAATAATGAAAATGGAAAGAAAATGCATAAAGATGTTGCAATAAAGAAGCTGAAATTTCCAGAAAAGTTTGTCAGCACATCAAGGGCTTGATGAAAGTCATGAATACGCATATAGCATTAGCATTTCATTATGTATGGGGAGTTAGGGTGGGAATATAATATGTAAAACCATAATAATAATTTAATATTACCATAATATTATAACTATAAATATTACATTTTAACTTACACTTTAACTTAAAAAAACCATTACACAGAACCCAAAACCATATATATATTGTCTTGAAGGGGTTGATGAAAGGTCTCATTGCTAAGTAAGGCTTTATCCCAGGGTCATTCCACAACACCCCCCCCCCTTCCCCCTCATTTCAGAAATCATCAATTATCTCAAAAATAGTTTTGATCCCCATGCTTAAACCATATGTTTCCTTAGTCCTCATGACAACACAAATTGTATGGTAAAATCAGGAGTCTCCATGGTCATTCCCCAAACTCTCATTTCAGAAATCTTCAGTTATTTCAAAAATAGTTCAGATTCCCACCTTTAAACCATATGTTTTCTTTTTCCTTTTGACAAGTTCTGTGGTAAAAGGCGAGGATCCCCAGGGTCATTCTTTTCTCATTTCAGAAAACTGGTTCAGATCCCTAACTCTTAGACATATATTTTCTTATTAGTCCCCTGCCAGTGAAATTTGAGGGGACTTTAATGTTTGTTGTTGTCTGTCTGTATGTCCATCCATCTGTCTGTCTGTCAAGATGGTTTCCAGTCAATAACTTCAGTGAGGAATGACCAATCTGCTTCAAACTTCATACAATGTTAGCTTATATAAAGATCTAATGTGGGATTGATTTTTGGGTCAAAAGGTCAACTCTAAGGGCCACTGTAACTAAAAATAGACATTTATCATTGTATTTCGGTTTTGGGATGATAACTTGAGTAATGGAATGATTGATTTCTTTCAAACTTCATAAAAGGCTAGCTTATGTAAAGGTGTAGGGTGAGATGATTTTGGGGTCAAAAGGTCGATTCTAAGGATCACTGTAATTTAAAATAGATATTTTTCATTTTTCAGATAATAACTTTAAGAATAATTGTTAAGTATAATTGATTTCTTTAAACTTCATACAATGCTAGCTTATGTATAAGTCGAGGGTGGGATATATTTTTGGGTCAAAAGGTCAACTTTAAGGGTCACTGTTACTAAAAATAGACATCAGCATAGTTCAGTTGTAGCCTTATCACTGGAAATAGTGATTCATCACTGTTTCAGTTTCCAGATGATGACAATAGATACTGATGCCAGATATGAATAAAACGATGCAATATTTTTGTTGTTAGCATTTGGAAAGGTGATTTGTGTGATTTCGATTCAATAATAGTTATGAATTAATGTTTTGTGTATTTGTATCTATGGTCAAAAAGTAACAGTTTCCTGTTGAAAGAAATAAACGCAGTTCCAGATTTCTGACTTTTTCGTGTGGTTATGCAGTTTTTGCCTTTTTCCTGTCAAAGGACTATTTTAGGGGGATACATATATCTATCATGTTTATACTTCTTCTTCAATGCTTAATGAAAACAATCCCAATCTGTACAGTATTGTCAACATTTATATATTATAGAAGTTACGCCTTTGTTGCATATAATTATGCATTTCAAATTTTGCTGTCAATTTCACTAGAACTTATATAAACTTCACAGAATTCAATGTTATTTCTTACTAAATCATGCAAAATGTTTCCAAGTTCACATAACTGTTTCATGTTGCTAATAAGGTATTAGTCACTTTGAAGGTACAGATTGTGGCAGGGAACGAGTGTTGTATGCAACACTGAGTGTAAGTTTGTTCCTCATGACAAGTTGTATAGTAAAAGCTGTGGGTTCCCCAGGATAATTCACCCCCCCCAGTTCAGATCCTCACCTTTAAACCATATATATTTTCTTTTTCCTTCTGACATGTTCTATGGTAAAAGTCAAGGATCCTCAGCATCATTCTCTTCTCATTTCAGAAAACTTCAAAACTGGTTCAGATCTCCAACTCCTAAGCATATATTTTCTTATTCCTCATGACAAGACAAGTTGTATAGTAAAAGTTGTGGGTACCCCAGAGTTATTCAAGTAAAATGTACCAACTATCACATATATTACGGGTTTTAATGTCTTTTTCTTCATTTTTGAGAAATTTATAATTTTAAGGGGGGTGTGACCATAGGTCCTAGGTCATGTTTTCCGTACTTTTTTTGCCGTCTTTCAGTACCAGTTCGAGTTTTGTAACGACTGACCTACTTTTGACGGATTTATGGCCCTTGGACTTTCAGGATTTTGTTTTGAAAATTCATTAAAAATCTAATTTTTGTAAAAACATTATGAAATTTCTCATGAAACAAGTAAAATGTACCAACTTTCACATAATTTACAGGTATTGATATCTTTTTCTCCATTTTTGAGAAATTTATAATTTTAGGAGGGGGTGGGGAGGTGTAAGGGGGGGGGGGGGGACTTGTACTTAAAAATTTCAAGTTTTTTTTTGCAGGTCAAGTTCCAAGATGGGTTGGATAGGACCATTTCTGTAGGAGTTATTGCCCTTGGACTTATTCCTATGATAAAATGCTATGAAACGCAATTAATTTTAGTAAACGTCAGATGTTTTTCATGAAAATCATGCCAGATGCGAATTGATCCCGTCCGAATTAAGTGACGGTCGTATTATGCCACACTAGGCGTTGTTCTTGTTCAATATAATCTCCCATCATCTCAATGCACTTTGTATCTGTTCTAATTTCTGAATCTCTTCAAAATGGAATGCTTAATTCTGATACCATTACACAGCATCCATGACATCCTTATTACTTCCAAATATTCTTACCATAAAGGTAAGATTTGAGTTTTTGGAACAGAAAAAAGTTAGTTGGAGCTAAGTCTGGGGAATATGGTAGATAAGGAAGAACCTTGAAGCTGTAATCTGTAGCAGTCATCATTGTAGTTTGGGAAGTGTGAGAGGGTGCATTATCCTGCAAGAGCGGGATGCCTCTGGTTAGGTTTCTTCTCTTTTTCTCAATCTGAAGCAGCCTCTTTAACTCATTTGCATCATTTATCATGCAGCCTTTCTCAAGAAAAACAGACATGATTATTTCCTGATTGTCCCAAAAGATAGAGGCCATTACTTTTCCAGCCCTTGAATTTTTTAGCAGGAGGTTAGCCAGGGTGAATCCATTTCATGCTTTGTTTCTTATATTTAGGATCAAAATGGTAAATGCAAAAGCTTTGAAATACTACTCTCTCTACCAAAAACATTCAGTGTAATGGAATAATGGTTTGATTGGGGTTTTCTACTGATTTATCGTATCAGAGTACACAGGCTGAGAACTTTTTAATCATACTTCGTACTTCACATTGTGATCACCCCATGTATGGCATCCTTCTATTTTGGTGTTAACTTTCTGAATTTTTAGCTCACCTTGAAGAAATTGAGAAGAGCTTATACTTTACCCCTGACGTCCGTGTTCCCATCTGCTTCAATGTCTGGATAAGTAGATTGGAGTAACTCAGTATTGGAGAAAGTATAGGTCATTAAGTGCTACAGCTATCAAACTTACACCTCAGATTCATCTTGGGATGCTGACTTAAGCGTATGCATCCTTTGATACATCTGACATACATTTTCCAAATGAGTGACTAGTAAAAGAGGTTTGGGTAATTCAGTATTGGAGAAAGTATAGGTGCTACAGTTACCAAGCTTGTGCCATAGGTTCATCTTGGGATGCTGACTAAAGCACAGGCAGCCTATTTAATGTATCTGACCAACATTTTCTGCTTGGGTGACTCTGTTAGGTAGTTTGAGCCAAATTGAGGTAATTCAGTATTGAAGAAAGCATAGGTTACATAGTTATCAAACTTGCACCATAGGTTTATCTTGGGATGCTGACTTAAGCACATTCATCTGACGATGCATTGGACCTTGATTTTCTGCTTAAGTGACTTGGTTCAAGATTATAATGTTCCATAGAACTTCCTACAATTCATTTTTCGTTTTTGTTTGATAAATACTGTATCGAGGTGAGCATGGTAATTTTTTTATTACACTATGTTTATACTTTGAACGTCATCAAAACAGTTGAAGGGATTATGATGATACTTGGTAGAGATGAAGTACTTGAGGTTACCTACAGGTGCTTTTTTAGTCATATTATTATGGGATAGATCCAGGCATTAGTATATGGGTTGCTGAGGGCACTCTCCTTTGACAAACTTTTTCTTCATATTATATGCATAGATAAACAAACCAAATGCATCAAAATTCGAAGTGATCTAAAGGGATGCCTTTAGAAGTGTTGTTGTTGTCATTTCAGCATGTTTTCTCATGAGAATGCTTATTTTATTTGTTCAGTTTTTTAGGAATAATCATAAGCGTAAAAAATTGTTTGCAAAAATGTCTTTAATTTTATGAAGATTTTTTTCAGATTACAAAAGGAAGAGAGCTGCATTTTTGCAGCTTTTATTTTGTTCAATGGATTTTTTCTTTAAAGCTAATGGAAAGATCTCAATTAAACTTTGCAAAAATAGATCCAGGTATCACAGTGGTCTTGAAGAACACCCTGTTGTTTTGGGCTAGATTTTGATGTGTACTGGTCAAAAATACAATACTTTCTAATTTTATCATGTGTTCATGGTAGTAAAGTAAGCAATATAGGCCCACTTCTGCTTCTTGTTTTACCTTTATAAGGAGTCAGTTCCTTTGTTGCTAAGCAACTCTTTCCAGTAAGTCTTAGTAAGATCAGTGTTTTTTTCATTCATAAACTTTATGATAAAGCTCAGACTCTAGTCTTAGATGATAAATAGATAAACAATTATTGACTGATGTATCACTATTTTTATTTTCCTATTTTTCTCTGTTACTTGCACATGTTTGATGTTATCATTACTCAACTTTGCTCTTTTTTAAATTGATGGATACTACTGCTGTATGGCAGTTGATAACTTAATACTGATATTGATATATATTTCTGTTTTAGGTAGCGAGAGACTGGTCAGACAAGATAAAAATGCCTGTGTATATGTTGCTGTTGAAGGAGCAAGGTATTGTTTTTACAAATATTCTCTGAACATAATGTCATTAAAAAACTTACACTAATATCCTGCTAAATACATTGCATTTATTGATTATGGAGAGCTGTAAGAAGGTTAGTATAGAATTAGTAATGGAGGACTGTATGTTATCATTTCAACGACATGTGCATCTTTGTACCTCCTACTCTGTGAATAATCTTCAGAGAAGATTTAATCTTCTTTTAAGGATACAGCTGTTACTTATACAAGTTACAGAGGAAAATAGATACTATTGCTGTATGGGAGTTAATTCTGATACTTCTGCTGTATGGTAGTTAATACTGGTATTATAACTGTATGGTAGTTAATACAGATCCTATTACTGTATGGTAGTTAATACTGATCCTATTACTGTATGGTAGTTAATTCTGATACTATTACTGTATAGTAGTTAATACTGTTAATACTGCTGTATGGTAGTTAATACTGATACTACTGCTGTATGGTAGTTAATACTGATACTACTACTGTATGGTTGTTGATACTGATACTATTACTGTATGGTAGTTAATACTGATCCTATTACTGTATGGTAGTTAATACTGATACTACTGCTGTATGGTAGTTAATACTGATCCTATTACTGTATGGTAGTTAATACTGATACTACTGCTGTATGGTAGTTAATTCTGATACTATTACTGTATGGTAGTTAATACTGTTACTACTGCTGTATGGTAGTTAATACTGATACTACTGCTGTATGGTAGTTAATACTGATACTACTACTGTATGGTTGTTGATATTGATACTATTACTGTATGGTAGTTAATACTGATCCTATTACTGTATGGTAGTTAATACTGATCCTATTACTGTATGGTAGTTAATACTGATACTACTGCTGTATGGTAGTTAATACTGATACTACTACTGTATGGTAGTTAATACTGATACTATTACTGTATGGTTGTTGATACTAATACTATTACTGTATGGAAGTTGATACTGATACTATTACTGTATGGTAGTTAATACCAATACTACTGCTGTATGGTAGATAATTCTGATACTATTACTGTATGGTAGTTAATACTGTTACTACTGCTGTATGGTAGTTAATACTGATACTACTGCTGTATGGTTGTTGATTCTGATACTATTACTGTATGGTAGTTAATACTGATCCTATTACTGTATGGTTGTTGATACTGATACTATTACTGTATGGAAGTTAATACTGATAGTATTACTGTATGGTAGTTAATACTGTTACTACTGCTGTTTGGTAGTTAATACTGATACTATTACTGTATGGTAGTTAGTACTGTTACTACTGCTGTATGGTAGTTAATACTGATCCTATTACTGTATGGTTGTTGATACTGATACTATTACTGTATGGAAGTTAATACTGATACTATTACTGTATGGTAGTTAATACAGATCCTATTACTGTGTGGTAGTTAATACTGATACTATTACTGTATGGTAGTTAATACTGTTACTACTGCTGTTTGGTAGTTAATGCTGATACTATTACTGTATGGTAGTTAATACTGTTACTACTGCTGTATGGTAGTTAATACTGATCCTATTACTGTATGGTAGTTAATACTGATACTACTGCTGTATGGTAGTTAATATTGATCCCATTACTGTATGATTGTTGATACTGATACTATTACTGTATGGTAGTTAATACTGATACTACCGCTGTTTGGTAGTTAATACTGATACTATTACTGTATGGTAGTTAATACTGGTACTATTACTGTATGGTAGTTAGTACCAATACTACTGCTGTTTGGTAGTTAATACTGGTACTACTGCTGTATGGTAGTTTATACTGTTACTACTGCTGTTTGGTAGTTAATACTGATACTATTACTGTATGGTAGTTAATACTGTTACTACTGCTGTATGGTAGTTAATACTGATACTATTACTGTATGGTAGTTAATACTGATACTACTGCTGTATGGTAGTTAATTCTGACACTACTGCTATATGGTAGTTGATACTTATTTGGATATGTTCTATTTATAGTATGGGTAGCCATGAAGCTGTAGTTGCAGGTGTTATCAAACATTTGATGGGAGGTTCAATCAGAACTAAATATGGATCAGGCTCTGATAAAAATAGACTAGCTCAAGCTGTTGTAAATGCTACTAATGGAAATTGTTCAGTAAGTGGTATTTGATTTAGATTTAACTGTTGCACACAACATTCATCTTCATTTTTTTGTTACACATTTCTAGTTAAGCTTTTAGTTAATATAATCCTTTTACTGAAAGATTTGTAGTTGTGCTTACAGTTCTGTATCCTTCAAAGTAAATGGACTTAATTGGCACAGCAATATAGGAGAACTCGAATTTGAAGGGTTCATGTAATACAGTTCAAGTAAATTGGAGTTTGAGTCAGGAATATACATGTATTCATGTATAGAAAATAGAATTGGGACTTCCGTTTTGTCAACAAGACAAATGAATCATCTGTAGTAGAGTAAACTAGGGTCAACTATAATTGTCAGTTTATATTTATACAAATGTGTATATAAAAACCAAACACTCATTTCACAAATTTTTGGACACCTGACATTTATCAAATGAAAACGATGATGTCAATATAAATGTAATATAAATATCCTAAACCCAACCCCAAACTTGTACACATGAAAAAAATAAAGTCTACAACATTGAACTTAATCATTTCTTCCAAACTAAAGTAGAAATAGATCAACCCTATTGCCCCCTCCTAAATGTTGATAAGAGCAGTTTTAGATTGTATCTATTCAGCCTGTGTCCCTCAAGGTTCCCAGTGTAGAATTGTAATGATTATAACAGCATTTGTTAAAAAAATATGATTTTCACTAAAAAAAAATTTCAGATGAAGGTCTGATAATTGATATGCAGCCATGTTTATCTTTGGTAGATACTGCAAATATTTACATGAAAAATGATTCCCCTCATATCTATGTATCTGGGTGTTAATTTCATATAGCAACAAAAGGAACTGCAACTCCCTCTTTATTTAGTCATTCAATCTCATTTTTCATTTTTACACACCTTTGTATTTGTAAAGTGTAATCATAATTTTCAGGCTGCTGGAATGAATGCCAACTACACAGATAGTGGATTGTTCGGTTTTAGTGTCGCGGGAACTTCAGATACCATTACTGCGGTAAGAAGTTCTCTCTTTCATGTGAATGAAAATTAAGTTATTTGTATTGATGAAATATTTATAATCATAATGCTAAATGCAAATGAACAGTATAATTAGAAAATTCCATAATCTGAGAGATCCAAATTTCTTTGCCTATTGAACATATCTATTGCTCATAAGACTATCTTCATTTCAGAAGTATAACTATACAGAATAGCAGAGTTTGAGTGTTAAGAATTTTGAACTAAAGTTGTAGTCCTTTTGTGTGCCATTTAGTGTATATTACATCCTACATACTGAATATCTTAATCAGTTTACACCTAGCCACAAATCTTTCATTACATAGACAGTTGATGGTACAAGGTGGTAAGGGGTAATTACAATTTAGCTGTGTATTTTGTGATGACTTAAATCACCTGTGTGGAGGACTAAAACCATACTCTTTCCCCCAGGAAAGGCTAAGTATTGCATCACACAATAAACAACGTAAATGAATTTCTACATAGGAATAAGTTGATATTTTTGAAGAGTAATTTGGATGCGACGGCAAAGCAGTATGCCATGACCTTTGCCAAAGCATTCCAGGTCAAGGTCATCATGAACTTAAGTTATAAGTAATCTGCTCCCATATTTCTACATGCTTTGCTAGAATAAAATCATACTTGCAGACATGTTCTTTATGATAAAACAATGTTATGACTTTGACTTAAAGTCACAACTCCAATGAGAGGTTATTGTAATGTTTGTTCAAGTCTGAATAGCTGTAACTCATATTTCAACAGTACAGCTAAGTGAATGAAATGCTTGGCTTGTGACTGAGAGGTCCTGGGTTCAATTCCTGCCATGGACATACTATTGTCCTGTTTGGGTGAGGCAGGGAAAGCCTGGTACATGTACCAAGTCATGGTAGGTGTGGCACATAAAGATCCCTCAGTGTTTTGGTCCATTACAAAAATATATATTTCTATGCAAGGCATCAAGCAGATGCTATCGCCATATGTGTGAAATAATCCTAGAGTGACAGAAAACAATAATAAATAAATTAACCTTTTTTATGCCCATTCTGATGTCTTCCATCAATCTGTCCATCCATCCATTTTCCCACCTGTTAGCCTGTCAACTGGTCTGTTCATCCCTGTCAGTTTGTCTAGCTGAGTTTTGCAAGACTATCCTTTGCCAAAATTGTGATTTAAAAAAGTCAAGATTTTGTGACATTCAAAATGCTTCGTCATATGGCATAACACAATATGCTCTAGCAGTTTACTTAACACAGAAGCTCGTGAAACTGGATGAAAGTCATATAGAAAATATTTATCCTGACATTAAGATATGAAAATATTATGCGACATTTCCATTGGCTGTGCTTTTCAGTGTGATGATGTCATCCGAGATCAAAAAAATGTTGGGACAGATGGTGCTTTTGTTTATACCAAAACTATAACAATTGGAAATTTTTTAAATGTCATGATCCTTGGGTTTAGCATGTAGTTCATTTTAAATGTACTCTCTGCAAATATTTTATAACCTGTAAAAATTTGTATGATTTATGCAGGGTCTGAATGCTGCAGTAAAAGAATTTAGACAGATTACTAAAGATGGAAGTTTTAATGCTGCAGATGTTGAAGCAGCAAAGTAAGTCATATATATTATTATATATAGTTTTATATACTAAATTAATTCTGTTTTATTACTTGTCCATTAGACTCCAGCCCTGGGCACACCAGTTATCTGTCTTTCAGATGAGACGGTAAAAATCGAGGTTTGGTATCATGGTAGGCGTGGCATGTAAAAGATGCCTCACTGGTGGGGGTGGATCCGTTGCAAAGGTCAAATTTCTATGCAATGCGTCAGGCAGATGCCACGTAAAACAATATTCAATCAATCAATTTTACTTGTCCATATCTAACAGCAGGCCATCTTAAAGTATCTAGAGAATTGTTATTATAAGAATGTATGATATATGTGATATGTACATGTATAATAACACTGCCAAACATTGGGGTTTTACTATGATTTAGTTTATTGCCTGAAAACTGTCTCAACTGCATTGCATAATAATATACTACTGTGTGAAATTTTTCCTTCTAAACGTGCCATGACAACTCCTCAGACACCATGTCCTCACTCAAAACACTTAACAAACAAAAAATAAGTATGACCAACCTTCAAAAACTTAGTTATAGTAATTATGAAGCCATTTACTATCCATACTTGGTCTTCTGACTTGCCACCAGACAACACAATGTTGATTTCACCAAAAGCTCATTTCCACAAAATAGGCACAGAGTTGTAGACAGATTCCAACATACATAATTTATGTATACAATTAAACAGTACAATATTGAAGCATGGTCAGATTCATGACTTTTATAAAATGGTGGTGTTTTCGGTTTTTTGAGGGTTTTTTAGCTCACCTGAGCCAAAGGCTCAAATTTTTGACGTTTTTTTGACGTTTTTTTGTACTTGGTAGTTTTAATGCAGAAAAGAGGTATTTTTTTCTTTTAGTAAACATTGATACATTAATTTGGTTTAATTTGATCATTTTGATGGTAAGAAATACTACTGCGAAGAAAATTTTTCAATATTTTATGTTTTGGATTTTTTATGAATTTTTTAAGACTTTCAAGAAAAAGGGGGGTGGGATAATTGGTGTAAACATTTCACAGTTTGAACTTTTTCTTCGGAATCACTTGCTGGAATTCAATGAAACTTGGCATGCATCAAATACTCAAGGTCCCCGACAAATGTGGTCATCTTTGTCAGGATCCATGAACAGGTGGCACCACCACAGACAAAAGTAGGTCACAGAGGGTACCCTCCTTTGACAAACTTCTTATTCAGATCGGGTGCATACAGCGACAAACCGACTGCATAGGAATGATTTAGAGGCATATGGGAAGAAGTGTTGATATTTTTGGTTCCATTCCGAAATCAAATTTTTGACGTTTTTTCATTTTTATTTTGGACTTTGTTATTTTAATGCATTAAAGAGTTATTATTTTCTTTTAGTAAACATTGATGCATTCATTTGGTTTCATTTAATCATTTCTATGGTAAGGAATGCTGGTGCGAAGGAATTTTTTCAATATCTCGATTTTTGAATTTTTTATGAATTTTTTAAGACTTCCAAGAAAAGGGGGACAATTTTTCATATCTTCAACTTGATCTACAGAACAACTTGAAAATTGTGATAAAACTGGGTAGGATGCAAGTACTCATAGTCCTTTTCAAAGGTTTTGTTTTTTGTGCGGATCATCCAAATTGGTTAACAGATAATGCCACCATGTCTAAAAGTAGGTCTCACAATGGTACATATACCACTTGGTAATTGAAATATGGAGAGTAGCGGTTCAAATCCAGCTGTGGTCAAAAAAATTTTTTTTTTTTTTTTACACATCTAGATAAGTTTTTAGATGTTTCTCAACACTCAACATATGAAATTAGGAATTTTACGTTTAAGACTTCCGAAAAAAAAGGGGGGGGTGGGTTTGGCCATTTTTCACATTTTCAACTTTTTCTACAAAACTGTTAGAAGGATTTTAATAAATCTTGGTAGAAATAAGTCACTTATGATCCTCTTCAAATTCTGTTGTTTTTGTCCAGACCTCTTTACAGGTGGCGCCACCATAGTCAAGAGTAGGTCACAAAAGAGTTCCCTCGTTTAACAATATTCTTTTTCATACCGGCTGTATACAGAGACAAACAGAATGCATAGAAATGAACTAGAGGGATGAGTGAAGATGTATTGTCATTTTGGTTCCCTTCCAAAATCAAATTTTAGAATTTTTTTCGACATTTCTTTGGACTTGGTGATTCAATGCAGAAAAAAGTGTCATATTTCCTAGTTAATTGATAATGATGATTTCTTATGGACTATTGTGATCATAATTATGGTAAGGATTGTTACTTTGAAAGAATTTTGTCAATATCTCAATTTTTGGATTTTCTATGAATTTTTTAAGACTTCCAAATGAGGGTGTATAGGAACAATTCAATCACATTTTTCACTTCTTCTGTTATACCTCATAGAAGATTTTAATGAAACATGGAATACATGAAGTACTAAAAGTCCTCTATCAATTTGGTAAATTTCATCCAAATTGGTTAACAGATAATGCCACCATGTCTAAAAAGCAGTTCTCACAATAGTACATATACCACTTGGTAATTGAAATATGGAGAGTAGCGGTTCAAATCCAGCTGTGGTCAAAATTTTTTTTTCATTTCTTTACACATCTAAATAAGTTTTTAGATGTTTCTCAACACTCAACATATGAAATTAGGCAATTTTAAGTTAGATCTGGACAATATTTGAAACAATTGTTGTTCATGACCCAGACTTGAAATCAGTCAACAAAAGGCCCCACCTAAAGAAAATGACTAACTTGTTGCCCTGAATGACTTCTTGCAGAGACAAAGGAAATGCTTAATATCAAAATCACCTGAATGGATGTGCAAAAAAGTGTTGTTTTTTATTCTAGCCTGAAATAAAATTTGACATATTTTCAACATCTGTTTTGACTTAGTCACATTAATGCAAAAATAAATGAATTCTTCCTTCATGCATGACTGATAATCTAGGTACTCAGGTGAGCGATATAGGCCCACTTGGGCCTCTTGTTTTTTTTTATTATTGGATTTTATTAGTCCCCCATCGGTGAAACTGGAGGGGATTTTAAGTTTCCACCCTTTCTGTCTATCAGTCTGTCCATCACTCCGTCTGTCTTTCTGTCTGTCATGTTGGTTTTCCAGACTTTTGCTCATGTTTACAGATATCAAGCTGAAACTTGGTAGCAAACTTCCCCATGAGGATTTTAGAACAAGTTCTACTTTGTCATGGTTGAAATACTTTTTCCAGAGTTACTGCCCTTTGCTAATTATCAGTTTTCTGCACTTTTGTTGGCCATGCTTACAGATACCAAGCTGAAACGTGGTAGCAAACTTCATCATGAGGAGTTACAGATCAAGTTTGACTTTGGTCACAATTGACTCACTTTTTCCGGAGTTATTGCCTTTTGCTCAAAATCATTTATTACACTTTGGTTGGCCATGCTTATAGATAGAAAGGTAAAACTTGGTAGCAAACATCTCCATGAGGAGTTACAGATCAGGTTCAACTTTGGTCATGGTTGACTACTTTTTCCAGAAAATCAGTTTTCTGCACTTTTGTTGGTCATGCTTACAGATATCAAGCTGAAACTTGGGATCAAGTTTGACTTTGGTCACAGATGACCTACTTTTTGAAGAGTTTTTGCCATTTATTTAAAATCATTGTGAAACTAAAGTATAGTACAATTGAAGACAGTTTGATGTAGAATGTTTTGACTCTCTTATATTGTGATAGTAAAATAAGTTTCTCCATCGAGGAAAAAAAGAAAGACAATTATCTGACTTAACGGCATGACATTGATCTCAAAGGTCCAGAAAAATTACAAACATCAAAACAAAAAAAACAAACCAAAAAAAAAAGTGAGCACTTATAGCTAATAGGTGCATATTAAAACTCTGAGAATGCTTATTACCCTTTGGCTGCTACTGACCAACTTTTTGGCTCCTTATGGATATATTGGGATGGATTGGGGACTTGTATTGCTTTAGCAGTACTCTCAGAATGCTTGTTATTCATTGATCACATTGTATTTATTAAAATCAAATACTGTAGTTTAAACATGAATTTAAAACTGAAAAATCATGTACATACAGCATATGAGATTGATAATATTTAATTTGC
The DNA here is from genome assembly GCA_035048485.1 of Pteria penguin. NCBI lineage: Eukaryota > Metazoa > Mollusca > Bivalvia > Pterioida > Pteriidae > Pteria > Pteria penguin. Next base: position 20,416,898 of record CM068580.1, on the reverse strand, counting down.
ATTATGATAGGAATGCCTACTGTGCTGAGGTAGCCATGCAGTTTGAGGACTCTGATTATCGATTCCATAGATTTGTTGAGCAACAGTTTTACAAAAAAACTGCCACATCATTACAACAAACATTAGATAGCATTAAGAGTGTGACACAGTCGGATGTATCTAAAGTAAGTGCATAAATTTATTAATAACAGTATTGTCAAAATAAAATGCAATGAGTCTATTAGTGGTTCAGGTCAGAATTTCTCTCATATAAACCTTGCAGGATGCTATATAATAAATAACTGAAGTGTTTTTGAAGTAAATTTAAAGTGTAAAATGTGAAGAATGAATTTAACTTTGAGAATTGTGTGTTGAAAGTTTCTTGTCTCCTTGCAGCATTTAAACACACATTTGTATTCTATTTCTTTTTTGATGGGAAAGAGGCAAGAAAAGTTTATGTTACCATTTCAGCATTTCTATAACTCTTTTTTTAATATTTCAGCTTGCAAAGAAGTTAGTCAATGGCAAACCATGTATGTCAGCTGTAGGAAAAGTTGAATGTGTACCTTACATTGATCAACTGTTCAGCTGAAAAAATACTGCCAATGAACTAACATTAAATATCAGTGATTACTAGTTTTACTTGTAAAGTGCTAGAAGGATTTTGGTATGAAAATTGAACTATGGATGACAGACAGTTAAAATTTGCTCGGCTGTGCCCGATAAATGTTTGAAGTTTTCAATAAATGTTAATGGAATTAGTAAAACATTTCAGTAATTGTTTGTTGTAAGTGAAAATATTTTACTTGAACCATTAAAATATTTATTATCTATTGTTTTTTTCAATACCCTCAGATCAATAGATCAGGGGCATATTGTTTTTCTGTCTGTTTATTTGTCAGTCTGTTGTCAAGTGTCAAGTATCACTTTTGCCATAAATTTTAAACCGTCAGAGATAGAGACTTCATATTTGGCATGCATACTCCACTAATTAAACCCTTTCAAATAACACCAAGGTCAGTGACTTTATGGTAAATTCATGTTACCACCGGGGCATAGTGTTTTACAACACATCTTGTTCTCATTTAGGTACATCAGTGACACTTATTAATTTAAGTTGTATGGTCATATTTGTTAAAGACAAAATCAAGTGCAAGGAGCATGCTGTATATTATCTCATGTTAACAAACAATTCCTTCAAAATTTATAATTATTTTCACACACGATGTTAATGTGGCAACATTCTGATTTGTTGTACATTTTTACCGAAATTTCAGTTCTATGTAAAATTATTGACAAAGAATACACTCCATACATAAAAAAGTACTGGTGTGTTAAATTTCTGATACAATTACTTTGAATACAAATACATCATATCATTGTTCTATTTGACAAGAAAAGCATAGTAAGCATCAATTCTGAATAAGTGAAGTAGTAATGCCAAAGCTATCTGAAACTTATACAATTGAAAATTAATCACTTTGAAGCTTTCATGTTAAATAATTTGTTTTTGTTCTCAAATTGCAAAACTGGTCATTTTTTTTATTATTCAATTAAATCCTCTGTGTGAAATAAAATTAAAATATATTAGAGATTCAGTATTTTAAAAGCTTTAATTGGTTGTTACTAATTCTCATTAAACTGAATTGATGATGACTGCTTTTCTTGTAATTGTATAAGGAATTTAAGATGTTAATATGACAGTGTATGTACCGTTAAGCTTTAATGCTTTTGTTACATTGCCATCACCAACTGTTTCTAATAAGACCAATGATGTCATGTAAGTATGAGTATGCATACACCCATCACCTCTCACTCAGTGGTTAGTTTTTTCATGTCTGAATTCTAGCGTACTTAAATGTAGTCAATTTGAAATTCACACAGATTATCACATACACGAAAGTTTCATTTCACATTTAAAATTAGTGGAAATCGCTTCATTTTCTTGTCAGTTTATTCAAAATGTGTTACACATATACATATATTGTACTATACCCGACCCGCTGTTTCCTTTTTTTAAAGTATATTCACAATAATGACGATATTTCTTATATAGCCAGGATTACACAGTTGTATGTAGTGTAGAGATAGTTCACACTGGCTTTGCCGTAACATTTAAAGACAGAAATATAAGCATGAACATGTAAGTCATATAGATACAGGCACGGCTATACCATTATAACATACTCTTTTGATTTCATTGCATGTCCTGAAGACATTAAATATAAACTGATGAGAGCTAAATAGTAACCTGCTGAAGCTATTAGTAACGAGTCTTTGAAAATCTATATGGAGCGTGTAACAGAAGGCGCTGTCGATAATCCATGTATCTTGCCAGCAAGCATTGTTAAATTAGTCGCATCAGTGTGTATATTGTAGAAGTTTTCAAGGAAAATACAGCAATGTCGAAGAATACAATGTAGAGTGAATCCAGAGACATATATACGTATGTATATATGTCTCGGAGTGAATCAAAACTTCGTGTGTCATTTTCTTGATTGCACTACTTAAAACGATCAAATATACCACAAGAAAATATTTTTCTTTGTTATTTTTATGATCCTATGTTGCTCAGTTTAATCTGCTCTAACCTTGATTACTGCGGTGGCACTATTTAGAGCAAGTTAAAGTATAAGCACAAGGTAGACAATAACAAAAGCGTTTTACATGTTCTTAATATAATTACAACAATGTGCCTCACCCCGACTCCTTGCTATTCAGACGTTCTCTCTTGTCGTTGTACTTGTCATACCAAAATTATTTAACGGACTTTAAGAAAGTTATTCTATCAACATTTGTCCATCATCCGTCGGCGATAAAATCGCAAATCAGGATTCTGTGACCTCCAAAAGAGACAGTTAATTTTTAGGCATCGAGCATGCGAAGCATGATCGAGAGCCTATAGGGATCGTAAATATTTTATCTCTTCGCCGCATTTCCTGGCCAAATCTCATTCGCGAAAGAAAATAGTACTTTCTTTTGAATGCTCATATTAGATTCTAGAAATGCAATTATACTTCCTGATTTTCTTCTATTGCCTTGAGACATTTATTCGTAGAAATGTTTTATGCAATGTGACGTAAATGACATTGTGATTCATGATTAAATTATGCGAAGGTATATACAAGATTTGACCTTAACCAAGGGTCAAATTCGACGTTTATGCTTTCGGATACCCTCAACCTTTTTCATGTAAAAGGCGAGATTGTTCCGAATGTTGTTTATAAACTGAGATATTGGGGCGTAAGGATACATGATGTCTTGTTTTCATTAAAGATCGATTTGTGAACTGTGCTCGTAGTTATGAGTATGCAACTGCAGATACAGCAGTGAATTGAATTTTGAAAGTTTGAAATGCATTTGCATTATTTGTTGTTAATAAACCTCAATGGTATATACAGTCCACTCTTGTTACAACGTCACTCGAAATAACTGCATATTCCGAAATCGGCAGAAATCTGCCTGTAATAAATGTACATGCTCTTATTTGTGTTCTTTATACCGGCATATTCGCCTTCTGGCATCGGCACCACAGAACAAATGTACATTTTCACACCAGTTAAAATTCTATACACCGGCAGACTACCTTAAAGCTGAGCTCTGATTATTTAAACATGGGTGACGTAGTAAAAATTTTTGGGGAACGGAAATTGCCAGAAATAGATCTGGCATTCTCCGTTCCCAACTAAATATAAACTATAGAGACATTGTGACGTAGGTATGGTCAATCAACCGAGCCGAGTGACCCAATATCCATGTACATCGCTCTCATCGGGGGTATAAAAGGAAATCTCGGTGTGCATACACCGTGACAGTTGAAGATAGAAGCCGAAGATACGAACTCGGTAATGGAAGAAATGTTTCATGAATTCATAAATTAATCATACATAATTCAAATGAATAAGGCTCATAGAGTAAATATATAATAACGAAGAACAGAAAGCCAATTTAGCCAGTGGCGTATTTAGAGGGGGGACCTCCCCCTTTTTCGCTACATATTTACAAGTAAAAATCCAGTAGTTTGGCTAATACACATGTGGGCTCCCACTGTTAGCCATTATTTTCCATATTTGTAGAAAACAAAATAGATCTATTGTTTACATTCCTATCAAATATCCCCATATTCCAGATAAATATAACATTACAAGAAATTTTTCACAGTAAATGTATTTTCAATAAAACAAAGAAATGAAGGATTTACCGACTTAATATGAGTAAATTTATTACTTACATATTTTGTCAATCAAAATGTAACAGTAATATTCTCATGTTCAACTCATTCAATACACGATGTTTTCATTTCCGGTTGTCAAAAGGAGTGTTCAATAAAACTAAGTAAACATGTATAACACACACACCTACACACACACACATTGCTTTATTCATTCAGAAACAATTTATCTGGTGATGATTTTAAAAGTTGCACTTGTGAATGTCTATAACCTTTATAATAAAAAATGTTTTGTTTTGGAGAAAGGATTTTTGAGTCGGCTTCGGTGAAGCCGCACTCATTGCAATCACTTTCTTTTCAGGGGTTATAACTTTCATTACCGATATAGAGCTTACTATGCCGCTGAAAAGTGCCGAAAAATTACTGATGTTGTCTTAAAAATTCTTGATCAGCACAATGTACCTTTAGCTCAGTTAATTTAAGCTAAACATAAACTAGTTTCAATAACTCGAAAAAGGAGTTGCAATAATGTTTTCAAATTTCGCGTAATAATATGTAGTTGTGACTACTTTACGATGTGTTTACCACCGACACCGTTGGATGTACTCGATTGTGTAATTCTCCGGACAAAGCATTTGTCTTGATCTTGTATCGCTTGTTTTTATCGAGATATTTCAATTAAATTTTTCCCCAACATGTTCTGTAACTTTACATGTCTGGAACTTTAGTTCTTTTTCACATATATGACAGATTTAAAGATCGATCTTCCCGCATTTCCTCTGATAATGAAAATGCAATATAAATATTTAGGTAAATGTTGTATGTTTCTAAATATAAATGATGTTAAAACATGAGAATCGTGAATAAGATGGTTATTTAATGTCCCACTTGAAGGAATGTCGTTCCTTGGCTCAGCTTCGACTCGTGACAACAATGCAGTAAAACTTGTTGCCATGAAGTTGTCGATTGCACGTTCATTTCGGATACAAGCAATTGCAAACTCTTTGCCGTAAGATAGTATGAAGAGAGCAAATTTTATTAGCATTTTGTACATAGGTATAATGACGATGTAATTATTTTCCTGAAATCCTGAATCCGCCACTAAAATGGTAAAATGATTACATACTTAAAATCAGCAAAGCCGACTCTCAGGACTTTTGAGTCCTTTGATTAATACGTTTGAGTTTGACAAAGACGATACTTCTAGTAAGATTTGTATAAAAAATAAAATAGAATAAAATAAAAGTTTTTATAGATGCACACTCATAAACGAGAAGATCTTTATCATGTTTAGATTACAATCAGTTTAAACAAACGATAAATATATACAAAGATCAACACATGATATGATGATGATTAGTACCTCTTATTTGTTGATTTAGCATAATGGACTTGTACAATTAGTACATCCTGTCGAACTACAATACATTTTAGACATTTGCTACGTCTACTACATCCACAACAATTCTGTCAATTGAATATATATACAAAAAGTATATATATTTGTATATATATTAATTCTATTTATAGTGTCTTTTATTATTGAAAATATTTCAAAATATTTAAATAAACAAATACAATTCTTTTGCCATACACTCGACGAATTAATTTAATTCAGATTTAGTGATACATGTTTATCTTACTTAGTTTTATCGAACACTCTTTTTTGAAAACCGGAAATGAAAACATCGTGTATTGATGAATTGAACATGGGAATAATACTGTTATATTTTGATTGACATACGGGACCATATATATATATATACATATGGCCAAGGATGTATAGTTTAAGAACTAAACTATAATTATTAATTAATTATAGTTGTCTCCAAGTTTATTAATTAAAAATTTTTTATTTATATAATTTTATACGAAATAGCAGCAATTCGTATATATCAGCAATTTTAAATTATTAATAATTACGGTCATTACCGGACTCTATTGTGTTCTGTTTAATTTATATGTACAGTGTATGTAATGTATAAAATATTTACGTAGAAATACTGAGTGAAGAATAGACATATTAGTAAACTACTTCAGTGAAATACATTTACTACGAAAATGTCTTGTGACTTGTAAAATGAAATTTATCTGTATAATTTATATAATTTAAAATTGCTGATATATACGAATTGCTGGTATTTCGTATAAAATTATAGAAATAAAATTTTTTAATTAATAAACTTGGAGACAACTATAATTACGGTCTCTATATATACATATATATATATGTAAGTAATAAATTTACTAATTAATAATAATTAATAATTAATAGACATATTCCAGTTCCTGCATAATTAGTGTTTTATAATTTCAAATGAAGCCGTATCAGGGAAGTATAGTTTAATTCGTTTAAACGGCAAAATTCAGAAATACAGACCTGGCCGTTGTAACGAGAGTTACTGCACCAGAGTCGTTGATGTACTCTATAGACTTGGGATTCCAAATTTCAAGAACTTGGAAATATTTACCATGATACCCCCGCCAAGGAAGTTTGGGAGGAGGGGGGTCCTATATAGGAATCACTATGTCCGTCTGTCCGTGCGTCCCGATTCGTGTCCGCTTGATAACTTATGTACCATAGGACTCAGGATGATCAAACTTGGTATGTGAATGTCTCATGGGAACGGGATGTGTCATGTACCAAAATTTGGTCATTGTGACCTTGACCCTGGCTTAATACCTCTTTGATAGTAAATCCTGGGCCACTTTGTGTCCGGATCATAACTTTTTATTTGGTCAATAGATTTGGATAATACTTCATAGGATTGTTGTCCATGACCTAAGGATGTATCATGACCTTAACCCAAGGTCAAAGGTCAAGGTCAATGTGGACTTGGTTGTTAAAATCCTGTCCGGACCATGTCTTTTTACTGGACGGATGGATTTAGTGTTGGCCTTTGCCTAAGGATGTGTCATGACCTTGACCCAAGGTCATAGGTCAAAGATGGATGTTACTGAGGACTTCGGTGTTAAAATACTATCCGGACCATATCTTTATATGGGGTTGATGGATTTAGATAATATTTCGCAGGATTGTTGCCCATCGCCCAAGGGTGTGTCATGGCCTTGACCCAAGTTTAAAGATCAAATTCAATGTGGACTTGGTTATTAAAATCGTGTCCGGATCGTATCTTTTTTATTTGGTCAATAGATTTGGATAATATCTCACAGGATTATTGCCCATGACCCAAGGGTGTGTCATGACCTTGACCGAAGGTCAACAATCAAGGTCACGGTGCACTTGGTGTTTAAGATCTTGTCCAGGCAATATCTTGTTACTGGGTTAATAGATTTGGATAATATTTCACAGGATTGTTGTCCATGACCTAAGGGTGTTGCATAGTTCAAGGTCGCTGTTTCTTTGGTGACTAAACTCATGTCTGATTGGATTTTGGCAAGACTAAATGTTCAGCTTCCTGAATTATTGCATGTTCAACTTTTTTGCCGCGTGGGGTATTTGTCCCGTTAGGACAGCTCTAGTGTTTAGCTTGCCAGGACAAATGTCCAGAGACCTACTATCATACCCTTGTTGTCACATGCATCCATTCATAGTTAATTTAAAGAAATTAATCAACATAGTTGCTCATTGTCCCACTTGCACTTATAACGGCTTGATAATCAATCCTGCTCGATGCCTTTATGGCCTTTCAGGCCTTTGATTTATATTAGACGGAGTGCTCGTGTCTGAAGTATCGATTCGTTGATTTAAAATAAACTTTATTTGGTGGGGGTTTTGTGTGCTGCTATGTGAAAAAAAGTATCGATAACTTCGCACCATTAAAGAGAAATCGCAAAAGAATTCCCCTTGAACATTCATAATAAATCTACCCCTCCCTCCCAAGCTTAAATATATTGTTTATAACGGTGGTGTCGGAAGCAAATCAAAAAGGGGCTGGGGAAACCAAAGTTTCATTTCATCAAAAAATGTTTTCTCTATTTTTTATTTTTGGTGTGCCGGGAAATGGGAAGGTTTGACACCAGTTATCCAATAACCAGTTTCCTCCATTCCTTAGAGTACATGATATGACCGTCAACATTGGCGTCGGTCACACCGTTGGCCTCAGCAACCTTAATGATGTTGCCATTTGTGTGTAGTATAGTCTTTGTCTTCCTGCCGTTGAATTGGTGGTGTGCTACCATAAATGATGGACTTGGAAATCGCCTCTCTTTCTTTTGACTTTAGGTACATTAAGGACAATTTGTGAACTTTTCAATGTATTTTAGAAACTCTAATTATAAAGTTATAAATACAATAGATTTGAATTTTTATTGTAGACAAAGACTGTGATACACTTCAACAAGTCATAAGTTATGATCATTTTTAGGTTTTACTTTAAAACTTTTGATGCAAGATTAAAAAATACAATCGTTTACAAATTCACTTCCACCTACCAAATAATGATAACCTGCTTTCACTGTCGGTAACAAACACCAGAAGAAGTTTATTTTAATGTAAGCGTCAATGAGCTTAAATAAATTACAACTGATCTGAGTTAAAAAATAACATATATATATATACATCATGTTAATATGCTAAGGCACAGTTTTTTAATTTGAATTATTATGTAAAACTATGACCGAAGGTCTGGGTTCGATTCCCGCCTTTGACGCACCAGTGTTCCGTCTTTCGAATCAGGCAGTAAAACCGAGGTCCCGTGTTACGGTAGGCTTGGCACGTAAAACAGCCCTCACTGCTTCGGGTTGGTCCGTTGCATAGGTAGAAATTTCTATGAGATGCATCAGACAGATGCCGTCACCATATAGGTGAATTAATCGTGGAATGATCTAAAACAATAATCAATCAGTATGTACAACTGTCGGTAATATAGAGTGAACATTTTTGTCCATGGTTAAACTTTGCTCGGTTAAAATTTTGCCACTGTAATCTGCTGATCTGACACGTACTTTTATTAGTCGATGGACCAATTAGAGTTCCGATGGAATGACAGACAGACAGATCAAGAAAAAGTGTCATGTGACTCACCAAAAAGTGGTATGACATCACATCACGGAACATGCCTTATATGGTGGGATTTCATGTGGTAAAGGTGACGGTCGTTACAAAGTAACGACGGGAATCGAACCCGAGACTATTCAGTGAAGACTTAAAACTCAAAAATATAATCTTAGGATTGATTACGGCTCAGAGTATCTATATTTCCTCAAGTTAATCAACAAATGATAATAATAAAGAATTTGATGAAAAGTTAAAAGTTTTAATTAGCAATTTTATGTAATTCATCCATTCTTTGCATGTAATATGTAAATAAATTGACAATTTTAATTTTTGAAAAACATGTGTTATACATGTAATATGTTTAGCGGTCACACGCCCTCCCCTTTACCATATATAGTTATAATGACCTTTCCTGCTGACAGCCCTAATCCGCCTATTGATCTAATACCATAGTGAATATTTCCCAATAAAATTTAATATATATCCTCAGTAATCAGGAAAGTCCAAGAAAATGTTTAAGTAGAGCTTGTTAACCACCAATACCTAAATATATTTGTCTCACCTTCATGTTTATGACATTTTGAGCAGTTTGCCCTTGAAGTGTGGGGATTTTTCCCACTCATGTTTTTAAAAATGCATATATTCCAAAATACGATCACTGTAGATAAAATTGATTACTTTACCATTCGTTGGTCAAATTTAAATTACCAAACAATAAATGCTGTTTAACTTAGCTGAATTAGGAAGCGATGTTTAATCAATTGGGTACTGTACAGGATACATTTATCGTATGAAGTGATCATTTTGAAATATTGATATCCTTCATTAACCCCATGATCGTGGTCAGACCAGGAAATATAAGGAAAAATTGTCCACTAGTGAATAAGGTCCACAATAGGATTACCATGATATTAACGAGTTGTATAGATGCATTTATTTCCCGGTGATTACCCCATATTATTCGTGGTCAAAACCCGGACCTTTGCATAACTGAATACAATGTGGTTGACACGTTTACGTGAAGATAATGTGGAATTACTGCGCGTTCATATTTAATGAATATTAATTTGTCTATTATAGAATTGATAATCAGTATATAATCACAGAACACACACACACACACACACACACACACACACACACACACACACACACACACACACACACATATACATGTATATATATATATGTCATATAATATGACATAAAGCTTTACATATTTTATTCTATTACTACAATTTCGGTATTATGAGCCTCTTCAGGTGATTTGGATTGATTGATTTTTGTATAACGTCACACCACGAATATTTCACGTCTGCCTCATGCGGGGCATACAAATTTTGACCTTTGCATTATACCCACCCGAAGCAGTGAGGGATCTTTAACGTGCCATGCATACCACGACACGGGGCCTCGGTTTTTACTGTCGCATCCGAAAGACAGGACACCGGCATGACCAGAGCGGGACTCGAACCCTGGCTTCCCGGTTAGGGGGCGAGCGCGATACCACTAAGCCACGCCGGCTTCCTTTTCAGGTGATGAAGCATGATAATACAACAAGCAAATATATACAGACATATTCCTAGATAATAATGATAACAGTTGAATATCAGATAAAGTATATATATATATATATATATATATATATATATATATATATATATATATATATATATATATATATATATACGTAGTCAATATTTTAACATAAGTATCTGATGTAATCTCTCATTCCCCTACGTGGGATGATATTATGTTTTGTTAAGGGAAGGTCTATATTCGTTGATGAAATCTAGTTCTTTGATCAAAATGATTGAATAGTTGTCTGTTTGGTATATAGGCATAACCTTAAATTTGCCATTAAGTACTACACTTATAAAAGTGTTTCCTCGCGAGTAAAATTCGGTTTTGTGAGTGTTTTATATTGCTTTTATGTAAAGCTACTCTGTGGTTGTGTTGACCAAATATATTCTCCCTTACATTTGGCATATGATATGATATATATTACATTTTTAGAATTGCACGTTAGTTTTAATTTTACTAGGAATGGACAACTTCTTGTTGTTAATGTTATTCCACTGCGTAGGCTTGTGCCACACACCGGACCAGAAGAGGTCACCGTTGATGTGTAGTTGTTGTTGGTTGTTGTTGTTGTTGCTATTTCATTTATGAAAATTATTTGACCGCCTACAAGACTCGTGGAAACCGATATCTGGATCAAACGGAATGAATATAAAGAGGGAATATTTCATTGTGTAGGTTGTTGGCTCCGGTTCTCAAGGGAGTAAGACAGGATGGGATCACCTCTACTTAGCTATATCTGGTTTTTATAAATGAATTAATTTGGAAGTTGGAGAAAACTTTTCGTTTTGGCGTAGCTGATACCCCAACAACTGTCCCACGCTGGCAGATGACATCATGTACATAGCTATTTCACCCACCAGTTTACAGACAATGCTAGATGTAGCTTTAGGTAACATCCCGATAGTCCGACGATTCGATAGTCCGACGGTCCGATAGTCCGACGGTTCGATAGTCCGACGGTTCGATAGTCCGACGGTCCGATAGTCCGACGGTTCGATAGTCCGACGGTTCGATAGTCCGACGGTCTGATAGTCCGACGGTCCGATAGTCAGACTGTCCAATAGTCTAAAGAGGTTTTCATATAGCCCAGAATCGTGCCATCGTATCCTCGAATTGAAGGGTGATTGCGCGATGACGATGACGCGAATGCAAAACGATAATGATGCAACGACGATGGCGGGATTATCTACCGCGTCATCCTTCCATCGCACGATCAGTACTTTTACCTGAATTCATGTTACAAGGGACAAATGTACAGGCGCCTTAAAATACATGTAGAAGGCAGCCGATGGCGATGGTATGATAGAGCATAACGCTATCGTCATCGTGCCATCACAGTATTGCCCTGTCGTCATCGCTTATGATGCTATTGCACAATTTTGAGCTACTTGGCCATAGAATCCTGTAGAAGTGTTGTTGATTTTGGTTCCATAAATGAAGTCAAACTTGACGTGTGTTTGATGTATTCTCCAGATAAGCTGGTTACCCTATACCGCAGCATCAAAGACAAAGCGAAAATTTCAGTCTCGTGAAAATTTGATACGAAGATGTTGCCTTTTATAGTCGCTTGCGATGTACGTATCAAAGGCTTATTAAAAAGATGCCGACGCCTCTTTGAATGCACGGCATTAGCATCAGACCGTTATAGATGGTCTGGGATTGGCATGTGGCACTTTAAGACCCCTGTCTGTCCATGGCGAGGGTGCCCGACAGAAAGTCACATTTGCAACAGACCTGCACATCGATGTACCATCACATATATGACTGAAATATGGTCGACTGTGACGATCAGCAATAAATAAACAAAGAAACAATATATACGTGATGCGCCCCTCCCGCCCCTTGTTTGTCAATTTTGTCGATAGGTCGGAGCCCCTCCCCCCCTCCCCACGACGAAAAGTCCTGGATCCGCGCCTGGAGGGGGCACGAATTCCCTTGGACTTTAATAGATGGACCACGTACAACACGCGTGCTCTTATCAACGATTGGGGGTTTGAGATGTGAATTTCGTAACTACGAGATCGTAAAAACATATTATGTTGCAAGAAATAACTTCCGTAGTAAATCATACAGTTTCATGTTTAAAAAAACAAGCCGGCGTGACCTAGTGGTATCGCGCTGGACTCCTAATCGGGAGGCCGGGGTTGGATCCCCGCTCTGGTCATGCCGGTGTCCTGTCTTTCGGATGAGACAGTAAAAACCGAGGCCCCGTGTCGTGGTATACATGGCACGTTAAAGATCCCTCCCTGCTTCGGGTGGGTCCGTTGCAAAGGTCAAAAGTTGTATGCCCCGCATCAGACAGATGCCGTCACCATATACATGTATGTGAAATATTCGTGCTGTGACGTTAAACAAAAATCAGTCAATTAATTATGTTCAACAAACCACACAATTTCATGCGTTTTAATTTAGCGCGTCTTGTATTCAATTCGATTGTATGGCGTCTGGATTTTTTTCATGAATATATATATTCAAAAGGCCGAAGTAAATGATTTTGTGGTATTAGTTTTTACTGGAAATGCTCATTTCCAGCAAAATGATCGCACAATTCCTGGTCACGTGACAGCGCTCCGCCAATGGACACAGGAATTAAAATAGACTGTATCACTGATTACTTATCATTCTCAGACTTTTTATTTTTATTCCACATTTCAGTGTCTAAATCCAGGAAATAGCTTCTGGTGCCCTTTAATTTCCAAAAAAATCCCAAGGGGGGGGGGGGAGACATGCCCCGCAGGATCCCATATCATACGGCCCTAGCATATAAGTGTCGCTTCCAGTTTTAAAGCATACACATTTTATAAAGTCTAGCTACGCAACTAAATATCAAGCAAGAGAGTGCTGTGTTAAAATACTTTGTTTACCAATGACTTCTGTCTTATATAGTCAAGTTACAACTGATACTATCTTCTAATTAGATGATAGCTAAGTTCTTATCTAAACTTGCTATCTTCTAAATAGGAGCGATTTATATCTCCTTATTAAGTGATAACTTAGTCCTAATGAGGACTTACTATCTCCTAATTAGGTGATAGCTAAGTCCAAATTAGGACTTACTATTTACAAATTAGATGACAGCTAAGTCCTAATTAGGACTAACTATCTCCTAATTAGGACTTACTATCTCCTAATTAGGTGATAGAAAAGTCCTAATTAGGAAATAATAACTCCTAAGTGCAAGGCTTAGTATCTCCTAATTAGGTGATAGTTATCTAAAGAATTAGGTGATAAAAACTCTTATTAGGACTATCTCCGAATAAGGACTTAAACATATCTCCTACTTAGGAGATAGTTAAGACTTAATTAGGATTTACTATCTCCTAATTAGATGATAGCTCAATCCTAATAAGAACTTACTATTTACTAATTAGGTTTTAGTATCTCCTCATTTGGGGATAAAAAAATCAGACCGTGGCACAAGGACACTTCTGTACATTGGTGCCTCTTTGCAGGATGTAGGCTGAGTCTGGCCTCTTGTTTTTTCTTCAGATGTCAGCTGATAATATCAACATTCAAGTTTTGACCGTCGGAATATCGAAATGTAGGTGTAACGGACCGTCGGACTATCGGACCGTCGGACTATTGGACCGTCGGAATATAGGTGTAACGGACCGTCGGACTATCGGACCGTCGGACTATTGGATCGTCGGACTATCGGACCGTCGGACTATCGGAGCGTCGGAATATAGGAGTGTACCCGTAGCTTTACACCACTCAAAGTGTAGACGATTTAGTTTTAACACCAGCAAATTATGCATACTTTGCATAGGGACAAGTGAGAGGAGGCTGCAACATGTATTTTATACTTTTTATGTAAGTAAAATTTTAGAGACAGAAAATCAAAAACATTAAAAAGTTTATATTGGGACTTGTTTATTATTTAATCAATAAGATGATAATTTATATTCTGAAAAAAGGAAGAAGAAAAGACACCCCCCCCCACACACACACACACACAACAATAACTGTTTATTCGAAGTGACTATTGAATCTACTCACATTTTCTAATGCTTTCTTTCATGGCGCTAGTATTCCGCCTAGTAAAAGATAGGTACAATAAGTTACTGTAAAAATAAAATAAACATAGATATGACGATATCTAAACCTAATAATGATATATAGGGTTTAATATTGTTTTGAATATTTTTTTTCAAAAGCTGAATAAGGATAATGATTTGACATAAGTTATAACAATATCAATGAAACCCTCTCTTTACAATACATAATATACAGAATTGTTACGATGGCGACTACAAAAACAATTAATTGACTGTAATGTATAACTATGGTAAAACAATTTGACATTTGGTAAATAAAAGATATACAATTTTATTCATATACAAATGCATAATGTACTACAAAATAGTAATTGACCATATTATTATAACTTTATCAAAATAATTGTATACTTTTGATAAATGAAGCATAAACTATATAATTTACTACAAGTACAAGAGCAAAACATGTTAAGATGTAAACAAAAGAATGATGGAGAGGTAGAAGAGAAAAAGAATGATGGAGAGGTAGAAGAGAAAAAGAATGATGGAGAGGTAGAAGAGAAAAAGGCTGATCCTTCCTTGTGAGTCTGATAAAATATGGAGCTACAAACCGTTTGAAGTCTTGGACAGCCAATGATATAATTTCATTTTCCCGTTCATTTAGAAATCCATCACCAAAATGTAATTTTACAACCGTAAAATAAGTCATTTCATTGAAGAATATATATAAGGCAATGTAATAAAAAGAAGGAAAAAAGAGAAAAAAATTGATGTACATATTCACACGTGTTTCCACAGTAACATTTTGTACATGTATTGATTGGTATTGATGAGATTAACACGATGAAGGTCTGATTTTAAAACACCACTTATCGTGCAAGTAAAATATTTCCTTTTCTATCACCACAAGGAAAATGTTAAGGTATGTGTTAAAATACGTCTTTATATGCGTTTTAAGGTGATGCTTGAATTGATTTGTAGTAAAGTTATGCCTTTATTTAGGTTCTAATTGGTTCCATAATTTTATGGTGGATGAAAAGCAAGAGTTTGATGTAATTATTAATCGATAGTTTGGTAAAGTATAATCTTGTGTGTTGAGTAGATTCATTGTGTTACGAACTAGTGGATTTATAAAACGGGCACCTGGTCTCACCTTGATTTTACTGGGGTTTGCATTTGTCTGAATATGACACTAAACACGATATTGTCCCCTTTATTCCATGGACTATGAGATATGGTTTACCCTTCGGTACTTCTTCGTTTTTACTTGTAAGAAACGCTGGGAAAATATGGTTATGGATCCGAAGAAATACACAAAGTTTACGTCTCTGTCGCCTTTCTTTGAGAGGTTACCACCTTCTTTCGAAATACGGGTATATTGATTCTCTGAACCCAGTTACTATATCCTTCCTGTTGCTAATTGAACCCTTTCAAGTTTCTCGGCATCATTTACACTACATGCATCCCAGACCGCATGCGATTTCCAAACAAGGTAGTATAAAACATTGTACATCTTATCTAGACTTTCTCTGCTGAAGCATATCTTAATTTTCAGAGCATATTTATATAGGGATTTGAAAAATTCTAGATCGACCATTAAGTTATTTACAGTGTTGTTTTGAAGTCACAGTAAAACTTCAAGATTTAATTCAAATAAATATTTTACTAAAATATTATCACGAAAAAAGTGTGTGTGTGTGTGTGTTTGTGAGTGTATTCATGTGTGTGAAAGGGGGGTCCACGATTCATCTACCTATGTACAAGGTGATTACAAAAACTCAATGTTTATTAAAATACCCATTTTAAGAAATTAAAAATAACGTAATATTTCAATGCACCCTGTTGTCTAAAGTCCGGACTAGGCTTGTGTATGTGCAACCCTGTTTTCCCCGCTAAACGGGATGTCACTTACTTGTAATATTTATAATATTATAATATAATATTTATGTATGTTATAATTAACGATATATGACATATTGGGTATCTCGTTTATCGTGAGAGAAAAAAACCCCAACTTTTTCATTTGTCATTGGTTCTAACATATGTCAGATTTCCATAATAATCACAAAATTATATCAGCCTCTATACAGAATCGTATCAGCCTCTATATGGAATCATATCAGTCTCCATACAGAATCATATCAGCCTCTATACATATCGGCCTTTATACAGAATCATATCAGCCTCTGTACAGAATTATATCAGCCTCTATACATATCAGCCTCCATTCAGAAACATATCAGCCTCTATACAAGAATACAAATTATGTACCATTTTTATACTATAATTTTGATTTTGTCACTGTAACACGGCACATTGCCCATCTTTATGATAGTGTTCTTTGTTAACCGTTGACACATCGCATCAGCTATAGACTTTGTTAACCGTCGACACATCGCATCAGCTATAGACTTTGTTAACCGTCGACACATCGCATCAGCTATAGACTTTGTTAACCGTCGACACATCGCATCAGCTGTAGACTTTGTTAACCGTCGACACATCACATCAGCTGTAGACTTTGTTAACCGTCGACACATCGCATCAGCTATAGACTTTGTTAACCGTCGACACATCGCATCAGCTGTAGACTTTGTTAACCGTCGACACATCGCATCAGCTATAGACTTTGTTAACCGTCGACACGTCACATCAGCTGTAGACTTTGTTAACCGTCGACACATCGCATCAGCACATCAGCTGTAGACTTTGTTAACCGTCGACACGTCACATCAGCTGTAGACCTAGTATACATGTTTATACAATACTTAATACGTTTTATAGTCCAAGTATTCAAATGTAGTAGACGTTTTCGAATAATCCATTTGATTTCATTACATAAAGTCATGATTTCAAGATGGCGGATTGGAAGTTGTTCATAATAATTCATGTTTTGTGCTTGAGTACATGAAAACGAAAGCCGAGGAATGTGAGCGAGATACTTTCTTGTTGCATCAGTAACGAAACACGTTGAAGCCATCTCGCTACACAAGACGTTTAGTGTACGCCGAATAGAGAATTCAGTGATCTATACTTCTATCGGAGTCATACCTTTTCGTGACACCAAATTTACACGGCTGTCCATACGTAACTGCCTTCTTTCATTACTACTTCTGTGATATAGACCTTTTTTTAGGCTCACACTTACACTTTTATTCCCCTTAGTTACTTGAGTCATGTGACTTGGCCCTGGGGTAGACTCCTCTATACTTTTGGAGAAGTCCACATGTTCTCCTGCACCAAACACAAATGATGAATGAATCTCCCCCACGTTGATTAAAAGACTCTTGGCACATTTCATATTATCCTTTGGGTGACTGTTACCACATCCCATTGTCTTTCTTTTTCAACGATATGAATAATTTGTGTTTAATGTTCTAATTCCAACACATGATCCATTTCATGAATATGGTTTCTTCTTTTGATATTGTCTACTTATATCTTATTGCAAGCCTCGTGGATAGAATAACCTCATCACTAAATCCAGCAATACCGGATCTGCTGTTGAACATCAACTACGTTCTGTAGTCGTTACTATAGGAACACTTAATTACATCTAATAACAATATCCCTGTGATCAATGATTTGTTCTGTGGTTTTTTCTCCTTTCTTATGATGAATACCTAGGTGTGACAGAGTTTGGATATTATATGTGGTCAATATGTGGAAGCATTGTCTCTCCTGTTATATACGTCATGTAATACACATTTATCGAGAAAAATACTGGGCCCCGGTATAACATACTTGTGACGGATCGTTTTACGTGTAATATTGAAAATATGTCCAGTTATTCATTGTTATATCAGACATGTAGTTCAAATACCGTTGACATGATTTTATAATTTGCCATTCAAATAGACTGAAGGCTTCACTATAGACTGCAGGCTTCACTATAGACTACAGACTAGACTGAAGGCTTCACTATAGACTGCAGGCTTCACTATAGACTACAGACTAGACTGCAGGCTTCACTATAGACTGCAGGCTTCACTATAGACTACAGACTAGACTGCAGGCTTCACTATAGACTGCAGGCTTCACTATAGACTGAAGTTGTGACATCACTAAATAGATTGCAGGCTTCACTAAAGACTGAAGTTGTGAGATCACGTCATTACATGTCCGATAAATAGACGCTATACGTGTATGTAGAGGGTTGGTAAAGGCTTTTTGTTTAATATTTTGTCCATTAACTGACTGGTTTATGTCTTGTGAAGGAAATGTTTCATTGTATTGATAAAAGTTTATTTGAAGAATGCGGGTCCTACGGTCCGCCAGTTAAATGAATATATCTGACCTGTTTATACCATCAGGTATGTCATTTCACAGTATTGTTTTGTGGAAGTGTTAATTTAATGCGCTTTATACGTATTTCGTGTGTAGTAATCAGGAATTACGATCAAAATTTGAAACGGCCAAAGATTGCACATAAAACACTCACTACTTGGCTATTAAATCGTCATTTAGAAACAAATTGTTAACATTTAGTGCACAATCTTCTTACTCGGAATTTATGGGAATATCAGTAGCATTGCCGCTTAATATTTCCGTCTGTGCAAGCGTCCATCCGTCTGGCGTTCCAATGGATGCATGAACTTCTATCGTAGGTTACTTACCTCGTCATTGATACAAGCTTTTGGTGATACAAGGTATGGTAAAAAGAAGTTCTCGGTTCCATATATTTTGATACATTACATAAGTATAGAATTCCAATCAAATTAAAGATGATTCAATCATATCGAACATTGTTGGTATGTGAGTACTTAGGGGACCAGAGTGAAACATTCTATTCTGAGAGGAGGAAAGTGTATTGAGATGAAGGGAGATTATATTGAAAAATAATGACAATTCTTTCAATCCTGGGTATTTCTAAGTACATGGGGCCGATAACTTTTTGATCATACCTCGTATCTCGAAAGTCTGGTATATTCTGAAACTGTCACATGAAAATGAACCAAAGATCTGGGTCCGGCGCCGTAAGTGAGAAAATACTTAAGTCATACATGTAATTTCATATTCATCTGTTCAACAATGAATTAGTAACTGGGTTTTGGATTTTATTGAGTTTTATTCTATCAATAAACAGCATAAAACCATTCCGCGTGACAATTTATATGAACGTTTGATAACGGAATAAATTAAAATGAAATAATTGACTTAAGTATTTTCTCAGTTTATGGCACCGGACCTTGGGCACCATAACTGAAAAAAAAACCCCACTTCAGTCGATTATCTCATTTCAATTTGTTGAACAGAAGAATTTGAGATTATGACTGAACTATTTTCTCAGTTTATGACGCCGGACACAGTTTACGTGGTGTTGGTAGAATCTCGTGATGACATCAACTATCCCGTGTGTGTGTGTGTGTGTGTGTGTGTGTGTGTGTGTGTGATACACTGGAGCGTAGGTAGATATGAATCTCGTGATGGCATCAACTATCCCGTGTGTGTGTGTGTGTGTGTGTGTGTGTGTGTGTGTGTGATACACTGGAGCGTAGGTAGATCTGTTTCATTCTCCATATGTTTTATATGAGCCTGATTGGTGTATAAATACATATACGAGTTTTGAAGGAATCGAACCCGGAAGCACCAGCAAAATTGACAATTAACAGCTGTGTGAAATCCATGCTCATGCTTTAAATGCTTCAGCATAAGATTTCACAAGATACCACGTAGCCGTTAATTGTCAGTCGTTTTGTAACTTGATAAAGGCTACGTAGCCGAGAATTCGTAACAGAGTGCTCTTATTATTACCTCAGATTGTTTTCCGAAAAGAAGAGAATATAGAATTTACAAAGTTTACCAGTATTGGAAAAAGAAACGATTATGAACGTTTACAACATTATTGCTGAAAGAATCTATCGAAAGTGAATTTGCCAGATTCCAGATTTCCACTGAGGTTCGAATCCAGAATTGTACAACTTTAATCCGTCAGGCAATTTACTACGGAAAGATTATAGGAATTAATCATTCAAATGAACTGTAAGTTATAAGAGCGAGATCGACATCACGGACAAATTCTATGAAATAAATGTTTTGAAAGTTTTATTGGTACATATCTCTTGAGTAGGTGGTAATGAATTTGTCAGTTACTTTTTACACAAAATACCCCTCCAAATCTTTCAAAGAGAAGTCAGTATATTTTAATGAAAAAGTTTAATGATAGAGTAACAACTATGTGTGTTACATTTAGGTTCTCATTTTTCTCTTTGATTGGATATCAATAACCTCGTGGATACGTGATATACTTTACAATAGGTATTTACTGTACTCTGTATGTAATTAATGTTATAATCGATCGGCAGCTATGTTTGTGTTATTAAATGCAATGTATAGCGTATCCTTTGATCAAGTGTGTTGTAGGTCGTTGTTTGGATAGATAACATGGGAATATAGAAGGAGCGGAGAAGAGAGGGACAAAAACGTCATTATGATGGAACAAATCAGAAAAGACAGTGCTCATATGACGATTTGATATAGCTGTTTGCTTCCTGATATTCATATCTATCTATTTGAAAACATAAGAATTCTGTTAACCTATAATTCAAAACTTATTTACCATACAGTTTATACATCTAAAGTTGAATTATGGCGAAGATTCATTTCCGTAACGATTGTCAGAAAAATATCAAAACATGCAAAGTGTTCCCCCGAGCATTGTAATGTGTATTGCATATTCACAATACCCCCTTTGAAACAAACATTCAATTTCATGACCTCAGAATCTGAACTTACAGCGAGACTTTCTTAGTATATACCAGAGACATACGCATGTGTATATATGTCTCTGTATATACATACAAGCAAGGACTAATAAACAAGGTCTTGATACAAGGCTTATGGAACAGAACTGAATCCCTTGTGACATTTTAAACGTACTTTTCATATTGACACCAGATTTTCACTGGAAAGAAATTATGAAGGAGTGGACAATTCCTATTGTTTTATGAATTTCACGTAGATCTTATGTCCTTTAGCATAATCATAACAAAGGTATTGCAATTATCATATCAAATATAAACCGAATATAAATGTTGATAGACCCCGCCCCCGCACTTTAGTGCACCGAGTTGGCGCTTCTAAAATTTAAAATTTAAAATTGCGCAATTTCACTGCCTTTAAATGTCAGTACTGCAGCTGCCGTGTAATCGAAGCTTTTTATGTCTTTTCCATACCTTGCTGTTCTTATACTTGTGGTAGAATTTCTCATATATCTCAGTCAGATCTGACTTTCTTATAAATCTGACTCGGCTGCATCGCAAAATTCGCCATCATCCCTTGTCTTTTCTTACACTCATTACTTCTACTGGACACTAAGTAAGTAAGTAAATTTTATTCTGAGTCGGCACAAATGTACATCAAACAAGCAACATGAGCTCTGTAGAGCTCTTACAACCGATTATAACAATCAAAGATCATGCATAAAATTACAGGCATGCGAATAGAAAAAATGGACATATATACACATCACAGTTACAGACATAGCACTGGTATAAAAGCATTTAAAGGGTATTTAGAGTTTTTTTTTGAAAATAAGGTTGCAACCTGCCATTTACCCTAAACTTTGCAAAAATGACCCGGAAAATTCGAGTAGATACTAGTCTACGATTATCGGATTCATTCAGGACTACCGAGTCTCTAGCGTAGAAATTAAGTTAGTGGCTGATTCAGAGGGGCACGGATGAGACGTTCGCCCCCCCCCCCCCCACACACACACACCTTTAAAACAAACAACGCACACACACACACACTCACACACACACAGACAGAGAGAGAGAGAGAGAATATATTATCTTAAATTTAATGTCTACGCAACAGACTAGTGTTAATCCGATAATCGTACCTCTACTCCGATTCTCTAAGACGATTACAGATAAAAGTCTCCCTCTCTTTGATTGTGTTTTTTTTTTTCAGTGGAAGGGAGGTCCCCTTCGTCCCCTCTGAATCCGCCATTGTTATTACTAAAATCTGCACATTCTTTGCTAGATATGAAAATATAAGTACAATTATCTGATAAATTACATAATATATATTATAAGAATTCTAATCAGTTCTAATCTTTGACTCAACTTGGAGGAAAGAGGGTGGAGTATGTATAACATATTGTTAGGAACGTAAATCTCAGGTTACCATAATAGAACTCGGGTAAAAAAACCCGTATATGTCCGTATATTTTCTTCCATGTAATTATTCCATGTCTATTTTATATTTAGTCACATGAAAAGTCACATGAGAAAATCTTTGTGAAACGAAAGCATCGGTGACAACAAAAAAGTGACGATGCTGAGGCAGAAGCTATTGCTTTGTTTCTTATACATAATTTGCACTAAGAGTTATGGCAACTGCCAGAGGTACAAGCCTACTTGGGAATCACTTGACTCCAGACCCTTGCCTGAATGGTATGATAAGGCGAAGATAGGAATTTTTATCCACTGGGGCGTCTTTTCTGTGCCTAGTTTCAGTTCAGAGTGGTTTTGGTATCAATGGAAGGGACAAAAACTTCCTGCAGTTGTAGACTTTATGGAGAGGAACTATCCACCAGCGTTCACCTATGCAGACTTTGCGCCAATGTTTACCGCGGAATTCTACAACTCTGACGAATGGGCAAACATTTTCCACGCTTCAGGAGCAAAGTTAGTAAATTTAGATGTATTTGTTTGTTTATTGTTCTATGTCACAAGATTATGTCATATAGACTGATTAATCCAGCCTCTGATTGCCCCCGATATGGCTCTCTCATGTTACCCAACATAGCTGAAATAGGTGATTTGCTATTCTTCAAACCTGTGCTGAGAACAACGGGAGAACAAAAGAATTTAATATTAAGATACTTCATATAGAATATGAGTGTAAAGTTAAATGAATAGTAAAGTAATAATGATTTGTCAAAAGTTCTTTCATGAAATATGACATGAGACTTAAAGTTACATGCATGATAAAATTAATAGAGTGTTCCCATACAACCCTGTTTTCTTCAAATTGGCTAGAGTAATCTCCCTCATTGGAGTACAACTCTCGGACTTTATCCATCAATGCTCATATAAAACTGTTTGATTTAACTTAATTTTATGAAATAATCGCATTGTATATCTAAATGTTTTACAAAAAAAATTTCAACTGATTGATTATATTAACTGATTAATTAAGACTGAAGTCTCCAAATCTACCCTTATAAATAGTTATTTTCTCAGAAATTTAATAAAGTTTACATGGTAGAGATGGAAAAAGTCGGACAGTTGTAGCCACTAATGCTGGTAGTGTGACATCACATGGGCAAACTCTATATGGATAATATTAACAGATAAATTCGGATACATATGTACATACATGTATGTATACTTTTGATAATAAGACATTGTTATAACCCCCACCCCCTTTGTTTGGGGGGTAAATGTATATAGGAATCACCATGTCCGTCTGTCCGACCGTCTGTCTGTCCATCCGTCACAATTCGTGTCCACTGCATAACTTTTGTACCGTAGGACTAAGGGTGATCAAACCTGGTATGTGGATGCATCATGGGAAGGGGATGTGTCATGTACCAAAATAAGGTCACTTTGACCTTGACTGGCTTTGGACCTCTATGATAGTAAAACCTGGGCCACTTCGTGTCCATAGCATAACTTTTGAACCATAGCTTCTAGGTTTACCAAACCTTACATGTGGTTGCATCATGGGAATGGGATGTGTCATGTATCAAAACTAGGTCACTGTGACCTTGATTTTGACCTTTGACCTCTATGATAGTAAATAGCACCTACAAATGTAGGATTATTATACCTGTTCTATGGAATCATGGATGCATCATTGGAGGGCAATATGTTGTGTACCAAAATTAGGTCAATGTGACCTTGATTTTGACCTTGACCTTTGACCTCCGTGATTTTAAAACCTTGTTGATCTCAAAATTAGTTCAGATTCCCACCCCTGAACTAGATATTTTCTGATTCTTCATGACAAGACGAGTTGTACAGCATAAGTTGAGGATCCCCAGGGTCATTCCAGAGATGTCGAAAACTTTTTTATGTTGTCAGACAATCGGACTGACTATCTCATAATCAGTCAGTCCAGATACATTCTTGTCAGACCGAATAAATTTGCATAGAAAACATGTTTCAAATTTGTTCTATGCACTAAATAAGAACAAAGAGTAGATTAGAGCACTACCTAATGATTTTATTCATTACAGTTCTTATTTATAGTCCTATTTCTTTGATTGTTTCAATCATATTTTTCATTCTCACTTTCATTAAGCTGATATTCACTTTCACCATTACTACTATACAAAATTTCATTTCCTTCTTCTATTTGATTTGTATTTGTTTGATTGTTATTTTCAACGGTTTGGTGTACTTCTGTCTCTTTTTCCGGTTATAAAATTGGATGCGTTGTGTGACTGAGGAATCACATTACTCTCTATACTATATTTGCATTTCATCCCCATACCTTCTTCGTGCACATGCCACTCTTGACACTTTTTCCAAAATTCTTTAAAACCTCTATTCTTTCTATTTATTTCATAATTTACTGCAACTTTTTTTTCTCTGAAGTTTTTAATTTCCTTTTTTTGGCCAGGTTCTGCCCCCGGAATAAATTTAATAGGCCATTCAACCTTGCACTTCCCGCTATTATCGGCCATTTCTAAACAATTCAAACTCATTTAGGCGCTTCAAAACAAACTCTTCTTTTTCAAACACTGATATGACCATAATATTGAAGCATTTATCAAAAACATATTTTGCCGACCATGTCGGACATTTGGACCGGCTCTCAATGAATATTTGTCGGACACAGACAAATTTACATGTAGTCGGTTTTGCTGACATGACCGGCACTTTTCCACATCTCTGTTATTCCCCCCCATTTCAGGAATCTTCAATTATCTCAAAACTGGTTCAGATCCCCACCCCTAAGCCACATATTTTCTTATTCCTCATGACAAAACAAATGTGGATGCATCATGGAAGGGGATGTGTCATGTACCAAAATTAGGTCACTGTGACCTTGACCTTGACATTGGACCTCTTTGATAGTACAGTACAGTCTGGTGGAACTTAATTTGCCCACTGGTCACAGTGGGCATTTTAGAGTGGGCATTAGAAATGTCCACTGGACTCAGTGGACATTCTTGTAAGAGCCAGTCAGAATTAACATACAGGTAAGTGGACAGCTTGATAGTTCAGGTAAATGTCCACTCCTAATGCCCACTGAAATTTCAGGTGGACTGCCCACTGTGGACAGTGGGCATTCATATTTCCACCCGGACTGTACTGTAAAACCTGAGCCACATTGTGTTCGTAGCATAACTTTTGAGCCATAGCACCTAGGTTTATCAAACCTTACATGTGGATGCATCATGGGAAGGAGATGTGTCATGTTCCAAAACTAGGTCACTGTGACCTTGACTTTGACCTCTGTGGTAGTAAATAGCACCTAGGATTATTATACTTGTTCTATGAATGCATCATGGGAGGGCAGTGTGTTGTGTACCAAAATCAGGTAACTGTGACCTTGATTTGACCTTGACCTTTGACTCCATGATGGTAAAACCTTGTTTATCTCAAAAATTGTTCAGATTCCCACCCCTAAACTATATATTTTCTGATTCCTCATGACAAGACGAGTTGTATAGCATAAGTTGGGGATCCCCAGGGTCATTCCCATCCTTTATTTCAGGAATCTTCAATTATCTCGAAACTGGTTCAGATCCCCACCCCTAAACCTCATATTTTCTTATTCCTCATGACAAAACAGATGTGGATGCATCATGGGAAGGGAATGTTCATGTAGATGTACCAAAATTAGGTCACTGTGACCTTGACTTTGGCGTTGTACTTTTTAAAGTTCTTTGATAGTAAAACCTGGACCACTTCGTGTTCGGAGCATAACTTATGAATCATAGCACCCAGGTTTATCAAACCTTACATGTGGATGCATCATGGGAAGGGGATGTGTCATGTACCAAAACTAGGTCACTGTCACCTCAACTTTGACCTTTGACCTGTATGATAGTAAATAGCATCTAGGATTATCATACCTGCTCTATGGATGCCTCATGGGTTGTCATAAAGGGATGAATTATTGCATGTCTCCACTTTGTTGCTACGGGGGGTATTTGTCCAGTTAGCACAGGTCTAGTTTTGCTTGGCATTGAATAAAAACACCATCTCATTGTCTAAATGGGCTGAGTGGTTGAACTGACAAGGCAGGCACTGCCACTCTCTAAACCTAATCAAATGATTTCAGTGTTATGATAAGCAATACATGACTCAACACACGGATTGATTAAAATTTTACGTCATTTCACATATATGGTGACAGCATTTACATATACCTGACATATTGTTAAGAAATTTATATTTTAGCAACGGACCCACTTGAAGCAGTGAAGGATCTTTACGTGTCACGCCTACTGTGACATGGTACCTTAATAGGTTTTTACAGTTTCATTTGAAGACAGGACACTGATGCACCAGTTGCAGGAGTGGAACCTGGAACCACTGGTTTCCATGACCTAATAGACTAGATAGATATCACTCATAGCCATTGTTAGTCATAAATGGCACAAACACTTATATAAGTAATCACTCTAAAAAATACACTTCTATCTAAACAACCACTCATAGTGTGTAATAAAAATGAAGGAAACTAATACCCATAGAAAGTCTCGCCTTTCAATAGATACTGGTAGACCATACTTTTTGCCATCACCTTCGGTGGAAGTCAGCTTGATTAAAGTCCAGCTTAGAACCAGTCAAGGCCACTGAGGTTTTAGCATTATGTATGACCAAACATTTCACTCATTCCATGCCGATATTTTTAATGATTGCTATGTTCATGATTTTTATTGTAGATACATTGTGTTTGTTAGTAAGCATCATGAGGGGTACTGTAACTGGCCTTCTAAATATTCCTTCAGCTGGAATTCAGGTGATGTTGGTCCCAAAAGAGATCTTGTAGGTGCGTATATAAGTACTTAAATAGTTTGGACAGAAGAACATTTTTATTAATATCAACCTTGAATTTATTTACCATGCATTTATGTTGAATTTTTTAAAATAATGTATTGAAAGCATTTAACATGCATTTTGTATCTTTAAGGTTCATCAAGTTCATATATTTGAAAAAGAAAAGAATTGCCTTTAAATTGTTTTGCAATTACATGAAATGATTTTATTGCAGGAGAACTTGCAGATTCTATCAGAAACAAAACTGACATTCACTTTGGAATGTACCATTCTTTGTTTGAATTCTATCATCCACTTTTCCTCCAAGATCAGGCCAATGATTACAAAACACAAGACTTTGTTAGGGTAAGACATACATGGAAATGTACATGGATTAGTGCTGTCATATTCCTTTTAGTTCTGGTTGTTACTATAACGATAAATTAATTCAATGCATTTACACATAATATCATAATGGTACTAAAAATGTTATCTTAAAATTGAATGTTTCTGCTCATGATCGTAAGTACAGTTCAGGTGTTTTGGCAAAAATGCACAAAATACAGTGGGAAATGCCACAATGTTTTAGGCAATTTCTAAATTTACATCTGGATTTTTTTTACTTTTTTTTAAGCCTGTATTAGAAGGACATATTGTGGTATTATAGCATGAGGATGAAAAGCTATTGATTTTCAATATCAAGGTCAATGGTCAAGGTCTTTTTTGGGGCAAAAATAGCCAAGTTTTGAGAATGCAACTTGCAAACAAGGTACAGACCAAATTGTTCATGCTAGAACTTTTAAACTTTGCACACTTATTTCTTATGACTAAAGGATGTATTGATTTTCAAGGTCATATCTGCAAGGTCAAGGTCACAGTGTTTATGTCAGTTAGATTCTTGTCCAGGCCAAAACTTTTTACACCTTGCATGGATTTGAATGATATTTCATAGAATTGTCTTGACATTTAACTAAGGTTATGTCTGTATGGTCAAGTTCACAGTGCATTTGATGGGTAAATATTTGTCTGGGCCATAAATTTTTACCCCTTTCACAGATTTGAGTAATGTTTCACAGAATTGTTGCCCAGGACCCAAATGTGTGTCATGACCTTGAACCAAGGTCATATGACCTTGAACCAAGGTCATATCCACAAGGACTAGATCACAGTGCATATGATGGGTAAATCTTTGTCCAGTCCGTAAGTTTTTAAGCATTGCACGAGTTTGAATAATATTTCACTGGGTTCTTGCCCAGTGCCAAAGCATGTGTCAACTTCAGGTCCTGAATAAAAGGCAAAAGGGAAATGTTTCCATACTTTCAAATTTCATCTCTTCATACTAGCGATGGGCATATTATGCCACATTAGGTGATGCTACCTTTTCATTTGGACATATTTAGTCACATCTGCGAAATACTATAGGATCAATGTTTGGGAAAGTGAAGACAAATTTTGGGTAAAATCATTGAAATTTACATTGGGAAGTGTCTTTATAATAGACCTGATTTGAAGGAAAAAAACCACTGTAGGTCCACTGTATTTTGTGGAAAAATTACAAAATATCTCGAGCATACTGAAAAGCTTGTTTTAATAAGGTTGGTTGATTGGTGTTTTCAACAATTTTCCAGTTATATCATGAGATGGAAACAGGAAATAACCAACCTCTTAAACATGGTGGCACAATCCGGGAGTTGATCCTGGATTGTCTGTGCCGCAAGTCTAGAGCTTTACCACTACCAAGCTTTTGCCTTGTTTGAATAAGGATTGTTTAATTACTTGGAATTAGGAGAAAACCAGATCATGGAGATAACTGAAAAGGGACAAGATGTTTGAGTCTTCTTTATATAAATGGAAGATTTGATGTTATGATGGGAGAATCTTTGAAAAATGAAATTCACTTGCTTTTTATATGCCCATCATCAGACAGGACATCTTTGAAGCCATTTTATTTCAGACATCTTTTGGACTTGCTATGAAATGATTGAAACATACTGTGTACATGTATTTTTATTACATATATATATATCATATGAAGTCAAAAGATGGAGGGCATATTGTCAGTAATCTTGTCCATAACTTCTGAGTCATTAGAGATAAAGACTTCATATCTGGCTTGTAAGCTTCACTTTTGAAGCCCTTTCAAATGACTCCAAGGTCAATGACTTTGTCAAAAACTGTGATCTCTATGCCAAAAATAGATTTTCTGTCCACACGTTAATTTGTAATATCTCAAATTTGCCTTATACATGTAATAGGTACAATGTTGGAACCTAAGGAAGAAAGGGAGACTTTTTTTTTATATGAATTTCTGTTTCATCTTTGTTGAGTAATAGTCCTTTGCATGCTAAAAATAGCTCTTATTCAGGCATACGTATTATCTATGTCTCCCAATAACTAGAGTTCGCCTTAGAGATTTAAATGAAACTCTAACACATTCATTGTCAGGACCTAAGGAAGTCTCCTTGATCTTTCAATTTAGATGAAATTTTTATTTTTTCATTGTGGAGTTATGGTTCTTCATACACTAAAATAGCTTTTATTCAGGCATATGTTTTCTATGTCTCACAATAACTCAGGTTTGCTCAGAGAGATTTGAATGATGTTATATCACATATAATATTGGAACCTAAGGAAAGCAAGTTTTGTTTTTGATGAATTTCTGTTACCTTGTTAAGGAGTTATGGTACTTTGTATCCTAAATATAACTTTAATTCAGACACATATTGTGTTTCACAATAACTCAAGTTTGCCCTCAGAGGTTTAAATGATACTGGTATTATAATTTGATACATTCATTGTCAGCACCTAAGGAAGATTCTCTTAATCTTTGATAAAACTGTCATTGCAAATCTATGGTCCTTTATATGCTAAGAAATTCCTTTATTAAAGTAAATATTGGTTATTTTTCACAATATCTCTAATTTGCCTTAAGGGATTTGAATGATATTTTAGCACTTTCAGTATCAGGAACTAAGGAGGATAACTTTCAATTTAGATGAAATTTTCATTCTTATGATTAAACTTAACACTTCACTATTACATGTTTTAAATTAAAATAAAATAAGATTATTCCATAAGAGTACTTTCATACAGGTTTTTCAATTATATATGATAGGATAAAACAATGCCAGAATTATATGAAATAGTGAACAAGTATAAGCCTGAAGTGATATGGTCTGATGGAGACTGGATGGTTAATGATACATATTGGAATGCAACACAGTTTCTAGCTTGGCTGTATAATGAAAGGTCAGTAGAAAAGACTTGGAATGTAGACAGGAAACTCTTTCCAGTATTTTCACTAAAAACTAATACTGGGCTGTCAGACCTTATTGTAGTACAGGGGCTGGAGCCAATGGAATTTTGAAAATGAGGTTCATTTTGCACCAAATTGGGAATTCCTTTTCTTCATCACTAGAGTGCTTCTAAACATTATGCTCAGAATTGATCTAATTGTAAGCTGTTAAACAATGTCAACATACTTTACAACATTGAGTGATATGAAGTGAAATGTTGTGGAGAAAACTGGGATGATTCAGTGCCCTTATTGGAAAAAACAATCTATTTAGCATTAGTAATGGGACCAAAGTTTTGCACCAGTGTTGACAGCCTTGTGGTGTATCATGTTTGGAGTGTAATAATGCTATAGATAAATCTTGATTAGAATAGCTGATTCAAATGCAGGAAGTTGTAGTCTTGACAAATCTTTCACTATACTAGGTATTTGATTGATGTATAATTAAAAGACAGAACCAGTCCTTTTTGCAAGTATCGTACTTAAATATTCAAAATTAAATTTTTATATTCTACAGCACAATCTAATGTACTTAATATCTACCTATAGTTAATGCTGTAATCAAAGTATATATTTTCTTTGCACGTTGCCACTTTATTGTGGAATTAACACCAAGTAGTATAATGTTTTTTGCTGTAGTGTTGAAATATGAAAGTAATACATTTATAACTGCATTCAATACAAGCTTAAATTTTGAAATATTTAGTCATTTAACGATCTACCATAAAATCTGTTATATCTTATGAAAAGTATCGTAAAATGTATACAATACATGTAGCTATTGTCACAAGTTTTGTCTTATATTAGTCCTGTAAAAGACAAAGTCCTAGTAAATGACAGATGGGGCAAAAACATTCGCTGTAAGCATGGTGGATTCCTGAACTGTCATGACAAATTTAACCCAGGCAAGTATAAATTTGTATTTTTAAGAGACACTACATTTATGATGGTTTTAGTTATTAGTTTCCTCTTATAATAGCCCTGTAAAAGACAAAGTCCTAGTGAATGACAGATGGGGTAAAAACATTCGCTGTAAGCATGGTGGATTCCTGAACTGTAATGACAAATATAACCCTGGTATGTATACATGTAGATATGTATTTTCATAAATAGGAATGCAATTGATTTATACTGGTATGTAAAATTTATGAAAGTTATTTCAGTATTAAATATTTCAGTTTGTTTATTAGTCCTCGACTGGAATAATCTGAGGGGACTATACCACAAGTCTCCTTAAGTCCGTCAGTCATTCCATCACAGAACATTTGTATTCTTTGATACAATTAAATGTTTGATAGACACTTTGTATGTGGCTTTGGTATGGTAAGTTATAGATTAAATGTCAGTTGACTCACAAATGACTGTCTTTCAGCAAAATTGAAGTGCACATCTAGCTAACATCTATTGTTTTATCAATAGTCTCTGAATGCTTGTTTTATTCTGCTCCATATGTTATCACACATTGACAGGAGTGTTACAGAAGAGAAAGTGGGAGAACTGTATGACTATAGACAAGTATTCATGGGGTTACAGGAGGAATGCAAGATTTTCTGATTTCCTGGACATGAAGGATATCACCAAGGAGATTGCATCAACTGTCAGGTAAAGGAGAAAACAAAAAAGATATGTAAAACATGTTTATTAATAAATTAAATTGTTTTTTCCTAAGTCCATATTTCTAGTTAAGTACTTGAATTTTCTAACTGACATCTGTGTGAAACAAGAATAGGTCTCTGTGGTCTTTAAGTTTTTGATTTCAAGCTTGATGGTAAGTGGATCATGTGGGAATTATATGACTCGGACATAGGGGGTTTTTTTGCTACTTGAGTATTTATGTTACTTCTTTATGATTCTATCTAAACTATTTTAAGAAAGATTCAATATGGTCTTGGATTATCTGGTATGTAGCATAAAAGATCATTTTTGTCTTTTATTTTGGGTTTCAGAAATGTGAAATTTTTTATTAAGATGACTGTGCTTCACAGGCAGTGAGAAAATGAATATGATAATTTGGATTCATATGAAGGAAACTTAATGAGAATTCATACTATAATTATATATCTTTGTAATAGTTGTGGTGGAAATCTTCTTATCAACATAGGCCCTACACATGATGGCCGTATTGCTCCCATATTTGAGGAGCGGTTACGTCAGACGGGAGCATGGTTAGGAGTAAATGGTGAAGCTATTTATGAAAGTCGACCCTGGATTCACCAGAATGATACCCTTACTGCAGGAGTCTGGTAAGTCAGCATTCTCCAATAGAATAAAAAAAGTCTCAAGATTTTTGAGTATTTTTAAAAGGATGCTTTTCTGGTGTGGTACTGGTAGTTAAATGTAAGTTAATATATATATTTAGAATAAGAATTTGATATGTAGGTTATCATCATAAAATAGGAGAATATTACTGTTTAACTGATAGATACAAAACATCTCTTATCAGGTATACATCAAACAAGATAAAAACTGGAATGGCAGTATATGCAATTGTATTAGACTGGCCTGGTGATGATGTATTGAAATTGGGTGCACCTTCCACTAATCCTGACACCATCGTGACAATGCTGGGATATGAGGGTACAATCAGCTGGAAAGCAGGGCCACAGGGAGGCATAACTATACAGATGCCAATAGTATCTCTCAACAAGTTGCCCAGCGAAGATGCCTGGGTAATTAGAATGGAAAATCTTAGTAATGCATAAACTTCTTCTGGTATAAAGAATCATGAAGTTGATACAATGTTTATTTTTTATTCTGTGCACAATTTGGTACAAGACTTGCATTTATTTAGTTTGAAACTATTCACTGAATCAGAATGAAACAGAGTCTGTTTGATCTATTGATTGTTGTCTTAATAGTTTTTGCCCAGTTATTTTGGTTTGAGTGTTCAATACGTCTATTGTTTCCCGTAATTCCATTAAATAAATTTTTATTTTACTACATGTACCAACAAAGCTTTCATTGTATTGAAGTTCTTCAGTACATTGTAGTTCTTGTATTTGGTAATAAATTCAATGATATTCTGTTTACTGATGGTGAAAAAGAGGCAGTTTTGTCTGATAAATAAGAGGTAACAATAGTCAGTTCAGTATTCCAGCAATATGAAAAAAGAATTCTTTATTTAATCTATATATAGACTATATGGAGAAATGTTTTGTAGGGCCATGTTAGTGAAAACACGTATCCACTTTTAATGTTACTCCATTTCTCACATTCCATGCAAGGACATATCATCTGACTCTGATCATTATCATTGCTGATAGAAACAATCTCATTAGAACATGATCTATCATGCTCCTTAGTTTTATTATTTTTGCTGTGGTACCACATGGTGATAAAAATTTATAAAGCAAAATTATTCCACATGTAAGATTTTCATAACAGTCAACAGTTTTTATTAACGCTTACCTTTGTTTATATCTTGATTTATATGAATAAGTTTTGGCAGCATATAAAAGGAAGAAGAGTTCTGAATATGGTTTTCCTTTACCTTCTGATATTAATAAATTGTATTTAAATCTTAAGTGGTGATAAGATCGATTTTACTTTAAAGTAAATCATGTATATTCAACATAAAGTTGAAACTTGTTATGTCAAAGTTGCTTAAGTTGAATTTCCAATTATCTCAAAGACAATTTCAACTCCCAAATGTTTTGTTTTAATTTCTTTATAATTTTACTATGGTTAAGTTGAAGGCAGTTAAGTTGAAATTCTGCTTATGTCGAAGGCATTTTTCAGCCCTCGAACTCTGTTTTATTTATATACATGTATAATACTTCTTATCTTGAAGTGTCATTATTGGTATAAAGAAATTTATTAACACGTCAATAAACGTAGAAGAATTGTAAACAACTAATTGTTCCAGTGGGCTTTACAGTAAGGGCTTATTGTTCGACTCTGAAGCCATTTCACCTTGATGATCATTAGATAATTGGATTACATCAGTGCCTGTTATTTTAAGATATGTATATCTCGTTAGTGAAAGCATCTTCATTTAGGGAAGGTTATAGGTTGGAAGTATTTTTACAGCTGCTTAATTATTAAATGAATTAAGAATAAAAAGAACTGATAATACATTTTTTAAATTTCTAATTTCATCATGAAAAGTTATTAACATCTTCAATAAAAGACCTGCAATTAAAGTGACAGATACTAGTAAAGATTTAGTT
The DNA here is from genome assembly GCA_035048485.1 of Pteria penguin. Classification (NCBI taxonomy): domain Eukaryota; kingdom Metazoa; phylum Mollusca; class Bivalvia; order Pterioida; family Pteriidae; genus Pteria; species Pteria penguin. Next base: position 20,381,795 of record CM068580.1, on the reverse strand, counting down.
GGTAGATAATTGATCTTTATGAAATAAGAAAGTATACCAAGTAAAAATATACATGTATATTTACATCTGGATAAGAAAGATAAAAAATGGTTATATAAGCAGCTGTTGTTTATCTTGAAGTCGAAATATATGCTCTGGTGCCATCAACTTTGACTTAATGAGTTTCAACTGTACAACATTTTTATTTTTGCATACACTGTTTCTGTGTTGTCTTTCAAATACACATTAATAATTGTCTCCCATGTTATTATCTATCTTGATTTACATAATTTGTTACATTCACCAAAGACTATTAAGTCTAACACAATAGTCAACTTTGAGACCTTACTATGGTTCATGTAATTAAGATCTTCTTTATTTGAATTTGTTTTTTGTCATCCATGTTTGGGCATGTCTCATGTTTTAAGCTTGATACATGCTTGTGATATTTATCTAATGCCTCAGAAAAGAGCATATAACTCAACTGTCATATGCTCCTCTACACTGTGATATTATTCAGAGATCCTTCATTGTATAAATCTACATTAGAAAGTTGAATAATTCTGCTCATCTGTTTCTTTATACACAAATTGTTCATGAAAGTTTGGGATATCTATGTATTATAAGTGGAATTGAATGCCTCAGAAGGTTTGATTGTGATTTGGAAATGATGTTTTTCCAATTGAACACAATGTAATGGGCCTTATACCAGACATCATACTTTTTACTGGGATTTTCATTAGCATAGCGACGTCATTTTAGCAAATTTATTTAGCAAATTATCGTATGTCTGACATGGAACGGAAAATAAGGTTAATAGGAAAAAGATCTGTTGATACATACTGGTATGCATTATCTATCCCTGATACCATTACTATAGAAGTTGAAACCTTCAGTTGTGTGTAGATGCATTTGTACTAGTAACAATATGTTAATTGAATAAAGTTTTATTGATAATTTATTTAGTTTATTGTTAAGTAAATTTTGAATTTACAGATACTTAATATATATCCTACATTAACCTAGTTTTGTTTTATGTTTATAAAGCATTGAAATGAAAAGGTGCAATATTCCATAAGGTCCAAGACAGGTTTTCAGGGAACTACTTATATTTATGTTGTTGCTATCACATTTACTCATGAAATTCTGTATAGAGGGTGTATTCATGGTATTTTGGTGATGGTTTTGGCTATGATAAGTAATATTTTTTTTTTCATTACATGTAATGTTATTTATCGGTAATGTAAACTATTCTTTTGAATGTTCTTTAACGATATATGAAAAGACTGTAGTAAATAGATGTTTGTTTAATGTTTGTAAATTGTTTGTAAATTTTCTTTTCTGCTGCTAATGGTTATTGTTTGAACACTGTAAAATATTCCTGCCCTTGGTTGAAGTGTAGACAAGGAGCACACAAGCTTTCTTCTCTGCCATGCGTAGTTCTGGGATGGAATAATTCACAGTATTCAGTCTTAAACCTTCAAATATTGATAAAATGTGCACATGTAGCTAGAAATAACTGTAATTTAAAATAATATATTCTGTTTATTTGATCAAAGGAATTGAAACACTGAGTATAATCTAAGCATATGTAAGACTAGTAATCAGCCAGTGTCTTTACTATATATAGTATAATCTAAGCATATGTAAGACTAGGTTTATTTTTATATGATCTCGCAATCTTATTTTTTGTTTATATATCCAGATACTTAATATAATGTTCATTTTTGTTTATAGTGTGGTATATCATGCATTTTATAAACATAAAATTTATTTCAGAATTTCACAAATGATACTTATATTGGTACTTGTACCAGGTAAAGTGTTCTATATTGGAAAATATTTTGAATTTTAAATATGGATTACATGAGAGGGAATAAGGTCTGTCATTTTGGAGTGTGTGTGTATTTTTAACTAGTGTTAGTTACGTAGTCTTCATGTATTTTTGTAATAAAATCTGAGATCAATAAATTTCCTTTCGTATCTTCTTACGTAGAGACTCAAGTTTTGTTAATAAAACATTCAGAATAACTTATTTTTAAAATTTGTAGTTCATCAGAGCCAATATGAGGTGTTTAATACTGTATGTTATCCATTGAAGTAAGAACTTTTTACACTATTTATCAAGTTTGCTCAGGGTAGAGACCAGCTAAAATATTTGGCCAGTCAAAACAGTGCACATATTTACTTTGGCTGATAATAGCAAAGCTTTATAGTATGAAAACAGTTCATAGATTTCGGTAGAATGCATAAAATTTCTATTAGATGAGTAATATTTACGTCTTGAAACTCTTTTTGCATTTTATTTTTTCATTTTTTGAAACTATTGAACTTATTGTTTATGTTTGTAAAAATTATTTTAATCCAAATTTATATGCCTGTTGTTGACAGCACATACTACTAATATGACCCAGCCATGTCTGTCAGTACCACTTTGCCCATACCTCTTCATGTCTTTACAAAATAAATTCATACCTGGTAGAAATGACCCTTATGCCATGAAAATGTGGCACTGTTGTAATTCAAGGCCGAGGTCATCATGATTTATACATGTATTAAATTTTCGTATCCATTCATTAATCTCCCACGCTAGTAAGCTCAGTGGATAAGGTCTTCAGCTCTTTGAAAACAAAGGCCCGGTGTCATGGTAGGCGTGGCACGTAAAAGATGCTTTGGGAGGGTCCGTTGCAAAGGTTTAAATTTTCTATGCAATGCATCAGGCAGATACCGTCACCATATACATGAAATAATCGTGGAATGACGTTATACACTAATCAATCCACCCATGTTAGCCGATGTGTCGTTATCTTGACTTGAAACCATGAACTTGGATATAAAATTTCTGTCGGGTCCATAATTTTCCACACGTTTCATTAGTATAAGTTCAAACTTGGCGGAAATTAATTTTATAGGTAGCAGTACATCATGATCTTCACTCAAGGCGATGAATTCAAGGTCCAAATCATTGTAAACTGAGGAGAAATTGTTGTCCGACCTACAATTTCTTCACGTTTCATTAGAAATAGTACATAATTTCTTCACGTTTCATTAGAAATAGAACATATTTGGTAGAAGTGTTCCTTTCATGATTGAAGGAAGACTATGCAAGGTCATATATTATAGGTCAAGGTCACTGTCGGTTTAGTAGAATTGATAGGTGCTTTGAGATATTGAAATGAAATTAAATATACAGTTTCGCTATAGAAAAAGTGATGTGGTTCGATTTTCATTTTAAGTGACCTATTTCTACAGAAGTTACTGTACTTTGTAGAACTGTAGAAGTTGCTTCCTCGAAATTAATCGTATGATACAACGTAGGAGTTGCTCTTGTTTAAATGCGATTTTTGCTGATGACTGTCTATTGTGAATACTGGAAGCGAACGAAATCACGGAGAACCCATTAAACAGCTTGATATGAAGGATTAGGAGTGACGAGAAAGTTGGGATGGTTGTCGTTTGTCGTGGCGGCCACATTGAGATTGAGTTCATAATTTATAATCCAGTTTAGGTTGCGTGTCATTGGTTGGATCCATACCATATTGTTCATTCGTATCATCTTAGATTGCCCAGATATGAATTGATAGACTTCAGCGCAGAACTTGGGATGGACTGGTGCCACGTCCAAAAATCTCAACTTGTGAGCTTTACAATACACCTTGTAGAAATGGTTTAAAGGTAATGTCTTAAGGCGCTTGATAACCAGAGAAGGATTTACTTTTGAGTTTCGGAGGTCGTAAGAGTGGTAAACCCCGATATTGCTACAAGTATTAAAAGATTTTTCCAAACGTTGTGCACGCAGGAATACTAGAGCAATTCCAGACCAAGGCAGGTCAATATGTTCATAGGAGGGGTAAACCTCGCATGACACACGCATTTGTAAAGTTTAATTCTTGCTGACCCACGCCGATTTCGTTACCTTTGCCCAAGCGTACAGGTCGCAAATCTCGAGTCACCAGTAAATAATATGCAGAATAATCGCAAATAGCATGATTAGGCGAAGGACTAGACCCTTTCTCAACGAGAGTCCATCCAAAACAAGTTTTTTCTTGGAGGAGTACATGTCATCGAACATGAAATCTCATATTTCATACCAGAAAGTAACGAGAAAAGTATCTTTTGCCAAATGTCAGAGTAAAACCGGACACCTGCTACACCAATCTAGATTCGCACATGATGATAATTCCACACATTAAACAACATTATGTTTGTGATAATCAGATTTAGTGTCCTTGTCTCCTACATGTGCTCATGTGTGTGTATATATTATCTATTTACTTCTTGAGCTTGAATAGTTGTTGCAGGACTTTTGCGACGGTGTTAATGCAAGCAGGGGACGCTTACTCCTTCCGGACACCTGGTCTCACCTCAGTTTACTTGGGGTTTACATTTGTCGGAATATTGCATTATACAGGATATTGTCTTTTTATTCTATGGACTTCGAGATGTGATTTACCATTCGGTACTTCTTCGTTGTTTACTTTATATAACAGTACATCTTTAATTATACAGTTGTTTTATTCTTTCGTTCATATGACTTTAAAATGTAATTAAATATAAAAAAGTGTATAATTTACTGAGTAGCATAAGTACATGTAATAAGTAACATAAACATTGCTTAAAATCATCAACAGTTTATCACATACAATATCAATTAGATTTCTATCTCTATTATGAATAATAATAATAATACATTTATTTGTCCTTTCATACCACTGATATAAATGCTTCAAAATACTGAAAAGAAACCAGGTAAAGTCAAAATGGTCTGACGTTTATAACCAGACAAAACTTTTGACATAAGACTTGTTAGACATTAGAAAATTTACCAACATATATTCTCTAAAGTTTAAATGATCAAAAAGTGAGCACATAACTACCTTTCTCTCTGTTTTAACTTAAAGTTAGCGAATGACTCCACCTTTATACAACTTTATGGGAAAAATTGTAAATGTTTCGTTTATAGGAAAATCTAAATAATTGGGAAAACTTCACACTTTGGTATAAACCCGAAAATTAAAATTGTACATAAAACTGGATAGAATTTTACAAATTAAAAGAAAAGGCCAAGCCACTCATTATCACTTATCTATATACACCCAGGATAATACTTCAAATAGGTAGTAACATAAACACACATCGTCACATGTACATGAATCACAAATGATCCTGCCTTAAAATACCTAAAACCGTGTGACGCAGATTTAGTTGTACATGGATAAGAATAAAGAAATCATCACAGAAATCGCTAAAATAAGGCAACTTCTCCCCTTAGAGTTTCGGGTTATATTGCAGTCATATAATATCGTTTTCCAATTTACAGTCAAAGTATACAACCAAACACTATCCAACATCCTAACCATCCATATTAATATCTGTATCTATGAGACACTATTTTAAGTACAATAACACGATGGACAGGAAACCGGATACCTGTGTAACAAGACAAAAAAGCAAGATTTCATTAGCACCGTTTACACTAAATGACAAATACACAGGAGAATGCTCAAGAATTGATATGAAAGACATCGGTACCGCCACTATTCTCTCTCTCTTTCTTCTGGAACATGTCTACTGCCACACCTGAAGATAAAGAGAAAAATATGTAAAATATGTAAACGTACCTTCTAATGTAAAATATTACACATTTTAAATAAGTTAAAATCATCTGAGCAGACTCTGGCCTTAATATGTTAACATTATTGTACTGTGTTCGTCCATACCAATTTGTTCTTTTGGAAACATCTACCTTTCCCTCGATATTTCAGACACACCTTTTCAAGAATAAGATACAGCCAAATATACTGAACTGTCCTAATACTTCAGACGTACTTAGCTTGACACACCTCTTCAAGAATAAGATACAGCCAAATATACTGAACTGTCCTAATACTTCAGAAGTTGTTAGCTTGACACACCTCTTCAAAAATAAGATACAGCCAAATATACTGTACTGTCCTAATACTTTAAAAGTAATTAGCTTGACACCTCCTTCAAGAACAAGATACAACCTCACAAGCTGTACAGCACTAATACTTCAAAAGTGCTTAGTTTGACATGCCTCTTCAAGAATAATATACAGCCAAACATGTCGTAGGGTTCTTACAGTTATACTTCCTTAGTACCTATATTAATTTTACTGTCAACACACGCTAAGAATATACTTACTTTACACACTGTCAAACATACTACTCTTCCTGGTATTTCAGTAGTCCATACCTTGGTACCCAGTGAGAATACCACACCCCTATACACTGCAGGAGGAACCTTGGTCTGATGTTCAAACCTCATGAGCATACATTTGTATTGCGACACCAACGATAATCTACCATGGTGGACATTCATGGTAGCTTGAAATCAGTCTCCACAGTGCTGTCCCCGCCCCCTCTTAATGATAATATTCTCCTGTCTAGCTCCACCTCGATACTTTAGAAGTGCATACCGTTACCGTGCTGTCCACTACCCATGAGAATACTTTGCCCCTTGACAATAAAAGACACTGACCACTGTCGTAATGCTTCACAGGTACCTACCTTCACTGTGCTGTCCACACCCCCAGAGAATATCCTGCCCCTTGAAACTGCCAGACATGCTACACTGCCCTGATGTCTCAAAAGAGTCTGAGTACAAATCATGTTGTCCATACTCCATACCTGTAAAGAATATATGCCTCATGTTAAATGTTGCAAATTTTCCTCCATTTTAGATTTCTCATACTTAAGTCAATTGAAATGAACACATTACGGAGTGTACATACTCTTCCTCAACGGCATAAGCAGGTTAAATAAATCAGGCCACATCGCTCACCTGAGACTATTGGAACATTGACAGCAAATACGATTATAATGTACTTAGTGTATTACAGTACACTTTTTTCTTGTCCCCAGTAAGTGAAGATTTTGTTTGTATTGAACTTCTAAAATTAAATTCCTCCAAAAGTACCCGGTACAGGTTTAGATGAAATACCAGCAAGGTTCATCAAAGATGGTTCTAATATTCTTAAAATTCCCATTACTTATATTGTAAATCTTTCAATTTCAACTTCAATTGTACCTGACGACATGAAAATTGCTCGTGTGAGACCTTTGTATAAGAAAAATAGTTCTCTTGATCCTGGTAATTACATGCCTGTTAGTATTCTTAGTGTGGTTTCAAAAATACTAGAAAAATCTGTTCATTCACAACTTGTTTCTTATCTTGAAAAAATAATACACTTTATGAATTTCAATCAGGATTCAGAAGCAGGTACCTACTGATACTTGTCTTATTCATTTGTTTGACTTTTTAAAATGCAATACTTCTAGAGGTTTCTTTACAGGTATGTTGTTACTAGATCTCCAAAAGGCCTTCAATACTGTGGATCATAGCATTTTATATAACAAATTAGATGCCACTGATGTTTTATCAGTATACTGGTTTAAATCCTATCTTAACAACAGAAAAGTTTGTACATACAAACAATGTGTCTTCTGATCCTGGTTTGTGTCATGTGGTGTGCCCAAAGGAAGTATAATTGGGCCACTACTTTTTTGATTTATATAAATGACATGTCCATATGTATTGATAAGGATTGTAAATTAATCTTATATGCAGACAACAGTTCAATTTTTTTCACACACAAAGATCCTTTTGTTATTTCAAAAAAGCTTTCTTCTGTGTTAGATCAATATTCGTCATGGCTTATAGACAACAAACTCTCATTACATCATGGCTTATAGACAACAAACTCTCAATACATCATGGCTTATAGACAACAAACTCTCGTTACATCATGGCTTATAGACAACAAACTCTCATTACATCATGGCTTATAGACAACAAACTCTCATTACATTTTGGCAAAACAGAATGTATTTTGTTTGGACAAAAAAGAAAACTAAAAGATTTTAAAGATTTTACTATTTTTTGTCAAAATCATGTTATACATTCTACAAATCATGTGAAGTACTTAGGTATTTATATTGATAATTCTTTATGTGTTGACTACATTGTAAATTTCAGTATACAGAAAGTAAATGGCAGATTGAAATTTTTATATAAACAAGCCAGATTTTTGGATTTTAATTGTAAAATGTCATTGTGTTCTGCTTTAATTCAATGTCACTTCGATTATACATGTAGTGCCTGGTACTCTGGATTGCCAAAATGTTTTAAACAAAAGTTACAAATATGTCAAAATAAGATGGTCAGGTTTATTTTGAATTACACACCAAGACAGACAATAAATTATACTGTACTCAGTTCTTTAAATATGCTTTGTGCCGAGGATAGAGTGAAACAGTTAAGACTGAATCATGTTTTTAATATTTTTCATAAAACTTCACTAACTTATTTGCAAGATAACTTTCTTTTAAGGACATCTAAAAGTGGGAGACAAACAAGATGATGTTCAAATTTAGATTTTGATATTCCAAGAATTAAGACATGCGAGTCCAGCACTTTCTATTTTTCTGCCATTCAAGACTGGAATCAACTCCCACTCTCTATCAAAAAATCAAATAGCAAGGAAATTTTCTATAGTAATGTAAAACAACTTTTATTACAACAAGGGCTTTCAAAACATAACTGTAATTTTCATTATTATTAATAATTTTACACTTTTGGAATTAATTTTACGTGTAATTCTGTTATAATATTATCTCTGTGCTAATTTTTGATTTGTGTATCAAACACTGTCTCCCTTTTTATCAATTTATTCCTCTTTTTTATGATTCAATATATATAATTATATATGCATATTTTTATAAAATTTTTAATTTTTGTGTTAAATAAATTTATGTATAATATTTACACTAATATATTTAGAGTTTTATATAAAATTAAATTATTCAAGTATTTTTCTATGCTAGAAAATTATGCTAATCAATTACTTATATTTAAAAGTACAAAATTATTTTTTTTTTATTGTTTACTTTTACATTTATATTATTTATTAATAACTGTTTGTTGTTCACTCTACCATTTTTGATTTATTTATTTATTCTATTTACTATTTTAAAGTGCATAATCACCAAGGGACCCCATTGGAAATAAGACTATTGGCTTTCATAGGCTATCTTGGTGAATCAATGTCTTCTAATTAAAATATTAATATATTAATTTTCAAATTTTTAAATGAAATGTATAGTATTTACATTAATTAGTCCTATGTAACAATATATCTTAGGGATGTTTTGTGCTATATCATTTTTTTTTACAAATTTCTATACTGAATACAAATTTTTTAACATTAGTTATTAACTTTGTATATCTCAATAGTGCTACTGTCAACTTTATTGCTTTGCATGTATTTATGTATCTGTACATCATAAATGACCTTGTTTTAACCAAATAAATATCTATCTATCTATAGTAAACAAAAGAAATCACGCTATAAATGGATGAAATTGGTGAAATTTTGTGCAACAGTTACAGAGAAGTTGAAAATGCGTCAACCAATCACAGCCATTGGCGGCCATATTTGTTCAGGGATCGGGTAGAAAAGCACAAAAGTGGTAGAGAACCTTGAGTACTTTTTTCCTGTAAGGTTTGGAGAAATTCTGTGCAGCAGTTGTAGAGAAGTTAAAGATGCGTCAACCAATCAGAGCCATTGGCGGCCATATTTGTTTAGGGATCGGGTAAAAAAATACACACGTGGTAGAGAACCTTTAGTACTTTCTTCCCGTAAAATTTGGTGACATTCTGTGTAGCGGTTGAAGAGGAGAAGTTGAAAATGTCAAAAGTTTACGGACGACGAACGGGCGGACAGAAGCTGGACGACACTGTATGGTAATAGCTCTTTTTGAGCCTTTGCCTCAGGTGAGCTAAAAAGACAGATTTAACAAATACGTCGGATCACGAGTGCATTTCATCATAGCGAAATAAAACATGTAGGAGGATTGGAGCTCTTCTCACATGAGACTTTAATAATGACGAAAATGTTACGGTAGAATCAACTACTCATTGCATTAAGGAATATATACATGTAATCAATTCTGCACATGAGGCATTAGATCAATTTTTCATCAAAAGGTCAGAATAATGTCTGTCCATCTGCCTGAGACCCTTAGGTTTTCCGGACTTCAACCATTTAAGTTAATGACTTGAAATCTCACATCTACCTTTGTATCAATGAGTTACAGAACAAGTTCTGGTTTGGTCATAATTGACCTATTTTTGAAAGAGTTACTACCCTTGGACTTACAGAAACTGATGATTGGTATGTATTAATTCAGCAATACTAAACATGCTTGTTTAAGTAAGTTTTTTTTTCTTGCTCTGCATATGACATTTTTATTTTTGTGAGTAGGTGTGTGTAATCTTTGTGTACTAAAAAAGGGAGTTAGGCGTAGATCGTTTCGATATTCATTGTTATTTCTCTCTCTCTCTCTCTCTCTCTCTCTATATATATATATATATATATATATATATATATATATATATATATATGCAAGTTCAATATACTTCTCTTGAGCCGGGAAGTAGCGGGTATAACATGTACATAGTGAGCTGGATATGCCATTATATGTGAGGACTGACTTTTATAAAACCCACGTTTAATAACAAATACGGCAGTATCTAGGAGTGAGTATAAATTGCTCAAAAATATAAATCACATTGCTTGATTCAAAAATCACGTTGTGACCTCGTGCATCGAGTCGCAGATTTCTATAATCTTCATAACGTTTAACACGACATGAATAGCAATCATTGAGGGATTTTACACCTTCGCTTTAAACCCACAGTCATCCTAGAAAAAAGAATTACCTTTCGACGGAAGCTTAGCAAATGACAATAATGAGAAGATAATGTGTGTTAAGGAGATCTTCACAGAGATCTTGTTACGTGAGATCACTATTCGGTGGGATTGATGCAGATGAACGCATCCTCTTGCGATCAAAAAAGAAACAGCATCAGGAAAATAGTTTTGTTTTCTTCATGTCTTTAAATAAGCATTCAAAACATATATTGAAGTTTTAACTTGATTATGCATTACTTAGAATTTCGTTGGTTATAGTTTGTTTTAATCACATATCGTCGATGGTACGTAGCACTACATTTCAAAACAGGATGTAAAGATCAAAGTAAGTCGCAACCAGAGACACTGGCTAGCACTGCTAGTTGTACAGTAACACTGACTAGCACTGCTAGTTGTACAGTATTCCGTATCTTACTATTTTTAACTGTACATATCAATGTGTGCACTGAATTACACATCAATAACGTATAATACGAATGCCGCTGTGACAACAACGCACCAGTGGACATTAACGGAAGAGAACCAAAGACGAAACCAGATGCATGGGACAAGTGATACACTCTCTTATACAGCTAGACTCTTCAGCCATGAAAGTCTCAAATATACAAACTGTACACATACGATGAAAGTAGACAGACACTGTGTAGAGAGTGTAACATCCACATCAGGATATGGGTATATTAACACTTCAATCAAAAGTTCACCAGGAACGTTACTATATAAAAACATTATTAAAAGGCACAAATTGGTAGACTGTAGGGAATCATTATACTTTTATTTATAATCATCACAAAATGGAGAAATACACTTCCGCCCTGAGGGGTACTACCTTTGCTCTAATTGTTTTCTGCAAGGAGATGCCACTCTGGTAAAATACTAATAGTCCAATCATGAAAAAAAAATCAAACTGACTTTTATCTGGTCATATTGAGGCTCCCTATAGATTTATCGACTAGGGACTAATGATATAGCCGATGAATATTATCCTTATACCATCATCGTTTGTTTAGTGAAGCAGTTTTTCTGAAAACGAAGGAAATACAAACACATGAAATTATTTGTATTTAAACAGGATATCCAAATGTCTCTTTCGAGTCCTTGCACTCTAATACGATAATATCAAATACATGTGTAAATAGGTCGCTAGCAATATATTTAAATTAATATTACTTCCTATAGCATATTATTCCATGAACGATGCTGAGATATAAACAGTTATTGTTGTACTTAAAAAAAAAAAAGAAATACAAGTAATAATGATAAATAAATTACCTCATGAACTATATTTATATATGACCAAATCTAAACACATTGTTGTTGACAGCCAAGGAGAAAACTGCTTAGCATTCTCCGAGCATCTATTAGAAATTTAAACAGAATTTCCATTTAAAACTCTTTATCTAGGTAAAGAGAACTGTAATAACCAAAATAATTGGTCTGAACTCGAACCAAAAGGAAACTACCGACGATTCTAATATATATACCTCTGACTCTAACAAACTGTGGACGCAAAGATGTATTCAAGTACGTAGATATAGAGATAGTGGGCATGAAAATAAAATGTCTCAAGTGATGCCCAAGGCCATCACCCCTCCCCCCCAAAGAAAAACAAAACAAAAACAAAACAAGAGCAACGCCTTGCGTGGCATAATACGCCCGTCGCTTACTTTGGACGGGATCAAGTGAACGTATGCTTTTATTACCCCCAAACATGGGTCTCTTTGGTAATACTTTTATGAAATACTGAAATCTAAAAAGAGAGATCCAAGCCCATAACTCTGTAACAACACAATGGAATTTGCTCAGAACTGAAAAGTGGCTTCCCCTACACTATTTAAGCATTCTGTGTAAGCTTCATGAAAAACAACTGAGGTTTACTTGAGTTATCACGTTACATAGCATCTCCATAGCATCTTATCATAGTAAGAAAGTTTTATTCACTTTGCATGATGTGACCTTTGAACTATGACCTTGGGTCAACGTCATGACACACACTTGGGTCCTAAGTAACTCTGTAAAATATTATTGAAATCCATGCACAGGGGAAGAAATTATGGCCCAAACAAGGTTTTATTCACTTGGCATGTTGTGACCTTGGCTTGACCTTTGACAATCAAGGTCATAACACACCCTTGGGTTATAAGTAACAATTCTGTGAAATATTATTGAAATCCATGCACAAGGAAAGAAGTTATGGCCCTAACAAGGTTTTACTCATTTTGCATGTTGTGACCTTGACCTTTGACCTATCACCTTGGGTCAAGTGTAACAATTCTGTGAAATATTATTGAAATCCATGCACAGGGGAAGAAGTTATGGCCGAAAAAGGTTTTACTCATTTTGCATGTTGTGACCTTGACCTTTGACCTATCACCTTGGGTCAAGGTCATGACACACCCTTGGGTCCTAAGTAACAATTCTGTGAAATATTATTGAAATCCATGCACAGGGGAAGAAGTTATGGTCCGCACAAGGTTTTATTCAGATTGCATGTTGTGACCTTGACCTTCGAGCTATGGCCTTGGGTCAAGGTCATAACACACCTTTGGGTCCTAAGTAACAAATCTGTGAAATGTTATTCAAATCCATGCCAGGGGAAAAAGTTATGGCCCGGACAAGGTTTTACTCACTTTGCATGCTGTGACCTTGACCTTTGAGCTATGACCTTGGGTCAAGGTCATGACACACCCTTGGGTCCTAAGCAACTATTCTGTGAAATATTATTGAAATCCATGCACAGGGGAAGAAGTAATAGCCCGGACAAGCTTATCCCGGACGCCGGACGGACAACGCCATAACATTATACGCCCCGTCTTAAGACGGGCGTATAAAAATGGCATTCTAAACTATTTGTAGAGCAAACTAACTACCGAACAGACCTAAGAGTCAGAGCCAAAACCTGATAACTATATGCATTGGCTATACACAAGGAAGTGCCAAAACTATATGCATCGGCCATACACAAGGCAGTGCCAAAACCTGTTAACTATATGTATCGGCTATACACAAGGCATTGCCAAAACCTGACAACTATATGCATCGGCCATACACAAGGCAGTGCCAAAAGCTGATAACTATATGTATCGGTCATACACAAGGTAGAGCTAAACACCGATAACTATACGCATCGGCCATACACAAGGCAGAGCCATAACCTGATAACTGTATGTATCGGCCATACACAAAGCAGTGCCAAAACCTGATAATAATTATATGTATCGGCCATACACAAGGCAGTGCCAAAACATGATAACTATATGTATCGGCCATACACAAGGCAGAGCCAAAATCCAATAACTTTATGCATCGGTCATACACAAGGAACTGCCAAAACCTGATAACTTTATGTATCGGCCATACACAAGGCAGAGCCAAAACCTGATAACTATATGCATCGGCCATACACAAGGCAGAGCCAAAAAGTTGATAACTATATGCATCGGCCATACACAAGGCAGAGCCATAAACTGATAACTATATGTATCGGCTATACACAAGGCAGTGCCAAAACCTGATAATAATTATATGTATCGGCCATACACAAGGCAGTGCCAAAACCTGATAACTATATGTATCGGCGATACACAAGGCAGAGCCAAAACCTGATAACTATATGTATTGGTCATACACAAGACAGAGCCAAAACCTGGTAACTATATGCATCGGCCATACACAAGGCAGAGCCAAACCCTGATAACTATATGTATCGGCCATACACAAAGCAGAGCCAAAATCTGATAACTATATGCATCGGCCATACACAAGGCAGAGCCAAAAAATAATGATAACTACATGTACTGGCCATATACAAGGCTGTGCCAAAACCTGATAACTACATGTATTGGCCATATACAAGGCTGTGCCAAAACCTGATAACTATATGCATCGGCCAACCACGAGGCAGTGCCAAAACCTGATAACTATATGTATCGGTCATACACAAAGCAGAGCCAAAACCTGATAACTATATGTATTGGTCATACACAAGGCAGTGCCAAAACCCGATAACTATATGTATCGGCCATACACAAAGCAGAGCCAAAACCTGATAACTATATGCATCGGCCATACACAAGGCAGAGCCAAAACATGATAACTATATGCATTGGCCATACCCAAGGCAGTGCCACAACCTGATAACTATATGCATCGGTCATACACAAGGTAGAGCCAAAATGTGATGACTATATGCATCGGTCATATAGAAGGCAGTGCCTACACCTGATAACTATATGTATACATCATATAGAAGGCGGGTCTTAAAAGTGAATGTCTAGATGGTGGACTCTCAATTACGATGGGGACTAAAACATTCATGCAAAGTTTTGTCACTTGCCAATTGTTCTACACAAAATCTAACATCATTTTATCTATATAGTGGATGCGCTGCCGATTTTTAAGCCTTGCTGTGCACATTTAGAATTATGAAAACTACCAAGCTTACATCTCAAAGAAAAGTAGGCTAACACTTCTAGCACATCTAGAATGACAAAATTACTCAACTCATCAGTGTCTTCGTGACTATCTCACAAATGGGTTACATTCAGTAATACTGCGACTGCGTAGGACGTTCCTGGTGAGTATTGTCAACGTCACGTGGACATACAATAAGAATATAAAGTGTATTGGCGATCTACGAGTTATACAGAGGAACCCGATACTGTCAACGGTCAAATATATATTCATCTACAGACATGGCCAGTCGCTTCACTGTCGTCATACTTTTGGCTTTTTGTATCTGTTTAGACGGTAAGTTTATGAAATATTCACTTTTCAGAAATTGAAAAACCGAAATTCAGAAAGCATTACCATTTAGGAGGGAATATTGTTTTGAAGCTGGGCAAAAGGTTTTTGAATGTTATTTTCTGACTCATTTAAACGAAAATAAACGAATAAATAATGTAAAACAAATTAATGATTTCAATAAAAATTCCGTACGCGTAATATTTGACATTTTAATTTGTTACGAGATGTTGGTAAATAACATATATTTACCACAAAAAAAATGACTAATGAGCTTCCAATGATAAATAATGGCAATAATTCTAGTACAACCGAGTTTTCATGAGATTTAAGTCCACAAAAAGACATATATTACGCATAACATTATAGAATATTATCTACATATTGTTTCTGTGTATTTACTTATATGGACAATGACTTTCAGTTTGAATACTACTCCTTATATTTTTTTTCTTCAGTCGGGTCAATGCAGACGGAATCATAGTGTCTAGTTTACACTGAGTTTTTTTTTTAAGTTTCTTTATGTACATTTTCGTATTTTGTAATTTCATAGTATGTACTTGCGTGAGTACGGACTATTACAAGATATATAATACAGGTATAATATACATTTCAGCTTTTAGACTATATGGACCATTGGATATGCTTCCAGCTCATGCAGCACGATTCCACAGAAAGATCAAGGCTGCAGGTAATAAGTATATATATCGGATACTAAAACTTGTATGCATTTAAGGATAAACATCTATGGATTGGGGTGGGAATGTGGGTTTCATATCACACCTGCAAAAAGATTCCCAAGGTCACAGAGGTACAGAATCACAATTACGACCATTATTTGAAATCCATTGTCATATTGTCTTGTAAACACTTGTCCCATTTACGCTAATCCCTTTAACTGTTTGTGGAACACTGATGCTTACGGACGGCAATCAATGTTAAAGTTTACGAAAACCCAAATGCAGGGATATTAAACTATAACGATCAAGGACAGAAATGTTCAAATTGGTCGAGAAATACTCCTGACGGAACGTGGTTCGATTCGAAATTCTGGAAGTTTAGGCAATGACTACAAATATCATTAAATGGCACAATTAATCCATGATACCATGCTAGAGTGCTGAAAGATAATTTTCAAATATGATAAATTTGTAAAACATAATGCCTTAGATGCAGAAAATTCGCCTTAGTCATAATTTCAAAAAGAGGAAAGGGCACAATGCAGTAAAGAGTACATGTAGGTCTCCGGATATTCATTATAACTAATTTAACAAAACTTATAAAAATGGCAAACTTTTAATATAAGAAATTGTCTCCTTTCATAAATCCACTAATGACTGGCGTTTAGTAATTAAGGTCCCCAGTGCGATACAGTGCTTACGTCAGATGATACTGATAGAAATATAATTCAATTTTGTGTTGTAAATTTCGAGCAGAGTCCATGTACATGTCAATCAGAAAATATGTCAGCACTTATTAAAATAACAATTCTAGAGGAGAACAATTCACGGATTGCCACATTCCTAGTATTAATCAATAATTTAGTTTCAAACAGTTCAATAATATGTTTGCAACTATCAGTCTAAAAGGTCACAAAGTAATAGAAATGATATTGGAATAAAAGATCTGTATATGCGTCTTCCTTCCCACCGTTTGACTATTATTTTGTTCTATGTTATACTTCCACGTTTTGTTGCTATAAAGCGGAAGCTATTCAGTTCATGCGTCACGACCAAGGACAGGTTGGTCCAGCGGTATCATACAAGATTTATAATACGACGACCCGGGTTCCAATCCGGCTGTCGGCTGGGGTTTTTTCTTCGATGATTCGGATGAGACAGTATAAACCGAGACCCCGTGTCACGGTACAAACCGAGCCCCCCCCCCCCCCCCGTGTCATGGTATAAACCGAGGCTCCCGTGTCACGTTATACGTTGGCACGTAAAAGACTCACTACTTCTGGTGGGTACGTTGAAACGGCAGAAGTATGAAGTCCTGCACCAAGCAGATGCCGCCATCTCACGAGTAAAATAATCTTACAGCTTAATAATAACATTACAAACAACATGAAACTAGTATTAATTTTAAATACAAGAAAAATATCAAAAACAATCTATCTTAAAATGTTATATTTCCATGAAGTCAATTTAACTCACGGTCAATATAAGAACCATTTTGTATTCACGTCATGATGACGAAACATAACGTTATTTTGGTAATTTTAAAAGATACTGATTTTCACAAACTAAGCATTTTGTGCCATATATTCAGAGCTGTTGGTAAAATTTTCCACGGCAATATGCCTCGGTAAGATAACTTTTGATTAACGAGATTTATTTGTGAAACACTGTCACTGATAGCAGTAACAACAGCCTAATCATTTTGATCAAATCAAATGTTAAGGTCACAAGGTCCCTAATTTTAGTTTCAATGGAAAGACCTTGTTGGTCTATGCTACAAAATTGCAGACGAAAACACTGGCTGGCCAAACATTTTATATGTCCATCATATCCCTCTAATATCACACAGGGTTCTCCCTATTTAAGAAAATAGCAGGGGATTTTAGAAAAAAGAAGGTAAAGTAAGGTGCGAGCGTAATGCAAACGTTTTATTCGTCCGCAGTACGGTAGCGGTACCTACCGGTACCCTGAACGGTCTTTTTCGTCTAAGGAAGTCAAAGGAAATTTGTTTGCGAAAGCCTTACGTATTATGAACGAATCTAAAATAATCTTTCTACGTATGAGTTGTGTTTTTACCGCGAATCGTTAATATATAATATTGATAGCGCACTGGGAACGATCTGTCAATGTAAAAGTGTTGTTGTATGTGCGATAAATCAATGTACGTAGTGCGTGTATGAAAGTACACAAATCGTAAGTACGTCTAATGTGTTCTGTGCCTTTCATTGTTAATCTGTTCAAAACTTTCCAATAGAGCACCCTCCGCTCATAGCGCTCATATTATTTATCTCTTTGTTGTTCAGACCTACCAATCTCCCCCTTTTCATCATTTGGATGCAGAAATGCAGTATGCGGCGGGGCTACAGCAACAGATGGGGTGCTTTTCGTAACAGCTTCTCCCTGAACAATATTCTTTTCTCGGTCTTTTCCCCAGGATGCTTTCTTTTGTAGAATATGTCTCCATGGCATCCTCTTTGTACTGTAGATGATGTGGAATTGCGACTGAAGTGTAAATTTGCCGAATACTGAAAGCCTGCGTACACACGTCACGTGATTGTTCTGAATTCGCAGACCATACGCACAGCGTACATAGAGCGTACGCATAATCTGTTAGACGTTCGTTTAGAGGTCGTTGGCATTCATTTCACAGTCGCACTAGGTCGTTATTATTTCGTTAATGATACGTTTGGAATTCGTTATCAGTTCGTTTCATTCGTTGTCAGTGCGTTCTATTTAGTCTCTGGGAATTTATACGGTGGAAAAGTTGTGCGTATGTGGACTTTGTCATATTTTTGCAATTCGTCCACGTACGTTGGGTCAATTCGTTATAGTGTGAAAGGGCCTTACCTAGCCTTGACCTTTTGCTGAAAAAATGTTATTTTCTTAATGACATGTAAAAAAAAAGGTAGGTGGCGAAAAAAGAGAATGTAGGTGGCGAAAATCGCCGGGTGCCGGCTCTAAAGGAGAATCCTGATCACACATTATTATGTAAGGTCAATAATGATTTGAATCTTACGACATAATTTTTCTAATTAATCAAGAAAAATTTAATACGATATAACACATCGACATCCAGTAGTATACGCTTTGCTGAAACCGTGAAAGAGTAATTTCAGTTTGCTTAAGACTCTTAAGTTCTATAAGCCCTGGATACGATAACGAGAAATCACGACTACCGTTTCCACAAACCCTGGATACGATAACAAGAAATCGCGACTGCCGTTTCTGCAAGATGACAGCTGTGTGGCAACTATACCGTGATATCAATACAAACATCATTTACAATAAAATACATGTGAGCACTGCCTGACAAGATAACTAGATACATACTGATGAAATGTCACCTTCAGAATAACATCCCCAGATCAAGTATCTTTATTCGACAGATACATACGGGAACGTATTACAGTATGTGGCCTAGCACGTAATGTTGTTAAAAAAAGACACGGTTTTCAAATTTACGCAGGATCTCTGCATTGACAACATGATTTTTCTTTTAGTTTTCACTTTGAGCCATCATAGTCAAGAATGAATCATTGGTCGATTTCCATGGTCACTGGTGTTAACTGAAAATGCTAATTTTGATGTGATTGAAAGATCTGACCAAATGCCCAACTTTTGACAGCTATTGGATGGTTTGTGGTTGGAGTTGGGTCAGAAAGCAAAGCTTTTTGAATACCTGGAATTCTTTGATTCTTCAAATGACATGATGTAAATGAAAAAAAAATTGACTGAAATAATACAAAGGAAAAAGAAAAAAATCAAAGAAAAATTTTACATAAAATTTAGATACAATGTAGTTTTTAATTACTATATGAAATTGCTTGGGTGAGGACTCACTTGTTCGAGAATATCAGTGGTGTTCTATGAAATATTGCAACAAATGAAATGTGACTGAAATATTCATAGTGATTTCTTCTGTATATTTCGGTTACATTTCATTAGTTGCAATGTTTCATTGGCCAATTTTTAGTATGAGATTTTCAAAACCTAGGTAAATGACCTCAAAATAATGACAGTGTATACAAGAGTAGTGGAAAATATGAATTTTCTAACAAGTAACCGCCAAAGACGGTAAGACCAGATTGCAAAGCATAACATTATAGCCTACTTGGAGAATCTTATCCAGAAACATCTCTCTTTAAGTCAGAAATTTTCCAGAAAGTTTTAAGTTGGTATCATTAATGGTATGCAAGAGACCAAGCTACACGCAAAATCGAAGTCAAGATCATCAAGTTTTGTGTCAGTTGGGACGACCTCATCAATGTCTACAAACCGACAAAGTTTGAAGCTGGTATCATGAATGGTTTCGAAGATATCAAGCTAAATGCAAAAGCAAACTTTTCACTGAGGTATAAAATTGAGGGTGAGGTCACCGAATTTTGTGTCGGTCGAGAAGAACTGATCAATTTCTACAAACTGACCAAGTCTGAAGTTGGTATCATTAATAGTATGCAAGAAATAAAGCTAAACGCAAGATCAGACTGTGTTCACTGAGGCGTATAATCGAGGTCAAGGTCACAAAATTTTGTGTCGGTCGGTAAGAACTCATCAGTCTACAAACTGACCATGTTTGAAGTTGGTATCATTAGCGGTATGCTAGAGATCAAGCTATAACGCAAATTGTTGACGCCGGTCGGACAGACACACATCGCCAATTCATACACCGGACTAGCTTTGCAATCCGGTCAAAAACAGCAATAATTTAACTTGTTTGTTTCTATATTTCTGAGGAGTCAAAGAACTGATGTTAAATTTGTCACAATAACTTTGACCATGAGACCATGGTCACGTGACAATGAGTATACTCATGAGCGCTGAATGCGGCGTATCTGTTTAAACTTATTTTTGTCTTAACTGTCTTCATTTGATTTAAATTATAAGGAATGTTTCTTATTTCTTCCATTCAAATAAAGATTCGAAGATAAAAAACCGAAGCACAAACATGGTATAACTCGCTATGCAAATTATACCGTTTGTGCGTCGGTTTTTTATCTTCAATTCGTATATCAATATATGTATATGCAGACGGTTAAAGTCATTATAGCACCCTTGAGTAATGGTGAGTATTTGTGAAGTTTGATGAAGGATCGCTTCTAAACTGCAGAAATATAGCACAAATCTTATGATATTTATTCCTGAAACGAAACTGGGAGTTCATAATCCATTATTAGTGATAACGTCCTAAATACCTTCACGTTATTGTCAATAATATATGAGCGATGATAGAATTTCACATACCAGTCGACCATATCTTACTATAAACCTAATTACCTGAATCACTCTGACACATGTGACAATCCTTCAAATGTGTCATAAACCAATAAGAAAATAAAAGTAATTAGTATACTGATTAAAATCTGGGACATCTATCCTATAGAAATAAATGTCCCGGACTTCATTGTATAACGATGTCTTAATGAAGCAGTTTTATTTCTATAGACGCCCCATTCAACCCATTACAGCCAAGTGACGGACCAGAATATGTAGAAAGGCTGGTGTCTTATCTCCATAACATTGGCAAACGAAGATGAGAAAGAGCACAAGATCGCTACAATTGATGGTGTGATCGCTGAACGACGTGAGATATTTGTTATCTTCGCCACAAAGGGAATGGGATAATATCATTACATGTACTTCATTTATTATAAATATATAGAGTCTCAAGTTTTTGTCCTATTAATTTTTGTTTTCAAAAAGAAAACCGAGATATGTTGCAGTATAGACGTTGGCTTGAAGTTTCTGGTTCTAAGGTATGCTTTATGCATGAATTTACACCGCCTCTAATGTAACTGTTTCTTGGAGGTTCGTTATGTTTGCTTGCTATTGTTTCTACGACACTACATGATTATTTGACACAATATGAGAAGGAACAAAACCTACAACAAAGAACAACCAACCTTTGATACTTTTATGAGAAGAATTTCAATGCCACCTCCATTGCCCGATTAATCCTCAAGGGCGACAAACCTTCAGTAAGAACAGTACCAGTGGCTCAAACCGGCGATCGACCTTTGGTGATACTGTCCATTGGCCCTTATCAGCCTTTGTTACATAGTTCCACTGGCCCTCGCCACTGATCAACTGATTGTTATCACCGTCCTCACCACTGATTAGCTTTTAGTTACCACCGTCCCAAAAGCCCTCGCCAGTAATAAACTTTTGGCAAACACCATCTAAATGTCCCTGACTACTGATCAACCTTTGATAAGCATCATGCCATTGGACATCACCAATGGTCAGCCTTCAGTAAGCACTGTCTCACTGGTCATAACCAGCAACCAACCTTTAGAAAGTACCGTCTCACTGACTCTCACCAGCAATGACATTTTGTAAGTACCGTCTAACTAGACCTCATCAGCAAACGGAATTTGGTAGAACTCTCCCCATTAATCCTAACCATGAATCAACCTTTAGTAAGTACTTTCCCACTGGCCCTTATCCACGATGGAAACTTTGTCGAGGTGAGATGCTCTAGTGAGGTGATTAATCTTACTCCAATACTGACATTAAACTTGCTTCATTTGAATAACTAAATACATAACAGGCTTGGAGGTTATAAACACTGGCTCAAGCTCCAAGTCTTACTTGAGCTCCAATCTATGGTTTCGAGTATATGCTCGAGAAATTTTAGGGTCATAAACTTTGGCTCGAGCTCCAACTAAAGCTATGGCTCGAAATTTCGAGCTGGATTAAAGATCGACTCAGAACCTATCTCGAAATTCCACGATGTCATGCTCTCATGGTCATAGTTAGATGTCATGCTCTCATGGTCATAGTTAGAAGTGTATGAAGAGGTCATATGCATTGTCCTATAGCATTTAGACTTACCCTGAGAGATCTATCATAGGATGCACTGAATACTTTGGTTCCAGCTGTTGTTTGTAGAACAGCCATGCTATACACTGTTCCTGTGTGACCTTTCAGGGTTACCATCTGATCTTTGGACTCCAACTCCCAAACCTGATATAGACATAAATCATTCAATTATCATACAATGAAATCATATAACATAATATACATATATTTTACAATATATTACTACGGAAACGTATATGGACCCCCCTTATTTTGTAAAAACAATTATAATACATATGAAAAAATAGTATTAATATTTTATGAAAGGAATATATTTTGCCTGTTATTCTTTCTATTTGTTGCAAATCCAGATTTTAATGCAGTTTTGCTTTGAAAATAAATATATATATAAAATGTCATACACTAAATTACAAATAAAGCAACCATTTTTCGATGTATAAAACTTTGATAAATAAGTCATATAAAATTCTATAGCTGCATTTACATTTTTCAAAAGTAACGTTAAAATGACATTCTTTTGATCCTTGTGTTTTGTAAATGAATATATCTTGATAGATGTGTACATGTGATACTTAATTTATACAACTGATACTTAATATGTATATACAAAATCAACAAATAAAGAAACAGTATGAATTACAATGAAATAGATGATAAATACTAGAAATAATTTTCAATAATTATGTTTAAAAATATTAAATAGCTGCATCGATGCAAACAGATGAAAACATTATTATTATATATATCTTTATGAATTGGCAACATTAGGCAACCATTTAAAATATAAAAAGCTAAACGTTTAGTAAATTCCTTGGGTTATATTTACAAACAAGAGCAACGCCTAACGTGGCATAATATGCCCGTCGCTTAATTTGGACGGGATCAATTTGCATTTGGCATGAGTTTCATATAAAACATCTGACGTTTACTAAAGTTAACTGCGTTTCATAGCATTTAATCATAGGAATAAGTCCAAGGGCAATAACTCCTGCAAAAATGGTCCTATCAAACCCATCTTCAAACTTGACCTGCAAAAAAAAAATCTTGAAATTTTTTAGTCAAAGGCCCCCCCCCCCCTAAAATTAGAAATTTCTCAAAAATGAAGAAAAAGATATCAATACCTGTAAAATATGTGATAGTTGGTAAATTTTACTTGTTTATGCTAAATTTCATGATGTTTTGACAAAAAATAGATTTTTAATGAATTTCTGAAAAAAATCTTGAAATTTTTAAGTCCAAGGGCCATAAATCTGTCAAAAGTAGGTCAATCGTAAAAAAACTCGAACTGGTACTGACGCCGCTTGAAATAAAGCTATATACCAAATTTCAATTCAATATCTTGAATATCTGAAAGTCCAGAAAACATGAACCCGGACAGAAGAACGCACGGACGGACAGCGCCTTAACATAATGCGTCCTGTCTAACGACTGGCGTATAAAAAAGGGGGGTCCATAAACGTTTCCTTATATTACTGTGAGTTATATTTTTAATACATGAAATTGGGATTTTTCTTTTCATTTTTCAATTTCATGTCATGGTATCAATACAAATTCAAGACCTTTTGGACAATCTGTTTTGATAACATTTCCATTTTATATCAGATCCTTAAATCTTGGATGTTTTCTCCCGAAATTTTTGTACATTTGTACACAGAAAAATTATGTATTCATCATTTTCAACAGAACCTTTGCAATAGTTATACAGAACCGATTTTGAGTTTCTAATATTCTAAAGATACATAACATAAAAAAAAAACAGATTATTCAGAAGCTTAAAGCTAAATTCTGCAATCTTTTTCCATATATATTTGTAGTTTTGTTTTTGTATATTAAACCCCATGATGCTTTTTCTATACCCATGGTTCCAGAACAGTATGATTGGTATAGGGGGACATAAAACTTCTTATGTAAAAAAAATATACAATATTTTGGACAAAATATTTGAAATATCAATAGGTTTTCTTGGGGATAAATAAAATTGGTTTGAAATTGTATGTCTTCATCATTTTTGGTTGTCTTTTTACATAATAAAGAAATCTCTATGTAGCATCGTTATGTATAAATCCTTTACATATTGTGTAATTACATTTTTCAAAATGCAATGAGAAATACATCTTAAATTAAACAAGTTATGTTCGTATAGCACAAATGCCCCATGAGCAGCAGTGTAAGCTTGAAAGTAATGTGCACAAATTAACTGCTATGAGCCCAATAAGGGGTCATTAGAAATCAGGTGCAGATTCTTCATAAGAAAATTCTTAAACCTTTAAACTGAATTATACTTCAAATATGCAGCACACTTCTTTTTCCTTTAAATATTTCAGTAACTTGTAGTGTTAACACAATGTGTTGAGATGGGTCACTCACATGTATGACATTCTCGTATGTCCCACAGAGAACATGATGATTAGTGATAGCTATGCTGTAGACACTACCACCAGAGGTCTCTAGCATCTGTAGACATTCCAGACTGTCTAGATCCCAGATCTGTAATATCATATAACAAATGAATACCTATGTATGAAGTCAATATTTCGGGAGAAAAATCAGAAGCAGAATTAGATGTGGATATAAACAGGAATGATGTATTTCGTGTTCATCACATTCCAGTACTATCTGCTACATGTCAACAGCCTGTACCTTGTGGTGAAGGAATCTTGTATTTAGTGTTCATCACATTTCCAGAACTATTTGCTACATGTCAACAGCCTGTACCTTGTGGTGAAGGAATCTTGGAGATCATTTAGATGGTTCATTTAATACCCAGGATATTGAACAATGTTTTGATCATTCAAGGGCTGAGACATATAGTGAAATACCTAGGCTATCAAGTAACCACGCGACACCAGGCTTAAGAGAAATTTAGTATAATAATAAATGTTAACTCTCTCATTACATGTATGTAATGATTTGGTGTAGGATGAGTATAGTCTCAAATTCAAATAGTTCCAACTTCAGTACTCTGCTGCTGGCTTGTAATAATAATAATAATATCAAATATATCTCTTATTTACCTAGATGTTTTTATGAAAAGGAGATATTATTGAATTACATGAAATGTGAGAATCTGAGGTCTCTAAAGAACTGAATTACCCTACATTACACTTTTCTAGACAAGGAGATTACTAGAGATAAACCTAGAGTTTTAGCACTAATTAAGGATTTTTGGTTTCGGTATAAAAAACAAAAATTTCAATCTGTCATGACTCGATAAAAATTTCATTAGCAGTACATGTATGACAAAGCAACACAAAGATGTAAGGGACACTCTTCAACAAAATATATGGAACATGTGGTAAGACCTCAAAGTACCCTGTTTAGGTTTAAATGACCGGAATAAGAAATGTCCAATTTTTATAAATGTTCATAAAATGTATATATTTGCAGTATATGTACCTTAATGGTTTGATATGAACCACTGTAGAGGTGGTTCTGAGTAGCCACTAAGGCTCGTACCCAGTGATTCATCCCAGTGAGTTCTCTTTTCATTTCATGAGTACGAGCATCCCACACCTACAATTATTTCATAATACATGTATAAAAACATTTTGTAATCAAAGATTACATAGCTTACCTTGATGACAGCAATTAACTTTCAATTACAGGAAGTTAATTTTGAACTTATACTATAACTTATACTACCATATAACTAATACTATAACTTATACCTATACTATGCATTAAATATTACTTCACATATGTAGTAAAATAGTCAGTTCAAATCCAAATTTGTTAATAGGATGCCTACAAAGGACACATACATATAAGTCCTATACTGAGATATCACAAACTCCTTAACCGAGTCACTCAAGTGGAAAAATCAGGTCAGATGCAGTATCTGATGTATGGGTTTAACTTGGTATCCTAAAATAAACCACTGAATGCAAGTTTGGTCACTCTGGCATTAGTACTTTGTCCACTACTGAGCAATCCAATACTTCTTAACCAAGTCATTCAAGCAGAAAAAGTAGGTCAGATGTGGTTTCTAATATATGTGTCCATCTAGGTATTCTTAAAAGAACCACTGATGCAATTTTGGTAACCCTGATATATAGATACATCTTTCATAATAAAGCTGATAGATTAACGAGTTTTTCATAATAAATGATATAATTGCTTTTGTGATTTAATTGAAATGAAAAATACTACTCATACATGTAGTGCAACTCAAATTTTCTGGCGACATATGTATCTTTAATTTCATATGCAACAGTCAATTTCAGCTGTCAGAGCAAACCAAATTATAATAATGTGATCCTTCAATTTTGTTATGCTAGCGAACAAGCAATAAACCTTACCTTGATGACTTTGAGGGAGCCACTGAACAGCATATTCCTGGCAGAGGTTAGGGTACATACAGGATTATCATGAGCTGCCATTGAATGAACTTTCTCAAAATTTTCTATGTTCCAAACCTGTTAGAAAATAACATAAAGAAAAAAAGTCATATGTGTATACTGAATTATGTAAGTACCGGTATGAAGTAAAAAACAAAAGTGCAGTGTACTGAATTATCCTTATGTTTGTTTTTCCATACGTGCAGTGTACTGAATTATTCTGAGATTTGTTTTTCCATATTACATTCTGTTTTAGACATTACTATATATGCAATGCATACAGTGTAAGCATAGACTATGGTATATAGAGAATACAAAATCAAACAATGTCTTACACCCACCACAATGCTATAGTCTTATGAAGTGATGTATTGCTTATTAAAAGTATAAACCGTCTGGATTCTTTAAAGATAGCATGCTTTCAACTCTAAACACCATACTACAGTTCTGTCAAAGTATAAATTGTTGTTATGACTACAGAGAGCTAGGACTAATTGAAGATGACATTTAGCAAAAGTATTTACCACAATGCTACAGTCTTGGGAACCACTGTACAGTTTGTTGCTATAGGTACAGAGTGCTAGCACAATGCCACTGTGACCATCCATTGTTTTCAGACATCTATAATTATTGCCAGTGTCCCAAACCTAAAAATACAACCAATTACATTCTGATGAAGTTTATCTTTTGAGTGAAAATACATAGACTACAAAATACATAGACTACAAAATTATTAATTAACATTTGATCAGTAAATGGATGTGCCTTAGTTTTCATTAAAACTAAAATATGATAATTATGTGAAAATTGCATGATACCTTGATGGTTTTATCAGAGGATCCACTGAAGAGAAAATCGTTGTAAACAGCTAAACACCAAACAGGACCCTAAAGGACATAAGTAGTGTGAACTTTACATACCAGCATCTCAAGAAGTTTCCTATTACATGTATTTTGATGGATGAATGTGAAACTAAAATTTAATCACTGGTGATTCATACATGCATATCAGAATCTCAATGAGTACATCTTTTTTTTAAATATTTCTGAAAGTAGAATTTTTTTCTATGACAAATTATCATCAACTTTTAAGTGTAGCAAGTAAAGAAAAATTTGTTTTTTTTAAATGCCTCAAAAAAATTTTAAGAAGCAAATTTTTACAGCTAGTTAACTTTAAAATTTATTCATACCTGATGTCCTACAAAGGTTCCTCTACATTTAAACATCTGCTGTGGGTCGAAAGCTGGATTTAAAACACAATGACATAAGTATTTGTACACATCAATACATATTTGGTAAGTAATTGTACTCTTATGTATTAATGGAATCAGATAACAAAAAAATAAAACTGCAACACAAATATCAACACCATAGTATGCAGATGTAAATAACTACAGTTAACTGCACTACAAAGTCTTAGTACTAAATATATGAGTGTATATCTTTAATATGATGCCTTGCACTTGACAAATTAGGCAGAAGTAAACTTTAGAAGAGTCAAATCATTCTTGACAGTTTTATTTGATAGTAACTTCTTAGCCAGCAGAACTTCTTCACTAGAATATGCATCCACATCTTAGGACATGCAGGTAAATTGATAGCTCCAAGTCATCACAGACTTATCATATACCATATAGTATGAATGTGCTACTCTAACGCAGGAGTTGAAAATAACTGAGGTACAGTTATCCATTATTTCAAAATTAAGCATATCTTGCAGTATTTTATTTGAGATGTTCTTCATAATTCTGGCAGTATCAATCTGAGATTGCATTAAAGATGTCTGCCAACAACTTATGACCTTAATGATATCGGAAACACAATCAAAAACTGAAAACCTGCTATTAATGTTAAGCAATCATCAGTTTAAGATAGGCACCTTTGTTATGTGTAACTCCATAGTACATGTAACAAAACTATTGCATGATTTAAGTATTTAAGCAAAAGAGTAATCAAGCAACTTACAAATCTGTATTTTCTGCTATTACACAAAGGGCAAAACTTCTTCATATGTATAGATACATGGGATGTCAACATTGATTTACTTGTGATGTCCATATTGTAATACATGTACCAAGAATATCAGTAGGTGTGGTTAAAATGAATTTAGCAATCTACTTATGGCAGTCAGAGCTACACCTGCATTAAGTTTTATCTGATGGATACAAAACACACTACTATAATCTTTAAGATATTTCTCAAAGCCACATTGCTTTGTGATAATAAAACATTTGCAAATTCTGGTATAAAGAAGTTCAATATTTTCTGCTACAAACTGTAAACTAGTGTATATTGTAAGATAAATAAAACTTCAAAAAGTTGTTATCATTGAAACAAATAAACAAAACCAACCCAGATCAGCAAAGCTATTACATGACAGTGATTAAAATTGTGGAGCAAGCAAAGACATTCATATTTGTTTATCTAAATAATTAGAATCACTTGCAGGATTACTTAAGCTTTCAATATCAGACAATTAAAAACACTTTTATACATCTATTCACTGAAAAGTTCTGAGATTTATATAAAAATATGGAATACTTAGTTTACTTAAAACTGTTACACAAAAAAAAAACCTAAGTATTCCATATCTTCCTATAAATATAAAACGATTACCCAGAATCTATTCTTAGCGTTTCGTACTAAAGAAATGATGTGTGTAAAAGGTTCAGAGCCCAACCACCAATTGCTAGCCTATCTGAAACCTATTTAATCTTTCTCAAAAAGTAAAAATTTTGTAAGCTGGCTGAAAATAGGAAACAACCATCTGTAAATGATATTCCTGATAATATTACTTTGAAAACATATTTCAGGTAGTTCAAGAATTTTCTGCTTGAGTTACTTTCATACCATAATAATGTACTATACTGTAGGTTTTCTATATTAACCACAGATATGCCAATTAATTGGTAAACATTTCAGAAAAGACTTAATTTAAAAGAAGAAATTTTTATCTATACATTTTGTATTTATGATAAATCAGAATAAACATGTTTTAAATGTCTTAAATCACATGCAAAACAAGAAATAATTGTTAGAGTACCTCTAGCTAACTTAGGACACAATCTACTACAAATGAAATCTCTTTTTGTTCACTAACTTAAATATTGATCAGAAAAATATGATAATATATTATTGAAAGTCAGTTTTCTGACAACTACATACAATTTAGAATGTGATATATTTAATCTTATTAAATGTGATATTAAGACACAGAATATGCCAATTTGATCACTGTCCTGATCTGTCTTCCAAATGTTTTAAAATCATTACGATTTTGTATTAGCAACTTTCCTTGTTAATTTTTTTTTCTAAATTCAGTATGTTGTAGTGAACTGAAATAATCAGATTTCATTCAGATTACAGTGGAACTCAAAGGAATAAAGTAAATGAGATAGAGTTACCTCCCACTATTACATTTCTGCCATTGAGAGCGTTGTTTATATGATTCAGGTCATCCTGTACATAGTACAAAGAAACATTGTAGAATAAAATGATTACCTCCTTGAATCACATTGCGGACATTGATTTCCTCATTTAATGCAGCAAGTTCATCCTAAGGAAATAAGCTTTTTTAGAATCACATTCAATGTCAAAAACTGGTGCTTTTAATATAAGGTTCTAAAATTGTTATGATATTCTACAATCACAATCATACTGTTTTATACTCAGAGGGATTTACAATCATATAACGATGATGCTACATTAATCTGTAGATGTTTGTCCCCAGCCAACTTTTCTGGATAAACTGATTTTCTAGAGTATAGGATCAATATACATTATGTATTTGTGTGGAATCTTACTACACCATAATTGTATATTTATAGTGTAGTCAGAGAGGTCTACATATTCATATACAGAAAAAGGTAAGTTTCTTATATTCTATGTTTATTTTTTTTTCATATGAATCACAGAGTCCCAGGGATGTTTTCTATCCTTAAATACTTGTCCAAACAGTTTCTTCTCTTTTCTATCTTCAAACAAGTAAATCCCATATGATTAGTTTAAATTTGTGTTTCCTTGTTCTATACTGCAGAAAGTTTATCTAATACTGTGTGACAAAACACTGTCAGTTTGATAAAAGTAACAAACTTGTAGGAGACCTTGGGTACTTCATCACTACCAAGTTTGATCAAAATCCTATCAGCAGTTCTGCGGAAGAAAATCCAAAATATGAAAAGTTTATGCTGGACAGACAGACAAGATGGCCAAACACCAGATGAAAAGTGATCAAAATAGCTCACTTGAACCTTCAGCACAGGTGAGCTAAAATCAGCTAAAATCACAAGAAATATCTCAAAGTACTACTTGTACAAATTTTTGATGCCAATTCCTTTTGACATATTCCTTATAGACATGTCCAATATAGACACCAAGACGACAAATGGTAGACTTTGCCTCAAGTTATTTGTAGTATCTATCTTTAAGCAGTTTGAATTCAATACCCTATGTTTTATCAGACAAAATTATAAACATATTGCAATTATTCTAAAGTAGGATTCCAGACAAATAGAAGAGTTTAATGATCCAATTATCATTAACATTTATCTAGAAAAATTTATCCAGGAACAATGTTTGGATTATTGCAGTATTACTGCACTAAGCAGAAATTAACAAATACTACTTTCAATCTGACACCATAGATAAAACAATAATCCATATTTAAAAGAAAAAAGCAACATTTACTGGGTTTTTCTTGTCATAATGAAATGTCTGACCTCATATGATGTCAGTACAATCACATATTGCACTACATAGTTTAATATTAGAGGAACATGAATCAGTGTAATGGACCTAGATTTAACAGAAGGGAAATATCACATTGAGTTCTAGTGTAGTGTAATGAACCTAGCTTTAACAGAGGGGGAATGTCACATTGAGTTTTACTGTAATGTAATGGACCTATATTTAACAGAGGGGAAATGTCACAATGAGTTCTACTGTAGTGTAATGAATCTAGATTTAACAGAGGGGGAATGTCACACTGAGTTCTAGTGTAGTGCAACAACCCTAGATTTAACAGAGGGGGAATGTCACATTGAGTTTAAGCGTCATGTAATGGAACTACATTTAACAGAGGGGGAATGTCACATTGAGTTCAACTGTAGTGTAATGAATCTAGATTTAACAGAGGGGGAATGTCACACTGAGTTCTAGTGTAGTGCAACAACCCTAGATTTAACAGAGGGTGAATGTCACATTGAGTTTAAGTGTCATGTAATGGACCTAGATTTAACAGAAGGGAAATATCACATTGAGTTCTAGTGTAGTGTAATGAACCTAAATTTAACAGAGGGGGAATGTCACATTGAGTTTTACTGTAATGTAATGGACCTATATTTAACAGAGGGGAAATGTCACAATGAGTTCTACTGTAGTGTAATGAATCTAAATTTAACAGAGGGGGATGTCACACTGAGTTCTAGTGTAGTGCAACAACTCTAGATTTAACAGAGGGGGAATGTCACATTGAGTTTAAGCGTCATGTAATGGAACTACATTTAACAGAGGGGGAATGTCACATTGAGTTCTACTGTAGTGTAATGAATCTAGATTTAACAGAGGGGGAATGTCACACTGAGTTCTAGAGTAGTGCAACAACCCTAGATTTAACAGAGGGGGAATGTCACATTGAGTTTAAGTGTCATGTAATGGAACTACATTTAACAGAGGGGGAATGTCACAATGAGTTCTAGTGCGGTGTAATAAACCTAGATTTAACAGAGGGGAAATGTCACAATGAGTTCAAGTGTCATGTAATGGACCTAAATTTAACAGAAGGGGAATGTCACATTGAGTTCTAGTGTCATGTAATGTATCTAGATTTAACAGAGGGGAAATGTCACATTGAGTTCTAGTGTAGTGTAATGGACCTATATTTAACAGAAGGGAAATGTCACATTGAGTTCTAGTGTAGTTTAATGAATCAAAAAATAACAGAGGGGGAATGTCACACGGAGTTCTAGTGAAGTGCAATGAACCTAGATTTAACAGAGGGGGAATATCACATTGAGTTCTAGTGTCGTGTAAGGAACTTAGATTTAAAAGAGGGGAAATGTCACACTGAGCTCTAGTGTCGTGAAATGAACCTAGATTTAACAGAGGAGAAATGTCACATTGAGTTCTAGTTTAGTGTAATGAACATAGATTTAACAGAGGGGAAATGTCACACTGAGGTTTAGTGTCGTGAAATGAACCAAGATTTATCAGAGGAGAAATGTCACACTGAGTTCTAGTGTAGTCCTCTTTCTCACCAAGTTACCGTCTTCCCTGCAATATACTTATATACTTAATAAGGAGCTACAGGTGGTACACCATAAAATATACAAAGTTGTACATTTACATATACTTTACTTTCTTGATCTTAAAATCTATGCACTTACATTAATTTGTACATAATCTTGTCTGGTTTCAACAATTTCATTTGTAAGTTTCTTCTGATTGTGCTCCAAAAATGCTGCAAGTAAAGAACACTCTCAGAATATGTTTATTACAGTCATCTCTCAATCATTAAAACTCAAAGGGGCCATGTAAAATAATTTGGGTTTATGAAAGTTGGAGTTAACGATGGGCGACATTGATGTACGAGTTTGTTAGAGTTACAGTTTACACAAAATTACGCTGTATACATATAGTGGTTTTCTACACTCCCCAATATATGTCTAATTTTCTATTCTAACTGTACATGAAAAATACACATGTTGATTACATTATTGATTATTTTCACATGTCCACAGCAGGTATTGGACATTATCACTATTGTCCAGTTCTCTGTTGATAAAGTCCACATTTAGATGGACACTCTCACATAGATATTGTTTAGTTGAGGGAAAAAGTTGCTATATATCTTTTATTATCCTATACATATTAAGCACCAACAAAAATGAAGTCAGAAATTTTGAAAAAAAGTGTGCATTATGCAAATGATTCCAGTAACTACATAACACTTCAGCAATCCAAACTACACATATCTCTGTCATTGGCATATTTCATTAGTTACTAGACAAACCTCTTGATTAACTGCATTTAAAAGGTCAAGTATGTAATGACATATCTGTGGGGCTTGACTCAATTGGTTAAGTAATCTTCAATGCTGATTAAATGGTCAATGGACTTTCATTACTTTTTGTTTAACAATTATCTGAAGACATTATGTTGTTTGTTTGATATTTACCTTTGCATCATCAAGCATGACTTTGAGTTATCCAGAGAAAATATAAATAATTATAGTAAATGGGACTTGGTAAGTAGTTTGAGTTATTGAAATTGTCTTATCTGAATATGAGTTATCAGAAGTAAATTTATGATACAATATAGAAAATAAAACTGGGACTTTGTGATCAGTTTGACCTAATGAGAAATTGGAGATATCGGTGTGTGAGTAAATGAGAGTTGATTGTATATATAGTCCACTGGCACATTCCTTTAACATTTCATAATCTACTAGTAGACCTCGAAGTATTCTATCTTAGAATAGTGAACTAAACAAAAATACGGAGCGAAAACTTATGAAAATGACACAGTTGATAATACAACAAGAGTATCAGTAAAACTGATGTATGCTCCCCGAACGTCAGTTATGATGCAGGAAATTGACGACTCAATTCATATACAAAAAATCAGTAAAACTGATGGATGCTCCAAGAAGTACAGCAATAATGAAGGAAATGAATGACTCAGTATATAGGAAATCATTGTATTAACTGATGATGATTTCAAATCTCAATATATCATATGGATATCCAATTGAGTCAACTGTAGAACAACAAGTGATCACAGTATCTTAAACTAAAATGAGTAAGATTAACCTTAATTAGTTATGAAATAAAACTTTTTATTTTGAACATGACCTTTCAGAAATGACCTTGAATGACCTTTGTCCAAGAGCTCTTAACCTAAATAACATTTTTCGTGAAGTATGATCAAATTATGATGAAAGGTGAAGGAAATTTAAGTACTTCATGGTATTTTAAGTCATAGTTAGTAAGTGACCTTGACCCTTCAGAAATAACCTTGAGTGACCTTTGTCCAAAAGTCCATAACCAAATAATATTTTGATGAAGTGTGATCAAATTCTGATAAAAGGTGTAACAGATATGCATATTACGTGATATTTTAAGTCATAGTCAATAACTGACCTTGACCTTTCAGAAACGAGTAACTTTTGTCCAAAGGTCCTAAATCTAAAGAACATTTTGGTGAAGTATGATCAAATTCTGATGAAAGATATAGGAGATAAAAGTACTTTATGTTACATTAGGTCATAGTTAATAAGTGACCTTGACCTTTTTGAAATAACCTTGAGTGACTTTTGTCCAAAAGCTCTTAACCTAAATAATATTTTAGTGAAGTATGATAAAAAATTCTGATGAAAAGTGAAGGAGATATACATATTTCATGGTATTTTAAGTCAAAGTTAATAAGTGACCTTGACCTTTCGGAAATAAACTTGAGTCACCTTTGTCCAAAAGCCCTTAACCTAAATAATATTTTGATGGAATTTGATCAAATTATGATGAAAAGTGTAGGAGATATAAGCACTTCATTATATTTTAAGTCATAGTTAATAAGTGACCTTGACCTTTCAGAAATGACCTTGAATGAAATTTGTCCAAAAGCTATAACCTAAATAATATTTTGTTTAAGTATGATCAAATTTTGATGAAAGGTATAGGAGATATGAGCTCAGACGAGCAGACGGACTGACATGACAGTGACTATATATTCCCCCGAAAGTATTCAGGAAGCATAATAAATTTGAGTATAAACTGAACTTGGCTTCACTTCAAAAAAATGGAATTCAGTGACAAGACACAAGTCATAAATAGTAAAGTAACAAACGTATGTAAAATATGATAAGATACCGGTATGCATGGATATGACATTGGACTGTTATAATTTCAAAGTGGCAGTTTCTGAATTACCTTGAACAAAGAGAAGTGACTTCAGTGGATCTATTCACTGTAATTTTAAATGACAATTTCTTCAGTTTTTATAACCTTCAGTGACTTTAAGTCACAAGTTCGGGTCATTAAGATTGATCCAATTCTATACATTGAATATAAACATAAATTCTTAGAGGGATAGATGCATGAATGGAAATAGGAAAAAAAGATTTCCTGTTTCCCTTCTAGTTTTTGGGAAGCATGAAAATAGCTGAAAGATTTTTTTATCATCAATCATGAATGTAAACAATACAATATATATAGATATGTATTCCATCCAAAGACAGATACTATAGACTATATGGACACTATAGATAAGCCTCAAGGAAAGTATATCATATTTTACAACAAGATATTGATGGTTATTTTTTATATTTTATATACAGTGCTCCCCAATGTATCATCAACCTTTGTACCACAGCCAAGTTGTGTTATAGATGGATGGAAATATAATAATGTTTAAGCTGGTGTGGCCTAGAAGATAAGGTGCTCTGCCCGTGATCGAGAGGTCCTGGGTCCGACTCCCGCCATGAGTGCACCGATGTTCTGTCTTTCGGATGAGACAGTAAAAACCCACGTCCCATGTCATGGTGGGCGTGGCATGTAAAAGATCCCTCACTGCTTTGGGTGGGTCCGTTGCAAATGTCTTAATTTGTATGCAATGCATCAGGCAGATGCTGTCAACACATACGTGAAATAATCGTGAAGTGGCGTAAAACAACATTCAATCAATCAATCAATTATAATGAGGTTTACTGATTGACAAACTATCCATGCCATAAAAAGGCAATATATTGTCAGGAAAGATTACAAATGTCAAAATAAATCCATTATACTTATTGCATGTGTTAAATATGCAACTTAGTATGTAAAACTAAACCATATTTGGCAACAATCATTGGGGTTATTTATGCATGAAACAATTTACTGTATTGGAAGATCATATGGCGGATAACAATATGTGGGGGTTGGCTTTACATCAGTGTTTTCTATAGGAAAGAAAATGGGATAAAGACAACATGGTAATTATAAAGAGATTGCAGTTTTTCAGGGAGTAATATTTTGTGGAAGTGCTATATATATATGAGGCAAAAATACAAAAAAAGGTCTAACACTAATACAATACTGTACCTAAACGTAATTCTGAACTCTTCTCTAGTCCCTCCAGTCTCTCAGCTAACTTCCCTAACATTGACCTAAGGAAGTTGATTTGATCATCTTTCTCTTTAAGTGAGTCCTGCATTTCCGAGATCTTCTCATCTGTATGAGCCAGATAATCTTTGACTACCTCAAATTTACAACCCTTCAAATGTTCTTCTAATAGGTCCTGAGTACCAACAAAATCACAACTGGAAAGATACATGTAAGTGAACAAGTTAATATTGTTAAACTAAGATATTATGATTGAGATCATCAAGAAATTTTTGAAGATACATGTATATACAAATTAATGCAAATATCTGTGCTGTGCTATATAAGCAACAGCAATGGTTTTCACATATATTTTGTATTTTCCACTAAAAAATGGCCAAGGGGATGTAAATTTGTGGATGACCAGAGTGTTTCTTATTAATTCTCTATCAAACTTCCCTTTTAAGGACTTGTATTGTATAATCACTGTCTATAGTCCCTAATTAGATGTACAGCAGGGTCATTAAACAGATAAATGAAAATTCTGAATACTTAAACTATTTCTCCGTGTTCCATGTTCCTTGAAGTTTGATTTATTTAAACTAAATTGTATATGAAATCACTGTTGCATTGACGTTAGTCAAAACTCAAATTTACAAAATCTGTCATGTTTGTACACTATTAAAGACATCAAATACAGAAACTGAGCAATGATTCTCTAGATCAACGTTTTCAATGCTTTTGCATATGAGATGAGTAGCTTTACAAATGAGCATGTCCTTGGTTATTTGTATCATATAACTTGGTCAGGTGTCTTCTGTTTTCTCTTTTATGGTAAAAGAATCATTCATACATGTCTACAATAAACTTCATTTTAAAAAGTTGAAAATGAAATAGCACATTAATATTTTTCTCACCTATATTTAGAGTGTGGACATCTCACATTACAGCATGTCCTAATATGGTCTTCAAAATCCTAAAAACATAATACATGCAATAAATGTAAATACCGTATTTACTCTAATATAATATGCAACTGAGTATAATACGCACCTAAAAAATGACCTCGAAAATCATGAAAAAACATCTAACTCCATGTTTAATATGCAGGGAAAAAATCAAAAACATAATGTCAATTACGTGTTGAAATAGCAAGGCTGCGAGACGCAATCGCAATTTTCAGCACATATAAATGACATAAATGATGTTGTCAACTGAATTTGCTTTGCTGTATGCCTTTTACAATGCAATTGCGTAACGTATACTATTATTAAAAGCGGCACAGAACGACCAGCCTTTATACATCGTGTGATATCAACGCTTTTCTCTCTGTCATTTCATTTACAATCAAACTTGCATAGACTTCATTTTCTTAACTAGTACCCCTTTCCCAAATGGTCGCTTCAATTTTTTTTCTTGTTAGAATGAAGGTGCATATCTACTATATTACATGAAGTTTACGCAAAGATTGCCAACGTTTATGAAGACAAAATAAAGAAAGAAAGAATGAATGAATTAGTGTTATCTAAACTGTCTCTGCTCGTGTCGTTGCGGTCAAGTAGTTTAACCTGTTTCGTAAGTATTAATTTACCAATTAAGGCTAAATCATTGTATCACCCGTACAATCTGCTAATCAGACACCATTGCTAAATAACACACAGCAGAAGTATTCTATCGTATTTATTGAATGGCACACTGTAGACATTACTCCTGTTATCAACTTATGTATTTACTATGGGAAGCAGACAAAAGAAATATCTCGCGCCTCCTTGGTTTGATCGACAGCTTTAGATACTATAACTGACACACACACCCTCCTAAATCCGCCACTGAAGCTTAAAAAAAGTTTTAGATTTCTAACCCTATGTATAATAGGCTGTGAAAAAATGATGAGTCAAATTGGCTAAAACAAGTGTGTATTATATTTGAGTAAATACGGTAGTCCTCAATACCATGACAAAATATGCTAACCCTTTTAAAAAGTAGTCTACACCATACCCATATAGATAGTGGGGTTTTGTGAGTATTCTAGGAGTTATCTTTCTTACTTCTAGTAATTCATCCCATATCAAGCTTGTAGTTTGTTTAAGCAAAGCATAATGAAGGACACCAGAGACGAATGTGCAAATCAAGGTCAGGTGATTTTGTTGAATAATAATGTGTCTACTGACAGTAATGGATTGTCAAGGTAATCAGAGGGCGAATGTAAACCATGGATCATATCATACCTGAGGGAATTATAAACTTGCTAAGTGAATACTATCAGCAAAATGCAGCAACTCTTGCAAAAAAAAGATCTGTACAGTATTTCAAGATTAATTTACCCAATTTCCAAGTTTCATCTACGGCATAACAATTAAAAGAGGATATCTGTTTTCTCAAACTTTCACTTAACTGGCCTTTAACAAGTGATCAGATTAGTTTGCAAATAAATATTACAGAAATTGATGTTGCTGTTAACAGCTTATGTATAATTTACAATAAACTTGAGAAAAATGTCACCTTATCAAAATCAAAATATAAGGCATCAAATTAGTGGTATCTTAAACTCATGAGTGTAAACAGAGTCTGGAGAAAACTTTTAATCTAAAAAGCTCATGAAACACCACATTACCAAGCGATAGTTCTTAATTGAATACATCATCAGAATGGCATTAGATACATAGAAAGTCACTGGGGATACAATACACTAAAGACTTTCCCTCAACAAATTGTATGAAGTATTTCAAAACATTCACAGACTTAGGGAAGACTGTACCTTTCTCAGCAATGTCGGGCATCCCATGCCATTAGGACACTCCACTGGCATATAATCACATGTGTCTTCATGTTCCCTGTAAATATCAATGTTTTCATTGCAACTCTTATACATTTATTCAAATCTTATTAAGTTTCATTTTCTACAAAAGTTTCATGAGAAATAATGTTCTTTCATGCTTTATACATTTATACATTGACACATTGGTGTACAAATCATATTATACATTAAAGAAAAGAGGCATATGTGTAAACTACACTCAAGTTCAGAGTCGGTTACCTAATTCATCCATCAGCATTTCTATTTCCACGAAATGATTTATTAAAATAACAGATTTTGTCAGGCTTTCTTGCAGAATTAACATATAACAGACTTATTAAATATATAAAACTATCTTTACCTTTCGCAATTTTGCATTATTACAATTTGCTTAAACTAACTATTTCAAAACCTTTAGGTACATGTATCATACATTCAAAGAATTCAAGAAGACGATATGTCTAAGTATGTTACTGAATGGAATAGAGATTTGACACGCCCTCAGGCAAAAATAGGTACTGGTGGAAATAAATTAAGAACATATTGTAAATTTAAAAGTAACTTTGAAACAGAAAATTATTTAAGTATGTCTATGACAAGAGGGAAACGTAGTGCATTAGCAAAATTCCGCTGTGGTGTAGCTCCTATTAGATTGGAGACTGGTAGATATGAGGGCTTAAGTGTTGAAGATAGACTGTGCCCATATTGCTGTAATGTTGTAGAATGTGAAAAACATGTGTTACTTGAATGCTCTTTATATGAAGACTTAAGATATTCCTTGTTAGAGAATGCCAGGGTGTTACACTATAATTTTGATGACTACAGCTTGGATGATAAACTGTCTACAATTTTAACTGATGTAAATTTGGTATATGAATCTGCCAATTTCTGCCAGAATGTTTTATTAAGAAGAAGAAATTTTATGTATATAAACAAGTAGTATATCTATAATTTTACATGTGTGAATAGCTTTTAAACACATATTGCTCTATATCTATACTATATGGTACGATATGCGTTTTACTGTAAACTTAAACTCTTTTATACGTCTCTTGTAACTCTGTACAGAGTGGCTTATGCACATAGTGTTTGTTTTGTTTTAACCTGTGTACATTATAAAGATAATGTGTTTTATTAAAGTGAAATTGTGTATATGATGAGACTTAAATAAACAAATGATACATGACAAAATTGATATTGTATTACTGTTGTTTTGTTTTCAAGATTAGATTTAAGTAATATGCAAAATTACTTTAATTGGTTTAACTATTAATTATCTAGTTCATATAATTACTCCCTGCTTCCTATTTTGACCGTCTGTGGGCATTTTGTAGAATCAACTATGTAACTCTGTCCGTCATCTGAGAGTCGACATCCATACTTGCAGTAAATATACATCTCTGCTATCTGCTCTGATACAGCGATATTGGCCACTACTACTGACAAATTCTGATTATCTATAGGACACTGACCTGAAATTAACAAGGTAGTGAACAAAACATTCTCTTTTTATGTGCATATCTATACTCTGGTAATGTTAAATGCAAGTCCCACTTTGTATGCTTAAAACAAAGAAATATCCAGCATTACACTTTTATATCTGTATTATTAGAAATTTCCTGTATAATAATAAAGGGGTGAACAAGATGTATTAGATGTATAGTTGTATTTTCTCTTGCACCTTCACTCCTTTTTTCCTCATTTTCTCTATTACTCAGGTTATTGTTTCAAATTAAGTCTGTATCTTCTAAACAGTAAACACCAGGGATTAATTAAAGTTTGGTACATGTATTTGGAATGACTTAAAGGTGAAGGTCAATGTCACTACATTAAATACTTTTGGTACCAATGGAAAGGTATTGTCTCAAGGAAAAAATACTTGATATTTAAAAGCCCGGTTTCTCACCTTTCTTAATACAAGTTACAGCAAATATTACAGATAGATATTTCATACAGAAAGGTAACTGATTCGCATACAACATTTCAAGAAAAGTATACATAAATGAAAGGACTGATAGTCCTGAGGTTTAGAATTGCATGTAAATATAAATCTATTACAGAACTATAACTGAATTATATCTGACATCAAACATAGCCATAATACAATAATTTGAATAAATCAGAAAATACAGATCAGGAATATGCCAAAGACTTGTATAATAAACTTCTACCTTGGTATTCTTTCATAGTTGTACACATTACCAAACTGCTAAGCATTATCAGGGGCTAAACTTACAAGATGTGGTAATGTGAGGCAATAATATAAGCCAAAGGTGATAGAAAACTGTTTGGAAAAGATCCTGTGATTTCGTTGCTTGTGTATATTAAGAGCACTCATTATAAATAGACTGCTGTTTAAAGAAAAACATGCAGATATAAACATCGTTACTGC
This sequence comes from Pteria penguin, assembly GCA_035048485.1. NCBI lineage: Eukaryota > Metazoa > Mollusca > Bivalvia > Pterioida > Pteriidae > Pteria > Pteria penguin. The sequence goes on along the minus strand of CM068580.1, from coordinate 20,339,238 downwards.
AAAATAATCACATATCTATGCAATTTAAAACTGTGGTAGCCTTTAAAAGTATATTGTATCATTTTCTTACCTGACTAAATTTAATCTGAATCAACTAAGTTACTGTGAGTTATATTTATAACGAACATCATATGAGGTTTTTACACACTTTCATCACTTTATTGTGAGAGAAGACTGGAGTTGTGCTCAGAATTGCACTTTTCCAGGGAAATTTCTAAAATTTTTCTTGCCATACAATACCTTTAGATCTTGAATAACTAGTGCAATTTTCGACCCAGTATCTTTGAATTTCTGTATCACAATATGTAATATACTCCATGTGGATCAATAAAGCATCTATTATCGATACATTATAGAATCCCACTACCGTACATGTACCGTGGAAGTTGGAAAATCCTCGTTGCCTCGGTGGGCAGTCCACGTCTGTCCTCCGTGGACACCACGGGAGGCCAGTTTTCTGTCCACGTTAATGTTTATAATACAATTTGCCATCTACCTGTACTTGTCCTCTTGAGGTCAAAGCGGACAAGGTTTTCACACCTTTTACCTGTACGTGTCCTCTGGTGGACAAAACGGACGAGCTTTTCACACCTTTAAATTAAAATTGTCCCACAGTGGACGTAAGGGACATTACATAGATATGCCTGTATTTTACAAACCGTCAGACGTAACGTGTTGTCATCTTGTCTTTAAAAATACGATCGTGAAACTTCCAGATTATTTTTATATATATTTTGCTTCCGCTAAACCTCCTGAAAGGCACACGCAAATATTAGTTACGGCCCCGATAACCTATAAACCGGCTGTTAATAGAGCGTAGTTTTGAAAAACGAGTGAATACAACAATATTGCCGTGGAAATGGTGTCAGTTATTTTAAGATTTATTATTATTATTTTTGTTCTTGATATTTTGTGACCATGTGCCCGAATATCTTTCTTGCCGGTATTATGTTATGTTAATCAAAGAACATCAACGATAGTTTCGCTTGCTCACAGCAGGTGTCGGACATTTACGATTAACTTCTTTGTTACCATATCCATAAATAGAATAAACCCATTCTATATGACAATTTATTTGAATGTTTGATAATCAAGGACTTATAAACAAATTGTTTATAAGTCCTTGTGATAATGGAATAAATTAAACTGAAATAATTGAAATGATTTTCTCAGTTTATGGCGCCAGACTCGGGTGTTTTGCTAAAAATCAGAAAACACGATGTTTTAGTTAAGGAGTTTTTGATTAAAGAAAAAATAAATTTTAAAAAATCACAATGTTTTCTAAATCACCCTTAGTTGAAAGCATTCAAGGTGTTCCCCTGTTGTGGAAAACGCCTAATCATTCATGTGTGAACCAACTTTTTTAATTTGAGCCACAGAGGTGTGAAAATCTCTAGTGTGAAGACTGTCATACATGTACATCCCAATGCATATACATGTATTCTATCATTATATGTGGGTGTGTATTAATAAATTGTGTACTAGCATTACTATTTTATATTTGAAAATTAATTATTATCAGATTTCTTGTGATTTATTACTTCCTCTCAACAGCAAAATCTAAGAACCATATCTCCGACAAAGGGAGAAAACCCAAAAATGAATAAACCCCCCCCCCCCTTTCCTTTTATTGTACTTGTTGATAATGAAGAATTGTACGATGTTTCAGTCAAATATCTTATTCGCCAATACAATGGGTGATTTCCCTATTGCAAGTCTAAGCATTGTGCTGTAAGCCCACAGGGCAATAAATTTAAGTGAAAGATCGACGCCACCTACCGACCGAGTTAAAGTAACGACACGTCACCCCCTTCTCTCTCTCTCTCTCTCTCTGCTGTGCACAAGATATCGTTTGCAAACGTATTTTAAACTTTTTCAATACAACCAAAATATATATTTGTGTATGTATTAATGCAAAAAATGCAAGATTCAGTGTTCAGTCGGGTCATCATCTTTTATATATAATTGCATGATCGTGTCCGTGAAATTAATACAAAAATAGATACGATCGTATTGGGAAAGAATATGTAACGAGACAAAACAATAAAAAAAAAAGGGGGGGGGGGGGGGCGTTTCCTCGCTGTTTAAGGTCAAACGGCACTTAGGCCAGGTAACCTTACGACTGGAGCACGCGTGTTGTGTGAAGTCTATTGTTCTACTTCATCCTGGTAGCGAATAAGGGTTAACTTTGACTTATGACACTGATTAATACCCGGAATTAGACGATCGTATCCGATGAAATCATAAGATACATACGGCCCTATATCTGGCAGGAGTATGTAAGAAGCTAAGAAATTTAAAAAGGGGGGGGGGGGGGTTCTGAAAGATACTTTTCTTTACTGTTTACACTCTAGTTTCCCTTGCGACTCCAGTGCGCATGATTGTCATTTGTTCTGAGATTATAAATATTTTTCAAAAGTTTGTCTGCACTTCACCAGGAAGAAAAAAGAATACATAAAAAAGAAGAAAACAGACCAAAGAAAATAATAATGAATAAAATAGAATAAAGACCAATGTCCATATGTATAAATATCAACCAGAATTAATCAATCGTGTATTTCATCGTAATCGCATGTAATATTTCAAAATCTGAATATGTTTATCAGAGCAATCAATAATGAATATCATATCACATATAATATGAATTTATTTGATTTTAAAGTCGGCTTTACTGCACTGAACCCACAAGTAGTAATTGCGCTCTTCAATTCGGATCGTTGCCCTCTTTGATTAAGAGTCCGAAATAAGTATTACAAAGGAACTCGGCACACTCTCGGAATAATAAATCATTTTTTGTGTGCATGTCCTTGGTGACTTTTGTCATACAGTTTTGTCAGATCTCTTCAGTTTTCTCTTTTAAATCACACTTATACACGAAACCTGTGCAATGACCAATCAGCTTGTCTTTACCGATTTCATTCAAATACCATTGATGCACTTTTACGACAAGTAGATATACGGGTATAAAGAACGTATATAACGTAGTTATACGTCGAAACAGGGACGTATATATCTAAAACATTATACGTCCGTGCTCCAGGTGCGCGCTATATTTTCAATTTTTATATAAAAAATGCGTTCTAGTTTTAAAAATATTTAGAATAGCAGATTATCTTAAGATACATTTCAAACGTTCATTGTGTAATCAAGCAGCGGAGATTTAAAAAGATGTTAAATGATTATTAATCAAGATATCTTTAAGTCTAATTTCGTTATTTTTCATGCTTCACTGAACAAACACAATACCCATCATCATAAGGTCGCTGCCTTTTCAGCACTATCATACCCATTTACCGGGACATATTTCGTGTCCACGTTTGACCGTCTGACGGCGCGGACACAGGTAAATGACCACCCATATACGCGGTCAATATGGCCGATATACAGGGACAGTGTCCACGCGTGTCCGCGGCTTTACACGCCCAAATCCAATGTCCACGGTACATGCACGGTATATATACCGGACAGTATTACCTTCATTGCCTTGTCTAGCTACACAGCGTCTACAATATGTATGCTGAAACACAGGAATGTTAAGTATTCAATATAGTCTATACTGTTTATGTACAGTGTGATGTTTCTTCAGAATATATGCTTATTCCCAGTATACAGGTGATATAATGTTACATTTATATTCAAAGATTTGTATAAATATAAGGAATTATATGTAAAATGGATACTGGGTATTTTGATCGAAACATTACTTCAAAATGTAGAGATAATTCGATTTCAAAGCTTTTTGTAAGATATCCTTTACTTTAGTTCTGGATGTGACCAATTTCAATTATACACAGTGTATAAGAAGAAAGTAATTATTACATGTAAAAAAACAATAATTAGTAATTATTACCCCAAATCTGTGAAAATATATATAAAATCAATCAAATCTATGAGTATGTATTTACCCCACAAGAAACAATAACTGGATCTTTGAAGATCTTGTTACATAGTTTACATATCAGCTTCTGACTAGGTTGTTCTACAAACACTCTTATGTCCTACAAAATATTGAAGTTTGTGTGATAAACTTTCATGTCAAATTAAAGCAGAGAGTAAACAAGTATAAAGAATAAGCAATTCAATAAAAGACACATACAAAAGGTCATAAGAAAATAGACTTAGAAATAAATAATAAATCTGTTAGTCTTCAGCCACATACATTAATTGTTCAGTGTTGCATTATGTATGTCATTCAGACTAGGAATTTTGTGATGTATTGAAATATGCCATTATATAGAGTTTTTTCGAATGTAAAATATATTTTTACATGTTTTCATCACATATGATATACATGCATTCTCTATGTTTGTCAGTCTGAATGTCTGAAATGTAGAAAAAATCTTTGCTTACTAGGGAGGTATGACCTTGGATAAAATTCAAAACAGATCCTTGTGACACAGGTAACAATCTTGTGAATTATCAACCATATCAATAGTAAATACCAGTTGTATTTATAAGACAGATCGATTTTTAAAAATTCTTAAATGGATAGACAGACAGGTGGATAAACAAATAAGGTGCTTTCTACATAGTCCCAAACTTTATTTGTGGAAATATGATTAAATCTGACCTCTGATTCATCAGGAAAAGACGAGATTCTACTAGATCCTGTTGAGTTTGATCTACGATGCATGTTGGGCAATTCCAGTTTATCAGACATTCTGTGGGTGGATGAGACTGACATGGTTCTGATTGGTCCTGTTGGTACCACTACCATGTCTACAGGCTGTAAATACAAGAAGCACACATCTGAATGAGCGTCGTTTGACATTAACTCCAAGGCTTATACTGTAGTCGTAAATACTTCAATTTAAATACATGTACATGTAATGGCATGCTTACATATCTAAAACTTTTTTTAATTCAAAAATAGGAGGTAGGATTTATCACTTGACTTTCTGTCCACTTGTAGAATATATATCATTTTATTATCAACATTTTATCTATCATATGATTCTTTGGACAGATTCAGATCATTTTTTATTAGTTGTCACAATTAAAGTGATAGCCAGTATAGTGGTGGAGCAAAGTACATGACGAAAACAACCAATGTTCATCAGGTTCATTGGCAGACCTTCCAACAGATTGGGGATGGATGGGCTAACGGAGTTGAGGGGTTCAGCACAATGTGTTTGCCTATTTAGATACTGAGAAAGGAAAGACATATAAAAGTAGACACCAAAGTATCTAGCATGCCCTTTTTGTAGCCTGTAATTCAGGATGAGTTATGCCATACATGTATGTGGAGTATTTTACAATTTCTCCTTTGTTTTCTTGTTCATTCTCACCTCTATCTTCCTGTTATCATTACAAAATTCACTCGATTCTGAAGATGTAGAATATGTTGAATTTCTGTTAATTTGTGGAGAATTCATTGTTCTTTTATTGTGGTTTGCTGCTGCTGTAAATTTAAAAAATATTTCTCTGAGATATCATTAACAACCTTCTTTCCAAAATCATTTTCAGAAGATTGTTTTTTTTTATATTATTCATATAGATATTGAACTAAAGATTTTAACAAACATAAGTTTTCATGATATACCAAAGGCAGATTGGGAATAGCAGCTAGGCACTGGGGTTTTTGTGCTGGATGTGTATCCCCAGATTGCATGCATATATATAAGAAATTTAACTTTTATTTGTAGCTTTCTTTAACACTGATTTTGTGTCACTTTTACATTGATATGTATCATTAGAAGTGACATAAAATTTTAATAAAACAAATGAGCAATCATCCATTCACATACAAAGATCATTTCAAGATAATGAATTTATTGTCTATGCATAATGCATGTTATTTAAACAAAATAACATATACTTATCTTTGAGATCATATATAAGTGGATTTAGAAGGGGGTTCCATGGTTGAAACCAATTTTTGTGCATCATGGAACAGACAGATGAATGCATAATGGGATTTTTAATATTCATTGTGGAAATTTGCACATCTCTCTACTTTGTATATTCATATACACTACTTCATGTACACTACTAGTTACGGCAGCAATACCATTAAAACTGATTGATGCTCCCAAAACTGCATAAAGAAAAGAAATTAAAGTCTTTTCTAATATTTAAGATGATAACCATGAATGAATATTGTCCAAAAGTCCCAGGTCCAAGAGACCCCTGTTCAAAGGAACATTTGTGTGAAATATTATAAAATTTTGATTAAAGGTCAATGAAATATACTGGAATAAAGGTCTTTTAGGGATATGTGTTGACTTTGATCAGAAATGAACTTGAGTGATCTTTGTCCAAAAGTCTCTATTCTTATGAATGGTTTAAAAGTTATGAGGCCTTTCCAATATTTCAGGGATGTGCTGAGTGACCTTGATCTTGCAGAAATGATTTTGAATAACCTTTATCCTAATGTATCTGTCACAAGGAATTTTGTGTGAAATATGACAATATTTCAGTGCTTTAATATAAATATTGTACTGAATCTTTATACAATTGCATAACGAAAGCAATATGTATATTGCTACTTATGACAAAGTTTTTATATGAATGGGTATGTACTATGTATATGTTGATACCTAAATCAGTGACAGTGGTTACAGCTGTATTGGGTCCAAATGTTGTTTCTCTGTGAAATCCATCTGCACATTTCTGTTAAAATAATCAATTCAAAGGTAAATAAGGCAAAATAGGCAATTGGATGGTTCAACAAAAATATATACACAGAAAGATTAAAATCAAGGTTGAATAAAGGAGAAATAAAATGTAAACACTGATCCTCTGAAAGAATATCAATGAATCCAAACATACCCTTAAAAGCACTACTGTGCAATGAATATTTTCTTTCTGAAATGTATGCTCTTGGATAAAACAATATACATTTATTTATCCTTTTCATATATGGGTGATATCATGTAAAAATCAAGGCAAAATATACATAAGATATTTTCATATATACCATCATACGGGGTATATATCCAGAGCTGTCAATTCAGATTTTGGGTCCGTTAAACGGACCCATTCCTAATGATAAAAAGTGCTCTTTTTTTCCCCAATATACCAATCTAAATTTCCCAAAATTGTTTGCAATGCTATCAGTCAGAGGATTGATAAACACATTTACTCATCTGGATAAGAATGAATGAAGTCGTGTATATGTAGTATGTAAATATTCTATTTAAGATTTACGTTAACTCTAGAACGAAATAAATAGCATACAAAATTGATCATTGGCTATATGTATAATATGTATAATCCCCACTGTAATTCATTGCGGTAATAACTTTCTACAACAATTGCAGTCTGTAACTTGTCCGTTGGTATGTATTTTGTCTGTATTTTCTGGGGGTCCATGATTTCCTTTACGCAATAATTTGTCTTTTTATATCGATAATTCAATGGAATGTTACTTGGTTTTTTATTGTTGTACATTGACATGTACACTACTGATTTGCATTGAATGTGATTTCATTCTATAAGGAGTGAAACGGGTACATACACATATACCTATTTTCTACTACGAGGCAGATGCAGACAACCGATAATGTATTCAAAAGCTTTTCTTTACTTTATCTGTAACTCAGAACAGGACATGAATTCGGATATGTACAAAATGACCGTAGATTAAGCCCAATGAAAACCATAGACATGGGCTAGAAAGTAGTCTATGTCTTTGTGACAACATACGCTTCACAGACCTCACCCTGGGGTGTAGATGACAGGCCTCGAACAATACCTGGTTATCGGCTGTCATATGACATATTCAGATTGCAGATGACCAATAAAAGTGTTTATTTTGCAATCAATTTTAGTTGTCGTGATGGAGAATATGTCATAATCATGATAATGATATTCAGCGACTTCATGGAAATGTATCTAATACACAAGTATACGTGAGTCACCAAGAAAATCTTTCAGTTCCATTCATACATCCGGCATTTTATCATCCGTTTTTCCATGCTCATTCGAATGAATTATGTTTTACGTTAATTGCCATTGCTGGATGTTGATTAATTACGATCACCGTTATCCACTGTCACAGTGTGAAAATGCTTTTTGCTGGTTTCACACAATTTCATTCGGCAGTTGCATAATAAACTTGATGCGAGTAATGAAAACTACAGCACCAGTTTTCAAAATGAACGTCGAGTATGTGTCGAAATTCTCAAAATTCTATCATATTCAGAATGAAAAATAGCAAAATGTTACGATTACGATGGGCAACGCGAGCCCTGAATTTATTGTAATTAAGAATTTAGGCATATAAACCTGTCTTGGTGAATTATCAATCTATTGAAAGATTTTAGAGTTTTTTTTTCTGCAACCTTTGCTTAATATGTTGTATAGAATTATTTATGAATATCTATTCTATGTATGATTAACAGATTATAGTCTTGATGCTGATTGATTATCGTTTTATTTCAGATTTATTTGAATGAATCAGATTAGTTTAGTTTACTTTATTTGGTCAAAAGCAATACATTATAGACATTTTATTGCATTTTTTAATACAACATAAATATTATGAAACATGTTTAGAAAAAAAAGATAGTAAAAAAAATTTTTTATCCACCTGCCGACCCTATTTCAAATTGTAAGGCAACCAGAATCGAACTTAATGTATATTGGCATAACATCAATAATCTTAATATGTATATAATGTAAAATAAATGAAAAAAGGAATTCTCTATAATATGTTTTCCCAATTTCCCCCAAAATGTCGATAAAATTCCCAATTTCAAGGGACCCAGGACCTGTACCAAAAAGTGCTGTGACAGCCCTGATATCATCAGTTGAAGAAATTTAGTGTTTATAGCTGCTGTGTGCTGGTAGAAATACAAAGTTTAGACAATACAAAATTGCAATTTAGCATCTGTAACATGTTAAGATTGTCACTAGTTTACATTACATAATAAATACAGTGTATAGGATGCATTAAAAATGTATTTTACAATTACAGATGAGATCACAGAACATAATGCTAATGATTAGTAAATAGATTTAGAGTCACCAAATATTAAAGTTATGATATGTCTCCTACTCAATGGGGTACTTGAAAAGTGTTGCAACAACTTAAGAACAATGTAAGAATACAAAATACAAACAAAAATAACTGAGGATAAAAATTTTGCCAGGAAAACACAGTTTAAAATTCAAATACATTAACAAAAGCTTGAAATTTGAGAGAAACATTATCTCACAATGTTTAGAATACAACAGTTCATTATTATTATTATTATTATTATTTCTACTACTATACAATGATTATATAGTATTATGTGTTTAACTGTATTATCCATCTTTAGAATATTCAAAGAATCTTATAATATCACATGAAATATTTTGAGAAGTGAAAGGAAAAATCTGAATGACTTGTTAAAGAATACTGTACATCTACATTACAGATTTCATTATTTGTTTTCGCCAATGTTTTCAGATTTAATATCATGCTGAGGTGTGACAAACTTGAAAGGAAAACACTGTTAACTCAAGCTAGGCACCTGACCAATTGAGCTACACCATCTCTTTTATATACATGTATGCATCTTGTTACTATGATATTATATATAAAGCTGGTAGCTCAGTAATGTGCTCAATAAACAGTTGAGAAAGGGAAAATCAGCAGCAATTCCCATCATATACATGTAGTAAGTAAACCTGCTTTTGTACATAGAATATCCTTCAAGTGGATATTCTCAAACTCAAGATGACTTCACTATCTATATGGCTATATCAGTATATGTAGATACCCAAGGAGTCTTGTAAAGGTGTCTGGGATAAAATTTGGGATATACTGTTTAATGGTATATAGTACATAAAAAAAAACTAAAGCCAGTAAGTGACTTATTGTAACAGGCAAGAGAAAAAGATGTGGCTTGTGACTTGACCAAGAAATCAAACCCGTAACCTTCTGCTATCTGCCGATGCTCTCACCATTGAGCTATCTTGGCTGATACCCGTTCATCACACTCTTCTTCTCCTTCTTCTTCTTCTTCCAATACGAAGTGTACTCAAAAGTTGAGCGTTATACTTCATGCCAGAATAGTTAATGAGAAAAATAGTTTGCATGCAATTTAGATTCCATTATTAGTTTCTGCTGTTGTGTACTGACTAAATGTCATGATAAGATGTGGCAGAGTAAAACATGAACACCTAATACAGCCAAAAATCTTATAAAAAGATCTACATGTTGCTTCGCCAACATTAATTTCTATTGAAACGGTCGGCTCATACCTTCACCACCGTTTCTATTTCACCATTCATATTTTGTGTGGGAAAACTTTGCTGATAGAAACTGGGTCATTGCATCCAAAAAATGGAGTAACATGCACAAATCACTTACCTTTTCAGCTAATTAAATCCTTAAATATTCATATCTATCCATTTTCTTGAAAAAACAATCCATGTATACTCGAATAAATACATCACAAAATATTTGGTGTAGCTCTCTATTACTTCCAAACAGCCATTTAAAATTATGTCAATATGTGGTTTCACTGGCTGAAGAGTTCTAATTACTGGGGGCATCCAGGGGAAACATGGTTATAAAAATGAAGAAAAGGTTTGTTTTTCACTGAAATTTTCCTAGACATTTATTAAGTATTTGTATTTGAAGTGTTTTTAAGATATCTGCAATTTAACTGGCAGGATTTTATGAAAAAAAAATTGGGCTTTAATTTTTTTCCTATTTAACCTCTTGGCCTCACACATGCGCACTCAATCTAGTTTGAACATGGCCATTTGAAAGTAATGGAGAAATACACCAAATATTTTGTGATGAATTTATTCGAGTATACATGGATTGTTTTACAAGAAAATGGATTAATATGAATAGTTAAGGATTTAATTAGCTGAAAAGGTAAGTGATTTGTGCCTGTCACTCTACTTTTTGGATGCAATGACCCAGTTTCTATCAGCAAAGTTTTCCCACACAAAATATGAATGGTGAAATAGAAACGGTGGTGAAGGTATGAGCCGACCGTTTCAATAGAAATTACGCCAACATCTGTTAATATCTACTCTGTTACACTACAAATGAAAAGTTTTTTGGCATAGTCATCTATATGAAAACATATCAAAAGAGAAAAATCATCAGCGAATACAGTCATATAGTATAAATATGTACCTGATCTTGTACGGACGAATGATCCTCAAGTGGATCAAAGTCTTCGGGATATTTCGATGCCATTTATTTTTCTGGGAAACCCCAATTAGTAAATATTTTCTGTATGACGTGCCCGAATTTACTTTCTCTCCTTTTTTTTTTTTTAAATAGTCTAAATTGCCTTTGCGCCTATAGATTTTTTTTTATTGCCACATCATTTCACACTTGTCTTGCATAAAGCACGTTCAAGATTGACCATTTCTGGTATCTCAGCGATTCACTGGTATGGTGGCGGCACCTACCATCTGCTTGAGTACGCCTCCTGTGAAAACGGTGGTGGTGAATTATGAGCCAAACCGTTTCAATAGAAATTAGGAACACGGCGGCCTCATCGGGCCTTAGAATTACCGTGTGTGTTTGTCTTGATTATTGAATTTCCCCTATTCTGGAGTAACGTTTATCTTAGAAACCTTGGAGTGGTCATTTATGACAGCTAGATTGCCATTCCTACTAACCAACTGGTAAGACCGACCAGTCTCTTTCTATGACCTTCAGACGAATACAGACCACGAAAATGTTCTTAAACAGGGGACCGATTCAGCTTTTGGAATTAGGGGCGGGTGAATCCAGACGAAGGTCCGGACAGCTGGTCAAGGACTCAAGGGCAGATTTCTCTTGGGACCAGGGCAAAGCCCCCGGAAGCTCCTGCTATTGCACATTTTTTCATCTTCCTAAGTCAGTGCATCATCTACCGGATAACAAAGGCATTTTGTGACGTTATTCGTGTCTTCTCTATATCTTGTTATTCTGGCTGTGCCTGTGGTCGGTTTTGTCATACAGCTTATGCAGTTAGATCTGATTTTCGAATAAATCTGACTGCTGCATCACAGAATCCGCCATTTTCTCTTGCCTTCCCTCAAGTAGGTTACATTACCTCTGGTGCCTTAGTCTCTTTCAACCAGACGCTCGATTATCTCCGTAAACTCCGAACCGAGGCTCGCAGGAGTTTTACGGAGGCAGTCGAGTGTCTGTTTCGAACGAGACTGCTAGTGTCTTAACCAAGATGACCGGCAAAAGTCGAGTAGATGTACGATTATCGGATTCATACTACATGTAGTTTATGACGTAGATAATTACAGATGATACTCTATCTCTCTCCTTTTTTTCTTTTAGAAAAAAGGGGGAGGTCCCCTCCGCCCCCTCCGAATTCGCCTCTGTTAAACATTCTTTCTTTCCTCTTACCATAGTCCAGTGGAAAAAAAAACTTCCAGACATTGTAGTCTCTTTGCATGACGTTGACCAGTTCAAGTCAGTGAAGAGTAAAGTGCACCATACAAAACCGTAAATAAATTCATGCTTCTATCCTTTTATTGTTATATGCCTTATTTCAGTTCTTTGCCCCATAACTATTTTAACCCATTGTCTTCTTTTCATATCCGATCAAATCTCTCATTCTATCCCACTTTTACCCATTTTATTTTTTAACAGTATCGTCCACCTACTCCGAGTATTCCACTGGAGGACGAGTAGTATCGACAGATAGATTAATCTGTGCGAAGTCATATCTTTTATATCTACAGTATACAACTGGCCCGCCCAATGTAGTGAATGAGAGATCTTAAAACTAGGTTTAGGCAATTCGGATAACTAGTAAAATTGGTCCATATATATTACAAGATATATGTATGTATAATAAAGATAATATTATATGTATATACATTATATATATTATATTATATACATGTTGTGAGCGACGTAGTGATGCGATACGTAGGGATGTCCTACTTTTCTCCGACTATATACTATAGGGCCGTGTACCCAAGGACTGGTCTCATTTGGTCAGTTAATATCGACGAAGTCAAGTGGACAAAGTCGGTGAAAGAGCAGTGATCCAATATTTGCATAAAAGGGGTTAACACCTAAGGACATTATGAACATGCTGACAAAACTAGGTGCTAATTTCACATCTCCCTTGAAATATGAAAAAAAGATTCTTAACCCGGAAACTTAGGAAATGTTAGACATTTTAAATGAAAATCGCTTTGCTAATATGAAGCCTTTCGAGGAAGGCACATTTCTGCTCAGGACTAGCTACTGTGCGGGCCCCAAGTGTACGATCTTACACTACGGACAACCCAAGCATACCCGATCTAACTCGCTCTTTTCCAACTATTGGGGTGATGACCACTGCATGGAAGTATCCGTGCGAGTTTGAATCTCGATGCAAAGTGTGTAAGGTTGGTTGTTGGTTGGTTGATTGGTGTTTTACGTCGCTTTCAACAATATTTCAGTTATATCGCGACATGGAAGCAGGAGGTTACCAATCTCTAAAACATAGTGGCGCAACCCGGGAATCGAACCCGGATCGTCGGCGCCGCAAGCCAAGCGCTTAACTACTACACGAAGCCTGCCCCTAAAGTGTGTAAGGAGTCTGGTTACAAACCTGGATCCCCTCATTGTAAATATTACGATAACAAACAGAAGGACATCTTAGCATTCAGCGGAAACGAGAATATTCTATCAAACCGAGAATATTCTATCTATCCGTGTGAAATCAGCATTTTTGTAATGGTACACAGTCCTGCAGAACATCAATATAGCAAAGCGATGAGGTCAGGCGACGTGATAATTTTAGGAGCAGCAGAAATTCGTGAAGCAGAAACTGCTCTAGGTATAAACATATCGGATCACAGGTTCTGGCCTCCGAGCAATGAATACAAACACACAAGGATGTGATGTTCGACTTGGTTAACACCAAATTCAAGCAGGTTGAGGAATTTAAAGATCAACTTCTGAAAACACATAAACACGCCGTTCTAGTGGAGTCTACGTATGATGACACCTGGGGTCAGGTTTAGACAGAGAAGGGACAACAGAAACGTTGCATAAAAGGTGGCAAGGGCAAAATGTGATGGGGAAAATGCTCATGGATTTAGTCATTTCCAAACGCTCGAGTGTTGCCACAACAGGACGCGGATCCAGAAAGTCAACTTACTCATATGTCTACATGGACAAACGGCTAAACACTTATGAAAAAAGAGTAAAACTATATACATGGTGTAACGATACAAATGTAGAATAATATTTTTGCAAGAAACACATTTTATAGAAAATAAACAATTTATATATGATTCCCGCTGGTATGATAAATCGATACATTGTTATTCAAAATTCAAAAATTTAGCAGGGGGTGTCAATATTGTTGAGGAAATAATTACTGGTTGACATTATTAATGTTCATAAATCATTAGATGGAAGAAAATTGCTTGTAAATCTTAAATTTGAAGACACAATATTCACTTTGGTTAACACCTATGCACCAACTCAACAAAGTGCAAGAGCAATTTTTTTTCAAAAGGATTTGTACATGGGTCAATCAATTGTCATATAATGTTAAAAATATTTTTTATGGCTGGTGATTTTTATTGTACAATTGATACCACAGATAATAATGATAGGAGTGTATAGGTGTTAAAGAATTTATTGAGAAAATTGTGTTTAATTGACGCGTGGCGCAGCCTCAAAACAGTGCATGGTTTACCGTTACACATGGTGTGACGGCGAAGATGTACGAAAATCCAGAATTGATTATGTTTGTTTCAAAAAAATTTGCATTTGTTTGTGAATAGATAGTTCTTAGAATTATTCCAGGAAAACATTCTAACAATACAAGAATGTCAGATCATAGATAAATAAAATTAACTTTTGATACAGGGGGTAATATAAGAGGGCCCAGCTATTGGAAATCCAATACTTCACTTCTTAATAATAATGACTTTACTAGATCTATGAATGATTACCTAGACAAGATAGAACTAGCAGATTTAAATCGGCATCAGCAATGGGAAAAATTAAAATCCGATATAAAATCGTTTTGCATAAAGTTTTCAAAAAAAAAAAAAAAAAAAATCTTGAAGCTCTAAAATGACAGAAGATAAAACATTGAAGAGGAAATATCCGTTATTGAAAACTCCCAATCGAACAATATTGATATGAACAGAAAGCGCCAATTAGGGCTGAATTAAATACACTTCTTGAAGTTAGAGCCAAAGGAGCTCAAATACGTATGAGAGCTAAGTGGATTGTACAAGCTGAAAAAATACGTATGAGAGCTAAGTGGATTGAATAAGGTGAAAAAATACATCATGTTTTTTAAGATTAGAATCACAGAGGCAAACAAATAATATCATCAATAGAAAAAATTATTGGATTCTTTTCCTTCCAAATGGAATGTAAAGAAGCACTTTTTGATATGAAAATAAACAAAAGCCCTGGTATAGATGGCCTCCCACCTGTGTTCTATAGAGTCTTTTAGGATAAAATATCTAACATCTTTTACGCAGCGTTACTTCATTCTTATAACACGAATTGCTTACCCTATACACAAAAACTTTCAATTATTTCTCTTATACACAAAAAGGAGTAAAAGACCAGTTGAAGAATTTTAAGACCAATTAGCCTTACAAATACAGATTATAAAATAATTGCTTTTACTTTTGCTAGACGTTTGCTCAAAGTGATAGATAACCTCATATCCAATGATCAATCTGCACATATCAAAGGGCGTTTTATGGGTTTCAATGCAAGGCTTCTTATTGATATTTATGAAGATTGTGAAAATAATTATATATATGGAATATTACTTTTTCTAGATTTTCAAAAAGCACACGATTCTGATGAATGGAACTTTATGTTTCATGTTTTAAAGAAATTCAATTTCGGTAAAATTTTATAAACTGGATGAAAATTTTAGACGAGAAACCAATATTCAGACTGAAAAATAACGGATGGATCTCCAAAACATGTGCTATGTCTCGTGGAATCTGTCAGGGCTGTCCCATATCGGCGATAATTTTCATATTTGTAACTGAAATCCTAGCTATTCACATAAGAAACGAAAAGGAAATAATAGGTTTTAACTCTACAGAATGTGCCCCCCCCAAAAAAAAAAAACCGCATTGCTAGAAATTGATAAGTTTTGTAATGTATTTGGTATGACATTAAATTATCAAAAACGGAATATAACTTATTTGGTAGTTTTAAAAATAATGAAAATAATATACATACTTTTGGCCTTAAAATAAACAATACCACTGTTAAGAGCCTTTGCTTATATATTGGGCACGGCAAAGAATCATGTTATCAGAATAATTGGACCAAATGTTTAGATGACATGGAGAAATTATTCAAATCATGGAAAACTAGAAATATTACTTTATTTGGAAAATGCTGTGTTATAAATACTTTAGCAATATCTAAACTTATACATAGAGCATCTATGCTGAACTTCCCTGTTGTTATTTTTATGTGCAGGTCCTTGGTGATTTGTGTCATACAGCTTTGTCAGATGTCCTCTGTTTTCTCTTTCCCATGTGACTCAGTTATAAAATCCGTAAAAAAAACTTATTGTTGCTTTCCTTTGGGGTAAAAAAGACAGAATTAAAAGGAATACTTTCATGGGAAAAATAGAACAAGGAGATATCAATATTGTTGATAAAGAATCAATATTTAAAGGTTTAAAAGCCTCTTTTTATATAATGTAAAGATGATGGATAAATCAAAACCACAAGTCCAAAAATCATGAAACCAGAGGACATACAAAATCAGTGAAAATGAAAAACAAATGGAAAATAAAAAAATATATCTACTTAAAGAGCATATGTGAACCCCTGTGATGGAGTGAGATCAGGTGCCCCGGGGAGAGTGAGCATCTCCGGCCTCTAGCAACACCCGTCACATATACCCAGTAGAGAGAGTCAAATCGTGTAAATTCCATATGTATTTATATATGGAGAAGTCGAAGTAGGTAACCTTCTAGTATAGAAGGTGTCAAATCTGTGTAAAATGATCGGAATCGGTCTCAGTCCAGAATATCATTTAAAAATCTGGATAACGAGATATCATATGGAGTAATAAGAGTCTCGTAACGACCGTAGAACTTCCTCAGTGACGTTGCTAGTCTAGCACATATTTAACCCTGGTTGAGCAGCTTAACTGAAAGTCGCCTAGCCCTCAGAACAAAGTCATTGTAATTTGAACATGCTCTGGAATAACGTATTAACTGAGATATGAATACGCCGTATGCGGTCGATGATGGAATGTTGCTACTTATGAAAGGAAAGTTTGTGATAGCGAAATTGAAATCGTCACGTTTGTCATAGAGTGATGTGTTCAATTGACCATTAACGTCGAAAGACAACATAATATCTAAATCCGAAGTAGAATTACTACTTTCTGTGGTTTCTTTCACCTCCAGTTCACTTGGATAGATGATGCTAAGGTAATCCGCGAATGAAGGATTATTAATTGAAAGCAAGTCATCTATATATCTGTAAGTAAAATTGAAGTCAAGAGCCAATTGTCTTTTTCCTTGCGAAAGCAAAGACTGAATGAATTCAGCTTCGTATGAGTAAAGGAATATGTCAGCCAGAAGCGGAGCACAGTTAGTGCCCATTGGAATGCCGACAATTTGTTGAAAAACCTTACCTCCAAACACCACAAAAATGTTATCGATAAGAAAGTTCAACATCTGGATGACAGCTGTTTCAGTGTATTTATTTTTGGAATCAGAATTTTCCCATACAAAGTAAGTTTTATCGTGGCCTATTACTATATATTTGAATTTGCGGCTTCCGTTTTTACTAGTAAATGCATTTTGAATAATTTCTGCTAATCTGTCTTTTAATTTCTGATGAGGGATCGTTGTGTAAAGAGTCGAAAAGTCGAAAGACTTGATGGAGTGAATTTTAGTAAAACTTTTTGATTTTAGATGTACCAACAACTCTTTTGAATTTTTAAGGATCCACATTTGATTAATTCCACTTCTGGAATATACTGTTTCGCAATAACTATGAAGACCGGATTTAATTTCTGATAATATTTTTGTGAGTAGCATCGATACATATTTTGTGGAACACTTCGAGGAACCAGCGATAAAGCGTTGTTTGTAAGGATTTTTGTGCATTTTTGGAATGCAGTACAAATATGGAAGTTCTAAATATAATTTATTTGAGTCAATACCAAACGTATTGAGGACAGATTTATGATTTTCGAGTACTTCCGAAACCCAAAAGTTCGTGAGAGTATAAGTAGGATTTCCGGGAGACTTTCATATGTGTGGTTTAGTCATTGTTAGAAAATCAATGGTTATAGGTGTATAAACTTAATGGTTTCTCGCCCACAAAGCTCTTATTGTTTTACAAATGAATGTAATTTAGTGATGAGTATAAGAGCATTAAACTATAGCAAGCCAAATCATAAAGCATGAATTTCAAATGACGCATTATAAATGACATAATCTTGTTAATGCAGTTTTAATTAATATTATTCTTTCAATATCTACATATCCTGAAAAATAGCAAAATACATAACGTCAGAATAAATAAATGTACAATAATACGATGCATTAATTTTGTGTATTTTGTATAACAGTAAGGAATTAATTATTACCTTGAAGAATTGCAATGCAAGTGTTTTGTTCATTTCTCTAAGATTAAGAAAGGAAATAAGGTGGAAAGGGGGATGGGGTGGGTGTTCCACTATTTGTATGTCATTATGTCATGTTAAGCTCTAATGAACTTCTTCTTCACAACTAATGTAAAGGTTTTGATTTTGATTTTTTGATTTTTAGTGATGAAGGAATCGAGGTCCTCTACAAGTACATATATTTGTTTTTCAGTCAAATACCTCAAGGTGTGGATCCCGGGCGGGACATTGACCCTAGACGTATCCTTCTTTTACAAACTCCTAACCTACCGCATAGAACAACACACCAAATGCATCAAAGTGATCTAGAAGCGCGTCTTAAGAAGTGTTGGGTTTTTTTAATTCCATTCCAAATCCAGTGTTTGTGGCGTTTTCACATCTATCTGTACTTAATCAATTTTATTTATTTACAAGCAATTTCTTGATTTTCTTACTGCAGACTACTTATAAATACATTTATTTTGTATATTTGTCCATGTTTTAAGGAAATTTAATGTTATGTGCATTAAAGAGGCCGATTGCTAAAAATACGAAAATTTTTAACGAGTAAAAAAGGATATTGGTGCTGTTTGGAAGGTAATATTTAGTTCAATAGAATTCTTCTTCATAACTAGTACTAATGAAACTATTTTGATTAAACTTGTTAGAAATGAAGTTTTCACGATCCCTTCCAATTTGTTAACGCAATTTTGGCTAAATCTGCAAAGTGGACCCGGAAGGGAACTCTTTTTTGTGAAGGGCGACTTCAGATAATCTGTGTTAAAATGAAAGATGTTTTATTATTTTTTTGATAGATTCTGAAGTGAAGATTTTGATACTTTCAACTTTATTGTGTGTTCAAGATGTTCATTGAACGATATAGGCCTACTTGAACCTTTTGTGTTATTGATTTGCCACAAAACAGTACAAAATCTATATTTAGAAATTTGCTTTTATACAATGACTATTGATATCACAATGTATTTCATTTCTAATGACTTGTGAGATAAAATCAAAAATATTCATATATACAGAATATATACAATTAGAACATGATGCAAATATATCCAATCCAGGAAATAACAAAACACAAATATCATATTGTTAAAATAAATTGATTTCAAGAATATATGTAACACCAATATTTCTTATGATTTTCGTTTCGTTTATCATAAAGAATTTCATGTTTCCTGTTTGGCCGAAGAGATGTTTCTACTCATGTAATGTAACTAACATCATACTTGTGATAGAAACCACGTATACGAGTAATATAACAGCATACTGGAGGTAGAAACCACGTATACGAGTAATATGACATCATACTGATGATAGAAACCAGGAATACGAGTAATATAACATCATACTGGTGATAGAAACCAGGTATACGAGTAATATAACATCATACTGGTGATAGAAACCAGGTATACGAGTAATATAATATCATACTGGTGATAAAAACCAGGTATACGAGTAATGCAACATCATACTGGAGATAGAAACCAGGAATACGAGTAATATAACATCATACTGGTGATAGAAACCAGGTATACGAGTAATATAACATCATACTGGTGATAGAAACCAGGAATACGAGTAATATAACATCATACTGGTGATAGAAACCAGGAATACAAGTAATATAACATCATACTGGTGATAGAAACCAGGAATACGAGTAATATAACATCATACTGGTGATAGAAACCAGGAATACGAGTAATATAACATCATACTGGTGATAGAAACCAGGAATACGAGTAATATAACATCATACTGGTGACAGAAAACAGGAATACCAGTAATATAACATCATACTGGTGATAGAAACCAGGAATACGAGTAATATAACATCATACTGGTGATAGAAACCAGGTACACGAGTAATATAACATCATACTGGTGATAGAAACCAGGTATACGAGTAATATAACATCATACTGGTGATAGAAACCAGGTGTACGAGTAATATAACATCATACTGGTGATAGAAACCAGGTACACGAGTAATATAACATCATACTGGTGATAGAAACCAGGAATACGAGTAATATAACATCATACTGGTGATAGAAACCAGGTATACGAGTAATGTAACATCATTCTGATGATAGAAACCGGGTATACGAGTAATGTAACAACTGATGACCGGGTGTACGCCGTGGGCTTACAGAACGATTTCCATTCACATCAACGGATCCATTCATTTAAGAAAGAGGGTTCTATCATCAAATAAATACGGTTATGATTAGCTTGCGACCTAGTTTGTAAATATCAAGTTTAACACGAAAAGTCTTAGTAGCCCCTTGTATTGAGTAAGGTTGCTGTTTCCATACCCAGAACTTTCCCCTTGGATAATTATTACGTTATCACGATGAAATACTTGAGTCTAGGCTCCGAGACAAGATGTCGTATGATATATACGGTCAATACTTGACAAATCACGGAAAGCATTCCGTTTTAGATGTGTGACGAATGAGAATTGTTTGAACATTACGTGTATCAAAGCCTATTATTCAAAGCAGCGTGGCAGAGTTACATGGTAATCAGGAATTAACTGGACAAGAGCTTATACTTAATTCCCCATCTCTCCCTTAAAAAGAAATCGTACGAAAATAAGATTTTCTTCTGGTGTGAAAATTGCTTTAAAATTTGATTTTACTATGTAAACATAGAGAAAATGACATGTGATTTGTGTTGTAAAACACAAACGTTTGTCCATCTGTGACATGATGTTCGTATCACAAAAAAGTTTTGTTCAACTGTGACGTGATGTTTGTATTACATAAACGTTTTGTTCATCTGTGACATGATGTTCGGATCATATAAACGTTTTGTCCATCTGTGACATGATGTTCGGATCACATAAACGTTTTGTCCATCCATGACGTAATGTTCGTATCGCATAAACGTTTTGTCCATCCGTGACATGATGTTCGTATCACATAAACGTTTCGTCCATCCATGACTTAATGTTCGTATCACATAAACGTTTCGTCAATTAGTGACATGATGTTTGTATCACATAAACGTTTCGTCCATCCATGACAAGGTGTTCGTATCACATAAACGTTTCGTCCATCCATGGAATGATGTTTGTATCACATAAACGTTTTGTCCATCCGTGACATGATGTTCGTATCACATACACGTTTTGTCCATCCATGACATAATGTTCGTATTACATAAGCGTTTCGTCCATCCATGACTTGATGTTCCTACCACATAAACGCTTTGTCCATCCGTGACATAATGTTCGTATCACATAAACGTTTTGTCCATCCGTGAAATGATGTTTGTATCACATAAACGTTTTGTCCATCCGTGACATGGTGTTTGTATCACATAAACGTTTTGTCCATCTGTGACATGATGTTCGTATCACATAAACGTTTTATCCATCCGTGATATGATGTTCGTATCACATAAACGTTTTGTCCATCCGTGACATGATGTTTGTATCACATAAACGTATCTTCCACCCGTGACTTGATGTTCTTATCACATAAACGTTTTGATCATCCGTGACATGTTTGTATCACATAAACGTTTCGTCCATCTGTGACTGGATGTTCGTATCACATAAACATTTTGTCCATCCGTGACATGATGTTTGTATCACATAAACGTTTTGTCCATCCGTGACTTGATGTTTGTATCACATAAATGTTTTGTCCATCCGTGCATGATGTTTGTATCACATAAACGTTTCGTCCATCCGTGACTTGATGTTCGTATCACATAAACGTTTTGTCCATCCGTGAAATGATGTTTTGTCCATCCGTGACATGATGTTTGTATCACATAAAAGATTTGCTCATCCGAGATTCTGTTCATCCAAAATTATTTTTCAAGTTAGGTATATATAGTTAAAATTTAGCAAATGTACGTAAATCACATAAATATTTGTATGTCCGATTCCTCAACTACACATGTTTTGGGGAAATGTTTGATTGACATAGCGACAGCCACCCTTTCTTTCCTAATATGTAATAAATAAATGAATAAGTAGATATATAAATAGGTAGAAAGATAAACATATATAATAAGAGGTCCTGAAACTGTGGTGTTGAGTGAAACACTTACGACGTCGAGAACACAGAGGTATAAAAGGAGCACACAACCATAATGGTAAGAAGGCAATAACGATCTAGCAACTAGAACACAGAGGTAAGAAAAGAGGACACGACCATAATAGTTAGAACGCTAGAATAATGTGGAGAAAATATTGTATGAACAAATGTCATTATGATGTTGAAATTATGTTTAACTTGACTAATCATTTTAAGTCATCACTTGGCAGTAGTCTATTATTTTTAAAAAGGTAGATGCAATGATTTTGTATATTTATATATTTTGGTTTTGAACATTAAAATAAGTTTTCATATATTGCAAAAACTTGTTTGATTATTAAATATTCACAAAGAATATCATTTTGTTTTTTAATTACATTAGAAAAATGTGCTAGATCATATAATTGACCTTCTTCATCAAATATATCTCTTGTATAAAGTACTCGACTTTTAATCCAATTATGAAAACACAGAGGCTTGGATTTGTATAAGAAATGACAATTCCTTCAAATGGTTTCTTGTAAATATTCGTCACTGCTATAGTTTTTCAGATTTTTGTTTTACTTTTTTACATCTATTAAATGTATTAAATACCTCTATATCAAATTGCGGCAATTTGAGCATATCAAAAAAGGATGTATTCTTATCAGTACAAAGGAAGTTTTAAGAACATCATAAATTGTCATATTATTTTTCCCCAACAGCTGTGATATGAATTTATATATCATACTTTTTATTCTTTAGTCAAGATACCCATGATGCTTTAGCAACATTAAATTTTTGTCTATCTCTATAATACCTATACCACCTTGTTCAATATCACCAATCAATGAGGCTTTTTTTATTCTGTCCCTTTTGGATTTTTTTTCAAGAATTATTGAATAGGATCAGGTAATACAAATGCCTTATATATCAGTTTAGACAAAGCTCAATTATTTATGATTGTACATTTTCCAGAGATTGACAAATTTCTTCTTTTCCAAACACTTAATATCCTCTCTAATTTCTCAAGCTTACTAGTCCATTTGTTATAATAACATTGATCTCTGTCATATCCAAGGTATATTCCTAGAGATTTAACACAATGTTCTGCTGTTTTAACATTATGTATATGACTTACATTTGAGTAAGTTTCAACTAAAGAACCTCTTAGGAGACACTCGGTTTTCTCTATATTTTTAAACATTAAACCAGACACTTAGCTGAAGTCGTTAATGACTTTTACAGTATATTCTTAAGACTTTTCATCTTTTAACACATTTGTACAATCATCTGCATGTTGGATTATTTTGATAGAACCAGCTTCATCTAAGAAAAAAAAATTAATATTTCTATTACATCTTATCAGACTTGCCATAATCTCAAGAACTAGTATAAAGATAAGAACCGGACAGCCTTGTCGGATGCCTCCTTCCAATGTACATGATTTTGAAATCCAGCCATTGTTTTTTATTTTAAAACTCTGATCTGTGTAAAGTGTTTTTACCATATTAATAAAACCGGATCCAAAATTAAAGATTTATATTAAATTACAAAATTGTCATTGTGGCAGAGATTATGATGTCATTTGTATCAGTATATTATGAACTCATATCAAGTGTACTCTGGATAATGTTATCTATGGAACATTTTCATTATAACATCAAATTTATGATGATGATATATATATATATATATATATATATATATATATATATATATATATATATATATATATATATATATATATATATATATATATATATATGTGTATGTGCATGTGTATATATGTATATGTGTGTGCATGCGTATGTGTATGTAAATGTTTGGATGTGTATGTATGTATATGTTTATATGTGTGTATGTCTATATAAATATATATGTATGTATGTATGTATGTATGTAAGGATGTATGTATGTATGTATGTATGTATGTATGTATGTATGTAAGTGCATATATGTGAGTATGTGCATGTGTATATGTATGTGTATATGTAAGTACGGTTATGTTGATATATGTAAGTGCATGTGGATATCTGTAAATATATATATATATATATATATATATATATATATATATAATATATATATATATATATGTGTGTGTGTGTGTGTGTGTGTGTGTGTGTGTGTGTGTGTGTGTGTGTGTGTGTGTGTGTGTGTGTGTGTGTGTGTGTGTGTGTGTGTGTGTGTGTGTGTGTGTGTGTGTGTGTGTGTGTGTGTGTGTGTGTGTGTGTGTGTGTAAATTTATGGATCTATGTAATACTGCAAATGAAAAGTTATTAATAATAAAAAAAAAATAAAAAATAAATAAATAAATAAATAAATATACCTTTGATAGTCATTTTCTATAAAGAAAAATATTAACGAAAAATGCAGAGTTGCCATAAATATTGTGCAAGCACTATAGGTGTTCATCTAAAATGCAATCTATCACAATATTACAGATATGATTTTAGTTGTCAACATTAATTACTGAAGTTTAAAAATACTAATTACCATTGCTTCTGGCAAACATTGAACAAGTAAAATCTGCACTAGAAAACGACAAAATATTATATCAAAATTTTATATTTTAATTTGCACATTATAATGCGCCTTGACATTGAATGATTTGCAGAAGACTGAAGCACAACGGTTACCTTGAATTAATTATGCTTGATACATTTATTTTTGAAACCTGTTATATGTCATCAAGCAACCTTGACGGATTATATTTCTTTGTACTCATTCTGTCAAAATAAAATAATTCAACTTAGAAAGTTTAATTTCACACGATAGTTTAAAATGCATCAATAGTACAATTACAAAATAAAATTGTCAAATGGTTTTACTGATGCATAGGTATTGTCCATCCGAAGTGCAAGTACACGACAAGAGTCCGAAACTGCATTTTATCATACTATCGAAATACTCGACAGTGTATGTTTTAGTTTCGAAATTCATTAATTTAAAATGAAAATACATATCAAGTAAACTTCAAAATCAGTTTTGATATTGATAAGTAAATAGGCAACCATGGGATTTCCAAATACTTTCAAATGTTTAATTGATGTAATGAAAGTATTGAATACAATGGTTGTTTGTTCTTAACAACAAACTGTCAATTGTCAGTAAGCAGTATACACCTAATTTTCATTCGTTGGATATTTCGCAGAAAACCTCCTAATATAGGAAATATGGACACATTTAATGGCAGTATTTATTAAGAGATCATGTCTGGATACCAGTGATCATTAGTCTCCACAAGGACATCGACACAATGCTCTATTTGTTAATTTTAATCGTCTCCATTTATCAACTCTAACCATTCTAATGACAAACATAAATTCAAGATATAAAAAGCAAATATCGACGTGACCATGAGGAAGTTGAATACCTTTTCACAGGTGATAAATTTCACTTTGAATCTACTTAAATATTACCAAGCTTATATAATAACAAATGAATCATTAGTGAGAGATGACCGACTAGGACATCTGACCATGATTGTATTTCTTGTTTCCTCTTGTTAACATATTCGGGTTTGATTTTGTAACAAGATACGTCACTAAATTTTTGTGTCCTTATAATTGTATGTGCAAATAAGAGAACACACATAAAGTGCGTCATCATATTCAGACACTATGCTTCATAGGTCACATAACGAAGGCGCCATAGGGAAAATCTTCATTTTACAAATTATCACCACTGTTTATATTTCATTAGTGTTATTCTTTATTTTGTGGTAAAACATAATTCATTAATCTTTATAAAGATGGTTTTAATTTTTGTAGTTTGTGATTAATTACAGTAGAATTAGTGTTTTCGAGGTATAAATTACCGAGTTCTATCTATACGGGGGATTTTGCACTTTAACGTATGCATTCTAAATGATTTATATGTTTTCCTTATATTTTCTGCCATTTGGATCTAATTTGATATCCTTTTTCAGTTTTGATTTTTTTTTCAACAACTTAACCCTTGCTACAGTGTACAGGAACAAGGACCGCCAGAGCAAATAATCTAAATAGAGATAACAGACGGTCAAACTACGGATAAAGTTTTAATGAATCATTAAAACAGGATCAAAGCCACTCATACAACGTAAACATTTGCATGAATTTAAATTTTACACATACATTATACGTTATTACTTATGGAAAGCATACAATAACAAAATATAAATCATATGACCATCGTTTAAAAATAAATATACACATGTGCAATGTGACGAAGTCTACAGATTGAAGGGATACAGGAAGATATATTGCCCTATAACATCATATGAAAATCAAAATAACGGGGAAACTTGACAAGCCTTTGCTTTATTAAGACTAAACATAGCGTGAATTATGCAAAATATAAGTTAGGGGCATGAATTTACAAGGATATAGTTTGTCTTTCAATCTATCGATTTTATAGAGGGAATGTACTGTGAGGATGTCGTCGTTTCGTGCGCTGCCCTGGCGTTTTCTGTCGGTAAAATTATCTTCAGTTTTTTATCTAAACGGAGTATAATACAAGTCTCCAAATGTGAGTATTTTCAAAGCAGTGGAGAATATTGTTGACAATCATGGACATCTGGAATGAAACTTCGTATATGCATGCCAGGTTGTTATAGCTATCTCAAGTAATTGTGAGAAAAACCATGTAACAAAGATTTACACTTGGATTTACTAAGTATTCATGTAGTCTTTATAAATTGGCTCATATATCACTATCGTCTTTTAAAGCTTAGACAGCTGTTATCTTATATATAGCGCCTGAATTATGTGCAGCAAAAAGGGAATAAAGTACTGCTATTCGAAATGAGTTAAACAGCAAAAATAATATTATTGACATCAAATGCAAAATGAACGGTCACCGTTTCAAAAATTATTCACTGATGTAAAACAAACAATTATCAATGCTGAACGAAACAGACGTTCATTGAATTACAGTGTTAATCTGTAATTTACAAGAGAAGTTCCACAATTCGTAATCGAGACAACTCATTTCAGCACAACTCGTAAGGAAATCAAAATTAAACTCAAATTCAAAAAGTAAAATATTTAAACATAATTAAAAACATTTACATAATAGATCTACCGAATTATAAATTTGTGTCGAAACCACGAAAATACTCTTATAAGAATATATCAAGGAAGGTTTGAAATTGTCACTGAAGAAGATCTATGGTCGATATAAGAATCTGGTGCAGTTTGAAAACCCTTTCAAAAATGTTAGCCGACATTTTGGGATCTGATCATACACACTAACCATCTTGAACGATTCTTGATTTAACATTATATTTATACATACAGACATTTGTTCACGTGCATTTCCGACACCACAATTTCGTTCCACAGCTTTTCATACTGTGACAGTACTCCTACATGTGATCATGTCTCTCTATATATGTAGATACTTCCTGACGATGTATATATGTATGTTTATATATGTATTGATTCATCGATGTCTCTTTCGTTTTGCATTGATAAGTGTTCTACATTGGTGTTAGTGTTTTGAAGCAGTGACAGTTCATTTTACCTATCATTTTAAAATATTATTTTAATTTTATTTTTTTATTTTGTTATTCATTGTTTATTTTGCACAGACGTATTTACTTTAGTCTTTTCGCTACTCATACTAAATACGAAGGGTATGAATTCTATCCTATATATATTAAAACTATTGACAACAATATAAATACTAGCTTCTATGATAACCATGTCGACTCTGTATTTCCTAATGTAGATTTCCCTTGATCATATGGCGATATCCTTAGACTCTTACATATTTCTCAGTTTTTCTTGATCGATTTGCTGAAACCTACACTAACTTTTTACATTTAGATTTTCGTACACGAAATCCACAATTTATCTTCATATTTTTTACTCGTGGTTACGAATATCATAAACTTCGACAGACATTTGGAAAATGTTACAAATCTTACTCAGATTTATTTTATCTAAATTTGGCAATATGTATTAAGCATAATCTCTCATCTCAATTTATACCGTGATCTTATATACCATATACAAACTAAACACGGTTTACTGTTCTGTGCAGGTACTGCGGCTACATGGTATCTTTAAATGTGCCGATTCCTTTTTGCCTTGTATGTCGATGGCGACATTTGTGATGCAGTTAAATCAAATGACTTTTTGCCTATCTTTGATATTTCAAAAATCATTTGATTACATCTATAGTGAGACTCTAGACACAAGATTTGTACATAGTCTTAAATTGCGGACTATTCAACAGTTGCCATTTAGGGGTTTGCTTTATATCGGTTTCCGATTACTTACGTTAAGAATGAAGATAACTAAGTAAGAATTCTGCTGCACCGATGTTTTGGACTTTCATAAACGAAATTTACAAATTACTACTAAACTTTTAACTCAGGGTCACAGATATCACAAGCAAAGAGAAACATTCGGCAAATTCTTCAAATCTTATTCAGAACTTCTATCTAAATTTGGAAACATTTCTTTTCAATACTATGTAC
Organism: Pteria penguin; assembly: GCA_035048485.1. Classification (NCBI taxonomy): domain Eukaryota; kingdom Metazoa; phylum Mollusca; class Bivalvia; order Pterioida; family Pteriidae; genus Pteria; species Pteria penguin. Next base: position 20,310,188 of record CM068580.1, on the reverse strand, counting down.
CCAATGGAATTTCCCATCCTAATTTTTACGGTGATCTCGTATGTAAACTAAGGAAAGTAAAAGGCTCCGATAACGTTATTTCATCATGTCATAAAATAGTCAAACGTCTTCTAAATAGACAATATGACATTGAGATCATCAAAAAGACTATAGGTCTTGTATTTGGCCCCTCTACAGCCTTATGCAGACTTTTACTTGAACGTTGCACACTGACTAACAGGGCGGCGGGGACTATATGACGGGCCTTGTCCAAAACCTCTTTCAGAGGAGACATGGTCCTGAACCTGACTGTTAGTCAGGACTCCTACAGATCTAGGGTCTTAGCTCGCTTTCATACTGGCAGTGCACGGTTTATCATGTTGATGTCGGATATATTTTTATATCATTATGTGTTTTACAATACCTTACGTGTTTATATTTTTATGACCTTTCAATATGCGATACCTGTTGACCCTTGTTCTTTACATGGAGGATTATTTATAAATTTTTAAATGTACGTCCTTTGATTGTTCTGCTGTTCCGGTGAGTGGGAAGGTGGGCCCGTAAACCGGTTAACCACACCATTTGTTTGGCCTTTGTCAAATTAAATGACCGTCCTAAGTCGGTATCGTAATTGCACTACAATGAAATATTTTTGTAATGTGTTATATGTGCTAGTATATTATTTACATTCATGCATTTTATAGCTCCATGGTGACTTCTGCCACATAACTGAGCCAGTAACTCCTCTTTTTTCCTACAAATTTCCTTGGAAATAAGAGATGAGACTCGGTGCTCGGTGGAGTATGCGTGTCATGTCTAGCGAGCCACATCCACAAAACTCATTACAGTCACCCTTAATATCTTTTATACAAATATTCAGATAACGGATATATCGGTAGCAACAATACAGCAGCTCTGGCTCTGCTGTATGAATTCGTTTAATATTCAAACTATTGCGAAATCAGTAAAGTTATTACCCCAAAATATTCAGGAGATTAACACTTTAGAATACTAGCAGGTAAAACAGCTGTGTAATCATTAAACCTAGTATGATGAATGATGGGTGTAACTGCAATCTAGCAAACATCGGCAGTATTTTCTATTTCGCTTGTTTGTGCAGTCTTTTTAAATTTCTCTTATAAATTGACAGTTAAAGATTTTCCCCATCTCTAAAGCAATAATATGATTTTATAGAAATGATCAATAAACGTGAATTATGTCAGCTTAAAATATCAGAGTAACACATCCCCTCCATGCTGTAAAATAACACCACTTATATTAATATAATTTCTTATTTAAGTATATCCCAATGTGGAACTATGTAGGACTGTACTATGTTTTGGTGGCAATATAATGGTTATTGTTATGAAATAATCTTTACAAGTATTATATGGTCTGGTGGAACTATTTATGTAAACGTAAAAAACGAAGAAGTACCGAAGGATATACCATATCTCATAATCCATGGAAAAATACCGTATAAAGTGTTATATTTAGATAAATGCGAACCCAAATAAAATCGAGGTGAGACCAAGTGCCCGGGAGGAGTAAGCGTCCCCTGGTTGCGTGCAACACCCGTTGCAAAAGTCCTGCAACACTTTTTCAAGTCTAGGAAGTAAATACATAAATATACACGTATGAACACATGAAGGAGACAAGAACACAAAGTCAAATTTTCCTATTCAAGGCATGAATTGTTTAACTGAAATTCCGGCATCGGAAATACACGTGAACAAATGTCTGTATACATAGTTTTATGTCAAATCAAGTATAGTCAAAAAGTTAAGATGGTTATTTTGTTTGGTCAGGTCCCAAAATATCATTTAACATTATTGAAACAGGAATCTAAAATTGTACTAAATCCCTATATCTACCATAGAACTTCCTCAGTGACAATTTCAAACGTTCATCAATATATCCGTGTGAGAGTAGTTTCATGGCAAGAAGCCTCACTCTCAGGACGAAATTTTCGTATTTAGAGCATGCCCTAGCATAGCGTTTAAGTTTTGAAATGAAGACGTCATATGCGGGAAAGGAAGGCATGTTGCTACTCAGAAAAGGAAAGTCGGTAATAATGAAATTAAAATCGTCACGTTTGTCATAGAGAGAGAGGTTACTAATGAACCATCGTCACTAAATGATAGGAATATATCGAGGTATGAAGCAGAAGATGCACTTTCAGTTGCATCTTTTATCTCCAGTTCCTTTGGATATAAAGCCGGTATGGCCTAGTGGATAAGGTGCTCGGCTCGTGATCGAGAGGTCCCGGGTTCGACTTCCGCCCTGGACGCACCGGTGTTCTGTCTTTCGGATGAGACAGTAAAAACCGAGGTCCCGTGTCACGGTAGGCGTGGCACGTAAAAGATCCCTCACTGCTTCGGGTGGGTCCGTTGCAAAGGTCTAAATTTATATGCAATGCATCAGGCAGATGCCGTCACCATATACGTGAAATAATCGTGGAGTGACGTAAAACAATAACCAATCAATCAATCAATCAATCAACAGTCTCTGTAGTATCTTTTATCTCGAGTTTCTTTGGATATATGATGTTGAGGTTAAATACAGGGTTGTTAATCGACAAAACGTCATCGATGTATCTGTATGTAAGTTTAAACCGAGATGCTAATTGTTTATTGCCTTTGAAGAGCAAAGACTGTATAAATTCTGTTTCGTAAAAGTACAGAATAATAATAATTGTATTTAATGTTATTAGCGATGAACAAGTTACTTTCGTATAGATGTGTCGACACTGACAAACATGGTTTTTCTACAGGGTCTTAGCGACAGGATGTTCGGTACAGTGGAGTACATTCTTTATTTTCACAAGCAGGGCTGCGATAGTGCCCTGAATGTGCGTTTACTAATTCAAGTTTACTTTTATAGCCTATTCAACTAGATCAGTACAGTCGAAAATGATTCGAGGACTAAAAAGAATAATGGATATGCAAGGTTTAATACCTGATATTGATAGAAAAGAGGTAGATCATGACAATTATTCAAATATCTCTATATAGTTCCGATTTACCCGGATGTAAGAATGTAATGGGCAAGCCAGTGCGCTGCTAATGATGTGTTTATTGATTCATCTTAAAGTAGGTAATGTACCGTTGGTTATCAATTGTAAATCAGCTTTTCATTATGTTTGTTTGCATCAAGGTAATATGCTTCCCAAAATTTTCCCGAAGGCAAAGTAACATAGTATCAAATGTTCATGACTACAAATTGCATCACTTTCCCCACTTTGCTTAGTTATAATAAAATTAAAACTTAATGGCGAAATAAATGTGTATTGTCAGCAGTCCAATTGGTACTAATAACGCCTCACTTTTAAGTTACAATTACCTTTGCTCATACGAGGCAGAGTTTATATAGTCAGCTTTAGAACATAAACAAACAAGATCTTGATTCAAATTTACATACAATTACATCGACGAAGTCTTGTCCATCAACATATCTGACTTGAAAGTTCAACTTGACGTCATCTATCCCGACGAACACGTTATATAATATATAAATGAGAGCACTTCTGGGAGCACCTATCATACACTCATGTCAATTAGTGAAGATGGATCTATATACTCCTTTATTCAAAACAAATGGGACGATTTCAGTTTTAATATCATTAATTTCCCTTTCATGAGTATCAAATTATCACCTCTCCTGTTTATAGCGTTTTCATTTCATTCGTCTGGATACGAAATCATACAAATCATATTGTTGGTTTATTTTCTAACATTAAAGATACATATGGTCTCCTGTAGCGTCTACTATTGGGATTAAAGTAACATCGCAAATTTCTTTAGTACAGTATCTTTTGACTGTCCATCAGTATTAAATGCAGCTATCGCGTATAAATACGCTACATAACCCACGTTTCCCTTATCAGTTTTATTCATCTCGGTCGACCTAGGAAATATTCATTTGCATAATGTATGCATTGCACGTGATACATATTCTACTCCTCGCATGCTTTACTTCATACTTATTCTTTCTTTCTTTTCTTTTCCGAGTCACTTAGTGCAGAAGGCCGATTTCTTTTCTTTTTCTCTTTCTTATCTTCACCATTGTTGTTTTACTCCATATGCAAATGAGTAATATTCGGGTCACGTGCGTATTCTCCGGTCTCGTGCGAACGTAAGTAGGTTAAATTTTAGGGTCGTATTTCTAACTTGCTGCAGCAATAAATGTATAACCAAAGCTTATTAGGTTTGGGGGTTGCTGCAGTTTATTATCATTTCATAAGTAAAATAAGTTAGGAATATATTTTATTGTACCTCTGATTTTTATAAAATTAGACATTATGTATCTTTAAGATTAAATTATGCCCAAGAAACTTCTTTTGTTTATCTGTGACTTACAACTTATAAAGTGGGTTTTTAAATATATGAACAGAACGAATTATGAAATAACTTTTAGTTGCGACAAGAACAGTCCCCTAAATATGATATACACGCATTAATGGTTGCAAAAGGTGGAGTCACTGTTACGTAATGTTTATGTCTCTTTGAGAACCATGATTGCATGCATTGAATTGTGAAAATGAAGAAATTTGCTACAAACGGACACACAAAACGCGAAACAAAACTCTTACTGCATTTATGGCGCATATGATACACCAAATTAATAAACTTATACATGCACTGATATTTATCATTTACATGATCAATTCTCTATTATATGAGAACAGAGAGAAAGAATTAATTTTTTATATAATTTTTAAAATGTTTTTGATCAATGAAACAGAACTTTATTTTAAAACATTTGAGACTTCCTCCAAATTTACCTATATAAACATATTATAGATAAATTATATCTACATTCACATTTATGCCAACGAATTTCTCTCTCTGTTAAAAATACTGTGCGAGAACACAAATCCGAGTTTTATTTGCATCAGTCTAACTATTTTCCACCAGATACGTCGAAGAGAAGGTTTTGTATGTTATACAGCGAAATTATATCTATCATCCCGGGCAAGACTTAATTCTGTTGCAATTAGTTCTATGCTATTTCCTTATTTGACTGCACTAATTGCCAAATAATGACTTTTTATACAAAATTTCTATACAGAAACAGATTGGTTTCCTAAACATCCCGTTTCCCATCGCTTATATTCACTTTGTAAAGCGACAAAGAAGAAGAATTTCTTTTTAATTTAAAATATTCCTATTTTGTCTTATTCTGATAAAAATTCATTGAATCATATAATGTTGGAAGATCCTCCGTTTTAAAACTTGGTCATTAAATGAATCCGAAGAACATTAAAAAAGAAATTAAGGTAAATATCCTAACATAAAATTAACTCTCTGTCTACAAATTCATATAACTGCATGCTAAAATATTGTTGTGTCGTCTGTTTTGGACAAACACGGGTATATACTGTAACCTTTTCAGGGGTTCCTTGAACGTTCACAATGGTAATTGTTGTCACAGTCATTTGACATTAACTACTTTCGTATCATTAAAGATTGTTACACTATTTCATGGAGCTCGTGTGTTATCATAACCTTGTTTCTATGTTTTGTGGCTATGACTCTTTCTATATTGCAATTGCTCATCATTTACGTGCATGATAATGTCTATGTTGTCTGTATGTTAGATATTCATGGTAATGATTATGTCATCTGTATTTTTCATGGGTACAGAACAAAAGATGTACACTCTTCCAATGCACCTGACCTCACTTCTAATTTTCAGGTGACCATGGATGTCCACTGTAGTACGTTGTTGAAAGTGCCACAGTCACATGAAACTAGTTATTCCCTTAATATTTGAACCCACATAGTTCATTCGATTATGTACTTATGTTAATGACCGAGAAGTCGTGTCCTGTCTTGAAACAGTAAAATGTCATGATAAACGTGGCACGTAAAAGACTCCTTATTGCTTCTAGTGAGTCTGTTGCAAATGTCTACATTACTATGCATGCTGTACAGTCTCTGTATATAATGATCTTGGAAAATATAGATGTAAACTATTTCTAGTTGTAAATCTTATTGTAAACGACAGTGAAATGAATGGCAACTAAATTGTAATTTATCTTCAAAAGATGCAGAACAATAGATCTAACAACTTTAATCATTTAAATCTATCTATCTAAATCAATTTTAATATCATGTTCAATTCCCTACAAACAACGTTATATCGCTGTTTCCTTTAAATATGTATTAAAGCCTGCGTGATTCAATGGATGAGATGCTCGACGTATGACTGAAAACTCCCGGGTTTGACTCCCGCTGTGGGCACACCGACGTCCTATCATTTAGATAAGACAGTAAAAGCCGAGGACCCTTGTCAACGTAGGCGTTGGGCGTAAAATCTCCCTCACTGATTCAGATTGGTCTGTTGCAAAAGTTTCTATGCAATGCATTAGGCAGTTGCTGCCACCATATACATGAAATAATCGTGGAGTGATGTAAACAAAACATTAACAAAAACTGTTGGAACATCTACAGTCCACAGAATTTGAATTCAAGCCATCAAGTTCCTTAATGTTTTGACGCTTAACAAAGAGATTCCTAACCACAAATTGGAAAACACGACTCTCCGAAATGATCCAAACTGCTTTCACCAGTAAGAAGTTGTAATTTCCAATTTATTGTTGTTAATCGTGATGAAATGTATTTTTGAAAAGGAAACTGAAACATTTACATGTCATCAAGTTGTTGCACTTTCTTATGGATAACTTTTGTTTGGTGTTTGAAGGAAACGCTTTCCAACAAATTGTCGGAATTCCAATTGACACCGACTGTTTTTCACTAATTGCCGACATATTTCTTACGCATACAAACCTGAATAAATCCCGTCTTAGTTCTCTAAAGGAAAGAAGCAATGAGTGCTCAGTTCAACTCCACTTTACCCTTTCTTTTATGTCAAATGAGTTCATCTTTCAAAGATTTTGGATTTCCACGGTTTCAGCCTTGAGCATCATTGAAGAGACATAAGTTGTCGAAATGCGCATATGATGCAATAATTAATGAGAGTTTTTATGATTAAGATAATGGTCCTGTGCTGTTAAAACCATATCTAGTATAGCTTGCTATTCTTTGGTCCAAGCCTTTTCAGAGGAGACAAGTTTTTGATCCTCGTCCCCTCTGACTGTTAGTCGGGACTCCTATTGATCTAGGATCTGAGCTTGGTTTATTGACGGACAAAGCACGATTTACTTATGTTCATGTTTCATCGCACATTTAATACAGCATTATTTTTATTTTATAGTGCATGAAACTGAATTTAGCAGAAAGTATTTGTTTATAGTATGCCAGAAAACTGTTTTTCAGAAAGGTCTAAAACCTCCATTAGAAGTTTGTATAAAAATTTTAGCAAAATTAAAAAAAATATATTTGAACACATTACTGAATTTCTCTGTGTCTGACATGGAATTAAACATTTGGAAAAAATGAGTTATAAAATGTTACAGTTCTGAAATTCGAGATTTTCTGAGCACTTACTTTGTGGGTTCTTGATGGAATTTTATGTTTTACGATATACATTATGTGGAAATATTTTTGCAACTGCTCATAAATGTATGAAATCCAGTAATCAAGAGTACTCAAAAGACACTTAAATATATGTATATCGCATATCAATATTAAATATTTATAGGAAAAAAATAACCCCACTGGAATTAGAATCGTTTAGATGGCCTATACTTTTTCTATCTCATTCAATCAGTTTCAATGATATGCGTTTGAGGATGTCGTTAACTTTTATCGCAATGAAAAAGGTATATCTCAATACACTGAAGAGAGTGAGAAAAAAGAATATTACACTGTATATTTGGTTTAACTTAGGTATTATTATACGGCATATGCTTCTGTTCCCATGTGTAACCATGGTTACTTTATACAGTATTGGCATTTATTCATCTTTAGTGTACTGTCTACACATACGGTAGTATCATGTTTATTCCATGGTATTTGAATTTCACAATGAGTATGGCTAGTTGTACAATAGAGACTAACTCCTCATGGGCACCTGGTCTCCTGATTTCCAGAGTCCCATGAATGGTTACAATACGTTTTCTTCTTTCTCTTAATTTATACCTTTTCATTTTCGCTTTACCTGGGAGAATGACACTATCTTGTTAACAATGAAATAATATTACTCACCATCGGAGAGTTTTGTTTAATACATAGAGGAAATAGGAAATCACAAATACTTTATAACTATACGGTGTACAGTCTGCACGCGGATTATTACATATAATCTCTCTTTCTGTTTTTTATGAGTGCGTGTCATTAGTAATTTTTGTAATCTATATAATTTCTGTTTTAGTTGGCGATCTACATTGATTAGTAAAACGATGAAATACGTGTTGTTTTTATTCTTGACGTACATACATATTTGAAATACTAAAACAAAACAACGATTAATAATAGCTTTCAAAGCATCAGTTTTTCAACAAAACGAATTATTGATTTATTATTGTCACCTTTTTCAATATTTTTAAAAATGAATTCTCCTTATTCTATCAGAAGGGATAGCAAAGTTGATGAAGGCCTAAGTAGGCTTCTCTTTGTGAAATACGTTGTAGAAATTACAATGACAAAAGTGTCAATATTTCCTTAAATCTAGACATGGCGTATTGTGAAATTTATTATATAATTAAAATATCTCTAAGGGTGCATGCATCAAATTTACCCGCTCGAGGCCGATGGTTTGGCGTTTGGCCTTCTTTTCCAGGTGGATGGATGGGAACCCCGGTAATGTCAGCCTTTATAAGTCACCATCTTTGTCAATGTTTTCCTATAGACTGCAATGCTTAGTGACAGACTCACTGAACCATGTGCCAATCTTACTCTTTAAATAATGGGTTTTGATGTTCCATCTGGATCTATGATTATTGATATATTAAGACGGCCAATTCATATCCTCCCTTTAAATGACTATAGGCACTGGAATTTTTAGTAATACTTTAAAAATTTTCAAATATGGATTTTTGTTTCACGTTATTTAGATTGTGTTATTTTGAATCAAAATGTATTGTTAGTGTATATTTTATGTTTAATATAGCTCATCTAAGAACCCATGACCAATATTAAACAAAAGAGGGACTTATTTAGTGTTTTAAAACGGAAGTACCGCTTGAAGTCCATGATGGTACATTATGAGCTATTCCATCATTGTTCTCAGTAATTCCCATGAATAATAGACTACTGTCCCCAGTATGTCAGTGATGAGAGTGTGTTATCCAGAGAACGAATGTATTCTGCATTGTAAATTTCATATACTTTTTCACTGCGTAGCCTCTTGCTGAAAGCACATTGTCTAACAAATGGACAAAAGATTTTACACAGGCCAACCAATGCATCTATTACAATTTATAAAACCCGTAACAGAAATCTACGTCTTTGAAATGATCATATGACGTTGTAATGTTTATTTTCTGATAGTGATGTGGAGAAATGTAACAAATGTTATACTATTCAGCTTTACAATAAAAAATAAAATACATTATGAAACTCATGTCCTGAACGTGATGAATATATTTTTATTTGTTACACGTCATGGCACGATTAATTGACATATATAGAAACCGATATGTCGACTTACGTAGCAGTTGGCTGAAAGCAGTAAGGAATGCTGTTGGTACTAAAGCTTTGCTTACTCATCCGAATAATAGGACACCAACAAGTTACCCACTGGATTCGAAACGTGAAACTCGATTGTGAGACAGATATTGGCTCAAGCCTAAATGATAGATATCGTATTTCTCGAGAAAATAAAATCGTAAGACATCTTCTATTGTATTAAATAGAAAAATAATACAACCCCTAAAATAGATACGAAGATGAGAATAACATCAGACAAATAATACAACCCCTAAAATAAATACGAAGATGAGGATAACATCAGACAAATAATACAACCCCTAAAATACATACGAAGATGAGGATAACATCAGACAAATAATACAACCCCTAAAATAGATACGAAGATGAGGATAACATCAGACAAATAATACAACCCCTAAAATAGATACGAAGATGAGGATAATATCAGAAAAATAATACAACCCCTAAAATAGATACGAAGATGAGAATAACATCAGACAAATAATACAACCCCTAAAATAAATACGAAGATGAGGATAATATCAGACAAATAATACAACCCCTAAAATACATACGAAGATGAGGATAACATCAGAAAAATAATACAACCCCTAAAATAGATACGAAGAAGCGGATAACATCAGACAAATAATACATTACCTAAAATACATACGAAGATGAGGATAACATCAGACAAATAATACAACCCCTCAAATAGATACGAAGATGAGGATAACATCAGACAAATAATACAACCCCTAAAATAGATACGAAGAAGAGGATAACATCAGACAAATAATACAACCCCTAAAATAGATACGAAGATGAGGATAACATCAGACAAATAATACAACCCCTAAAATACATACGAAGATGAGGATAACATCAGACAAATAATACAACCCCTAAAATAGTTACGAAGATGAGGATAATATCAGAAAAATAATACAACCCCTAGAAGCAGTAAATGTTACATAATCTCTACATAACATTATGAAAAGCACTAATAATTCTAAATAGCATTCGAAAAGGTGCTATTAATTGTAGATAAAGATTAAAAAGGGTAAGACTCCAAATGATATAAGATAAAACAGCATAACTTGTAAATACCATCAAATAGGCACCATAAGCTCTGTATAAGCTTAGAAAAGGCACTATAACCCTCAAAATGAACACATAAAATCACAAAAAGTACAATATCCTCTTGAAAACAGAGAACGCACGATGACCTATAAATTACATCAGAAAAGAAACCAAAACCCCCAAATTTAATAAAAAGGCACTTTAAGCATAAAATTAACACAATCAGGGTACTATAACCTCTACATAACGTACAAGGTGGGATGACCCATAAATGACAATAGAAACGTGCCATAAACTTTAAATCTTCAGAGATACAGGAATATCTGTCTTTGTAAATCTATGAAATACTATAAGAATCTTAAAAGTCGAAAGATAAGAAATCGGTATAGAAGGTGAGTGTCAATGAACTTTATGAAAAGCTATTTCTGTAAATCGGCAGCAAAGGTTTTTTGTTTACTCTAAGGATATCCGTCATTGATATAAGGGACTTCTATAAGATCCAGAAGTGATATGACAATTCAAATGTGATGCATCTACAGGTGAAAAATACAGAAAAACAACATTTGGGCTAATATTTATTTACACACAGCGACAAACTCAAACTTCTGCAAATTATAGAGAGGTAAAATTGTTGCACACATTTAAAATCTAAAGACATTTGAATTAAAATAATTTAGAATATGTATATGTAGAGCACAAATAGAATCAGTGAAACACCTGGGAGTACTATGGACCTTGGATCTCCGAAGAAATACCTGTAGAAAATACAGACAAATTAGACAAACATATAAAGCACAAAAAAACTACAGCTAACAGGGCACCCTATATTTCACTTATATGCGTTCCTCGTCTGGGACTCGAACCCACGACCTATGGTACCGAATCACCTAGCTGCCATGCATCCGACCCTCTAACCGACTGAGCTACCCGAGCTCCACAGAATGGAGCTTTAATAGCCAATCATTAGCTAAACGCATGCATGACAACACGCGTACGGCCGCGGAAAGTGAAGGAATTGACCCAACGTAAACGCAGGGGGATCCTATGAGAGAATACATCACTGAAAGAGAAATAAACATATAAAGCACAAATAGAATCAGTGAAACACCTGGGAGTACTATGGACCTTGGATCTCCGAAGAAATACCTGTAGAAAATAAAGACAAATTAGACAAACATATAAAGCACAAAGATATATATATATATATACTTCAAAATTTAAACTGATAAATCTGATCTACCAACCATGTATTGGCTCCCAAATAAAACTACATAAAAGTCCATATAAATCACTTTTCATATCCAACTCTAGCCACTGCTCTACTACTTTACTATCGAAACATATTACCTCTGCTCTAACTGCTATAAAAGATCATATTATCAAATATTGTGATGTCCCATTTCATAATAGTAACATCAATTAGTTTTGGTCAATTAAAAATTCTTATGAAGTTATAGACAAACTTCTTTCACTAAGCTTCAAAGCGACTCAAATTTTTACATTTGATTTTTCTACACTTTATACATCTCTGCCTCATGATTTGATTAAAAGCAAGTTGCTGTCTCTTATACAATGGTGTTTTCACAGAGAATCTAAAACTTACATATATACTTCCAATAACTCCGGATTCTTTTCCAACAAACAATATACTTCATATAAATACTGGACTTGCAATGAATTATGTAAAGCACTAGATTTTCTCATGAATAATATTTTTGTGCAATTTGATGGCATGATATATCAAGAAATAGTTGGGATTCCTATGGGTACTAACTGCGCGCCTCTGATAGCAGATTTATTTCTTTATTGTTATGAGAGGGATTTTATGGTTTCTATTCAAAAATCAAAACGTTTCGACCTCATTGACAAATTTAATAATACTTGCAGATATCTGGATGACATTTTGGTTATCGACAACCCTGAATTCGAACAATTTATATCAGAAATATATCCACCAGAGCTCAAATTGAATAAAGCTAATACTTGAGATAAATCTACACCTTTCTTAGATTTGAACATCAAAATTATCAACCACCTAATATATACTAATATTTATGATAAATTTTGGATTTCCTGTTGTAAATTTTCCTTACTTGGATGACGATGTCCCTCGACTCCCATCATATGGTATCTATATATCTCAATTAGTTCGATTTGTGAGAGCCTGCACCGATGTTTTGGATTTTCATAAACGAAATTTACAAATTACTACTAAACTTTTAACTCAGGGTTACAGATATCACAAGCTCAGAAAAACATTCGGCAAATTCTTCAGATCTTATTCAGAACTTCTATCTGAATTTGGAAATATTTCTTTTCAACACTATGTATCCAATGGAATTTCCCATCCTAATTTTTACGGTGATCTCGTATATAAACTAAGGAAAGTAAAAGGCTCCGATAACGTTATTTTATCAGGTTATAACATAGTCAAACGTCTTCTAAATAGACAATATGATATTGAGATCATCAAAAAGACTATAGGTCTTGTATTTGGTCCCTCTGCAGCCTTATGCAGACTTTTACTTGAACGTTGCACGCTGACTAACAGGGCGTTTGGGACTATATATGACGGGCCTTGTCCAAACCTCTTTCAGAGGAGACATGGTCCTGAACCTCGTCCACACTGACTGTTAGTCGGGACTCCTACAGATATAGGGTCCTAGCTCGCTTTCAGACTGGCAGAGCACAGTTTATCATGTTGATGTCGGATATATTTTTATATCATTATGTGTTTAACAATTCCTTACGTGTTTATATTTTATCACCTCTCAATATGCGATACCTGTTGACCCTTGTTCTTTACATGGAGGATTATTTATAAATTTTTAAATGTACGTCCTTTGATTGTTCTGCTGTTACGGTGAGTGGGAAGGTGAGCCCGTAAACCGGTTAACCACACCATTTGTTTGGCTTTTGTCAAATTAAATGACCGTCCTAAGTCGGTATCGTAATTGCACTACAATCAAATATTTTTGTAATGTGCTAGTATATTATTTATATTCATGTATTTTATAACTCCATGGTGACTTCTGCCACATACCTGAGCCAGTAACTCCTCTTTTTTCTTCTATAAGATAATCTGCATTTCCATTTACGCTTGAAAAATGTCATACCTAGGACAAACATTCAAAATGTATTGTGACGTCACAAAATTCGACAAATATTCCGCAAAAGCGATTGGTCAGTTTTCAAACAGCAGTTTCTTTTTACTTTTTTAATATCTGGCATACGTTTATTTATGTAAATGCCATACTATGCACAAAAGATCGCTGTTAATGGTAGACTATATCGAAGTTCCCTACCTTCAAAGCTGAGCTCTGATTATTTAAACATGGGTGACGTAATGAAAAATTTTGGGAACGGAAATTGCTAGAAATAGATCTGGCAATCTCCGTTCCCAACTAAATATAAACTATAGAGACATGGTGACGTATGTATGGTCAATCAGCCGAGCCGAGTGACCCAATATCCATGTACATCGCTGTCATCGGGGGTATAAAAGGAAATTTTGTTGTGCATACACCGTGACAGTTCGATAGTTGACACTATAGAGAAATCAGCTGAAGATATGAATTCGGTGATGGAGGATATGTTTCATGAACTATTTGATCAATCATACATAATTCAAACGAAGAACAGAAAGCCAATTTAGCCATTATGTTCCATATTTGTAGAAAACAAATAAATCTTTCGTTTACATTCCTATCAAATAACCCCATATTCCAGATAAATTTCATTTTACAAGACATTTTCGTAGTAAATGTATTTCACTGAAGGATTTCACGAACGAGTTAATATTAGTAAATTTATTACTTACACAGTTTGCCTTTTGTCCTGCATGTCAATCAAAATATAACAGTATTATTCACATGTTCAACTCATTCAATACACGATGTTTTCATTTCCGGTTTTCAAAAGGAGTATTCGATAAAAGTAAGTAATATAAACATGTATCACTAAGTCTGAATTAAATTAATTCGTACACATGTATGGCAAAAGAATTGTATTTGTTTATTTAAATATTTTGAAATATTTTCAATAATAAAAGACACTATAAATAGAATTAATATATATATACAAATATATATATTTTTTGTATATATATTCAATTGACAGAAATGTTATGGATGTAATAGACGTAGGAAATGTCTTAAATATTGTAGTTCGACAGGATGTACTAATTGTACAAGTCTATTATGCTAATTCAACAAATAAGAGGTACTAATCATCATCATATCATGTGTTGATCTTTATATATAATTATCGTTTGTTTAGATTGATTATAATCTAAAGATGATAAAGATCTTCTTGTTTATGAGTGTGCATCTATAAAAACTTTTATTTGATTTGATTTATTTTTTTTTTTATGAAATTTTACTAGAAGTATCGTCTTTGTCAAACTCAAACGTATTAAAATCCTTTCCCCCAAACAAAACATGTTTTTATTATAGGGGTTATAGACCTTCACAAGTGCAACTTTTAAAATTATCACCAGATAAATTGTTTCTGAATGAAAAAAACAGTGTGTGTGTGTGTGTAGGTGTGTGTGTTATACATGTTTACTTTTTTGACAACCGGAAATGAAAACATCGTATATCAAATCTTTTGACTTCTCCACGCTCTACACTACAGTTCCGCATCAAAAGCTCAAAAACAGACTTGCTACAATTATTCAAAATTCTTTTTTCCATAAAAATGGAAATCGTAGATATAAATATCTTGTCATTGGGCGGGAAGATACATATTTTGTAAAAGAACACTCTGATGCAAAACACAAATATACCGAAGATCAAATCATCAAAATGCTGGAATTTTTAATAGACAATATTTTCGTGGTGTTTGGAGGGAACATTTTTCAGCAAAGCATTGGCATTCCCATAGGAACTAACTACACCCCTCTTCTTGCTGACATTATCTTCGTATATTCTTATATTCGTATGAGGCAGAATTTATTCAAAACATGCTCTCCACAGGCAGAAAAAGCCTTGCATCTCAGTTTAATTTTACGTATAGATATATAGACGACGTATTGTCAATCAATAATCCTAACTTTAAGGATTACATACATGAAATCTATCCCCATAAACTTGAGATAAAAGAGACAACCGAGAGCAATAATTCCACTTCGTATCTGGATATATTTTTAACTTTCGACAGTAATGGTCATTTGGACACCTCTCTGTATGACAAACGTGACGATTTTAACTTCCAAATAACTAACTTTCCGTTTCTTTGCAGCAATATCCCGTCCTCACCTGCCTATGGAGTTTTTATATCTCAACTTATAAGGTACGCAAGAGCCTGTTCTCTATTCGACGGTTTTATTCCAAGGGCCAAACGACTGGCCACTAAGTTGCTCATGCAGGGAAATGTTAAAGAACGTCTGAAACCGTCACTGAGGAAGTTCTACGGTCGCTGTGGGGATCTTGTACGAAAATACGATGTGCCTCTTTCTAGAATGATGGATAATATTCTGGAATGCGACTAAATGACCTGTTCAGTGAAAACTAAATATGACTTTGTATACCACTTTTGTACTTTCGTATGTACAATTAGGAAACCAAAACTCTTGATTTTGACATGTTTCTTAAGAACTACTGTGAAGGGTGTTGCATGCAAACAGGAAACGCTTACTCTCCCCGGGCACCTGGTCTCATCTCGGAATTTTTCAGTATTTCGGGGTTCACAACAGTTTCTTTTTGAAACTTACACGATTCTGTAACTGTCCTTGGACTTTGAGAATGATTAACGGTTTGGTACTTCTTCGATATTGATTGAATGAGTTGAACATGAGAATATTACTGTTACATGTTGATTGACACACAGGACAAAAGACAAAATATGTAAGTAATAAATTTACTCATATTAAGTCGGTAAATCCTTCATTTCTTTGTTTTATTGAAATACATTTACTGTGAAAAATGTTAAATTTATCTGGAATATGGGGATATTTGATAGGAATGTAAACAATAGATTTATTTTGTTTTCTACAGATATTGAAAATAATGGCTAACAGTGGGAGCCCACATGTGTATTAGCCAAACTACTGGATTTTAACATGTAAATATGTACAGAAAATGGGGGGGGGACCCCTCTAAATCCGCCACTGGCTAAATTGGCTTTCTGTTCTTCGTTATTATATATTTACTCTATGAGCCTTATTCATTTGAATTATGTATGATTGATCAATTAATTCATGAAACATTTCTTCCATTACTGAGTTCATATCTTCGTCTTCTATCTTCCAACTGTCACGGTGTATGCACACCGAGATTTCTTTATATACCCCCGATGACAGCGATGTACATGGATATTGGGTCACTCGGCTCGGTTGATTGACAATACATACGTCACCATGTCTCTATTGTTTATATCTAGTTGGGAACGGATATTGCCAGATATATTTCTGGCAATTTCCGTTCCCCAAACATTTTCACTACGTCACCCATGTTTAAATAATCAGACCTCAGCTTTAAGGAAGTATTTCAGAAAAAGAAAATGCAACGCCAGAAGCGTTTTATAAGGTATAGATCAGAAGTAAGATATGAGAGATATAAAGGTTATATCTACATTACCGCAAGGGTTCTTTGTACATTATTGTTAGTGCCAATCTTGTGACACCAGCTACTTTCGTATTTTACATTTGAAGATATTTTAATTACATCTTCAATGGGACAGTTGAAAAACATTAAGGCGATTTGTTGTGATCTACTACAAGTTTATTCCATTTTTAAAGATGATATTCCTTGGAACAGTGATGATACTTTAAGCTCATGTGCCATCTCTGAATGTTAAGAAGTTATTCTAATTCTTTAAATAAAACTGATGAGTATCTATCCAAAGGGATGCAACACTCCAATCAGTGGTTAACCAAGAAAGCCTATCAGGAAACAGTACCACAGAATAAATAGATTAAAAATGTAGAATGCGTATTGCCTTTACGTGTTACACGGGTAGTTTAATAAAATAGAACCGGCGGATATTCTCTTCATTTCCCGATACAATCAGGAAGAGGTGCCCACTAGTTAGCGTAGAGTTTCTTTTTGATATGACACATCAGATTAAAGTGAACTATTCATAATTGTTGTTTAGCCCTTTTTATTTCGACAGTTGATGTAATCATTTAAATATCGTAAAGGGGAAACATATTATTATTCTTTACTGCTCAGAAACACCATTTTGGCATTTTGGTTGTTATCATGAAACATCACATGATAAAGTGATGGATATATCTAACATAGTAGTCGAACAATCCTAAAACTCAAGTGCAGAAAATTCAGCAGAAAGCAAATACTAAGAGAAACCCCCCCAAAGAATATATACCTATGTGAACCATAAAAGGGGTGAGATCGGTTGCCTAGGGACGTCAAACGTGTGTCATAATCACAATTTTCAATTACCTTAGGTCAGCATGATGACCACAGATTTGGAGAAATTCATAAGTGTGATACTGATACAAGAACCCAGAGCCAAAGGCCTTAACGCCGTTTAAGAGTAGTGAATTAGAATAGAAATTTATTAGAAAAAGGCATTCCTATCTTTTATACCAATTGGACCTATATCGTCATCTGAACACAATTTGCTCATTCACAAACAGCTGATTTCTATTGAAACGGTTCAGCTCATACTTTACTATCGTTTCTATTTCATCGTTCATATTTTTTATATGGGAAAACTTTGCCGATAGAAACTGGGACATTGCATCTACAAAATGTAGTGACAGACACAAATCAATTACCTTTTCGGTTACTTAAATCAGTAAGAAAAAAGAGGAGTTACTGGCTCAGTTATGTGGCAGAAGTCACCATAGAGCTATACAGTACATGAATATAAATAATATACTAGAACATATATCACATTACAAAAATATTTGATTGTAGTGCAATTACGATACCGACTTAGGACGGTCATTTAATTTGACAAAAGCCAAACAAATGGTGTGGTTAACCGGTTTACGGGCCCACCTTCCCACTCACCGTAATAGCAGAGCAATCAAAGGACTTACATTTAACTATTCATATCAATCCATTTTCTATAAAAACTCCATGTATACTCGAATAAAAGCATCACACCATTTAAGACAAACTTCAAAAAGAGGCCAAAGCACAAAATCTTTGATCACAGAATAAAACCGAAAGAACAACATTTCTCTAAAAGCCCTTCTAGATCGGTCTGGTGCATTTACTTTGTCGATCTGTTTAGCCGGTCTGAAAAAGTTATTCAAATGTTGAATGTGCCTATGTCGCCCCGCCCTGGATTCGCCCTTTTACTGATTTTGCCCATCAGCAACTGTTACATGGGTCTTGATAATAAATTTTTATGACCGCTTTCCTTGAGAAACCTGTTGATCCTTGTTCTCTATACGGAGGATTATTTATAAATTTTTTAATGTGTGTCCTTTGATTGTGCTGCATTAGTGGTGAGTGGGTTGGTGGGCGCCCGTAAACCATACCAATTGAGTGACGTTTGTTACTTCAATTGACCGTCCTAAGTCGGTATCGTAATCGCAGCACAATCGAATATTTTTGTAATGTCGTTCGTTGTATATTCTGCTTTTGTCATTTTATGTGTGCAGGTCCTTGGTGATTTGTGTCATACAGCTTTGTCAGATGTCTTCTGTTTTCTCTTTGATTACTTCATCTTAATCAAGGTTTTTGAAAACTCTTCTATCAGAAAAACAAATCCATGAACGCTTCTTATTACATACTTATAGTATATCTCCTCCTTTCAATCTTTGATAAATTGCAAAAACTCGTGATATTATTATTTTTTTTTTTTGTATTTAATTTTTTGTACCGTAGAAATTATTTGAAAATATACAAATATATGTCTAAAGAAAGTCGAGATTTCGGAATGGAACCAAAACAACAACGTTTTTTAGACGCCTTACGAGATCAATCCGGTGCATTCTGTTTGTTGATCTCTGTAACTGGTTTGAAGACAGAGGGTTTTGTCTTGTGCCTATGTGAACCAACCCTGAATTTCCCCTTCACGGATTGAACCGAAAAACAAGAATACTTGAGTAGATCTTTAGTACTTTTTCCCCTCTAAGGTTAATTAAAATTTCTTCAATGATTCTATATAAGGAATTTAAAATGTGAAAAGTTTAAGCCAAACAAACTGACGACTTACATGCGGACGCCGAACTCAGCGTCACTTAGGCATTTGGCCAAGGCGAGCCAAGAAAAATGAAATTTTATGGAGGACGTATTGAGTTATCAACAGGTCATATGATAAGTATCACTGATGTCAATGGAGTAAACACCAAAATATTTCGAAAGTTAAATCAGTACAAATGATCTTAGTTTTATGATAATTTACACTTCTTTTGAAAGTAAGTCATGAAGAATGCATAAGTACAGAAAACATGGGAAAGGGTCTTTTAAGAACTCCATATAAACAAAGATATAGAATTCTTTGATTGCTTTGGTAATATAGTTAGTTAATCATATATATTTTGCTTTATAAAGTGTATAAAATAGTGGTAGAAATAGATATTGCTTTCGTCTTCTTCAGACATCTGTATAAACTTCCCTTTTTTGTAATTAATTGCGATACGGTATATTTTACATGAATAAACTGAGAATACATTGAAATGAATTAATTTTATTCATCATGTATAATGTTAATTTCATGGATGGAATCTGTGTTCGATTTACTTTTAAAGTAAAGGTATTTTCCGAATCAGTTTATGATTTAATGTTAGGGTTGCGGTTAGAAAATGGACAGAGCAGTAATAAATATATGAGATGAATTTCTGAACGAGACATATGGAATGGTCGGTTTTCTCCTCAAGAAAAACTGGCAACAAGAGGTGGTAAGAGTCATTTAATGAATAAGTTCAAAGAATACCAAAAAAACCAAAAAAAAAAAAAAAAAAAAAAAAAATCCAGGTATTCAAGATACAGCTAAAGCACTGTAAATTCGGTGATGATGGTTTTAGCCAGAATGATTTCGAATCCCAAATGGAATGAAACCAAGTGTCAAAAAGGAGTCAGCATCTCCTGTTAGCGTATTTCTTGTGTTCAGTAGTAAAGTCAAAAAGGTAATTTGTTAGATCGGGAAAAGGACGTCACTCTCTATGATGTATAAATGGTGAAGATCAAATAAATTAATACATAAAAATGCACATTTTGAAATTAAAACCCTTTTGTGTAAGTTCCTATCCCCTTAATGTAGAGATGATGGATAAATCCAAAGCACAAGTCCAAAAATCATAAAACCAGAGGACATACAAAATCAGTGAAAATGAAAAACAAATGGAAAATAACAAAATATGTCTACTTGAAGAGCATATGTGAACCCCTGTGATTGAGTGAGATCAGGTGCCCGGGGAGAGTGAGCATCTCCTGCTTGCTAGCAACACCCGTCACATATACTCAGTAGAAAGAGTCAGAATAGAATTTGATTAAACTAATTTATGGTGTAAGTGGTATTCGCTTATGAAATACATTTATCATAATCGACAACTCTACAATGATGCAATAATTATCCACTAAAATGTCAAGGAGATGATAATAACTGTATTTTGACCTTGTCAAAGCTGTTATTTACAGAGTTGACGAATTGAAGTCGGTCATTAATGTATATTATCCTCAGCTATCAAGTAATAAATCCAACATTTGCAAGAAAAAACAAAACATGAATGCCACATTTCATGAAGAAAGGAATACATGAAGCAGTAAATTATAGGATAAAGGTTTTTGGTTATTTTATACATTCTAAATATAAAGATCGAGGTATTGTTTTTCTATAATTATCCACATGTAGCCGATATGTTGAGGGGCAGGCTTGGCTTGCAGCGCCGACGATCCGGGTTGCGCCACTATGTTTAAGAGGTTGGTTACCTCTTGCTTCCATGTCTCGATATAACTGAAAAATTGGTGAAAGCGACGCAAAACACCAATCAACCAACCGATATGTTGATTTTAGTTCACGTTTTGAAATTTACATACATACATACATACATATATACATAGATACATACATACATACATACATACATACATACATACTTACTTACATACATACATACATACATACATACCTGCCTATTATTATTATTATTATTATTATTATTATTATTATTATTATTATTATTATTATTATTATTATTATTATCATTATTATTATTATTATTAGTATCATTATTATCATTATTATTATTAATTTGATTATTGTGATTATCATTAGGTTCAGACTTAGATATTTGTAAAACTAAAACTCTTTCAAAGCACAGAAAGCATACTACTTGGTTGATAAGACATTAGATGATCGTTTTTTTCCTGACGCTAGTAAACGACCTCAAAACACGGAAATGAACTAAACGATCTCTAACTTTCGAGATTCTGTCCAACCAACATGTATCCAATACTTGTGATAACATAAACGTCATTACCTTTAGAGCTACATTGGTGTGTGCCCGTAGGATATTATGTGTATCCTATCTACATTGATATGAATGAATTTGTACATACATAAAAGTAAAAAAAATACATCGAGTACTTTTAATATCATAAACGAAACACAACTAAAAGATGTAAATTATAAAACACATACTAACATGTTCTAATTCAGTGCACCGCATGTGCATTTCGACAGCTGAGTTTTCTTCAGTGATGCTCAAGGCTGAAACCGTGGAAATCTTAAGTAAAAATTTCTGCAAATCACAGTATTTGCCAAATGTGACCACAAAGTAAGAGGAAAAGAAACGCTATGCATAAGAGATATACTCCTTTACTGTAATTTCTGTAGCACTACACAGTAAGTTAAGAGTAATAGTTATATTATCATTTGCGAAGAGTTAGAAACAGTAATCATGGATTTAAAGATAGAAGTTGTCGATATAAATTCCCACGATGAGGTTTTTCATTGACGATTTATATTAAATCTTTACAGGAATCTTATATGAGTATCTAGATCCATTGAAATGTGCGTCTTACACGTTACTTTTGGTTTCATATTTAGACCGAGAGACCAGCCGACATGTAGACTACAATAAACGTTGTAAGAAACTACTAGGTAAGAAAAGCAGATATTTAGAATGTGATAAGTTTATAATAAAAAACATCGAAACAAGAGCAACGCCTAGTGCGGCGTAATACGCCCGTCAATTAGTTTGATGGAAGGGATGGAATTTAAAAGGATGGAAACATTACCCATTGCCAATGATTCTGTGAAATATTATTCAAGTTCGTGCAAAGGATTAAAAGTTATGGACCTGAGAAAGACACATTCATGATATGCAGTGTGATCTTGACCTTGCAGGTATAACCTTAGGTCAGGGTCAAAACGCACCCGTGTGTCCTGTTTAACAATTCCATGAAATACTATTCAAATTCATGTCAGGGGTAGAGTTACGACAGAATTGTTGCCAAGGACCCATGAGTGTGTCATAACCTGACTCAAGGGTCAAATCTACAAGGCCAAGGTCACCACTTCTCATGACGGGTAAATTTTGTGTTGCGGCTACGATACCGACTTAGGATGGTCAATTGAAGTAACAAACGTCATTCAATTGGTGCGATTAACCGGTTTACGGGCGGCCACCTTCCCACTCACCGCAAAAGCAGCAGAATAAAAAGACATATATTTAAAAATTTATAAATAATCCTCCATATAGAGAACAAGGATCAACAGGTTCTCAAGAAGAGAGGTCATAAAAATTTTATTACGCATGAAAAGTTTATAGAATAAATGTTGCTAACAAAAATACGTAAGGCGAAATTAACGTAAGTAAACCGTGCTCTGCTGGTTGTAAGTCTACCTAAAATCCTTGATCAATAGGAGTTCCGACTAACAGAGACGAGAATCAGTAAACACGTGGTTATGAAACTTTCGCACATTTAACATTTAAATAGTTTTGATAGACATTGTACTGAAAACGAAACATCTGTAAAATCATAATTACAAAGACATCTGTATCCTGTCAAAAGTTGCATTTTGACATGTCGTTATTAGTAGTTATGGATCTGTTCATGAATGCAAATATTAAGTTGATATGGTAATAACCCTAAAGCAAAAATGTATAAATAAATTGGAATCTTCAATCAGTCCAAAAAGGTATTAATTTGTTGGACTCTATAATCTGTCCAAAACGGTCTAAATGTTTTGGATTCTACACTCTTTCAAAAAAGTATAGAGGAATTGGAGTCTGTATTTAGTCCAAAACTATATAAATGAATACGAATATGTAATCAGTCCAAAACGGTATAAATTAACTGGAATTCGTAATCATCCCGTAGAGGTATAAATGAATTAAAAACTTGCAAGTAAAACAATAAAATTCAGAGTAATGTTCTGTCGGAAAATCGATATAAAAAGAGAAAATAATTAGTAAAAGCAAAATCCAGAGTTGGGATCAGGTGCCATGGAGAAGTAAGCATTTCCAGCCGACCGGTCACAACCGCCGTCGAGTTATTATAAACTCGAAGGCACATTAAGTAGACGGTATAATTCCGTATTCAAATGTGATAAACCGTCAAAATTAGTACAATATAGAAATTTACCACATTGTTAACTATAAGCAACATATTCAACCGAATAAGGAAGTCACGATATCGGACAATGATATCCCATAATTGTACACAAGATTTTTGTATCGTCCATAAAATGTTGACTTTTTTCATTGTGATAATAACTTTTCACTCAGTAATTTGCCTCTGTGAATGAAGAAACCGTAGTTTAAAGAAGCCTTAGCATATCGGATCAGCTGAAACACATAGACACTATATGTAGGTGATAAAAATATCACTATATTTGTGTCTCGTTTTTCATATAGTGAAGACGTTAATCTACCAAATTTACCAATCTTTAAGCCGGCGTGGCCTAGTGGTAACGCACTGCACTCCTGATCGGGAGGCCGGGGTTCTAGTCCCGCTCTGGTCATGCCGGTGTTCTGTCTTTCGGATGAGACAGTAAAAACCGAGGCCCCGTGTCGTGGTATGCATGGCACGTTAAAGATCCCTCACTGCTTCGGGTGGGTCCGTTGCAAAGGTCAAAATGTGTATGCCCCGCATCAGGGAGATGCCGTCACCATATACGTGAAATATTCGTGGTGTGAAGTTATACAAAAATCAATCAATCAATACCAATCTTTAAAAGATCTAAATACGACGGGTAAGAATTGGATTCTGATGTATCGATAAATTCGAGTTCTTTGGCATTTATTGTGTATACATGTGTATCATAGCGTTCATTATTTATAAATTTCAAAAGGAGTGTCCTTTGATTGTGCTTTTGAGGTGAGTGGGAAGGTGGGCGCCCGTAAACCGGTTAACCACACCAATTGAATGGCGTTTGTTACTTCATTTGACCATCCTAAGTCGGTATCGTAAACGCAGCACTATCGAATATTTTTGTAATGTCTTTTTTCCGTGTATATTCTACTATAATCATGTTTTGTGTGCATGTCCTTGGTGAATTTTGTCATAGAGCTTTGTCAGATGTCTTCAGTTTTCTCTTTTATTAAAAGACAATTCATCATCAATATATCTGAATGTAAAATTAGATTTCCTGTCCAATTTTTTTCATTTTAAGTGAAAAGCTCTTATATAAATCCAGCTTCGTATGAATAAAGAAGCAAATCGTTCAATAAAGGTGCACAATTAGTGCCCATTTGAACGCCGACGTTATAGACAACATACATGTTGACTATGAGAAATCCCAGCATGTTTTAATATCCTCTTCATTGTATTTTCATTGACTTTTTCACAGAATATGTGTCTGGATAACCCCAGAACATGTGTTTGTTTTTAAAACACTTGTCAATAATTTTATATAGTCTGTCTTTGAATTCACCATTAGAAATAGTCGAGAAATCCAAAGACTCAGTGAATTTAATAAAAGAAGTAGTAAATCAGTTTATGTTATGAAATATTTGTGTTGTATATGAAATAGAATAGACTTGTAAAGCCACAATAAAGCAAATATTCATATGCAGTATATACTATATCAACAATGATTAATGGGTAGTTGCATGGGATCCATTAGGCAAAATTATAAATTGCTGATGTTCTACAATAGCATATGACTAATATACACATTGAAATGTCAACATTCATGAATGCAACTGTCAATTCCCCATGTGTAGGCATTCATTATTATAAGAGTTGAGTCTACAAACAAGAACATCAGAAAATATATGCCCTACATGCGAATTAATTAAAACAGTATTTCTGATAATTTGGAAACCTAGATGAAAATATGTGACATCCGAGATTATAAAGTTAGTATCTGATCGCGAAGACTTCGTTAAAAAGCATATAATTCTTTAGAAAGTACATTAGCAAGCACAAAGTTGATTTAGTAGTCAATATGATTGGTAGATTACATTATACATTCCATATGACTGTATGAAGTATTACCCAATATTACGTTGAAGTTAAGTTTTGTAATATGATGAACTAAAGCTGTAAAATGAGTTTTATCAAATCTGTTTTTGAGATTTGAAACAAATAAAAAAAATGGTATTGGGATAGATATGGACATAGAACTTCTTGAGTCAACATTATTGTGATACGTTTCCGATCAATGAAGAAGGATGATATGTTTTGCTGTCTGAAAATTAAAAATAATATTTATTAAACATGTTTAAATAGATAACATAATTTGACACTAAATGCTGAACGGAAGCTAGGTATGGAAATTTGGAAGTTCTATACAAAACATGGGGAACGGACAGTTAGATATTCCCGGAAAAAGCAGGCGTGGGATCACGCTCAGTGGAAGAGTAATCATCCAATGTGAGTGGTTACATTCTCCGATGTGTATTCTCTGAATTCCGCGTTCTCTGAATATGTGACAGTTTTAACTTATGAAGTTTAATCTGTTGTCGCATTAATTACCAGTAATTCCGACACAACGGTCTGTTAAATTTATTTAAAAGCACCCCCTTTCCCCAACCCGCCAATAAAGAAGTGCCATTATATAAGGGAGACAACCTTTCGGGTTATGGCGTAATATACCAGCGAATAATTTCTTCGTAAAGTTTGTGTAATATATGAAGTAAATTTATACCCTACGGCGGCTTCGCTTAGCCTACAAAGCATGCTGCATATAACGTCACGCCACGGAGACAACCCCAAAAAGGTTGTTCCAATGACGTACATATATTACGGCATGCTTAGCAGACACCGGAAGTGAAGTTATGATTTGAAATTGGTTGCACGTGGCTCGGTTCCGAGGTGGGGATATCACATCCTCGACACCATGTAGGTGCATATGTGATATATGAAGTAAATTTATACTGTACGGCGGCTTCGCCTAGCCTACAAAGCATGCCGCATATAACGTCACGCCACGAATATTTTCACTTATTAGCTTTTCTCAGTGAACGAAATGATGTACCCAGAACAAGCTCTTGCATATTGGATAAGATAAGAGATAAATACACTATACATAAAAGGTAAGAAACTGATTCACCATATTGGTATTAAAGTGTAAAGTTGAGTATGCGGTCGATGTAACTACTGAGTACGAAAATCTAGGATGCACAGAGTCTAGATTGGTAGCATCTTTTACTTCACATGATACACAAACCGTATGCTGTATGCCTTTATAACATTGATCTTAAGATTCTAATATGTTTCAGAATAAAGCAGTAAAGAAATTAGATGAATATTTTGGGGTTTTTTTTTCATTTAAAGAAAAGGCAAAACTATAAATCAAATTTCCAGAGTGTACAGTTTTTGAATGTCAATGCTGTTTTGTAGATGCGCGTTGTTTGAATAATTTACTTACATACATACAGTTGGAAGAAGACTAACGAGTAGATAAAGCATTTTCCCTAACTATCCCTTTCTCACTTGTTTTTAATACTTCAAACCTGTCCTAGACACGTGTACCGGATTATTGATCCATCTCCTACCGTCAGTCACTCTAAATCACCACCTCTCTACTGAAATCTGAGTTTGCATCTTTTGCAATTGCGCATTCAAATCGCAATAAACTCAGCAACTCATTGCATATGTACCGGAAAACAAGTGATCTCTCAAATTCATGGATACTTTTTAAACAATAAATGTATTTTGTCACATACTGTAAATAATAATCAGAATATATCTGTAAAGATCAAACAATGTTTTGTTTTTATAAATCAATAAAACTGTTTGATATTCCTATATAAATCTTCAAGCGATTAAATAAATGCAATTTGACAGATGATTAATGTCTTTGGTTCATCATTAAAAACTGTAGACCTTCAGGTGTCACTAGAATACAGATTACTTTGAACAAATGTACATGTTAATAAATCTTCAACCCAATCTAAGGACAAAGTAAATATGATAGAGTTACAGCTTATGATGTCTAGTTATGGCTAATTTAAGTGATTTCATTTTTTATTGCCGTTATTGGCCATATTGTAAAAAACGGAAGCAATTGCTGATGTATAACTTTGGCACTCGCATCCATTTATCATTATATATTCATTGACCCTTGGAAACCAGGATTGAGACCTGATGTCCTGGTGAACTCAGAATCTCCTGTTAGCTGGGAACATCCACCACATATGGAAAATAATTTTACATTAACATATTCTAATACCGCGTGCGTGGAAAATGTGAACTTGCACAGAAAGAAAATGGCACAGTCACACACGTCAGTTCCACATAAGTTGAACTCTAAGCTTGCAACATTAAGAAAACTACTTCAGTTGCATAGAATAGTTCAAGACAGCAAACTGTATTTGTATTACTTAATATATAGGTGATATATAAAAGACAGATATTAAGATTTCATCTACATGAAAATTATATAAAAAGTGGAGAAATTATTTCAAATTTCAACAGTTATAATTTGTAAATCATTTTAAAACCAAAGATGATCTCCCCTATGCAGAGCTGTCTTTAGATGGGTTATTTGGTTTTTATTTTTATTCACTTTGATGAGTTTGCTCTTCACATATTCCTACTTTCAATTTCCACAGTTTAGACCGTGAACATCACTGAAGAGACACATTTAATTAAATCCTCGTTGTGTATTCTCCCCTGTGACCTTGGTTGTATATATGATGCAACCAAAAACCATTGAGGTTTCCATCAATTTTCTCTTTAACCATGGATTTTACCCACTATCAGAAATTCTCTAAGTTATAAATTGTGTGAATAGATTTATTGTTAAAACTGAAAAACTTAATGAAGATGCATTTAAAATAACTCATTACTGCAAAATGTATGTAACTGCTAGTAGCACAATCATTCATTACTTTCCCCTTCTTTTACATTGATGATGTTTTGTCGATTAACAACCCTGTATTTGATGATCACCTCAACATCATATATCCAAAGGAACTCGAGATAAAAGATACTACAGAGAGCGCATCTTCAGCTTCATACCTCGATGTATTCCTACCAATTAGTGACGATGGTTCATTAGTAACCTCTCTCTATGACAAACGTCACGATTTCAATTTCATTATTACCAACTTCCCTTTTCTGAAGAGCAACATACCTTCCTCTCCCGCATATGGATTCTTCATTTCACAACTTATACGCTATGTCAGGGCATGCTCTAAATACGAAAATTTCGTCCTGAGATCGAGGCTTCTTGCCACGAAACTACTCTCACAAGGATATATTGAGAAACGTTTGAAATTGTCACATAGAAAGTTCTTTGGCCATTATAGGGATCTGTTGCAATTTCAGATTCCTCTTTCAAGAATGTTAACCAATATTTTGGGAGCTGACCTTACAAATAACCATCTTAACTTTTTGACTGTACTTAATTTGATATAATACGTATATACATGTATATACAGAACTTTGTTCACATGCGTTTCCGACCCCGGAATTTCAGGCAGGCAGCATTTTTTGCCTTGAATGAGAAAATTTGACTTCGTGTTCCTGTCTCCTTCGTAAGTTCATTTGTGTATATATATGTATTTACCCCTCGACTCGAAAGGTTGTTGCAGGATTTTTGCGACGGGGCCGCTTACTCCTCCCGGGCGCCTGGTCTCACCTCAATTTTATTGGGGTTCGCATTTGTCTGAATATGACACTAAACACGATATTGTCCACTTTTTTTCATGGACTATGAGATATG
This sequence comes from Pteria penguin, assembly GCA_035048485.1. Taxonomy (NCBI): domain Eukaryota; kingdom Metazoa; phylum Mollusca; class Bivalvia; order Pterioida; family Pteriidae; genus Pteria; species Pteria penguin. The sequence continues at coordinate 20,280,522 of CM068580.1, read as the reverse complement.
GTGTACCCTTCGGTACTTCTTTGTTTTTTAATTAGTATAATTGACGTCTGATAATTTCAAAGAGAAAAGAGAAGACATCTGACAAAGATGTATGACACAAGTCACCAGGGACCTGCACACACGCACACAAAAATGACAATAGTAGAAAAAATATTCGTTTGTGCTGCGGTTACGATACCGACTTAGGACGGTCAATTGAAGTAACAAACGTCACTCATTTGGTGTGGTTAACCGGTTAACGGGCGCCCACCTTCCCACTGACCGCAAAAGCAGCAGAATCAAAGGACACACATTTAAAAATTTATAAATAATTCTCTATATAGAGAACAAGGATCAAACATAGAGAATTCAAATATTTATAAATAATTCTCCATATAGAGAGCAAACACCAAATGTTATCACGCATTCTGACTCTGGTAGTCGTTTATAGACAAAATTTAACATGCTTATTCTTTAACAATAGGGACTTCTCAATTTATTGTTAAATGAATTTTTTTCTGTTCATAACACTTTAGTGCGACAAAAGATTAATTCACTCGCAATATTTATCCAATGATAAGCAACCTCTTACATTCCATAGATTCTCATTTATTACTCAATTTCTACTACTATATATCCCTCTGTAACTTCTCCTATAAAAATTCCACTATTACACCTATATAGTTTTACCTTTAGTGTCCAGTCTTCCGGGCTGTAATACAATGCCATATTTTGGATGGCTTAATGATTTTGTATCGTCGTTAATTTGTCTGTAATTGTAGGATTATTCAATATAGTTAAATGTTATTAATTACATTGCTATCATGATACAATGGGCGGTAGATTAGTACCTGCAACACTTTTAACTGTACAAATTCAGTTGTACAATTCTCATCTGGTATGCCGTAAAATCGAACTTTTTGTGACGTTCTAGATTTGTTTATTTTGGGTCTAATTTTTGCGGGTTTTTTTGTTATGGCTACTCACAAAGCCAGTGTACCTCAGTCGGTCTAATCCTCGACTTTGGCGCGACAGGTCATGGCTACACACAGAGCCAGTGTACCTCAGTCGGTCTCATCCTCGACTTTGGGTCGACAGGTCCTGGCTACACAGAGCCGGTATACCTCAGTCGGTCTCATCCTTGACTTTGGCGCGACAGGTCCTGGCTACACAGAGCCGGTATACCTCAGTCGGTCTCATCCTCGACTTTGGGTCGACAGGTCCTGGCTACACAGAGACGGTATATCTTAGTCGGTCTCATCCTCGACTTTGGCGCGACAGGTCCTGGCTACACAGAGCCGGTATACCTCAGTCGGTCCTATCCTCGACTTTGGGTCGACAGGTCCTGGCTACACAGAGCCGGTATACCTCAGTCGGTCTCATCCTCGACTTTGGGTCGACAGGTCCTGGCTACACAGAGCCGGTATACCTCAGTCGGTCCTATCCTCGACTTTGGGTCGACAGGTCCTGGCTACACAGAGCCGGTATACCTCAGTCGGTCTCATCCTTGACTTTGGCGCGACAGGTCCTGGCTACACAGAGCCGGTATACCTCAGTCAGTCTCATCCTCGACTTTGGGTCGACAGGTCCTGGCTTCTCACAGAGCTAGTGTACTTCAGTCGGTGTAATCCTCGATTTTGGATCGACCGGTACTGACTTCGAGTGCCTTCGGTGGCTTGTCTATATTATGTTCGTATCATGGTAGATGTTAACGACCCCTCAATGTTTTGGAAAAATTATTAGAAAATAAAATGAAAATAAATAAAAAACACAGAAACACACTGTTATTTTACGAAGAGTCCATCTCTCTTTGCCTTTCCCATTTCTATCATACATTTTTCACTAAAATAATGTGAATATACAGTGACCACAAGTATTTAATAAATAAGAAATCCCTCATGTTATTTTATAAAGGTCTGATTGAGTGACAGTTAATTCTTAAATAAGATATCGCTCTATAAATTATAAATTAACGAGTATTGAATATTTGCTGTGTATATCTCATGGTACTGTACAGATCGCATATGAAACAAAATGTACCAACATGTTCCATGAGTCTATCTCACGTTTACAGATAAAATAAAAAAGAAGTTCATTTGTACTACAGGGGGTTATTGAAAGACTTTGAATAACTGTCTGATAAGGGTTTTATCATGATAACACCTGCGTTTCTTACTGATAAGTACATAGAGTGCAGGACCTCATACTTTGTTAGCAATAAATGATCATAGACTCATACTTATATATATCTGTATTGACTTTATGCATTATATGTTCATTTCAACAATGTTTGTCCTCTCATTTTTCCCCAAGGCCTACAGTATGAAAATTCAAACTTTTTGAAGGGCACACTAATTACCAATAACCCATCTAATGACTTATTTATACTTAAGTAAAGTACTCTTTGATGTAATAAATCCACCAGTGATGGGTCTGTGTAATTACACAAGTAGACCTAACCGTAGTCATGGGCATCTCTGCTACAATAAACCAATACACAATGTATCTTTTTCCACATTTTACGACACGTCGTCAATAAGCAGTTAATTAACTCTATTCTATTCCTTTACGAGTACTTCATCATCTGTATGAGGAAGTGAGAGAAAATACGTATATTGACCCTTCTACACCAGAATGCAGACTGAGCTCTCTAATTATAGACGTCGCCAAATTTAGGATATTCAATCCAGTTCGTCGTGCGGAGGACACTTCATTTAATTCCCCTCACTTTTTCTAAAAGCTGATATTTGCCAATAAAGGCATAGACACATTGAACATCGGCAGTGTCCCTAAACATAAAATAGTTCAGCTTTCATTCCACTATATTTTAAAGATAAAGAAACACCATGCATATCCTACAGCTATACACCTAACATTGCTTCCACACTTTTTAATTATTAACAAACATGTAAGTGCCTAGATATCAATATCTTACACATAACTCTACCAGTGCTCAAGCTCCTCATCTAAATTCACATACAGTCTTGTCGGTCACGTCATTACTGTCGATGTCAATATCGTAGACAATATAATTCATCGTCACTAAATCACCCGAGGCCCTGAATTTAGGGAACCCAAATAAGTTAATTGGCGTACAATTTTCAGTATTATAATGGATTCTGTAGAAGAATATGCTCGCAGATGGGTGAAACTTTAAGACGTAGAGTTGGGTAAAACGTGTAAACCGTTTGATAAACTCCCGTATAAATAAACTAAACACATGAGGACCGGTCACCCTTCTCCCTTTGACAACCCAATTGTTAAGGAAGAACTAGAAGGAATACATTACATATATGTGTTAGTGCCGGTAGATAAAGCCTCGATTAATATAGTTTTCGTTTGCAAGGCTTACTACATCAATTGTCTTTTAGAGGAACTTTGTATAAACATAATAACAACCTAGTAGTAATCCTACTTATACTCGCTGTACACTCTCAGTGGATGAAAATATTAATAATCATAACTCTGTCTTGTAATAAAGATAGTTTGAGTTATCCTACTTATATTGAATCCCAAAACAACACAAAATCTCATATAAGACTAGGTTAATTGCAGGATCCAGTAAATGCTCCACCAACAGTAACACTCCTTACATATATAGTATATAGTATATAGTGCAAACATCACGTCGAATATATGTCGTTGAAATGTTGCGTCTCGTCTCTGTTTTTTTCCCGAAAGATCAGGATGTAGCCTTTTGAATGATGCTTATTTTGATTGAAAACAATACAAATGTTTAGTATTTACACTGCAAAACGAGTAACTGATCAAAGAGAAAATTTATGCAAGTTTAGATAGTCATTAGTAGTATAAAAAAAAATTCAATCAAATTGCTTCGTTTTGTCAGTGATCATAATGCATTTCTCTAAAAAAGTATATATTTTAGTGCATGAAAATTAAGATTTACCGATGCATTTGTACTGATTTTCTGTACATTTATTTGTAATTAATTAATTAAATGCATTTTAAAAACAGTTAAATGGAGCAACTTCGTGCATGGTTTCATCACTCACTTTCAAAAACGGGAAAACACTTATATGACCTCTAAATGTCAGTAATAAATCAATTAACTAGGAAACTTTCTTTCCAATGAGACGATGCATAAGTGATCACAGAATTCCACTGTAATTATTGTAATGAGGGTCAAGACCTTTTCAAACAGATCTTAAGACACAATGTTTAATTGTTTCACGAAATCGACGAAATGTAGTTGTAAAACCCATCATTTTGGAGTCCTGCAACGTGATGTCATACGTGCAGTTGTACATATGCTTTTCTATTATAATCAGTATTCTGTCATGTATTTTCGCTGTCAAAATTTAATGGACCTGTATCAAGTTGCATACACTGAGGACCATAGCATATCTCATTAATTCAAAAAGGGTCTTTAAAATTCAAAGTACCCAAATTGTACAGTGTAGAAAATATTGAATGTAACAGCTACATTGCCACAACCATCTGCTGAAATAAAGTAAAGAAGGAGCGTATCTGATAATGTAAATGCCGGAATACGAAGTGAGACTTGACATACGGACAGACCAGAGGTCTCCTCTTTGGCTAGCTATACTCTGCATGTCTGACTGAGACATTCAACACGAAATGGCATCAAATTGGTTATATTTTGTTTAATTTGGAAGCGAAATATATTTTCATATCGTAAGACACTGAATTCTTTATTAATTAGTAAACGACACTGAACAATTCTTTCTTGTTTCATTATTTCAAGTGGGTTTTGTGTAATCGACTATCATTCGTATGAAGCACTTTTGAATTTCCTATCCAAACTTTGCTTACAATTCAAATTTCATATACGGGAGACTGTGTGCTAGATGCTGATGAGAAGAGGTCAAAGAATCACATTAATACATAGGCGAAAATATATATCGTATGAGAGCGCGCCATGGCAACAAATTTCAAAGGATGATGACACCAGAGACGTCTATCACTTGATGAAGATCATACGTCGTGTTTACAAAAAGAAACATAGTTCTTTGTACATCTAGGAACAGAAATTGAATGATATTTTCATTCACAAAGATGTCGTCAAAGAGATCCTGGTATTTTGCACGCAAATGGGATTCTTCATAGCAAATGCAGCGCAGGTTATAGACGATTCGGACAGTAGTAATAGCAGAAGAATACGTTTCACTCTCTAAACTTCGAAAATAAATAAATAAACAATATTTTTCTAAAATTACAACATCTAAAGACACACATACACACACTGTATATCAAACCACTTAACTAAATGTAACAATGAAAGATACTATAAACTAAATATTTTTGGGTTGTTGTATTACAATTTTATTCATATTTATTTACTCGTAACCCTTTTTACAGCCTATCGATACTGGGTGTCGTTCGGTGTATTTGTTTTATTCGTTAAACTGTTCTAGTATCGCAGACGGATACATTATGTTTCACAAGGGAAGACCGAAGACATCTGATCAAGCTGTATGACACAAATCACCATAGTCATGCACATAAAACATGATAATAGTCAAATAAACACAGAAAACAGTAAAAAATGTTCGATAGTATTGCAGTTACAATACTGAATTAGGACGGTCAGCTAAAGTAACAAATGTCACTCAAATGGTGTGGTTAACCGGTTTACGGGCGCCTACATTTCCACTCATCGCAAAATCAGTACAATCAAAGGGCACATATTTCAAATTTATCAATAATCCTCCATATAGAGGACAAGGATCAACAGGTTTCTCAAGACGAGAGGTCATAATGTTTTTTTTTGGTCACACGAAACGTTTTTTGAAATAATATACTAGTATCAAAACAATGTGAAACAACATAAACATAAGTGAACCGTAATCTGCCCGTCTGTTTTATCATACATATGTTTTTTATAAGTAGATAACTATTGGATATGAGTATTGCTACTTTCAGTACTATGTAGATATGTGAGTTGTTTTCGCTCCTGAAACAAGAGATACATTAGTCCATTTGTATCTCTTGTAACACAATTTACATTTAAAGCGACATTTTAAAAACAACTAATCTCGTTTCACTTAGTAAGATCAATAAATAACAAAGTTATTGCCATTTCGAAATTGTTTAAAAAATGTCCAGTAGAATTAGCTTTTTTATTGGTTTTTGTCATGACTTTGATATACTTGTCATGTATTCTACATGTACTAAAACTACAGAAACTCAACACAAGTGCAATAAACTTGGAGTGGCATAAAACAATAACAAATCAAAAACAAACAAAACATGACATTTTATGTTACACACAAGGCGATGAGGTCGTTAATGCTGATTTCGACTGTAGCCTGATCAATTTAGTATTCATTAGGTAATCAATTTAGTGATATCGGATATGGTCTCTCGGCGGGTATGACATGTAAGCAGTTGGTGCTTACTTACAATGGTTATTAAAACTCTATGCTTTTTATAAGGTCTGGTCTTCTCATTACTTGATAATGCTTCGAACACTACGACATGAAAGATGTGTATGGCTTTATATTTTGTTTGCTTAAGATCATTGTAGAAATTGTTCATGGTAACGACCATTCCGCTTCCGCATTTACCGGGTTCTTGTTACAGATGGATATATGGATTGATTATAGTTTTACGTCACTCTACGGTTGTTTCACGTATATGGTGATGGTATTTACTTGATGCATTGCATAGACATATATATCTTTGCAACGGGCTCACCCAAGACAGTGAGTGATATTTTACGTGCCACGCCTACCGTAACACGGGATCTCGGAGTTTACTGTTTCATCGCAAAGACAGGACACTGGTGAGCTCACGACGGAAATCGAACCTGGGACCTCTTAATCACAAGCAGAGCGCCTTTTTCACCGAACCACACCCGCTTTCCTGTTATAGATATATGGTTTGTATTAGAATTTTTTTCTTATCACAAAAACAAAGATGAGGTGAATGATTTATTGTTTTTCAGCAATAGCTATCATCATCATCGTGTCCAAGTCAATATACATTTTATCAACCATTTGATCCGCTTACATATCTCTGTTCAGGCCGTTGTATATCTTTCACATTTAATGTTTTAAGTCATTAAGATAATATTGCTTGCTAGAACAACCACAATGGTTTAAATAATATAAATCAGTATTTAAAATTTGAATATGTGTACATTAATTCAGAAATGGTAATGAAATATTTGGTTTAAACAATATTTATTTAGAAAATTGCATGAATTGCCATGCGTCATGCATTGGAGCGACAGCAGCGACTTGATTGTGTCCTATCATTCGATTAAGGTGTATAAACCGAGACCCAATATCGCGATGGACTTTGACCTGTAAATAAGTCCGTACTGCTTCCGCTGGAAGTCGAAGTTTCATCATCCACTCCGCAATACATATGAAAAAGTCTTTTCTTGACAATAAATAACTTTCAAATAAACAAAGAGGTGTACAGAACATATAATTGTAATGATTCTTATTTGTGTAATTAGTGGGTAACTTTACATATCCCTTGGATTTCATGTATGATAAGCTCATTCCAGTCCAAATAAGGAGTTTTAAGTGTTTGTAGTTGGTTCAGAAAGAGAAAGCAATAACTACTATCTTAACTACAATTAACGCTAGAAAATGTTTATTTACCTTAATAAACTATATGACCCTCACCTATCGTATAGATCCCCCTTTTGACTTGCGAGTCAATGTTGATGTATTACTGACGTATACATCAATTGTTCAAGCCCAGAAGCGTGTTGCACGTGCATTAACTGAGATAATTATTCACATGGTATTACTTTTTAAACATACAGAGAGTCTTATCTGCAGTTTTACGTTTTACTATGGATTTATATACGTTGCATTTCCGAATTCGTTGTCTGAATTGAGTTATTTTTATTTTTATTCGTGCAGTATTGTCCTCGTCTGCATTCGTGTAGAAAGTGTAGTACTCACGTTTTGTATCCTCTTTACCTAATGGTCATTTACGGTAGGCACTTGCAACTGGTCTAGCCTATGAATTAAGATGTCTATAAATGTAAATTATGGTGGGTTATTTTGTTATGAGTGCCACAATATCACAGCATCAGCTGCATTCGTGCTTTTGTAGAATTTTTATAGAATGTTCAAAGTTGATATCAGTTAGGTGTAACAAAATAAAAACCTTGAAGAAAGCAGAAAATGATCACCTTGATGTTTGCATTCATCAAAATACTGTCTCACTGTTCTATTTCTTTAATTGTGATTCATTCTATGACATTCTAACTGATTTACCAAACATATTTTCCCGATACCAGACACGACACAAAGTATGCAAATGAAAGGGTTGTACCCCAAATGTATTGTCTGTATATGATATGTGTAGAGAGTATATGATACGGTAAATCTTTCGTCAGTCTTCCTGTAGTTGGAGCTACAGGTTGTCTACGATGTCCAATAATGGAACTGCTGGAGTGATCTTCCATGTTCCTCGATTTCTCCTCCAAAATGCTATATAGATGATACCAACAGTGCGATAATCGTTCTGGAAAAGCTTTAAGAATATCTGTACGATCTACATACGGTGCATTTTCAACAACTAATTTCCAAGACCTGATTATGAGATCAGTCAAGTGAGAATATGTGCACGACTTCGTCAAGAGTGTACTGTGAGAAATGTATTAGGGAAGGCGACGTGTTAAGATGTGGATATGAAGACATGTCCACAACACGTGTTCCGGTTTGGGCAACACTCAGTCGATATTCGAGAAGTGTACAAAACATAACCTTGCACGATAGTTGAAACCTTTTGAAATTCTCGCTGCAGCTAGATGAATACTAGAGATATGCAGACATTGTGATGACATGTAAAGACATGGATCCCTGCACCCAAGGAGTCAACGCACGTTACAACGCACCATAACTTTCGACTGTGTTACAGAGTCTGAATTAAATCGTATAAAACTCCAGTCAATGCTGGCCGAGTTCTTTAAAGACATCAGTTCCAGTCCTGCACTACATAACTTTTTGTTTTGAACCGGAATGCCTGAATGTAATTATATAATGACTAATACTGATAGCAGACCAGAAGAATACATGGCCGTACTCTTTATCGGTATGGATAAACGATAGGTAAAGGTAAGGCCGCTGTCATGTTTTAATTTTTGAATTTACTTACGGTGGTAAATAAAACATTAAAACATAACAAAATAAGCGGACCAGAAAATTAGCGATGTTTTGAACGAAGGTCATTGTGGCCGACCTCCGAAAACAAACCAGTAATTACATATATAAAGTGGAAAATGTTTGCGGTTACATTTCTTCTCTGAAGTCTCTGTTTCGAAAAAATCTTGCTGGCAGTGTACTTGCCAAAATGTTTGTGGCTTATTTAACATAGGTGTACATTATAATCAGGGAATGTATCTTTTGTATTTGGTTTTGTTAACAAGTAGCAATAGTTGATTAAAGTGTCTTTCAGTATCCTTGCTTAATTTTTATTATATATATATATATATATATATATATATATATATATATATATATATATATATATTATATATATATATATATATATATATATATATATATATATATATATATATATATATATATATATATATATATATATTAGTTCGTATATATATATATATTAGTTCGTATATATATACAACATCGTGACTTGTGTGAAATTTATGGGAAGATGTCCTTGAATAAATATATACATTTGAATTTTGTAATGGTACCATGAACGTCCAGATATGGTATAATTATGAATAGCAATAAATTCTAGCAATATTTGATACTGCCATATGCCCTTCAACACGCAATTCATTTATTATCAACTAAAAACCAAGACAAAGATGTACAATTCATGAATAACATTTTTGTTTATTTCGTAACATTATATTTAGACAGAAAACTCTTTAAATAGAACTATATAGTATTAAGAAGCAAGATCTGTATATAACATTGATAGTTATAACCAGGTGTGCGACCAGGTGTGTGTAGTCTGTCAAAGTTGCTCGTCCATTCTTCCACGTCTGCTGATCACGCTAAACGTGTTCAGACATATGTAACAGCAATGTAGTAATTTTTTAATTCCAGTACACATACATTCCTTTATATCTTAGTGGATAAGACAAATAACCCCATTCCACATATTTATATAAAGGCAATAACATCTTGTTTTGTTTTTAGATTCTTGTTCTACGTTACACCAATATGGTGACGGCATCTATAGTGAACTATGCATCTGGAGCAGTGAGGGCTCTCTGACATGCCACGGCTATTGGGACATGCAACTTCGTGCAAAAGACACCAACGAACTACTGGCGGGAGTCGAACCCACCAGGACCTCTTGGTAATGAGTAGAGCACTTAACCGATATATAATAATAATAATAATAATAATAATAATAATAATAATAATAATAATAATAATAATAATAATAACAATAATAATAATAACAACAATAATACTTATTTGAAAACTTTTCAAACTCAGTTTTATGCAACTATTGTGATGACGAAACAAAGATGTTTCAGATATGATCAAAGTAAAAACCGAAGAAGTACCGACGAAGGGTAAAGCATAGTCCATGGAATAAAGGGGCTCACACATTATTTATCTCCTGACACAACACAGAAAGTTTACCCTTTTAATCGATGTAAAGAATTCAACTTTTAAAATTTTTAATTTGTTTACAATATTTTAGTTTCAACCATTATTTTTTGCATTTTGTAAGTTTACTTTCTACTCAATCATATCAAAATAAGTACATACACATACATTTCATTCATTTCCCCCAATTTCAAATGGGTAGTTTCTTATAATAACGTCACGACAACTGCTTATCCTCAGGGTACATGTATGCCATTCCATTCAATTGTTCGCTTGAAACAGTATGTGTCCTCATACAAAAATTCTATAGTTCATTTTGCACTTTTTTATCCATTTTAAGACACTTTACCTTTGAAATTTGATCTCAAATTAAATGTGTCTGTACAACTGCTATTTCAAACAGCATCCGTATTTATCCAATAGAGTTTATCTCATTAATAATGGAACTGTCGTTTATTTTGTTTGTAAGTAGCTTACGGATATGTTTTGACGTAAAAGATCTCGGACATCATCTTGCAGGAGCAGTGATGATTTTATTAATCAAAATTTCATTAAGCGTGGAAGAGTAAACGAATGTATTATCCATTTCTACAGAGAGACAAATTTTCACACAGAGTATATTGCAAGGTTTATATCTAGGTGTTGTTTTTTTCTAATTTTTTTTTTTTTTTGCACTGGTCATGGAAAAACTTCGTGCTCACATTTTTTTCCAACATCAACGGCATTTACACAACAGTACAGCGAAAAAAATACTGAGAAAAAACATTTCTTTTATTTATTTATATCTGTATGAATAATTTTTCCTACGATTAAATCTCTCCACATACTTCGATCAATTTTGCAGTGCAGAGGGTGGACACTTTTGTGTTTTAATGATTAGGGAACAATCGAATTTCCAAACACATTGTTAGGGTTTAAAAGAAAATATAAGCAGGGATGTCCAATCTTTCGTGCGATCTTGCGACAGAGAGGCCAAAAGATGCGACAAGCGATTTCTCAGTAAAATCTTTTTTACTTCAATGTTTGACAAAATAATTCAAAATTTTACGTTATTCGATCCGGATAGGAGATGGTTGGTCTTCACACTCACGGCTGGCACTTTGAGAGGTAATATTGGTCTTGTTTAATAATACATTACCCAATATTAACAAACATAGCCGAGCTCTTCATTTCATTAACAAATGACAACATAGTTCACGATGTGTAACTTTTTACAGAGAGTCAGTTTCCTACACCATCTTGCCACTACCATATATCATTTAGTAAAATAAATGATGGCACTGACCTTTATAATTATATGCACATAAAGGAATATAAAACATTAAGCGGGACTGAAAAAAAAAAAACAGTGAGTAGTGCATGCCACTTATCTAACCTAATAAAATTAGTAATATACACCAGTGGTGGATTGAGCGGTCCCCAGCTCTAAATAAAAAGGGGAAAAACCAAACAAACGAGGAGAGAGAGAGAGACTATTATATTTTGTATCTAATTGTGAAAGAGCATATTATGAAAAGCATATTATAGAAGTTCACAACCTTTTAAAAACAATTTTCAAATCCGTCTATTCGTCTTTAAATGCCTCGGCACTGTCTACTAGAGGTAATGTTCATGAAAACGTCAAGATGGTAGATTCTGTTGTGTCAGATTTATTAGAGATCAGATCTGACTCATCTGTAAAATCCACCACAGATAAAGAAAGAATTACAAGGTAGCATGATAAAAATCTTAGATTACACAGCATTTGCGGTACTGACCTGGAACGGTCACTTGAAGTGACATAGGAAAATGTTAGGCCTTAAAATCACCAAATTCAAGAGCTTATTGTAGTGTTCCGTCCTAAACCTGCCGGAGACCTAAGCGGTCCCAGACTCACTGCATCAAACTAAAAAAATCTGGATCCACTCCTCTACAAAGTAAATCACTGTTGTTTTTTGTTATATTGGAATAATAGTTCATTAGTTAGCTTACCTTCTGGTGAGGAGAGTACCGGGTTCTAGTCCCACATCGGAAATAAAACCACTTCGTCATAGTTAATCATTCTTTGTGGTACTGTCTTGGGACAGTATAGTACTATAGCAGTAGAAACTTCAGTCCATGAAATGATAAGCTAATATATGTGACGGAAAAAGGTAAATATAATTAAAAATATTTACACATTTGTGGACGACCAAAAATGACCCAATTATGAATTTATGACTAAACTGTGATTGTGAGCTCAGCTTGGTGCTTCAGCAATCTGGAACCTGTGCTCCGAGGAAAAAAAGATTGGACACCCCCGTTAAAGTAATGTGACAAAACAATTAGTCATCACTTTGCACAGTGACAAGACCACCAGAATGCTTCAATAAAACATAAGATGTAACATGTTTTTGTTTATTTTATTATTATTTAGCTACGAAAGTCAATTACGGTCACGATTTTTTTAATATAAATTCAACTTACTAACTTGAAACTTCAACTTAACTATATTGAAAATCTTGAAAAATTCAAGATTCTTGAAAATGCAAGAAACTATCTTGGAAACTCAACTTGCTAACTTCAGAATTCAATATACTATCTTAACAATTTAAGATACTATATTGAAAATTCAAGATAGTGTGAAAATTCAACTTACTTATAATGGAAAATCAACATACTATCTTGCAACTTCAAAATACGCTTTATAGCTGGTCGTGACGAATGTCTGGAGAGCTAATGTCAAAGTCCTAGTGTCGGTGTCGGTGTCCGCGTTGGCAGCGTAGACAAACACTTTAACCTTGACCATATTTTCAAAACAATCAAACACAGGACTTTCATCTTTCACACGTAGATTTCTTGGGGCAAGACCTTGGCACTGGTACCATCATTTTTGATCCCATGACCTTAACCTTGACGTTTAATCTACTTTCCAAAAGCTTTAACTTTGCCCATTACAGGTCAAATACTGAGCATAGAGATTTCATATTTCATATTAGTATTCATTATGGCTAGACATTTCTGTCTGTACCAAAAAGTTTTACCCCATGACCTTGTCCTTGAAGTATAACCCATTTTTCAAAAACTTTAACCGCATCCATAATTCGTCAACTACTATGAATAGGGTTTTCATATGTCATATTGGTGTACATAACAGCTAGACTTTTTTAACCTCACGACATCCAGCTGGAACTAGGAAAACATTGAAAATACATGCTTTTCCTGTGACAATGTCCCGCCGGCGAGCTATATTGTCTTCTGACAAACTTGATACGAATTTACTTTGCACTTAAGTCACAAGGAAATATTGAGTTAAACTTTCAAGATTGTTAAGTTGAATTTTCATGATTCTTAAGTTAAAATCGAGTTAGTAAGTTGAATTTTCGTGATAGTAAATTGAATGTTCAAGATAGTAAACTGAATTTTCAAGATAGCATCTTGAACTTTTAAGTTCAAGTTAGTAAGTTAATTTTCAAAATAAAATAAAAAATTACGTGGTCCTAATTCCATACAATAAAATTCATTCCTTATTTAAGTTTTGAGACAAATGGAAAACAACACAGAGAAACTTTAGATATTTCTTTTTGTAAGAGATTTATTATACAACTACATGTATTATACAACTACATGTATTATACAACTTCTCGTGAGATGATTTATTTTTATAATGTTTGTGTACCATAACCAATATTGAAAAGGCGTGTTAATATTGTACTGGAAGAAAATATTACTGCTCTTAATGATTGAAAATTCGAGATTTTAAGAATTGTCGATATCCGTATTAAGAACTTTACGGAAAATCCGCATTTATTTCAACAGCCTAATACATTGACGACAAATTCTATTAAAAAGAAGATAGCTGACTTACATGCTAAATATGTCTTTGTTCCCGCTGATAAAGCAGGTAATAATATAATAGTTGTTTGAAAACTATATTAAATTGAAGTACTTAAAAACGAATTAAACTCCACTCATACATATGTTGAAAGCCCTACCTCAAAAGATAGCACCTTGCACGATCACCTCATGACCATGTCCGACTTCAAAATTAAAACTGATAAATCTGATCTACCAACCATGTATTGGCTCCCAAAACAACATAAAAGTCCATATAAATCACGTTTCATATCTAATTCTAGCCACTGCTCTACTACGGTACTATCGAAACATATTACGTCTGCTCTAACTGCTATAAAAGATCATATTATCAAATATTGTGATGTCACATTTCATAATAGTAACATCAATTACTTTTGGTCGATTAAAAATTCTCATGAAGTTATAGACAAACTTCTTTCGCTAAATTTCAAACGACTCAAATTTCTACATTTGATTTTTCTACACTTTATACATCTCTGCCTCATGATTTGATTAAAAGCAAGTTGCTGTCTCTTATACAATGGTGTTTTCACAGAGAATCTAAAACGTACATATGTACTTCCAATAACTCTGGATTCTTTTCCAACAAACAATATACTTCATATAAATACTGGACCTGCAAGGAATTATGTAAAGCACTAGATTTTCTCATGAATAATATTTTTGTGCAATTTGATGGCAAGATATATCAACAAATAGTTGGGATTCCTATGGGTACAAACTGCGCGCCTCTGATAGCAGATTTATTTCTTTATTGTTATGAGAGGGATTTTATGGTTTCTATTCAAAAATCAAAACGTTTTGACCTCATTGACAAATTTAATAATACTTGCAGATATCTGGATGACATTTTGGTTATCGATAACCCTGAATTCGAACAATTTATATCAGAAATATATCCACCAGAGCTCACATTGAATAAAGCTAATACTTGAGATAAATCTACACCTTTCTTAGATTTAAACATCAAAATTATCAACAACCTAATACATACTAATATTTATGATAAACGTGAGGATTTTGGATTTCCTATTGTAAATTTACCTTACTTGGATGGCGATGTCCCTCGACTCCCATCATATGGTATCTATATATCTCAATTAGTTCGATTTGTCAGAGGCTGCACCGATGTTTTGGACTTTCATAAACGAAATTTACAAATTACTACTAAACTTTTAACTCAGGGTTACAGATATCACAAGCTCAGAAAAACATTCGGCAAATTCTTCAGATCTTATTCAGAACTTCTATCTAAATTTGGAAATATTTCTTTTCAACACTATGTATCCAATGGAATTTCCCATCCTAATTTTTACGGTGATCTCGTATATAAACTAAGGAAAGTAAAAGGCTCCGATAACGTTATTTTATCATGTAATAAAATAGTCAAACGTCTCCTAAATAGACAATATGATATTGAGATCATCAAAAAGACTATAGGTCTTGTATTTGGCCCCTCTACAGCCTTATGCAGACTTTTACTTGAACGTTGCACGCTGACTAACAGGGCGGTGGGGACTATATGACGGGCCTTGTCCAAACCTCTTTCAGAGGAGACATGGTCCTGAACCTCGTCCCCTCTGACTGTTAGTCGGGACTCCTACAGATCTAGGGTCTTAGCTCGCTTTGAGACTGGCAGAGCACGGTTTCTCATGTTGATGTCGCATATATTTTTATACCATTATGTGTTTTACAATACCTTACGTGTTTATATTTTCATGACCTCTCAATATGCGATACCTGTTGACCCTTGTTCTTTACATGGAGGATTATTTATAAATTTTTAAATGTACGTCTTTTGATTGTTCTGCTGTTACGGTGAGTGGGAAGGTGGGCCGATAAACCGGTTAACCACACCATTTGTTTGGTTTTTGTCAAATTAAATGACCGTCCTAAGTCGGTATCGTAATTGCACTACAATCAAATATTTTTGTAATGTGTTAAATGTTCTATTATATTATTTATATTCATGTATTGTATAGCTCCATGGTGACTTCTGCCACATAACTGAGCCGGTAACTCCTCTTTTTTCTTTTTAATTAAGATAGCAACATATTCTTTCAATTAAATTATAAATCTTTGTCAGTAATCTGAAAAGGAGAACTATCAGAATGAATCAATTCATATCTGAGTGTTTATGCCCTTTAGATTCAAGGATAAACATGGAGTAAGCAAATGGAAAAACAGAAGTTCTCGCAGATAAGGAGCTAATAAAACCAGAAATCTATAAGAATATTAAATAAACAAAGTTTTACATAAGTAAATACATAGATTAATAAATATCTATACTAAAAAGGCATATTTGAAATTCTCCACATTTTAATGACGTCTTCGTGTTCCAGTTATACATAGAGTCTTCATTCATATTTTACAAACATAAAATCTCATCACATTTCATAAATTCATCATTTTGAACGTGAAAAAATTAGTTCCCAACATGACATCAACTTTATATATATCAAAAATATCTCTCTCTTTACGATAGGGTTGACCTTGTATTTCTCATTAAGCTAAAATGTAAAATTCTAGTTTACTATGATGTGCTATATGTACATAGTATGAATTAACATTTCAGCACTGTTTAGGATGTGTTTAGAATAATTCATTTTTATTCAGAATTCCTAGGTTTATTGTCCTTGCCTTAGAATTATAAAGTTAAATATAAACTTGAATTTAAATAAATTTAGTATAGTGATAAAGTGCTGTATCATGGTTTGGATTTATAGCAAATATGATTCGGGTTGTTAGAGTCCGTTTTGGTTTTGTAAATGACACATCACATGCATCTTGTAATTCAACGTTTTTTATACAACGTCTAGCTTATTGCTTACTCTCTTGCACGAATGCACAAACATGCCTTGCAATAATGATATTTTGTAGATTGTAGATTAATAGTTGACCAATATACATTTAATATATTGACTGATTGAATATTGTTTTATGTCACTTCACGATTATTTCACGTATATGGTGACAGCATCTGCCTGATACATTGCATACCTTTTTAGACCTTTGCAACGGACGCACCCGAAGCAGCAAAGAATCTTATACGTGCTACTCCTACCGTGATACGGGACTTCGGTTTCTACTTTCTCATCCGGAATACAGAACACTGGTGCGCCCAGAGCGGGTGTCGAACCCGGGACCTCTCGATCACGAGCCGAGCACTTTATATCCACTAGGCCACACCGCCTTTACATCGAATATATAAATGTAGGATTCTGTATATAGACCTATACTGATGTTAAACACCAGATGCCTCAAGGTCGAAACTTTGGAAGTCAAATATATACATATAGAACAAATATATATTCGACCTTGAGGCAAAAATATCTATAGAAGAAAACAATTACTGAAATAATTTACTGGTATGAGCTGAAACTATTTAGAAAAGACGGAACTAAGCCTGAGGGAGATACTTGTAGTTTTGAAATATTTTACAATCTTAACTGACAATTTGCCCAATGAATCATCATGTCAAAATTGTAGGAGTATTGTTTACCTCTATTTTTATCCCCAAACGTGTTAGTAATGGGTGATTACCAACAAGCATCGTGGAAATATTCGCGTGTTAATGACATTTAAGTAGGTGTAGTAACGCCTTCAACTCCTCTATGCTAATAGGTAAAGCATCTTTAGGCTTTACTACCAGAACACTGTCAATGGGTTGTTCATAGGTGTTCATGCTGCACTCCAGTGGTACCTTAAATACCTTTGTGATATGCCTAACCAATCTTAACCTTGACTCATGTAACGTATGATTGAGGATGTATTATTCCCTGGCGAGGTCGTTAGTAAGATTTTGTCTCTCAATAACGTAAGCACTCTACAGAAATCAAAAAGAAAATTCTGATAAAGTTTATATATATTAATCAAGTGTACAAATTCACAAGTAACGCGATTATTAACTTCGGCAGCCGCTGTTCAGTGCCTGATTAGGTTGTGGCACCTAGACAGGCTCTAACTAATGCTATGAGAGTCCTGGTGACACACTTTATTAGTTTCGTAAATACATGTTCTACCATCCTGTTATGAAATCGGTAATCTATAGATCAAAGTGCTAAAATACTAACCCCTAACAGCTACCACTACAACACACTGAAATAATTCCCAAATTACATAAAATGGCATGGTTCAATAAATTCTGATTATAATAATGTAATAAAATCGAGATTTATATGTTGTCACCAAAACTCTCTGAGAAAGCATTGTATTAATCTCTTCTGACCAGAGTGAGCATGATGAACAGTTGTCACCGGATCGTCACCAATGTCTTACCAAACTCCCACCAATTTCCACGTACTATAAACACTGTAATAACACTATCGCCACTTGAAGATTAGTAATCTACTACTCCTTTTACAACTGCTACTTGCACCTTCACCGAGATGGACCAGAGAGGCAATTGAATATGCCGCTCGAATATTCTGTTATAGACCTTGTCTCTGTTACTTCAGTGGGTTAAAGGAAACTGTAAACCAAGTTGAAGTATCTAAGGAAATACAAGATGACGATTGGGTTAGCTAATAAGTACACACATTTCGATTTCACCTCTGCAGTTTCTGTATTGATTTTAATGAAACTTGACAGGAAGCAAGTACTCAACGTATCCTAAACAAATCTCTGTTTGAAATAGTAGAATTTCTTTAAGTTTTAGGCGTTGCAGTTAGCATGTTTTACAAAATTTGCCATTGTCTTCAGGTGAGCGATATAAGACAACTTGAACTTCTTCTTAATATCAAGACAAAGGTTTATGGAAAACAAATCGATTTCCTGTTATAAAAGAGAAGACAGAAGACATTTGGCACAGTCTGACACAAATAACCAATGACATGCAGATAAAACATGATAATAGTAAAATATACACGGAAAAACATTACAAAATTATTTAGTTGTGATGCGGTTTCAATACCTAATTAGGACGGTCAATTAATGTCACAAACATTACTCAGTTGGTGTGGTTAACCGGATCACGGACGCCCATCTTCCCACTCACCACAAAAGCAGTCGAATCAAAGCACACACATTTGAAAATTAATACATAAACCTCCATAGAGAGAACAAGGATTAACAGGTTTCTCAAGACGAAAGGTCAAAACTTCTTTACACACGAAACGTTTATAGAATAATATACTGCTATAAAAATATGTAAGGCGACATCAACATAAGCAAACCGTGTTCTGTCCGTCTGTAAGCGAGCTCAGATTCAAAATGGGGTCACGACTAACAGTCAGAGGGGACGAAGATATGGACCGTGAAAAGTGTTGGACAAGGTCCGTCATAGAATCCCCACCGCCCTGTTAGTCAGTGCAACACTCAAATACAGTTCTGCACCAGGTAGTATAGGGACCCAAAACCTATGGTCTTAGCGATGATATCGAAATCATACTGTCGATTTCGAAGGCGTTTAATTATCTTAGAATCTGCCGATATAGAATTATCGGAACCTTATCTGATTCTCCTTAGTTTGTACACTAGATCACTGTAGACATTAGGATGGGAAACTCCGCTGGATACGTATTGTTGAAAAGTCACATTTCCGAATTTAGATAAAATGTCTGAATAAAATCTGTAAAATTTACCTAAAGTTTTACGAAGTTTATGATACCTATAAACCTGGGTAAGAAGTTTGAATGTAATCTGAGAATTTTTTGCGTGAAATCCAAAATGTTAGTATAATATCAAGACAAAGGTTTCTGGAAAACAGAAATGGATTTCCTGTTATAAAAGAGAAAACAGAAGACATCTGACAAAGCTGTATGACACATATCACCAAGGTCATACACACAAAACATGATAATAGTAATAAATACACGGAAAAACGACATTACGACGATTACCAAAACGATGAGTGTGCTGCGGTTACGATACCGACTTAGGACGGTCAATTGAGGTAACAAACGTCACTCAGTTGATGTGGTTAATCGGTTTACGGGCACTTTCAAACAATGATAATGTTAGCTGCTTCGTCAGCAGGTATGAAGACATAAGTATTATGCAAATCAACCATTTTCTTTTTTATAGACTGGACTGGTAAATAATGTGGCTGTTTGAATAAATGGGGATTAATTGTAAAATGTCGATGCGAATATCGATAATTTTCATGATTTCACTTTTCCAGTCATTCAAGGCATATATTTAACACCTTTTTTATGCCCCACTTCGAAGAAGGAGGTGCATATTGCTTTGTCGGTCGGTCCGTCTGTCTGTCTGTCGGTCGGTCCATTTACAGTTTACTCTCATTATCTCTGGAACCAATAAAGATATTGAATTGATATTTAGTATACAGATACATCTCAATGATATCTAGGTCAAGTTCAAACATGATTATTGATTACATGATTTTTGTCATAGTTATCCACCTTGGACTTAGAAAAATTCTTGAATTAGCAGTTTCCGCTCATTATCTCAGGAACGGATAAAGGTATTAAATTGAATTTTTAGCATACAGACATATCTTAAGTATATCTAGGTCAAGTTCAAATTTGGTTATCGTTCAATGATTTTTGTCAGAGTTATTCCCTTTGGACTTAGGAAATTTCTTAGAATTAGCAGTTTTCGCACATTATCTCTGGAACCAATGACGATATTGAATTTATATTTGATATACTGATACATCTAAAGAATATTTAGATCAAGTTCAAATTTGGTTATGGTTCAATAATTTTTATGAGAGTTATCCGCTTTGGACTTAGAAAATTTCTTAAAATTAGCAGTTTCCGCTCATTATCTCGGGAACAGCTAGGTATATTAAATTGATATTTAGTATACAGATACATCTTAAGGATATCTAGGTCAAGTTAATAAGTTATAATTAGGATACCTGTCTTTGGCATATTTATTTTGATCAAGTTTTGTGTCAGTTAATACTGATGTCTAAATTAAATGAAGACAAGTAACATATCTGTTAAACATTAGACACAAACTTTTGAATGGAACAATTTTGTTTGTGGATGTTTATGAGTAGATGACCTCTAATGTGGTCATATGAGTTCTGCCCACGTTACAAAAATAACCAGGGGGGCATATGCTACGTTGGCGGTGCTCTTGTTTACACCATCGTTTACAATAAGTGTTTAGTGATTCTTCGACAATATTAGTAAAATCTATCCTGGAAGGTAATCTATATTTTGGTCCTTTATTAAAAATCTAACGTAGATATTTGTCAGAAATACAATTAAGATCACCTGTAAAAATGTGACCCGCAGGCTGATAAATGAATTTAGAGTTATTGCATGAACAGGAAGATGGAATAGAGTTAAGAGTATTAGGATTAAATGTGACTGCATTGTAATTAACTATTAGATTTCTAATAGTTTTTTGTACTGACAGCAAATCAGGGGTGGTTCAAGAGTTTCGAAATACTGCGGAATTTGTATTTGACTCTATGATCACGAAAAATATAAGAGATATTAAGCAAATTTAAATCTTTATTTACAAATTTTATCTTGATAAATTACGATATAGGAGGAAGCGATGGTATACCTAGGTAATGTTTGTTATATGAAAATGTTATAATCATTTTAAGTCTAGATCAATCCGAATAACGTGAACTTCTTAAATCAGCCTCATCTAGGTTTTACTCTGATGACCGGAATAGATCATAGTGCATGTTGAAGTTCGTGACGACCGTTATTTCTGGCTATCTGCAGTATATCGCAAAAACAAATTATTCATAACATAAAAAATCAATTTTTTTTGGCTTTTAGACACGGATATCATGATATAAAATAATAATTTCTGAAATCAGAAAATATTTCTGATATCAAAACTTCTATTTTTGGATATCAGAAAATGATATTTGATATCAAGAAATTAAATAGAGATATATCTACTGAAATTAGAGATATCTCTACTTATTAAGAGATAAAAATGCATGTGTCTTTATTTTTTAAAATCATTAAAACATAGATATCTCTATTCTAAATATATCTCTTTTTCTCAATAGAAATATCTGTATTAAAAATATAAATATATCTATTAAAAGTAGAAATTTCTCCATTAAAATAGAGATTTCCCTATTTAATAACAGTCTTCTCAAATTTAATATCCATGTCCATAGACCCGAGTAACTATGTTTGCCACTAGTCTTATCCAAGCACTTATCGGCAAGATGATTTATAATCAGGTTTGTATAATTTCTACTTGTTTATATTAACACAACACGCGTTTCATTGTAACAACTGGTTCATAAATCACATACCCGTTTGCCACAATACCTACTGTATCTTATTAAATAGAAATAATAATTGATGCATACAGAGTCACAGTTTCCATCAAATGTAATTTATTCTAAAACATTTTAAATCGTAAGAAGCTTTCACATACGGCATACCAGTATTCGTGTACTAGAAAATATGAATTGGATTTAGTAAATACCCAACATACTGTAAATTTTATACATACATAGTGGGGAAATTCTCCTCTGGATTTATCAGGAGGAAAAATTGTCTCCAGCGTAGGATTTCCCCCATGGAGGACAGTCTACTCTAGAGACAATTTTCCGAGGGGAAAATCTACTCGGGGGGAAAGTCAACTCTATAAAACAGTCCTTTATAAATCTAAATTATTTAAGCAGATCAAAGAGACTCCTCGAAAAGTAAATAAAAATATTTACTATGCCAGTAACAATTAACTTAGCTTTTCAATTTGACAGTTTAATCTGGATTTTTTAGGGCGGAGCCCATACCTAGGGACTTAAGTCAATACAAATCGCTGTTAAATTCATCTTCAGTTTTAGAACATTTTTTTGTTTTATTAAATTAACTTATACCGCAGACGACAGACGAAAAATGCGATTTAGGTACAAATAGCTGACAGACATTGGAATAGACGGATGTCGCTAACTTATCGCACGGACTCTTGAGATCCCGAATTCATAGTCCTGGATACTGTAAGTAATCTTTTTCCCACATGTCTATTGCAAATGTCCAGTGTAACAAAACTGAATTTGCAGTACAGATACTTGACTTGCCAGATGTTAAATTTCATTTTAAAACTCTACAAGATATAATGCTCCGTTTTGATGTAAAAGATAATTTGCCACTTTACATTGCTGATGTGTCAAGCACTTTGTTTATGTAAAAATGTGTAAATATAGGTATTTATTGATATTTATAGATTGTCCTATATTTGCATGACATCTAGAAGCGATAGTATGCGTCAATGATAACAATGCATTATGTTACACTCTAAACTATAAAAGTATTGTATTCATTAAGGACAGAGATTTTTAAACGGAGTAGCATTCTGCTCGCAAGATGCTTGCTTTGACAATAATTATTTTAAGGTTTTATTTTCCATTCAAGGATATTTCATTTGAATAGAGGGTTGACTATCAGCTACCGAGTACTCCCGCTATTTTTGTTGTATAGGTCAGTAGAAGATCATTCTGCCTGATGCACTATAGAATTGCAGCGGACAAGCTTGAATTGGTTAGTGATCATTATATATGCCAAAGTCTACTGTCACACGGAAGCTCTTGAAGGTGTAAGTCTCGTCAAGTTTTACAGAAGTGACAATGAAACCATATCGAAATAGAAACAGAATGAGATGTAAATTACGAAAGTAATTGGCTTTATTTTACCGTCGTGGTTATAACAACATAACAGGGTAGGTCAACATAGATATCTGGAAATCAGAAAGGCTTGGTGATACTAAACATGATTTCAAGTTTACTCCAAATGCAATTATACTTTGTTTTCTGTCACCAAAGTTCCAGTCAAACTGTAAAGGGTTGGAGCTACGAGTTTATGTCTTTCTCTGAAAATGTACGAACTGCCTGCGATTTCTGATCATGGGATTTCTGATGATGGGGGTTTTCATCCGACTCTTGCTCGAGTTCTCCTCCACATGAGCATGAGAGCAGTACGATAATTTTCTTTTGGTTTTGGAATGAATTTCAACAACTCTGATCTGTGTACGACATTTTCTTAACAACCACACCAAGATCCCTGTACGAGTTCAGTCGAGTTTTGACAAACGTGCACGACTTGATAACGATTTAACGAGAAGAGTATGAGGACAATATGAAAGAATACAATATGAAGACTGTAAAACATGTCTACAACACGTGTTCGAGATTTTGGCGACGTCCACATGTGTTCGACACAAAAACTGGCTCGACAAATTTAAACCGTTTAAAATCTTCGCCGCTGCCAGACGTATAATGGGGATATTAGGCGACATCTCTTAAAGATGTAAAGGCATCAAGCTTTACATGATAAATGAAGAGTTGTGATGGGTGACTTGTGACGGGCCACAATTCCTGACACTGTGACAGGAGATTTAACAGTTTAAAACTCTGACTGTTGCTTGTCGAGAACTGGCGATATAAAGAGATATTTTCTATATGTAAAACATTTCAAACCGTGTACAACGGTTGAAGAATGTGGCGACTTGGAACTCGTCATATCTCTTGGTACAAACTCGTGACAGAGGGCTCAACTGAACTGTAAACGGCGACACACAGAACACTATAAATCAATTACAATATAATAAACATGCTCTTAATGTTGCCCTTTTTTAACGATAAAAATTAATAGTACTACGAACATATAAATGTATCCTACACTAAGCAGAAATCATTTCTTTTTGACAATTCAGTTTTTGATTTCCTATGGTTTTCATTTATTTTTCAAATATTGACATTCCAGCAGGCTGAGATCAATTGGTGAGATATGTGGCTCGTAATGGAAAGGTTTCGTGTTCGCCCCCGCTGGTACCTCATTGGTGTCCTTTCTCTCGAATGAGATGGTCAATATCCAGTGTGGCACGTAAGTGTTCTTACTTCTTCGGATGGGTTTGCTGCGCAGGTCTTAATGTTTGTACCATGCATCACACGGATGTCGTCACCATCGAAGTACAGAAACGGATGCCGTCACCATCGAAGTACAGAAACGGATGCCGTCACCATTGACGTACAGAAACGGATGCCGTCACCATCGAAGCACAGAAACGGATGCCGTCACCATCGAAGTACAGAAACGGATGCCGTCACAATCGAAGTACAGAAATCTTTATCTAACATAAAATAAGAATTAAACAAAAACAAAACATTACTTTCCTTCGTATACCGTAACGTTTTCTTGTTACAAATTTATCACCAGTTTGGGCAATGCAATTAATTCCAAATTCAATCAGGAATTAAATGTCAACTACTGTTTATTATATTTTAATCATATTTTAAATAATGTTTCGATATAAATGCAAATAAACCATTTATCTAAAAGAAACTGGATAAGTTAATTAATGAATGCATGGTATAAAACAATTTATCACGTGACACATGCATTAGAAAAGAAATTGCTAGGAAAGAGGGCCCGAGATAAATCAGGTATTGAAAGTAATTCATAAAACATTAGGAATGGTTTTCTTGACAAAGAAAGTAATCATAAAATGCTAAACTATGGTGAAGTTGTGAAATAAGAATATATTAATACAGAACACAATAGGAAATATAGGCGATCACGGACTCCTGGAAGAACCGGAAGTGGGATTAGTGTGAGTTAGTAATAAACGCATAGATATAAACAATAAAAGGATTAGTATGAATGGTGTGTCATGGATCCACAACGTTACAAAGGGTCTAATAAAAACATCAATACAAACGGTCTAATAAAAGCATCAATACAAACGTCTAATAAGAACAACAATACAAACGGTCTAATAAGAACAACAATACAAACGGTCTAATAAGAACAACAATACAATCGGTCCAATAAGAACATCAATACAAACGGTCTAATAAGAACATCAATACAAACGGTCTAATAAGAACAGCAATACAAACGGTCTAATAAGAACAACAATACAAACGGTCTAATAAGAACAACAAATACAAACGGTCTAATATGAACAACAACACAAACGGTCTAATAAGAACAACAATACAAACGGTCTAATAAAAACAACAATACAAACGGTCTAATAAGAACATCAATACAAACGGTCTAATAAGAACAACAATACAAGCGGTCTAATAAGAACACCAATACAAACGGTCTACTAAGAACATCAATACGAACGGTCTAATAAGAACATCAATACAAATGGTCTAATAAGAATAACAATACAAACGGTCTAATAAGAACAACAACACAAACGGTCTAATAAGAACATCAATACAAACAGTCTAATAAGAACATCAATACAAACGGTCTTATACGAACAACAATACAAACGGTCTTATAAGAACAGCAATACAAACGGTCTAATAAGAACATCAATACAAACGGTCTAATAAGAACAACAATACAAACAGTCTAATAAGAACAGCAATACAAACGGTCTAATAAGAACAACAATGCAAACGGTCTAATAAAAACAACAATACAAACGGTCTAATAAGAACAACAATACAAACGGTCTAATAAGAACAACAATACAAACGGTCTAATAAGAACATCAATACAAACGGTCTAATAAGAACAACAATACAAACGGTCTAATAAGAACAACAATACAAACGGTCTAATAAGAACAACAATACAAACGGTCTAATAAGAACAACAATACAAACGGTCTAATAAGAAGAACAATACAAACGGTCTAATAAGAAGAACAATACAAACGGTCTAATAAGAACATCAATACAAACGGTCTAAGAAGAACATCAATACAAACGGTCTAATAAGAACAAAAACACAAACGGTCTAATAAGAACATCAATACAAACGGTCTAATAAGAACAACAATACAAGCGGTCCAATAAGAACAACAATGCAAACGGTCTAATAAGAACAACAATACAAACGGTCTAATAAGAACAACAATACAAGCGGTCCAATAAGAACAACATTACAAACGCTCTAATAAGAACATGAATACAAACGGTCTAATAAAAACATCAATACGAACGGTCTAATAAGAACAACAATACAAACAGTCTAATAAGAAGAACAATACAAACGGTCTAATAAGAACATCAATACAAACGGCCTAATAAGGTCTAATAAGAACATCAATACAAACGGTCTAATAAGAACAACAATACAAACGGTCTAATAAGACCAACAAGACAAACGGTCCAATAAGAACATCAATACAAACGGTCTAATAAGAACATCAATACAAACGGTCTAATAAGAACAACAATACAAACGGTCTAATAAGAACAACAATACAAGCAGTCTAATAAGAACATCAATACAAACGGTTTAATAAGAACATCAATACAAACGGTCTAATAAGAACAACAATACAAACGGTCTTATAAAAACATCAATACAAACGGTCTAATAAGAACATCAACACAAACGGTGGTCTAATAAGAGCATCAATACAAACGGTCTAATAAGAACATCAATACAAACGGTCTAATAAGAACATCAATACAAACGGTGGTCTAATAAGAACATCAATACAAACGGTCTAATAAGAACAACAATACAAACGGTCTAATAAGAACAACAATACAAACGGTCTAATAAGAACAACAATACAAACGGTCTAATAAGAACATCAATACAAACGGTCTAATAAGAACAACAATACAAACGGTCTAATAAGAACAACAATACAAACGGTCTAATAAGAACATCAATACAAACGGTCTAATAAGAACAACAATAGAAACGGTCTAATAAGAACAACAATACAAACGGTCTAATACGAACATCAATACAAACAGTCTAATAAGAACATCGATACAAATACATAACATGTAGGTATGTCGATTTGTTTTGATAATTTATAGGAAACACATCATCAATATATCAGAATGTTGAATTAAAGGTCATTGCCAGTTACTTTCTATCATCTTCATAGTACTCCAATTAAGACTCGGTGTCAATTATAACAAAATTGGATAACCGAACACAAAACATTTATGTTTGCAAATAACCTTTCTCGGTGTAAAACAGTTATCAATAAAGTTGAAGAGTAGATATAGCTATCCTTCAGTAGATGGTGATTGATCATGGCGTAAAGAACAGAAAAACCGCAGTTTCATATTTCACAAAGATTTGGACTTGGGGATTTCTTTCCTTTTTTTCCTCTCTTTTTCTATTGATATTAAAAATTGAAACTATTTGTTGAAAAGATTATGTTATTTTTAGTATTACACTTCCAATTTTTTTCCGTTAACTGCAGATAATATTTCGGAAAGATGGATGAAATAGGTTAGGTTGAGTAAATGTAGAATTATCTGTTTTTATCGTGAAAAGCACTTACCGAGCACATTACAATGTTATGATACGATTGCATACGGCTGTATAAAATGTATTCCTAACTCGAAAAACTTCAATCTTCATACATCTACCAGCATTACGACAGAATAGTTGTATATATCTTATAAACGCACGTATTAAGAAACATAGGGGTTACTTACATCGCACATGACGTTTTTTAAAATGTTTATGATAGTCCGTTACTTCATTATAGCTTTGTTTGTAGATAATATCAAAGTATATAGTTGGATAGTGTTGGAAATAATATTGAAGTATATAGTTGGATAGTGTGGACCGGAATGCGTGACAAGTGTCGTTGACCCACCATGTCATATCATTCAATGTATTCTATGATCATATGTTGTCAAAAACCTCAGATCTATGAAAACAGTAAAGGCAAACATTTTTGTCAGGTAACTGACCCGTTATATGTAACCTACACAAGAAGTTCAAATTCAAGTTCTTTGTTTCCTTATGTCAAATGGCACATCACTCGGCAACACGAAATATATAAATGTAAGTACAAAAATGCAATGATCAGTTGGTTTGCAATACACGTATTATGAACACGTATATATAACATGGAGGAAAAAAAAGTTTATTTCTATCATATATATATAAAGCTGAATATCTATGCATAGAAAGCGATGAAGTGCACTACATAAAATCACTTTTCTTCTGGAGGTTAGTTGGAGAAATTTCTCAAGGTTAAATAGCGTTTTTTTAACAGTTTGGACTTTTTATCATTTCATACCTTTGTTATAGTCCTCTCGAAAAGTGAATAGATTTTGAATATGGTATTTAATTTGTAACAGTGCATACTGTGTTATGGAAGTTAAAACGTCATTATATGCAGTATATTCATAACGAGCCAATAACAATTGTAAAAAATGTGTCTACATATGAGAAAAAGATAAAAAAAAATTATTGACAAATATGGCCAATGAAATAGATATAAGTACTTATAATTAGACCTACGTATAAGTATACGCTCGAAGCAGTGAACGGTATACATATACGGCGGGGAACGTAGATTCACGTTTAACGTAAGGTTACACGTTCTTATTTCCTGCGTTACCGTGAAGCCGTGTGATAGATGTTTATAAATAGGCAATGAATGGAAGATAAGGAGTAGTAGACAGACAGCTGACGAATGAGGTGTGTTTTATCTCCGCCCCTTCCAACTTTAATCTACTGTCCACTTGTCAAGAGAAGATACACTAATGTTAATCGGCTATTCATTTACTTAAAACGTATTGTGGATTAAGGTGTTGATACTTTTCAGCAGATAATATCAGAGACAGGTAAGTGGAAAATCATCATTTTATCATAAGTATACTTGTTGAAATATTTAACGAGAATATAAATTGCTAGATTACAGCATAAATTGCAAATAAACCTTTTTACGTAACATGTAGAAGGAATGATAATAATGCATATATGCCAGTCATGGTTTCTCCTTAAGGCTTTAATGAATATATGTGCTTACCAATGCATTGCAAACGTTGCACAATATTTTGAACAAAAAAAAAACGATATAAAAGTGAATATTCCTTTAAATGATTCTTTAATAGAAACGCTGACATTAAAGTTCTGTTTATTTTGTTAAATTTCTATGCCATCGTTGGATTTCTTTTGTTTGACGTCAATCGACAGCCATCAAGTATTTCCGTGTACGATAAAAATAATGAGTAAATTGACGTCACTAGTCAAAGTAAACGACTAAATGAAGGTAACACGTCTGGTAAATTACTTTACTGACAATAAACAAAGAATCATTGGTGGCTGCAACAAAAATATGATAAATTATGTCAATAAATGAGCCAAAGACTCCATGAGTTGATGCTTATAAAGATACGGTTGAATTACCTAGAGAGAGAACATTATATATTTGTGGTACGTTTCGTACAAAACCCAATCGGCAGATTTCTGTAGGATTGCTCTCATATTATAATAGAGGTCATCATTCTATCAGTGATTATTATGCAGCTAGTTATTATGTTGTGACTAGTATCATATGCCATATATTAACACCCAGGCACTGGTCAATGGCAAGTTGTCCGTATTGTACATAAAAAATTAATACCTTTTATAGGTAATACAAACATAAGTCAGTGACTGGTACTTTAACAGGAAATACTGCCATTTTCCATTCAAAATCTAGTTTGCGTGTACTGAGTAAAGAATACACAAATTTAACAAAAACCTCAACGATTGTCGTAAATATGTCATATCCGTGTACCACATCCTCGTACGCAACCGGATTGTCAAGGCTCATTTGAAGAAATTAAGGTTTTCAAAACAACGATGAGAGGTCGATAAATTTTTATATTAAATGATATTTAGTTATGTCTCTTGCTACATACATACAAGCAGTAATTTGTACACATTAAATTTAAGTCGTTCGAAAATTATCAAATAACGTTAAACGTGTTACTGAAATACTAGACGACGAATATCGACTTCTCGGATTATGATGCCCTCGAGACTGTTTGGTTCGCCAGAATTAACGTCTATTTTGCAGTATAAATGAAATAAAAAGAAATGTAAATAGATAATTAAATAATTCATATTCTATTGTTTCAAAGAATAAAGTGGGTTAGTATGTTGTCTATTTGTTCTCCGATATTGTCAGGTACATAAACTTCTTCTTAATATGTTTTCTTTGATGCAATCACACCCTTCCTCATTATATCTTTCCTCGATGAAGTGTTTCTGCATGATGACGTTGATGATCACATATAAACAAGGGCACAATCACAGGCTAATATGGATGTGGTGAAAATCTCCATCAAGAACTCATAATGCAGTAGGTACAAACCTCCTATGGTATCTTAAACACTTGACTTAAATTCGGGCGATCTAGTTACGATCCTTTAATTGTAGCCAATTTGTTAAAGAGGCTGAAACTCGATGTTTCAATGTCCCGATATAAAGTAATAAATTTAAGAAAAAATACAAATCGTTAAAACAAGGTTCCTTTACCAATCGAATTTTGAAGTAAATCCATGCAAGTATGAAAAATAAATGAAATTAATGAAAAAGAATAAATTCGAAAATACCACTGTATGTCCGATATTCAAAGTTTAGCTAAAACACAGCAAATTCAGTGGTGCTAGTTTCAGCAAGAGCAATTGCGAATCCCGTATGCCACAGTGTCAAGAGGTTTCGAGTCTCCTGTCTCTGCAATTTATACCCGTCGCAAATGCTTCGCAGAAATCTCTCTTGTTCGGTGGTCAGGCCATATAAAACTCCACTCTCTATGGTCGTGTTCAAGAATATTAAATAACGTTCTGGAAAGGGGTACTCCGTAAAGTCAAACAGTATCTTCGTATCGACTATAGAACTTCTTCGATGACAATTTCATGTGTTCGATGACGTAGTCGTTTGTGAGTAGTTCATTTGTTAGTCGTCTTGCTCTTATATAAAACAAGGTCAAGATATTGTATCAAAATGAAATCAATGAAACAAGTTTAGAAACGATTCATATATATAATAATACAATATAAATATTAGTTTTGATTCGCTATTCATCGACTAGCGGAAACTGTATATATTTTGTATTTGAGAGTGTCAGTTATAATATGACATTGGCTAGAAATATGAAATATTTTCTATCTGTCTGTCTGTCCGCCTGCCCGTCCATCCGTTCGTTCATCTATCCGTCCGTCTATCTATCTATCTATCTATCACCCACACGCAGTATATACTTCACTCTGCTAGCTGAATATTCATGTATATATTGTACTATCTGACCCGAAGTCGTGATATTCTATTATGTACCTGTTTTGCTTACATTTACATACTGTATAAAGTCTTAGCTATATAAACCGGATAATAATTTGTCGATAAAAATCATTATCATATTATATAATTTAGAAATATCCTGAACAAACGAAGAAATTAAATGTTCTGGCCAAACTTTTTAAATTTCACCAAGTTTGTATGAAATATTTGCCCTTTCGGAGTTTGTGGACCGTGGAATTTTTGCCTTGAACGGAGTCCGAGACATTTATGTCCACGATAAAACCCTACATGAAACTGGTCAGTCTTATCAATCTGACCAAGCGTCTGTGTCAATGTGGTAGTAAACATGATGTTCACCCCATAAAGCTTGATAAATCGCGCATGTCGAACAATAAACGATATATTTATAAAGTGTTGTTTCTATAGCGTGGGTCACAAATAATGAAAGTTTCTATTAAAATTTCTTGATTCGATGTTGTTTCTTGAAGTATGTCTCTTGTTTTTATGTCTTTTTATGTCCACAGAAAATTAAGCAAAAAATGAATTAAAAATCATATTTAAACTGGTGAAAGCCAGTTGAAAATCTCTAGATCTGATGCGAAATGATGTCATCTGTCAATATTCTATTGATAAAGCAAATCATTACGCATTGTGTCAATACTGCAAGAAATACTCTGTAAATGACAAAAACAACAAACATTTCACCAATGCCTACTATCAAATATTTATATAATATATGTAGTTTATACTAAATTTAAAACTATCGTTATAGAAGGAAAATAGTCTTATTTGAATTATTTTGAAATGCTTAAATCCTGCAGTAGGATAGTTGTGGGATCATTCGTTGCAATAATTTATCTTGAAATACATACATCGCTGCTGCAGAAATAAAATAAAATATTCTATTTATCGTGATTGTGATCACTCCTCATGATAAGACTGTATATTATATAGGTTGCTCGTTTATAAAGGAGAGGTGACAAATCACGCAGTCTAATTTTATATCCAGGAAGAAATAAAATGTTTGAAAATTTTGACATTTAGCTTTTGTGACGAAAGAAACCACAGCAGATAAGATTTTCTTCATTTATATTAGAGGATTGAGCGATTTGACAAGTTTTTAAGGGCATTTCCTTGAAAAGATTTGAAGGTCTTGTTGCACACAGTTAAACCTTTCAAGCAATTACCATAATCTAGACATTGTTTTGTGTATTGATGTAGCTCCTAGTAATACATCATTAAAGAGAACACTCTTTATGCAGAATAAATATGTTTTAAATTAGGTTTTGCGATTCATACCGTTTAAGATGACAATACCGGTTCCCAGTTATGGATGTACTATAATATTATGGTCCATTAAATATTAGGTGATTTTCTAGTGTTGCCTTTAAGGAGACATGTTTGACACATTTAAGGCAAATAATGATGACTGTCATATAGTATGCATATTATCGTATGGTATTATGTCAATTCTTTGTCATATATGTTCATCTCCTTGATGTTGCTTCTTTGAATTCGATTCCTGTTTTGGGACAGGTGGGTATGTTTTCATGCAGAAGTTTTGAGTTTCCTCGGTCTACTCTGTACTGCTCAACACTGATAGTCAAGAGAAACAACTCTGGATGGACGTTGAACAAAGACACAAATGGCATTATCCTGGTCATTTATGAATATATCTAATGGATCTTAAATCCGGGAGTAATGAATACCAAAACTTTGAAAATCTTGTGCTTCTTATAACGAGAATGTTCATAATGAATAGCCATGCACACAAGTCCAACATTCCTTAAAGCATCAACGAACAAAACAAGAACACCTCATTGAAAAAGTCGATATGGACTTACCAAAGCCGTCATATATATTGCATTCCTATGTGTTATTTAACTGAGTCTCTGTTACGTGATTAACAAATAGGGGACCAAAGCTGTAAATGGAGAAGCTTATAATAGTAAAATATTTATGACAGTTACATTAACCTTACTCTGTAAACTTTCGTCCTAGAATGCTGAGCATAGTTGAATAATAAGATGGGTAAAACCCGATGAAATGAAAATCATTCCAAAATCTGGAGTCTCTTGTGGACAATGAAATATCTGATGCATTATGATTTCACATAGTTTTCTTCGATCTGCACTTACTCAACGCGAGGCTGAAGACGATTAAAAAGTGTACCAGTTTACATTGATATGCCTATGTGATCACAAAGATTATAATTGGTGTTTGTATGCAATTTATTCAACAAACGACACTATCTTAATAACGAAAAAGCATTTAAAGAAATTATGTAACCTCATGGTAAAAGTTGTAATAAATTGTACTTTTCTAGGAAAGTGTCGATACATTTAGACCAGATCAGAGAAGTAAGTGTGATTGATGGTTCCCAGTGAGCGATATCGCCAGGCCAATAACTCTACAGCTCACTCTATACAATGTATAATAATTATTTTCCCTAATGATACATGACGAAACGTTGTGGTTAAAATGCATTAAAAACTGACATGGTGTGCAGTCTCTGGGTTCCCGTTACACGTAATATAAGGGCATTTAGCAAGATCCAGGTTTATAATTCAACTTTGCTCCTCGTTTGTTTTTCCGTGTACCTGTACTAAGATACGAAACGAAGTTGTATTGTTTATCAGTCAAGAAAAGTGAAAAACCATAGTAGAAATAAATGGAAGAAAATGGAAATTTAATATAGGCTTATCTAGAAAATCACGCACAATATATTTTTACGATTAGGTATGTGTAACGCATTTATTCAAATGCGCGTTTGAACAACGTCACAGAAGGGTTTTAGAACATTTCTTATGCTTAAGTTTTCCTTATGAAAAGCTGTTATCCGTGTTAGAATTTATTGTTGCCTGAGTGATCAGAGATAAGTATAACTTGTTCAGGAAAGCGATTAAGTTTTTACTTATGAATTTTTTACACATTTATTATGACGTCAGATTGTATGTGGGCATTTCAGATGGAAAGATATACACTGAGGACTGTTTGTATTCTGGAAGTCGTCCGTTAAGTATAAGTGGTATGGGTTTCTTGCTTTGAAGCCATGAATCTAAACACTAATACGAAGACTTGACGAACACAGCAATGAACATAACCCCCCCCCCCCCAAAAGCAAACAAAAACAAAAACAAAAACAAAAACCCCCACAACCCCCCCCCCCCCCCAAAAAAAACAAAAACAACCCCCTCCCCCAAAAAACAAAAACAACCCCCCCAAACCCGAAAAAAAATTAAATAAATAAAACCACGAACCATGGGCCATGGAAGAGTGAGATTCTTTCGTAAATTGCTTACTTGTACGATGACTCCCACTCCCCACAAAGTTATCAAAAAATCAAACTACAAATGCAATACTAATGCCGTCAGAAAATAAAGAGTCTTAACATTTGTAAGAATGTGTTCGTTTTCTCAAAGTATTGGTGATCAGGAACAATTTTTTGACAAAATGTATAATAGTATATTTAGAAGATTTGGAGGGTTTCATATTTCACGGCAGCATCGCATTTTTGATTATTATACACAAATGTACAAAACATTTAAGAATTTTTAGAAGGAATAAGTATGCATATATTATCACACTATGAGATATTTATGTATATAAATATTATTATTATGCAATTACAGTGGGTTTTGCTAGTTAGAATCATAATTATGTAAAAAATTCTTAAATGCCCTGTAATCCCTAAAATCAACCTGAATTAAAAACGGACTATACCTTTACCTGTATTAATGTCTGGTAACGCCGCGAACATGACGTTTATATACAGTGTACCTACATATAACTATGCCGTGTTTGCTGTTATGTCCAAATTTTGCAAATGAGATATTTTTATTGATCGTAGAAGTCTACATTTGAACTGCATGTTTGAGAGGAGACTGCCTGGCGACCAGCACTCTCCTGACATGTTTCTTGACATGACATCCCAGTACACACAGTAGGAAGCGGATGTCACCGTCTATCAATCAAACAATTACATGTGTATTGAATTTAAACATTTTGTCTTAACAATATTTGAATATTTGCATTAATCATCTTTGTTTGTTTTGGAATATTTGGGATATTTCAGTCACAATGAATATTCATTAAGGTAATTTGAAACACTTCTGAGATATGTCGTTAACATTTCATGATTCAGTTCTCTTCACAGGAAGACAAAAGTATTCAAAAATACGTTTTGTACCATTTGTATCTTTCCAATTATATCTTCATGCTTTGCATACTGAATTTTGGGATATGAAGGAACAAATATTGCTATGACATAATACACGCAAATTATAAAAAAAAATTACACAAAAAGTATCCATTAACACGCGGTATGCTAGTATGTTAAACATCGCAGTATCTAGTACTGGGGCTTACGCAGTATCTAGTACTGGGGCTTACGCAGGATCTAGTACTGGGGCTTACGCAGTATCTAGTACTGGGGCTTACGCAGTATCTAGTACTGGGGCTTACGCAGGATCTAGTACTGGGGCTTACGCAGGATCTAGTACTGGGGCTTACGCAGTATCTAGTACTGGGGCTTACGCAGGATCTAGTACTGGGGCTTACGCAGGATCTAGTACTGGGGCTTACGCAGGATCTAGTACTGGGGCTTACGCAGGATCTAGTACTGGGGCTTACGCAGGATCTAGTACTGGGGCTTACGCAGGATCTAGTACTGGGGCTTACGCAGGATCTAGTACTGGGGCTTACGCAGGATCTAGTACTGGGGGTTACGCAGTATCTAGTATCAGGGCTTACGTTACGTACGTAACGACGTATCGTAGTAAAAATTCATAAACCTCTGAAATTTAGACGCGAAATCGACACCCGGCGGAAATAAGCGCCTTCTATATACAAGTCGGAATTTTTATAGAGATGCAAAATGTATACTATACAAACAATACAAATAATATGTCAGAAATATCCCATTATAAAGCTATAACAGCTTGTTTGATTTATTTAATTAAAACTGCATTGTACAATGCTAGCACCATACAGCACACAATTAAACATGATAACCTGAAATGTTTTATGATACAAGTGTAATAATAACATCAACGCAACACGACATCACCATGATACTTATTACATGACAAAATGAAGTGGTTTATCATACAAGTGTAATAACAACATCAACGCTACACGACATCACCATGATACTTATTACATGACAAAATGAAGTGGTTTATCATACAAGTGTAATAACAACATCAACGCAACACGACATCACCATGATACTTATTACATGATAACCTGAAGTGTTTTATCATACAAGTGTAATAACAACATCAACGCTACACGACATCACCATGATACTTATTACATGATAAACTGAAGTGTTTTATCATACAGGTGTAATAACAACATCAACGCTACACGACATCACCATGATACTTATTACATGATAAACTGAAGTGTTTTATCATACAAGTGTAATAACAACATCAACGCTACACGACATCACCATGATACTTATTACATGATAAACTGAAGTGTTTTATCATACAGGTGTAATAACAACATCAACGCTACACGACATCACCATGATACTTATTACATGATAAACTGAAGTGTTTTATCATACAAGTGTAATAACAACATCAACGCTACACGACATCACCATGATACTTATTACATGATAAACTGAAGTGGTTTATCATACAAGTGTAATAACAACATCAACGCTACACGACATCACCATGATACTTATTACATGATAACCTGAAGTGGTTTATCATACAAGTGTAATAACAACATCAACGCTACACGACATCACCATGATACTTATTACATGATAAACTGAAGTGTTTTATCATACAAGTGTAATAACAACATCAACGCTACACGACATCACCATGATACTTATTACATGATAAACTGAAATGTTTTATCATACAAGTGTAATAACAACATCAACGCTACACGACATCACCATGATACTTATTACATGACAAACTGAAGTGGTTTATCATACAAGTGTAATAACAACATCAACGCTACACGACATCACCATGATACTTATTACATGATAAACTGAAGTGTTTTATCATACAAGTGTAATAACAACATCAACGCTACACGACATCACCATGATACTCAACGCTACACGACATCACCATGATACTTATTACATGATAAACTGAAGTGGTTTATCATACAAGTGTAATAACAACATCAACGCTACACGACATCACCATGATACTTATTACATGGTAAACTGAAGTGTTTTATCATACAAGTGTAATAACAACATCAACGCTACACGACATCACCATGATACTTATTACATGGTAACCTGAAGTGTTTTATCATACAAGTGTAATAACAACATCAACGCTACACGACATCACCATGATACTTATTACATGATAACCTGAAGAATCTCGTATTTTCGTAATTTTGATAAAATTATACCCTGATGAATAACTTTTGTAATCCTGGGTCTGATCCCAGATGGCGAGAAGTGTACGCCTTTGTAATCGATTGAAGGTCAATGGTACTTCTACCTCCGAGTCCCTAGCCACGTAACACAAGTCGTCGTCGCGTAGATACAATAGTCCGGCATTATCCGTCATTAATAACAAAATCAGCAATCATAAATATTTTACACATTTTTTACATTACGTGGTCTGCACTACATTTAGCACCTCAGTCATTGACATGAACGATACAAACAAGTAGTTTAGTGGGCATGACAAGCAATGCATGAAATATAGAATGAATGACAATGTGAAAATGTGAATACACCTGTTATTGCTTGTAGTCCCCCTTGTGCAAGCAGTCCCATGAAGCTGAGATAGTGATGAAGTCAGTTTTCCCCATTCAGTACAGGTCAGTTATCAAATTAAAAGTTTATACAAATAGACCATCAGAGCTCACAGTTTTTCAAGCTCCAGTGACCAAGGAGCTAATCTTGGAATCATACAACAACCTATTGACTGAATCTGACACTGTCGTGCAGGAAAGTCGTAGTATGAGATGGTAAAATCTTGAAAAGTATTGACAACACAGTAATTTGGAAAAATGAGTTCTTTCCGTTCTTTGCAGAGTTTAAGGGTCATTTTGATACATCGCATGTGTGTGTGTTTAAATTGTTCTCGACAAATTCCAGCGCAACAAATTGGTACGTTTCGTGATCATTGTCATGATTATAACGCCAAAGCCACGCTGTTTGAATATTCAGTATCTCGTCTCTATCTGTCCTCGTCGACGGGACAGAGATGCAAGAAGTCATTATGCAGTTGTCGTTTGAAATAATAATTATTGCTTATTGTTGCCACGTTTCAAAGAGCCTTACATTTTAGTACTCTTTTCTGATATATCTTCATGCAGCGCTTACGCAATAAAGTGTCAAAATCTAAACTCACAACAGAAAATGTCGATTACATTAAGACAAGGGCATTGGCTGCTAGAGTAATGATATTTGCAAGCATTCTACAAAACTGCGGCTTACATAACACAAAACAGTCACAGAATAAATTTAGTTATAAGCTGCCATTAATAAGTTCGTTTATCTATTTAAACACAGAAATTTATTTGCAAAATAAGTGCCCATGTCTACCGTAACATTTAACATATATGGACTGTTTTGTTGCTCAGTGTATTTTACACTTGTATTCAAGAACGTGTATTATATTGATCTACTTTTCCTGATCCAGTTAATTAAAAAAAAAACCCAGATAGCACTTAGATATCCCTCTCTGCATCACACGTTCCACTGCATAGATCAGCATTTTCAGACATGAACTAGGGAAGTCCCACCATCCTACATATATTACAAAACAGACAGAGACAAACACTTTATATATATAGAAAAATGCAGATGAGAAAGGGGGGGGGGGTGCTAAACTCCGCCCTTTAGTTGTAAAATTTTCTAATTGCACCTTCATAAGCAAATATAAAAAGGAGCGCAACTCCAGTATCTTCCCCTCTGAGCCACGATTTTATACCTAATTGTTTAGTATGTGTTAATAACATGTAGACTGTGGTAAAAACATCAATAATTGTTTGCAATACCTAAATGGTAGTCACATACTATACACGTGCGTATCCGTATATTATGTGATTCTAGTATGTAATGCTCGTCGACCTAACTGACATGTAACAATTTTTTTCTCTTCCTGAAATTTCTATCATGTCGAAAACTTTCAGTTACTTATGTAAAGCAATTAGCTCTTTTAGATAACATTACTGACTATTGCTCCTCTAAGAAAAATAAAAAGAATCCAAAATAAATAACTTGTTGGTGCTGTTTGGTTGTGCGACGAGACCAGACAAATGGTATGGTATGAACCATTGGATGTTTATATGAGATGCATGAACATCCTCTTTTGGTAATTTCTAAGGAGTATGAAAAAGGTAAATACCGAGCTTTTACGCTTTCGTGAGATGTATTAATGCAATACATTACATGCTACTCGCTCATCAATTGAATAAGCAAACAAGGCTAAAAACTTTCGTAAAACTTCAAAATAGGTTTAAGGGCTCCACAATTAATCTTTATAAGTTTCAGCCTGTTATGATTCCGAAGAAACCAAAGCGTTATCAGTCTTCATTAGATGTTTTTGTAGCTTCCTTTCTGTAATTTGCATACAGAATAAATTCATTTCTTATCAAGAGCTTGTAAGGTGTGAATGACCTTGTCAATGGTATGATACATCAAATACGTCATTTTTCATCGAGAGACGCATCACTTAGACATTATACAGAGGGCTAGAGGACAAAACTTTTTTTGTACTTTACATGAGTGTCTGTGACTGGTATAACATTCTTCAGACTAACCTATACTACGACTAGATATAAGAATACATGATATATATACTGAAGATATCTGTATCATTACAGGCACAAAGCGATTTCCTTGTAAAGCGATGACGTTTTCCCGTATCTTATAATAGTGCATGGTGTAATCATTTTATGTGTTCTAGATTGTGTCACCTGCAAAACACATCGACATTTAGGAATCGCAGGTCTGTCATCTCTCCGTTT
The DNA here is from genome assembly GCA_035048485.1 of Pteria penguin. Taxonomy (NCBI): domain Eukaryota; kingdom Metazoa; phylum Mollusca; class Bivalvia; order Pterioida; family Pteriidae; genus Pteria; species Pteria penguin. Next base: position 20,239,262 of record CM068580.1, on the reverse strand, counting down.
GTCATGCCTCTGCTTTTTCAGACAAGTGTTCCTAAAAATACGACAGTCTAACTTGTAATAAAAAATACGACAACAATATAAAGCAAGTATCAGACATTTCAAAGTCTACAGAGCAATCGAGTAAAACATTATTTGTACATATATTATGATGTAAAATACTAAAGTTACTGATGCAGTGTCACTGTAACTCTTACAAAATGGAATTTATGAAAGAGAGGTAACCAGAGGAAGACCAAAGTATCCAGGAGTGAACATCTCCTGTTTGGTAGGATTAAAGTGCTCAGGAGTGAGTATCCTGCTTGGTAAGATTAAAGTGCCCAGGAGTGGGCAAGTTTTGTTTAGTAAGACCAAGGTGTCCAGGAGTTGAGCATGTACTGTTTGGTGAGACTAAAGTGCATAGGAGTAAGCATCTCCTGTTTGGTGAGGACTAAATGCCCAGGAGTGAGCATCTCCTGTTTGGTAAGACCAAAGTTCCTGGGAGTGAAAGAGTAAAAAAGAGAAGAGTAAAACCAAGTACACAGGAGGAGTAAGACCAGGTACACAGGAGGAGTAAGACTATGTACACAGGATGAGTAAGAACAGGTACACAATGGGAATAATACCAGGTACCCAGGAAGAGTAAAACCAAGTATTCAAGAGGAGTAGGAACATGTATAAATGAAAAAGTAAGACCAGGTACCCAGGAAGAGTAAAACCAAGTACACAGAGGAGTTAGACCAGGTACAGAGGAAGAAGTAAGACCAGGTACACAGGAGGAGTAAGACCATGTACATAGGAGGAGTAAGATCAGGTACGCAGGAGGAGTAAGACTAGTTACCCAAGAAGAGTAAGACCAGATACACAGGAGGAGTAAGACCAAATACCAAGGAGGAACAAGACCTGGTACGCAGGAGGAAGACCAGGTACAGAGTAGGATTAAGACCTGGTACGCAGGAGGACAAAGACCAGGTACCCAGGAAGAGTAAAACCAGGTTCACAGAGTGATGTAATGAAAACAACATTCCCTCACAAATCTGTAATTAAGAAGGTAGAAAAATCTTCGTGCTTTTGTACCTATATCAAACTCTGTTTTACGTCCTAAGAAGTAAAATAGAGATCTTCATTTGAGACTAAACGACTCGGAGCACAAACCTTGTTCAAACAGTTCGGTTATATTGTTGTACTATTTCTCAAGGTAGGTCGTGATGAAAGCGCATGTGCAAATTGCATGTTATTTTGATAAGCCATGGCGCAAAGCGTACATATTACTATGTGGTAATGTGGGACTATTGTGCAAAGTTTTGACTTTTGACTTTGCATAATGAGTAGTTTTTTTTTAGATGCCAGAATACCAAGGGATCGTGGAATCGAAACACCGAAGTTAAATACGAGAAACTGGGGTCGTTTGTAATTCGAGTTTCCCTCCTACTGACAAATAGTCGATATACAGAGCTGTGTACAATTTTCTTCCATGTTTGATTGTCAGGAAACGTACCATTACTAAGCACTAAGCCAAGTAGTCAGAAAATAAATCAATCCATATTCAGATATAATTTGCAGAATATCTGGAATAAATCCGAATTGTCTTCCTGTCGTGGGTAGAGTTTCTACAATAATATGGAACACTTTTATTTTTTCCTGTAGTTTTGTACTTTTACCAGTAAAACATAATAAACATTATTACATGCATAAAAAGTACATCAGATTTTTTGGATTTAGATGTATTGACTTTCATGCAAATAAACTTCTGTCATGAAGTGTCATGCACTAGTACTGGACCAGTTCCCGGTAAAATGTTGAAGTTTTTCATCAATGATTTCATATACGAGTGCTGATTGATATATTGCGAGCCTTGTATTTAAGGAGGTTTGCTGGGATTGCCTTTTTATCCATACTATTCCCTGACTATTTAAGACCGTGTATCCGAATACTGGTGTCATTTGGTCAGTTTATATCAACGAGCTAACACTCTAAAGTAAACAAGGCAAGTGACTTTTGCAAAATGGACAAATCGTGAAAGAGCAGTGATCTAATATTTGCTAGATCTTCCTAACTTTCTTCAGAGATATGTTGCTATGAATGAATTGTGGGTCCATCATATCACCCCAGAGGCCAAATAACAGTCTAAACAATGGAAGCACTCCGGTTCACCCCTGCCAAAGAAGGCAAAGACCATTCCATCAGTTACAAAGGGTATGGCCTCGGTTTCTGGGATCTTGATGATATTCTGATAGTAGATTATCTCCAAAAGGGACAATCAATGACACATACTATGCATCACTTTTGAGACAGTTACAGGAAAATATTAAACTCAAGCGCCGCAGAAAAATCAGTAAAGGTGTGGTCTTCCACCAAGAAAATGCCCCTATTCACAAGTCTGCCATTGCCATCGCTGTCATTAACGATTGTTGTTTTAAATAAATTAAGCATCTGCCTTATTCGCTTGATCTCGCTCCATCAAACTTTCATTTATTTCCAAAACTGAAAACGGCCATTTCCGGTGCCCACTTTCAGTCCGATAATAACGCCATACATGCAGTTGATGACTTTTTGAACAGCTAAAAAAGGGAGTTCTTTAAAAGTGGCATTGAGGCCCTTAAATACCGCTGGCAAAAAGTGTATAGATACTGAAGGGGCTTACGTCCTTTTAGTGTGCTTTGCAAGCCCGATTTGGTCGAGTAATTATCGAATTTTTCTCGAAGGTCGCGGACGTAGATTCCTTCGCCCATCGTCACATCAGTTTAATGTTTGAAGTCAGGGTTTTGGTAATATTATTATATTCCTAGAAGATCATAGACATTGTGCTTGTGGACAAGACATACATAAATGTTCCGAATACGAAAAAAAAAAACAACTTCTGAATGTGGGGTACTTCGCATATATACACTGTATCTCAAGTACTTCTCATGTAATTCTCAAGTAGTTATCAAGTAATTCTCAAGTAATTCTCATGAATACTGGAAATACTGAGTAGCAGTTGTTAAATTTTGAGTCACAATATGTATATAGGTTTTGTCTAACTTACCCATCAACCCATCACTGATACATTGAGAATGTATATAAGACGACAGTAAGTCTATATTGTATTAAATTTCTCATTCGTGTCGTGTACTATTGCTCAATCAACAAATTGCGACGACCTTCACTACATAATGCAATTTGACAAGTCGTTCAATTGCTGAATCAGACAGAAAAAGAGAGCAGCTTGACGTTTACTCAAATATCATAATTTCAAAATTACTACAATTATACATAATACGCGATATGCACTGATTTGCCGAACAAAGGGTCCTAGTAAAATCATTTATGTTTAATTGGACATAGTTTAATCATTTCTCTCAAATGTACATTACAAATAATTTTTGTTTCTCCCGGATGGATAAATCGGGGACATACTGTGTCTTGTCTGTCTGTTTGTGTTTGCTTTTTTATAAAACAAAATAAACATTGGACACAACTTAACGGTCAGTGCTTTCATATTTCACATGCGTGTTCCTTTTAGTAAGAGCTTTTCATTAATATCATAAGACCTTTTGACCTTGATCTTTACATTTGACCTATATTTCAAATATTGTAATTGGCTGTAACATTTCAACCCTGAAAGCTAAGGGTTTCATAGTTCATATGAGCGTCTCTTGTGACCTGATTATAATCTTTGACTTTGAGACTTTGACCGCCAAGTCTGACCTGCATTTGACTAACATCAAAAATATTCTACCTTGGTCTACACTTTTCAATCATAGGGAATAGAGTTTTGATATTTTATATTTGTGTTCCTTGTGAAAATTGATTCCAAAATTTATGACCTTGTGAACTTGTACTTCACCTTTGACCTATATTTAAAAAATAATCCTTATCTGCAACTTTTCAACCATCAGTGCTAGGGCCTTTGTATTTCACGAAGGTCTTTCTTGTGTCAAGACCTTGACATTCACATAATAATTTATGACCTTTGTGGTCTTGACTGTCTAGTTTGATCTACATTTGTCTTACATTAAAACACCCACTCCTCTTTTGAACCATAAGAGATCGGGCTTTGATATTTCACATGTGTATTTCTTGTAGCAAGACATTTCATTTATACCATGATTTATAACTCTGTGACCTTAACCGTCACATATTAAGAAAAATGCCTACCATAGGCTACATATGAGGTAGCGCTTTCATATTTCACCTGTGTGTTCCTTGTGGCGAGATCTCTCATTGATACAATACTTTATGAAATTCTTACTTTGACCGCCAACTTTGAACTACATTTTAAACATGCCGTCAAGACTTGTGTTGTCTGCGGAGGCATAGTGCTTCAAATACACATCTTGTTCATACTGGAATTGAGATGAAATTTTTAAAACGGATAGATAGGCTGAAAACCCAGTTTGTAATTTGGAAGGTTTTATATCTATAATTACTACTTTTTGCGTTTACATTTCTGGAGATATGATGAATTTTTAGATTTAAATTTAACCTTCATGGCTATTAAGTTTTGTTGTAGCATATAATAATTTGTCAAACGGCATCCGACTTCCATTTGAAGAGGCCTACATACGGACATACAGTTCAGATTTAATTGATGGCTGTTGAAAATTGATGCTCTTATATAATTCTAGTTTTGGCATAAAAGTTGTAATGCGTCAAAATAAGTGTCAAAATACAATAACAGCTGAATCCTAACTTAAATCATATCAAGAAAATGCATATTTCTTCTTTACTTTACCAGTTTATTGTAAATAAAAAAGAGTGTTATTTAAAACGACGAAGTGTCTTGTCAGAATTCAGTGAATAAGACAAGTTATAAATCTCTATCGCTGTTAACTGATGTAAAGATGTTGTTAGCTGGCTCGGGGACCTGATTTTCGTATTGCAGGTAAGTCAAAGACATAGGTCTTTTTAATTTCTCTCGCAGACTAAACTCTTTTTAATTTCGCTTAAGACTAGTTTCGCTTAGGACTAATTTAGATTACTATAATTGGCTGTCAGACCTCACTTCATGGTGGTGTATGGCACCGTTCAGTCATGGACTGTGAATTTTGAGAATTTTCAAGATGCAAAATTACTTTAATTGATTAATAATAATCTATTCATACTGTATGTTTTGCATTGAGAATATTCACTTCTGACATAATACGCAGCTGTACTGATAACGTTATATTAACATATTGTAGATAATAGGAGTTAATTTCCATTTGTAGAAAATTTAAAAGGCATTCGACAATACTGTACTCTGTATTATAATAATAATAATAATAATAATAATAATAATAATAATAATAATAATAATAATAATAATAATAATAATAATAATAATAATAATAATAATTATTATTATTATTATTATTATTATTATCTCCATAAACCATAGATAATATACCGAGACAGCTTCCATAAACTATAGATAACATATAGAGATAGCCTCCATAAACCGTAAATAATATACCGAGACGGCCTGCATAAACTATAGATAACATACCGATATAGCTTCCATAAACCGTAGATAATATACAAAGATAGTCTCCATAAACCGTTAATAACATACCGAGACGGCCTGCATAAACTATAGATAACATACCGATATAGCTTCCATAAACCGTAGATAATATACAAAGATAGTCTCCATAAACCATTAATAATATACCGAGACGGCCTGCATAAACTATAGATAACATACCGATATAGCTTCCATAAACCGTAGATAATATACAAAGATAGTCTCCATAAACCATTAATAATATACCGAGACGGCCTGCATAAACTATAGATAACATACCGATATAGCTTCCATAAACCGTAGATAATATACAAAGATAGTCTCCATAAACCGTTGATAACATACCGAGACGTCCGAATTTTGGCCAATTTTTGGGGGTATCCCCCTTCCAGCATGATTTTCTCGAATTTAAGGTGGATAACCTGTGGTAAACTGTTAAATTCAGATAGAGGAGGATCTGACAAACATTTTGATATGTGGATTATATATAGCTAAAATGTAGGATGTTGTGTAAATCTTCCTGGAATTTCGGTAATTTAACATGGAACCCTATGGGAAATGGAATTACTATGCATTGACCTTGTATAACATACTGAGATAGACCCGAACACCGTAAATAACTTACCGAGATAGCCTCCATAAACCGCAAAGAAATCGCCAAATGTCAAAAAATTATATTTAGAATATTGCAGAAAATATTATCCTAACAAACTATCTTTTTCTATATATTTAGTAAGATGTTGCGAGTTAAAAGTTCATGCTTTGCGTTAAAGGAATGTTGAACTAGATAAAATAATGCATGTCCTTAAAACTCAATGTACACAAATTTCCACGTACCTAGCAGCCAGACTGTAAGTATACTAGCGGAAAAAAGAAACTGTGTATACTTAAAAGTTTAATAAAAACAGAAAATCGCTCTTTATTCTTAAAGGCATGGTTTAATATACTGAACGCGTGCTAAATTTGTTAAATATTGCATTCGATTCGCCATGATGGCCACAACACTCTTTTCTGGAGATTCGAAACAGAAAAACATTGATTTTTGGAATAAAATTTTGATTAAGAAATGCCTGGCATGATTGAAAATGATCGTTGTGTGCTATTGGGATACTGGATATGGCAAGGTATTTTGGAGTTCATACTAACACTGTGAATACTTTATGGAGACGTTATTAGCAAAGTGGCAACGTTCGTGAACGCTAACGATTAGGACGCCTGCGTGTGACGTCACGTCGGCAAGATACCTATATACGAATGTCAGATTTACGTAATCGATTCCAATTGGCTTATTTGACAGCTAGCACCATCCCTGGGCATCGACGGATCAGTCTTCGTGCCGTAAGAAAAAATTTACGAGAGGTCAACATCCGTCTTCGATATCCTGCTACCCGTCCTGTTCTGCCTCGGCGTCACCGTGTTGCGAGGTTAGCGTGGTGTAGAAGGCATCGTCGTTTCAGTAACACAGATTGGGCGGAAGTTCTGTTAACGGACGAGTCGAGATTTCATTTCGACAGCAGTGACGGTCATGTTCGGACTTATCGTCGTGCAGGAGAACGTTACATTGACGCCTGCGATATTCAGTACCGCCAATTCGGTGGATGGAACGTTATGGTCTAGGTGGAATTACAACACATGGAAGGATCTCTTTGGTGATAATGGAGGGCAGTTTTAACCAGCGTACGCTACCGTGACGATATTGTACGTCAGCATGTCATTCCATTCATTCACAACAATCATTGTACGTCAGCATGTCATTCCATTCATTCACAACAATCATCGTAACGTCATTCTGCAGCAGGACAACGTACGACCGCAAACCGCACGCGTTGTTAGTGACTATCTACAGCAGCAAAACGTGAATGTGCTGTCCTGGGCTACGATGTCACCGGATTTATTGCCTATAGAACATGTTTGAGATGAAATTGAACCACGTCTACGTCAAGAGTCCCCCCCCCCCCCTTTTGCTACGATGGACGCTTTGCGTCGTTCTTTATTGCCCATATGCCTTACTTTCCCCGGGCATTTCTGCATAATCCGATTCGTTCAATGCGTCGTAGGTGTGAAGAATGCATTGGTGCATATGGCGGTTGTACAAGCTATTCAAGCTGTGAAACTTCTTTGCACCCCTTCACGTTATTTTCAGCGGTTTTTCGTATCAACCATAATGGACGTTATCCGTGATCTGATGTTTGAATTGATAGACAATGCATTATATTAAATAATGATAGACATAATGCAACATAATATATTGTATATGAATCTATAAATGAAATTACTAAACTACACAGTTTCTTTTTTCCGCTAGCATATACCATAAGGTACGGGTATGTACGGAGTTGTATCATTCAAATAAGAAACTGAAGTGAAAGTTTATAAGCAATTTCGATTACTGTCATCTTTTATTTAAAGCTATCAGTGATTGGCATTGTATGATATTAACTGTAAGTTGTTTACTTTTAACAGCATGAATTTGAAATGTCATCTATTTTCCTTGTAATTTTATTAAAGGTAAGAGATTGTAGATTTTCGTCAGTGATTTAAACTTATGTGCGTCACGAATAGCCCTAATTTTAACATATTCGACAAAAAAAAATTACAATGCTCATCTAACTTCTTCATACAGATAATATTAATGTACATGTATGTATATGTTTGTAAATACTGACACTAAGATCAAAGTAAGCTCGTGACGAAATCATTGTGATTTGATAACGACTAAGCAATATTGATGGGCATTGGAGTATCTCTTATTATCATAGTTGTGTAATTTATGACATTTACTTTTAAAGGATTGATAAAAACGACCCCGTGCACGGAGCGAGGGCTACTGCTTAGGTATGCTCTCGTTTTCGCCTTAACTGATATGACTGATGTCGTCATCCGTCGTAATGTTGTATGTCATTGAAATTGCGTTTGATACTTTTCTTAACTTTATATCAGTGTTAACCATTTATATAGAAACTTCAGCAACACTTCATTATTTTCTTCCTCAGTTCCTTTTGAATCTGTGCATATCTAAGTTAAAGTTAATTTGTTGTTAGCAGTGAGAACTCAAGATACTGTCATGTATTGTTTTGATTTTTGAATTTATCTGCGGTGGTAAATACAAAAATCAAACCATAGCAACTTTAATTTTTGTGATTACAAACTAAAGTAATTTCGAAATTCTTTACATGACAATTCACTGGAGAGTTTTGAGTATGTTTAGATCGACATTTTTCTACATACATAAATGTCGAATGTGTTTCAGATTTCTTAAGTAAAAATGGATTGTGCAACAGAAATTACAAACTTATGGCTTTGGCTAACACTTAAAATATAAACTCTCTTGTTTTATACATGTATCACAATGCGGATAATGATGTCCTGTTATTATAACAAAACGGTGGGCAAAATGACACAATGCCTGTCAAACGGACGCTTGTCAGGTGAGAACTATCCAGAAATACCTGCTAAATCAAACTTTCACCCCCTCATATCTTCTTACATTGTCTGTCACAGACATTAAATTATGTACGACGCGCAAGCCGACAGCGGTAAAGACATGAAAGACACAAGTTCACATTATAGTTGTCCTTCTTCTGGATGTGTAATGACGCAGTGAAGGAAACATAGGTTGACCAAAACCACATCTTGAAGGTTTGAAATTAAGGTGTTGTCCGACGCTCCAGAAGATTACTTGGATATACATATAGTAGGGAATCTAAACAGTTGATATTATGTTTCTGTTCATTTTTCACTCACTAATCGACACCATTATTATCTAATTTGCGCGCGCGCGCGGGCACACACACACACACACATACACAAACATACACACTGTATATGAATAGTAGTTTTTATGCAAATACTAGAACAATGTCTTTCAATCTTTGACTTTTCCTCTTTTCCTCTACACCACTGCCAGTAGTAATATTATACTGAGACATAGACTAGGTTTCCTTCACCCAATTCTATTCATTCAATTTTATTGAACCGGGCAAATCTGATGCACTAATATGTTTACCATAAAGGGCAATTACCCTTCTGTCAGTCAAAACAATTATTAGCAAAAGTCTTCAATTCCTATCAAAATAGTTCTTTTAATTCAAAAATATATAAATAAACGAGAATAATACAATGCAAAACAACGAAAACACCATATTTTTAGTATCTATATAGGTATATAGATGTTACAAATTTTTATTGTACGTCAAGTATATACTCCAGATGTGACCTTGTAGTGTGTATAGTATATTGTTGTGTTCAGAATGTACTGAAATGTTAATGATAGTACTGGTTGTGAATTGCACTGCATGTTTGCCGTATCTGTAAAGATCTGCAGACAGAAACATAATAATATACACATGTACGACCAGTGGGAAACAAATTTATAAATGCAAGTGGTTGGAGCCAACGAAAACTTTCTTCCAATTTTTGTTTTTCAAAGTCTTTCAGTTTTCTGTGTAATGGGGGCGGCGCTCATTGTTTTTTTTTTATATATACACTTTAAACTTTACAGCCGAGCTTTCGCCTTGGAATACTTTTCACCTATTTCTTGCGCCTGTGATATATGTTACGCCTTTCTCTGGACGGGGGTGATGGGCCAACATACGATGAGTACGTGAAAATGAGTATCTGATTTTGCTAGACTTTTACTTCTTTTAAATGTATATCTCAATATTTTAACTAGACAACTTGCCTAGGGATTTGTGTATATCGGTCAAAGACAATAGAACATTTATTTTATCTCCATTTACGGTAATTTCACACAAACATACATGCGACACAAACTTTATTTTTTGTTAGATATTTTTATTTACCGGTAAAATATTTATCTAAACTTCTTTTACCAACTGTTTGATCCTGTAACGTAAAACTGATTTACATCTATAAAAGTAATTTCAGGCGTGTAGTCAGACCTAAAATGATGTGCACACATAACAGAGACAGGAGTTTTCCCATATCTTCGAATTATCAGTTATGGAAGTTTTTCACCACTAACAGAGGTGATAATATGAACGCACATGCGTATTTGACGTAATGGCAGCCTGGCCGCTGATTCGTATGCATTGACCCGGACAAGAGGTCGCTTATGTGCTCATTATTACATATTTAACTTTTCTGACATAGTTAATCTGGAAAGGTGTAAATGTTGTATATCGCTATCTCTCCAACATTGACGTCAGTGGCGTTTTGTCATATTGTAAATTTTGACCTAACAGGTGTAGGGAGTTAGATCAATGCTCTTCACGTAGCAGATTATACTGAATGCGATATTTTGTTAACACAGGAATTAACCTGAATCGGAAAAAACTCCTTTGAGTTTTACAGACGCATTTCAACCTATGAAGAGTTTGATTCCCCTGGACTTTCTTAAGATATGAATACCCCCTTTCTACTATTTCCCAGAACGTTGTGATTCCTCTCGCATACAAGTATTTGTGACATTTCGATCGAAGAATAATTTTAAAATCATAACTATTGTTTCAGAATCGATTTCTTTCTTATTCTTCCTTTTGTAATGGCATGCAAAACATAGCCCACATTCCATAATAAGACACGCAAAAGTTCAAACTTCTATTTCCAATAACAGCACGTTATAAAATCCGATGACTTACACGAACCTTCATTACGGTTGCGCCGCACGTACACAGTGGAACAGGAAGAGGCAAGTTGCTCATTTGTTTGGAAGGATGGTACCTGACTCGACGACACCTGTTCATAAAGTCACTAATATGTTGTCACATCAATAAAGCCCCCAGGGGAGTATAATTTCATGGAAATCCAAGTTGAGAACGTTGCCCTTGGGTTATACCACGAAATAATCAAAGTAATCAATATTCCCTAGTAAAAAGCGCAATAAATATTGAAATCGACAGTTTTAATCATCAAATAAAACTGTTGACATTTCATTGCTAATATACTTGATTGTTCTCTTAAATAATGTCAAATGTTGCCTTGAATTAACCTTTGAATGATCGTTATTAGAGACATAAAAATTTTAATTTTTTCTTATAGGCCACGTTGTTTTATAGCCTATAAAGAGAGGGAGAGGGAGAGAGAGAGAGAGAGAGATCTCCGTCTGTCTTAGAACTGGTATACCAGGGAAATTCGCTTCGTAGCGGATCTATAGCATATAAAAAGTGCTAAGACGTTAATGGAGGTCTTTTATGATCCTCTGAATAACAAGAGGAACAGTTAGCTTCAATATTTCGCCACACCAAACGTAACAAATAAGGCTTGTGTAACACATAAATAAGGCTATATCTTGACATTTTACCACCAAAAGTCGGCAAAAATTGACATTGAAAGGGTTGCTCAAGAAGCATTAACCCAACTCCAAATTGAATATATTTTAAAAGTTCTATTTTAATGTTTACTACGATTTTCCATGGATGGAAAATAGAATGCATTTGGTTGTTGTAAATGAATTTTGTTGCTGATGAAAACGAGGAAGAGAGAGAAAGAGAGAGAGAGAGAATGATCATCACTTCCTTTGTTTCTGATATATGAGCTCATTAAAAGCATATCTCGTCTTAGATAATAAATTATGTCCTACAATAACGACACTTGTATCTCACAGACTTAGCTTAACGCACTTAGTAGACAACCAAATCAATATACTGATGATTCTTCTTACTCTATTGTGGTAGTATCTATGATATTTCTGTTCCCTCAGAATAACATGTTTTACTTCAAATTGCATTTTATTCGCAATGTACAGCGTACATGTACACATAAGTATGACATGTACGGTATGACCTGATATATCTATCTTTTGCTTAGGACATCTATGACGTTCGTTAAAAATAGTGTCTTTTTCTAACTTTAAATTCTTGTGATTTAAATTGAGCCTGATGTGCTCACTTTAAATCACAAGAATTTAAGTTAGAAAAAGACAATAGGAGAAAAAGGGAGAGCTTTGACACACTATGATTGATAGCGTTCCATGCACTTCTATAGTTAAGCCGGTGGCATGTAATCGTTATTGATTTCGGGACAGGTTGATGTGATTTGTGAATATTTGTCCCTTCGGTGTCGTGAACGTTTCGTGGTACTCATTCATGATCTCTTGTCCCTGCCAAGCAAATAGTAAACAATCTAAGTTTAAGTCATTTCGTGAGGAAAGTGGGTTACCTGTGCTGGCGGGATCGGGACTGTGATTTATATACCTATATATAGACTTTGTTGAATGTGAGGTTAGTAAAAGGCCTGGGAAAGCTCTCGACTGATAATAATAAACGTGTTATTTCGTCACAACTTAACTGCGTCATTGCCAAAGAAAGTGACAATTGAAAAACTGAAATACACTTTTGCACACGTATGTATGACAATGGGTTGATATCAGTCAATAAAGACGTCACGATTTATTACACATAAAGTCGAAATCATTCTATCACGAAATTTTTCATTTGTGAATATTTTTATCATAATTACATGTGAATTTGTTAATCTTGTCACCTGGAGAACATGTCTCTATTTCTCGTTGTAGACAGGATCAGGGACACGGTATTTATTATTGCATCTGTGCTTAATTTGATAGAAATAATTTGGTATTGACATTTTATATATTGCTAAGGGTAACACATGCGTTTGTTTAGTATCTATTTGAATTTTATTCCTGATAAGTGCATCGCTCGTTATTTGCAACATGCATAATAGATAGGTAAATTATTTATCAAAATTAACACATGACAGTTGTGTCTGTGACAGATATGGTCAAGTGGTCAATGGGTAGTATCATCTGTGTCCGTGTAACATGTGGTTTTTGGTTCGAGTCCTCGGGAGTTCATGGAGGTAAATGTCATATTTAGATCGTATGTCATTTTCCTTGTGTGGTATATGGCGGTATATTTTCTCTCGGATCGATAGAGAACAGATGCTTCGTTATTGATGACCATACTTCTCTGACGGCTTTAGCAATTTATGGACGAATTTGAGCGTATTTAACTTGACATAATGAACGGTTTCCCCAACAGGTGTATGAGAATAATACATATGGATGTATACACCATTACAATTCCCTCGCTTATTATATTCTGTCATTCACAATAAATTAAAAGCGGAGGACGACCGCATAGTGTTATAATGAATTTTAATCAACATTGACGTTGAAGAATCTCCCCTTCCCCTTTACATGAATATGGCAGAAACAAAATTTCGGTATTGCTAAGTCAGCAGAGAATAATTAAAAAACATACATAAAAGAAATTACTTCTGCATAATGGTATATGAAGAGTAGGTGACGTTTTGGTTTTTCACATTTATGCTGTGTTTTTGTTTTATTTACATCTTTTGAAGTGCGCTTGAATTACACATTTAAAATATGATTCTTCATTTACAGAAATGAAAATTGTGATTAGCCTAAATTATCTAAGAGCTGCCTTTAAAAGCTACATAGTACATTCGCTCATGTTGATCAGGTCACTTTCATCCTTCGATTAAACCTATTCTGGATACGTTCATATCTTGGTTATACGCCTTATTTGATAAACTTAACTGACATCAGAACCTCATCTTAAATGCATAGGGATGTTGGATTCCGTTCAATTCGAAAAAAGTACATAGGAAAATCTTTAAAATACCCGGATGTGCGAACAATATATCTTCTTTTTATTCGTCTAAAACCCTCTTTGTGTGAAAGTAAAAGGAAATATACATTGTTACTAGGATATGACGATTGATAAACAAGAACATCAAATTTTAGGACCCCACCAAAATATCTACGTTGTTCAGGAACGGCAAGGAACTGTGACGCAAGTATCTCAAGATACATGTAGTGTCTGCTGAGTGCTCGTGAACGCACCAGTTTAAACAATAAATCGTCCCGAAATTGCAATGAAGATTAAATTTGATGACAATAATAGAACGATGAAAATGTTGATAAGGTGAGTACTTTTGATTTGCATTGGAATTGAATGAAAGCTTAATGACACGGACCCAGTAAGGGAACTGATATTATTTTTCTTGAATCCAGATACAGAGCTGGTACTTTATATGAAATGAATTCTATGCTTGATACAAAGCTTTTCATATGATGAATCCAACAGTTAACAAACGATAATATGCCCAAGGAAAACTTCATGGAAGTAAATCCCCCGGGTGATTTCTTGGTCTATTGTATCTACTAAGATCCGCTTCTGATGTATTAAAGGGCGACATATAGGTAACGCGGTGCAGTAGTTTCCATACTAGATGGGAGTTTGTATTGATATGGAAATGACATTTAGCTACTCAGGGAAGTCCCACATAGGATGTCTCGTACCGAAAATAGAGCTTTATTGCTGTATAATTAAAACTATTCCTTATTCAAAACAGGATGCACCATCATTATACACACTTACTGACTTTCATCTGCACACCGATCGTATTTCATATATATATATATATATACTAGGAATTGATCTTGCACTTTTTCCTTAGGAAAGTGCCCTCGTCATGCGTTATTTGGTGCTATCTTTAAAGCTGTCTCAAAGGTAGTAAACGACAACTTATAATACCCATGCCACACAATGATTAATCACGTAATCAAATTTTCTTACTTTCTTTACGCTGATAACTAAATTACATCATCTTCTATCTAAAGATAGCTCGCAAGTGGTCAATTCATTAATTTCATAATCAGCCGTTTCTCGGGTCTATATATAAGGATGTCTGATCCATGCATAGGTTATTTATTGTAGATTACGGAGCCACACGCAATATGACTTTATTTTAGGAGTTGCTATGTGTATTACAGAGTCATTGTTTGTTAACTAACAACCTGGCCACCAGATAGCTTATCTTTATAAACCTGCCCTCTAAAACCACCAAAACCATCGTGTGAAAGATAAAACGTCAAAATCAGCTGATTCTCTTTGTTAAAACCCCGAGTAAGCGAGACTAATTTCCTTAAGCAATAAAACAAATTCGTGATGTACTTCTCCGGCAGTCTAGAGATACTGTGCCACCGAACCTTGTCAAATTTATTATCTCGTACGTGAGAACATTCGCACCAGGTCGTTTCTGAATTTGTAACGCATAAAGTCGAGACCGGGTAAAGCGAATTCGGAACGTTTAAGTTACAACAGAGCGACATTCTAAAGAGTTACTGGCTAACTACTTTGATATATATGTGTGTCCTGCAACTTTATAAATAATAGAATTCATAAATCAAAACTTAAACTGAAAATCATTATGTAACATTTTAGAGTAAATATTTAGATTCGGGATCAACACCAGAACTCTTAGTTGTATCCAATGTGCTTTTCAAATGCATATTTAATATCTTAAACTAGAAAGTTCCAGTTTAATGAAGAATGTCTTAAGCTGCCTGCTTATTATTTCGAAACTAATCGTATCATGACGTCAGAATCCAATGTTTTGACATATCTACAAAATTGACTACCTTGACCTATTTCTCCTTTTTAATGTAGACATGTTCACAATAAACATAACCACCGACGCAAATATATATATGTAAAGGCTTACTGCTGTTTCTGATTTGTAAATATCCTCTAAATCGTGATCTAAAACAAGTACCATAGAAAAGATGTTTATTTAAAGCTTTTTATTATTTTCACAAAGAAGTTTTTTGTCAAATGAAACACACGCAAAGTATACCGCGACAATACAATAAGAAAGGTACTTTTGTTAAATTGCATGAGGGCAGTATTTTAAAGTTTGAGGACAAGAAACATGAAACCCTCCCACACATTGTATGGATATAAAATTTATTATGTTTTGAATTAACTAGGGTATGACGTCCACCAGTCCGTTGTTACTTGGCAGTATTATGAATACATTTTCCTCCTAGATATTTACACGAATTCATGTGTAATTTACAGATCAATAAAACGTATACTAGAATGATCAATATATATATAGTACAGTTAGATCTATATAAAACTACGTATTGCTTTAATTCAACAAGTGACGATATATGTGCACCAGTCGTCTCTTTTGGTTTTTATGAGTATTGTGCTGGTAGATCAAAGGTGTATATTGTGTCTTGCATGTCCAAGTTGTACTTAAACCACTTGAAGTAGGAAGACCCCAAAGTGTTTGAGCATCTTTGAGATTAATGTTTAAGCACGTTTCTTCAAACGTTTAGCTTTTGAAACTCCACACGACAATAGTGATACATGTGCAAGTATACCCTTCTATCTGAAAGTGTTGAATCCACCACTGTTTCAATACACTTCCCAGTGCATCGGCGGATTCTGGGGAAGACTATATACTCACTTCCCTTTGGTGAATTTTTAAACCTATCTTGAACATTTACACCCTTCATTAGCGGATTCAGGATTTCCAAAAAGGGTAAGGGGCACATGTAAAAGCCAAAAATTAGTCAAAATACTCAGCCATTTTGGGTGCCAAATCTCGAGTTTTCCCTATATTATTTGAGTGTTTTCAATTTTATCAATTATATGCGCCTTGTAAGTCTGTGGAAAAAACGGGAAGGACTGGCCTCCCGTCTAAATCCGCCATTGCCCTTATGATGGAACTTGAATATTTTAGATCATGCCTCTTTTTTACATTGGCCTTATAGTCTATATTCATATAAAACGTAACTGATCTCCTCTGTTTGTCTATCTGTCTGTCTGTCTATCTGTCTATCTATCTGTCTGTCTATCTCCATTCTCTGTGTTTACATGGCGTTCGTTCTGTGTAAGTTCCCTTCTCCCTTAGCAATCATTAACAAGTAATATGAAGTGTTTCTGGTGAGAAAATATAAAAGTGTAGATTTCTTGTCAAGATCCAGACGTAACACGTCAAATAACCATCACTACATTTGCCGGGTTACCGCTTTCCACGTGTAGGAAATGGAGCAATCAAGTGGCAGAATTAAAAATACTTCGCTGAGATAATGGTAATGGATTTGAGGTTTAAAGACAGTCAGCTTCATGGAATGGAAATAAGTACATGTGTTAAACAATTTCCAATGATTTTGCGACACTTAAAATATGGAATCCCGGAAGACTGCTAAAAATAATCATTCATGGTGTCTGCTAAAAATATCATTCAAGGTGTCAGCAGGTAAGTCCTATGAAGTATGCATGACTGACAATATTTCAGTACAACCTGACAGTCTTGATAAGGAAGAAATTTACGGTAATTTGACATATGTAATTTTTCAGTTTGACTTAGCAGATAGCCTGCAGCAGGGCGGATTACCCCGTGTGATCTTATCTTGTGGCCCAGGGGCTGGATTACCACTATCAGATTACCTTCTAACGGGGATAAGGACGTGATATATAAGGATCTAATACATATCATCTTAATCTAATTGTTTCTAAGGTGTTACGGAATATTAACTTATTAGCTTAGCTTTATGCATGTTGTACACGTGATCATCTTGATATATAAGAAACACGCATCGTTATATTTTTATGAGTGTTTTATTGGACAGATAAGTCCTAGTTTAAGTGATCCCTTATTTATACTTAACGTATATCTGTTAAGAATAAGTCCGAGTTGATCCTGCTATACTTTTAACTTCGAGTCTATTGAGGGTAAGTGGCATGCAGTGATCATATTCATTTTGAAATGGTTTTCAGAAGAACTTTATGGTGTTATGATATCAAAAGAATTAAGTATATAATCAAATACTTGACATATAATCGAAAATATATTGACTTTATTTCTTTTGATGAATTAAGCTAAGATATAATGGGGTAGTGCATAGAGGTTGAATAGAAAGTTCAATACACAAATTCACACTCGGATCACATACGAAATAGTATTGTAGAACTGAAATCCTTTTACAATTCGCACGCATAGGGTGTGTGGGACTGTAGTAACGTCATTCTTCCTATCGACATATGCCCCCAAACGAACCAAAGTTAAAAAAAATCGAAGACAATATAAACCACGTCATAATACGCATCGTGAATTTGTAAGCTATTTTCAGAGCAAATAGTTTAAATAAATCTACTTTCCGGAAAATGGTTCATTGAATCTTTGTGACGTGGTGATTTAGGGGGTCGTAGCGATGCTGTTGTGTGATTAGAACAAGCTATACAGTTGTTAACGTAATCTAGATACTGCGTCAGCGTTGCAACACATTTCATTGGCTAGTTCATCCAATTCGATATTACAATAAGTTGTTGTTATGTGTTTATTATCAGGATATAATTTCCGATAGGAGAGCAGACGACACTGGGCACGCGACACTGATAGTTGGAAAGAACGGACAGAAAGAGAACACACAATTCTACTGGGACTTACATTATCTATACAAGGCATTGGATTTTACATGAATGATTGTCATTTTCTCAGAGGATAAAATCCACAAAAGTAAGTTAACTTTGACTAGGATTTAGCTTTCACTGCTTAAAATATATATCTGGCGTAGCATTCCTTGGTAATGCTGTCCGGGAAGAGAGAATTAATATGGAGAATTCAAATACTTCAGTGTTGAGAGAGAGAGAGAGAGAGAGAGAGAGAGAGAGAGTTTACCTATGAGAATCTGATGAGTTCGCGTTTACCTGTACATTTCTTTACCTAAATGCAACAGGTGATACGCTGGATTTCCCCCTTAGTTGCGATATATCGATATATTGATGATTGATGCTGTTAGAGCCAATACGCAGATGTACTGTGTGTTATATTACATAACAGTAAGAGATGATCAGAATTAATTGTTACACAAAATATTCTTTAGAAGTAGTTATAATGAACATCTTGAATTAATGGGATTATTTCTCAAGATACTAATTAGAGATTAAGCAGGTCCCACGATACATCCTATAAAGGTGTCTATTTGCAAGGTACCTATGTGTAGAAGTTCAGGAGCGCTCGCAAAGATACACTATAAAGAAGAGAGAAGTACATCTACTATACCATATATTCCGTCTCGGAGTCGTGGTGCGTACGTTCATGTATGAATGTCTCGAGGTCGCGAATCTATAAGCTTGCGATTCGTCGGGAGATGCTTCTCGTACGTGCTTACTCCACCTTCTACAACGAAGAAGGTACACAAAAATGTTCGCGCCTGTTGCCTTCGCCTTGCCTACTATTCAGCAATTTTAAACGGAATTGTGGTTAACATGGATACTTCTTTCTGAGGTTGAGTATGCGTGACTGGCTAATGGTATATATGACATAAATTACAGTGCATTCATTTCCAAACTAACCAATAAGCATTCTGCAATAGTGATACAAAATGAAAGTGTGAATGGCAGTATCTCGTCATTTAGTATATTGATGCAATCGTCTATTATAGTAATTGTCCTGGAAGTATACGATATTCTGAAGTGATGGTAGTATGAAATTATCATTAATGCCAGAAGGCATAATTGCTCATAAATATACACTATACTGTAAATCGAGAGATGGGAGACGATAGTACCAATGGTATTGAATTTTAGTTGTCGATCGATTTCTGTGTTTAGTGATGATATGTCGAAATTACTAGGATGAACTGTCAATAGGTGTCGCTGTTATACTCAGCTTTAGCTTCGATAATGAGATTTTACTCAATGGAAGATAATGAGACTATGTCATACTCAGCGTGTGCAGTGGAGGGATTTGATTGATAGGCATTTTATACAATTTGTGCGGATATGGGTGGCTATTTGAACGACAGAAGTTTGTAACGTTTCTACATATACAGGATATATTGGGCCTCTGTGTAGTTTGGGTGGGCATTTGATTGACGAACTTGTGTGGATGTAACGTAGACTGGCAGACAAAATCGTTTGAAGGGATGGACTATGACGAAAGATTAATAATATTTCATATTGCTGGGAGTGGAAGTTTGTTGGACGTTTGTGTGGATGTGGGATGCTAGATGGCTAGAGAGATGCATTCAAAGTTTTATAGTGTGGTAAAGAGGTGATCTTTAAATGTCAAACCGTTAACATAGACGGGGTGGGTGTTTTATTAACGTGGTCTTGGCATCGATGGGGTCGGCTGATTTATTGGAAAATCTCTGCTTGTCTTGATAAACGAGTGGAATGAAAAAAAAATCGGAAAAAACCAACACAAACTTATCCAGGTTTAAATGTGAAATCCGTTAAGTTGGCTAAATTATTATAGACAAATAATACTTCTTATATAAGAATCAATTATTACATTGTATTAAAATCACGTATACTAAGACATATTTAAACATATCGTGAAATATTTACATATTAGTCGCATCGGGAGATGCTTACACCTCTTTATTGCCTTAGTTTACATATATCAGTCTGTAGGTATGATCCTCCTTACATGCACGTAGAACTTGGGTATTTTTAGAAGTTCGATTTTCCAGGAATCTTATACATTAAATGAAACAGTTTTATTTCAACACTGATTCCTCCACCCCCTAAAAAGGAGAATTTGTTAAAAGAAGGAGCATTGTAAAAAAAAATCGACGAAATCCAATAATGAACTGGACTTTAGTTCACTCTGATTTGGTGAGATTGAGTAGAATAGTTGATTTCATACAATTCTTAAGAAGAACTTCTTCACTTATCACGGATAATGATATGTAAAAAGATGATATACTATTTCTATGGCAATCAGAGTTCATAACGAAAATCCAGATTCAGTTTTTATAAACAAGACATCGAATATCGTTTGGCATCAATGTCCGGAATAAATTGTACATACTCTATTAATAACTCAGATTTTGTCCTTCAAGTGGTCTGACCTTGATATATATAATTATTATTGATTCTGGCTTTATACCAAGAGAAGGTACCATGTTTATAATAGTTGACGATTTATTTACGGCTTTGTAAGAAATAAAGATGAGGGACAACTTATCTCTTCATCAACATAGATATCCAAGAACAGTACTTTATAATGTCTTTGTTGCTAGCACGACTGCACATATTTGTTGACGTTATGATTTATTAGATGAATCTAACCTCGAGAATTATCAGAGACACGGGGTAGTCTGAGACGCAGTTACTGTGTACAAGCTGGTGGGAGGACACATCGATTTATTCGGCTATGCAGTACTCATAATTACATCGATCTCGATTATTTTCCACTCCATCGGT
Source organism: Pteria penguin (assembly GCA_035048485.1). Lineage (NCBI taxonomy): Eukaryota > Metazoa > Mollusca > Bivalvia > Pterioida > Pteriidae > Pteria > Pteria penguin. Next base: position 20,217,842 of record CM068580.1, on the reverse strand, counting down.
ATATCTAATTGTATTAGATATAACTCGTGAAGGGAGGGGATAAATGGAGTAGTGGGTGTATCATTGTAATCTATGTGGAGAGAAGATATTTTTTATATAAATTATGCGATGAACTTTTGCAAAAATATTTCATTTATTTGCATGGTTATTATTTAAAAATGTATTTGAGAATGAAATCGCATATTCAAGTCAATATACTAAAATTTAATTGGAGTTTAACAATTAATAGCCATAAAAAGCACTGCAATAATTCTTATACAGATTGTATTCAAATACAGGAAGATTGTGAATTGTGTACTATGCATGTATCGTAAACTTCAAATGATCGTACACATAACTTAAATATGAAATACATTTAAAAAAAATAACGTATTAAATTGATTATGACGTGCATTCTGTGCATAAGCCAAGTATTCTCTCTTGTAAGCCTACACGTGAGCTAAGCTTATAGGGCTGCATGACAAATTAACAGTCTAGACGAAAAGAGAAAGTGGGTATTGAGTGATTCATTTTCTTCCAAGTGGATATTTTTGTCCATTGGGAACAAGGTCAATTGATGTATCTGCAAGTAATATGCCTTTAAGCAAAAATCGCTAGCAAATTTCACTGGAAGCGACAGTTTGGCAAATGAAAGGAACACACACCATTACGCCATAGTTCGTAACGCTTGGCTGGCTGTCGACGTACATACGGGGATTCTTCCTTGATCACGCTTTATATTTTACATGGGTCATATTGGCAGGAAGTAGAACTATAACTCTTGCCACATGCCATGAACCGTCTGATGTTCAGTCCACTTTAGTTCAGAAGGTGAACACGTTGATGACATTTTGAATAAATGGAAAGGTAGTGATATAACTGTCTTGCTTACTGAAGTGTTGACACTGATCACGTATAGGGTAATGTTTGATATTTTGCCTTTTCTATGAAAGATAGACAAATGATACACTTATTTAAATGTCTGATCTTGGTAGACTGTTCTTATTGATTATGGATGGCAAGCATATTAAGACTCCCATGATATGGTAAATTTAACTTGTTCACATCTTCATCGCATGTAACTAGCGAGGTTTTTACGAGTCAATGAAGTAGGGTCTCGATACAGACCTTTAATCTGATGGAAAATCCGATTATGGTTAAAATGCGTAGGCAGTACTGGGATGGCAAACTTGCAGTAATAAGGACTCTCAAAGTGAGGACGCAGAGTGTTAAGAAATATCCCCGAATTTTGTTTTCATGCAGAAAACGTATGACTTGCATTTCAAATGAAGAGCAGAGTCTCTGTTTTAAACTAGGTCGTGAATTATGTCAAGAACCGCAAAAACATGTATTGTTTATTACAGCGAATTACTTTAAGTCTGGCGATCTTCTTTAAGATAGAAATCCAAGCATTGTAAATGGGGCGTACCGAGTTAAAAAAAAAAGTGGTTTCATGCGGCTTCTTACATTGCACTGTGCTAATCGTTATAATTCATTGAGTTAGATAAGTCTGTGTGTACTGCTAATGTTCAAAGTTTGATATAGGATGTTGGTGGACGATGAACGCTAAGAATATTTACTTTGCTTTTAACGTTCGTTTGTCTGACTTCAATGTTCAGCAATCGATTTTTGGATTTGTCTGCCAACCCCATAATCAAGTGGGAGGAGGAGGTTGTATTAACATTATTAAAGATGGAAGGATAAGAATATTTGATAACCAGTAAGAAATCTCCGTGGACATTATATGAGGCTGCATTTACAGATTTAAAGGCGCTGTTGTGTTTCTAGTAAGCTTAGTATTGAATTAAATTTCATCATATGAAAGTTTCATAATCTTTAATCCTCTACTGTTACAGGGAATGCGATCTACGAAATCTGAAGCCATGACGTCTGCTTTTGATTTTGACATGTCTGAGGACGGCAACGAACAGACCAACAGCACTAATTTTTGGGATATACCTGGCCTTCGTGCTACTGACTATCAAATACGAAAGAGATCGAGAAGGGAGGGACCGGCGTCCCCATCAGATTCTGGAACTAGCTCTACTACTGATGATAGTGAACGTAAATCATCCAGAAGTCCAAAAAAGTCTTCCAAAAGGAGGAAGGGTGTAAGTGCCAGAGAAAGGAATGTACGTCGATTGGAAAGCAATGAACGCGAAAGACAGCGGATGCACTCGTTAAATGATGCTTTCCAGGATTTGAGAGAGGTTATTCCACATGTGAATTTGGACAGAAAATTGTCAAAAATCGAGACTCTTACATTAGCTAAGAATTATATAAAAGCGCTAACTAACGTCATCTGCGATATGCGTGGTGAAGGAGCACCGTATGTGTTAGATGGACACGAAAAAGCAAAAAATGTAGACGAAGACGATGGCGATGAAGAAGAGGATGAAGATGTTCTTAATAGCAATGACCTTGCGAATACTGTTGATTCATTGGATATTGAAACACCTCCTGCAAAAATTCATTTTGCATCAACAGCATCCTTTTCGTAACAGTTGCAAAACCATCCACGAGTGAACATTGAGGTAATAAGTACTAGTAAGATGGTGTTTTTCTCGATTATGGATGAGTAGAACTTTATAACACTAGATCAAATTATGCGAACATTAATTCCCTAAAATACGCAGAAAATGATTATAGGGAGGATCCTTATTTTTGTGACGATATATATATTGTTTCTTTTCTCGAATTCAAATCGGAGACGGCGGCAGTTTTGTGCAAACTTTTTCCATTTTGATAGAGATACAAAATTTATTTTGGGATTTGAAGTTTATATCGTAAATATACACAAACATTCCATCGCCAAAATCACTTCATGAACGATCAACCATCATTGTGACGTCATCCATTGCAACAGTATAGTAACACCTACAGAAGAAATTCGTGCTATTATAATAATGCCAACTTTGTGAATGTGTAAATACTCAAGTATATTAAAGCAAAGGAGTCACGCACAATAACTCTTACGCGTGCTCCTGTCTGAAGATGAAATATAATGTATAAATATTCTTCCACGTTTTGTTAAGTTTAACAGGTATATCTTGTAAATAACTGTATAATAGTCAAATAATGTTATTTTTAATATAAATATGAATATTTTCATTTTTGCTTGCTATGACATGGAATTTATTGATAAGCATGTAACCTCATTTCATACTAAATCATGTATCGGTGCAAGTGTATCTTTTATTCAAATGTTCATCATCATAGATGTCGGGGCCTACAGGCTCCTGGAGGTGCTACCTATATTTTCTATGTGTAAATAGCCGCAAGAAATACATATTTTGTCCACTCAGCATGATTGATTATAGTGTCATACTGACCATTAATCCTTCATTATTTAAATAGTACATGTTTTTGCCATTCTTATTGGCAACAATTATGCTTGTGTTTATCTTTATGACTTCTATTTGATAATTATTGTTCGGCGTTTTGTATCTTCTAGCGATAGCTGTCGACGAAGTGACATTTTAATTAATGGATGAGAAAATGGCCTACTGTTTGTAGGAAATATGGGTTACCTATTGAGGAATGAGGGAGTGGGTGTTTTTTTTTTACTAAAATACAAGTACAAGCAATGTTTGATGAAAATTCGTAGAGAATCAAAGACATGTCGAACTGAAAACAAACCATTTTTTTTCTCAAAGGAGGATATTTTTTCAAGACATATTTCATTTATTATAATACCCAAATCATTCTATATTTTGATGTGTTTATTCTTTTGTCCTTTTACATGAGCGATCTTGAGAATTCCAGGATGTGGGAATAGCACATACAAATTTTATACATTTTGTTTTAATTTTTTGTAAGAAAATTTATGAAAAAACGAGCAGTTTCATTCTATATGAATGAAAATGTTTTGTCACCCATTGCAAGCTGACGTGGATTTATCTTTCAATATTGTTTTTGTAAGCATAATAGAAATCTGTAAAAAAAACAATCCGTAACAAATTCTGATTGCTATGATACAAAGTTGGCATCTATTTTATAATGGTAAAAATAGTATAGATCTCCTATGTCTTAAACATTCATCAAAGGTCTTCACAGGATTATAACTCTTGAAATTACTTTAAGAAAAATTCACGATCAGCTCAAAATGGGGACGCATAGAAATAATCTCTCACAATGTCTTTCTATAGTTTAAGTGTTGATCTTTCTTTATGAAAATTCGCCTTGCTGTATTTGTTTTGCGATATGGTAACGTATTCTGTAATTTAGACATGACCGTTTTAGAAAATGTTGTCTCTGACCGTTCCTTTCATAGTGATAAAAATGCTTACTGATTCACAGTTTACAATTTTATTTTGAATTTTGCATAAGTTTGCGATATAAGATTGAGATGTATAAACATATTTTTGTAAACATATCTACGAAGCTGTTTGTTCCATATTCTTGTTTCTGTTTGTTGACAATTTCTGTGGAGAACATTATATTTTTTAATATAAAATCACTAACAGCCAGTAAACCATAAATGACTGAGAAAATGAGTATAGGGCCATTGAAGACAGTAATAGACATGCTGTGTTTGACAGTTACCGTTTATATTTATATATGTATAGAACTACTTGTATCAACAATAAAAGAACATTTAGAAGTAGTAAAACAGATGCTTTATAGAATTTAGCTTGTATGATATTTTGCCTGTATTTATTTTGTTCAAATACTTGAATTTGTTTTTTCTCTTACAAATGTATTCATCTTTTGCATGTGGCTTATATTTTTTGATTCTTTAAGGTATCATTCTTATAACAGTATGTTCTGTTTCCTGCTTAAAAGTAATTTTTTTAGATAAAAGATAACAATTTTTACTATGAATTTTTTGAATTACTTTTTATGAATCTGAATGTTTATGTTTTTTTCACAAAGCCAGGAAATCCGTTTGAAAATCGAACTACGGTGTAGTCGGAAATCATTTAAGAGAATAGAAGTCTGATGATTTTATAAATATTTAACAAAATTCACGATTTTAGAAAAGATTTTCAACACATATTTCCTTTACATATTAATTCAGTTGATGATTTCGGATTTCTTTTATGCGTTGTAATTTGAAGAATAGTGTTTTCGACAGACTTCCCGTTTCTATCAAAGATATATTTGAATGCGACAGGCGCGTTAGGTCAATAAGGAATATAATCACGATTAAGTTTGGAAGTCTGCAACGAAGGATGATGTATTGTAGTATTATTAAGACAGGAAATAGAACATTGATCATTTCTTTTGTGCTCGATGTTGCTTTTTATTTAGATTTCACACAGTAGCTGGTGAAAGGAATACTAATTCTATTTCTAGCTCTTTCGTTAGTTTCTATTGCTTAAAGAACTGACGATCAATAAGGTTTCTTTTTATCACTGTTCTGTCGTGTTAATGGGAACGGCCAATGTTTACGCATTCTCTATTTTTCTACAGTTCATGATTATTTTCACTGAGAAAAGATTTAACTGATCTGTTGCCACACCAGCATTTTGCGGCAATGTTATTTTGTAATTTATTAAAAGAAAAAGAAAATATTTTTAACCTCTGTATGTTTCGAATACGTATATACATTTAAATGAATATAGACATGAGCACTATTCGCGGATTCATTCAGGACAAAATGAACGTAAGTAAACGACAATCCATTGCGGTTAGTTTCAGGATATAAACGAAATTAACTTTCAAAAAATTATGCATTGTGTGATCACGTTTAGTCTATATTTCTCTCTTTTTTTTTTAAAAAAATGAGTCACTTTGTAATTGACCCTTTCACGTTAACTGCGGGTCTGATGTCTTGGGGGAAGAAATGATCCCCGTTCCTGCAAAATGACGTAAGACACAATCAATATCTGATTATGACGTCAAGATTTTTACGGAAACGTAACTATTCTTCCCCTAAAACGTTAGTCCTGCAGTTATTGTAAAAAGGTCTATTAGCACATTTGATGATCTATATCATTAAAAATAAAAAAAAAAAAATCATATTTCATTATCTTTCAAATTAAAATTGTTCACACATTCAAAATTCTGTTGAATCTCATGGAATCCTCCATCTTTATTTGTTTATGTTTCATTTTCAAACTTGTGACTTCTGATGCGTGTACACTGTTATTTGTTGATGTGCGCCCTCGGTTGCTCAAAAGGGAGAGAACAAGGCAAGCTAAAGTATCAGTGCAGTGTAAAACGCCACTAATATAAACACAGCTTATGTCCTACTTTTGTCTTCAGAATATGTGATATCTAATTGTTAAAAAGACAGTCTAGCAGATGATTGATGACTTACATATAAATAAATACATAAAGCTAATTCAATTGTTTTTATTATTCATTTCAACGATTATGTGAATGAGATTATGCAAATGATGTAATCAAATCACAGCCAACTGCACCTTGTTATTCAAATCAATGTGTTTTTCTGCGAACGTAAAGATATTCTGCTACATTAGCCTGTGTCTCAGTTTTGCATATTGCGATCGATGGTATCTCAATGACCACACTGTATGATTGATGTATTAGTTACATCCCAACATTGAATTCTTGGCAAATTTGTCGCCGCATGAAATCTTAAATGTCTTATTTTTTTGAATCTGTAATCAAGCCAACGTGTTTACTAGAATGTATGAATCTGACAATACGTTACTATTTATTTCTAACAGTTACAATTTATGAATGAATTAAATGATACGTAAATGAGGGCATTTTTCTCACTGATTGGCTGATCATTGCAGTGTCACAAAAAAAAAAAAATAAATATTTTGTCACCCAAAATAGAAAATAGCAAAAAAAAAAAAAAAAATAAATAAATAAATAAATAAATAAATAAATAAATATATATATATATATATATATATATATATATATATATATATATATATATATATATATATATATATATATATATATATATATATATATATATATATATATATATATATATATATATGGGCCCATATTTTTCACGTTATTTCAGGCACATCATTGATACGGGGCATCATTTCTGGCAGGGGATCTCCAGTCCAATTTTGTAAAGAGATCCCAATCTAATCATTAGCATGGGACTTCCGGCTCATCATGGGACTTGATAACCAACATTGGTACTGGACGTGAAGACTACTATTGGTACCGGACGTAATGACCATCACTGGCACAGGATGCCAAGTCCATAGTTGTTACATGACATCAAGTAAATCATTGACACTAGACATCAAGACCATCTTTGATACCGGACATTAGCATAAACACTGACACGGAAATCTATGTCTATTACTTCTACAATCTCCAAAGCAGAGTTACGGTCCCTGCACTCCCTTTAATCTCTGCCAACTACTGAAAGTAGTCCCTAGTCATAAGGCAGAAAAATAGACTGTTTTGCGTGTTTTGGGGGAAAATGTCATCGTATTCAAGTTATCTGGGCAAAAATTAGACAATGAGGTGCAAATGATAGTGTTACTGACAAACTGTATTACATAAGTTCGCTGATTTGTACGCTGAGAAAATATAGTGCGGTATAAATTCGGAGTTTATTTCTTGTAGAAGCCCGAATAAAACTCAATGTAACATGGTAAATGCTTTAAATTTAACTAATAAAACCATTGAAGACCAAGTCATATCGTCTAGAGGCAAAACTCTGATTTTACAAGAATCTTGTAAAACCTGAGACGTTGGCAGAGGTGTGTGTGGATTGTAAAGGAACGACAACTCTGCTTTGGAGATTGTTACTTCTAATGTAATTGTTTCCTTCGGTATATCTTTTGTGATCTAGGAGGAAAATGGCAATCATACATTTGAGGTTGCATAAATAATCTATTGAATAAATAAAAAAGAATGATAGTCTACAGTAAAAAGTCGTCAACTCGAAATGTCAGTATGTCAGACAGTACATCATTTGTGATTGATAGGGGATCAGTTTTTAGATCGTTTTGAAATAGCCAATAACTAAAGTAGACCGAACGTCTCCTGTAGGTTATTTTATATAGATATAAACATGTTATTTAGATAATTAACGGAATGTAGCTTAATTAAATCAGAATAAATTTGGAGACATCGTCCATTATCTAAATCTAAAACGTTGACCAGAGCCAAATTTTGTCTCGATTCTGCCTTCGCAACTCGATCCTTGTAAATGCCGGTTTTGAAGATTTCGTGTTGCTATCCGTGATGTGAGGACATGAACTCGCTCAGGTTATTCTATTAATATAAAGAGTCGTAAGATCCGACCATGTAGTGGTTATCAGTAGAATACCTGGGGAAATGAGCATGTGTTACTTGATTGTCATACCTATTACAGCTGAACCTCCATACCTGTACGATGTAAACCCTTAATCAAAGGAATTTACAAGTACCCCTGCGTCTATTTACGATGTGGTATCGACTTATTTCCAAGTATTGTCCAGAAGCTAAACTATACAGTATGAAATATACACTTTAAATGTTCATTAGAAGGAAAGATGAGAGGGTACTCCAAGCTAATCTTTATATAAATGGTTTTTAGCTCACCTGAGCCGAAGGCTCAAGTGAGCTATTGTCATAGTTAGTCCAACGTCCGTCGTCCGTCAGTCGTCTGTCGTTTTCGACTTAACAGAACTGTTGAACAGAATTTGACGCAACTTGGTATGCACGGAGTAATCAAGGTCCCCTACAAGTATTGTTATTTTTCGTCCGGATCCATTGACAGGTGGCGCGACCATGGGCAAAAGTAGGTCACAGAGGGTACCCTCTTTGACAAACTTCTTCTTCAGACCGGGGGCATACAGAGACAAACCGAATGCATAGGAATGATCTAGACAGATGTGTGAAGAAGTGTTGTTATTTTTGGTTCCATTCCGAAATCAAATTTTTGACGTTTTTTCGACATTTCTTTTGGACTTAGTGTTTTCAATGCAGAAAAGTGTAAAGTTTTTCAGTTAATTGATAATGATGAGTTCTTATGGATTATTTTGATCATAATTATGGCAAGGAATATTATTGTGAAAGAATTTTGTCAATATCTCAATTTTTGATGAATTTTTAAAGACTTCCAAGAAAAAAAAAGGGGGGGGGGCAGTTTTTCGCATTTTCAACTTATTCTACACAACTACTTGAGGGATTGTGATAAAACTGGGTAGGATGCAAGTACATATGGTCTCTTACAAGAGATGTTATTTTTTGTCCGGATCAATTAGTAGATGGCGCCACCAAAAGCAATAGTAGGTCACAGAAGGTACCCTCCATTGACAAACTTCTTTTTTTTTTTTAGATTGGAGGTATACAGAGACAAACTGAATGCATAGGAATGATCTAAAGGCATATGTGAAGAACTGTTGTTGTTTTTTAATTTTTGACGTTTTTTGTTGTCTTTTTGGGAGTAGTGTTTTCAATGCAAAAACAAGTGACTTTACTTATTATTGCTCTTCATATTATAATTTGATGCTGTAATTTGGTTTCATTTAATCATACTAAGGGCAAAGAATGCCACAGTAAAAGTTTTTTGTCAATATCTTAATTTTTAGATGTTTTATGAAGATTATAAGATTGTAATATTACTTACTGGTAATGAAAGGTTTAAAGGAATTTTAAGGTCGAGGGGTCAAACCCCGCTGGGGCATTTTTCTTGTTTTTTAATCATATGTATGAAAAGAACTTTTATAGTGAATTTTTTTTTTCAATATCTCAATTTCTAGATTTTAAGGGGGGTTATTCACATTTTCTTCTTTATCTTCAGAATTGTGTAAAGTTAAGATGCGTCAACAGGTGGTGCCACCACAGGCCAATTTTTATAAATTTTATTCAATGCAAAAGGGGAAAGATTACTACATTATTGCAATTTGCATTGACTTCTTCTTCCAGTGAAGTGCAAACCATACAAATATTGTTATAATAAAATTTGAAATAATGGTTTGAAATATGAAATCATCATGTTCTTTCATGAAAAATTAAAAACTTCTCCTGCCCCCTTACCCTTTCTCATTTTTTTCATTTTTGAGAAAAAAAAACCGGGTTCAAGATACTGTATCATTTTTCACGTCACAAGACACGATAGCGGGCGAATTTCTCCTCAAGAAATTTACACGTCAATAGCTTTGTGTGTATGTCTTTAAAGAATGAAAGTTTTTCTTTGATTATGTTTTGATTTAATTCAATTAAAATATACTGAAATCAATAGATCAAGAATGTGGAGAGGAAGCCGCCTTTCGATTTTCAGGTTCATCCGATATGTCGTTACAGAGTTATGGGACTTTGATTTAGAGCTCACCTGAGCCGAATGTCATACTACATTGTCTGTCGTCTGTCCGTAAACTTTTTGATATATTCAACTTCGTCTCTGAAACTATTGGGCAGAATTCAATGAAAACTTTCATGCTTGTTCCTCAACATATTATGCACAAATTTTGCGCTTCGTTTGATCTAGATGTTCAGGTGAGCGATATAGTCCCATTTGGGCCTCTTGTTTTGTTTGTTTTTGTTTGTTTGTTTGTTTGTTTTTGTTTTTTTATCTTTTTTGGGTTTTTCTTTGATAAACACATATTTGTACGTACTTGTAATGTTTACACAGACATAAGACTAAGACCATTTTGTAAGAAAGTCAATGGATTTATTACACTATGAAATGGGATGTATTGAAATCCCTAGAGTTGAAAACAATGAAAATTATATTTATCAATGCCCTGCATATTTGTTTTGATTTAACACCCGAATTAATTATCCACAAAACTTCGGATCTTATAATAAGATTTACTAATGAGATAACCAGATATCGGAGGGAGGCGATCTATTGTGTATTGAACTGTGTACAGTAAAGTGTAATCCTCGTGTGGAAATAATTATGAATGAGGGTCCTTTTGCCATATTAGAATAATTACAGAGAAATGAAGACATGGAACAGAAAGCAAAATCAAAGGTGTGGTCTTTTTTATCCTATGTTCTCGATGCATTACCAAAGTACAATGCATACAACAGGTGTTACTTTACAGTATCCGTGACACATCCACGCACCACGGAGGTGACATGAAACGCTGGAAATAAGAAGCGGAGTTAGGTGTAGGCGCTAAGAATATCCTGTTTGGTCAGCCATATCAGACATGAATGCCGCAGTCCAGCAAACAGTATAGTAATGCCGCAGTCCCAAAACAGTATGGATAATGCCACGGTCCCAAAAACAGTATGGATAATGCCACAGTCCCGCAAACAGTATAGATAATGCCACGGTCCCGCGAACAGTATAGATAATGCCACGGTCCCGCAAACAGTTTACATAATACCACGGTCCCGCGAACAGTATGGATCATGCCACAGTCACACAAACAGTATAGATAATGCCACAGTCACACAAACAGTATGGATAATGCCAGAAACACGCACACAGTATAGATAATGCCACTGTCACATAAACAATATAAATCATGTCATTGTTACAAAACTTTTTAGATAATGCCACAGTCACATAAACAGTATAGATCATGCCATAGTCACACAAACAGGATAGATAATGTCACTATCACACAAACAGTATAGATCATGCCAAAGTCACACAAACAGTATGGATAATGCCACATTCACACAAACAGTATGGATAATGCCACTATCACACAAACAGTATGGATAATGCCACTATCACACAAACAGTATGGATAATGCCACTATCACACAAACAGTATAGATAATGTCACTATCACACAAACAGTATAGATAATGCCACTATCACACAAACAGTATGGATAATGCCACTATCACACAAACAGTATAGATAATGCCACTATCACACAAACAGTATGGATAATGCCGCTGTCACACAATCAGTATTGATAATGCCACTATCACACAAACAGTATAGATAATGCCACTATCACACAAACAGTATGGATAATGCCACTATCACACAAACAGTATGGATAATGCCACTATCACACAAACAGTATAGATAATGCCACTATCACACAAACAGTATAGATAATGCCACTATCACAGAAACAGTATGGATAATGCCACTGTCACTCATACAGTATAGAGCATGTAAGTCACACAACATTAGAATAGTGGCCGTGAGTAACGTACGCATTGATCATTCATGATCGTTTGGAAACCCAAGGTCTGACCTTGCTCGGGAACCTGATAGATTGATTCATGTACTATGAATTGTAATAGAGTAATTTATTAATTTTATTTTTCGTTCGGAGAAAATCTTAAGTGTTTTTCTATTCACCATCACTTAGTAATGACAATTGTTTTTAATATATCTGTTTGTGGTAGTGCATGCAGTTTTGCAAAATAGGGAAGAACAGCATTTTATACTCTTGAATTATATTCAGGCAAAACTGCCAGAATATATCACTTTATTTGTTTATCTTCACGACACTCCCTTCTTCTTCAATACGCTGTCCACATTATGCATTCCTTCAGAATGCTGTCTCTATCAGTCTATATATGATGTTTAAGAAGAAATTGATCTGTCTAATGTCACATCAAAATGTAGTGCTAGGTGCTTACTACTTATATTGCTTATGGAAATCTTCAAAGATAGATGTTTTTGTTTTATTATGGTAATACCCATTCTGGTGCAAAATAAGACCACAATTAAAATCTGAATCCTGATCAGCAATATATTCAATAATAACGCCATGTTGGCATAGCATTAATGGACATGCTCTTTCTACATCAAGATAGATATTTGATGCTACGGTTACAGTATCTTTAGCAAGCGCTCGGAGCTTTGATTCTCAGAGGTTAAAATGTATCATTTTGCAATCTTTATTTCATTTCAGTCAAGCATAAAATTGGCAATGGAATGAAAGCTCGCTTATAATGAATATAAGCTTACTGAAACTATAGTGGAGAAAATTTCCCAAGTTTTTGTCGTTTACTCATGGGCATTTATACCTAAATGCACAGGACTACACGACTATATAGTACACGACTATATAGTCATGTGCTCCTGTGCATTTAGATATAAATGCCCATGAGAAAACGACATTTTGCATTTTTTAATGTAGCAGAATCTTCATTGTTATCGATATGAAATATTTCAAAAACGAGACATAAAAATGAAAAGTTTGTCAGCAAAATCGATTCAATATAGTTCCAAATGGATGTAATGGCGATATTTACAAGGATAGATTTTGCAAATGTATGTATTAATAATAAATGACAGAGCATAGTGTACATATTGCATTGCAAACAAGAAATCATAGTGATTTAGAATGTTCTATCACAGAGTGATATTTGGTTATATTTCTCCGCTGAATTTAGATTTTTCAATTTTGATATGTATTGTTTAATATACCGTAGTGGTTTGGCAACCTTGTTTTGTTATTCACATGACATATTTTCCCCTAAAATTACAATTTCATTTCAGAATCTTCCTGGTGTATGGTATCATTTTGGTTGATTGGTGTCAAATTTTCATTCTGATAAAATTGTTTCAAATCACTTTAACACTTATCCATGATTTGACCTTGGTGTGGTTTCCTGTCCTTATGCATGTTACTAATTTTTATATCAGTTTCTGATCAATTGGGCAAGCAGTTTGTTACCCTTGATACTGCATTATTTCATAAGTTTGGTTATATTTTTAGGGGTTGCTTGGTAACGGATGGTCTTAATGATGATATGATTGCTTTAAGCTTATATCCTAGCATTACATGGGTATATTCACATCGACCAGCTTGTCTCCCTTGTCTTCATATAATACAGGTTTATGTTGCCACTGAGTTCCTATAATCTATCTACCGGGTCGTTTATCGACTCTTTATTACCAAACTAGAAGCAATATGTATACGCTGCTAGTGAAAATACGTATATCTGACAATACGTATACGCTGCTAGTGACAATACGTATACGCTGCTAATGACAATACGTATATGTGACAATACGTATACGCTGCTAGTGACAACACGTATACGCTGCTAGTGACAACACGTATACGCTGCTAGTGACAATACGTATTCGCTGTTAGTGACAATACGTATACGTGACAATACGTATACGCTGCTAGTGACAACACGTATACGCTGCTAGTGACAATACGTATACGCTGCTAGTGACAATACGTATACGCTGCTAATGACAATACGTATGCATGACAATACGTATACGCTGCAATTACAACACGTATACGCTGCTAGTGACAATACGTATACGTGACAATACGTATACGCTGCTAGTGGCAACACATATACGCTGCTAGTGACAATACGTATACGCTGCTAGTGACAATACGTATACGCTGCTAATGACAATACGTATGCATGACAATACGTATACGCTGCAATTACAACACGTATACGCTGCTAGTGACAATACGTATACGTGACAATACGTATACGCTGCTAGTGGCAACACATATACGCTGCTAGTGACAATATGTATACGCTGCTAATGACAATACGTAAACGTGACAATACGTATACGCTGCTAGTGACAACACGTATACGCTGCTAGTGACAATACGTATACCTGACAATACGTATACGCTGCTAGTGACAATACGTATACGCTGTTAATGACAATACGTATACGTGACAATACGTATACGCTGCTAGTGACAACACGTATACGCTGCTAGTGACAACACGTATACGCTGCTAATGATAATACGTATACGTGACAATACGTATACGCTGCTAGTGACAACATGTATACGCTGCTAGTGACAACACGTATACGCTGCTAGTGACAATACGTATACGCTGCTAGTGACAATACGTATACGTGACAATACGTATACGCTGCTAGTGACAACACGTATACGCTGCTAGTGACAATACGTATACGCTGCTAGTGACAACACGTATACGCTGCTAGTGACAACACGTATACGCTGCTAGTGACAATACGTATACGCTGCTAGTGACAATACGTATACGTGACAATACGTATACGCTGCTAGTCACAATACGTATACGCTGCTAGTGACAACACGTATACGCTGCTAGTGACAACACGTATACGCTGTTAGTGACAATATGTATACGCGACAATACGTATACGCTGCTAGTGACAACAGCGTGTGTCCTTTGATTGTGCTGCTTTTGTGGTGAGTGGGAAAGTGGGCGCCCGTGAACCGGTTAACCACACCAATTTAGTGACGTTTGTTACTTCAACTGACCGTCCTAAGTCGGTATCGTAACCGCAGCACAATCGAATATTTTTGTAATGTCGTTCCGTGTATATTATGCTGTTATCATTTTTTGTGTGCAGGTCCTTGGTGATTTGTGTCATACAGCTTTGTCAGATGTCTTCTGTTTTCTCTTTGGTAGATTTGCAATGGTATTCCTATTTGTCTATACCTTACTATTTGTGTACTTAGTAGTTTTGTGATGGTATTACCATTTGTCTATTCCTTACTATTTGTATACTTGGTAGTTTTGCGATGGTATTCCCATTTGTCTCTAACTTACTATTTGTGTACTTGGTAGATTTGCAATGGTATTCCTTCTTGTTTGTATCTTTATATTTGGAATTCTTACCTTAGGTAAGACTTTAAAAACCAAGACACACCACTCCATTCCCAAATACCCAGAAAAAATAAAGTCAAAACAAAATAACCCCATAATTCATATACACGCACGCACGCACGCACGCACGCACGCACGCACGCACACACACACACACACACACACACACACACACACACACACACACACACACACACACAGAATTAGAATAAGCAAATGTAGAAGAAAAACTACGAAAGCCAATTGGATTCAATTACTAAGAAAAAATTTTATATATTATCTCGTTATTACGAGATAATTAACTCGTTATTTCGAGATCTTTTCTCGTTATTTCGAGATCTTTTCTCGTAATTTCGAGATAAGTAACTCGTTATTTCGAGATCTTTTCTCGTTATTTCGAGATATTTAATTCGTTATTTCGAGATAATCAACTCGTTTTTTCGAGATAATTATCTCGTTATTTCGAGATATTTAACTCGTTATTTCGAAATCTTCTCTCGTTATTTCGAGATAATTATGTCGTTATTTCGAGATCTGGAAATAACGAGATTATAGATGTTTTGAGCATGGGTTTGAACAAGTTATTTACCAGTCTTAAAATATTTGAGCATATGCTCAACTTTGAGCATTCAGTTTTTCTAAGGTGATCTCCCATGTGAGCATGGATCAGAGTTTGAGCATAGAAAAGATTTTCAAAAAGTTTTATGACCTTGAACCATGATCTTATTGTTTTGTGAGCATATGTATATTGTCACCATCTCAGGATCTAAATCACTGAAAAATAGGGGTGTTCTGGTGGTCCTCACCATAAAAATAGGGGTGTTCTGGTGGTCTTTCCCATAAAAATGTGGGCACCATTAGTACAGTACCAGGCAATAAGTCAGTTTCGAGATACAAACCCGGACCGCCAGTTTTCGATTCTAACCACCATAATTCTACGTAGAGGCCAACTCTCCACAGGGTCCGTTGTACTTCATATCTGAACCGCCCAAAAACGTAAAGAAATTTCACTCTTGAATCTGTCTGGTCTCATTTTGTGTTTTTATATGTATTTGAATAAACAAATATTGTTATTCTTTACTATAGTCACGTGTTTCTTAATCTATTCGAGTTTAAACAGAGCGGGTCAATAACGTAAACAGAGTGGGATGCGAACACACGAGAATCTCGTAAAATACGAAAAATGTCGGTCTGGATCGGATTTTCGAAACTGGCGTATTCTAAACCCTTTGGCACATCAAAAGTACCTCACTACCTGTGCCAGAGTACCCTCAAGACGGGTCCGTAGTTTGCTAACAGGGCCACAATGCCGTACGTTGCGTAAACCTGTTATTTTGATAGAATGATCAGCCGACAAGATTCAGTGCTTAAAAGGAGCATTATCTTACATATACAAACATTAAGCAAATGGCCGGCAGTATTACTTTACCTCCAGTCTGTCAATAGATAGCAATACAACACAGGCCTCTGATACCATGTATTTATATATGTAAAACGTCAGTAATAGATCATATGGTGAAATTATTACCATTTGGCTAATCTGCATAATGGCCATTTTGGACACGAAGTAAAAGCTATTACCTATAGAACTTTATATAGAGAACACAAAATCAAAAGCAAAAAGCAAATTTGCCTCTATCTAAACACATGTGTTCCCGACATCAAAATTTAATCTCCATATTCATTTCTTTTCGATAAAGCAGCTGCAAGTAACACGAATTTGATACTCGAAGTCCTTTTTTAAAGTCAAACTTCTGAACTTGAGCGAAAAAAACCCATTTACTAGAAACTCATTATAAACAATACAAGAATCTTGAAAAATTACACAACTTCAAAATATAATATTTACAATGCTAGTCTGATTCCTTCGATGAACCATGCTAAACAGACTCGGTTCATCAGCCCATGAACTTTGGTCATGGAAGTAGTACCCGGCGTATGGCAAATCACATGCGTAGTAATATAAAAAGAAGCGGGCCTTACTTCATTAAATATAAGAATTGTAATTACGAAATTAATGCATCTGTTAATTTTGAGCAATTAAAGAAATTATCTGGACAGATAGAGTCTTTTTAGCATTCTAGACACGCACTATATTGCGTGGCGGAAGTACTTTTCCACTTCAGGAAAAATTCGGTCCTTGCCATTTTGATAACGGGGAATTTGATATTTTGTTTTCAAAAAAGAACCTTTTAAAATGCATTGTAAATATAAGAAATGACTGTCTTTTTTCTAGATTCATGGGGAATGAACTTGGGTGAGAAACAAACAAATCATTCGAGAACCGCTTCGCGGTTCACGTGATTTGTTTGTTTCTCACCCAAGTTCATTCCCCATGAACCTAGAAAAAAAGACAGTCATTCCTTAAATATACAAAATACAATATGTAACAGACATCATTAGATCCATCATTGGAAACGCTAAACAGATGTATATTTCCGGAATTTGATGCCAGATTATTAAAAAAATTTATTTTCAAATTATCATCATCATCATTATCATCATCATTATTATTATTATTATTATTATTATTTTTATGAGGCTGAGACGTCAAAGGGGAAGTGATTGAAATGCATATCTACATGATTGTTTTTATTTTCCCCTCGTCTTGTTATAAATAGAAATGGCAGGTTCTGTTATATCTCACTATACATACACTGTTAAAACATTTAATACATTTCAATATTTCGAAGTACACGGTATTTGTATGAAGCCGTTTTCGTGCCATTTTACTGAAGAAAACAATTTTTCTATCTCGTTCGAACGAGAAACTATTATATAAGAATTAAGGTGTTTGGTGTTATTTGAAAAAGTATGATTAGGAATTATTTCAATTAATACATACAGTGATACATTTATATATGCATAATTGCATATATTTCAACTTAAAAATTCGTATAAATCTAGATCCACTTCACACTCACAAACACAATGTACATATGCATGTTTATTCTAAAACACACAGCTTATCAATAGAAAGGAAATATTTAAATTGAAATATAATTCATTGCATTGCAAAGAAGAAGATGAATGCGAGGAAAAAGGAGGGGGATATTATGCCATCAGAGATATTCTGTCCTCCTCTAAGTAAAAGTATTATAATAGCTATTAATTATGATTTATGAATTTCAGAATTGAAATATAAACTGAATGGTACTTACTGATATACAGTAAAACACTCATAATCATGCATTATTATTTCATTAATGATTAATATTTACTGGTGAGATTACTGAGACAAGTTAGGTTGATTCCAGTGGCTTAAAGCATAAATATAAAAGGTAGGAGATGAGGTTCGAAATCAAATGTTAAAACATACTTTAGATCTGCCATTTGATAGACTGAAATAATACGTATAACGTATTTCAACTAAATGCAGGCCAAACACGACCAAATGTAGCTCTTGCCTATGTAATTATTTAAACGATCAAACATCCGCTACTAAAGAAATTGTTAGAAAATATCAAAAGATTTATTGATGTACGATATTCCATTTCTTTTGATCGGTTAAAAACACTTACACTGCAGACTATGGTATATGATGGTTTCTCGAGATTTTTTTCTCGTTCGAACGAGATAGTTTCTTGTTCGAACGAGATAAAAAAAATAGTTTTTCTTCTTTAAAATGGCACGAAAACGGCTTCGTACGTTAGAACTTGATGCACATGATTTTTTTAATATGCATGATTTGAAGATTTCAAGCTCATAAATAAAATGGTAAAAATGTCTCCATATGTGTGTTCTCGCCATAGCTTATTTTATACAAATATAAATAACGGAATTCAGAACGCCCAAGTTCTAAATTGAAAATGCAAAGTTCACCAACCGATATCTCGACTTAGATAAGTCTAATTTGCAACATTTTGGTATGAACAACTCAAGAAATGTCTATACTTTTACACAGACCAAACATCCGACTACCATTATAAAATGCTTTTAATATTGGCGCTCTGAATTCCGTTACTTGCCTTTGTTTGTGTATTATTATATAAGCTATGATGAGAATTCTTGTATTACTGACTTAATATATATATATATATATATATATATATATATATATATATATATATATATATATATATATATATATATATATATATATATATATATATATATACATGATATAAGCGGCCTGTGCAATACATAGTATTTTTTACAATTTGCATAGGCGGATCTAGAAAGGAGGCTTGCAACCTCCCATGACTTATGTTTTGCTCTATTCGATCCGGAACGGGGAGGGTGGGGGGGGGGTGGGTTGCAGCCGATAAAATGGTTGAAAATGACCTTTTTGGTAAAATTTTCCGACTAAAAGGTAGGGGGTGTTTCAACCCCTGCCACTCCCCTCGAAATCCGTAAATGATTTATGTCAAAATTGTCTGTTTCTTTATGTAGTCTGAATCATCCACACGTTTGGATAATTGCATCTCGTGGACAGAATCGTAGACCATCCGGAACACACGAGTCGGTACTTTATACTACGTAACAGTAACCAGACTCGGAAGAGAATGTATGAATACGTTAAAATTTTACACGTAAATCGCCTGCGTATGTTTGAAACTGCGTGATTCGGCTTAGAAGTAGATCCGATATCAAGCATCTGTAGGTCAAAGCATAGTAATTCCATTTCCCATAGGGTCCCATGTTAAATTACCGAACTTCCAGCAAGATTTACACAACATCCTACATTTTAGCTATATATAATCCACATATCAAAATGTTTGACCTGTAAAATCGAGTATTATTCATAATATTGCATATTAAATACTAGGTAAAGCACATTCAGGCAATTTCGTGAAATACATAATATAAATATATACCAGCATGTGTATGACATGAACTTGGAAGACTCCCTTTGTATTTACTACGTAAATTGAAAATTATCAAGTACTGGCTTAAATTACAATTCACAACTAACTGTATTTTAAAATCCTGTTATGATGATCGAGTTGCACAAAATGACCAGTGGGTATTGGACATCAAAGCTGAACTTGACAAACTAGGGCTGTCATATATATGTGATGTGCATTTACATATAAATGTGCCTGAGTAAACGACATATGGAACGAAAACATACACGATGATTCTCTTTTTACTGTTATAAAACATAAATTTTTCGATTTGTATAAACAAGACATGCTGTCGAACATACAAAGGGCTTCTAGAGGTGAATTTTATCAACAACTTATTGATAATTTTTGTCTGCAGTATTACCTCTGTAAACCAATCAATCCTCATTATCAAAAACTTATTGCAAAATTTCGAATTTCTTCTCATGATCCATTGAACGGCCATTGAACGTGATAGATATCACAATATTGATAGACTCCAATGTATTTGTACTTTATGTAATATTAACGATATTGAGGATGGATTTCATTTTTTATTAAAATGTCCATTTTATCACGACATCAGAGTTCAATATATTAAAAGATATTATTTCATAAAACCTTGTGTATTCAAACTTGTGCAACTTCTTTGTGTTAACAATGTTATAAAAACTTACAAAATATTTCAATAGCATTAAAAAGAAGGGCGGAAGTTGTATGAATGTGCATCTTGATGTATCGATTATCATGCATGCTTTACTTTACTAATGTTCATAATTAAGTAAGTAATTGTTTATTTGAGTGTCACATGCCAAATATAACATTATAGGTACATAAAAACAGTACAATACACAATAGATATTCAGCATCCTGCCTTAAAATACATATGAGAATTTGTAAACGACTTGAATATGTGTATACGTGTGTGTATGTATACGTATGTGTATGTATATGTACGTATATGTACTTATATGTGTGTGTATGTATATGTATGTATGTTTATGTAAGTGTATATGTGTATGTATGTATACTTATATGGAATAAGTGCTCTAGAAACTAAGCTTTGAATGTATGAAATGTTTGTTACCTTAATTGTAATTACATGTATTTGTATGCATTTATGTACATATAATATGTATGTATATTTATAATTACTATTACATAACTCGTAAAAACTGCAATGTATCGCATGTCCAATTATTTATACTCATTCACTCTCTGCTGTCTTTGTAAGAATTTATATATTGTAAATATATGTCTTTGACATAAAGAAATAAATGAATTAAATTGAAATTAAACTGACATTCGCCATTTACATATCATGTGACGTACCTCCGCGACCAAAGAGCGTTCACGTCCGGTGTAGCGTGAAATCCGCCAGCTCCTGCTTCCATGCCGCCATATAAATGAAAAATTGTTGAAAACACCAATCAACCAACCAACACTTTGATGCCTCACTTGCCAGGGTGGCATGTATATATATATACTTATTGAGATACAGGCATTTGAAGTACTGGGAGGTAAAGTATTATGTATTTTGAGAAAATTGTCAATTGATTTGTACATGTACACTACTGTAAATTACCAATATCATGAAGTAGCAGCATCGATATGACATTTTTTTTAACCAAACCAATACATTTAAACTAACTTTATTATTCTTAAAGACAACCTTTTGAAGAAATTGTCAGGATGTGTTCAATGGGTTACATGATATGTAAATGGCTTAATTTTTCATATATCACACTTTTACACCAGCAAAAATACCTTACTTCTATATTAGGAGAAATCAGGTAAAAATTTACTGAGTGAAAATGAATTCATGTGGCCTGCATACTTAAGTGAAAAAAGTATGATAATCAGGTCTTACATATCAAAAGATATTTAAGATAAAAAATATATATATTTATTTATATTTATATTTTTATAAATATATATATATATATAACACAGGTACACTTCAGTTACATGTATGTAATTAGGGTACGTTAGATTACAGATAAAATCATATTTACCTGTGTAGTACTATCTTACTCTAATTTAGGACAAATGATTTGTACTAGCTGTATCTCATGTCATATTTTTATGTGCCATCCGAATATTTTATCTTACATATCAAAACTTAACATCTTCAATTTTTACCATACATGAGTCCAGCGCCATAAACTGAGAAAATACTTAAGTCAAAATTTCATATTCTTCTGTTCAACAATGAATTGATAACTAGGATCTGGATTTTATTGAGTTTTATTCTATCCATAAATAGAATAAAATCACTCTGAATGACAATTATTTGAACGTTTGATAATGGAATAAATTAAGATGAAATAATTGACTTAAGTATTTTCTCAGTTTATGGCGCCGGACCCTGTACAGGTAAAACGGTAGATATAACTGAGTTTGGGTGTTTTTATATCTTAGCTATTGTAAAAGTATGTAATCAATACGCTTACATGAAAATATTTCTTTTAATATGTTTAGGTTTTCTCGTATAAATAAACGTTATGAACTGGCACATTTCACGGGACTGGCAGATTTCACGACCCCAGCGTGAAATTTGCCAGACTTCCGGTTTGACTGGCAGATTTAACGGACTGGCGGATTTCACGTTACACCGGGTTTGTGTTTCTATTAAAAGAAACCAACCCGTGTGTTCCGGATGAATCGTAGACATGTCTTTGGCAGAATCAAACGTGTGGATGATTTAGACTACATTGTACAAATAAAAAACCCGGCAAATTTGACACAAGCTGTAGAATAGACGGTGTATTGCCTTCTAGTGATGTATTGGAGGTAAAGCAATATCACTGATCGTTTGCTCAGTGTTTATGTATGAATGATATTTGTTCCATTTTGTTGATGGTGGAATGCACTGAACTTTGCCTGCCGATTCGTTTATCAAATTGTACGTTTATGCAACCTGAGGATTTATGCCACTAATATATAAATAAGGCTATGTCTTGCGGCTAGTGCCTCCTCAGAATTGACAGTTTATTATAGTATGAAAACATTAAAAGTATGTATTAGAAATAAATGTGTTAGCATATATTGATTCTTTTGGTTAATAAAAATGTTAAATCAGACAGACAAAACGTTGTGAACCCCTCCCCCTGATTTAATCCTTTTGGTCCTTCAACTTTACGTCAAAAAATTCAAATAGTGAGATAATTCTTATTAAAAAGCGAGTGCATTAAACACGGGAGTTTTGGGATACTGATCCGGACCGACACTTTTCGAATTTTACGCGCTCCTCGTGGCAAAGGTGCGACGTGTTTTCGTCGGTCTCTGTGTGAAGTTTATGGCCCGCTTTGTTTGAGCACGAATAAATTAACAAATACATGTATATTATGAAGGTTAATAATGCTTGTATGGTCAGTTAGATTTAAAAATAAAACTGTGAACTATTCGTTTCATGAATGAACTTTCTTTATCTTATTGAGGCGGTTTAGATCTTTCAGTACAACGGATCCCGATGGAAAGTTGGCTTCTACAAAGAATGATAAAACTTATCGTGGGAAATATAATACATGGCTATCTTGGACACTCCATTTTTACAATGCTCAACAAATTAGTGTTGGTAGTCTTATAATTCGATGTAATTCACAATTGCCGAGATATCATTTACTATAACGACCAGCAGTGTCTCACATTTACCTCAACTTTCGATTCAAGGAGCACATAAAACCGTAAATCGACGGTCCGGATTTGTATTTCGAACTGACGTATTGCTTATTCCCTTAACATAGTTAACATTTGATTAAATGAAATTAATAAGTGACTTACGGTAAAGAAACGTTTACAATATGTAACGAGGCTGAGACATAAACTATTTAAAAAGTTAACACAATGATGTAAAATGTTAACAGGATGGAGATATATGCATATATGACATACACATGTAATGTAATGGATTTTGGGCAGAATGCGAGGTATATTTAAAAGACAAAACTTTCATACGAATTGATTTAACGTGAAGAACTTTTGACGTTAATTAAGATTTTAAAGTTTCACATAAAACAACGCTATATTATATTTATTTACACGGAGAAATGAACATGTGACACAGCAATGGTAGTTCGTTGAAACAGTACATTATAAGGAAATAAGGCGGTCCATAGCAGTGGCAGACTTACGGAAGAGGGGGGGGGGGGTTTCGCCACAAACTCCAAATTTGGCACCCAAAATGGCTGAGTAATTTGACTAAAGCACATGTGCCCCCTCCCCCATTTTTCGAAAATCCTGGATCCGCCACTGCATATGGTGTATGGAATATCTTGGAAGTGTGTTGTATATGTCTCTTAGAGTTCTGTTATACATAAAACTGTAAGAACGGAAAGCTGAACAAAAGTCAAAAGAACCTAAGGACATGGTCCACGTTATACACATGCTATAAAAGAGAAAAGTTATTCTATTCCATTCTAAAATTATGAAATTATCAAATGTACCAATGTCAGTACAAAAGGCATCAAACGGAAAATAAAATTTCCCTACGATATCTTTTATTCAATAAGTCGTGTGATCTTAGCGCAAATCGTATATCACAAGTGTCATTATAAATCTCAATTCATGTTTTGTCTATGGTTTCTATTAATATTAGTCTGTACTGAAAGACATAGTCTCGACGAAGATTTATCTCAGGTTTATGTCAGTGTCTGAACTTTATCTCTTCTTTCTTGTATGAACATATTACTAACAGATGAAGCTTCCCAATTAGGCCGCTGTATGAAAACCCACTGTCAGCAAAGTTCTTTTTAATATTCATAAAAAGCTTGGGATCAATGTCCAATGTAACACATTTCTACAGAGTTATTAGATTACATGTATAGTAGAAGTTAGCTGAGGGATAAATTTATATTAAACGCCAAACATGAATTTGAAATTACGAGACTGACGACTTAAACAACCTCCCATGAAAATTTGTAAATGTTTCATTACTTTTTAAATCCATCTAGCCTATTTTGTCAAAAATTGGATTATTCAAACAAATATGTATATTATTATACATTACACTTTACTTTATTTTTCTCCTAGTACTGACCAGACTGACAGAAAGAAAGGAAGCACATCAATAAATAGTTATGTATATAAGTAAAAAATATGTATATACATGGAAATGCAAAAACACTCGAAACGCACAGTGTTATCTTCGATGATGCTGCTAAAATGTTAACATACAGAAAGGGATTACTTCCGTATGGCAAATCGATTCACCGTCATTTTATACATACGTTTCAATATATAAAATAATAATCATTGTGTACTTGATATGTTAGGTAGAAAACTGCAGTGTCTGCATTTTATATATATGCAAACACAGCAACCATATGGTATCAACATGTTACTGACTCCGGTTTATAACAAATCAGTCAGTAGCAAGTAAATTGTGCAGTTGAATTATCTTTGAGTTTATTCTATGTATTCAGCATTTATAATACACCAGTATTAACTCAGAATGAAATATGTATTTGTAGTGATCTAAGATAACTTTTAAGATATATTAATTATGATTTTCATGTGTGTTCGAGCTAGATTCTTTGTGTCTGGTAGAATACTAGATCTATCAATTTTCGTCTTCATATTGATTGCGATTAGTATTCCGTCTTATTCACTAGTCGGTTGAGAAATAAGCCAGTTTTATTGTATGGAAACTTCTTTAGCGAAGAGTGCTCAACAGTATGACAGTGTGTTATAATATAATATAATATAATATAATATAATATAATATAATATAATATAATATAATATAATATAATATAATATAATAAACTGGTAAATATAATGCCTCATGGATGATTTGCTTTCGACAGATGGCCAGATTAATAAAAATTGAACCAAGACATCAGCAGGTTTTCATTTTTATTTTGACGATATGCTCTATTATAACACCGAGTCCCAGACAATATTGTACCCTTCATATTCGATACAGGGTGAACTGCTTATGTGGTGTTACACCCACGTTTAACCAGGGATGAGGAGGGAGCAGAGGCTTCGTTTACTGGTAAGTAAGAGAAACATTGCGCTGACGATGACGTGTTTAGTTCATTGAGAAAATTTGCCGTCAGGCTGTAATGTGGTAACAATGACCCTATATGAATATAAAATTTCTAGAGGCATGTTTTTATTCTTGAGCAAGAATGAATAGACATTTGATGGTGATTTGGACTGATTTCAGCATTTCCCACTTTTTCATGTTTAATTGCCGATTTATTATGCATTATAATATCATATGGTGAAGTGATCTTGCCATTAACTGGTTTATCTTTCTCATTGCCAGCTGATTGAAACCTGTTGACAAACTAGGTAAAATGAATGTAAAATGTAAATGTCAGTTTGTTATTCTTGCTAAAACTAGAGAATCAGCCTGGCCAGATATTTTCTAAAATATAATGGACAGCCTTTTTTAGGATTTAAATTTAATTTACGACTGTCTTAAAAATGTTAAAAGACAAACATTATTATTATATCTGATGTAAGAATCCTGCAATCTGACTGGTTGGATTGGTTGCAAGCCTGCTTGAAAAAAATCGTATGTCTCAGTAGTATGTACGAAATTTAAGGAGGATGACTGACACATAAATTTGTACATACACGAATGAGGTGTACAATAGAAGGATGATAATAAACAATAGAAGGATGATAATAAACACAAGAATTGTTATATGTACGAATGATGTGCGCAATGAATGGAAGATGACAAACATACAATTGTTACATCAATTATATGTGATGCTCTATTCCAAATACTAGCAAAATATCTACGCTTATTATATAAATTTCTAATATGTTTATATTGTTGCATTTAAAATGACATTCCGTATAATAAAGTAAATATCACATATTTACGGATTGACATTCACCTTTAACCCGTGGAAAACATTATTCACCTCGATTTTACTTCGAGTGACAGTGTTAATTTGGGGTAAAACATGAATTTCACATTGTAGAGAGTGCGAAATTTATATAATATCACACATTTAATATTGCAAAATATTCAGATACGTTTTTATGTAAAAGTGATATCATATTTAGTTTATACGCATTATAAAAACAAAAAGTTAATGTCATATATTTGGTATTTTGTATTACTCATATAGTTTTGATGTATAGTTGATATTGTGTCGGACTCGCTGTGTTATGCCTTCACACAGGAGGAATAGTATATAATTGATGTAAATCAAGTGCAGTCCGCATCTAGTGGACGTAATGTTAATAATAGAAATATTTGGATGCCGATCCGTATAAACAGTCCAAAGGTACAGAAAAATAATGAAATAGAAAATGAACACAGTGATGAAAAAATACTGACAAGGAGCATGTTTCTTATATTTATACAACACCAAGTCACCTTCTCATTCCAATCACTATTTAGAGTGACTTTACAGCGAGGACGCCAGGTGACTCTATCAGGGAAGATCTTAAAAGACAGAAACGCTTGTAAACACCAGACTTCTCCAAAAGGATAATACCACGTGACTTCAAGGGAATCTAAAATATTATGCAAGACGACTGTACAACGATGACGTCAAGAGACTTTACATCGAGAACCCTATACTAACCACAACAGTAACACTGGTCAATTCTACAAATTTAATGCCAAGCGGTTTTACAATGATAATGCAAACTGACTCTGATACGATATCTTCAAGCAATGTTAACGCTAAACGATTCTACAATGTCAATGTTTAGTGACTCTACAACGATCACGCAACCCTAAAAATCCACAGACCGTACAACGTTAGCTTTATAGCGATGCCGCCAATTTACTATGATGCTTACACAAAGCGACATTAAAACGAAAACGCCAAATTACCATGGCAATAAAACACAGAACTCTTCTATGATAACGCCAAACGATAACGTAGAGCAATTCTACAACGATAACACCACCATGCGAGTATTTCGAGTCATTTTTATTATTCTAAGTCATTTCAAATCACTCTACATGGGTCTTTTCATTAATACAGTTATTTTAAGCATCTGACATCAAATCATTTCTACATCATTTCTCGTAATTTTACACGGGTTTCCATAGAACTGGTAAACGTCACAATGGTTTGTCGTAATAATACCTGCTCAGATGAGAAATCCAATATAATGACACCAGAGAGTTCAAGTACGATGACGCCAGATGTTTCTTTCATACAGAAATGAAGTGAGACCAGGTGCCCGGGAAAAGTGAGCGTCTCCTGTCTGGCTAGCCACACCCTCGTGAGTACATACAGACAAAACAATTCAGCACTGTGTATATACATGAGTGTAAACCAACACTATGTAGAAAGTGCCACTGCCACATAACATCAGGGAAAAGGGTATAATAACCCTAAAGTCAAACTCACTTCTGAATTTCGAGGGTCCATGCATTGTTGTTAATGCCATAGTCATGTGACACCAGTTACTTTCGTATTTTCCAATATAACGTCATATGATTTAAACACAATATGCCAGTCAACAATACATTGATAAATCCAGGCGCCTACGCAACAATAACGCTAAGCGATTGTACAATAAGCCAGACGAGTCGAAAAGACTACCGTTACATTTCATAATCGTAACATAGTGGTTCCATTGAATTTTTGAAACACACACACACACTCGCACATGTATATTTTTACCCTCTTTGCCTTGATGGTAGCCTTTTGAGGGAGATCTAGATTTTATCGGTTTTGCAGGTTTTTTTTCATTCCGAGAATATAGAAAGAAAGCAGTTATAGGGTTCTGCTTATTTAAAACCTTTGACATTCTTGTGGCATATAGGAGATCTGAGTGATTGCCCTGCTCTTGTGACAACGTGGTCCCATGAGGTGAACAGCGAGATTAGTGTAAAATGTAAAATGGTGTTGAGTACCTTTAGGTGATAGATCATACGTCGCTGCTTTGCTTGGTCGCGATTTACAAATCTGAGATCGATCAGCAACGTTTCCTTTCAGAATGCAGATTTTCTGTGTAGCAAACTTTCCCAGCCCAATGGAGACATAAAAAGAAAGAAAAAAGAAAGAAAGAAAGAAAAAAAGAAGAGAAAGAAGAAGAAGAAGATTATAATTCTCTTATTTCACATTTTAAAACATTTTGATTTACATAATGATAAACGAACTCGTAAATTTCTATCATTTATACCCACTCTTAAATATCGCTATTTGTTGTTCCTTTATAATATATATCATTGGCGTTAAAATTGATTACCAGGTTCAAGAAATTGCTAGATGCCGCGTCTTTTGTCAATATTTCTCTTTGCATGCCATAGACTCACTGTTAAAAACCCCCTAAAACAAACAAACCACCAGATGAATATGACTTGGAATATGGAAAGGTGAACATGGTATAACAAATCATGTTCAAAGAAGGAATAATTATTTAAAACTAATAATGTCTATTCCCATAGTACTTGAAACGGAAACGAGCTGTAACAAAAATCTGATGTGTATAATTAATCTCACATATATGAGATGTATGTAATTATAGTGTAAATCCTTCTCCAAACAAATACGAGCAGATCTTACAGGTTTTGTGGCGAGTCAAACTCCCGCTTGAACAGAAGATCATCGCTGTAACAGAAGCATATAATACATTTAATCATCTTTAGAAGATGCCGAGAGCAGAAGACAAATGGACGTTCGCAAGGAAAAACTCTAGTCCTAATAATAAAGTTTCAACATGAAGGAACTTCTGCATGGATGATATGTTTACAACTATTATCAATATGTTATCTCAGTGCTTGAGAATGTTCAAACAAGGAAAAGTTACTCCTAATATCTTATTTATAAAAAAATCCTATAATTTTGACATGTAAAGAATGTAATATCACAGAATGTCGTGTGAACTTCTATTCAGTAAAGTACATTTATAAAATAAATGGCAAAGCTATTACAGATTTTTCTTTCTCGAATTTCCTATATCCTTCTTAATTTCTGAGGAAGTTCTGAAATGGCTCTGTGTCATGTCACTCTTTGATAAAAATAGAGGTATTCGTGACCGTATTCGCCGAGTCCACGGTCGTTACAGAGACATGTACTTTGCAGATGTCATGTTCAAGATATCTGACTTCCCAGACCGATGATATCCGGCGGCAAATCAATTTAATAAATCCCTGACAGTGTAAAATGGCAATAAATGATATTATGTATACATATTTGATAGTACTGTCTGGGATATCAACTGTCATTGTTAGACAACACATCGAATGAAAGCTTATACATGTCCATGTTTATTGTACTTTTATCTAGTCTAAGGGGATCACATTTTTGTCATGAGAATGTTACTTTTGGATTGATCCCCTTTTTAGTTGTTTGTTACTATTTTATACATCATCATTTATTATGATCTAATAAATGATAACATTCGTCAAACATGTGTTTCTGAATTTATACTAAGTTTGAATGAGAAGTATGGTACCTATTCATAGGAGACATAAAATAAAATTATTGCAGATAATTACATTTATGTCCTAGGAATATTTCTGGTTTTTTTTTGTCAAGTAACATCTTCATTTAATTAAAACATTTATATTGTACGTTTTTCCAATCAGAAAAGTTTTTAGATTGTCATACATTAATATGCATGAGTTTCTATTCAGCCAATCACATATCCGCTTAAGTACATGCGTGGATTCAGCAAATCAGAACCCTCGTTACTGTAAGCCATATATTCGCAGAAACTTTTCTTGGAGCTGAAGGCGCACGTAAGTACATGGTGAAAAATTTTATTAAAAAACCCTCCTCCCTCCCTAACACTTTATATTTATATAATTGCGTCGACTTGAGCTGCTATGTCTGTGCCGCATAAACCATACTGTATGTTTGAGGATATTATGCATTGTTAATGTCATGTCATGTTTGAATATATTATCGAAATTGTGTGTGGTGGCTCCATTCTATGTACACCACCCAAGGAAAGCTTATACATGTCCATGTTTATTGTACTTTTATCTAGTCTAAGGGGATCACATTTTTGTCATGAGAATGTTACTTTTGGATTGATCCCCTTTTTAGTTGTTTGTTACTATTTTATACATCATCATTTATTATGATCTAATAAATGATAACATTCGTCAAACATGTGTTTCTGAATTTATACTAAGTTTGAATGAGAAGTATGGTACCTATTCATAGGAGACATAAATGATATTATGTATACATATTTGATAGTACTGTCTGGGATATCAACTGTCATTGTTAGACAACACATCGAATTGTATACTATACAATGATCGGGTGTCGGCAACAATGCCGAGGAATGCAATCACAAAAATTTCAAAGGTAAATTCTAAACTTACAAAAAATATCGTCAATTGTTTTGGTGTGTTCTTGCATATAAAGTAGTACATTCGTGGATTGGAGCTGCTATGGCTGCTATGACTGCCATATATAGCAGTACATGCGTGAATTGGAGCTGCTATGATTATGCAATATATAGCAGTACATGCATGGATTGGAACTGCTGTGCTGTGCTATATGCAGCAGTACATGCGTGGACTGCAGCTGCTATGACTGCCATACATAGCAGTAAATGCGTGGATTGGAACTGCTATGTCTGTGCCATATATAGCAGTACATGCGTGGATTGGAATAGCTATGTCTGTACGATAAATGGCAGTACATGCGTGGATTGGAGCTGCTATGTCTGTGACACGCTTTAACACGCAGGGTGTAAAACAAGTACACGGAGAATCAACCAAATTCGAACGACAGTAATATAACTATTTTGATTTCCCTTTGTGGTATTGTAGTATAAATGAAATATTAATTAGTAAGATAACAATGGTTGTCTACATAACAATGTATTTGAGATGTCAATTTTCATTTTTACTTTATTTTCGTTAAGTGTCCGAGAATAAATCGGTGACTATGATGACCTGGTTTACCAGTTCAAGCTCCCATGATGTCATATACTGAACTAGTGCTTGATAGGTGTTAAATTAGTCTGTGTATACTCATTGTTCTTCATATGGTTTTACGCACATGGAAACCGTCATGGGGGTTGCGAGCAGTATACATTAAAAACAATATACCTTTTTTTGAAAGGGAAGACTTCCATACTCCAAATTTAGAGGAAATCTGGATACAAGTTTATTTAGATAATAAAAAAGTTCTCATTGGCACATTTTATATCCACCCAAGATTTGACACTTGGGATATTGTCGAATGATCAATAGAACAAGCTAACCAGATTTACTCTAATATTATTTTGCTCGGAGAGTTTAATGAAAATGGATCCAAACAAATGTTGGAACATAACCAATATCATGAACAGCTTTAGTCTCAACAAATTGATAAAATTTCCGACTAGAGTAGCCAGTAACTCAAAATCCATAATTGACCTTGTATTGACATCGGACTCCTTATATTGACCTTGTATTGACATCGGACTCCTTATATTCACCTTGTATTGACATCGGACTCCTTATATTGACTTTGTATTGAAATCAGACTCCTCATATTGACCTTGTGTTGACATCGGACTCCTTATATTGACCTTGTGTTGACATTGGACTCCTTATATTGACCTTGTGTTGACATCGGACTCGTTATATTGACCTTGTATTGACATTGGACTCCTTATATTGCTCAAAAGTTCGCACTCTAGATCCTTTTTGTAGTGATCACCATGCTATTAACTACTCAACTAGCTTCTTAATAGTAAAACATCATACATATCAAAGAAAATTCTGGCAGTACGAACGTGCTGACTACGAACAATATGGATACAACCTGGTCAGTTGTAATTAAGATATTCATGATTTATCTATAGATGCCTAAGTAGATAAATTAAGTGAGAATATCATCAAATCAGCAGAAAATTCCATCCCAAATAAACTGGTATCCATTCGTCCATCAGATCAATGGTGTCAAGTTCACTAATAACCCAAGAGATTGGGCAAAATTTAGGTCATACAGGAACAAAGTCACCGCCCTTATTCGAGATTCTAAATTTTCCCACTTCAAAAAATTAGCAACTAGTTTACAACAGGGCAATTTTCCCCAAAACATAATTGAAAGTTACTGAACAATTATCAGAGTCGAACAAGTTATGTGAAATTCCTGCTCCTGTCCTAAATGATACCCAGTTTTGCACCCCAAGCGAAAAAGCCAATGTCGGGAATAATTTCTTTTGTGAACAAAGTAATGTTGATGCCAGCCATACCATTCTCCCTACTTTTACGCCACCCCAACCACCTTATCTCATATAAATATCACCAACCAGGATGTACTCTGTGTACTTAATTTATTAATGTAAGTAAAGCCTGAAGACCTGATCTACTAAGCCCCAGACTACTAAAGGAAGAATCGGTGATACTTGGTCCATATATGTCAAAAATCTTCAATTTATCATTTCAGCATCATATTTTCCAGACAAATGGAAAGCTGCTAATGTCATCCCTGTTTATGAAAAGGTGAGAAAACAAACCCATCAAATTATAGACCTATATCTATACTTAGTTATGTTTTAAAAATTTGGAAATTGTGTCTTCAAGCATTTTTATAATTACCTAACTTCTAATAGTTTACATGTTATTTTCATCTGTGCAATCTGAATTGACACCATATGATTCAGCAGTATATCAATTAATTGACTTATTTGACATATTCTCAAGGGCCTTGGGTGGTGATAAGGAAGTGAGAACTGCTATATATATTTTGTGACATCAGGAAGGCCTTTGACAGAGTTTGGCATACAGGTTTGTTATTCCAGTTAAGGCGGAACGGGGTCGATAAACCATTACTTACTTGGTTCAAGAACTACTTAGATGGTCGGGTTCAGAGAGTTGCACTAGAAGGAAGTTTTTCTGTCTTTAAATATGAGGAGTCCTCAGGGTTCTATACTAGGTCCGCTTTTATTTTTAATCTTCATCAATGATATAGTTGAAGATATTGGTTCAAATATAAAACTCTTTGAAGATGACACCTTATTATACATAATAGTGGGGATCCTATAAGTGCAACCACTGTACTAAACAATGACTTTAACAAAATTCACACATGGTCCAAACAATGGTTTGTAAAATTCAATGCAAATAAAACAGAAGAACTTATCATAAGTCGCAAAAGAACACCACAAGCACACACACTTATTATAATGAATAATACATAAATACAGACAGTACCCTCCCACAAACACCTTGGACTCATTAGCATGGCACGAACACATGCAAGAAGTCTAAGGCATGGAAGAGAATTAATTTGTTACATACCTTGAAATTCAAATTAG
Organism: Pteria penguin; assembly: GCA_035048485.1. Taxonomy (NCBI): domain Eukaryota; kingdom Metazoa; phylum Mollusca; class Bivalvia; order Pterioida; family Pteriidae; genus Pteria; species Pteria penguin. The sequence continues at coordinate 20,183,424 of CM068580.1, read as the reverse complement.
ACAGAAAAACTCTTCAAACTATATAGATCTATTTTTCTTTTGCAAGACCAGTGTTGAGTATCGGGGCAGTGTTTGTGGATAATTGTACTAACTTTGAAGTTGAAGAAATAAAAAAAAAAATCAAATTGAAGGCACTAAATCTTGCTCCAAAGAAAAAGTTTTAAAAGAAATAGGGTGGAAAATACCACAAAACAGGAGGGGAAAACACAGACTTATTGCTTTTTATAAAATGATAAATGGGCAGGCATCCACTTACTTACAAACACTGGTTCCACCTAGCATTGCTCAATTACCTCCAAGTACCTCTCTTTCGTACTAATAACTATCAAAATACATTTCTTCCCAGAACAGTTACAGAATGGAATTCCCTCTCTAACGATGTTAAATCTCTTCCATTCTTACATTCATTCAAACATTTTCTAAACAAAACTCAACCACACATATCATCTATTACTACACAGGTGATAGCAAATATCAGATTCTACACACTCACATAAGATTAGGATGCAGCTCTCTGAACGCCGACCTTTACAACAACCATGTATCTACTGACGCGTGCCAATGTGGTGATACAACAACCATGTATCTACTGACGCTTTCCAATGTGGTAATAAAACAACCATGTATCTACTGACGATTGCCAGTGTGGTGATACAACAACCATGTATCTACTGACGCTTGTCAATGTAGTGATACAACAACCATGTATCTACTGACGCTTGTCAATGTGGTGATACAACAACCATGTATCTACTGACGCGTGCCAATGTGGTGATACAACAACCATGTATCTACTGACGCTTGCCAATGTGGTAATACAACAACCATGTATCTACTGACGCTTGCCATTGTGGTGATACAACAACCATGTATCTACTGACGCGTGCCAATGTGGTGATACAACAACCATGTATCTACTGACGCTTGTCAATGTGGTGATACAACAACCATGTATCTACTGACGCTTACCAATGTGCTAATACAACAACCATGTATCTACTGACGCTTGCCAATGTTGTGATAAACAACCATGTATCTACTGACGCGTGCCAATGTGGTGATACAACAACCATGTATCTACTGACGCGTGCCAATGTGGTGATACAACAACCATGTATCTACTGACGCTTACCAATGTGGTGATACAACAACCATGTATCTACTGACGCTTACCAATGTGGTGAAACAACAATGATGTATCTATTGACGCTTGCCAATGTGGTGATAAACAACCATGTATCTACTGACGCGTGCCAATGTGGTGATACAACAACCATGTATCTACTGACGCGTGCCAATGTGGTGATAAACAACCATGTATCTACTAACGCTTGTCAATGTGGTGATACAACAACCATGTGTCTACTGACGCTTTCCAATGTGGTAATACAACAACCATGTATCTACTGACGGACGCGTGCCAATGTGGTGATACAACAACCATGTATCTACTGACGCTTGTCAATGTGGTGATACAACAACCATGTATCTACTGACGCTTACCAATGTGGTGATACAACAACCATGTAAGTCTAAGTCTAAGAATTGAAACCTGTATGATAGCATGTGTCTTAATTCTAAGACTGAATAAACAGTTTTTGTAAACAGTATATCTGACAAGTTATTCACAGACAAACTTTTGACAAATTCTTAGAATAATGACACATGGTATTTTAGGTCTCAATTTTCAGACTGAGACTTAAGTGTTTTTGTGAATAAGACCCCAGAAATTTATAAAAAAAAAGCAGAGTTTGATTACCATATGCTTTCGTAACACTTCTAAATCAAATTTTGTTTGTAAACATGTATATTTCAGCCGATTAACCACAATGAGGTATTTCACACTCATTATTCATACTTTACTCATCACTATCATCTATTACCCTCATAACTTCTTCCAATTTTTATTTTTCTCTTTTTTGTGCTAATAATATACAATTTTTGTGATATATGCACAACTGCAACATACACGCAAGTCAAATGAACATTATTATATGCATACAAACCTTTAATGATCATTATTGTTTTGTAATTATTCATTTTCTTTTAGTCATAGATACAGGATTTTTTTTCTATAGTTTTCATTTGTCTTCCTATTCAATTTTGTTCTTCAATTTCATTATTAATATTGATATTACTTTTCAGTAAATTGCAAATGGTCTTATATAATGATTCATTATTAATTTTCGGCCACTATAGTTTGGAAAGATATTGTGTGGTATCCTGGGAGAGAATTCTCACTACTTGTTGCTCAATCCTTGTACTGTATATATATACGATTGTAATGATTGTATTATTGCAATTTACTTTGAATAAATACTGTTTAAACCAATTTCTCACAAATGACCAAAGTAATTATTTATTTATCTATTTATTTATTCATATGGTCAGTAAGAAAGTAATCAGTGTGTAATTAAGAATAATTGGTCGTCAGGGACCTTAGGAAAATCCAGAGGGGTACCAGGTGTCGAAACAAGAACACATCCCTTACTGACCGATCGCACCTACTATATGGTACATTTATCACATGTACAACCCATGATGGTAATCGCTAAATCTATCAAACTCGTATATTGAACATAAGATGTAATATTTCAAAAGTCGAAAAAGGGGTCCACGAAATGGATTCCATGTTTGTACACTTGTACATAGTATATATTTATTCCCAAATGTTTTGATATAATAGCAACATTATAACCATTCAGTATTTGTGCAAACAATAATGGCCTCTGGTTTGCACCAAGTTGATTATTCATTAGTCAAATGGCATGTAATAAGTAGCTTTTATGGTTTGCAAACAATTATGAGCCATGCGATTTGACCATTACGGAAGCCTATAAAAGAAATATAATTATGTCGTTATAACGACTTATATGATGTTATTACGACTTAATATCTCGTTATTACGACATACGACGGATGTCGTAATTACGACTTATTATCTCGTTATTACGACATATAATCTCGTTATAACAACAAATTATCTCGTTATTACGATTTATGTGTCGTTATTACGACATACGACGGATGTGGTTATAATCACTTATTATCTCGTTATAACTGCATACGACGGATCTCGTTATAATGACATATAATCACGTTATAACGACATATAATCTCGTTACAACGACATATTAACCCGTAATTACGACATATAAATGATGTTATTATTACGACATATTATCTCGTTATTACGACTTAATATCTCGCTGTTACGACGTAATATCTCGTTATTACGACATAATATGGATGTCGTTAATACGACTTATCACCGTAATAATGACATCAGTCATTATAACGAGATATAAAGTCGTAATAACGAGATATTTAGTCGTAATAGGGAGATAATATGTCGTAAAAACAACATCTTTTATATGTCGTAATTACGAGTTTGTATGTTGTTATAAAGAGATAATATGTCGGAATTACGACATCCTTTATATGTTGTAATAACGAAATAATATATCGTTATAACGACATCCGTCGTATGTCGTAATAAAGAGATATTAAGTCGTAATAACGACTTGATATGTCGTTAAATCAAATAATAAAATAATAACGACATCCGTTTTATGTCGAAATAACAAGATATTAAGTCGGAATAACGGCATGTATGTCTGTATAACGAACGACATAATCATGTTTCTTTTATGTGGCACGTATAGGCTTCCGTAGACTATGAGTAGTACATGAATACACTTTTTACATATATTTGAATTTAAGTTTTCTTGTCATTGTTCATGAAAACCCCATACTGTCAATATTTTACCTCGTATTATGTTTTAGTAAGTATATATATTGAGGTTTGTTTTGACACTTTTTTGTATTTTCTAATTTGATTTACCTGGGCACATTTGGAATCAATCTTTAATATTTCGTAGGGCCATAGATGTTTTAATTAACCAAGTGACATTGAAAGCTATTGAAGTTGTAAAATAAGTAGAGTTGCTAAATTTACTAACTCTATAGGGAGTTAATTACACCTTGCCCTACTAATATTGTTACACTCCTGTTGAGGGTATCATTTCATTTTCCTAGATTGTCGCATTCTCGATGATTGGCTGCTAATATTTTGTTTAAATACATGTAACATATGCGTTGCATCAAATTGTAAGCCATTCTTCCTATAAGTTACTGTATTTATTTTACAGACATTTTTTCCACATAGAAACATCATATTTGTTCATGTCAATATACTTGCACGTCGTAAAGATAACGTTACTGTTCGTGACATTTGGCCGTACGTATTGACCAAACAGTCTATAACATGACCTAAATATAATACTACAGTGTCACGCACTGACACTATTATAACGGATTATAATTTTTCGAGGTAAAGAATCTCATGCCTGCTATAATAAGGTGACGGTCATTAAACCAATGGTTCACAAGCTTAACATATAAAACATCATATCTACATTAATGTGATATAACAGCTGATCCTCTACAAATTAATAAATAACTTTTAACTTATATATCACAATAACAGCATATTTGTAATATATATCCATCAAAATACCGAAAGTGAAAATTATTTTTAACCATTGAAAAAAAAATATGACAATATAAAATGCAATAAAAAATAACAATAAATAGATGAATAAATAAAGCCAAAAGTGTCCCGTAAAAAATTCTGTATTTCTTATTGGAATGTTTTCACCGTCTTCTCATGTGCTACGGTATACTCCCGACTTGTGTTGGGAAAGTTTCGCATTTTATGTCATGCTTTGATTCACGATTTGAAACATAAAACTTCTTAATATTTCATACGGTCAAAGTTTGCATCGTATAAAGTATGCGTATATACTGCGCTAACCGGAGGGTCTTGTAAAACCTGTCTACTCCTTCTTCACGTTCATTCTGAAAAGGAAAGCAATTAATACGGAAATGCACATTGAAGACCAGAAGGTAGCTCCTCTAGACGGATTGGTCTGATACGGGAGAACGAAGTACAATGTATGACATGAAATCCGGGAGCCTAGCCTGACAGGAAATGTAGAAAGCCGCTAATGAACAGCCTTTTCAATAACTCGGGATGCGACAGTAAAATTCTGGAGGCGGCATTTCAATAGGTTCAATCTATTGTCTACGATCACTATTTTTACATTGTTGTATTTCTGTCACAGGTGTTCTCAAACTATCGACCAGTACAATTATAAGTATAAGCTTGAATAACGAGATCCGAAGTTAGGGCAGTTTTAGCCGTACTGAACGAGGAATGAACTCCTTGTCTGGAGATGCTTATAAATATTGTGTCCCATATTTTGTATACTGTGTAGATTAACACGTGGATGGATTATAAGCCGTTTGAAGGAATGCAATGCATTTGAAACGCACCCTAAAATATGGGGAATATATGTTTATCATGTAAAATTTCCCCCTCCTGTAATGTATGTTGGTTACGTTAATGATATGTGATAAAATATAAAACAATACTTCATTTATTTACAGCTCCAGTGTCCTATTGCAGACCTTCACCCGAAATGTCTGCAACATTGCAGATCGCCCCCCCCCCCCCCATTTTCATTGAATATCCGCCCCCGGGGGAAGTTCTGCAATGTTTAGAGCTTTCCCCATTTTCAAATTTCCGGATTTATTTTCCGGATATCTAGAAGGGATATGTTTTGCATCATAAGTTGAATATTTATATCCAGTTTCATGAAAAGTCTGTAAGGTCAAATACATAGTTGAGTTTTATTCAATTACAGGAAGACATAGGGGGTTAAGTCTCTCAAATCTCACACATGGATTAAACGTGATGGGCATTGACTGTTATGACCTTTGTGACCTTGACCTTCTGAGATTTCAAGTATCAAGTTCAAATGCATATTTAACTTTTATTCAATTAGGGCCACAAGAGGTAGATCTTTCAAACCTCACAAAGATGAGGCTTGACCTGTACTGTCTAATGCGACCTTTGTGACCTTGACCATTTCAAGGTCAAATATCTTTCACTGTTGACCTTTACTATGGCATCTGTACTAAAGATACATTTTTGTTGAATTCTGTTGCTGCCAAAGACACAGTGTATCAAAAGGATTGTTGCCGCTTCGCAATCCGGCAAGACTGCTTTTAGCGGTTTCTTAAAGAGGCACTATACATGTACCTCACAGTCTGAACTTACAGCTTTTGAAAAGAAAATCATTAGTTTGCTATTTTTGTAGGCATCCCAAAGATATAAACTTTTTGTTAATACAAGAATTAAATCTCTACTTCAGCAAAGATCACGCATTATTTATAAAATAAAATGAATTTTTGTAAGGTGCACATACATTGTCTATATTTGCCGAAAGCGCCACCTTCGCGCATGCGTAGTAATATATTCCGAAGCGAGACGTAAACAAAAGTATCAACAAAATGGGGAAAGTGCAAAGGAAATGGGGTAAAAAGAATTTGTTTAGCGATTCAGAGATGAAAAGTAGAAAAAACAGATGTGAATAAAGACATCTTTGTTTTTTTTAATGCGATCACATGACTGATCGCTCATGAATATTCATTATCTAGGCGTGAAATTGCAGAGAAAAGCACCATATTTCCCACGCTAGTAGGTTTTTGGAAATCTTCGGAGTAGTGTCTGATGTATACATATATAAACTTTAAAGCTTCTAGTAAGTTTCAAAACTTATAAATCCGCTGAGAGATAGTGTATCTTTAACTATAGATTGACTTCGCTGAGTTGTTGATTTTAAAAAAATCATGAAAGAATAACAATTTGTACGAATTTGTAGTTGTGGATAAAGTAGTTTGTTCATTCCGTTGTCTTATTATGAATTCATTAAAATACAGTTAAAACTGTCATGAGTTTAACAAGTATCTAGGAATGTGTCGCCTCTGTTGCGCAGTGGAAACGACCGCTGTTCTCGGTTTACGCCTACGGCCTAAAGATTACCATTAGGTTATAAGTTCGAAAACCACTGCACGGCAGAGAAGTCCGGTCTTTCAGAGAGACCACATAAACGATGGTCCCTTATCTGTGCTTGACCGGGCACGTAAAAGAACCTACCCGTGAGAGTGTCCGACGGTAGCTCAAAATCTTCTTCAAACCGCCTGCACATCTATGTGTCATCACATTTATGGCTAAAATATCGTCGACTGGGAGGTAAAACTAACAAACGGAAACGTGCTTTAGGTGTTCGTTAAGTTAATGTCTTTTTATGTACGTTATTAATGGACGTAAACTTTACGTGGGTCAGAAGTCATACTCGCGCACATCCGATTTTGCGAGGATTATGATTTCAGTCGATTTTTTCTTATATCCGAAGACCACCATCGCCTTAATAACGATAAAGCAATCTTTTAAAATTTGACTTGAATGTAAAATACAATCAAATACAGCATAATTTCCTGTATCTTACGAGCAGTTAGATACGTAGCATATTGCTTCATTACATACGAGTTCGACATATTCGGCTGGAGATAAAGTTCAAACCCATAACGGTGGAATTGATAAAAGAGGGAAGGTCTGCAACGGGGGAGATTTGCAATGGTTCCCCCGAAAGATCTGCCATGGTTCCCCCGCAAGATCTGCAATCGGGGTGGGGGGAGGTCTGCAATATAACACCGGTGCTTTTTTTGTTTTTAAATGGGCAATGTTTATTATAAACTTACCTAAATGACACTGTAATATCTAACGGCAAAATACATATGCAATGTAGTTTAGTATCTTGGTCCTAGCCGTGCATGATAAGATGCTTTAGATACATCATTTCACAAACAACATACTTGCTGTGGACGTTAAAGGTGAATGGATCAGTAGTGCAAAACACTGAAATAACCTATGCATAATTATTTTCTATTGGCACGAATGTTAACTCGCATCTTCTAAAATTGTTTTAACTCTAGTACTTCTTGAGATATGTAGAGGTGAATGTAGGAAACATGAATAGCGGAACATTGAAAATTAGCATTCTGTGCTTGACATCTCATGCATATTCGTCAATATCGATTGTAATAATATTAAAATTGGATGAAATTATATTTGATAATATTAAAATGCAGTAAGCATATACATATTCTTTTCATGTGCAAATCGGACAACCTACCAGTCAGTGATTCTTAAAGTGCATTTTTAATATATTTCACTCAACATATGCAACCTTCGAAGCAGTACAAAAGCCAAACTTTCTTTTCGTTATATTTTAGGATTCACAATAAATGATCACTCTTTTCTGAAAATTTAAAATTGATCAAATTGTTTTACTTTAAAGCACACATCAAGGGGGTAGGAGAGAGGAGGGTGAGGAAGGGCAGAGGGCACCAATGAAAACATGGGGAGTATAAGTATGTATGACCTCCTCCTTTTCAGCATAAGTTACATAAGAGCACCTTGTCTGTATCATTTGTACAAATAATGGTGGCGCTATGTAGACCTGCTTTTTGTTTGTTTTCTTGTAGGTATGTGTTTATTCTATGCAGGTTTTCACACAGTTAGACCTGGACTCTTATGATATACAATATATGTATGGATTTCATTCTAATGTATTGTTGATTGATTTGCAGCAATCAAATGCAATATGGCACTGCGCACAAAACAAAGCCTTGCAAATGCCTTTCAGATTATTAGATGACCATTTGTGAGATGAGTTGTTCTACCAACAGATATTAACGACATGAAGCATCCTGGCTATGATTGCAATCGGCCAAACTCCATTAGCGTGGCATGTTAGGTAAAAGTTTAGTACTGAGAAACAATATTAGCACATAGTTCTATTTTAAATATTGAGATTTCTATAAATACATCTCATAAAAATGTTAACAACTTTTTAAAAAAGACTTGCTTCCTACAAAAAACAACTTATTTCCGAATATTAACGATAACACCCGAAAGACTTTCCTAAAAAAGAAAAATAAAAGGCGCGGCTACTTTCCTTATAAGGAAAAATGAGGCGTAGTTTTAGATATGTGAGGGGGAAATTCACAACACTTCACAACAACGCTTGATTATTCAGTGAAGAAGCGTCAAGGTCAACCATTTCCCCTCTCATCTGATATGAAATCTACAACCTTGACCAACAGATTTTCATCTTGTAACAGTGGAGGCTTCATATATGTAAGACGCTTTTACATACTATGAGCTTGCAACTCTGTTAAATCTCTTTTAATATTTGCTTTAGGAGTAATTCAGTGTATGTGACCTTGACATTAAAGTGGTAAAAACAACAAATAATAATCACATCAGTATTCAGTAATAATTAAAAAAAACCCCGCCTTTGCATAACTGTAGTCTTTGCTTTTTTAATCGTCTAGTTTACATAAAAAATCACGAAAACAATATAGCAAGAAAGGCAATATATTCCTTCACTCCAGTATAGATACGGAGTATGACATATGGCATAATAGAATGATTTGGTTGGACATTACAGGAAACCTATGGTCACCTAACCTATTAGGTAATGACTAATGACGTGAAATTTACAGCCGGTAGTGGTCCAACTAATATATCAACCAACCAGAAACAAAAGAATATCAGAACCGTGTTTCCTTTGAAGTTTGGACAGAACTTTTTAAATAGCCCATAGTCCTCTATTTATTAGTAAACGGTACTAATAAAAGTGCTTTTTATACAGTACTATTTGGACTGTACTTTGTTAATGCGGTCTTTTGCTACAATAAATAGATAACAAATATTGTTTATGACACAGACGATGGAAAAGTGTAATAAACACTACCACCTTTATTAACATGTATTAAATATGAAACGTGTTCAAACATGAGCAGGACCCGTATGAGAAACACAGTTGTATCTCAGACATGTAGCAAGTGAATGCACCATTTCAATATATATATATATATAATTAAGTCGCACAAAATGTAGATCGAGATACTTGCATAAATGACATACTTTCATCGACAAGCACACAGTCTAAAGCAATATCTGAAACAGTCAAGCATAACTACTTGAATCTTTATGGTTGCTTAGAATGTCAATAGCTATAGATAAAGCCATAGAAATATATAAACTGTTAGTTAACACCTAAGATATGTCACAAGTGACGTAGTCAGTCATTACTGTTTCCAGTTGTAAGTTGAACGATATTCACCAGTGGACTAGGTATAAACTTGTTATCAATAAAACTTATCGAATTTCTTATTAGCCCTACAGTGATACTAACACACACACACACACACACAGAGAGATAGTGAGAGAGAGAGAGAGAGAGGTTTATCTTCTGATGATAAGGATGGTCCATATGACGTCATATTGTGTCGACGAAGCCCACGCCATGCCTGAATGTACATACATATTTCCGACAAATTTGCAATTATCAAATAATAGAATTTGATACAACTATCGATTTACTGGAAATTGGTTGTAAGATCATCCGTTATCTTAAGTGCCGTGTTGTTGATAACATGTTTGGTCGGAATCATGCATTCCTAAATTAATCGATATCAAGTATTGCTTTATAGAGAAGCTTTACTTCTTTAACTTCAGTTTTACATTAAACAATAAAGTAAAATCAAACTGGATTACGATTTCAAACGTAGTCAGTATCATATCTATTTATCAATTTTATGTCTTTAAAATGTGTAATGAATATGTAGAACAATATACAAAGATATACAAAGGGATATCTACTGCCTTCTCTTTTAGTTCGATACTGATATGAAACTTAGATGTGTAATATTTATAGTCCTCTAAGATATACATGCTAGTTTCTTGCCTTATTTCTAAATTTCATCAAAGGTTACTTGCATAAAATTGATTGAAAGAAAATTATATTCTTGGATTTATTATCGTGTTTGTTTATCTGATAAAACCATTTTCCTGAAAACAGCCAACGTACACGTGCTGCAGGTAGACAAATAAACCGTTATTAAATTTCTCGTATAGCATTAGTAATGGAATAGCAATATGAAACATAAAAAAAAACCTTAAATAACTCGGGGAAACCCTTACCTTTAAACATGGTTGTTCGCTTAAAACGCATGGTTTTTTACATGGTAAAGAGAATACAAGAGAGAATATCATGCCAAACGTATTAATTCATTGAAATTCTTTACTGTGTAGATAGATGTATCTTTAAGATGTATATTCAGACAGTACTCAACAATTAAAAATAGTATGATAAGTATTTCATAATTATTTGATAATGATGGAAAGGATATTATACGGGTTCTTTTTTAGATATATCCTAGTAAACTTTGAGTGTTTTAGTCTGAACTTTGCCTCTTATTAGGCAGGAGGTGTCGTAAAAGTGCCTCTTTCCTTATAGGTTTGTTTTCTGTAGTTTGAATGTATCTTATCAGCCTTAATTTTTTTATAGGTTTGTTTTCTTTATCTCATTAGCCTTAAGTTTCAAAATAGTTGGAAGTATGATACTTTACAGTGTCAAGATCATAAACAGTTTCCAGCGAAGGGATTGTGTTCAGTGTAATTGAATACCCTTATTCTGATGCTGTGTTGCCGTGACACTTAGTATACTGATATTTACATTTATCTGGTATTAGCATTATGGGGAAATTCGCGGATGTAACAGCTCCAACATGATACTTTTTTGTCTTTCCTATGATTCAGAAAGATCCATATTGTTATTTGTGCATAGGTATTAGAATTCATGTAGCTTTAGTTGCTTTCGAGCTTTACTTACTTATTTTCTTTTTGTAGCGTGGTATTTTGAAGCCCGTAGAAAATACTTGCTGAGGGTTTGACTCATTACTTACATTGTACTTGCTATTATATCACTGTTCTGATGTTTTGTTTTTGTGATACTTTCTATGTAGTGGTTTTGCATTAATTTCAAATGCGATGTTAAATATTTTCCTGTCGTATGCAGGTTTTGGTAAGAGTATTTAGCCATCCAGGAGATGTTAACTCCCCACTTCAGCCTAATCTCACCTATTCCATTGGTCCATTGCTGTAAGTCGCACATTGAATCATTCATTGTCATATTTTACGATGTGCTCTATTGTCAAGTAACATCAGCTATGTATCATACCTCATTAGTAGAAATCAGAGTCATTGACAAAATATCTCAGTGTGTGTACTATCTAAACTTAAACCTCATTTTAAATCAGTAACTTTTTTCACAACGATGCTATATATAATACACTATACAATTGATTAATGTAGGAATCGGTTCTATTTAAGATCTCCCAACAACAATCAACAGGAAACTACATTAGAAAACGAATTATCTTAAGCCTTTCCTTTGTGATCAATATTTGTTTGTGATTCTATTATTTGAACGTCTAACTTTCATGGATAATGCAATTTTTTTTAAACTTAAAGTGACATTAAATCAAATCAAATGGCAACTGAGTATCATATCCATAACAAGCACACACGCACCCCCCCCCCCCCCCCCCAACCACCACACACACACACACTCTCTCTCTCTTTCTCATTAATTTTGTTTTTTTGCGGAATACCTTTCTCACTAATGCTTATTTATTCACCGTTCCATCCACTGAAACATTAATAGAATACATATATGTTCATCTTTTGAATAGATATATAGTTATACGTCATTTTCATTATTGTCAGCATTCTAATATGAATAGTCAATAAACTTTAAAAGAGTTGCAATTAAATTTTGTATATTATGTGGGAATTCTACAAGTACTAAAAGACCGATCATTCGCCCACGGGGCATTCTAATGTCATTGAAAAATGTCACTTTGTCTACATGCATATTGATTTTATTTCATTCCACCATTTGATCCAAAGAATTGACAAACCGTTTAATTGAATCTTGAATAACTGCACATTCATCAGAGTTTTTGCCTCTAGGCAACAGTGACTGGAATACAGATTATAGTGACTATTTTATAAAGGCTCTAGTCAAGGTCGGAAAATGTATTGCAACATCTATAACATCTTTTACACCAGTATCTGTAACATGTTTTACACCAGTTCGTATATCAAGGTAAGGGAGTAAACCAACTCAGTAGTCCAAAATGCATGAAGTCGACGGCATACAATATCAGCAAAATGGTTCCCGTGCTAAAATATTAGATAACACATAGCATTGATCAATAGAATTGAAAAGTTGACAGATACATTTATAGGATGACAACAAGTACACAAGGGTATTTCTAATTCTGAAAATATCCATGACATCGGCAAAAAAAAAAAAAAAAAAAAAAAAAAAAAGGAAAGAAAAAGAAAGAAAATCAACGTGAAATGTAGAGGCAGGCGAGATGAAAATCAAGAATTTAAAAACTCAAAAGGAATATGAGGATTCGTTATTCGTTCGCGTGTGATAATTCAAACGTTAAAGGGTAACTAGAAAGAATACCCAAAATTTATCTCTTAATGCCAGGATACAAAGCTTATTACAACATTGTATTTGTGTACAATATACACAACTACCACTTCCTTATACAGGAACTTGGTTTTAACTCATACATTGGTAATCATACTCGCTCTTCATCCACTAAGGATAAATCCTTGACAACCATAAATCAGCATTGATTACTTTTAATATACCTACTAATGAGAAAGAATTCGAGTAACCATACTTATAATGGATTCCAAACCTGCATGAAAATCCATTCAAACAAAGAAATATTTTTTCGACACTTTACACAACACTTATGACGAATGAAAAAATAGACTATTTAAAGTTATTGAGTGTTTTATAACCCAGAAAGGTTCTAGATGATATAAGTACTTAGTTTTGAGTTATACAGACATGTATTTTGTGAAAAAAAGACAGTGATTCGAAATTCAAATATACTGAAGAGGACATTAACACATGCTAGGATTTCTCATAGACAATATATATTTTGCATTTGGTAACCAAGTATTCCAACAAACTATCGGTATTCCAATGGGAACTTATTGTGTACTTTTTTCGCCGATTTGTTCCTTTATTCATACGATACTGACTTAATACAAGAGCTTTTACGTCAATATGAAAAATAATTGGCAATAAAATTTAATTTCACATTAAGATATATTGATGATGAATAATTTGATACATACGTACATGAAATATATTCCAAAGAACTGGTAATTTAAGATACAACAGAATCCAGTTCTTGCGCTTCATATTTAGATCTTCTAAATATTAACAAGGTAAATTAACTCCTTCACTATATGACAAACGAGATACTTTAATTTTCCTAATTTTAACTTTCCATACACGCGTAGTAATGTATGTAGTAACATTCCTTTATTACCTGCATATGATGTCTATGCGTCTCAGCTAGAGCTTCTTCTGACTACGGTTCCTTCGTTCACCGAAGCAAATTACTTCGTGAAAAGTTATTATCACAAGAATGTGAAATCAAACGTTTTCAGTCAACATTCCGCTATCGATACCAAGACCCGACATGTTAAAGCCCTTAATATGTTGTTTATCATTTAGATTGTGGTAGACGTGTATTGCAATAACAGTACTAAGCGTGACGTTTTACCTAATATGACTACGGTATTATACCGTCTATTGAATATGACTTCGAGGTTATGATACACTAACTATATAATGGTGTCATGGCAAATGTAACCGGTCAGCAGAGATATTTACTTTTCCATAACACCTGATCCCACCTCTGGATTTGTTTGGGGGTCCGTGATTGCCTTTACTCACTATTTTGACGTTTTATATCTCTATTTCGACGGAACATTACTGGGTATGTCATTGTTGTATTTAGCAAAAATGTATTTATCATGGTTTCAGTACTTAAATGTTCTAATGTCAGTAGTACCAAACAATATACAGATATAAGTTAAAATCATTTGCAATATTCATCTTCATTGCGACTCTCGTCCATCATTAAAGTTGAACTGCGTTTGTACGGTAACCTTCAACAGAACAAACAGAGGGAAACGTTAAAACGATCTATTGGATCAACCAGGCAATTGATGTTGGTTGAGATTGATAGGGTGATATACTTCATTTCTGCCGCCATTATATGATGTATAGATGCAGAACATCTCAATCACTACAAGGTCAGTTCATTGCCTAATCGCATCAATTGCTCACACAATAAAATCCTTTGCTGAATGAAAGCGATGAAGTAGAAAAATATTATTGTCTAAAGAATCTATCCTATTTTATATTCGATATCTATCAATAAAGTTTATTGCAATTCAGTTTAGACCACAGGATTCCTGTACGAGAAATATTAGTTTTGTAATATAATGCAAAACTGACTGTGGGTAAAAAAAGTAGTACACTGGAAATCGATGTATATATCGAATAAGGACTATTATGATTTACGTGACAATGCGAGTATAATATTATTAAAGACTGAACTTATATATTATTAACTATACATTCGACATAATGTTAAAAAAATGGTGTTATCATCTTATACAGAGTTCTAGGTTTGAAGTAAGAAAACACTGCTTAAAATCCACCAGGCTGTAATGATTCTTGAAAGGTTCTTGTATATCATCGAGCGTAATAGAATTTAGTATAACTAAGTAAATGACATAAAATGCTGATATAATTTTGCAAGTATAAAACGAAGTACCAAAGGGTAAACCATATCTCATAGTCCATGGAATAAAAGGACAATATCGTGTATAGTGTTATATTCAGACAAATGCGAACCCCAATAAAATCGAGGTGAGACCAGGTGCCCGGGAGGAGTAAGCGTCCCCTGGTTGCATGCAACATCCGTCGCAAAAGTACTGCAACAACCTTTCAAGTGGAGGAGGTAATACATAAATATACACGCACGAACACACGAAGGAGATAAGAACATGAAGTCAAATTTTCCCATTCAAGACAAGAAATGCTGCCTGACTGAAATTCCGGTGTCGGAAACGCACGTGAACTAATGTCTGTTATATATATATATATATAAAACGATTAACTCGGAAATGTTGGACTATGTTTATCTATCAAGTATAGTCAAAAAGTTTAGATGGTTATTTTGTATGATCGGGTCCCAAAATATCGGTTAACATTCTTGAAAGAGAAATCTGAAATTGCACTAGATCCTTATATCGACCATGGAACATCCTCAGTGACAATTTCAAACGTTCCTCAATATATCCTTGTGAGAGTAGTTTCGTGGCAAGATGCTTCGCTCTCAGGACGAAATTTTCGTATTTAAAGCATGCTCTAGCATAGAGTATAAGTTGTGAAATGAAGACGCCGTATGCGAGAGAGGAAGATATGTTGCTACTCAGAAAAGGGAAGTTGGCTATAATGAAATTGTAATCGTCACGTTTGTCATAGAGAGAGGTTCCTAATGAACCATCGTTTCTAACTGATAGGAGCACATCGAGGTATGAAGCAGAAGATGCGATCTCTGTTGTATCTTTTATCTCGAGTTCCATTGGATATATGATTTTAAAGTGATTCTTAAATACAGGGTTGTTAATCGACAAAGCGTAATCATGTATCTGTATGTGACTTTGAAAGGAGATGCTGATTGTTTATTGCCTTTAGAGAGTAGAGCCTGTTTGAATTCTGCTTCGTAAGAGTACAAAAATATGTCGGCCAGAAGAGGCGCGCAATAAGTACCCATAGGAATGCCAACGGTCTATTGGAACACTTTCTCACCAAATATTAGAAAAATATTATCTATAAGAAATTCTAACATTTGGATAATCTCTTCTTCTGTTCCTTTACAAAATATGTGTCGTTGTGGCCTAAACCGAGATACTTATACCTGCGAATTCCTTTCTGTTAAAGAAGGCGTTTAGAATAATTGATGTTATTCTGTTCTTCAGCTTTTGATGAGGAATGATTGAATAGAGTCGAAAAGTCAAAAGATTTAATGCTAGTGACATTATTGAAAATAGAAGAAGTTCCTTGGAATTCTTTAGGATCTACATCTGACTGAGCAATACAGCAGTATTTCTGAAGACCATATCGGATTTCTGTTAGAATTTTGGTGAGTAATACGGAAAGAGGCTTGGTGAACACTTTGAAGATCCAGCTATGAATCGATGCTTATATGAAGTTTTATGCATCTTTGGAATCCAAAAAGTATTTTCTTTTGCTTAGAAACTCTTCATAACTGAAATAGATATTTGATTTAAAACTCTACCTTAATTCCTTATTTATGTAAGTTAGTAATGTGATTTCATTGTTTTATCATTCTCCACAATTTTTAGAGTACAGTGCACCATTATACTTTGTATATTTTAAATTGCATAAGCATTTTGGGAAACAAAACTCCTTGTTCATTCAAATTCAATAAAAGTATTGACCAAATGGTGAGTTCAGTGTCCAATACTGTATCTAAATTCAGGAAAATAGTGGGACATATTAAAAGTGGGAAGAAAGAGATCCGACTCATCCACTTAAAAAACTCTAGTCGTGGAAACTTTATTGCCACATTTATTCCTTTTGCAGTATGAATCTAGTTATTAAAGTCCTTGTGGAGGACTTTTGTATCTGTATTTTTGGCTTACAGTTAATATACAGCTGTAGTCCACATATATACTTCATGTGTGTAATGTTAACATATATTGTGTATATATTAAGTATTCACGGCGGATGTTGCTATCCAATAGAGACGTGTACTCCTTTCAGACACCTCGTATCATCTGTCATTTTCATGGTATCATGAATGTCCCTTATGATGTTTGTTGGCAAATGCATCAGTTATTTATCACCATCTATTTACGTATGCTATATTGAAAATGATATTTTATATGTTCTGTTATTTAATTTATAGTCAAATAGTTAGTACTGTGTTAAAAAAATTCTTAATCGATATCAGGTGTACTTGTACTGAATTTGCTTTATATGTGCATCAAAGTGGTGCAACAAACGCCATTCTTTTGATTATACTGCTTTTGTTGCGAATGGGAAGGTTGGCCCCTAAACAGGCTAACCACATCAACTGATTGACTACTGTCATATTAATTGACCGTTCTAGGTCGGTATTGGATCCTTACTCTCTATATTGAGGATTATTTATATATTTTTAAATCTGATTCTTTGATTATACTGTTTTTGTTGTGAATGGAAGGGTGGGTCACTAAACTGGTTAACCACATCACTTGATTCACTACTGTCATATCAATTGACTATCCTAAGTCGATATCGCAACTGCAATTTAATCGAAAGTGTTTGTGATTTTTTTTTTCAAATGATTACTTTACTAACAGTACATTTCCGTGGTGACTTCTGTCATACGACTGAGGAAGACGCTTTTGTCTTTTAATTTCACCTTCTCCTTGATGCATAGATCTGTCTTTAGATGGGTTATTTGACTCTTACTTCAATATTGACTCATACTGTCAATATGCTAGTTATTAATGCTTTGGATTTCCAGTTTCCGCCTGGAGCATCACTGACATGACGAAAGTTGTCGAAATGTGCACATGGTGCACTAAGTTAACACTGGTTTAATTTTCTAATAGTTATTTGTACCACTGGGTCGATACAAATGCTGATGGAATGTTAGTTCCTGATGGTATCATTCGCCAGGTTTTCAGTGTATCTGTACTTACTCAAAATATAAACATTTCATCTTTAATCTAAAAGAATTTTGAAAATTATTCTAAACTAAGGGGCATGTCCCTCCTATAAGGTACCATCATTAGATCTGTATTCTGGCTCTAACATAAGGTCAATTCATCAATTAGTTATCTCTGTAAATATTCATGGTTGGATTTCCACGGTTTCAGCATTGGCGTTTACCGAAGAGACATTTTATCGAAAAGTGCATGGTACACTTAATTGATATCGGTATTTTCTTAAATTTATTTCTTCCACCAGGTTGATACCACAGCTAGTGGACTATTAGCTCCTGCTGGTTGATATGCACAGTTTTCACTGCTTCTGTACATACTCAAAATAGATGTACTTCAACTTTAATGTAAAAAAAACCTGAAAATTATTCTAAAACTAAGGAGTATCTCCCTCGTGCATAGAGCTGTATATCCTTAGATGGGGGTTTTGGCTTTTAATTGCAAGTTATAGTTTGGTGATTAGTTTGTTCTGTGAGTATTTATGCTTTGGATTTCCACACGGCATTTAACATCACTGAAGAGATATGTCGTCTAAATGCACATACGATTCAGTAAATGAACATGCACATACTTTTGCTTATATCCATTATACCAATTGACCTTTTTCGTTTTATTTATTTTCTTTTATTTCAACCAGAGTAAATAGTGCAATATGACATAAAAGTCTGTTATAAACTTATACCTTGAAAGATAATTATATCGTTTTCTACATATGCTTTAATTTTTTCTTGAATGAAAATTTCCGAACTTTTCCTCGAATCTAACTAATGACGCGAAATTGCCTCATAGTGCTCTTAACTCGAGGCCAGGATTGATCGGAATAACACATTTCTAAATATGATCTTATTTGATAGGAAATGTGGATAACAGTCAGCTATCACATTAATTCGTTGGAATTAAAGCGAAGTCTGGGTTGAAATGCCAATACAACCAGGCAATGAACAAGAATTGAATGTGACAGCTTAAGGGAGTTAAGTGACAGTTTTGCTTGTTGCAGGAATACAGGCTAAAGATCTGCCAGAAAAGAATACAAAAGCATATAATGATCGTGACACTATGATTAGGAATTATTCTGATAAACAACTGCTGCTAATTAGTCCAAGTTATTTTAGTTTATGCTTCATTTAACCTATCTATGGAATATCAAATCCTTTACAGTTGGGTACATATACTCAAATGTTTAAGTGTATGGGTTTTTGAGAAGATATTTGTCTTAAATATTCTTAATCGTACTTTTCTTCTTTTTCCTGCTTGAATTGTTGTTTAACGTGCAAGAACTACATTATAACCAATTATTTTGGTGATGTATTATAGCTTCTCATTGTACTTATGCTATGAATGTGTTCGGTGGACTTCTTCAAATTACTTATCTCCTCTTTTTTTTTTTTTTTTTTTACATTTTTTTATATTAATATGAGATACAAAGGCATACTGCACTGTTTATTTTGTGATAATAAAGAGCAGGAAATGGTGAGATTCATCACTATGATGGAATCCGATGACATCAGGAATAGTTTCAGATATGTAGAACGCCACTAAATAATTTGTTGTGGGAAATTCATGACTTCTGTTGGGCCTACTATTACTATAAATGGGATAATTTTTAAGCATAAAGAATTTCTTCATGTGCCCGAACAAAGGGGAATATGTATGAAATGTGACAAATCCGTATTTCATACTAATGTGCATTTTGAAATATTTCACATTTTCATCATTTGAAGAAGGCAGACGTGTTTGTTTTACTAGTTGTTCCAATGCAGACGAAGCTAATGCTTGTTATGTGTTATTTGGAATGGAAAGTTCCACGTATCGACGCGAAGGAAATATCTAAATAGCCTTTATGACTAGTAAAATCAATAAAAGATATAAAAGAGCTAAACGTAAAGATAATTTAATCATAAAGATATTTTAAAGACTTTTGCAAAATTTTGTGATGAAATAAGATTCCAATTGATATATAGAGACAGTTTGATTGATACATTTATAACTGCTTTATGCTATTGTAGGTAGGTTTAATGCACTTATGAGTGGCGGCACCTGCCTATTATATATATATATATATATATATATATATATATATATATATATATATATATATATATATATATATATATATATATATATATATATATATATATATATAAAGCACAAATAGAATCAGTGAAACACCTGGGAGTACTATGGACCTTGGATCTCCGAATAAATACCTGTAGAAAATAAAGACAAATTAGACAAACATATAAAGCACAAAGACACTACAGTTAACAAGGCACCCTATATTTCACTTATATTCGTTCCCCGTCTGGGACTCGAACCCACGACCTATGGTACCGAATCACCTAGCTGTCATGCATCCGACCCTCTAACCGACTGAGCTACCCGAGCTCCTATATATATATATATATATTTGTCCTTTGCACCGACGAAAGCAGTAAGAGATCTTCCATGTACCAACGCATACAGTGACATTGGTCTCGAGTTATAGTGTCTGAATGGAAGGACATATAAGGAGGCAGAAGGTGAGGTGATAAATCATTTTAATAATATCCACAGTGGGAATTAAAACATAAGCGCAAATAAGAAATAACATATAATAAAAAGTAAAAATAATTCATCTTACAAACGTCTTTGCATTATATAAATTTCAGAATACTTATATCTATGTTGACTATAACTTATGTATTAACAATATCAATTTTAAATGAACTGTAATTATTTTATGGTAAATTGGGGTTTTGTGTACTGAATGAAACCCAGTAATTGTAATAGTGTGAATAACTCATTGCAGAATGATTTGATTTTTATTGTAACGTTTCACCTGGGTATCCTTTAGAATGACATATTTATAATAATAAATAATTTGATTTATGTGGTCATTTTGCCTCTCTGAGTATGTTCATAATTGTTATGCTAACTTGCCAAGCCCATATTTGTAATAGGAAATCATATGGTACTATGGGAAATTTCTAATATTTTTCAGTTACATTTTCATCCTTTTTTCGCAAAAACATACAATTCAAATACTAAAAGCAGTCCTATCGAAGGATGTAGACGCAATTATCTCCGGATGTTTTCATAATTATACAGTAATTGTTTGTTGCTGTAGGACCTTTATCTTTATCACGTGTTTATATAAGTGAAATAGAAAAAAAAATAAAACGTACGAGAATAAGATTACAACGATCGTTAATATACTGATTATCACACGTGAAGTATGTGTATGAATAACTGAGCATATTTAGAAAGAAGACAGAAGATATCTGACCAGGCAGTATGACACATTATAGAAGCCTAATAAAACAAAACCAAAAAATGATACAAACAAACAAACAACCAAATCAAAAAAAAAAAAAAAAAAAAAAAAAGAAAAAAAAAAATAACATTACAAAAATATCCGATAATACTGCAGTTACGATACCGATTTAGGATGGTCAATTAAAGTAACAAACGTCACTCAACTGGTGTGGTTAACCGGTTTACGGGCGCTCACCTTCCCACTCACCGCAAAAGCAGCACCATTACAATCAAAGGACGCACATTTAAAAATCTATAAATAATCTTCCATATAGAGAAAAAGCATCGACAGGTTTCTCAAGACGAGAGGTCATAAAATGTTTTTTAAATTATATGCTGATATCAAAAATGTAAGGCGACATCAACATGAGTAAACCGTGCTCTGTCCGTCTGTAAGCAAGCGCAGATCCTTGACTTGTAGGAGTCCCGACTAGCAATACGAGAGGACAAGGCTCAGGACCTTGTCGCCTCTGAAAATGTTTGAACAATGCCCGTCATGGATTCCCCACCGTTCTGTTAGTCAGCGTGCAACGCTTAAGTAAAAGTCTGTATAGTGCTTTAGAGGGATCCAATACAAGACCTATGGTCTTTAAAATGATCTCGGGGTCATACGTCGATGTCGTTGGTGTTTAATAATGTTAGAACCCGTAGATATGAAATTATCGGAACCTTTGACCCTCCATAACTTATTTTGTACACTAGATCATCGTAGAACTTCGGATAATAAATTCCGCTAGAAACGTATTGTTGAAAAGTCACATTTCCGAATTTGGATAAAATGCCTGAATAAGATCTGTAAATTTTTCCTATCTATAACCCTGAGTCAGAAATATGAAACTGATTTGAGAATTTTTTCCAAGGTGTCATTGAACTTATCAATAAGATCGAAGCGTTTAGAAGTTTGAATAGTATGCATAAGTCTCTCTCATAAAACTATGAAATAAATCAGCTATAAGGGGAGCGCAGTTGGTTCCCATAGGAGATTACAATAAATAAATGAAGATAAAAGAAAAATAGAAATAATAGTAATCTACGAAAGAAAGAAAATCTCCACAAATTCCAGCCAACAACACAGAAAAATGATATAATGATTTATATTTTTAAAACTCCAATATAATTTCGTTTTTACTTTACATTTCAGAGTCAGATAAAGAGTATGTAGCTGTAAGTTTTCATCTAACAAAAAAACATATTAACTCATCTAAGAAAACAACTTTTTAAAATTTAAATATTAAATAAGATGGATGGTTGAAAAGGATAAATGTTGATTGAGTTTATGGAATTACTTCTGTCGGTCAACGATATAATTTCTTGCTTAAATGTTGTATATGTAACAGGTAAGGGAAGACAAATATTACCTGAAATATTGTGAAAGTAAAACAACGAACAAATTTAAATTAAGTAAATATAGTTGAGATTTTAAAGCGTTGTTGAACTAGTGATAAAATATCCTCTCAATAAATTACCTTTAAAAGATATTAGAGTTTTATTAAAAATGTTATGCACTCTATGGAAATATCATTATGCACCTTCTCTGATGCATTTGGAGTAAATACACCACAAAAATCAATTATATAGCGGACATCATCAATTAAACCTTACTATCATGACAGCAATGTACATAAAGAAAAGGGACGCATGTGAAGCATAATTCAATCCAAAAGGTAATGAAAGTCAAATAATTACAATAATGAGGAATTAAAACGACATGTCAAAGATGAATCGTGTAACAATGTCATCAAAATGTATAGGAAAAGTTCTGTAATTAAGTCACAAGGGAAATTACCTTCCATGTTCGGAATAGTTTTTTCCACCAACTTGTCAAGTTCATTTTAGTCTCGACGCTTACGCTGTTTGAAACTATCGACCCACTTACCTGTTGCGTTGTAATAATACAGAATATGCCACTCCTAAGTATTTATTTAACCCTTCTATTTGTGTTGGGTATTGGAGTAATCGGGCTAAATGTCCAATGCACTTTCAGTTTCAATCTTTATTGTGTACTGTTATTTATGGGAGTGAATCTTTATTTGTTGCAAGTAATGGAGCAAATATAAAAATGACACTGAAAATGCTAACCATACTTTAATAAATGTTCTCCTGATCTTGAAGAAATTATTACACTAGGACACTATATATGAAAACATTACACTATACATGATATTGTCTTTTTATTTCATGGACTATGAGATATGGTTTACCCTTCGGTACTTGTCTTGTCAAAGGAGAATGAACAGTAGAAGTATGTCAAAATATTATTTCAATTTCTCCTTTTTATCAACAAGAGAAAAGAGGAGTTACTGGCTCAGTTATGTGGCAGAAGTCACCATGGAGCTATACAATACATGAATATAAATAATATACTAGAACATATAACACATTACAAAAATATTTGATTGTAGTGAAATTACGATACTGACTTAGGACGGTCATTTAATTTGACAAAAGTCAAACAAATTGTGTGGTTAAACGGTTTACGGGCCCACCTTCCCACTCACCGTAATAGCAGAACAATCAAAGGACGTAGAATTATGATTATAAGAGATATCTCCATATATTATAAGAAATATCTCCATATATTAGTTTAGTGCACCATATGTGCATTTTGCCAACTAACGTCTCTTCTGTGATGAGGTCGAAACTCTGGAAATCCAAAGTGTCAATATTGGAAAAGTAAACTAATTTCCAAACTGACCTAAAGAGCCAAAGAACCAAGGTAAAAAGGAGCCAAAGAACCAAGATAAAAAGAGCCAAAGAATCAAGGTAAAAAGGAGTGAAATTGTCATGAGTTTTAGAATAATTTACAGAAAAGCCGGCTTAAACTATTCAGTTTGGTGCTCAAGTCGTGGCCAAGAGATCCCCGGTTAGAGTCGTTGTCCCGTCATTCGGATGAGGCAGTAAATACCGACGTCCTGTGTTCTTGTAGGCATACATGTGTAGCTCGTAAACAATTTTTCACCGTTTCTATTGGACCTTAAACTAACCACTAATATGACATTTGTTTTATTTGTTCAACATACTAATGTGTGTGTCGTACATTGGATACGAGTTCGTTACATACTTAATAAGTTTCGTCATATTCATATATTGACTATTGCTAATCAATCACAATCAAATCAAAATCTCACTCTTAAATTTATTTATCTAAACCTTTTACATCATAAACTGGCAAAATATTTTCTAATTAAAGATTTGTATGGACAAGTTTCAAAAGCTAATTCAGAAGATTAGTTGGTGGACTGATTTGTGTTTTACGTCGTTTGCAACAACTTTTCAGAAAAAGGAGACGAGACATGGAATCAGGAGGTAACCAACTGTTAAACATAGTGACAGCAAGCCAAAAATTTAGCCACTACACTAGCCTTTCCCTATTTTAAAAGGATATTTGAATATTTTTCACTGGTGAAGCAAGTAAGTGAGAAAAGGAAAACATATATTGTTAGTGCCACAGTCATGTGACAGTAGTTACTTTCATATTTTTTATTCAATACTTGGTTTAGATGTACGAGGTTTCATCAGTACCAGCTTTTACTTTGCAAAGTTTGCGAACTATAAACTATTTCATAAAAAAAACCAAGAGAGTGAGTGAGAGAGAGAGAGAGAGAGAGAGAGAGAGAGAGAGAAATCTTACGTACTTCTCATATTGAGATCTATAGTAAGATAGATAAGAAGAAATGCTTTATATAAAAGAAAGTGTTCAGTTACAGTACAAAGAAAAAACGGATAATAAAAACAACGAGTATTTTAGATTCTGAAAACAAGAATTTTCAATGACAAGAATTCGAAATTTGAATTACAGCATATTACAAATATTCTGATATGCGCATCTGGTGCGCAAACTTATAACGTGTATATGTTCTAGTATTTATTATAACCACTAGGCCGGTGTCACTGCTGGTGCACTGATAGTCCCTGAAATCATTAAATTTTGTAGATAACTCTAAATCTTTGGTTTTGATTCTGCTATTCAAATATTTATATATTATTAAAATTCCAGTTATTCGGCCATGAGCGTCACTGAAGAGACATTAGTTGTCGAAATGCGCATCTGGTGCACAAAATTGTAACGGTATGTGTTCATTTATTTATTGTTATAAAACAAATTATAAGAAAGGTCATGATCATGTAACATATATTTTCCCTAGAGTCTATATTAGTATGGTCAATGTTTAAAAGATATATGAAATATGATATTCAATAACTGTACATATCGTATATGGTCAGAGTTACCAACTCCTGTAACGTCTTAATCAGAATTTGAAATAATGATTCCGCTCTACCGAAATCGAATGATTGCTCTAATGCATAGTATCGAAAATGCAGTGCTATATGGTGTGTTCAGTTTTTGTTTTATGTTTTTGTTTTTATATTTTTTCACTAATACAGCGGTAAGAAATGTTTTTCGTGCTCATGAAGTGCTGAGTTCTAGTCCCGCCATTGGCTCCTCGGGGTCCTTTCCTCCAGGATCAGATATTAAAGTCATAGAAACGGTAGTCATGGCAGGTAAAAGATACCTCTCTGCGTCGGACGTGTCATTTGCATAGGTATCAGATTCTGTACCATTCATCAGTGAAATGAAATCACCGTAGAAGTGCAATGCTCTGGATGTGATGTAAAATAACGTTTCCGAAGGAAGTGGTTGCTTATATTCTTATTTGTGAATAACAAAAATGCTGAGATACAAAGCGGTAGTGTATCAAATGTTGGGCCATGTGCAATGGAAAGTAAGTATCTTCTACTAACGGCTACACCCGCCCTGATGCCATAAGATTCTGCAAACTCTATTATGGCTTCCGCCGTTATGTAAAATACGAAAGTAACTGGTGTTACATGACTATGGCACTTACAACAATGTACCACAGTGGACATTTACGGACCCTTGAAACTCATCGGAGAGACAAGGTGCCTGGAAGGAATGAGCGTCTCCTGCTTGGCTAGCAACACCCGCCATGAATGCCTTACATACAAAGAAAAGAAATACAATTCAAAATGTATATCTACATGAAGGGGAACAAACACTATTAATAAACCATTTGTATGTGTTTTATAATGTGTTTACAATAACTTTTTGTAATAAGATTAAGATTCTAATTATTTCAGCATTTGTTTGTTCTGACCAGGGTTTTCCTCGTAAAAGCAGGTACCGACTTGAGACCTTTTATGCAGTTTCATGCCTTGTTTAAATGTCAGTATGCACGTTATTGTTTACATGCAAGATGGACCATTGGTAGATGACATGATCTTATGTACATCGTACGATCCCGGTTGTCAGAAAGGAATTTTCTTAGGTGATTTATTATATTCGGCCATCCTTTCTGTCCTTCGGATTAGACAGTGACAAACGAGGTCTTGTGCCACTTAGACATTGGCATATTGTCTCAGTCAAAACATCACCTATCAGGTACCGTCAATATACAGTAGAAATAATCCTGAAATTTCGTAAGACAATGGCGAGATATCAATAAATTTTACCGCGTGGATACCGATCAGTAGTGAAATATAAATATGTAATATGCCAGTCAAAATTTGACACCTAGGGGCATCAAAGATTGGATGAGGATCCGGCGACATAAACAGCGAAATACTTGTTACAAAATTCTGTTTTTTTACAATGATTTAATAACTAGTCTTTGGATTTGAATGATGTTATATAGTTCATAAAAAGAATAAAGCTATCATACACAGTGTAGTTGAATGTTTGACAGTTAAAATGATAAAAATTGATTTAAGCATTTTCTCACTTTATGGCGTCATATCAAGGTGTAATGGAGGAGTATGCATCCCCTGCTGAACGGTCATGCCCGCCGTAATGCCATTGGATTGCTGGAACCATTGTGACTCGTAGTTAGTGTAAGTTATAATCCGGTGTTACAATCTGTAAATGCCAGGATTATTATGAATATTTTATCAAACTCCTTACATTTTAAAATCTGTTACGACAATAATGTCATATACCATATTCCTTTGTGAGTGATATGTTTTGTATTCATATGATATTTTATCATTATATGATCTGTTTGGTTGTTGAACTACTTATAACAAGCAAATTCAGAGAATTGTGGTCCCTCGCTTTCGGGGTTATATCAGTAAGGGTGACGTGATCTTTGACATATTGTAATGGTCGTGCATGTCTACAGACACACATGTCAAATATGAAGGCCCTACGTTTTACGGTAAAAAGTTACATTGAATTAGGTCAAAGGTCACATGAAAAAATTTCTGGTAGCACCGGAAAGGTATTACAATTAAGGACACACATGCCAATTATGAAGGCCTTGCGTCTTACGGTTAAATAATTATAACCAAGGTTAAAGTTTTTGTGACAGACGTACAGACAGATGGACGGATAGACAGACGAATGAGATTTAATGTCCCTACGCTTTCGCAAAAAGCGGGGGACACAAAAAATATAGGCAAGCATTATAATCTTGATATATATTCTTACAGGAATTAAATTTCCCAAAATATTACTATGTTACTAATTATTAAATTTTTAATGGAACAGTCAAACTTCTGTGATACTCTGATCCACATGAAAACCAACAAAATCCTGAAGAATAAAAATTTTATACACCCCAGAAGATAATCAGGTCTAAAATATTGAGTGAATAGGAGATGCCGCGCTTAAGTAGAAGAAAATGCAACATGCAACGACAAAAATGTTATTTATGGAATAATGTGTACAAAATCTAACCGCGCTATATATGTTGATAAGACAGAGAGAACATTAAAGGATAGGAATAGCGAAATGGACAGGAAATGATATGAAAAAGCAACAAATAAACATTTTTCGAAAACGACGAAACAGAGGCCAAATTAACTGGAGTTCAAATTAATAGTTTCTAAACTTTCAGTACACTTGAAACAGGACTTCAGAAAATAGTTCGGTAAAACCGAAGTTCTAATATCTGATGTTTAAATCAATTTTAGGGGGTTTTTTTTATTATGCAGGCCATATCGAACTTTAATAAGTGTTAAGTGTAGCGGTTTTTAAGATTTAATATAAAGTCTCACTTTTACGATTTTAATACTTTACCGTATGAAATAGCTTAATGGTTTGATTCAAAGGAATCTAGAAATTTTTACTGCCATAGCTGTACTAGTAAATATATAAATGCAAGCAAGCTAAGGTGACTGATTACAGTTCATGATTAGATGGTTTGGTCCCAATGCTTAATATATTGAAAACTTCAATTTGATTCATCTATAATCTATTGCAGTTTTCCAGTTAATAGCTTATTTCACATATATCGATTACACACCAATTATCACAGATGTGCCGACTGAATTAAGTGATCTTCCTATCAATAGCACTTTCTTCGAATCA
The DNA here is from genome assembly GCA_035048485.1 of Pteria penguin. NCBI lineage: Eukaryota > Metazoa > Mollusca > Bivalvia > Pterioida > Pteriidae > Pteria > Pteria penguin. The sequence continues at coordinate 20,154,412 of CM068580.1, read as the reverse complement.
GTATCAGTTAACATTGCATTATATCATGTCATTCTATTTATTAAAAGCACATTGCCTGTACCATGCATAATAGTGTGAGGAACAACACGTCAGATATACCATGTAAACAGAGAGTAGATATGACCTGCAATTCTTTTTTTTTTTTTGTTTTTGTTTTTGTTTTTTGTTTTGTTTCTTTGGGGGGGGGGGGGGGCAGCCTTGCATTGACTGTAAAACTCACCTAGAATGTACATAGTCCTTCATTCGAATATCATTGGTACAAAGTAGGAAGATCTACCAGTGTATCGGCCATGGATATCAATGAAAAAAGAGGAGTTACTGGCTCAGTTATGTGGCAGAAGTCACCATGGAGCTATACAATACATGAATATAAATAATATACTAGAACATATAACACATTACAAAAATATTTGATTGTAGTGCAATTACGATACCGACTTAGGACGGTCATTTAATTTGACAAAAGTCAAACAAATGGTGTGGTTAACTGGTTTACGGGTCCACCTTACCACTCACCGTAACAGCAGAACAATCAAAGGACGTACATTTAAAAATTTATAAATAATCCTCCATGTAAAGAACAAGGATCAACATGGTATTGCATATTGAGAGGTCATAAAAATATAAACACGTAAGATATTGTAAAACACATAATGGTATAAAAATATATGCGACATCAACATGATAAACCGTGCTCTGCCAGTCTGAAAGCGAGCTAAAACCCTAGATCTGTAGGAGTCCCGACTAACAGTCAGAGGGGACGAGGTTCAGGACCATTTCTCCTCTGAAAGAGGTTTGGACAAGGCCCGTCATATAGTCCCCACCTCCCTGTTAGTCAGCGTGCAACGTTCAAGTAAAAGTATGCATAAAGCTGTAGAGGGGCCAAATACAAGACATATAGTCTTTTTGATGATCTCAATATCATATTGTCTATTTAGGAGACGTTTGACTATTTTATTACATGATAAAATAACGTTATCGAAGCCTTTTACTTTTCTTAGTTTATATACCAGATCACCGTAAAAATTAGGATGGGAAATTCTATTGGATACATACTGTTGAAAAGAAATATTTCCAAATTTAGATAGAAGTTCTGAATAAGATCTGAAGAATTTGCCGAATGTTTTCCTTAGCTTGTGATATCTGTAATCCTGAGTTAAAAGTTTAGTAGTAATTTGTAAATTTCGTTTTATGAAAGTCCAAAACATCGGTGCAGCCTCTGACAAATCCAACTAATTGAGATATATAGATACCATATGATGGGAGTCGAGGGACATCGCCATCCAAGTAAGGGAAATTTACAATAGGAAATCCAAAATCCTCACGTTTATCATAAATATTAGTATATATTAGGTGGTTGATAAATTTGATGTTTAAATCTAAGAAAGGTGTAGATTTATCTCAAGTATTAGCTTTATTCAATGCTTTGGTGTATATATTTCTGATATAAATTTTTCGAATTAAGGGTTGTCGATAACCAAAATGTCATCCAGATATCTGCAAGTATTATTAAATTTGTCAATGAGGTCAAAACGTTTTGATTTTTGAATAGAAACCATAAAATCCCTCTCATAACAATAAAGAAATAAATCTGCTATCAGAGGCGCGTAGTTAGTACCCATAGGAATCCCAACTATTTGTTGATATATCTTGCCATCAAATTGCACAAAAGTATTATTCATGAGAAAATCTAGTGATTTACATAATTCCTTGTATTTATATGAAGTATATTGTTTGTTGGAAAAGAATCCAGAGTTATTGGAAGTACATATGTACGTTTTAGATTCTCTGTGAAAACACTATTTTATAAGAGACAGCAACTTGCTTTTAATCAAATCATGAGGCAGAGATGTATAAAGTGTAGAAAAATCAAATGTAGAAATTTGAGTCGCTTTGAAATTTAGCGAAAGAAGTTTGTCTATAACTTCATGAGAATTTTTAATCGACCAAAATTAATTGATGTTACTATTATGAAATGCGACATCACAATATTTGATAATATGATCTTTTATAGCAGTTAGAGCAGACGTAATATGTTTAGATAGTAACGTGGTAGAGCAGTGGCTAGAATTAGATATGAAACGTGATTTATATGGACTTTTATGTAGTTTTGGGAGCCAATACATGGTTGGTAGATCAGATTTATCAGTTTTAATTTTGAAATCGGACATGGTCATGAGGTGATCGTGTAAGGTGCTGTCTTTTGAGGTAGGGCTTTCCACATATGTATGAGTGGAGTTTAATTCGTTTTTAAGTACTTCAATATAATATAGTTTTCAAACAACTATTATGTTATTACCTGCTTTATCAGTAGGAACAAAGACATATTTAGCATGTAAGTCAGCTATCTTCTTTTTCATAGAATTTGCCGTCAATGTATTAGGATGTTGAAATAAATGCGGATTTTCAATGACCCCCGGGTGTAACTCACATGAAGTTCCCATAATAGTGAAGTTATACTTACCATAGCGGGATGAACTGAAAATATAACTGTGTTATCAAATCTATTTAAAGATATGACTGAAGAAAAAAAAAAGTTCAATGTTTGAAATTCATTTGTTTAATCATTCGGTTAAAATGAGTGTAGAGGAACTAAATGACAACATTAAAGTCGATCATCCTGTCGAAAATTTTTGATGATTTAATTACTTTCTGCACATTGAATATTATGTTTGACAAAATATAACATGATTATTCCTTTTTAAAACCCTCTATCATGTATAACATTCCGGTCTGTTTACTGCAAGTATCGATAAAATAATGTTCATGCCATCAGAACATAACATACATTTTCAAGATTCAATGGGTTCTAGTGCAAAGGTGGTGGACAGGGAGAAATCTTTTATAAGACCTTACAAGTAAACAACGAGGAAGTACCAAAGAGTTAATCACATCTCGAATTCTATGGAATAGAATGAGAATATCGTGTACAATTCCATATTCAGACAAATGCGAATCCCAATTATATTGAGTTGAGACCAGGTGTCTGAGAGGAGCAAGCTACCAGTGCTTGCATACAACGTCCGTCGCAATAGTTATGCAAAAACTCTTCACGCCAAGGAAGTAAGTACATATATATATATATATATATATATATATATATATATATATATATATATATATATATATATATATATATATATATATATATATATATATATATATATATATAAAAATATATATATATATATATATATATATATATATATATATATATATGTGTGTATATATATATATATATATATATATGTACTTACGTCCTTGGCGTGAAGAGTATATACATATTTTTTTATATATATTTTTACTTACACACATAAACACATGAAAGAGGAAAGAACATTAAATCAAACTATCCAATTCACGGTATGAAATGCTGTTGAACGAAAATTCCGGTGTCCATAATACACGTGAACAAATGCCTGTTTGTATACATGTAATGTCAAATCAAGTATAGTTAGAAAGTGCCAGATGGTTAGTTTCTACGATCAGGTCCAAAAATGTCGGTTAACGTTCTTGCAAGGGTGATGTCAAATTGCACCAGAACCTATATTAACTGTAGAAGTTCCTCAATGACAACTTCAAAAGCTTCTCAAAATATCATTTTGGGAATAGTTTCGTGGTAAGAAACCTCGCTCTCAGGACGAAATCTTCGTAATCAAGATACCTTCGTATACAGTAAACGGTACTGACATTATACCATCTTTTGTTTTTCATTTTAAAAATAATTTACCAAACATCGATCTTCAGATTTTCTATATATAATATTTATCTATTTAAGAGAAAGCTGAACAGGAAGCAAATTTAGTATTGGTCTTGGTCGTGGTCTCATATATTTTGATAAGTAACATGCCAATACAATTATAATTTCACAACACAAATATTAGTATGACTTTAGATTCGTAAGTAAAATAATTCAAGATCGTTCAAAATTACAAAATCATTCTTCTATCTTTCCCTAATTCCTCGTTTCTCTTCTTTCAATTAATCGTCAACACGTTTATACTTTGTATGATCAAGACTAAACTTATAATCGTAAAATTCGTAATATTCAGCTTTTAATTTTATGTGACGTCTTTAACTAGTATCTGCGCACTTGAACATAATACGAGAATTGCAGGGGCTGACAAAATCATGGCCTTGCTAACGGTTCTATTGATTCTTATCGAGCAGAGATAATTGAGTTGACAGAGGACAATTAATAGCTTAGAATAAGGCCCAGCTCTACAATCAGTGCTGATGTCAATGTATACATTCATGAAGAAGCAATTTAGATATGGGTTCATTATTCTACTTGATGAATGTGAACGGGATGGGTAATACTAGATAAGTTAATAGAGTCAATTTTTCATTACCCATTATGAATAAAGAGAATTTATGATAAATCATTGTGACTTGAAATGGCTGTATCGGATATTAGAAACTGAGAAAAAGTGTTTGAATGAGCATATTTCCTAGATAATTACGATTTATTTAGATTTATTTAGCAATGTTCTTGTGGGATATGGTGTATTTTGGCCCATCATTACTTTCTGTTTTGTTTTGACACAAATTATACAAACTTGTGAGTTAACACCGTGAGGATTCAGGAAGTTAGGAATTGTTTACTGGTCATTTTCTTTTGATCAATGCAGAGACGAAATCACTGTGTACTTAATTTTCATTTAAAAGAATCACTGACAAATAAAATCAGAACTTCATATAATCAAATGACTCGCTATTTGAAAAAAAATCCCCCCCCTAAAAAAAGGAGAGATGATATTGATCTCTTTCTTATCATCGAAATGGATTTTGAAGCCAAATTCCTAAGGTACACTGAAGTTCCTAAATCTGTATTTTTCTAAACATCATTGTCACTTTAACGACTTTAATAACGAAATGGATTTCATCAACACTGTCTGTTGATGATGACGTCATGTAAAGTGTTAAATCATCTTCCTTGAAAACAATGTCGTTGAAACGGGAATTGAAAAGGTTTTACATGCTAAAGCATGTTGATGTTGTTGCTCTTCTTCTTCAAATTTCAAAAAATGATGACATTTAAAAATCGGTCAGTCGAATGAGCATGTTCACGTCCTTTGGTGGGTACGGTTGTATTTTCGTGACGTTGTACACGTAGTGTATGAAATCAAACTATTTGCTTCGGCCATTATATATAATCATGACGTTGGATCTTACATATACCCTTTTGTCTTCAATCTTTATTGCTTTCGCCTTCCAATCATAAATCATTAAATAACCCTGTACTTTGGCTCTTACTTTTCGGTAATTTAGGCAATTAATTTGCTCTTCTAATTTTCATCCTTTCGATTTCCACAGTTTCTGGTTCTCTGAAGAGACATAAGTTCTCGTAATGCCTATATCAGCTTAATACTTGTGTATATCTTCATATATTTATCTATAGCTTTATAAGATAGTTATGCAGCCTTGCTAAGCAAAACATGCAGTATGGAAAAATCATTCTCCGGTTTTGGAATGCAATAAATTGATGATTTTCAACATTGTAATATACACATGAACATTTGTGTATTCAAGAGCTATAACATGACCAAAGAGATTAAGTAACAGTTTTTCACTGTCACGAAACACACGACACCACAGGATGAACCCCGTTTCCCTGTTTTGGCATTATTAGTCATCTACCAATGTGCTAGTCAAACGTCAATTGATCAAAAACAGAATCAACAATACTTTGCCATCCTTTATGTAACGTACTGGGAAAAGCTTCATTTATGCCAGTGTGGAGAAATGGGTCAGGCCATTGCACAGGGAAGTGATTCTATAGGTACAGTGGTTAATGAGAAATAATATTTGCCAACATTATGTTTATTCTGTATAATATTATTGCAGCATAGGATCGAGTTATATATACGACACTCCCTATCTTTCATGCGCTTGATACAACTAAAGTTTGACTTTTCTTCAACCTTTTATTATCTAATTTCATACCGATACTATGACTAAAACATATATACAAACCGCTAATGCAATTTCAGGTACCTGTATTGACTCAATTATCTAGAGTCAAGTCTTCGCCTTGATGATACTGAATATCACAGTGTGTATATTCAATATTTAGGACATTCATTCTGTATATGTATTACATGTTAAATGTCTTGGAACATTTTAACAAAATTATTCATACTTTATTTGCTACAAGAATACAGCTTCTTTGAACTTGGTATTACCCTAAGAGGAAACCTTTGAAGACGAAATCCTATGAAAGCTGACTGATAAGTCTCCTTAGGCATGTTAATCAATCTACAGAAATATAATAACAGCATGTTCTTAATACAACAAAGGATCCGTTAAAAGGTAGGATGTGGCAATATTTGATACATAGGTAGGCGTGAATCCATAAACACTACCTTGATATAGTATCCCTTTACATCATATACCGTGAAACAGGCGGACACGATTAATTCAATAATCTCTACCCAGACAATCTTCTCCCACATACCAGTCGTGCAATGAAATCAAAGTTATGTTGTTTTTTTAAATCAATTTTTTTTTGCGTGTGAATGACTTGCAAGGAGGCAATGACGGAGATTCGTCTACGAGTTTCCTCTGTTTATGTGACGCTGGATAGTCTTTTTTGTTCGGGAGTGTCAGGAGATGGCGTAGGCTGCGACGGAAGTTATGTATCCCGAAAGGCTTCTTATCAGTGTGAAGAGATTGAACGAGAAGCCAAGTTAGAAAGATTGGCACTTCTATGTATGGCAGATTTTCCAATAATAGCACTTGACAGATGTTTTAGCTGAACACGGCGTAATTATCGAGTATCTTTTGATTATACACACTAAATTTAGTGTTGGGATAGCATTAGAACGCCGTATATGGAATATGATTTTGATCATATCAATTCATGTATGCAGATGTTAATAATTGGCAATGGATGTAGAGGGGATTGATTGCGTCATAACCGGGAAAAGAGACGGAGATTGAGTGTTTCCGCTGTTATCCTTTAAATAAACTGGTCTACGTAATTTTAAACAATTTGTGATGATAAAGATAAAAATAAGTAAAATCAGGGGTTTGGTGGGGGTTAGCATTTGAACAAAATGGAAAGGTAAAAACATCTGACTTAGCTGTAGGACAGATGTCACCAAGAAAATATACAAAGAATATTGGTGAAAAGTAATGAAATTCATGCAGTGACATTTCTTTAATATTGATTGTACGACAGATGCGATACCGACTCAGGACGGTCAATTGAGTAACAAACGGTATTCATTTGGTGTTGTTAACTGGATTACGGGCGCACTTTCCCACTCATCGCAAATGCAGTACAATTAAAAGACTCACATTTGAAAATTATACATAATTCTCTATATAGAAAAAAGGATCAACGAGTATCTGAAGTTGAGAGGTCATGAAAATATATAAACACTAATAGTAATGCAGAGTAAGAATATGATATCAAAAATATGTATAGCAATTTCAACATGAGGTAACTGTGCTCTACTGGTCTAGAAGCGAGCTCAGACCCTTGATTCCATAGGAGTCTCGACTAACAGTCAGAGGAGACGAGCTTTGGGACCATGTCTTTTCTGAAAAGTTTTAGACAATGATGGATTCCCAACCGCCCTTTCCGTGTGTAACGCTCAAGGAAAAGTCTGCATAAGGGCCAAAATACAATAACTAAGTATAATCTTGAGTAAAGGAACACAAACACTCTGTATTGCAAATTTTCGGCCTCACGACTTTTATCAAGCAATTTTTAGATGAAAAATCGCTTGATAAAGGTCGTAGGGTCGAAAATTTGCAATACAGAGTGTTTGTGTTCCTATACTTTTTATGTACAGGACTTCCCTTTGGAGGACTTCTTCGAATCTTTATAATCATGAGATTTGTAACTTCAATCCATATCTGTTTTATGTATTTGTAATGACAAAAGATCAAAAGAAGACATAATATATAGTATAGGTAGACAGGTATCTCTAGTATTAACTGAATGGAGAAGAACATTCTTTTATTCGTAATTTCTAAATCATTTTCGTTAACATTATTTTCAATGTCTAAGTATGACTAGTGCACAATGTAAGAAAGGAAAGAATACATTAGGTTCAGAGATTTGAGAAAAGTCCCCACGGATTTGCATATAATAAAATAAAAAAACAACTAAGCACAGGAAAAGACATCACAAACACATACTGAATTATAGTAAAATTATGGTAATGGATTAGGACCGACAAGAGGTCATGAAATATTAACACCAATGTTGTGAAGGAATAAGTAAATATAAATATAGAGTGACATGAGCAGATCGTACTCTGCCCGTCTGAAAGTGAACGGCAGTCCGGATTAGTAGGACACACCACTAATAATCTGAGAAGACCTTATATATTATGTCCTCGGAAAAGGTTTAGACTACACCAAAACGCACCCACAACCCACCCAATCACATGCAACAACACATCCAACCTACCCTATAACATGCCACTAAATATTCAGCCACCCAACTTCATGAAGTCCAGCCCACCCAACCAAATGCCACAACATATTCAACCCACACTACCACATGCCACATGACGTCCAACCCACCCACCTACGTGCCACAAGACATCCAATTCAACCAACCACTTGCAACAAGACGTCCGACCCACTCAACCACATGTCACAACACATCCAACCTCCCCAACCTCATGCCACAACACGTCCGACCCACCCAACCACATGCAAGAAGACGACCAACCCACCCAATCTCATGCCACAACACATCCAACTCACCCAATCCCATGCCTCAAAACGTCCGACTCACCCAACTACAAGACGTCTGACCCACCCAACTACATGCCACAACACATCCAACCCACTCGGCCACATGCCACAAGACGTTCATCCCACCATATCAAAAGACGTCCAACCCAACCAACCACATGCCACAATACATCTAACCTACCCAACCAACAAATCGCATCCTACCACATGACATCCAATCGGCCCAATCACATGCCACAAGACGTCCAACCACATGCCACAACACATCCACCCCACCCTACCAGATGCCAAATGACGTTCAACCCACCCAACTACATACCTCAAGACAGCTAATCCACCCAACCATCCGCCAAAACACGTCCGACCCACCCAACCACATGTCACAAGACGTCCAGCCCATCCAACTAACTCCTGTAGCCGGTTTCGCTCTTGTCGCATGTTGCTTTTCAAAAAGGACGACACCTGAGACAGGATGATACACCAAGCGAGTACGATCGGCGAAGTATGAAGAAAGGATATTTTTGTCAAGTGTTGTACCCCAATCGTAAATGAGGAACTTTTTGGTTTGAAAGAAATGAAAAAGTAGCTACCAGTGTTTTCATATATTATAAATACCGAGAATAATGTATCTTTGTTTTTGATTCTGTTCGTAACTACAACCAGACACATACAAAAAAAGACATATGTGTTGTATGTTTCTGATACAACTCATGTAAAGTTCTTTTGTATAATTTAACTACATTCAAAACGCTAATTGAAAATATTGATATCATTTTCGTCTTTCAATGTTTTACTAATACCACAGAAACTTGGAAAACTCGAATCTATTTAAAGTGATTCGACGGTGCCGTATTCTTTGAGTTTTATCGAAATTAGACTGTACAATAGAATATATACATGTTTTATTTTGGTGTATCATATGCCAGTTTGACAATGTATGTCCTTTCAGTGATGCTAGATGCCGACATTGTGGAAATCCAAAGTATAAATTATAGAGGAAGAAGCTACTAACAAAAGATCCAATCTAAGGATAGAGTTACTTTTGAAGACTCAAAAGACTAAAACTGATATCTTAGATTTCGATGATTGATTACCCTTTGGAAGTGCAATATTATCTTATAATTTTTCTTTATTCGCCATAAGCATATACTTTAATGCTTAATAAATGTTATTTAAACAAATGAAGATCTTTTTAAAGAAAAAAATCCTTTTACATTAAATTTAATGGATTTCGATTTATTGGATAACGTACTACGCTTCGTATTTATGTGCTCGATTTTGGACATTTAACCATGTTTTTATGTGCATATAGGTAATGTCTACTCAATACATATAAAGCATTCTATGAAAACATACAATATACCTGCTCTTTTACATACAAAATATACTTAGTTTTGGTCAGAAATTACCTGAATGGATATGAATTCTAAATGCTAATTTTAAGACATCAGTTATATAGGCTGGATTTCTGTGGGAGTCTTTTGATGTCTGTCGCTGTTGCCGCCAAGGCGATCCAGCGACAGCTTATATTTTGTTATGCTTTGTTTATTAAGAAAAAATGTGATTTTAAAGATATGGTTATTAATGACAAAGAACATAAAATTTCACAGTAGGCTGTTGACTCTTCTTTTACATTAAACCGTGCGAAAAATCTCTATTCGCTACTCTTGATGCAATCGATTATTTATGAAGATTATCAGGCTTACATATTTATAGATCCAAAGCAAAGGTTGTGTGGATAGGCTAAATAAATTAGTCAAGATGTATACCAGATGGAAACTAAAATAAAATGATAGAATAAACTTATGACATTATTTCTGCAAACATTTGTACTGTGCCTTTATGGTATAACTCAGTATGGGGAAATAAATAACAAATCATTTATATTGATACTAAAAAGATTTTCTCTTTTGTTTTAAATCAACAAATAACTCTATCTTACAGTGGCTGCAATTAAGCGTTAGATATAGTGTTTTACCTGTTGATAATTACATTTAAATGTTAAGATAAAAGATAATGACATAAGTTTCTTTTGTGACAATGATATAGAAACACGTGCTTTTTCTTCTTCCTCTTTTTTTTTTCTTCCTTAAAGCTGTCCAATAGTATATGATGTATGGAAATGGGTCACATATTAACCAAATCAACCATACGTTCACTTTAACAATTTAACTTTTTTTTTAATTCAAATAATATTGTCTCATACTCTGTACAAAACAATATATATCTTTAAATCAAGATTTAGACAGAGTTTGGAATTTTCCAGGATTTATACATTTTATAAATCAAGCTTAAAGCTGAAAAATATATAGCTTTGAAAACAGTAAACGTCAGCAATTTGAAAAGATATGGGATAATTATGAGATTGTCTTTTATGTTAGACACTTTAATCTAATACATCTGCGGGTATTTTGAAATAACATATATTACATGAAAGTTTAAAGCTAGTTTTCCTGTCATCTAATCTGTTAAAAAGAACCATCACAGCTGTTCTTTTTGGATATTTATATATACATTTAATGTTTTATTGTTTTCAGTCATATTTTGCACATATATTAAAACTGTTTATTTACATAAACAACAACCTTAACAAACATATTATCAAGGAAATTGAATTTAGAATGTGTGTGAGAGTGATGATGTATCAACGTGTATGTCAATAAGGGTTATCGATCCTTGGGTGACGTCACAGATATGCCGTCAAAAGGAGGGGAACGGGAAATAAAACTTAGCTCAATTGTCTTCGTAAAAGTAGCATGTATATCAAATAGTAACAATAGAAAAAAAATTACAGGTCTTAAACATATTTCTGATTTATTATAACTTACCAAATCACATAGATTATTATTATTATCGTCGGCGCCGCAAGTAAAGCGCTCAACCACTACACCACGCCTGTCCCCTATTCATATCATAATAATCATGAAAATCAGAATTGCACATATCTTTACATTATTAGCACTCTTAATATCACATTTTGATGCATATAAGGATAATTTTAGAAACCAGTGATGCAAGACAATCATTTTCTCTTTACGCATATAAGGCATTCTAAACCGGCTACTGTACCACGAAGAAAACATATATTACTACGAAAAAGAGGTATTTATAATCTGCTGATTTACATGAAATTTTGCATGCAATGCAATCTAATGGACGGGATGTTATATTAAAGATTACCAAAATATGAATTAGGCATGTTAAAACTCCATAAATTTGATTTCTTTATCATATGAAATCAAATATGGGTAGGTAGTGTATAAACACTACCAATTTACCAGTGTCTTATATTTTCTTCAGATAAAATAAGAATTTTGAAAAAAGCATATATTTTTTCAACTAGAATTTTCTTAGAGATTGATTACCCTTACGTGTTTGTAATGTTAATTGATTTAGGTGCTGTACAATGTGTTTTTTATAGGCAAACAATGATTGCCAGCTTACTCGGTTAGTTGGTTCGGATGTGAAGATTTGAAATTCTAATGGCATGTCGATTGCTACGATACCGAGGAGCAGTCAATGAGGAATATCTACTATACAAGGCAAAATAGAGGTGTTGCCTATCACAGGCTCCCTAAAGAACCAACCACTGGGATCAACTGCAATAGAGGAGTAAGCATCTCCTGCTGACAGATCACGTCCGCCACACAGCTATAGAATTATGCAAGTCTTTTTATATGGAAACGGTTTAACCGTAGTCATATTCAATATAAAGCCATGATCAGTATAAATGTATAGTATGATATCGTAGTATCACATTACAACAGTTGAAATATTATCAAACTTGCCATACAATGATTTCTGATGGGTGCATAGAAGGTTTTTATGGCACCCATGAAATTTGCGGAATGTAGATTTCAAACGTCATTTTTCGTATACTTGATATTATTAACTTTTCACTTCTTAACTTTCAGGTGTATGGCAATTTAACAACTAAAAAATTAAATCGGCACGTTTGCCGTCATTTTTTGCGAAATATATATCAGGAAAATTCGACACGATACATTTTCGAGAACCTTTCTTGTAAAAAAATTATCAGTAATGTTAAAGAGTTTATCTTGAAGTTCATCATATAATATTATATTGAGTACAATATGATTATGTACCGTAATTTAATTACTAAAATACGTGGATTTGCCAATAACTCTATTTATAATTTACATTGCTTTGACAAAGCCAAACTGAAGATATTATCGGTTCAGAGAGGCTGGGGTGAGCTAAATTTGGAATAGAAAATCATGCAATTACCTTCCCGGCCAAAATTTGTCGTATACACATGATTTCTGTCGTGATTCTTTCGTGCTTACAATATGACCTGGGAGCTTTGATCTTCTGTTTAATTGCCTACGTCGCTCGTCCTTCTCTCTTGTTTACGCCAGTAAAATACATTTGATTACTGCCTAGTGAATTCGTGGATCTCACACGCAGAGTATTTACGCTAAACGCTAATTCAAGGAGTTAAAATCGATTTGCATGAAAGTTTTAGATCATTAGTTCAGTGAGTAAGAGTAGAATGGGCATTAGTTTCCACACGAACGGTTGCAACAAGGCGAATGGTGTAAATAATGTACATCAAGCTTTATACCTATAAATTTTTATTTATAATCAATATCAAAGACATTATTGTGTCTATTAAGGAATGGGTATAAATAAATGGACTAGAATTTACACGGCAAGTATACATGTATTATGTAAAATATTATGAATTATGTTTGATCCTGGCTTCAAACATTCATTTTTGTCATCGGAAAGCATTCAAGAAAACAGATCTCTCCTATCTACTATTTAGTTATTCTTGATTTTACTTAAATACATGTGCTAAGACAATATGGTTTCACAACAAAGTTAAAACATTTTATTGAAATTTATTGAAAACAGTTCATTTAAGTCTTAAATTTCAATATTTGAAATTATTATTATTACAAAAAATGGAAAGCAAACAAAAAACAGAAAACAAACAAAAAACAGAAAGCAAACAAAAAACAGAAAACAAACACAGGAACATCTACTTAAGGGGCATATGTGAATCTGCAGAAAGAAATGAAACTAGCGGCCGGGCGAAATTGGGTCCAAAAGAAGTCATCGAATCAGATAAATTGCTTGTAAAAAAGTGTCAAAATCAATGTTTAAAATGGTGAACAATCTTGACTAACGAGATGTTATTTGTAATAAGAAACTGTCATCAACCATAGAACTTCCTCAATAGTGGTGTTAGTGTACCTTTTACATATCCTTGGCTGAACAGCTTATCTGAAATTCACTCTACCTTCAGTACTTAGTCATCGTCAATACAACTTCCTCTGTTTTAACTGAGATATGAATATACCATAGGCAAGCAATATACTGTGATATTGCTACTCAGAAACTAAAATAGTATGATACTGAAATTGAATTCCAACGTTTTTTCATGAAATAAGTTGTTCAGGTGACCATCAATATCGTAAGATAACATGCTATTTGGATGTAAGTTCCCGAGGATAACTATTAGTCCATCTTTCTATCATTCCTTAATGACTAGAAAAATATGTTTTCCGACTTTATGTTGTATGGGTGAAACGCTCAAGCAATAGTATGCACAAAGCGGTACAGAGGCTAAATACAAGACTAATGGTCTTTGCGATGTTGTTTGTTTTATTCATTAATTATTTATGTTTGTTTGTTTGGTTTTTTATGTCTTTTTATATCCTTTTTAGCTTGTTATTTTTGTAAGATCGAGTTGAGAGATTCTGCCCGATTGAAAGATTTCTAAATGTTCCAACAGTATACGTTTGTTGTCTGATTCCAGCAGCAAGTATACAGAGAAAAGAGATCATCCAAATGTTAGAATTTCTTATGAATGATATTTTCGTGATTTTGGGTGCAGATTGATGGCATTCCGATTGATACAAGTTGCGCGTCACTTCTGGCTGACAGGTTTTTGGCCTTATACAAGGCAGAATTCATACAGTCTCTGCTCTCCAAAGGCAATACACAATTAGCATCTCAGTTCAACTTTACATTGAAATTCGATGACGTGTTATTAATTAACAATCCTGCATTTTAAATATCATCTCAGCGTCATATATCCTCATCACATATGTCCTCGTTTCCTTCATGTGTTCATATACATGTATTTACTTCCTGAACTTGAAGAGTTTTGCAGGACATTTTCAACGGATGTTGCATACCAGAAGGAGACGCTTACTTCTTCTTGGTCTCTCCTAAATTAAACTGGAGTTTACATTTGTCTGAAAATGACATTGTACACGATATCGTCCTTGTTTTCCATGGACTTCGTGAAGTGGTCAAACCTTCGGTACTTCTTCGTTGTTTAGTGTAACCTTGAGTCAAATTAGATTTGTAGGTTTATTTTGTATGGAAATGAATATCGTTAGTGCAAGTTGTAGCAATTTGAAGTAACTGGGAAATATACATATATCGTATTATAGGAGTATAAGAACATCGATATCTAACCAGGGTAAAAGTCAGGGAAAATATCAGTCGTCATATTAATCATACTAGTATGTATAATGTTGTCAATAATTGTCCTGTATATGTCCATCTGTTTCCTTACGAGATTTATTGGTGTTATTTAACTGAAGTTCAGATAGCTAAATTCCACTGACGTAACTTTCAAATTCAAAGCCATAGATTGTTGATATATCATCTAGATCTATCATTAAGCATGTTAGTAAAATCGAGACATTTATATTTTTGAAGGTGATCCATGATGTCCCTTTTATTACAATACCAAAACAGGTTTCGAAGAAGGGGCATGCAGCGAGTTCTCATTGGAATCGCAATACTTTATCGATAAACATTTCCGTTGCACTACATACTTATATTATCCATTAAGAATACAGTGACATAACACGAATCACTGCAATATTTTATAACGTTTTGTATTAATCATATAATTTGTTGAAGAACAATCCATCGTAGACTGTAGTACAGAGATATGTATTTCAGTCTCTGTTGAAGCACCCGCCTAAGGCATAAACAATTTAGTCTGAAATAACTTATTTATAGAGAGATATACTGGGTAGTACAATCAAATGTAGAGATTTAAGTAGCTTGAAAATATGGTGAATGAAATTCCTCTAAGACTTCACCAGCATTGTTTTATTAACTAATTGTAATTGGTTTTACCAGTAATAAATGCGACATTGCAGTTCTTAGAATATAATTTTCGATTGGTATCAGAGCAGAAGTTTTGTGTTTAGAAAGAATTGTAGTTGAACAATAGCTTGAACTGGATATAAAACGGAATTTATATTCATCAGAATCAATTATAAAACATGTCTTCAATTGATAGCTAATTACTACCAAAATAATTTATATGAATCTTCTTTTTCTATATGAAAACTCTATTCCATATCAGATAAATATTATGACATTGTTTTGTTTTGTTTTTGTTTTGTGGGGTTTTTTTCTTATTATGCGTATCACGAATATCAACTTATTCATTTGTGCTGTTTTGTACAAATTGCTACCAAATCTAATAGCCAAGAATTAATTTTGTATCATAACGATTTCTATATGGAATACATATAGTTCTATATTCTTGTTCTGTCCAATCTCTCTGATCTGATCTAATGATAGAATTATCCATGACCGACTGACGCCCGTTATAGACGTTACAAGAAAGATGTGTATTGGTAAAAGTGAGTCCATAGTCACGGATCAGTCAAAGAACAGAAGTTCATCGACTGTATGTAATTGATTTGTTGTTCCATCCAAATCCTGCTATAAAGAGGCGAGTTTATTCTGATTATGATGAATAACTTATTAATGCTGTCAAGTATTTTTATTCGAGAAATTATTATAAAGTGACTAAATGAGATTTCTGAGGAACGACAGTCCCTGATTCCCACTGCGTAACATCAATAATGAAATATAAAAATCGCATTTGTGTGATGGCTCATTATCAGAATATGACAGGAAACATGTTTTATCATTACTGATGCCTATAAGAGGGTAGGAAATCGATGCATTTCCCATTCAAAAGACAGCTGCTAATAAGGATCATATTACCATATTACGAGTGGCCAGGTACATATTTATACTGGGATGATCAAGATTCAACGAAGAACAGTAGGAAGCCGTTTTAATTCTATAAAACCGATTTCTAAAGATAATGTTTTTCTTCTGGATATCTAACTTCCAGTGGTCAATTTTCAAATGTATATTTGTAAGATACCATACGGTGGCGGCAGCAATATGTACAAAAGAAAAAGGGCAATCATATACATTGTTTATATCAAAGTGGGTATCACCTGCTGACTGGTCACATTCTCCTTAATATCTATTTCAATACTAACAAAACAAACTAAGTCTGTCATAATGTGTGTCAGCAAGAACTGTTTTCAATTTCAAAATTCCACTGTTATAATGGACAACATTGTCTTGTGTTTAAGGTATTCCCACCTTAATTCCTTACTTCCGCTCAAAAAATAATACACTAATGCTACAAAGGTATTGGGCAACATTTGTCAAGCCTTTGTTGTGCCGACAAACTTATCTGAAAATTTCAATATCTTTGGCATTTTCACTTTCAGTATTCCATTCTGAGTCATTCGATATCAAGCACGACTTAAATATTCAAATTAAAATGTGAAGATGATGGATAAATCCAAACCACAAGTCCAAAAATCATGAAACCATAGGACAAAATCAGTGAAAATGAAAAACAAATGGAAAATAACAAAATATGTCTACTTGAAGAGCATATGTGAACCCCTGTGATGGAGGGAGATCAGGTGCCCGGGGAGAGTGAGCATCTCCTGCTTGCTAGCAACACCCGTCACATATACCCCGTAGAAAGAGAGTCAAATCTTAGTAAAAGCTAAGAAATCAAGTCTTAAAAAATTACAAATTTTTGGTCATCAAAGGTCTTTTTGTTAATTATTTTCTAGTTTCTTGACCGGTTTTATTCAAACAAATTCTAAAATAAACGTCTCAAAAAAGACCTTTTCAAATATATAGACATTATTGAGGTTTTCTTGCAAAATGAAATTTATGAAGTTTTGATTTTGAAATTCCCCAATAAGACCGTCGACAATTTCTGTTACATCCATGTAATATGATGTAATAAAACGCGAGGGCAATCCATAGTTTAATTAGGGTGGGAATACCTTAAATCTTTAAACTGTTTAAAATCATATGAAATGCAGTAAATTCCTCACAATTAATCAACAAAACTTGATATGATTATGATGTAGTATTCGATGCAAACATTACTGGTCTTCGAAATTGTTCATTATACAGCAAATATTAAGAAAACGTACGATCATGAAGGCATTAATCTTATTGCTGAGATATAAGCATTCCGTTACTGTATGAAGTATATTTGAAATTTAATAATACATATGTTCAGCTTCCTTATTTAAAGATATACAATATCACATAATTCGTATGAAAAGGAAAGAAATAGATCAGAACTAAGAAAAGCTGTTGTATTTAATAGGTTTTTTTTTGGGGGGGGGGGGTTGTTTTTAATGCATGAATTTACACTTTACTGCATTACCTGTTAGATTTATAATTAGTCTGACTAAAAAGTAAGAAACTTTGTAACTAATTCTGTCAATGAAAGTGTTGTTAAAAAATAAACTAATGAAATATCCTAAGTCGATTCCTTAAATTATTTATGTGCACAGCCACAAACTTCATCCATAAGGATAAACACCAAAACCCGTCACTTTCGGAAAATATACGCTGTTGAATCCAGAATTATCAAAAAGGTAAAGGCGATGGGTTCATATGATCATGTTCCAATATGCTGATTATCATTTTGGAAAAAGTGACCACTAACTGTATGAGATTTCTATTTCGACCAAGTAATTGAATCAGTGACAATTTTGGACATATCTTTCTGTAGATAGCTTCGTGGCAAGCCATCAGAAAGAAATTTTGTTTTTTAAAATAACATGCCCTGACATACCTTGTAAGGGCAGAATGTTGCTACTCAGAAAATAGGAATTATCACGTTTATCATAAACAGGGGTGTATTTAAAGCATTATCACCAATTGGCAGGGGTATTCAAACAGAAATTTATATTTATTATCTCGAGCTCAATAGGATAGATTTCGTCAAAGTGATTTTTTAAAGTGCGTTTTGATTAACAAAGGCAATTCTGCTCTTAATTACATTACAGAATCAAGAAATGTCGGCTAAGGAATGTTTAAATTCACTACAGCCCTAACGATCCTTCTGATATTGAAACATTATCAGGACGCTTTTTTTAACCGTCCATTTTCCCTTTGGTCCGACATTTCGGATTATTCTTACATTAAACAGGAATCACACCACTTTTTAAATAGGTGAATCATTTATGTCTTTAGTAGATAAGTGTTATTAACCATCCTATGTACATATATTCATTGTAAGTACTGTGTTGCAACCGTTACTGTTTCAACGCAGAGAGGAAATAAATAAATAATAAAATAAAAGATAATAATAATAATAAAAATAATAAAATTACATTTGCAGCAACATCGGTAAGACTATTGTTATGCGTTACATCAAAACACAGTTTCAGTACAGAAAAATATTCAGAGTTGTCACGCAACACTATTCAAGCATTCACCATAAAGCATAAGATCCCAATGCACTTTACAGCGTAATAACTACTGGCGACTAAGTAGGATTGTATGCATTATTCATAGCACCCAACGGATGTGTTTATATAAACCAGAGACATCTGACTAGCACGTTTTCTGATATAGTTTTTTCAATTACAAACATCCTATAGAGCAATTCAGTAATACAGAAATATCATTATACTGTGGCACTAAGAGATATATAGCGGTATACATTTCTGAACCTCTTAAGACCTTGTGCCAGATTTGTATTTCATACTCGTCATTAATGACTTTAATATACAGATAAATTAAATCTTGCATGCGCAAGATAAATGATGATCAAACGCATATAGATCTAGTGCCAATGTTACGCAACGCCAAAACATTGGTATAAAAATACTTTGTCAACCCATCCCCACCTCAACTCCCCCCTTTTGGAACAATTATCGATGTCTACATTATTTAGAAAATTTTATTGGTATGTAACAAGTAACAAGTGTATACCATAGTTTAATTAGACCGAGATGATTCAATACATTACATTATGATTATTAATTTTTAATGTTTATTAATTAATAAATGACGGGAATGTCATGCCTTTATCTAGAAAATTTGTTGTGTGTCATAATTAGCATATGTTTAAAGCACATCTTTGAAAAAAAATAAGAGAATCGTTTAAATATCTTTCCTTCGCAAATGAAATTGCAGATGAGCCGAGGATTCCATCATTTATTAAAACATCATTTGATTTATACTATTGGATTTTGACATCAACTTTATCGACATATTTTTATTGTGAAGACCATGAGGCAATATCGTTTCATATTTCAAAAAATGTCCCATGACAAATATCTAATATTCAAATTACAAATAAGTGTGACCGAGTCGCCTAAACGTATGATATGCATGTCTATAATCAAGTCGACGCGTACAGCGCTGATTGATAATAACTCCACAAGATTATAAAACACTTTATCAAATTGATCGAAGCTAGATGTGTGCCTTTTGATTACCCTCAACTCCAATTCTTTATCCTATAGAAATTCTAAAGGATTGGACCAATGAAAAATGATACATCGTCAAGGTCTCCTAAATTAAAAATAAACACGACAGATTAGACTATCGTTTTGTACATACATACTCTATCATTACAAATAGGGACACAGTAGGAGGCGATCTCATAGACAGTAAAAGAATGAAGAAGTACCGAAGGGTAAACCATACCTCACAGTCCATGGAACAAAGGACAATATGGTGTATAGTGTCATATTCAGACAAATACGAACCAAAAAAAAAAAAAAAAAATCGAGGTGAGACCAGGTGTCCGGGAGAAGTAAGCGTCCCCTGTTTGCAGTACATAAGCATGGGTTGGCTAGAAGCTATTGCTATCAATTTGATTTAAGTAAGATATAAGGTTTCATGCAATACTTTCATTTAGTCAGTGTTTGCCCTACATACATGTGTAGTTTATGTTCCGAAAAGTTACCCCAAGAGGATTCCTTATGAACACAATTAATAAATGGTCTTACCAGGCATAAAGAGATTTATTTTGTACACAAACTGTTTAGAAAACAGTGACTTTTTATTTTAAAACTGCGACAATGTCATTTCATTCGATAACTCTAAAACGGAAAAAATGACTCTCAAAACGTCGTTTACATAAGACTAGACAAAAGAGTGTCATATCATCGTAATATTTAGAAATGACGTACATTATCGCTATGTAAGATAAACCCACATTATTGCTATCAAAGGGAAATGTATCGCACATCATCGTGTAGACAAATGATTCTCTCATCATCTTTTTTTTTAACAAAAGACTTTCAAATCATCTTTATGTAAAGATAAATGAATCTCATATCGTCGTGGTGTAAGATAAATGACTAGCACATAATCGCATTGTTAAATAAACATCTTGCACAACATTGCTGTGTATAACAAATGTCTCCCACATCATCGCTATGTAAGACAAATGACTCGCACATCATCGCTATGTAATACAAATGACTTGCACATCATCGCATGACTCGCACACCATCGCTATCTTGGTCTTTCGAGTACTGGAAACACAATGGTCGTTACTTGCTCGGGAGAAGAAAACACGTGTATGGGTAAATCAATAATAGTAAACCATTCATTTCCTGAACGGCATAATCCTAAAGTAAGCACTATACGATCAATGCTCCTGATTTCTATAAATATGAATCATATGACAACTCCTCTAGAAGTTTTGAAGGCTTTCAAACTTACCATGCTAAGTAAAAGGTATTTGAACAAGCAATTTAAGAGATAGAAATACAAAACCGGAAATGAAATACATTTGGGGAATAAGCATAATCTGCTGACTTGTTATTTCAATTGTGAATCAAAGATTAATTTCACTCTAGTAAACATACAAGCGTGGATTATATTAACAGTGTCGCAAAAGAAATTTAATTCCCGGAATCTCCACTTACAAAAAAATGAAAAAGCAACATATGTTATCGGCACTATTCAAAGGTGTTTCGATTTATAAAACATTACATTTGAGTTTTAGTTTTTAGTTTTAAAAAGTTAAGTCATTAATTCATACTGTATCGGCCAACTGTTATATTTTCTTTTTTGTTTCTCGCAATGACAATTTTTCTAATTACACATTCAGTACATTTAGGGTAAAGTCTCAACATATTCAGAAGACATCCTCAATATAACTCATGTCAGGATAACCCGTTTTGTATAACTCTCTTTTATATTTGTAATGTATGTATGTAACAATTCACTGAAATTTCTTCAGATTCATGCAACAATGTGACACCTCTGTGTTTCGAAAATGTCATCCGTGACTTGGCTGTCATCTTTACATTTGAAACGTGGATCGATCATCTGTGGTAAATACCTTTAGTACGCGGCTGTCATGGATATATCACAATAGTATAAAAACTGCACATTTAAAGCTTTAGCATCTGTTGCATCTTTCAAATTTGAACAGATACATATACTATGATAGATATTGCATGTAGATATAATATTTGTTTGCATTTTCATTGCACAGTAATTTTAAGTTGGTGAAGGAAGAAAATAATAGAAAGCTGACTCAGCTTTGTGAAAAAGGAAGAAAAACAACTGACTCAACTAAATGAAAATAAGTCGCGACAGGTATTTACAGTCAACCAAAATATGCACATTTAAAGTTTTTAAAAAGGTACAAAACATTGAAGAGCAATTTTTAATCAAAATATATGATAAAGGGAATTCTTAATGCTTAAATAGCATTACTTTTCCTGGATTTCCTTATATGTAATGCATGACATCAAATCATTTTCAAGTTATTTTGTATAGTAAATGCGCGGTGGACATGATTAATAATCAAAAGAAGCCGCTAGACTGGCTGGATTGCAAAGTATATTCGAAACAAGGTCAAGGTCAGAAGATAAAAAGTCATAAAGACTTTATGTGTGAGGTATCAAAGCCCTACCACTATTGATTCAAAAGTTATTTTCTAAAGTAGGTCAAAGTCCAAGGTCATGCTACCAAATCAAAAGTGATCGAAAAAATATGAAATATCGCAACTAAAATAACGTCAACATACACGCGCAGTTTGTGATTGCCATGACGTTATATGATTATGGCGTAAGTCGCCCACATAAAAGTGCCCACGTCGAGAACAATGGATTTGGTAAGTGACTAAATGCAAACCGTGACGGATTGTCGTAGTTGCGATACTTCGTATTTGAAAGCTCTGATCATGAGGAACCAGTGTTTGAAGTGTTATGTTTATAGTCCTTAATTATGTTTATAGTCCTTAATTGCTGAGATTTTGCTTCAACAAGAAAATTTAACCAAAATATTGATAGACGGACAACGCCGTATGTATGTATGTATGTATGTATGTATGTATGTATGTATGTATGTATGTATGTATGTATGTATGTATGTATGTATGTATGTATGTGTAATTATTTTATTCAAAGTGTATCCTCTTCAGTATGGAAAAAAATCAATAGAGGAAGTATGCAAGGAAGATGTTCCGAAGGGTTAATCAGATCTCGAAGTCTATGGAATACAAGGAAAGTATCGATAACAATGTCATATTCAGACAAATGTGAATCCCAATTAAATTGAGATGATGCCATGCGCTCAGGTATAGTAAACGTTCCCTGCTTGCATGCAACACCCGTCGCAAAAGTCCTGCGACAAATTCAAGTTCAGCAAGTAAAGACATATATACACACATAAAAAGTATAAGAATCATTACAATTTCTATAGTAAGAATACATTTTAAGAACAAAGATACGGGTATCAATTAATTGCACGGTATGCACATAAATATAGATTTATAGTTTGATCAGCAATAAGTTCTCCTTTCCTCATCTTTATCTTACCTTGTTTCTCACTTTTATCATTTATCTGCCCTTTCCATGATGATTTACTTGTAAGTGCAAAGTAATTTACAATGTACTTTATAGTTAATATAATCATGCAAATGCGTAAACTATTCAAATGAAAATGAGTGAAGGACATGATTTATCACAGCCTTGCTCAATGAAAGTACATAATTAAAAGGATATTTTTAAAATTTTGTTTATTAGACTGTCTGACTTAACTGCTTTAGTGTTTGATTAACAGCATAAGCGCCATTGATTTAAAGGATTTTGTTTTAGATTTGAAAAACGTTTATAACATTTTAATCAGCATTTGCCATTTGAAATTAATATTAGATGTAATAACCTGATTCAAAATACATCGATTTTGACCTTATATGATAGATAGTATATAAAACATATGAAGTGATATTATTACAGTGATAATAGATAAACAAATAAAAAATTGTGTGAAGTACATGTACATATGTCTTGTCATTCACTAGATAAGATTTGTATTGAGTCTCAACATTAAAATAAAGGAAGAAAGAAAAATTACTAACTCAGTCGTATGACGGAAATCACCACGGAAATTTACAGTATAAAATGTAATGATATGAAAACCACAGAAGGACATCACAACAATATTATAGGGCAGTTACGACACCGACGTAGGACGGTCATTACAAATGACAATATTGCTATATACGTTTTATTTGTAATACTAGGTGTGATAAAGGGCATCCTCGGTAATATTTCAATCGGAAATGGTTTAAAAATAAATAGTCGTAAATGCCTCTAGTTGACATCTTGCCACGTTTGTATTTAAGGGCTTACAAAGTTCAAACAATGGCTAATTACAGATGGGTGCAGTCCTAACATAACATTCACGTTAACGCGAAAAGCAGTCGCGAGGACTACTTTAGCACACGTGCCAGGACTGCTCGACCGGACGCATGTGCGCTCCCCGCGTTAACGCGGGAGGGAATTCGCGTTAACGCGATTTATTCCCGCGCGCGCTCGGTCCGTCGCACGTTCACATGTCTATATTTGTAATTCTCTATGCAGTGCGGACGGAGAAAATAAAATGGATCTAATTAAATTACCGCGAATGTTGCCGTAAAAACGTGTATTAAATGTTATTTTAAAATGACACCCTGCATTAAGGATTTCATATGTAATATAGCAAAGGAAATTATCGCGTAGACATGCAATAAGGTATTTATGAAAAAAAAACTTCGTCAGTTTATACTAGCATGATTACTTTCTAATTTCATTTATTTATTTTTAATTAATTTATTTATGTATCTATTTCTTATTTGCTGATTCATTTATAACTAATTTATGTATTTACACGTGTTTCTTATTTATGTATTTATTATTATTAATTTTGATAAAGCTATTTTCTTACTTATAAATATAGTACTTATCATCATTATTATTATCTTTATTGATTTTAATTTCATAATTATTATCATTATTATTATTATTATTATTATTATCCTAAAGTAAGAATTTAATTAAAGTCATTGTTCGGAAATCTGTTCAATGTTTTTAAAAATATCCCTAAACTCGGAAGGGTTTTATTTAATTCTAAATATTTTATTTATATGTTTTAATATATATATACACAATATATATATATATATATATATATATATATATATATATATATATATATATATATATATATATATATATATATATATATATATATATATATATATATATATATATATATATATATATATATATATATTTATATTTTCCTTCAAATTCTTCTATATGAACATGTTGATACAAGTTATAAGTTGTAAGCAAGCGAACGTGGCTGTCAAGCACGTTCACGCGGCAGTCAAGCGCGTTAACGCGGCAGTCAAGCGCGTTCACGCGGTCTCGAAATTAAGTTCACGTGGAAATCTACGTTAACGCAAACGCTTGTGTTCAGCAGTCCTGAGCGCACGAGGATAGCAAACTTCACGTTAACGCGACGTGAACATAATGTTATGTTAGGACTGCACCTCACTGTACTTTAACATTAATTGGTAAGAGTAAAGAAGAAATCGTAATGGACGTCTTGTCATTCGGAAATGCTGAAATAAATGGCTAAGGCGTTATATTGAAAATATCTACGTATATATCTATATGTTTGTTTGTTTGTTTGATTATTGTTTTACGTCACTCCACGATTATTTCACGTATATGGTGACGGCATCTGCCTGATGCATTGCATACAAATTTAGACCTTTGCAACGGACCCACCCGAAGCAGTGAGGGATCTTTTACGTGCCACGCCTACCGTGACACGGGACCTCGGTTTTTACCGTCTCATTCGAAAGACAGAACACCGGTGTGCCCCGGGCGGGAGTCGAACCCGCGACCTCTCGTGATGCACCTTATCCACTAGGCCACACCGGCTTTATATATATATATATATATATATATATATATATATATATATATATATATATATATATATATATATATATATATATATATATATATATATATATCTATTTATATATTTATATAATTATAATCATCATCAGGGGGAAATGATTTCATGCAAGTCATTTTCAGTTATGAAGAAGTTGTGATGACAATCTCTGACAATCTTCTTTCAAATATAAGTTGACATTGCGGAATAAAATGTCCTACACACTTTATGCAATCTCCGTTTTGCATGATGCACGAAATTAGGAGTGGTGCATTCATTTCCTAAACGAATGTTTTTCTTACGTGTTCCTGATGCCAGGCAATGACTTGGGATAAAGCATTTTATTAGCCAGTTTATTTCACACAAGTAAGCAGTATTGATTTATAAACAAATGCATTATCATTAAATTCTATTTACTCTTTTTTTTCATCATTGATTAATCATTCCTAACACTACACTACTTTCCTATCATTATGTATAATGTTTTCTTATGTTAAGGTGCTGTAAATCATTCTGACTCAGATGTGGTTGTAAGCAAAATACAAGCTGATCGACACTATAATTAATATGTTGCGATTATGTTTTAATTTGGACAATTACTCTTTAATAGCCTTTACCAGTAACTTATGAATAAATCATAAGTGCTTCAGATTAAATAGTATTCTCATATACACGTTATGTCAATAAATAAACTAACATTGTCTTGGTACATCGATGTACACTTAAATGGCGAAAGTGCGGTAAAAAAAACTATACATAGACTCCGATGCCAAAAAAAAAAAAAAAAAGAAAAAGAAAAAACAAAAAAAAAAAAAAAAAAATTAAATTAACAGTGGAAAATGTTAAAATCGGGTAAAGCTCGAGTTTCATTGTCATGTGACTTCCTCTGACCGTCCTTATAAATATTCAAAGAGTTAGCGTGGTTATGTTGCAAATTTGAAACGGGATATCTCGACAACGACATCGACTTTGGTAACGACAGTTTTTAAACATCTTAGATAATATACTAACAATCGACTGCGGTTTAAGAAATCCGTTTATATTTTTCATAATATTCTCGACTTCAAGCGGACCATGCCCCTTTAAAGTCCAAAACATTTTATTTACTGTTAAATGCATTGTCTTACTATTTTTGCAGTCCCTAGAAAGACCTCATTTGATTATATGATATATCGTTGTCTAACACATGTGTTTCCTTATTTCAGAGTAGTTAGATTGTGTACATTACCACTTTATAAAACTGTTTTGTTTATACTGATCATGACATAATAATTGTGACTACGACTGTGCAGATAACTACTTCTGTGACTACGAATAATACTAATTCGCATATACTTATGGCACCACGGCGGGTTTAACCGGACGGCAGTAGATGCTTACTCCTCCATGGCACCTGAGCCACCTCTGTTTTAACAGGGGCCCTTCATTTCTTGGAATTTCCCCATAAGATGAACGATAAAGAAGGAAGACCAGGGACCATGGAAAGTTTGAAATGCGAACATCTACTGCTGATGCAATATACCAACAAGTCACGACCACCAAGTGTTTTCTTAAGCTAGTATACCATGAACGTCAAATAAATGAATGAATGAAATTGAATGCGAATTCAATTCCTTCTGCGTTTTCAGTAGTATATCACTGATGACACCTTTTTTCAACGCAAGACTTATTTTACATAAATCTCAACTTGTATACCGTGCCAATTTCTTGTCTGCATTGTTTCTGTCAGCATAACAATTATTTCAATAATAAAGACTCAATTCTTATGGAGGTCTGGCTGTGACATAATGCGCTAAAAAGAGGTGCCCATCAAGTACTGGTTCCTGATTTCTACTTTGCCTTTCAAGAACTCCTGATTTTCCTGACAATTTACATAGGATTTCTTGATAATATACAACTACTCACTTTGATTTCAATGTTGTTTCATATTTCCCTCAGTAAAAAGATATCAAAGCATACACTATAAAAAATAAACAATTATAATATGCGCAGTTTGTAGTTTGTATCTATATATTCACCACGTGTTTGCCTATGTATTTTGTATTTCGTGACACTTTGGAAGTTAAAAATATTGTTTTTGACGTCTGTTAAAACTAACTGACAGTTTAATGTAAATACCGATAAAAATGAATAAAAAATATTTTACATCTTTCAACATATAGAACTCATGAAATTAAAGAAAGGAAAGACTAATGATGCTTTACTTTGTGTCGTTGAAAATGCTATAATAACTTTTTTTCTGGAAATGTTGTTTACTGGAAAAACTAAAACTCTATAAATATTTTTACTTATCTAATAGTAAAATGTACAGTGCTCGACCATTCGACATACATGTAAAAATATGAGTATTATATAAAACATTGTATTTATTTCTGAAAAATTATAAATATTGTTACGGCAAATGTGCTTTGATGTATTACATCGGAGATGAAACAAGATAAATTAATTACCGTCGGATGATGAAAGCCCTAACTTGCACATTTAAAATGAAAGTACATATGTATCTGTGTATCCTTAATATGATTTTATTCTCTCTGGCTGTTGTGCCTAGCCATACAGGAGTCTCCTATTTCTCCCAGACACTTCGTACAACATAAAGCTGACAAAGTTTCATAAATGATCATCGTAGCACGATGTTTTCAGTGTCGTTGTGAAATTGTGTCGGAGTTTTACGAAAAGTTTGTTTTGATTTTGATGTAATGTTGTGTGGTTGTAGCATTTTAAATAATTTGTTGATTTGCTTTCAATCAATACTAACAAGCCTATCACATACTTTCGGTATTAATTAAGTTCAATAGATAAAATGTCATTTAGAACAAAACACAGGATATTGTATTATTTCCGTTTTAATGATGCAGTCCTTTCTGTAATCATCGTAAATTATTTTAACAGCGAAATTGATTATAATTATTTGCAATAAATCTCCTACACTTTCTAACAAACGTGATATTTTCTCTTTATTCATCCTTTAGCACGTTTCTATCATTACATAATGAAATACTTAGCGTGAATCATTCACAATAATATGGGTAATAGATATGATCGATATCACTCAACAATACCTGAATTCAATGACATTATAAACGAAGTGCACTTTTCTTATAGGTTATTTGATTTTCAACTTTTTCAAGATGTCGTACCTTATGGATAACATCCAAGTTAAATGAAATTCAAATTTGAGAATAATGTAACTATTCATGAATGAGAAAACGCTACACGGATAGGATAATTGACCAGTTATATAAAACTCATTCATACATACCAGAGTGTACACGTCTGTGAGATACATTGTTATAATGAATTATTTTATGGCAATTCTCTAATAGTAGTATTTATATTTAATGTGATTTTAATGATTTTCATTCAATATTGTTATATAAAAAAATGAATTAATAATATGATGCAGTTTTATTGAAAACAAATGTAACAATTACATATTAATTTACAAATAAAGTTATCGAGCAGTAGTCAATAAGGAACATACATTCTACTAGAAAAAATAGACATATTGGTTATCATGGGCTTTAGAAGGACCAGGGGGTGGAGTCAGGTGTCATTGAGGAGATCATATCCTGCTGACCTGTCATACACGCCGGTATGCCATTCTGCTATTTGAATTAGTGTAGCTCGTAGTCATATGAAGTGGTAACAATGATACTTTAATCACAATCATAATCGCTAAAAGTCATGATAACAAAAATTTCAATATAATCAAATTAGTAAAAATAAATTAAATTAGAAAATGAAATCTGTCAGACAATGCTTTCGTACAATTTGCGGTATGTGACTTAAAAAGTGAGTTTTCGTATCATTGTGATAATAACTTTTCACTCAGCAACTTGCTTCGGTAAAAGAAAGAAACGTAGTCTGATGAAGCTCTAACATATCGGATCAGTTTCGACATATAGACACCATACGCAGGTGATAAAGGAATATTACAAGGTTTACAATAGGGAAATTGAAATATTCACCTTTATCATATCATATCATTTCAATCATTCTTTTACTGTTTTTAAATTCCTTTTTAGTAGTGAGCAAATCCTCAGCTTGTAACGAAATACATAATTGCAACAACGTATTATAACTCCTAATAATCGTATAACCGGAAATTTTCGCAAGTATCAAATTTCGCGATTCAGTATCTGAAAAGCGTATCTTTATTTTTGCGAATACAATTTTTCACGATTTCACAAAAGAGAAAAAAAAATACATATTATTTAACCATGAAATAAATCCGACTGGACAGACGACAAACTATACCCGCATCTCTGTGAATCAGTTAACTTTTATGTATAACTGCGCTTGTAACCGCTCAAATCCACGATATTTAAATACAACATGTTGTCAATATGTTTATATCTAATGGATGACTATGTCATTCTCCCTTCAATACATATAATGCATTTGTTTGGTATGTATGATGTTTGCATGATGTACATTTATATATCATTCCACTTCACTTACTTTGTTTTGAGAACTCTGATTGGCCCACACGTTAGTGTTCAGACATGTATAACCACGATCTACCGTCCTCAAATGTATTACTACATTGCCTCTGAATCAAACTGTCAAAAATACTGTCTATGACAACTTCGTCAACTGCTCTCAATGTCCATCGTAAGTCTCGTATCCAGATTTTTTTGCAAGTTCTACCATTCAAGTGCACAATTATTACAAATTATTACAATTAAGTTGAACCAAACAAAACTGACAGAGTACATGACGTACCAAGTATGCAGTTGGTTGTATACACTATGTATATTACATTGATGAGACGTACGTCTCAAAATAAAAGAATCGAATTAAATTGAAAGAAAAAAGAGGAGTAACTGGCTCAGTTATATGGCAGAAGTCACCATGGAGCTATACAATACATGAATATAAATAATATACTAGAACATATAACACATTACAAAAATATTTGATTGTAGTGCAATTGCGATACCGACTTAGGACGGTCATTTAATGACAAAAGCCAAACAAATGGGGTGGTTAACCGGTTTACGGGACCACCTTCCCACTCATCGTAACAGCAGAACAATCAAAGGACGTACATTTAAAAATTTATAAATAATCCTCCATTTAAAGAACAAGGGTCAACAGGTATCGCATATTGAGAGGTCATAAAAATATAAACACGCAAGGTATTGTAAAACATATAACGGTATAAAAATATATGTGACATCAACATGATAAACCGTGCTCTGCCAGTCTGAAAGCGAGCTAAGACCCTAGATCTGTAGGAGTCCCGACTAACAGTCAGAGGGGACGAGGTTCAGGACCATGTCTCCTCTGAAAGAGGTTTGGACAAGGCCCGTCATGTAGTCCCCACCGCCCTGTTAGTCAGCGTGCAACGTTCAAGTAAGAGTCTGCAAAAGGCTGTAGAGGGGCCAAATACAAGACCTATAGTCTTTTTGATGACCTCAATATCATATTGTCTATTTAGAAGACGTTTGACTATTTTATTACATGATGAAATAACGTTATCGGAGCCTTTTACTTTCCTTAGTTTATATATGAGATCACCGTAAAAATTAGGATGGGAAATTCCATTGGATACATACTGTTGAAAAGAAATATTTCCAAATTTAGATAGAAGTTCTGAATAAGATCTGAAGAATTTGCCGAATGTTTTTCTTAGCTTGTGATATCTGTAACCCTGAGTTAAAAGTTTAGTATTAATTTGTAAATTTCGTTTATGAAAGTCCAAAACATCGGTGCAGCCTCTGACAAATCGAACTAATTGAGATATATAGATACCATATGATGGGAGTCGAGGGACATCGCCATCCAAGTAAGGGAAATTTACAATAGGAAATCCAAAATCCTCACGTTTATCATAAATATTGGTATATATTAGGTGGTTAATAATTTTGATGTTTAAATCTAAGAAAGGTGTAGATTCGAATTCAGGGTTGTAATAAGTTTTTCAGGTTGAGTAATAAGTTTACCGTCTTGGTAATTTTTCATTAGAAGATCTAAGTACACAGCCTTGGAACTGGATTCTGTGGTATCTTTAATTACGAATTCATTGGGATATCGTGTACATTTTGCCAGTTGCTTTTTATGCTGACAGAGAATACGTTTTTAAATACATACAGCTTTGTACGAATAAGTAAACGACACACAGAATACGAAGAGGAACAAACAATAAGAAGTTCATGACTACAAGGAAAGGCCAGATCTTTAGGAGGCATTTAAATTAATTCATTTAGACCAAACACTCAGAAATACTGTTTTACATGTGTAACTCTCTTAAACTGGGTGACAAATGGAACAAAAAGTCTAACTGTTAATGTTCAAATAATTGCAGATTTCTTTAAACGCCAAGCATTTTGTTAGGAATTCATCAGTTTAATCAGGAAGAAGAAAAGTTCCCTTTCAAACCAAAAATCATCAGAAACAAACAAATAACCAAATATAATAAAGAGGAAAACAAAACTAACAGGAACAAATACACCAACAATGAAAAGGATAAAGCTGAGAAACTAAACATTTTTGAGATTATGAGAACAAAAATATATACAATAAACAACATCAAAATCTCTGGGCAGAGCAATATGTTAGAGAAATTCCCTTTAGGTTATGAGTAAGTAATATTTTTGTCACGGTAAATTTGAATTATTGCGAGGCAGTGAAAAGAAAACACCAGCGTGTTGACAGGTGTATTATAACCCCTAGAAGAAGTAAATGAACAACATTATTCTAACAATTTAATAATTTTTCATAATAATAATAATACACTGCCGTAATGGGTACCGATTAATTCCATATCACATCACAATCACGCAAGTGTTAATATAATTCAATTAAAACCGACTGACATCGGCATTTTCAAAAGTTTATGACAGTTGTGAATCTCCTTTATTGGTGCATTTCTAGGGAGGCCCTAGTTTTACTTAAAAACACATGCGATACACTTTTTAGATACCTATAAATAATTTATTTGTATCACAATATACCAAAGAATTAGTAAGTTACAAAGCATATTTTATAGTCAACAAACTCTGAAAATTTCACCGGTTTATCTCGAGTACTTTACAAGATATGAGGATTTGAAAACGGACAATATTGCATTTTCACACCTTTTTCAAGCAAATGAAAATGCACAACCTCGCAGTTTTATGAGTGTATAACT
Source organism: Pteria penguin (assembly GCA_035048485.1). Lineage (NCBI taxonomy): Eukaryota > Metazoa > Mollusca > Bivalvia > Pterioida > Pteriidae > Pteria > Pteria penguin. The sequence continues at coordinate 20,121,219 of CM068580.1, read as the reverse complement.
TAATCAGTTATGCATAAAAGTTGTGATTTATTTATATTAATCTACTTTATGTGCTACAGGTATTACGAAAAAAGATAAAAACATTGGTTGTAAGTCTTATCATTTCAAATATAATCTCTTAAACTTGACGAAGAATGCTTTTTTACTTTGACGAAAATGACAAAGTCCAAATGTCCAAGGTCATTTTTCTAAAAACTTATACAAGGATTCATAATAATGTGAAAACTTATTTAACATGGTTGCTTATACGAATATTTGAAGGAATTTAGATTGTATGACAAAACATAAGCTCTGTAGAAGCAAAAACATTTTTACCTAAAAGGGGCGGATAACTCTTAAAAAAAATGTGAAAAATATCATATACCTTTTAATTTATCACAGTATAGCTTCAATACACAGTTATCTAAATAAAAAAATACAAATTTAAAACCTTTATTTCCTTTTTTCCGTGAATCTTAGGTCACGTGACGATTGGCGTTTCGTAGTACATTAACATAACTTGTTCTCTCATTGTTATATACTTGTTCTCTCATTTTAATATCTACAGTGGCGGATTTATAGGAGTTGCTCCCCCTTTTTGCCACAATTATGAGTAAATCTTCAGATTTCGCCCCTAAATTGGCAGAGTATTTTGGTTTATATTGGACTTTCACTTGTGCGCCTCCCCCCCCCCCCTTCTCCCATTTCGGAAATTCTGGATTCGCCACTGATATAAATACCGAAATTAGTTAAAGAGGATTAAAACCAAATCATTTGAATCAAAAGAGGCTCTTAGTCTCGTCATTTTTCCTTTAACGAAAAATGTCTTCATTAAATATGAATAAATTATCCCCCACCTTCCTTTCGCAGAGGTCTAGATAGACTTATCTGCAATTAAAATGTAAGTCTGAAGTTATAAACAGTGGGGTTAATGTAAACTAAATGATGAAATAATGTCTTATTTTATCGCACAATATATGTCTTGGTATTTATTACATTGAAATGTGTATTTCTGTACATAATTCTATACGACAATACGTGGAGGTCGCCCCCGAGTCAGAGGAAACACGTGTAAAATCGTATTAATAGAGCTACAAAATTACAATAAACTATATGAAATCATCAAATATTTAATTAATGTAAATACCAATAATTATCAATTCGAATATAAAAATCGTTCATGGTAAGCATTAACCCACGCGCCCACGCTGTTCTTTAAATTACATCATGAATGATGAAATGAAACTTTTGAGAAATAAAACTTTGTAAATAATAGCTACGGGGTATTTTTTCACAAATAAGATAATCATAATTACTTCTATAGACATTGTTTTCGTTGTGTTCTCTTATATAAGAACTTTATAATGTACGATTGTTTACTATCTATATCGATGTAATCAAATGACTCGTGAAAACAATATGGCGGACCGTTGTTTTGGAAGACGCTATCTTTTTATTTTCAAATGTTTGTAATCATTTCTAGGTATATTTTCATAAAAATGGTATCAAATGAATCGGGGTAAACATACTTATCGCATATTATGGGCCGGTAGAAATAAATTAAAAACTGAAAATTATATATTTAAAAAACTTATGTGTGCCCGCATCGCACATCGTTTTCTCTTCGGCGATCAGCTGTTTACAGGTAATGGACGTATCTACCTGAAAAACCTCACTTTACTGGATTTGATACAACCGTGATCCCGAACAACGCCAGTGAACATACCGCTTATATGCTCATCGATTTTAAGCGTAGCGTCAATTATAAGGCAAAATAAACATCTCGCTGTACTGCCGCGGTATCGTTAGATATTTTAATGATTTTAGCTATTTTCAAATTGCCCTAATTTCTTTATTTCTACTCCAAATGAGATGAAATTTGAGAAATAAGAAGAAAACAAAATGAATATTCTAATGATATGAGTTTGATTTACATGTTAAAAATATTTCCCGATAAATGATTGATGCGAAAATTGCAAACAACGCATTTTGATTAATTTGAACTTAGTCATTTGCGATGGGCCTCACTAGCATTTCACATCATATCACAATTAATCACGCAAGTTATAAAATAATTTAATTAAAACCGGCTGACACGAGTATTTTCAAAAAATTATGACAGTTTTGAATCTCATTATTGAAAAATGTAGTGAAAATCATTTAATTGTAAGACATATCGTAAAACAATGTTTTAAATATTTATTTTCCTTGTTACATATCATGGTTGATGTATATATAGGTTTTCAAAAAAGTTTACCGTTATATTTCCAAGTAATGAGTAAACTCTTCTAGTTACCTATGTTTGCAGTAGTCTGCATTTTACGTATGTAAGCGTTACCCTAAATACGTTTTTGTGCATGTTTGTTCAGCAAGCGTTGAGATCTGGAGAATATGCTAGACAACACAATATCAATGAAAGAATGAAATTGAAGAAAAGATCTTTCTTACGATAAGTATACTGTCTGAAATTCCACTACTGTGATTGATTACATTGATGCTGCGTCAGTAAAACAAGTACAGACAAATTATGTGACAACAGTCACTTGCTTGGTCGGCCAACTTTCCCATGCACTGCAAAACAGGACATTCAAATGGACTAACAGCCAAAAGCCTATAAAAGACTTTCAAAAGAGAAAACTGAAGACATCTGACAAATCTGTATGACAAAATCACTAAGGACATGCACACAAAACATAATAATAGTGGAATATACACGGAAAACGACATTACAAAAATATTCGATTGAACTGCGGTAACGATACCGACCTAGAACGCTCAACTGAAGTAACAAACGTCACTCAACTGGTGTGGTTAAGAACCAACACGTAATAATGCTAAAAAATCATAAAAATATTAGACATCACAAAAACAGGTTGATTACATTTTCGTTGCGTCAGTAAAATAAGGACAACAGTCACTTGCTTCATGGGCCAACTTTCCAATATACTGCAAAACAGGACAATTAAAGGGACTAACAGCCAAAGCATATAAATTACTTTCAAGAAACAAGAAAGCAAAGAGAAGAGAAAAGACATCTGACAAAGCTGTATGACACAAATCACCAAGGACATGCACACAAAACATGATAATAGTAGAATATACAAGGAACAACATTACAAAACTCTTCGATTGTGCTGCGATGATACCGAATTAGGACGGCCAATTGAAGTAACAAACGTTACTCAATTGCTGTGGTTAACCGGTTTACGGGCGCCCACCTGCCGACTCATCGCAAAAGCAGCACAATCAAAGGACACACATTTAAAAATTTATAAATAATCCTCCATATAGAGAGGTCATAAAATATATTACACACGAAAAAATTATAGAATATGTTGCTATCAAAAATATGTAAGGCAACATAAGTAAACCATGCTCTGCCCGTCTGTAGGCTCGCTTAGAGACGGGCAAGAACCAACATAAAAATATAAACACAAATAGTATCAAATAACAATTGAAATTATATATATATTTGTTTTTGCATTTAAATTACATAAAAAAAAATGTGAATAGTTAATTTTTAAAAATAATATTGAGTGAAAATCAAAATCAAAAATTGACGTAACTGATACTGTGGCATACACTTAATTGTACCAGTTCGAACATTCATGAATTGGAAAAAACATATTCTCTGAAGATTAAGGCCATCTATAAGATTAAAATCATCCACCCGCCATGAATGGCAGCATGAATTATACAATAAACAAAACATAATTTCAAACTGCGCTGGTGAGATAATGTGGATTAATTCTGTTTAGAAAGTGTCGCAGCAACAAAGCATCAAAATGGAAATACAAGACTGATGTTAAACCCTCCTTCAAATGGAATAATGTGCGATAGCTATATGCATTTCATAACCCTGCCACGGACAAAACAGGGCAAAAAGTGTATATATATATTTCATTTAAACTCCTAAGTTTGTCATTCCTCTTAGTATATATATATATATAAAAGCACAAAAAAGGAAATTTGTGCTTATATATATATATATATATATATATATATATATATATATATATATATATATATATATATATATATATATATATATAATATATATATATATATATATATATATATATATATATATATATATATATATATATATATATATATATATATATATATATATATATATATATATATATATATATATATATATATATATATATATATTTGGATCGATTTTCGGCTACTTATATCTTGACAAATGTCGAACGCTTAACTTGCTGAGCCCGTCCCAGACCGAATAGTAAAGTCAAACTTAATTCAAAAGTAAGTAAGCAAGTATAAAAATAAAATTATATTTACTGTTAAATGAAATTAATATGTAATTTCTATATAGACATGACGACTGATGCAGTATAATCTAGAGAATTAGTATCTTTATGGAAAACAAACATTGCATCATATTCGTCGTGACTCAGTCCATCCGTGATATATACCGATTAACGCCTGATTATGATAGGTTAAAAGTAAAGTGATTTATTGTAATTGATTGATTGAATTGATTTAATGAAATCGGGTGAAGTTTAAGCAATGCAGTGTTTTATCTTTACATTTGAATGCTATACCTTATTATAAAAGCCTTTAGTAAAATAATCCCCCTCCGCACAACAAGGAAAGGAATCACACTTTAACACACTTATCCTATATATTTTTATTCTTGGGTACAATTCATTATTATTATTATTATTATTATTATTATTATTATTATTATTGCATCTGATCCGACCTCATTTTATTCAGAGATCAATTTATTGTAATTTGTTTTGTTTTGTTTCTTTTTTGAGGGGAAGGGGTTTGCATTTTGTATTTCAGTTTTTGTTTCCATAATTTTGTTATTGTTTTGTTTTGTTTGTTTGTTTTTTGACTGTTTTTATTGTGAGCATAGTTTAAGACAAATGTTACAGAATTGTACGTTTGTTAGAACAAAACATAGTCATTAAATACCATACTGTATTCAGTGTTTTGCATATTCTGTAATGCGTAGATTTAATGATGCGTAAAAAACGAAGAAGTACCGAAGGGTACATTTATTCGATTTTCTCCATGTCATTTCATCAATCATTTCAAATCTATCTATTTGATTTCACTCCATCCCTGTGTGATATATACTCACTGTATGTCATTGAAATATTTTCTAAATACATGTCAGATTTTTCCATTTGAATATGGAACCAAAGGTGAAATGAAAATTAAAATAAATATACATGTAGGAATTTTGAAGAGGAACAGTCACTTGGCAATGGGGCTGATACCGCATCTGTGGGGTTTTTTTTTTTCTATCATTATCATTTTTATTTATTTATATTTGTTTGGTTCTTTTTTGTATGATTATTTTAATCCATCCTTAAACAATACAAATTATTTTATCTAATTCAATTTAATGAATTGCGTTATATAAATGCATTACATCACTTAATGTTTAAATTTCTACTAAATTACGATTTTGCAAAACCAACATGATGCTGATTTATGTAAAGGGAACAACGAACACTCGTTCTTTATTTAATCTAAAGCATTACTTATTCAAATCTAGTTTCAGTAAACTCATGGAATGTATGGCATTTTAAGGAGAAACATCCATCTTCATTATTGAATATTTGCAACCCATTTCCTGAACTGCAGAATTAAAAACGCTAATCGAGTCTAATCCTAAAATTTATGAATACTAATCATACCATTTCACAATGGCATTCTTCAGAAATGCATATATTCGCAGCAGTGCAACATTATCGTTTTGAAAAAATACATACACGACTTGCAAGAAAATTAACAATAAGCAAGATGATAGTTAGACTGGGGTTTAAGTAGCTTTCATTCTCAAAAATCATACCTCTTAAACATAGAAGTACAATCCATGAATCCTGATCGTCACAACCACGTCTCCCCATCATGTATAACTACATAGGGCATTCATAGACCTCTGGAAATCAGAGTTAAGACATGGTATCTCGACAAAGACGGTGTCTCCTTCACATTCGCCATGTATGTCAAAAACATAAGATCACATGAAATACATCAGTTTAGCATAAATATAGGATGTGTTTATTAAATATGTAATACATACTTCCCAAGGACATCTTACTTTACCTCTAGTTTCGAGGTGTGCTTTAATGGCGTTCATGGTTTGCTGTGTTGTATTCTAATCATGTAGTGTGACATTATCTTCATATTTGATATCTTAGTAGTGTGGAGCTTGCGATGCAAAGTCTATTTTAGTGTTTTATGTCTGTGTTCTGAGGTTGAGTTCAGATATACTTCCTCTCACATTCAATCTTTACATGCAGTTTCAACATATGTTCGTGTGATTTGTGCGCTTTGAGTATTCCTGACTGGTGTTTACTCCTCCTAATTACCCAGTCTTGTGTCCATTTTTCAGGGTTCAAACTACTAAATGAATAATCGTTCTTTTGAATTTGTGCTTATTTATATAAGAGAATACTGAAGACATCTGACAAAACTGTATGACAAAAATCACCAAGGAAATGCACACAGTAATGATAACAGTACGGAATACACACGGAAAACTACATTACAAAAATATTCGATAGTGCTGCGTTACGATACCGACTTAGGACGGTCAATTGAAGTAACAAATGTCATTCAGTGGGCATGGTTAACCAGTTTACGGGCGCCTACCTTCCCACTAACCGCAAAAGCAGCACAATCAAAGGACACACATTTAAAAATTTATAAATAATCCTCCATATAGAGAACAAGGATCAACAGGTTTCTCAAGAACAGAGGTCATAAAAATTTATCACACACGAAGCGGTTATAGAATAATATGTTGCTATTCAAAATATGTAAGGCGACATCAACATAAGTAAACCGTGCTCTGACAGTCTGCAAGCCGAGCTCAGATCTTTGATCAATAGGAGTCCCGACTAACAGTCAGAGGGAACGAGGATCAGGACTTTGCCTCCTCTGAAAAGGTTTGGACAAGGCCCATCATTGAGTCCCTACCGCCCAGTTAGTCAGAGTGCAACGCCCAAGCAAAAGTCTGCATTGGGTCGTAGGGGGACCCAATACAAGAATTATGGTCTTAGCGATGATCTCGGGCTCATACTGTCGATGTCGAAGGCGTTTAATTATTTTTGAACACGCAGATATGAAATTATTGGAGCCTTTGACCCTCCTTACTTTGTACACTAGATCAGCGTAGAAATTGGGATGGGATGTTCCGCTGGATACGCATTGTTGAAAAGTCACATTTCCAAATTTAGATAAAATGTCTGAATACGATCTGTAACATTTATCAAAAGTTTTCAAAGTTTATGATATGTATAACCATGAGTAAGAAGTTTAAAAGAAATCTGAGAATTGTTTGCGTGAAAATCCAAAACGTTAGTGCAGGCTCTAGCGAACCGAACAAACTGACTAATATAAGTACCATATGATGGAGTCTGGGTACATCACCATCTAGATAAGGGAAATTTACAATAGGGAATCCAAAGTCGTCACTTTTATCATATATGTTAGTATGAATATTGTGGTTCAAAATTTTAATATAAAAAATCTAAAAAGATATTTCCTGGTCAGAAGTATTGGCTTTGTTTAATTGAAGTTCAGATGGATAAATGTCAGAAATATAGTTTTCAAATCAAGGGTTATCGATAACTAAAATATCATCGTGATATCTAGAGGTTTCATTGAACTTATCAATAAGGTCGAAATGTTAAGAGGTTTAAATAGAATGCATAAAGTCTCTCTCATAGCAGTATAAAAATATATCTGCTGTAATGGGAGCGTAGTTGGTGCCCATAGGAATCCCAATAATCGGTTGATAAGTCTTGCCATTAAATTGTACATAAATATTATCCATAAAAAATGTGATGGCATTACACAACTCAGAACAAGTCCAGTATGTATAATTATCGTATTGTTTGTTAGAGAAAAATCTAGATGTAACTGAAGTACAGAGGTATGATTTAGACTCTCTGTTAAAATACCAGCGTGCGAGAGACAACAATTTGGTTTTGATTAAGTCATGAGGTAGAGAGGTATATAGTGTCGAAAAATCAAAAGTTGAAACGTTAATTGCCATAAAATTTCTCAAACGGAATTTTTCAATGACTTCGTTATAATTTTTGATAGACCAAAAGTAATTGACGTTACTATTGCTAAAGACAGCATTACAGTACTGGTCTTTAATTGAAATATAGTTTAAACTATACAGACCAAAACGATATAATGAATTTGTCGGCATAAGGTGCATACTCTATCTGGGCTGTAAATTATCAAAGCACCAAGCAAGCAAGGACCACCAAAAAATTCCAGAGGTGGGATCAGGTCCTATGGAAGAGTAAGCATCCCCTGCCCACTGGTCACACCCGCTATGATGCTATAAATAAGTCGAATTAATTAACTCGAAGTTACAGTCAGTAGACGGCCTAATACCATAGTTATATTTGGTAAAACGCCACGATTAGTGTTGTTATTGCACCTGAAATCTACCACAGTCTAAACGATAGACAACATCTTCAACCGAATAAGGAAATCAACATGTCGAACAATGATATCCGATTATAAATTGTACACAAAATCTGCAGGTGATAAAGGTCTGTTACTACATTTGTGTGGAAAATTAACAATAGGAAAATTAAAGTCGTCTCGTTTCTTAGTGAAGAAGTTAGTTTATCATCCTTGTCAATATTTAGAGGACGATCTAAATACGAGGCTCGAGAACTGGATTCTGTTGAATCGAGTTTCGAGTTCTTTGGGATAAATTGCATGTACGTCTGTATTAGAGAGTTCATTATTTTACATCAGTATATCTGAGTGGGAAATTCAATTTCATTGCCAATTGTTTTTATTTTGACTTATAAATAAAGTACTTCTGGTCTTTGATTTACCGATGACCGCGCTTAGCAATATAATTCATTTCTCTGATAAACTTGCGTGAGAGACAGGCTCCTTAAGAGAATGCAAATTTTTAATCGTTTTTGTCAAACTGGGTGTTCATATTATGTTGCGTTTTATGGTCAAGTTCTGTAAATATCTATAAGGTTATAATCGCATATAGACGGGATGTAACAAATTCACGTAAACAGTTATAGATTGAAGAGCGTATTCGTCAACCAATTAACAATACATTTAGTCAAGTAAAGGAACTCAAACGTTCTGTATTGCAAATTTTCGGCTTCAGGACCTTTATCAAGCAATTTTTCAGATGACAAATACAAAGCTATGTAAAATCCATGTTTACGTTTCAAAGATAAATAAGCCTCAAAACTAAGATAAACGATGGCGTCATTATTACGGGCGTAAGTATAGCGTTAAAATTGACTGATGTTAATGTTAAAATGCATGTCGGAATCTCGTACTATAAAATTATACGGACATATTATATAAAAAAGTAGATGTACAGTTAGAAAAATAAGTGTGCTAAAATACATCTATATACAATATTAGAAATATACTCTAAATCACCTCCAAACTACGTGCATCGCATACTCGACGGTACTCTATTTTTGACGCCATTACTTTAAAATACCACCAAAGCATGCAACGTCCACAATCTGAATACAACCCGGAAACATTCTTATGTCTACATGACACTATATAAATAGTAATAATTATATTAGTAGAAATATGTATAATAATCATGTAGAGAAATCCTGACATTAAATTGCACTATGTAACAGGTTGTTCATGAAATATAAATATAAAGTCATATATTAATTAGTTTTAACATTGCATCCATTAGGCATATGTGTTTCCAAATTTCTAATCCAATTATCTTCAACAATTAATCTATAGATTTTATTTCCACCTGTAGTCCTAGTCATAATTGCAACACGTAGATCACGTTCATCATGGTCCACAAAGTGTTTCATTATAGTTTTTTTCTTTGATATTTTATATCGCGTCTATGCTCTTCTTTCTTTTAACGATCTTTCTGTTTCACCTACATATACAGTTTGTTTACATCTATCGCAAATTAATTCGTAGACCAAATTCCTATCCGTGCATTTCGCGTCTTTTAAGGTTTTGAAGGATTTCTTGCTCCCGGAATCATAAATTTCACTCTTGTTAATTATCCTGCATATGTTACATGTACATTCTATTTCATTCTGTTGTATACAGTTTTCGGTTTTCCTATGCACGAGTGTATCACATAAATTTTATCGGGTCGAAAAGCCAAAAGTGGTGGGTCTGGGAAAATATCACGCATTCTGTCTGATCTATATACCGTTGACTGGTGTTTCCTAAGTATACTCCGTACATCAGGTAGCAGTTTAGATAATGTTAAAACTAGTGGAATTCTTTGAGTTTTGCCTCTTTTAATATTTCGTTTGAGTAAATTGTCCCTGTCTAATTTATCTATGCGATATAATTGTTTCTTTATAAGTTTACCGCTATACCCTCGTTTCCGTAATTGGAGTTTCAATTCCTGTCGATGTATCGCGTAATCTTCTTCCTTTTTGCAAATTCTCTTTATCTTTAACCCAAGTCCGTATGATATCCCTTTCTTATGAGGTGGGTGACACGAATCCGAACAAAGTTATGTGTTTGTCCGTCGGTTTGGCGAATAAATCCGTGTAATAATGTAATACGCGCGTAATAATGACGTTATGACTTCATCGTCTATCTTAGTTTGTGTCCCTTTATTTTTATGTACCGGACTTCCCTTTGGAGGACTTCTTCGAAACATTTAGTCAAGGTTTATCATAAAAATATAATATATATATATATATATATATATATATATATATATATATATATATATATATATATATATATATATATATATATATATATATATATATATATATATATAAATATATAAATATATATATGTATGTATATTGTGGAAAATAATATATCTCTTTGTGGGTGTATTTGTGTGTTGCTTTTATGAATGGGTTTATTTTTTGAGTGCTGGGCAAATGACAAACAAACAACTGACAAAGGGCTACGACATAGAAAGCACACAATCGTAGCTGTAGAAATTATTTTGTCGATACAAAGATACTGTCGGACAGTACAAAGTACCCCTTTCCAGAATGTTATGCGATATTCTGGAACACGATCGCGTCCTTTTTACTGATCTGACAAATTAACAATATGACATATTACTTATGTATCACCAAACACTGCAGATATGAATATTTGAGACAGGAGTAATATGCTAGCAGACGCTCATTACTCCAATTCGGGATTCGGAATTGTTTTGTTAAAACCAGAATCACCAAATTGGGAGCGTTTTATCCTGACTTTAAAAATCCAGCGTTACTCTTTCAGCCAGTAACTCCTCTTTTTTCTTTAATCGAAAAAATAAACTTAGGTTAAATGTTCTTTCGAAAAACTTAATGCAAATATTCTTCCACAAAAATGGTCAATTGTGAATTTTTGTATCAAAGCATTTCAGGTTGGAGTCCGTAGTGACTAGTAAAAACTGAAACGCTATTGAAATGAAATGAAAACCTGTGAATAAATGAAATAATAAGTGAGTAAAAGTGCTTTTCGCAATGGGTTGAAATATACTAAATACATTGAACTGCTGGTTGAAAGTTAATAAACGAATTACTACATGACGGGAGTTCAATTTAGGACAATTATCAATAAATAATAAATTAATTTATAAACATAGAAAATGAGCAAATTTTGAAATTGATGCATTAAGAAATATTATACAAGGTCACCGATTTAATGAAATCCTTAGAGATATGTTATGCCTCATATTAAAGAAATTAATTATTGTATTGTTTTGAAGTTACAAACATGTAATCATGTAAATACCGAATACTAAATTGTTCGTAAAACTTAGATTCTAATATCTCATTTTACATGGTACTAAAAATACAGTATTCTAAGATGTGAATATAGATCATTTCTATTCAAAGGAATTGGTTGTAGAATCCTTGATCTAATCCATACTGTATTGAATTTTATAGACATTGATAAATAATAACAGGTATCCAAGTCGGATGATATATCTGTATTATTGTTGTGATCATATATGTCTAAGAAGTAAAATCCCTAAAACATCGTACAAGCTCAATTACTAAATTCCTGAAGCAATGTTGCTCATCAAACAATTCTAATGATGATTCTTGGAAATCAAAGTTTAAATCTAGACATCTGACATCAATGTCCTTAATTCTTATATTCGTCATCAGTCTATCCTAGTGTATCAGATTATACATTCACAGAACTGTTTATCATATATTCGGGTTAATACTGATGTCTTGAAAATTCGGTATATTGGAAAATTGGGTTTACTGAGTACCTAGCGTATATGAAGTTAGTCTAAAAAGTAGTAATTATACATTATGAATATCTTTATTCTTTCAAATCATTAAAGTATGTTGGATATGAATATTCTATATCATGAGAAACATATACCTTTTTATCATAGTTTACAATGTATTTATATTGCGTATATAAAAATATATATTGAAATACAGATTTCTTAACAATATATACTTACTTTTTTCTTTATTTAAGTATAAAAATTCGAACAAAGATATGACATCAAAATATACATGCAATACACAAATGTATGTCAATGTTACACGCTGTAAAATGGAATAGTATGATAAATCTTATCAAAATTATTCATTGGACTGGTTATTCCTTATCTAGGGTTATTTTACCACTTTTGGAATATGTATTTATCAGTTTATCAGTACAACTGATAACTCTATTATCTCCACAATATGTTCAGATCATATTGTTCAATTATATCCTTCTTATTCAATAGTATAACGCATAACAGCTTTCTTACATCTATTTAATCTTATATTTTAAGACGTTTTCCAGCTGCTTGATTATATATGCTTTGTTATGATATTACGCAAGAGATCTAATAACATTATCGACAATACATGTCATAGTAATTGAAGCCCAATTATGGCATAGTATTCTATGTATGCTAACATTCCATTAAGCAAGACCAATTATATTTAATGACGATAATGTTGACACTACAGAAATAAGGCTATAATATATATTTCTAGCTATATCATTACATGACGTTTATTCCCTTGTGAATGTCCAATTTCCTGAAATCTCTGGTACAAGTAATGTTCATAGATTCAAAGTGATTAATGATAGTATGCGTGGCTCATTCGTTGATAATAAATGCGCTTATTTTTACTTTGTTAAAGGTTGGTGTATTTCCCACCTTAGCTTATTACGAGTTGCCATTGCTATTGCAAATATTATGAAACTTAAAAAGTGACATTACTCCACAAGTTTCAATAAAATTTACTCCATCAAACTATTTATTATTTATGAACGATCCCCGGTAAAACTAAAGTATTATTACCGAGATGATCCATTACGCTTTCACTAATAAATTTGATATCCAAAATATCAATTAATCGTTGTATACCATGATTAAACTTATTAAGACCAGGAAACATCTGATTTGGAAAAAGTACACTGACACAGTTGCCATTAAGTTGTTGACTATTCTGATCGATAATGATTTAGGTGTGTATAGAGGAAAACTCTTCTAACAAATTGTCAACAATACAAGGGGCACCAACACTGCCTCATTTCTTGATAGCATATTTCTTAACTCATAGGAAGCTGAATCAATTAAGTATTGTTTTCTAAAAGGGAGACGTAATTAACCCGTCGTTTTAACTGTACACATATGAAGGAAATCATAGATATATATTTTTTTCCTGATGTACTTACTTGAACTTACATGTATATGGAAGAAATGCTGGATCATTTACAATGACCCAGGTTGCATGTTAGTTATTTTTTTACATTTACATGGAAAGCTGTCTCGATGACTGCTCGATTGGATGGGCGTGTGCTCTTCGTGTATATATTTGATTTCCTTTAAATTAATAATTTTACATTTGTGAATAACATTGGAGTGATCTTTCCATTCAGTCATGATCACCTACACACCGCACTCCATGACAAAATGACGCTTTCAATTTTAGCACAAATTTCTCTTTATAAGTAGGAATTTCCCATGATATGCCTATATCAGTGCAAATTACAATGACTTTGTTCTGAGAACAAGGCAACTTTCAGATAAAGATAAAGCGGTAGACTGACAACGTCACTGAGGAAGTTCTATGGTTGATACCACGTTATCTTACAATGTGATATCTTGTCTAGAATGTTGAATGAAATTGTGAGATCTTTTTCGACATTTTGAATGCCGCATTTTAAACATTCAATGCTTTGCATGTACTTGATTCGACGATGTTTAGTGGACTTCAGTGACGAGTTTTGTTAGCATGCAAGAGATACTTACTTCCCTGGCCGTCTGATTGAACTCAATTTGGGGGTTTTAAAATGCTCCTTAAATAGACACTAACTGAAGCAGAATATCTATAAAGGAATAGGTGCTACATTTATATACGTACTTAATCTATAAAAAGAAATTTGTCAAAATCATACATAAAGGTCAAACGATTTTTTATCTGCCCGATGTGGGTCATATGGCGGAAATTTTTAGATACATTGTGTCTTTATTTTTATATATAATACATGTACCAATTTCTACCTTACTGAAATAAAATTTCCATTATCTTCAATATGTCGGTTGAAAGAAAAAAGAAAGGAAATTAATATTTCTTTAAATATTCTTAGATCATACATATAATGTCAGGTTAACTATATCGCTTTCTTTATTTAAAATGTAATCCAACTCTCTTGTATTTCATCCACAACTATTTTAAGATTAAAGGATAAATTTCAGTTCACTTTACACTATGAGATTTACATACATGAAATTTTCCTGATGTACTTACTTGAACTTACATGTATATGGAAGAAATGCTAAATCATATACAATGACCCAGGTTGCATGTTAGTTATGAAATATATAAAAGTCAAATACATGTAATATACAGATGATTTTAATACTAGAGATTGGATACACTTCTAAGGTGACATTTACATTTACATGGAAAGCTGTCTCGATGACTGCTCGATTGGATGGGCGTGTGCTCGTCGTGTTAACTCAGATCGTAATCCGCAATTAATTCAGTATATATGAATATGAAGTACATATATATGAAATATACGTAATTTGAGAATGGCACCTCTTATTAAAGACTAAATAAAATACATAAAAGGTAGACATGTGTTCATTCACTACTTTTTCGAGTTTATACTATCAATTGCAAAGTAATTTTATACTTTGTTGTTGTATTAGGTGGATTTGAATACAAAAGATTTAAAAAAAAAATGGCATCCAATATTCTTCAAATGGTTTCGACATGTAAAGATTTTTATTGAATTATAAATATTTATACATGTCCACACGTGGTTTTAAGCTATGGGGAAGCAGGAGATCTGAGTTCCCCTATCTGCATAACAGTATTTGCCTTGATTTTATAGATTTTAAATACTGCATATTTGATCTATCATTTTTCGTTTCCTTTCAATTTACGTGTTCTGTTTACAGACTTGCTAATCAGAATATATTTTAAATATTTGCCTTTAAAATCTCTTGGTCAACATTTGTTCTGAGGGCTAGGCGACTTTCAGTTAAGCTGCTCAACCAGGGTTATATATGTGCTAGACTAGCATCGTCACTGAGGAAGTTCTACGGTCGTTACGAGACTCTTATTACTCCATATGATATCTCGTTATCCAGACTTTTAAATGATATTCTGGACTGAGACCGATTCCGATCACTTTACACAGATTTGACACCTTCTATACTAGAAGGTTACCTACTTCGACTTCTCCATATATATATATATACATATGGAATTCACACGATTTGACTCTTTCTACGGGGTATATGTGACGGGTGTTGCTAGCAAGCAGGAGATGCTCACTCTCCCCGGGCACCTGATCTCACTCCATCACAGGGGTTCACATATGCTCTTCAAGTAGACATATTTTGTTATTTTCCATTTGTTTTTCATTTTCACTGATTTTGTATGTCCTATGGTTTCATGATTTTTGGACTTGTGGTTTGGATTTATCCATCATCTTTACATCGGATTATATATCTTGATTCTGTTTTAGGGTGTTTGATTGCAGTTAAATAATTGTTTATCGGTCAGTTGTTTATATGTTTACTCTTCCACATTTTCACAGATTCGGTATCACTGATAAGACGTAAACCGTCGATATGTGCATTCGGTACAATAAATTAATACTGGTATATATTTTCTAATAGAAGAGATTACTGAATACTGAAATATCATTAAGGACATACACACAAAACATGATAATAGTAGAATATACACGGAAAAACGACACTACAAAAATATTCGATTGTGCTGCGCTTACGATACCGACAGGTTTCTCAAGAAGAGAGGTAATAAAACTTTTATTACACACGAAGCGTTTATAGAATATGTTGCTATTAAAAATATGTAAGGCGACATCAACATAAGTAAACCGTGCTTTGCCCGTCTGTAAGCCGAGCTCAGATCCTTGATCAATAGGAGTCCCGACTAACAGTCAGAGGGGACAAGGATCAGGACCTTGTCTCCTCTGAAAAGATTTGCCGCCCTTCAGAGTCAGAGTGCAGCCCTCAAGCAAAGGTCTGCATTGGGTTGTAAAGGGACCTAATACAAGAACTATGGTCTTAGCGATGATCTCGGGGTCGATGTCGATGTCGAAGGCGTTGGTTGGTTGGTTGACTGGTGTTTTACGTCGCTTTCAACAATATTTCAGTTACATCGCGACATGGAAGCAGGAGGTTACCAACCTCTTAAACATAGTGGCGCAACCCGGGAATCGAACCCGGATCGTCGGCGCCGCAAGCCAAGCGCTTAACCACTACACCACGCCTGCCCCTCGATGTCGAAGGCGTTTAATAAGTTTAGAACCCGCCAATATGAAATTATCGGAACCTTTGACTCCCTTAGTTTGTACACTAGATCACCGTAGAAATTGGGATGACACATTCCGCTGGATATGTATTGTTGAAAAGTCACATTTCCAAATTTAGGTAAAATGTCTGAATACGATCTGTAAAATTTACCGAAAGGTTTTCGAAGTTTACGATATCTATAAGCCTGAGTAAGAAGTTTAAAAGTAATCTGAAATTTTTTTGCGTGAAAATCCAAATCGTTAGTGCAGGCTCTAGCGAACCGAACCAATTGACTAATATAAATACCATATGATGGGTGTCTGGAGACATCACCATCAAGAAATCCAAAGTCGTCACGTTTATCATATATGTTGGTATGAATATTGTTGTTATCAATTTTATTTTTAAGTCCAAAAATGTGTTTCCTGGTTGGAAGTATTGACTTTGTTTAATTGAAGTTCAGATGGATAAATGTCAGATATATAGTTTTCAAACTCAGGTTTATCGATAACTAAAACATCATCGAGATATCTAGAGGTTTGTCATTAAAATGTAGCTGAGCCACGTATGTATGTCTGCTCTGGCTTCAGAAGTGAGCCTTATACAGTGATTGAGGTTAGTGATCTTGAACGTTAAATCAATGAGTCTTCTGAGAAAGGCACGACCAAGACGAACGACAGAGCAGGCAAAGTTCAAAGGGCCAATTAAAGATTGGAGTTCTTTTAATGTGACTTTTTCCTCACTGACAGTTTCGACAACAGGTCCTGAAGTTTAGAGATTTTATCAAGTGGTAAACAACATTCCAACTTTACAGAGGCCACTTCAATGCCATAAATTGTAATAATCTCAGATGGTCGAAAGGTTTTATCTGGATTAAATCGAATTCCTACAAGGGAACAAAGAGATATGAAATTATTCTGATCATTTGGGTAATTTGAAGATAGGGCAGAACCTATAGAGAAAAAATCATAGATCATATGAGACATTCCCCCAGCCCTAAATGTATTTAAAAAACTTCAAAGAATTATTAGAAAACTTAAAATCTCAAAATATGACGACCATTAAATGCATTAAGACTTATGATTTTCCTACACTTTATACCACCATACCTCATGATAAGTTGAAAAAAACAGGCTCTTTAGAATTATTCATAACTGTTTCTTCACCAAATATAGTTCACGCAGATATAAATTTATTGTTTTAGGATATCCAGATACACATGCAGGTCTTCCAACAAACTATCGGAATCCCTATGGGGCTTAACCGTGCTCTTTACTAGCCGATTTGTTCCTTTTGTCGTACGAAATTGACTTCATACAAAATCTTGTAAGTCAAAGTAAGAAGTAATTGGCATTGTCCTTTAATTTTTACATTCAGATTTATTGATGATGAACTATCTATAAATAACAAAACTTTGAAACATACGTACATACAATATATCCCAAAGAACTTGACATTAAGGACACTAAGGATCTAATTCCTGTGCTTCATATTTAGATCTGCTCATTGATATCGACCGAGTTGGTAAACATACTACTTCAATTTATGACGTGATGACTTTTTTCCCCATTGTTAACTTTCCATATACTAGTAGCAACATTCCTTTATCATCTGCGTACGGTGTTTATGTATCCCAATTCATCCGATATGCGCGAGCGTCATCTGAGTATTTCTCGAAGTTAACTACTAGGATACAAGGATATGAGATATCACGACTTATGTCAACATTCCGCAAATTTTACGGTCGTTATAAAGACCTTATTTGTTCATGTATTGTTGTCTGACAAGTTGACTTCCTTATTTCACAGTAACTAAACCATCTGTATAACCTATACTATACAGCAGTATTCTTACTGCTTATGACATATACCTATTTTGACTACGGCTGTGCCGTTTCCTAATTCTGTGACAGAGAATAATACTTTTTCCCTTATACTTATGGCATCACCACGGGTGTGACTGGTCGGCAGGGGATGCTTACTCGTCCGTGGTACCTGATCCCACCTCTGTTATGACAGAGGTTCGTGATTGCTAATATTTTATTTACATATGTATTGTCGTGTTTCTTCGACTTCGAGTTGTGGATATCGGATCAATATCTTTGATTTGTACGCATAATCCATTGAGAGCACAACTAATTTTTTTTTTCAAATTTTTAACAGGAACTACTTGCTCCAATAGGCAGGCACTTATCATATTAGAATTGGTGGTCCCAAGCGAAACCTAGTAAATGATAGTCATCTTGATGAATTGGGATGTTGCAAAAGTTTTCTTGAATGTCACATTTGGCCATAAGGGCGCCTTTCCCATTTTTTTTTTCACTAGAAGAAAAAAACTTATTCTATTGTGTCGTATAATACTTCACTATTTTATTTGGAAATTTTTGAATTTACAGAATGATTATCAGGAAATGAATGATCATGTTAACTAAATGTGCAGCGCTCCCGAAGTGTAAACAAAATATGCTAATTAGCTAAAAATACACCAATCTGATTGGTTGATAAAATTGACTGGATGCGGTATAATGAGAGGGAAGATTTTACTCTCGCACTTGAACCGATGTATAGCTAGTTTATCACAAAGTGATTTATTAGATAATAAAGCTAATTTCACAACAATATACATACTAGCATTTGTATCAATGTACCAATTCATCCTTATTCGAATCATCTCAGTGTTTAGCGACCCTAAGTCCTGCTCGGGACGAAAAACACCAGGCTTCTGAGTGGACATTTTTCCAGGTATATCTTTTTAATTAAAATGTTATCTATGGAGTGTATTTTGACAAGTAACACTATTATGATTCAGTTGATGGGGCAGGATTTTTCATTTTAAAGCTAAAGATATTTTCATCAAGAGGACTAAGGATAAGTTTTTGAAAATGAAAGCCACGGTGAGGTCAGATTCTTAGTTTTTATTTATATATTTATTTATTCATTTCACTTGATTTCATTTTCAGTATTTTAATTTTTGGTGATTCTATTCTATTAGGGGGTGTCTGTTTTATTGAAATGTAAAGGAGGCTTCAAATGATATTCTATTTCATAGAAACCTGCGTTGCACTCTAATCAAAAGGGCGGTTGGGTTCAATGACAGCCCTCCTTCAGAGAAAACATGGTCCTGAACCTCGTCCCCTCCGAGTGTTAGTCGGCACTGCTACAGATCAAGTGTCTGAGCTCGCTTCCAGACCAAAAGAGTACCGTTTCCTCATTTTGCTGTAGCTTTATACATTTTTGATACCATGATGTTTTTCTACATTACCATATGTATTTATATATATATATATTTTTTTTACCTTTCAAATTGAGACACCTTGATTCCTTGACCCTTGTTCTCTATATTGAGAAATATTTATGTATCTAAATGTATGTACTTTGATTATTTTGCTGTTGTGGTGAGTGGAAAGATGGACCCTTAAACCGGTTAACTGCACCAATTGATTGACTATTTGATTGACTATTGGCATATCAAATGACCGTCCTAAGTCGGTATCGAAACTGCACTAATATCAAATATATTTGTGATGGCCGTGTGTGTGTGTGTGTGTGTGTGTGTGTGTGTGTGTGTGTGTGTGTGTGTGTGTGTGTGTGTGTGTATAGGTATGTGTGTGTGTGTTTGTTTTTGTGGGTATTTTTCATATCATTACACTATATACTGTATATTTCCATGGTGACTAGCTAGGTCAGTAACTTTTCTTTGTTCCTTGTCTGAACCTTTTCAGAGGAGATAAAGTCATGAACCTCGAATCATCTGACTATTAATCGAGGCGTCTACCTTAGCTGACTTTCGGATGGACAAAGCACGGTTGACTGATGTTGATGTCACTTTATATATTTTTGATATCAAAATTTTATACCATAATTCTATTCATATTTGTATTTTTATGATCTTTTAAATTGAGTAATATCTTGATCTTTGTTCTCTAATGATGGATCATTCATAAATCTTTCAAATATGTGGTGAGTGGAAAAGTTGCGCCCCTAAACCGGTTAACTACATCAATTAAGTCACGACAGTTACTGGTACCACACTTGCTTTATAATCCAGTATTTTTGTGATGTCCTTTTATTTATTAGCATAATTATCTTTGCTCTGTATGTTGTTGGCGATCTTTGCCATGCAGCTAAGTCAGATGTAAATATTTCTCTCTCTACACTGTGTGAATGGGATCGGTGAAAATGGAGAGTTTGGATGGAACGGATAATTCCGTTCCGTTAAAGATGTAATTGAAATTTTATACTGATTTTGCCTAACAGCCTGACTCTTTCTATATGAATATTGGTGGCCAATTTTACTTTGTTGAAAATGAATTAAAGAATTTATGAATTGTTTTAGAAACCATGGAGATACATGCATCTTTAAGTACGAAAGTTATATTGACGGTGTCTAACTATATCGTAAGTATGGCCCACATCATTATCAGTAACAATTACTTATCATTCGCTCCTAGCACCATCAGACTTCTATATGAATGATTTATGTTAAATTCAGTGTTAGATCATTGAAAAATTCTATGGCATCTACCAAAACATTTCTGCTTCTGAGATTATTTTAGTAAACAAACTACAAGCGCGGATACAGAGGGGGTCTGAACCCCCGCCCCCTTTGGAATCCGAAAATTTTACCAAAAAAGGCAATATTAGGGCATTTTTTGGGGTTGGAAACCCAACCACCCCCCCCTCGTCTTAGAGGAAAAAATTTACCTTTTTTGGTTGGACCCTCTCTGACATGATCCGCGCATGAACTAAAAGTCACAGAAGATATGTTGTTATATGTAGTACAAAGACATATTTCATACTGTTAAAAAGGGTATTCTTTTCTCACACATTATTCCTACTAAATCTTTAGTGTCAATACTAGTATGTTTTCCTCAGTGACATAAATCAATTCTATTTCGGTTAACATTTTAAACAGAATTATTTCCATTGACAGCTTTGCAAAACATCAATACTGAATTATTTCCTTCCTTAATGTTTCCTTTCTTTCTTAGTATATTTGCTTTTCACTTCTCGTTTCGTTTGAAGAATTTCTCTTGCCACTGGCAACATTTGTCATAGAATTCCCTTCTCCTCCCTAGAGATACGTCTATAGTAGTGTAGCACATTACTGTTCAACTAAAAACTTACCAGTAGGTAACCAAACAGCGGTAAGAGATGTATCTGATATTCACTTTCCACCAATGTTTGGTTATGTATGATAATAATTGTTATTTTCATCATGTCTGGTGTAAACACATAGTAACATGTCAGCTTCAAGTCACTCATACCATACTAATAAATCACAGTATCTAATGCTGTCAAGTCATGGTTTACACTGTCAGGGAATACGTTGTCATTGCTGTGATCAGATATCCGGATAATACATGGTATTAAACAGTGGTCATTTGTGCAAATCCGTGTGTGTCGGGAAATCCGAAAATTGTGCTTTAAGTTTTTAACTCTTTACTTGAACTGGGATACAATCGAATATTTACCTGATGTCTTTTTATGAGTCTTTTTCCCCTTCTTCTTCTGTTTTGCTCGGCATGTCGGTGACGTCTTTTTTTCATATAGCTAAGTCGGATGTTTTTTTTTCTTTTCTTCAAAGTATACGATTGGACAAAACCGTAAATGGCATAACATAACACAAAAATTACATTCATTTCATGGACTTTGTTAGTTTGTAATTATCGAGAGGTCTAAATCGATATATATATATATATATGAAACAAAATGCTTTGTCTTAGTTACAGTGTATGCATTAAACATAATTTAACATTTTATTTAATGAGGTTAAAATAAAGTAAAAACCTTATAGTCACAGCTCTGTCGTGTGAATGTAACACTTTGACTAGAAAATGTAAAGGCATGCTTCTTATATAATTTTTTTATGTCTGTGTGAAATTTGAAACATGTAGTTAAAAACCGTTGGAGGCTTCGCATCACATGTAAAACGCTAAAATAACGAACAGTAGTTAAACAGGAATATCCATAATCAAAGACAAAAATTTAGATATAGGCAATTACGGACACGTGGAAGAACCAGACCTGGCATCAGGTGCGACTGAGGTGTAAGCATCTCCTCTTGACCGATCACTATAATACCATATTATAATGGCAGCGTTTGTAGTACTAAGTCACGTAAATTTTAACGGTACAACCACCGTAGTCACAAAAGGTGATAAGTCCCGATTAGTGTAAATTTTATATATCATACTACCATTATACAAACGGCCTAACCGGAATTATAATCAAATATGACAGTCAACGTGTCAGAAAACGATTACAAAAAAATTATAAAAGCGACCATTGTGATTGTGGATTGAAGATTAAGTGATATATACTTTTCACTTAGTAGCTTGTCTCGGTAAATTAATGAAATGTACTCCGAAAAAGATGTAGCTAAACAGATCAGTTGGTAATATAGAATATCTACATTCAAGTCACAGGTTTATTTTTGAGTTCGTTTGAATATATCGGGCGCGAAGGTTTTTTTCATATATAGTCAATACATCATTATATCCGAATGTTTTTTTTTTTTATTGAAATCAAATTTACTCATTTACAGAATAAGTATACTGCGGGTTGAAGTATAACTATAATAAATAACAATGTATACCAATTCATAAGTATATATCCGAATGTTATTGTTGTTGTTGTTGTTATTATTATTTTTATTATTATTATTATTATTATTATTATTATTATTATTATTATTATTATTATTATTTCATCTTCGGAGCACTTAAATTTGAAATCACTGTCATTTGGAGTCATTTAGTTAATCATGAAAAATGGTGGTGCAGAAAGAATAGACAGTCATTAGACATAATATATTTATTAAGATGAAATCAAAAGTTTACTGAAGTTTCTCCTTAACTGTAAGTAAATATTTTTGCGAAGAAGCTGATAGTGGTTTGATGGAGTATTATTTGGATATTGTTATATAGCTTTGATTGTTTAGATTTTTCTGAAGTTCTGGGGCTTGGGAATCCAATATAAACTAATGTGTTGATTAATGAACGAACAGACAAAGTGGTTCTATAAAAAGAAATAGATAAAAGCATCTATCTCAGCCGTATAACAAAAGTCACCTCGGATTGTACTGTTAATAATTTAATAATATGAAGGAGAATGAAAGAAAAGAAAACATAAAAATATCACAAAATCTTTCCAATAAAGTGCAGTTGCGATACTGAATTAGGACGGTTAATTGATACGACAGTAGTTTATTAACACCTAACGGATCATTGAAGATGTAATTGTTGCAGCTCCAACTACTACAATACGGATCAATATAGAAAGAAGATATTATCTATTATTTGATTTGCAATGCTCTTTTATGTGCACTACGTCATCGTGTAATCGACAATAACACACCTATGATATGTATCTGTAGGCGTTATGTATAAGACATATTTTACTTTGAACTTGATCATTCATATTCATTGTATCTATGAAATGTTGTCTGTATGTTTTAGGCTTTCAAAGAGGATGTGATTAGCCAAACAGAAGCAAGGTGCTAACTCCTCTTGTGTACCTGATCTCGTATAAGACCTGTAAAGTATAATAAAAGCCCAACGCGATATGCTGCTAAAGTGATATTGCATCACGTGTTTTTGTCTTTGTAAATTAGAGATTTCACTGTTTGTGCAGCGATTTTAATCCTTAGCTATGTATCTCAGACCATCCCATCGGGCAAAGGCCTAATCTGTGCATGAAGACTTTATACATAGTCGATTACTACTAACTAAATGTACTAGATCTATCACAAAGAAATGAGAATCACATCTCGCGTTTGAAACAGTAACTGCAATAAACTGGTTTGCTAAATCAGGTTTTTATCACCTAATATGTTGACCGTCAACAACAATAATTAATGTTATGTCTTCAATCTATTTGTTTGATAATTGTAGAGGTAAAGTAGTTACATGTACATAGTTATAGAGGTAAAGAAGTAACATGTACATACTTGTATTTATGTTCTGATATTTTATACCTAAGTTTACGATCTGGGTGGTGCTAACTGAGGTGGTATTGCCGATGTGGTTATTAGCTACGATCTGGGTGGTGCTAACTGAGGTGGAATTGCCGATGTGGTTATTAGCTACGATCTGGGTGGTGCTAACTGAGGTGGTATTACCGATGTGGTTATTAGCTACGGTCTGGGTGGTGCTAACTGAGGTGGTATTGCCGATGTGGCTACTGGCTACGATCTGGGTGATGCTGAGGTGGTATTGCCGATGTGACTATTAGCTACGATCTGGGTATTGCTAACTGAGGTGGTATTGCCGATGTGACAGTTCACTAGGAGATGCGTACTCTACAAGTCCTCTGATTCCACCAGTATTTCTCAAGAGGTCCTTGCTTTCCCATTATTCCTGTTTTGTGTATCAGCAGGTTTCGTTACTGTCCACAATCCGGTGTCCTGTACTATGCTTATAGGAAATTGCTGATGCGTGCACTATCGATACCTCAGTACATCTATGATATATAACCGCATTATATCTTTGCCGCTCCTATAATGTCTTTTTTTATGTAAACTTAACTCTATAAATTTTTTATTCAGTAAAGTATATGTCACATTCTGTAAAATAAGTTATAAAATATACCACTATTTTCATAAGGTAGGTTGGGACACAAAGAATTTTATTCATCCTTTCATAAAGAACACACTTCTAGATTTAGTGCATCATTTCTCCTCTGCTTGTATTATCCCTATTACGCAATACAATTCAGAAGGAGTATTTCCTAAGAAATACACCTTAAGGACACAGCGCTGCTGATACTGATTTAAGATTTCTGAAGTTACCAAATTTGTCTGATATAAACACATAAAAGTGTTGGCAGCGTAGATCTGATTTCAGGAACTCTGTGATTTATAGGGCATTAGCGCTATTAAATACACATTTATTCTCAGATATTGTTTATTTTCAGAAAGGATATGCGACTATAACAGAACACAAGAAGATAAAAGTGTATGATAAATTGGGTATAACAAAGAGATGGCGGAAGTTGTTATAGGGAAGAATAGAGAATACAACAACAGATATTTTCTGTCACTATTCCTATTATCTATCCCGTATCTATCTATGTCCAAATTCTTCCAAAGGGTGCAAGGTCATTATAATGTATTTTTAATTCGCTATCTTACTGATGAAAATCTGCAAATGTGTCAAGGAGTGGTTGTTGTCTCCGTGTATTCCGGTATTCTATTACATTTCACACGTAATTTGTTATCATACCAACTTCGTGTGACATGTCGCTAAACAACAAAGCTATGACATCGACATATTCCACGTTTATGCTTATCTTTATTTCATTTTATGTACAATATTAACTATTGAATGGCACCAAATTTCAAATTATAAAGAATAAACTGAATTTATGGAATAACAAATTATATGTTATACAGTAACGGACTAGAGCTGAAGGAACATATGATTTTTTTTAAACTTTAAGACAAAGTTTTGCGCAGCCAATCCCCGGAAATCCAAATAGATCATGTTTTGCTATACATTTATTATATCTGTGTCTAACACAGCTTGAAATATTCCATTACATCAATGCGATCTGAACACCGATTCAAATCATACATTGTTTGTTCAGTGTGACATTTAACTCATCATTTCTTTGTGCGTCATCTGGATTTGTCAGTTTGTATCTTATTTTCGTATAGACTTCATATGGAGACCTTAATAACATACAACTAAAGGGTATATTTCTATGGACGCGACTATTATAAAACTGTATTCCAAATATCATACATCTATCTGCCATGGTTTAAGAAATCGATATTATTTGAAACAAAGATTGAACAATGATAATCTATGTATAATTAGAATCAATACCAAACCTTGACGCCTTCTTAACCCGCCTCTGTGTCGTCAAATTTAATCTAGAAAATAATGCTGAGTAATCATTCTAATACAAATTG
Organism: Pteria penguin; assembly: GCA_035048485.1. NCBI lineage: Eukaryota > Metazoa > Mollusca > Bivalvia > Pterioida > Pteriidae > Pteria > Pteria penguin. The sequence continues at coordinate 20,094,563 of CM068580.1, read as the reverse complement.
CCCTCTATTAGTCGACGAATAATACAAATTAAGAGATCCCACGATTTTCCAACACAATAGATAACAATATGATGTTAGAATATAGTTGTTCTGTGTATCTTAAAACCTTGCAAGAGGGGGACATACCATTTCAATTATGTCTGCAAGTGTAGCTTTTGATATTAATGAGTGCCTTGAGTAATATTATGACGGAAAACATCACAAAAAGCGTCTAGTCCCTTGGCGTGGTATGAACTTCATGACCGAGCTCTACTCTGATGTAATTGTTTAGATAAAACTGGAAGCATTGTCAAGAGTGAATAAGAAATCATGGGGATTTTTGTTTGTTTGTTTGTTTTTGTTTTGTTTTTTGTTTTTTTTTTGTTTTGTTTTGTTTTGTTTTGTTTTGTGTTTTTTTTTTTTGATCGTTTTTATTTAAGATATTGATATAAAATAGTTACGAACTTTAATATTATCACTTCATTACCTACTAGAAATTGAAGTCTGATAGAGAACATGTTTTGTTTCACTCGGACGATATGGACATGTCGGTCAAAAAGGTTCTGTATCGAAGAATATGTTATTGCTTTCATTTCACCTGATCAAACCCCCTATACTCCATTCTTTCCCCTTGTTCCATATTTTCTCATGTCTAATACGATTTTGTTATCTCATATGCATTTTGGAGGTAACAGAAATATATTTATACTTCATCCATAACAGATATGAAACTTTATTTAAATTTAGGCTTATTATGGTTTTTTTCTGTATAATTAAACACAATTATCTTCACAGACACAGTCATGTCTGTGTTGATATGACCAGCAAACTGAGTGTATACGTGTAATATATTATATTATTACAAATAATTCCTAACTCTGTCATGTACTCCACAGATTCAATGTTTCTAGATCTCTTCAAATCTCTTGATCCTGTTACAACCTTTTCTCTTTCCTCCAACGAACTTGGCGTTTATATTATAGAAATAGATGAATACTGAATATATATGCTACGTACATTTCATTTTTCAATAGTTCCATTAAAAATCAATTCTACTTAGCATCTTTGTACAATGCATGTCTTTATGCTTTTAGAACTTGAAACATTGTTACAATAGTTGATGTGTATGGCTTGTAAGAGGAGTGGGTTAGTGGGAATCAGGTCATGAGATCATACCTACCCGAGGGCATGTCCCGATTACGTAATACGTCAGGGTTTGTGCCAAGGATACGTTCAATATCATTAAATTGACCTTACCGAAGGTCAACGGTAACCCATCAATCAAAGCTTGAACAAATTTTATTGCGGCTAGCTACAAAAACGTTTGTCTGAACTAAACTTTTGTTTAGTGCGATTTACATGTAAATCAGTTTCTTTTTGTCTTACAAATGAAAAAATTATTAAAAGTAAAAAAAAAAACACAAACATTTTGTTGCAAATTTTCGGCCTCACGGCCTCTATCAAGCAATACAAGAGATGATAAATACAAAGCTATGTAAAATCCATGTCTATGTTTCAAAAATACATTAGCTAATGTATTTTTGAAACATAGACATGGATTTTACATACATGTAGCTTTATATTTGTCATCTCTTGTATTGCTTGATAGAGGCCTTGATGCCGATAATTTACAGTATAGAGTGTTTATGTTTTTTAATTTTAATGTACCTCACTACCCTTCGGGGGACTACTTAGAATCTTTGGAAAAATTATTGTTTTCAAGGAAGGATCAAAGACATCCATACATGAATGTTTCTGAATTTGACCCATAAATTATTTCATATTTTCCTAAATTAGGAATGAAAGTAGTAATGAATTAAACTATAACGTCACAAGAAACCTTCAAAGATGGTATGACCTGACCTGATTGTATAGCAGAGACCATATACATTCAGACATCACTTGTACACTCCTGTCCAGATACATATCTTGTTTGAAGATTTTACGTTTCTAGAAAGCCGTTGGAAATTTTATCATTTTATGACAAGCACAGCATTACAAACCTGCTATAGAATTTTCGTACATCACATGATCTTATTTCAAAATGAGAAAGTGTGAAATAAGGTAATACAGACCGACTGAAGCGTGAAATATAGGTCATAAAGACGTCGGTATTATTAATGGTATTCAAGAGATCAATCTATACGCGAAATCGGTCTGTCTTCACTGAGGCACAAAATCAAGGTCCAGGTTATTATAATTTGCATCATTCGGGAATAATTTGTTATTGTCTACAAACCGACCAAATTCGACATAGGTAATATTAATGGCATGCCAGATATCAAGCTGAAAGCAAATCGTAGACGACAGACGGACAGAAAGACAGACATTGCCAGTTCATAGACCGGACTTGCTTTGCAGTCCCCTCAAAAAGGAAAGGAACGAGATCAAATATAACGACAATGCTCGTCTCAGTATAAATAAACCCAAAATGAAATTATAAGGTGTGTAAACATCAAACAAAACGTAAAAACGAAAAAGGTGTTATCACATGATCACACATAGAAGTATGGTAGAATTGTAAGGTATTGATATAATTAATTGACAAAGAAAGAAGTATTCATTCATTGCCAATACAAGCAGGTAAACAAATTTCAAGAACTGGAAATGGGTAGAAAGGACCTTAACAGAATTATACAGAAACAAACTGTGTTTGTGAAACACTAATGCCCCCGGCAGCAACAAAGTCCAAAAATTTATTTCTTCATTGTCAAGGTCAAAGTTCATCGATCTTGGTGTCATTTGAAAGGGCTTCATTAGTTAAGGTCGAGGTAATTCTTTTACAAAAGAATGTTGTGATATAACAGATATACTTTAGACATTAGATGATTAGTAGTGATTGCAGGGGAGTTGAGGTTCTCAACGTGCAGGAGTACCAACCAACAAAAAATTAACAACAATATCGTAATTAATCAAAAATGCAATGTCCCAAAATATCACAGTAAAACATATTCTATTCATACTTCAAAATGAAATTGTAGAATGATATATAAAACCTCTTCAAAATGCCATTATAATCCCATTTCTAAGATAAGGCCATTTTAATCAGCACTGCGTGACCCATCGTCGAACGGAATTCTACAGTTTCTTTACGTCTGAGAATTTAATTCATCAAACGTTTTATACTGCTGTCGATACAATATTATATCCTACAGTTCTTGATTTATTTAAATTGTGTATTGTAGAAGCATTACGATATTAACACCCCACACCCAGACATACGCCCAAATAAATACATTATCATCAATAAATAATTTTCAGAATTAATTCATTGAACCTTATGATTTGATGTCATATGAATATATACTCTGCTGAAGAGCATTCCTGTCAATATATGGTATACCAGATGAAACGAAACTCACGTCAGGTTTCCGAACCGAGAGTTTCAGTCATTTATACGAGTTAATACCTGAGAAAAAAAACCAGAAAAAAGGAAGGAAAATCTCATAAGAAACAATTAATGAAAAGAGGTCCATATGGGTCTTTATCGCTCACCTGAGCACAGTTTGCACAATTACAAACTACTGACTGTTAATAAATCAAGACAAGTGTACAAATACATGTGAAAAAGATTAAGTCAGAATTCGTTTTTCCATTTTTTTCTGAGATATATAGAATTTCGTTTTGGTGTAAAATGGAAGTAACAAGAACAACCAAAAAAAAAAAAAAAAAAAGGAAGGAAAAAGAAAACAGAAAAAAGAACAGAACAAAAAAGAAAAGAAAAGCGCTTAGGCTCATGGCATTTTTCTAAATTTCTTGTACAAATGATTAAATGATTATTTGCTATTGATACTCATTTATATAACACTAAACACACCTGGAGTACAAAATAAACAAATCGTTAGGAGTTTAAAAATGCCTACCATGGATGGGATAACACATTTCAACAACGCTTTTTAAAACAAACTTGATACTACAAGTCATATATCTATGTGTACCAAAAATTATTTCTCTGATGGTCCTTTAGTAGATTTTCAAAGATTTTCCCCATACTCACCTATATAAAATTGTTGTTCCCAGTGGTAATCACAGGATAATAACATTACAAAAGTGATATGACGTGGTCGTACTTATTCTTTAAACTAAATATGAGGTCATTGTCGCTTAGGGTTCTTAAACAGAAGGTTTACATAAAAAATTCTACATGAATCTGTTACATTTGGGAGGCACTGGGATGAGGCCAAATATTTTCACTTGGCCTTCCCTAGTACAGGCTTGATATAGCATGCCATAACGATGCTATGTACGAAATCGCTGTGGCTCTTGGTTCTTGAGAAGGATTTTTAAAGGTTTTAAAGACTTCCTTATCAACATATAAAAAAATGTCAGTCCCTGGGACGGGTCAGATATTACAGCAAGCGTTTCCCTAGTCTAACTTGATACTGCATGTCATAAGGATACTATATACAAAATATGAGGTCATTGTGTGAAGCACTTCTTAAAACGAAGATATTTAGATATATTTTCTGTTTTAAATACAATCCCGAGTAAACCTGCAGGTCTCTGGAGTGGGGCTAAATATTTCTGCAGAGCCCTGTCTTCCACAAACTTGACATTCGCTTCACGTCAGCTAAAAGTCTTTAGAAACCTAGTATGCTTTTGTAAGTAATAAATCTCGTGTACGTATAAAGTACATTGTGCTTAAATCGTTCAAATCGAAGGAAATTCAAAATGGATAAAAATAGGAATTAAACAATATTCATATCATAAAATGTTAAATATGAAATATACAGCATGGCAATATTTGTTTAAAACAAATAGGTGTATACACGTGCCAGTGCGTCAATAATCAGGTTTATCGTACCAGTCAGCAGTTTGTATATTAAGGATTATGGTACCTGTCAGCAGTCTGTATATTTAGAATTATGGCACCAGTCAGCAGTTTGTATATTAAGGATTATGGTACCTGTCAGCAGTTTGTATATTAAGGATTATGGTATCTGTCAGCAGTTTGTATATTAAGGATTATGGTACCAGTAAGCAGTTTGTATATTTAGGATTATGGTACCAGTCAACAGTTTGTATATTTAGGATTATGTTACCTGTCAACAGTTTGTATATTTAGGATTATGGTACCAGTCAGCAGTTTGTATATTAAGGATTATGGTACCAGTCAGCAGTTTGTATATTAAGGATTATGTTATCTGTCAGCAGTTTGTATATTGAGGATTATGGTATCTGTCAGCAGTTTGTATATTAAGGATTATGGTACAAGTCAACAGTTTGTATATTAATGATTATGTTATCCGTCAGCAGTTTGTATATTTAGGATTATGTTACCTGTCAGCAGTTTGTATATTAATGATTATGGTGTCTGTCAGCAGTTTGTATATTTAGGATTATGTTACCTGTCAACAGTTTGTATATTTAGTATTATGGTACCATTCAGCAGTTTGTATATTTAGGATTATGACAACTGTCAGCAGTTTGTATATTTAGGATTATGACAACTGTCAGCAGTTTGTATGTTTAGGATTATGTTACCTGTCAGCAGTTTGTATGTTTAGGATTATGTTACATGTCAGCAGTCTGTATATTTAGAATTATGGCACCAGTCAGCAGTTTGTATATTAAGGATTATGGTACCAGTAAGCAGTTTGTATATTTAGGATTATGGTACCAGTCAACAGTTTGTATATTTAGGATTATGTTACCTGTCAACAGTTTGTATATTTAGGATTATGGTACCAGTCAGCAGTTTGTATATTAAGGATTATGGTACCAGTCAGCAGTTTGTATATTAAGGATTATGTTATCTGTCAGCAGTTTGTATATTGAGGATTATGGTATCTGTCAGCAGTTTGTATATTTAGGATTATGTTACCTGTCAACAGTTTGTATATTAAGGATTATGGTGTCTGTCAGCAGTTTGTATATTTAGTATTATGGTACCATTCAGCAGTTTGTATGTTTAGGATTATGACAACTGTCAGCAGTTTGTATGTTTAGGATTATGTTACCTGTCAGCAGTTTGTATATTTAGGATTATGGTATCTGTCAGCAGTTTGTATATTAAGGATTATGGTACCTATCAGCAGTTTGTATATTTAGGATTATGACATCTGTCAGCAGTTTGTATGTTTAGGATTATGGTACCAGTCAGCAGTTTGTATATTTAGGATTATGTTACATGTCAGCAGTTTGTATATTTGGGATTATGGTGTCTGTCAGCAGTTTGTATATTTAGAATTATGGTACCTGTCAGCAGTCTGTATATTTAGGATTATAGTATCGTATCTATCAGCAGTTTGTATATTTAGGATTATGGTACCTCTCAGCAGTTTGTATATTTAGGATTATGGTACCTCTCAGCAGTCTGTATATTTAGGATTGTTACCTGTTAGCAGTCTGTATACTTAGGATTATGGTATCGTATCTATCAGCACTTTGTATATTTAAGATTATGGTGTCTGTCAGCAGTTTGTATATTTAGAATTATGGTACCTGTCAGCAGTGTGTATATTTAGGATTATGGTATCTGTCAGCAGTTTGTATATTTAGAATTATGATATTGTGCATATATGATTCTTAGAGTAAAGAAATGCAGTTTTGTGCCAAAGGTGTTTATTACCCTTGAATAGAACCATAAGGGCTAAGAACAGGATGAAAATGCACAATAAAACATTAAAAGAACCTCAAGTCACAAGTCATACTTGGTATACAGCATCCTTATGACATAAAGTATCAAGGTTGTTCCAGTGAAGGCCCCACTGCATTATGTCTGAGTGACACGAGTTGAACTTTGCACGGTAGTAGGCTTATAGTGTTCAGATATTGTCATGCGAGGAATATGCCAGGAGATGGTCAAAAAGGGAAGAAAAGGAGCCTGACACTCTCTCCGAGTGGATGAAATCCATCGGAGAACTACTCAAAAAAAGAATAGGGCGTCTCAGACATTCGGTAAGAACCAAACACGAGTCTATATTTAATGACCCTGATGTAGCCAGAGAACTCTCTGAACTCCACGAACAATTTATTATTGTCCCAGCTGACAAAGCAGCAAACAATTATACCTTCGTTTGCAAAAGATTTTACATTAATTGTCTGTTAGAGGAACTTGGATTACACTCTGCACCTGGAAATCCAACATACACACAAACAAATCTATCTATTTCTGAAATACTTCAAAACCACAAATCTGTCCTCGAGTCTTTTGGAATTACCACAACAAACTCTGACCTTGAATCACCTTATATCTATTGGATTCCAAAAATGCACAAAACCCCTTACAAACATCGTTTCATTGCTGGTTCTTCCAAGTGTACCACCAAACCTCTATCCATATTGCCAACGAAGATATTGACACACATCAAGCATGGTCTTCAAATTTACTGTGATACCGCATACTCCAGAAGCGGAATAAATCAGATATGGATCCTCAAGAATTCTAAAGAACTTTTAGAGAATCTAAAATCTCCGAAATTTAATAATATTTTCAGCATCAAATCTTTTGACTTCTCCACGCTCTACACTACAATTCCGCATCAAAAGCTCAAAAACAGACTTGCTACAATTATTCGAAATTCTTTTTTCCATAAAAATGGAAATCGTAGATATAAATATCTTGTCATTGGGCGGGAAGATACATATTTTGTTAAAGAACACTCTGATGCAAAACACAAGTATACCGAAGATCAAATCATCAAAATGCTGGAATTTTTAATCGACAATATTTTCGTGGTGTTTGGAGGGAACATTTTTCAGCAAATCATTGGCACTCCCATGGGAACTAACTGCGCCCCTCTTCTTGCTGACATTTTCTTATATTCGTATGAGGCAGAATTTATTCAAAACATGCTCTCCACAGGCAGAAAAAACCTTGCATCTCAGTTTAATTTTACGTATAGATATATAGACGACGTATTGTCAATCAATAATCCCAACTTTAAGGATTACATACATGACATCTATCCCCATGAACTTGAGATAAAAGAGACAACCGAGAGCAATAATTCCGATTCGTATCTGGATATATTTTTAACTTTCGACAGTAATGGTCATTTGGACACCTCTGTATGACAAACGTGACGATTTTAACATCCAAATAACTAACTTTCCGTTTCTTTGCAGCAATATCCCGTCCTCACCTGCCTATGGAGTTTTTATATCTTAACTTATAAGGTACGCAAGGGCCTGTTCTCTATACAACAGTTTTATTCCAAGGGCCAAACGACTAGCCACTAAGTTGCTCATGCAGGAATATGTTAAAGAACGTCTGAAATCGTCACTAAGGAAGTTCTACGGTCGCTATGGGGATCTTGTACGAAAATATGATGTGCCTCTTTCTAGAATGATTGATAATATTCTGGATTGCGACAAAATGACCTGTTTAGTGAACACCAAATATGACTTTGTATACCAGTTTTGTACTTTCGTATGTACAATCAGGAAACCAAAACTCTTGATTTTGACATGTGTCTTAAGAACTGCTGTGACGGGCGATGCATGCAAACAGGAGACGCTTACTCTCCCCGGGCACCTGGTCTCACCCCGGAATTTTTCAGTATTTCGGGGTTCACAAAAGTTTCTTTTTGAAACTTACACGATTTTGTATCTGTCCTTGGACTTTGAGAATGATTAACGGTTTGGTACTTCTTCGATATTGATCTATTTAAAACTGCAATTCCTGAGTTTTTGTGAGTCTTTGTGATACATAACATTGTTTATATTAAAATTATTATATTCATAGATATAAAGGAAAAAACTTTTTAATTCTTATTTAGTTAGCGATGGATGATAATGGCAGTAACAGAAGAAAGATAACTTTTATTGAGTAGCCAGAGTTACTGTTTTTATTTGTATGAATTAATCACCGTTATAGAACAGTTAAATATACAAAATGCTGACAGGTACCATAATCCTAAAAAGATATAATAATGATAAATAAATGCTCAGTTATGTAAAATAAAGAACAATGAACCAATAAAAACTGGTGATTTTTTCATATATCGGTTATAGAATAAGATGGATTTTACCTAACTAACATTACCAATTTAATAAATTCACCAGAAGAAGGTCAGGAGACCGATATATAATGAATTCCGAGTTTTCAACCAAGGTTTCAAGTACTGCTATGGTCAACCAGTCGATCTTTATTTCCTCATTAGCATGAGAGTTACACACAAAACATAAATCACCAAAAAAAATTGGGTCACAATATACCACAGGATGAAAAATGAAAGTCCGAGTCCTACAAGAATCTGGTCCACACAAGTCCCACAAGAATCTGGTCAACACCAAGTCCTACAAGAATCTGGCCAACACCGAGTCCTACAAAAATCTGGTCATTACCGAGTCCTACAAGAATCTGGTCAACACCTGGTCCTACAAAAATCTTGTAATTACCGAGTCCTACAAGAATCTGCTCAACATCGAGTCCTACACGAATCTGGTCCACACAAGTCCCACAAAAATCTGGTCAACACCGAGTCCTACAAGAATCTGCTCAACACAGAGTCCTACAAGAATCTGCTCAACACCGAGTCCTACAAGATTCTGCTCAACACAGTCCTACAAGAATCTGTTCAACACCAAGTCCTACAAGAATCTGGTCAACACCAAGTCCTACAAGAATCTGGTCGACACCGAGTCCTACAAGAATCTGGTCAACACCGAGTCCTACAAGAATCTGGTCAACACCGAGTCCTACAAGAATCTTTTCATTATTGAGTCCTACAAGAATCTGGTCAACACCGAGTCATACAAGTTCGGCACACGGTTCTAAAATATCAGTATATGCAGATCTACACAAATAGTCGGTTCGGTTTTACGTAGCACTGTCCATAGCCTTGTAATGTAGTGTGCCAATTTCAGCCTTGTTGTGCGTCTTGCATAATGTCAGACCATGGCAGGGACAATGACTGTGTGAAGTACAGTATTAGAAACTTTAGAAATCATGGTCTTGTGATGTCTAAAATAACCATTTTTCTTAAGTTTTGTTCTTGTATTACATGTTTACTTGTAGCTTTCACTCAGTATATGGCTAAAAATTCCATCTCTCAGTTATTGGTTATAATAATCTGTCAAAGCGTATTTGTCAATCAGTTTGACTACATCTTTGGATATATCCCCCTTTCCACCCAGTTGGTTCTAAATTCATATCCAATACGAAAATAGGGCACCGTTGAACGACCACATGATACGCCTGCGTTTTATTATCCTAGGTGTTATACAAACTAGAACTAAGTATCTAATCAAATGTGGTAAATGTAGATTACCGGTAAAATTGTTCAGTTAATCATTGCAATTATATGTACTTTCTTTTCAGGGGTTATAACTTTCACTACCGATATAGAGCTTACTACTCCGCTGAAAAATAAAGTGCCGAAAAATTACTGATGTTGTCTTAAAAATTCTTGATCAGCACAATGTACCTTTAGCTCAGTTAATTTGAGCTAAACATAAACTAGTTTCAATAACCCGAAAAAGGAGTTGCAATCTTGTTTTCAAATTTCGCGTAATAATATGTAGTTGTGACTACTTTACGATGTGTTTACCACCGACACGGATGTACTCGATTGTGTAATTCTCCGGACAAAGCATTTGTCTTGATCTTGTATCGCTTGTTTTATCGAGATATTTCAATTAAAGTTTTCCCCAACATGTTCTGGAACTTTAGTTCTTTTTCACATATATGACAAATTTAAAGATCGATCTTCCTGCATTTCCTCTGATAATGAAAATGCAATATAAATATTTAGGTAAATGTTGTATGTTTCTAAATATAAATGATGTTAAAACATTATGAGAATCGTGATGATTTAATGTCCCACTTGAAGGAATGTCGTTCCTTAGCTCAGCTTCGACTCGGTGACAACAATGCAGTAAAAGTTGTCGATTGCACGTTCATTTCGGATACAGCAATTGCAAACTCTTTGCCGTAAGATAGTATGAAGAGAGCAAATTTTATTAGCATTTTGTACATAGGTATAATGACGATGTAGCTGCAATAAAGACCTAATTTTTGCCCCCCCCCCTTCCCCCATTTTCCTGAAATCCTGAATCCGCCACTAAAATGGTAAAATGATTACATACTTAAAATCAGCAAAGCCGACTCTCAGGACTTTTGAGTCCTTTGATTTTTTCAATTGTTTGTAGGTTAACTGGTCTTCGCGCATCCATCATTTCCGAAGTCGATATCTCTCATAAAAACACCACAACTGTCAAAGGAAGACATTCGCATATCTTGCACGATTTATTGTAATATATAAACTTTGTACAACGGTATAATGTACATTTAAAAAAACTCTGTAACAGTGACTGCGATAACAAAATAATGGTCTCGTTTTATAACAAATTCTGTATGAAAAATTGTGCATACAGTATGGTTTCAATATTTTTGTTTTCTGCAAACCACTGTTCGTTAAAAGAATTAGAAAGGTGTAAACTAGACGGTAAATTGAATCACTTACCTTCCACATGCTATTAAACTAATATAAATAACCGATGTTTGAGAAAACTATGTTTCTATTAAAATCTATTGTTTGTACATTTGAAAGGGTCTCGCTAGTGGTGCATGCATACCACTCACGGCTAAACAATAAAAATCTTGCTCTACACCAATTTGACAAATATTCTGAAAGCAAACCAGTATATGGTCACCTTTATGCCTGTTTCTGAGAATCTTGAGTATGGGCAGCAAAACACCAACTTCATCTTTGACAAATGCTTCGTCCTTATGTCCCAACCAAAAGGTGGATTACCAGCAGAAACATGGTTGAACTAGAGCACGTTTGTAAAACATATATGCTCCCGCTCTAAGTTTAGTTCGTAACACATTTCATGGGCCATAAATTCTATAAATATTACAAGTACTAACCATGCCTTTCAACAGATTGTCAATCAAATCTATAGGCATCCTTGCCTTTTGATAAAATTTTGAATTACCTGTGAAATATGATCAAATTCTGATGAATAGTTAATGATTTATGATAATATATGAAAATCACCTAGAAACAAATAATTTCAGTCTAATCTATGACACGTGACCTTGACCTTTGGATCAAAAAATCAAAAGGGTTCTTCCTCTCTTTGTAGGTAAGTATATATCCAAATCTGGTTTTTAATATGAAGAAAGGTACTGGAATTATCATCTGGAAACTAATAATGACAGTCTATTTTCATCACCTTTTGACCTTAAAATCAATAGGGTTCTTCCTCTCTTGATAAATACTGGTAAGCATATATCCAAATTTGGTTTGAGTATGTTGAAAGGTACTTGAGTTATTATTCGGCAACCAAATGTGTGACAGAAAGAATGAAGGACAGGAGGATGGACAAAGCTAACGTTTAATGCCCCCTACCATATCTGGCAGAGGCAGAACAAACTTGAAATCCACATCCTTCCAATTTTAATGTGAATGCAGTATCCACTCAGCTCTAATAGCCTGAACAATATGCCACTAATATCTTAATCCAAGATTACCAAATAAGTAAAAGCCTTTCATTATATTGTTTTATTGTGTATGTTTTATTTTACTTCTGATACTAGACAAATGTATTTCTATCAGCATAAATAATATCCAAGGACCCACAACTTAAAAATATCACTTGTTACATATCAGTCACTTTTGAGGTAAAATGCCCTAGAAAACAAAAAGCATGTTGAACATTCAAACACATTGATCATTATACTTTTATTTATATCCATCATAATGTGAAGCATAAAGTATAATTTCTGAACTGTCATAGAAAAGAAAAAGAATCAGCCATACAAAATTTTAGGAAATCTATTTGTCTACTTCTGGACTTTCATTCACTGCTGAATCAAAATTGGCTTGAAACTGAATAGGATGACAATCCAATGTTTTTATATTAACTAAAACACATGTTGTAGTCTGTGAAAATTTTGGTACACTGACCAACAGGACTTCTTGACCTTTTGGACCTAAAAATGTAAAAAGTAATAAAGCTGTTTTATTTCAAACAAAATTAGAAAAGCAGTTAATCTTTTACATGCAATCCCATATATCCAGTTCTACAAATTACTATTTGTCACTCATGTACTTTAACCTTCATAAAGGAAAGGTGGCCAATGTTCTGTTATGGTAAACTTCAAATGATGCTAAAGTTGAGGCCATTCCTGCAATCTAAATACATGTATGGCTCATCTGATCCAGGAATCAAACCCAGATTACCTGTATCATGAGCCAAGGGCTTAATCCTTGCATCAAACCTGCCCCGAGTCCTAATGACACTAGAACCTCCACAGGGCACATTGTATGGAGGAAAACATTACTAATTTCCCTTAAACTTACCCTGAACTCAATTACCTTGACTTTGGTGATGTGGCTTTTGGCCAAGATCCTGTAACATTTTGGTTGGTTGGTTGGTTGATTGGTGTTTTACGTCGCTTTCAACAATATTTCAGTTATATCGCGACATGGAAGCAGGAGGTTACCAACCTCTTAAACATAGTGGCGCAACCCGGGGATCGAACCGGGATCGTCGGCGCTGCAAGCCAAGCGCTTAACCACTACACCAAGCCTGCCCCTAACATTTTGGTAAAAGCACAACAATATACATAACTTTCATAACAGTCAAAGCAAAGCTTGTCCAGAAATAGCATGGACTCAATTTTCGAAGTTGATAATCAGGAACCTTGATCTTGGTGATCTGACCTTGGTTCAAGGTGATGACATGTTTTTCGGCCAGAAGCAATAACATACTGAAGGATTTGTGATGACAAGATGACGGTGTGAATTCAATAAAAGAAACAAAAGCAACGCCCAATGTGGCATAATACACCTGTCGCTTATTTTGAAAGGATGAAATTTGAAAGTATGGAAATATCACCTCTTTCCCAACCATTCTGTGAAATGTTATTCAATCCGGGCAATGGGTAAAAAGTTATAGACCTGACAAATATTTACCCGTCATATGCAGCATGACTTTGACCTTGCAGATATAATCTTGGTTCAAGGTTAAGATACACCCTTGGGTCCTGGGCAACAATTTGTGAAATATTACTCAAATCTATGCAATGGGTAAAAAGTTATGGCATGGACAAAGATTTACCAGTGCTTTTTTTTTTTTTTAATATTTTCAATGGCACCTGGACCTTTTCATTTGGAAATTTTTTGTCCCATTTGCATAATGTTAAAAGATCAATGTTTGAGAAAATCAATGAAATTTCCATTGGAAAGGGTCCTTAAAATGGACCTGATTTGAATAAAAAAACAAAACCACAGATTACCCATCATATGCATTTTGAACTTGACCTTGCAGATACAACCTGGGTTCAACGTCAAGATACACCCTTGCATCTTGGGCAACAATTCTGTGAAATATTTAATTTACTCTAATCTATGCAAGGGGTAACAAGTTATGACACAAAGATTTACCCACCATACACATTGTGACCTTGACCTTGCAGATATGACCTTTGAGTCAAGGACATGACATGCCCTTAGGTCCTGGGCAACAATTCTGTGAAATATTATTCAAATCCATACACAGTGTAAAAAGTTATGGCCTAGACAAGAATCTAACTGACATAAGCACTGTGACCTAGACCTTGCAGATATGACCTTGACAATCAGTAGGGTTCATTTCCTAGTCATAAGAAATAAGTGTACAAACTTTAAAAGTTCTACCATAAACAGTTTGGTCTGTACTTGTTCACAAATTGCATTCTCAAAAACTTTTGCCATGATACTGAAAATCTAAAGAAATAGTCTTCATGCCATAAGAAATAAGTGTAACCCAAGTTTGAAAGTCCTAGCCTAAACAGTATGGTCTGTATCTTGTTAACAAGGTGTCGAAATACATATGGAGACCCATAGACCCACAATGCCATACCAAAATATATCTGTCTACAATGGACATATAAAAAAACTGAAGTGCACAACTGTTATATTAAATTCATGAATCAATTCTTTTCAAATAAAAGTTCTGTATCATATCTTGAATGTTGCCACCATAAGTAAACCACATTTTGAAGGAATAAGTTTTCAAAGTAGATGTATGACATTATTTAGCACGATTGATTGATTGATTGATTTTTGTTTTACGTCACACCACGAATATTTCATGTATATGGTGACGGCTATTTAGCACGAAGATTTGTGAAATCTTCACTTGTACAAAAAGCAAATCCCATGTATTCGATGAGGTCATTGTCTTAATAGCAAACACAGATGGTATGAACCGAATGCAAAGTGGAAACCATTAACATCAACTCATCAATGTCCACATCACATGTGCTCCATATATGTACAAACAGACCAAGTTTGACATAGGTATCATTAATTGTAAGCAGCTGAGTGTAAACTAAATGTAAAATCAGTCTGGGTTCACCAAAGCAAAGAATTAAAGAATCAAATTTCAAGTCAGTCGAGAAGAACTCATCAATATCTACAAACTTCCCAAGTTTGTGGTAGGTATCATTAATTGTATGCCAGAAATCAAGCTATATGAGAAACTGTGTTTACTAAAGCATGAAATTAAGGGCAAGGTCACCAAATTAAGTATAAGGAAAAAATACAATGTCTACATACCATACAAGCTGTGTTTGTGAAACACTAATGCCCCTGGCAGCACCAAAGTGCAAACAGTTATTTTTAGCGTGAAGGTCATTGTCTTTGTTAAAAAGGTCAATTTCTTTGGTGTCATTTGAAAGGGCTTCATTAGTTGAGTATGCATGTCAAATATGAAGTCTCTATCCTTCATGGTTCAAAAGTTATAGCCAAGGTTAAAGTTGACAACAGACAGAGAAACAAACAAACACACAAACAGACAGTACAAAAACAATATGCTCCTGATCTGGGGCATGAAAAGTTAGGTATAATTAATAATATGACAGAAAATCATGGTAAACAAAACATCAGTCTGTGTTCACTATTGTGTGAATACGAGGTAAAGGTCACAAAATCTAGAGCAAGTCAAAAAAAAGTTGTCAAACAACAAATGAAGTGAGGTATCATTAATGGAATGTAAGAAATATCAAGGTAAATGCAAAATCAGTCAGTGTTCATTGAAACGTGAAATTAAGGTCAGGCAAAACTCATCAATGTCTACAAATCTACTAAATTTGATGTAGATATTGTTACTCATATGCAAGAGATTAATCTAAATGCAAAAACAAGGTGTTCACTGAAGAATAAAATCAAAGTCTAGGTCACAAAATTTCATGTCAGACGAGAAGAACACATCAACGTCTACAAACCTACAAGGTTTCAAGTTAACCATAAATTGTTGAAGCTGGATGGATGGGCAAACATCTAAATGCAAATTACTGATGCTAAGCATATACCACCAATTCAGAATAGACCGGTAAAAGCTTCTAAAGTGGAATTGACAATGGCTCTAACAAGGATGGTCACAGAATATTCCCCTTTAGGAGAAATCCTGAATACAGACAGACAGTCAGATGGATATTGTTTCCTATATACCCAAACACTTTCTAAGGCCAACATATTTTCAATATAATAACACAACCATACACTATACAGGATATATTCATCACATCCTTAAGCCTATATAAAACAGCTAGAATAATGACATTTATTGCTTATACCAAATAAAGTATTCATCACCACCTACAGTCTGTATAAATCAGCCAAGCTAATCACATAAACATCCTTTATTCAGGATATAATAGTCATCACCACCTACAGTCTATATAAATCAGCCAAGCTAATCACATAAACATCCTTTGTACAGGATATAATAGTCATCATCACCTACAGACCATATAAATCTGCCAAGCTAATCACATAAACATCCTCTTTACAGGATATAATAGTCATCACCACCTACAGTCTGTATAAATCAGCCAAGCTAATCACATAAACATCCTTTGTACAGGATATAATAGTCATCATCACCTACAGTCCATATAAATCTGCCAAGCTAATCACGTAAACATCCTTTGTACAGGATATAATAGTCATCACCACCTGCAGTCTATATAAATCAGCCAAGCTAATCACATAAACATCCTCTTTACAGGATATAGTAGTCATCACCACCTACAGTCTATATAAATCAGCCAAGCTAATCACATAAACATCCTTTATACAGGATATAATAGTCATCACCACCTACAGTCTATATAAATCAGCCAAGCTAATCACATAAACATCCTTTATACAGGATATAATAGTCATCACCACCTACAGTCTATATAAATCAGCCAAGCTAATCACATAAACATCCTTTATACAGGATATAATAGTCATCACCACCTACAGTCTGTATAAATCAGCCAAGCTAATCACATAAACATCCTTTATACAGGATATAATAGTCATCACCACCTACAGTCTGTATAAATCAGCCAAGCTAATCACATAAACATCCTTTATACAGGATATAATAGTCATCACCACCTACAGTCTATATAAATCAGCCAAGCTAATCACATAAACATCCTTTATACAGGATATAATAGTCATCACCACCTACAGTCTATATAAATCAGCCAAGCTAATCACATAAACATCCTTTATACAGGATATAATAGTCATCACCACCTACAGTCTATATAAATCAGCCAAGCTAATCACGTAAACATCCTCTTTACAGGATATAATAGTCATCACCACCTACAGTCTATATAAATCAGCCAAGCTAATCACATAAACATCCTCTTTACAGGATATAATAGTCATCACCACCTACAGTCTGTATAAATCAGCCAAGCTAATCACATAAACATCCTTTATACAGGATATAATAGTCATCATCACCTACAGTCCATATAAATCAGCCAAGCTAATCAGATAAACATCCTTTATACAGGATATAATAGTCATCACCACCTACAGTCTGTATAAATCAGCCAAGCTAATCACATAAACATCCTTTGTACAGGATATAATGGACATCACCACCTACAGTCTATATAAATCAGCCAAGCTAATCACATAAACATCCTTTGTACAGGATATAATGGACATCACCACCTACAGTCTATATAAATCAGCCAAGCTAATCACATAAACATCCTTTATACAGGATATAATAGTCATCACCACCTGCAGTCTATATAAATCAGCCAAGCTAATCACATAAACATCCTTTATACAGGATATAATGGACATCACCACCTACAGTCTATATAAATCAGCCAAGCTAATCACATAAACATCCTTTGTACAGGATATAATAGTCATCACCACCTACAGTCTATATAAATCAGCCAAGCTAATCACATAAACATCCTTTATACAGGATATAATAGTCATCACCACCTGCAGTCTATATAAATCAGCCAAGCTAATCACATAAACATCCTTTATACAGGATATAATAGTCATCACCACCTACAGTCTATATAAATCAGCCAAGCTAATCACATAAACATCCTTTATACAGGATATAATAGTCATCACCACCTACAGTCTATATAAATCAGCCAAGCTAATCACATAAACATCCTTTATACAGGATATAATAGACATCACCACCTACAGTCTATATAAATCAGCCAAGCTAATCACATAAACATCCTTTGTACAGGATATAATAGACATCACCACCTACAGTCTATATAAATCAGCCAAGCTAATCACATAAACATCCTTTGTACAGGATATAATAGACATCACCACCTACAGTCTATATAAATCAGCCAAGCTAATCACATAAACATCCTTTGTACAGGATATAATAGTCATCACCACCTACAGTCTATATAAATCAGCCAAGCTAATCACATAAACATCCTTTGTACAGGATATAATAGACATCACCACCTACAGTCTATATAAATCAGCCAAGCTAATCACATAAACATCCTTTATACAGGATATAATAGTCATCACCACCTACAGTCTGTATAAATCAGCCAAGCTAATCACATAAACATCCTTTGTACAGGATATAATAGTCATCACCACCTACAGTCTATATAAATCAGCCAAGCTAATCACATAAACATCCTCTTTACAGGATATAATAGTCATCACCACCTACAGTCTGTATATATCAGCCAAGCTAATCACATAAACATCCTTTATACAGGATATAATAGTCATCACCACCTGCAGTCTATATAAATCAGCCAAGCTAATCACATAAACATCCTCTTTACAGGATATAATAGTCATCACTACCAAGTCTACAGGAATCAGCCAAGCTAATCACATAAACATCCTTTGTACAGGATGTAATATTCACAACCTCCTTAAACCTATAGGAATCAGTCAAGCTGATAGCATAAACATCCGTACCAGATATATACATCACTTCCTAAAGCCTACATATAAAGCTTATTACATAAACATCCACTATACATGATATATTCATCACATCCTACAACCTATATAAAACAGCCAGGCCTTATCTTTCTTACCCTAATTCCATGCCAATATACAAGTTACTAATATATAAGTGTCTGTAATATTTCTTACCTTTAAACAAGTTAACATCAAACTTTGACTGATTTCCAGCAAAGAAAATGTGTGGACAATCTTCTAATATAAAGGGATCTTCTTTAAAATAGGGATAACAACCTTCAAAGAGAAAGTTGATGAATCAATCATGACTAGTGTACAGGATTTGTAAATGAAAATGACCAACACAAAACAAGACATTACCTAACTAAAATAGTTACTATCATATCAGTATATCAGACGAAAGATCAAATTATTTAAAGATTTCACAATTATATCTAATGGTAAACGTAGTTACAAAATAAGGTACTTAATTAATAATAGTTTGGGGTAGTTTTCCTATAATGAGACACATCTTGACTGCAAACCTTCCATAAGCTTCTTCAGCTTTAATACACTTGAACCTTAAATCTGTTAGGCAAATGGAATATTCAATTAAATGTGCCACCTTTTAAGCTATATATAATAATGTGATGTGTTGATGAGAATAATCAAGGTATAGAATATTCTAAAAAGAATTCCTAAGTGTTTCAGATACAGTTGGAAGTATAATTTACTCAGTGTTCAGGGTACAGTAAAAGCTATGATATACTCAGTGCGTCAGGTGCAGTGGATGCTATGACTTACTCAGTTTGCCAGGTTCATTAGATGCTATAACTTGCTCAGTGTGTCTGATTCAATAGGTGCTATAACTTACTCAGTTTGCTAGGTTCATTAGATGCTATAACTTGCTCAGTGTGTCAGGTTCAATAGATGCTATGACTTACTCAGTGCGCCAGGTTCAGTAGGTGCTACAACTTACTCAGTTTGCGAGGTTCATTAGATGCTATAACTTGCTCAGTGTGTCAAGTTCAATAGATGCTATGACTTACTCATTGTGTCAGGTTCAGTAGGTGCTATGACTTACTCAGTGTCTCAGGAGCACTGGATGCAAAGACTTACTCAGTGTGTCAGTTGCAGTAGAAGCTGTAACTTGCTCAGTGTGTCAGGTTCATAAGATGCTGTGACTTACACAGTGTGTCAGTTGCAGTAGGGGTTACAAATTACTCAGTGTGTCAGTTGCAGTAAGAACTGTAAATTCCTCGGGGTGTTATTTTCAGCAGATGTTATGCCTTACTCAGTGTGTGAAGTTCATCAAATGCTATGACTTACTCAGTGTGTCAGTTGCAGTAGGAGCTATAGCTTAATCAGTGTGTCAGGTTCAGCAGATGCTATGACATACTTTGTGTGTCATTTTCAGCAGATGCCATGACTTAGTGTGTCAGTTGCAGCAGGAGCTATAACTTACTCAGTGTGTCAGTTGCAGTAGGAGCTATAACTTAATCAGTGTGTCAGGTTCAGCAGATGCTATGATTTACTCAGTGCATCAGGTGCAGTGGATGCTATGACTTACTCAGTGCGTCAGTTGCAGTAGAAGCTATAACTTACTCAAAGTGTCAGGTGCAGTAGGTGCTATGTGTCCCCATTTCAGACATTTCTGTAGAATATCTATGGGATCTTCATTTGTACTGTATCTTATAATGTCCTCCACAGGTTGTCCTGAAGTGCCTAGTATTCTGTATAAATTATAGTTGCAGATTACAGTTTAAATATTTGATGATAAATTTTAAGAACAGTGATGTTACTGCAACAAGATGAAGACTTGTAACCAACCATTGTGACTTTTACCTAAATCTGAGACATTTATTCATAAATTTTCTGATAATTTTTTTCAGAGATATTCAACATTCAAATATTGCAATTTTTACCTTTTACAAAATGTTTGTACATGTATATAAATGTGAAAATTGTAAGGAGGAAATTCTTATACAACTCCACCTTTCCTGTGGTGGTTATAATTTAAAGTGCCACTTCAACCTAATTTTCAAAATTTAATTGTTTCCACTCAATTAATGCATGTTCATACAATAAATAAATTGCCGAAAACCCGAAGTTAATATCAGCTGTAGATAACGAGATATTTGTGATAAGCTAATGCGCGCTGCTAAGCCACACCTGGTAAATATACAGAAACGCCAGATTTTGCGACGAAGAGATGCTGACGTCATGTTTTGTATACAATGCTGGACTTTAGTATAGAAGTGTCCGAAGAGCAGAGTTGTTTGATAAGATTAAAGAGAAAGGGGGGGAAAGGGCGGCGATGGTGTGTCAATGCATGGTTTTTCCAATGAACGATGCCAGTGGATTCATTTTGTTAAAGAAAAGCAAGCAAAATGTTCCTACAAAATATTCGACCTGATGTTCTCTGCATTTTACACCAGAAAGTTTCCCATTTGCTTTTAAATGCAACAAAGCAGGACAATTGTCACTTCCCGGTGCAATACCTTCTGTCCAATGCCGACCAGCAAACGCATTTGATTCACCTGGACCTCTAAGTAGTTTAGGAGCAAGTAACCCTTATTTGGAAATTTTAAGTCCTGATGAGAAAATGGCAAGTCAAACATCAGCTAAAAAAAAAAATAAATGAAAAAAACTAGAGCCTTTGGCTCAGGTGAGCTAAAAATAATAAAATCAAAAGAGCGGATTTAAAGAGTGAAGTATCAAGGGTATAAGTGTTGTATTATCACCTTTTTATATAAGAATATACCGAGACACTGGAGGAACAAGACAGTGATCAGGCAGAATCAGATACCCAATCAGTGGCGGATCTAGGATTTTCGAAAATGAGGGGCCCAAATGGGTTTTAGTCAAACTTCTCAGCCATTTTTGGTGCAAAATCTGGATTTTTACTGGTAAATATGTGACCAAAAGGGGTGGGTTAGCCCTTTGGCCCCCTCCCTCTAAATCTGCCACTGCCATGTAGATACAATTGATGTAGATGAGGTAACTAGAATATAAGTGATGGATTCAGGAGGTCAGTGGGAATCCCAATCCCTCACTCACTCGGAATCCCTAGCATTATATGGTTCACACATAGCATTCAATTCTTTAAGGTTAATTATTTCTATAAATAAATATATACATAAGATATCTGAACTACATTTTACATTACAATATATTGATGAATTATGTACGGCCCGTGCGAAGGCACATACTAAATACTGCGAGAAACATATTATTGAAATTATGTTACATTTATGAATGTTACAGAGCAACATGGAAAATGAAGCTTTGCCCCAACCAACAATGAAGTCTTTTTCTTGTCAATTTTCAATAAAACCAAACAAACGGTCGAAATTATGTCAAACAACATCAAAATGGATTACTGGTACGGCTCTACTGACGTACCCAAAGTACCTTGGATTACATCACCTTTTTTGTCGTCACTATCATGTTCACCTTCTTTGAATGACGATGTATCGCAAGAAAAATGAACATCATTCTCGTCTAATAAGATTCTTAATAAAAGAATCTTGTGTACTCATTGTTTTGCTAACTAAATTTCCTATAAAAAGCGGCTTATTTCTACTATAATATATCCTGTTTCCATGAAGTGTATAATGTGACGTCAGCGATCTCGATTTCAGACAACAGAGATTTATTGATATTCTCGCACGCGCGGCCGCGTTAAACAGGTAAACATCTGGAGTTTAATCAGCAATAGCTACTTATTGCAGCATCTGATTGTAAAAGTTTTGGCACCAAGGGGTTTTATTTACATCAAATTATTAAATCAGTTTGAGAAAAAAATTGGCGTAGTGGCACTTTAAACAAACTAGGGCATACACTGTATAAGGAAGTTTTTACATAACTACTGTCTATTCTTGCCAGTGGTTCCAAAGAAGAGGGGTTTTTCACATCTTTTCATCATCATCCTTAGAAGAGGGAATATGAGCATTTATTTATAAAACTTGGATTTTCATTCTTAGAAGGGTACTAGTAACAAGTAAAATCATTATTGTTCAGGAGACTCTATAGTTCAATGCTTAATTTTTATACATCATGGACAATTCCACACAAATATGAAGGAATGCTTCTCACTTGTTTCGATAATTCATGAAACATACATCTAAACAATATTAAGCATCAAATCTATAACAAAACCTTCAGAAACACCTATATACAGTCAACTCTTGTTAACTTGAACACTGATAACTCTATTTCTCTTTAGCGCAATCTGATCTAAAAGTCCCGATTTTATTTTGTATATTTAAACTTATATTTACTCCCAATAACTGGACTTTGAATATGTCAAATCTTCAATTACTCAAACTAATTTTAAAGTCCCCTTATTTATCATAATTCATATTTTTCTCCCGATAACTCACGTTTGATGATGAGAAGATAAATATCAAAGTAATGTCTTGAGATAAGTATTCAGCAAACAAAGTAATTAAAGCTGCAATGAAAGTGTATATTGACCATTAAATTGATGTGGAAGATTACATAACCAACTGAGGTCAAACACTATAGATATCCCATTACATGTATCTATCTGACCTTTTAATTGCAGTTAATAAATAAGTTTGTATAGTAATTAGTGAAATATGTGAATGATGGAGACATGTAGTTTGGTTTGTGTGTAATGCACACTTTTTTTTCAAAAATTCTGACATTGATTTAAATGTGATTCTGAAAAATATGACAAATTTTACTTTCAACAAAACGATATCCACGTTATCAATTGTTAACACAAACTTTCATTAACTTGTGTTATTTCCATGGTCCTGTCAAGCTATTGAGAGTGGATGGTATTATATCATCTAGTTTCTTACCTGATGTCATCGACACTGAAGCTGTAAGGATTGGTGACTGTAGTGAAGGACGAATATCTAGCAGCCTGTGGGAACATACATCTATGGAGGGATTGCTGAGGAAGGATATAATTAGCAGGATCGTACTCCCCCGGCATAAGATCCACATCAACACAGCTCTGAAATGAAAAGTGTAAATCATAGCAATTCAAATTCAAACTATATTTCTTTGCTTACAGAGGTGAAATAAACATTCATAAATGAAGTTTATAGATCAATTCAAATTCATACTATGTTTCTTTGCTTACAGAGGTGAAATAAACATTCATAAATGAAGTTTATAGATCAATTCAAATTCATACTATGTTTCTTTGCTTACAGAGGTGAAATAAACATTCATAAATGAAGTTTATAGATCAATTCAAATTCATACTATGTTTCTTTGCTTACAGAGGTGAAATAAACATTCATAAATGAAGTTTATAGATCAATCCTTCGTTAAATTTGTTTTACAGTATATTTTGAAAGTAATGACTTCAAGTTTCAATTACTATGATCATCTGGTAGAAATAAAACAACTGGTTTTTTAATAATATATTTTGTACCTGTACATAACAAGAGCTAAATTCTTTTCTGCGGCACATATGAAAAAGTGAAATGTATCAGTATCTATAACCAGAAGAACTTAAAGTCAACTATCATTCATGAATTTCTCTTAAACTGACCTTCCACTTTCCATATAGCATTAATGAATCCGAGGGATGAACGTATCAAAAAATCAAATGATAAAATGATAGGAAAGTCATGATTCTCAATTGTTGACATTTTCAAAGACTCACAAGAGTGGACTAAAAACATCGTCTATAGATCATATTGGATTAATGCTATCTGCAGCTTTCTGTTTACTTGGATATAATCATTATCAAAGAAAGGTAATGCATCCCAAAAACAATATTACATGACAACAAGAGCAACGCCAATGTAGCATATGTCCCGCCCCCTGGTTATTTTTGTAACATGGGCATAACTCACATGAACACATTAGAGGTCATCCACTCCTCATAATCACCCACAAACAAAATTTTTCCATTCAAAAGTTTGTGTCCAATGATTAACATACATGTCTTCATTTGATTTAGACATCAGTATTAACTGACACCAAACTAAATCAAAATAAATATGCCAAAGACAGGTATCCTAATTATCACTTATTAACTTGACCTAGATATCCTTAAGATGTATCTGTATACCAAATGTAAATTCAATATATCTAGCCATTCCTGAAATAATGAACAGAAACTGCTAATATTAAGAAATTTTCTAAGTCCATAGGGAATAACTCTCACACAACTTAATGAACCATAACCAACTTGAACGAGACTTGAATATCCTTTAAATGTATCAGTGTATCAAATATAAATTCAATATCTTTATCGGTTCCATAGAAAATGTGTGAAAACTGCTAATTTTAAGAAATTTCCGAAGTCCAAGGGGAATAACTCTAACAAAAATTATTGAATCAGAACCTAATTTACACTTGACCTAGATATCCTTAAAATGTATCTGTATGCAAGATATTGATTCAATATCTCTATCAGTTCCTGAGATAATGAGCGGAAACTGCTAATTTTGAGAAATTTTCTAAGTCCAAGGGGGATAACTCTAACAAAAATTATTTTTAACAAAACCAAATTTGAACTTGATCTAAATCTCCTTTAAATGTATCAGCATATCAAATATACATTCAATATCTCTATCCGCTCCTGATATAATGAATGGAAACTGCTTATTTCAAGATATTTTCTTAGTCCAAGGGGGATAACTATGACAAAAATTATCGAACAGAAACAAGTGTGATCTTGACCTAGATATCCTTGAGATATATTTGTATACCAAATATCAATTCAATATCTTTATTGGTTCTGGAGATAATGAGCGGAAACTGTAAATGGACCAACAGACGGACCAACGGACAGCAGCAAAACAATATGATCCTCCTTCTTCAAAGTGGTGCATAAAAAGATTGGAAAGTCATGTTTCCAATTCTTAAACCCTGAAATTTTCAAAATAGACTAACCGAGAGCTGAGTGAAAACATCATCCAGAGACTGTATAGCAGCAATGCTGCCTGCTGCTTTCTGTTTAGTCAAATACTTTGCCTGAAAAATACCATAAATATCTCAAATGAGTAATTACATACCACTTGTCCTAGAACTAATACACTTCTCATACTGAGTACGACTCATTTTATCAAATCAACATGTAAAATATTGTAAGGAGAAAACAGTTTTGAATTACATTAATTGAACTACCAGTTTTCAAGACAGAAAATGAGGTCCACAAAGGAGATATTTGCAAAACAAACGAGGAGGATATATGGCAAAGAAGTAAATATGTTAACGTGAAACCACAGCATATATCAAACTGAAAATTCCTGTTATTATAATCACATTAATTGCAATTTGGTATTAAATGGTACAGCAAATGGGCAAGTTGCTGGTACATGACACAAGCTGCTCTTAAATCTGAGAAAAAAAACTCTCTATGGAAATTGATGGACTGATTATCAGATTACTGTTTTGCACCTGGTCATAATTATTTTACTTATATGGTAACAGCATCTGTCTAATGCATTAACAACAGTTGTCAGAAAACGACAAAGCTTGCTTGCTTGCTTGAAATAACGAAAGTATTTTGTAAGTAAGTCAATCTTCAAGGTCAAAATATTAAAACATTTGGATATGTAATTAAAGGTCTTGTCACAAGGAATACACACATTAAATACTTAAGCTCTATCTCTTGCTGTTCATAAGTTTTGACCGAGGTAAAACTTTTTTAAAAGTAGGTAACACTTAATGGTCAAGGTCAAAAAGGTTGGTACCAAATAAAAGGTCTCCACACAAGGAATACACATAAGAAATATTATAGCCCTGTCTCTAATAGTTTTAAAATTATGATCCAGGTTAATGTTTTTTGTCTACAGACGATAACAATGACTACAACAACTATGCCAACAATGCTGGGGGTATGACAAAAGCTCGCCGAACATTTCTCCTGGCAAGCTAAAGATACATTCCGACCTGAGTAACAGAACTCTCCCCGAACAGTTAAAAATCATTTACATGCCATTATTTATCATAACGTGGAGTCTCATACTAGATACAGGACACCAATGAGTGGTCTGTCAAACTCCAATCTGAGCATTCTACTGACTGATCTCCACAACTTATTATTATTACAGTTTTCTTTAATACTCATTTCACCTGTGTATTGTGCCACCTTCTATATAAACGTTCAACCTGTATCCCAAAAACTTAAGGCATAAATTACTCAACACCTAAGGAACTATGTTTTCAACTTTTATGTACTATGGAGAAATGTGATTCATTAGACAAAATTGCAAAGGAGAAAATTATTTGTAAATTATAATGGCTTTTGATGTAAAGGAATAGATTTCTCAGTACATGTCTACTTACCCACCAAGCATGATGCAAGTATAATTAATGGAATGCGAACATCAACCTAAACACAAAATCAGTCTGTGTTCACTGAAGCTTGAAATCAACCAAGGTCACCAAATTTTGCATCACTGGAGAAGACAATGTTTACAAACCAACCAAACTTCATGTAGATATCATCAATTGTATGAAAGAGAACAAGCTAAATGCAAATTGTTGACACCATATGGATAGACTAATAAGCAGACAGGCAGACATTGCCAAATCATAAACTGAATTTGCTTTGCAATTAAGTCAAAAAGTTGCATATGATTCATTAAATACTACTGCAATAAATTGTACGTTTGTGCGTTTTACCATTGCCTGATAATTAAGTAATTTTAAAATCAAGACATTTTAAATAACACCTAACTAGAATTAACAATCACAACACAAGGCATGGCATCCTTTCTAAGTGGCAAATTTCATCTTATATTGCTCATTGCAATCTTGGTCTTTAATCTTGGAAGTCAATGGGGTTCATCCTGTCTCCATGTCAAACATTTGTAGAAGGTTTGATGATTCTGGGTTGAAAGTCTGTTTTTTATCATGTTCACATAGCTCCAGACACACACACATACACACATAGATGCACAGCATCCATGCTACAACCCCTCAAAGACATTTCTAGGGAATAAATATAAAGCCTGACCTTTTGTAAACTGTCTTTGTCCTGGGTATCTGCACTGACAGAGTTTCCAGCCACAATGACACGAGCTATCTGTGAGGAAGCTTCCTGTTGGCCACAATCACCAACCATGCCAGTTATAAGGTCAACAAATAGCTGCATGGGAAAAGTCTGTTCCTTTTTCCCTCCAAATTCTATCCCCGAGATCAAAGCTATGAACCTGTATTTATGAAGTTGCAAAAAAGCTCAAGTTCCTTACTTGTTGAGCACATATACATCTTTATATCCATTTATATATATATATATATATATGGGAAGAATTAAAGGGAAATTGGGAAAAAGGATACTTTTGTGCATTGGGAATAGGACTCCCCTTGGCAAAATTGGGTAAATTAAAGAGAAATTGGCACAACAAATGATGCTTTTGTTTGTTGGGAATGGTACTGATATTTAGCCCAAAAATAGACAGATCAAGTGCCCTGCTGTAATATTTAACATTTCTATTTAATTTAGCCAAATCTTTAGATATACTTGATCTTTATATATGACTCAGTATACACTGCATATGTTTTGTACAGGATGTTGATGATGCTAATAGACCTATTGTGGGATTAATGTTTTGGTTGGCAGTGATAATGTATACCATAAAATTTTTGACATTATCATAAAACAAAAGGCCCAAGTTGGCCTATATCGCTCACATGAGTACCTAGATTATTAGTCATGCAGGAATAAAGAAGTTATTTATTTTTGCATTACCATGACTAAGTCAACACAAATGTTGAAAATATGTCAAATTTAATTTTAGACCAGAATAAACAAGAACTGTCCTAATTGGACAAATACACCCCCCCCCCCCAGCACCAAAATTCAAAATAGGGCATAGACCAAGGACAACAGACCAAGGTCACAAGGTCGAAAATGTTAGTATCGACAGAAAGGTCTTGCCACAAGGAATACACATGTGTAGTATGAAGGTCCCATCTCTTTTCTTTCAAAAGTCTAAGGTTAAAGTTTTTAAAAAGTAAGTCAAATGTCAAGGCCAAAGTCACAAGGTCAAAAATTTTGGTACCAAAAGAAAGGTCTTACCACAAGGAATATACATGTGTAGTATGAATACCCAGTCTCTTTTGGTTCAAAAGTTATGGCTAAGGTTAAAGGGACATAGTCCGAGACTGAAAAATTTTAGCATGAAAAGGATAAATTACGACTATATCTTATTTTTCCTGTATTACATAAATTATAAACTTTGTGTTAATTGCAAAATTTAAAACTAAAATCCCTCAATGTTTTCGTAGAATAAAGGTAATTGAGTCGAATTAAATTCGGTTGGTATCAATTCCCCAAATAAGGCGATGCTCCGCCCATAATCACACGCGTGCACGGATATTCACCGCAGAAAACAACAAAAATGGTTCACATGGAGGAATACGAGCACGAGAAAAGCAAAAGTGTGGTAGAAAATAACTATACACAGACACAGAGACCAGTCTCTTTTGGTTAAAAAGTTATGGCTAAGGTTAAAGCTTTTAAAAAGTAGGTCAAATGTCAAGGCCAAGGTCACAAGGTCAAAAATTTTGGTAAAATAAGAAAGGTCTTACCACAAGGAATATACATGTGTAGTATGTATACCTAGTCTCCTTTGGTTCAAAAGTTATGGCTAAGATTAAAGTTTTTAAAAAGTAAGTCAAATGTCAAGGCCAAGGTCACAATGTCAAAAATTTTGTACCAAAAGAAAGGTCTTACTGCAAGGAATGTACATGTGTAGTATGAATACCCAGTCTCCTTTGGTTCAAAAGTTATGGCTAAGGTTAAAGTTTTTAAAAAGTAAGTCAAATGTCAAAGCCAAGGTCACAAGGTCAAACATTTTGGTAAAATAAGAAAGGTTTTGCTCAAGGAATATACATGTGTAGTATGAATACCCAGTCTCCTTTGGTTCAAAAGTTATGGCTAAGGTTAGAGTTTTTAAAAAGTAGGTCAAATGTCAAGGCCAAGGTCACAAGGTCAAAAATTATGGTACCAAAAGAAAGATCTTCCCACACAGAATATACATGTGTAGTATGAATACCCAGTCTCCTTTGGTTCAAAAGTTATGGCTAAGGTTAGAGTTTTTAAAAAGTAGGTCAAATGTCAAGGTCAAGGTCACAACATCAAAAATTTTGGCACCAAAAGAAAGGGCTTGCCACAAGGAATGAACATGTGTAGTATGAACACCCAGTCTCTTTTGTTTCAAAAGTTATAGTTAAGGTTAAAGTTTTTTAAAAGTAGGTCAAATGTCAACGCCAAGG
Source organism: Pteria penguin (assembly GCA_035048485.1). Classification (NCBI taxonomy): domain Eukaryota; kingdom Metazoa; phylum Mollusca; class Bivalvia; order Pterioida; family Pteriidae; genus Pteria; species Pteria penguin. The sequence goes on along the minus strand of CM068580.1, from coordinate 20,064,201 downwards.
TCACAAGGTCAAAACTTTTGGCACCAAAAGAAAGGTCTTGCCACAAGGAATATACATGTGTAGTATGAATACCCAGTCTCTTTTGGTTCAAAAGTTATTGTCAAGGTTAAAGTTTTCTAGACAGGCAAGACGGACAGATGGACAGACAGACAGACAAATGGACAACGTGATTCCTATATACCACCCCCCAAACTTCGTTTGCGGGGGTTATAAAAACAACAGTTCTTTGCAAATCCATTTAGGTGATTTTGACATTAAGCATTTTCCTTAGGTGGGGCCTTTTCTTGACTGATTTCAAGTCTGGGTCATGAACAACAATTGTTTCAAAAATTGTCCAGTTCCAACTTAAAATGGCCTAATTTCATATGTTGAGTGTTGAGAAACATCTAAGAACTTAAAAAAATGAAAAAAAAAACCCTTTTGACCACAGCTGGAATTGAACCACTACTTTCCATATTTTAATTACCAAGTGGTATATCTACCATTGTGAGACCTATTTTTTTGACTTGGTGCCATCATAGGGTTCACTACTTACCTACCTTGATGAAGGATTTACAGACAGTAACAGACACAGTTCTTTGCAAATCCATTTAGGTGATTTTGACATTAAGCATTTTCCTTAGGTGGGGCCTTTTCTTGGCTGATTTCAAGTCTGGGTCATGAACAACAATTGTTTCAAAAATTGTCCAGTTCCAACTTAAAATGGCCTAATTTCATATGTTGAGTGTTGAGAAACATCTAAGAACTTATTCAGATGTATAAAAAATGAAAAAAAAAACCCTTTTGACCACAGCTGGAATTGAACTGCTACTTTCCATATTTTAATTACCAAGTGGTATATGTACCATTGTGAGACCTATTTTTTTTGACATGGTGCCACCATAGGGTTCACTACTTACCTACCTTGATGAAGGATTTACAGACAGTAACAGACACAGTTATAAGGTTCACTACTTACCTATCTTGAGATAATTTAGGTCTTGGTACTTGCTCTGGAATCTCTTGGAAACAATAGTCCTCTACGTGAAATTTTCCACGGTCCTCATCAGGTTCCTTCCCACAGATAGCTATAATCACTCCTGAAAAATGAGAAAATTGCATTATTGTTACATTTACCAATGATAATTTATTTTTTTCTTGTTTTTGTATATACAACTTGGAAAACTTTTATACTGGTGTAATAACTTGTGTATGTACATGTATTAAATGTTCATTTACCAAAAATAATCTGGATTAAAACAGCAAGCAAACTCATCTTGATACAGGCTCTTTTATACTCTAACCATCAAATGTATGTCTCAAATGACAAGCAAGAGGTTCAAGTGGGAATATATCGCTCACCTGAACGCTATTTGCTCAGCCACAAACAACTAACTGCTTGAAAAAATTCTCAACTACATATATTCTCTTGCTAATTGTGTTTTTGACAAATGACAAAAGATTGTAAACTTGCTTCTATACACTGAATAAATCATGCTTAAATATCATCAATCAAAATTTTGTTTTGGTGTAAAATGAGAATTAAAACAAGAAACACTATGCCCCTGAAGGCAAGATGAATTTAGCATAAAGCTCATGTTTGAGGTCACAAAGTTACTGACTTTGGTGTAATTTAAAAAGTTTTATTAGCTGAGTATGCATGCCAAATATGAAGTTTCTATCTCTCACATTTAAAAAGTTATGGCAAAGGTTAAAGTTCACAAGACAAACAAACTAGTCAAAAACAATATACCCCCGATCTATCGATCTTGGGACATAAAAAAATCAATCATGATTAATCTATAAAACAGTAATTTCACATAACACTTTCAAATAACCCTTGAAACAGGTATTTTAAAATAAATGTAAGCAAATAAATAACAATAAACTAGTAAAATGACACAAGAAATATCTAAGTGCAAAATCACTCAGTGATCATTGAAGAATGACATCAAGGTCAAGGTCACCACATATCAAATCAGTCAGGAAGAACTTATCAATGTTTAACAGTCTAACATAGGCATTCATTAATGATATACAAGATAGACTGAATAATTCCATCTCTGTTTGATCCTGTTTGTGTTATGTCGCTGAAAGAGAGACAGAATCCGTTTAGGCTCCATCTAGGTAAGTATGGGAATCAATGGTACAGGAAAGTTCAGTCCTCCAGATGGCAGCAGACTTACTAGCTACTTGCCGGAGGGGAAGGGGGATTAAAATGGAATCGAAGGTATTAGAATTAAGGACATCCCCAACTTGCAAAACTTTTATATCTCTGTACTGAAGAGCTCCTCTTATCAAATGGAGTTGATGACAAGAAGATAACTCTAATTTAGTCATGAATAAAACATCAAGGCTGCCAGAAATATTGCAAATACAGATTTTCTCTGTCTTTTCACCGGTAAGGTTTTAATTTCTTTGTTTCATTCAAAGGATTATGTATCAATTATATTTCTTTTCAAACATGAATAGAAAATGTCTGCAATAACAGAAAATATTGAGTAATGTTTGTTTTGCCTATATATGGCAATGAAAAATGATTGAATCAGTCAATCAAAGAAGTTGAAAAACACATCAGAAGTCACTATGAGTCTCTCTCATAGATCATAAGAAGAAACTGGTTCAGTTTTAAAGCAAATCTATCCTAAAACTGAATAAGTACGATAGGACCTTAAGATGCATCCAAAAATACTTCTTGGAACATTCGTTTTAAGGGTGAGATTACAAGTGTAACTAGTGGGTATTGTTTTTTGAACAAAAAACACATGTCTCCCCTTCCTTATGGATGTGTTTCAGAATAAGCCATTATAAGTGGAAGAATCTGACTAGGATTTTAAAACATTATAGGAATATAATCTAAGATCTCAGGGGCAAAACTTTTGACACAGTTCATATACAGTGTTATTATATGCTATAAAATTAATGTTCATAAGTCAAACAATTTACAAGTTATAATTTAGAATCTTTTTTAAATGACCTTGAAAAGGTAATTTTTTTACATTTAACCTTGAGATTGTAAATGTAGGTCAAGGTCAAATGTTTTTAAACCGTGCAGCTTGCCATGTCACCTTTCTATGTTCCAAGTTTCAAGTTCCTACCTCAAAGGGTATTCAGGTTATGGCCTGGACAAAATTTTTTTTTTAATTTGACCTTGAGATTGTAAATGTAGGTCTAGGTAAAAAAAATTTTATGACTTGCACTTTGCCTAAGTCTCACCATTCTATATTCCAAGTTTCAAGTTCTTGCCTGAAAAGGTATTCAAGTTATGGCCTGGAATGTTTTTTTTTAATTTAACCTTGAGATTGTAAATGTAGGTCAAGGTAAAAAATTATTATGCCTTGCACCTCGCCTCACTGTCACCTTTCTAAGTTCCGAGTTTCAAGTTCTTACCTTAAAGGGTATTCAAGTTACGGCCCGGACAAAATTTGGATGAAGAAGAAGAAGAAGAAGACAAAAACCATATTTCTCCCCTTTGAAGGGGAGACATAATTTTAGGAACATTTTACTCACCATACACATAACTTTATGCTTCAGAGTGCATGCTGTTATTATTGAACAATACGTTTTTGTGAAACACTATGACCCTGGGGCTACAACATTTCTAATGATGCATACTGTCAATGATGACAGTAAAGCTCCCAAGGTCATTAATTAAGACATCTTTGGATAGATCTCACATTTGAAATATGAAAGCTCTGTTTTCTATTTTTCAAACGATTCCAATGGTTGAAGAGTTATAGCCCATATCTATCGATCAAGAGGCATAAAATCTATTTGTTATGTTAACAGCCTTTATCTATTAATCGAGGGGCATAAAAACTAGTTGTAATGTTATTAAGATTCAATTTCTAAGTAAATGTAATATATAAGTATGTACCTGTTACAGATGTTTGAACATCTAATTCTCCAACTAAAATAATTCTCTGGAGTTCATCCTCTAATATAAGCTTATCTGAGTCATCAGTGTACTTTGATCGTATTGGTTGTGGCATGAGGTTATGCTAAAACAGATCAAGTTTTGGAAGGTTTCTTTAGTCAAACAAAAACCCACATATAAACAATACCATTTTACCCTAATTAATAAAGGAGGATTTATATTCTGAATGTTTTATTTTAATACAGAGTAAAAGAGTAGAGATAAGAAGACATATCAATATTTCTGTTAACTGATAAATCAATACTGAACTTCAATGATATCCCTATATGTTAAAACTATTTAATATAAATAATTGATGATGTATATGTAGTTTACAAACCTCTTCACTGATTTCTTTCAGGATACTAGGTTTTAATTCCATATGTTTGAATAGGGTTCCTATTACAATGCATTTCTCATCACTTTGGATTTCATGCAACTTTTTTATTGGTATTATATTCCCTGAAAGAAAAGAGTATATACATGCATTTGATAAAACTAGAAGAAACTGTCTAAGACAGTTAGACGGTATGACAGGAACTGTAACATTATAGCTTACATGTACAATCTTATCCAGAAATATATCTCTTTAAGTCTGAAGATGTTTCCAGAAGTTTGAAGTTGGTATTATCAATGGTATGAAAGACATTAAGCTAAACACAAGATCAGACTGTGTTCACTGAAGCGTAAAATTGAGGTCAAGGTCACAATATTTTGTATTGGTCATGAAGGACTCATCAATGTCTGCAAACTGACCAAGTTTGAAGTTGGTATCATTAATGTTATGCAAGAGGTCAAGTTAAATACAAAATCAGACTGTTCACTGAAGCGTAAAATTAAGTCAAGGTCCTCAAATTTTGTGTTGGTCGGGAAGAACTCATCAATGTCTACAAACTGACCAAGTTTGAAGATGGCATCATTGACCGTATGCAAAAAATCATGTTAAAAGCAAAACCATATTGTGTTTACTGAAGAGGAGCATCGAGGTCAAGGTCATCAAATTTTGTGTTAATCAGGAAAAAATCATCAATGTCCACAAAATGACCACATTTAAAGTCGGTATCATTAACGGTATGCAAGAAATTAAGCTATACACAAAATTAGACTGTTTACTGAAGCATATCATCAAGGTCAGGTTAACCCAATTTTGTGTCGGTCGGGCAGAACTCATCAATGTCTACAAAATGACCAAGTTTGAAGTTGGCATCATTAATGGTAAACTAGAGATCAAGCTACAGCAAATTGTTGAAGCCAAACAGACAGACGGACACAAAGACATCGCCAATTCAGAGACGGGACACTCATACCAGTGTCCGCAAAACTTTGCAGGGTTGGAAATAAAACTTTGAAGTCAGTTACCCGGGGGGGAAACCTAGATCTGAAATGAAGTTGCCCCCCAGAAAATTCACTTGCCCTACATTTTTTGTGCATTTTTTCATGTTTTTATAATAGTTCTTAATTTTTTCAGTACTTTAAAAGTAACTGTACTCCTGTTTCAAGCTTTTCAATAAAGTTTTCTATAACAGACAGACCTGCAGACTCCAGACAAAGTAACTCACTCATATACTACTATAATATACACACAACGACAAAATCCTTATATAGCTCATTAGCTTTTAGAGGTCTCTCTTGATAGTCCCTTCTTTTGCTTCAAATTTCTTGAATACTTCATTTAAATAATCATCATCACTTTAATACTCTTCCTGGTTTCCTGGTCATTCAAATTGCATACGGTATCTTCAAATTTAATTGTACCATACTTTAAACTGCATTTATAAAACATTTAATTCTAAAATAATTATAATTAACTGCCAGTCTGGTATGGGTAACAAAAATTACACTGGAAATAATGAGGTATCGAGGCAAATTTTATATCTTAGCGGCAAATATTCATCATCATCATTATTTTTAATTTTCACATTTTGATTTGTTGACTTGGGTTGTCAAACAAAACTGATTCAAATCTTGCGCCATGTGAATGAATTTACAAAAGATCTATCTCGAATTAATTCATGATTTTATCCAACCAATATCCAAAATTTCAAAATGTAAATTCCAATAATTTTTAAATTAACGATATGAACGAAATTTTAAGTGTGTAAAATATTGAATTTGAAAGAAATGTTTTGTAAATGATCGTCAACACTTTTCTTGATTCCAAGATTGCGACAACTGACATGTACTCTAGTGTGTTCGACAGGGTTAAAGGTATATTTCAGATAATATTTTAAATATTTTATTTTGGGGTGTGGAATTGGTAAGATATGCCATTATTACATAAAGTAACATTAAAATAAATTAAATATATTAAGAAATTGCTTAAGTAAAGCTTAGGTTCGCCACGGTACCCAGTTCGACTCTACATGTTCGATCATAAGGTTCAACAAGTGATGAAGCTATATTTCAATTGATATGGTATATTTCTTTTTTAGGTGTAGAAATGATTAGATATGACCACATTACATCAATAAACATAAAAATCAATTTAATATATTCAAATATACAGTACAGTCGCCATGGAACATGGGCGCGTGGGCAATAAATTCACCTGTAGATTTATCGGCTGAATTTTTATTTGTTATTAGCTTTTGATTGATTGATTTTTGTTTAACGTCACACCACGAATATTTCACGTATATGGTGATGGCATCAGCCTGATGCATGGCATACAAATTTTGACCTTTGCAACGGACCCATCCGAAATAGTGAGGGATCTTTAATGTGCCATGCATACCACGACACAGGGCCTCGGTTTTTACTGTCTCATCCAAAAGACAGGACACCGGCATGACCAGAGCGGGAATCGAACCTATGCCTCCTGATTAGGAGTCCAGCGCGATACCACTAGGCCATGCCGGCTTTTTGTTATTAGCAATTCAGCCATTTTCCTATAGGCAGTGTGGTCGTTTGAGCATGGTCACTATACACTCATCTCGTTTAAATAACAATGCAGCAGACGGACAGTATTCTGAGTGCTTGCATCAAATATGGTGAAATGTACCTATCTTATTCATAAGAATGTTATACAGACAGTTATACATATCGAAGTCGGAGATTTAACTTTGATTTAATATACGCTTTCACTGAAATCATTATTACATGACTAGCATCAAGAATCGCATATAGCAGCGAACAATAATTACAATGTATTTTAAATCGTCTGACTTTTAAGGATAAAAGACGTAAACATGTGCTTTTCATGACAAAATCGTGCTTTATTCATTTCTGTTTTATAAACAACGTTTCCAGCTCTGGAAAAAAAATCAATGTGCATCAATCTGTCAAATGTTTTATTTATACTCCGTTCATCCCAGGAACTTGGACGTATCGCTCTTTACATACTGGGCGCAACGGAGGAAATTCTAGCCCTCGATATTATCTATTACAAGGTGGCAATTGCATGAAAAGTAATCTATTACATGTAACTATCACCATTCTATCCATATCATGTCAAATAAAAACGAAAAACGGGTCATTTCGGTAAACAATGAGTCATTTCGGTAATTCCGGTTAATTTCGGTAAGCAGTAGAACCCGTGTGAAAGGGGCCCTCATATGGAGTGTTACTGATATTTACCTGTATAACAAAGCTCCGGAGATCACCTGTACAACTTTACTTAAAATTGATAAGTACACATGTTTTTGTTTTCTTTAAAGAATGTACATGTACTTCATGTGCATATAGTTCGAATAATTCTTCATTTCGATCTTGCACAGAAAACGCTTACCTAATGAATAAACAAGCCAAAATAAGTTACCCTGACGAGGGCCCCTTTCATGCCACCGAGCCAGAAAGTGTGTTGAAGTAAGGCAATTTGAAGTTCAAATAAATCGTTACGTATTGTGATGGCTAAACACAAGTCATGCTTTTGTCCGCCATTCTGAGATTCTTTAGACACCCTATCAAATATATAACTCATAAAACAAATCATCTTGTGTAAATGACCCTGAAATGTCAACACATTCAATCCTTTTTGTCTAGCGTGTGCCGATTAGACAGTGACAATCCAGGATATAGAAACCATGATAACAGCTGCACTGTTTACATCTATAAAGATATCGCAAATTCTTACAGATTTGCATCAGTAGTGAAACTAACTGTGAAAACAAAGATTCGTAATTCTTTTTTAAAATATGCAATGAAGTGATGTTTGAATCAACATGCCATTTTAGACATTTGGTTTGGTATTAAATTTGGCTTGTGAAAGAATTCTGAAATTCCCGCCTATTCATGTACAATGAGGTCTTGAATTCACCCCTATTCACTGTTTGTTCTACAATTAGTGCATTCAACTGCCCGTCGGCGACATTGCGTGGGCTGCCCATCGGCGCTCGTGGATTTTCCTAATTCCACGCCGACTGTACTGTATCTTAAATAAAGCTTAGGTTCACCCTTTAGTCCAACCCACCATTTCATTGACCCGCGTAATGCTCATCTGATTAAGGACTAGCTTGAAAATAACAAAACGACACAGATATAAACTGTATCATCGAACGCTCAAAAACGACTTGTCCCGCAGGCTAGCTGAAGTGAGAATTGACTTGCCCGGCCAATATTTAGTACGGCATCGTACATCTGCTTATTTCCAACCCTGCTTTGTGGAGCTCCATAGGACATTCAGTCCTATGAGAAGAAGCATTTTATAGGACCGAAATTACTTTTGTTTGACCGAAAGAAAATAAAAGACATTTTGAATAAAAGTAATAAAAACAGTTTTATTCCTCTCGTGAATTTTCTTCTACCAGAATAGTTTAAGCGAACCAACACTGCACCGGACAATCTGGTCCGCCACAGAAGTACCCAATTGGACCTTTAAAAAAAATTGTCCGAAGGTCTGATTTGTAATACTGTGGGTAAGACAATAGAAATTAAAAAAAAAAAAACAACTGACCACAGCTGGATTTGAACCGCTACTCTCCATATTTTAACAAGCATTCTGAAAGTATTGCTTAGGCAATACTAAGTTCCCTCCCAGCAAATGGAAATCTAAGACCCCCAAAACACACACACACACACACAACATACTGTCTTTCAGGCTGCCAGCAAGTTAAGTATTTGATCACAATCTTTAAAGAAATTTTCTAATTCCAAGGGCCGTAATTCCGTCAAAAATCAGTGGACCGAAACGGAACTCGAACCTGATCTGTAACTCATGGTGGTAGACTCACACACCAAAAATTGGATGAATATCTACAAGCGTTTAGAAAAAAAGTGCGGAAAACTACCATTTTAAAGAAATTTTCTAATTCCTAGGGCCGTAATTCCGTCAAAAATTAGTGGACCATAACGAAACTCGAACTTGATCTGTAACTCATGGTAGTATACTCACACACCAAAAATTGGAGGAATATCTACAAGCGTTTACAAAAAAAGTGCGGAAAACTGCCATTTTAAAGAAATTTACTAATTCCAAGGGCCGTAATTCCGTCAAAAATCAGTGGACCGAAACAGAACTCGAACTTGATCTGTAACTTATGGTGGTAGACTCATACACCAAAAATATGATGAATATCTACAAACGTTTAGAAAAAAAGTCCGGAAAACTGCCATGTTAAAGAAATTTTCTAATTCCAAGGGACGTAATTCCGTCAAAAATCAGTGGACCGTAATGAAACTCGAATTTGATCTGTAACTCATGGTGGTATACTCACACACCAAATACTGGATGAATATCTACAAGCGTTTAGAAAAAAAGTCTGGAAAACTTGAGTGTGACTGACGGACTGACGGACAGATGGACGGAGTGCAAACCTATAGTCCCCTTCGGCAATGCCAGTAGGGGACTAATTACCAAGTAGTATATGTACCATCGTGAGACCTGCCGGTATTTCTATTTTTATCTCGTCGGTGTCTATACGGGCAATAACTCGAGAACTATTGTAGCTAGGAAATTTAGACTGATATGGATGATGTATCTTTATGTGTAGATGTGCATGCCTGTTTCAGATTTAGGTTATGACCTATATTTTCCGCTCCAGTGCACATGTGTGGAAAATTTGAATCAAATATGCTATGAGGTGAGCTTTGTAATCTTTGATTACTCTAGGTTTTAGACATGGTGGCACTATCTGTTGACCAATTTGATGAAATGTATAAAATTGATAGAGAACCTATAGTACTTCATGTATACCATGTTTCATTAAAATCTTTCATGTTGTATAACAACATTAACTGCCCGTTTCTACTCCCATAGAAAATACAGTGATGCACCGGGATGAAGAGAGGGACTCCAATTAGGATGCTACCATTACTGAATAGTCTCCGGTATTGCAGCGCATGCTCCGAAGATGGTACGCAACTATAACTATGAAGTTGAATTAAAGGTAGTGTTAATAAGTAAGTTACACACCAATTTTTATATTTTTCTTTCAGCTCTGTTTCCTCATTAGTGTCACATTTCATCCACGCAGCTGACTTATTCTCTTCTGTGACTAATTTCGTGAATTAGGTTGATTGATGAGTGTTCAGTGAGTTGCAGTTCATTCCACACAGGGGGAAAAGCGTTGTTTTGACATTTATGAAATATTTTTGTGATATTTTGTTATCCTGATCGAGGACTTATAAACAAGAAAGATTGGAAACTCAGCTTTTCTCGCTAACATCACATAACCTTTTGTTATGCAAATGAGATCTCGCGACTTTCAGTACTCTCGGATTTTCGTACAGTAAATGCGTAAATCACGAGAATACCGATAGTTGCATCCTTATCAACAATGATAATATACTCCTTTGTAAATACTGTATTTATTTCTTTCTTATTTCAGTCGGCGTGGCCTAGTGGTATCATGCATACCTTCTGATCGTAAGCCGGGGTTCGAGTCCTGCTCTGGTCATGCAGATGTCCGGTCTTTCGGATGAGACAGTAAAAACCGAGGCCCCGTGTCATGGTATGCATGTCACATTAAAGATCCCTCACTGCTTCGTGTGGGTCCGTTGCAAAGGTAAAAATTTGTATGCCTCGCATCAAAAAAAAAAAAATCAATCAATCAATCAATCTTTCTTATTCATTTTTCATAGTAAAATCTAACGTGATATTTTCAGTCGAAATATGTATAGAAGACATTATGACCATAAAAAAATAGTAAAATGCCATTTCTATTCAAAACATTGTTTAAAATATGGCTTTTGTATTTATCCCCTCTCCCTCCTTCTGCTAAGTACCGCATTGATATAGGTAGAAGTAGTTCCCCTTTAAGTATGCCGATCGGTGAAAGGGTGATGCTCTGTTCATTGAAGTGTTGTTTTAGCAATTAACACCTGAGACAGGTGTGACACTTAGCCGACTTATAATGGCCGGTTGTCTAATTTCATAGTTCCATTATGGGTGGTACCTTCTAAGCGAAAGTCTTATTTCCTTTCTTGGGACAATGATTTAGATCTTGATTTTCTTCACGGGAAATATACAGATTATGATGGAGTTTACAACACAGACAATGACAATTTTCAAATCGACACCCAAAACAAGAATCATGGCAGATCTGTATTTAATGAAAACTTTTTTCCAGGATTGATATCGAAACAACATTTAGAAGTACTATTTTAATCATACAGAATATTTCTTTTCTCGGCAATAGGGAGATTAGAACACCGTGATGTATTACTTTTCGTGATGGCTTGAGCTTTATTAAGTGAATTCACCAATTTTCTTGGGTCAAGTATTCTTTACCTAGATCAGTGTGGACCAAGAGCAGATTCTCAATGCTTGCAAAACGGAGAAGTGACAGCCCTATTGTAGAATAATTCATGAAGTTCCTGTCGACAATTAAGTCGAGGACAATCAATTCTTTCAAACCTACAAGGTGTAATACTCTTAAGAAATACCTGTCAAATTCTCTTTGTCAAAGGTCGCAGAGGGAGATAAGATCCTATGTATAAAGCCTTATGGATATAATTGTCAACATAATTTAAAAAACAATATTATTTATGGCCACGCACTTGAGTCTCATGTACAGTTTGGTACCAATATAGCACATATACTCCATGTAATACTTGAGAAAATAAGAAAATTCAAACGGACCTGTCAAATTCTCTTCGCAAATAATTGGAAATTAAGACCCAGTTGTATAAAGCCTTATTGAAATAGCATTGTCCAAATTATTAAATGAAATTATTTTATTCCACACACTAGGGTCTCACGTACATTTCGATACCAACATATCACATGTAAACCTTGTAATACATGTACTTGAGAAAATGGGTAAATCAAATGGACCTGCCTTTTTTTTCCTCATTTATCGCTCGGGGGGTACAGGATACGACCCCTTTTGTATCAACCTTTATAGATCAAAAGTTGGCAAGAAAATGTAATAATCAAAGGCTTGAAGAGCCACAAAGGCGTCGAGCTAAATTTGATTTAAAACTGTCGAAAGTAGCAGAAATAGACCAGTCGTGTTAATCTTTTTTGTTGAATTCCGATAATTTTTGGAATTGAGTAAAAATAAAGGTTAAGGACCAACAGCCATATATCATATAATATATCATCATAACATTTTATTGTTCTTTAGGTCATTCTTGCAGAAATACGTCAAATGTCTTTTCACAGAGAATGTACATGTGAAATCAATCGAACACCATTGCCATTTTTTTTTACAAAGATAGAAATGGACGAGTTGTTACCATTGCCTGTAAAATATGGAAGCCTTATGCTTAATTTGTTTTAAGATATGGTTTAGGTTACTGTTTTTGTCCATGCTACTAACACTGACACTAGGACCAACAGCTTCTATATATCGTCCTAACACACTACTTATTATTCGGTCATTTATTGTATGTGCACGTGCAAGGGCTACAACGCCATGCCGATCGCCGTAATGACGCAAGCCAACTGTGCATCACAATCGCACTTTATCAGTTAATTTGGAATAAAATCTTCACATGTAAGTTCTACGTAATTAATGTTTTATGCATTCAATCTAAAATTCTGTCTTAATCCATGCTATTATCCTTTACATCCGCATTAAATTTTGTAGGCAATTTAAGAACTTTCCCGACTGCCATTTTTTAGGCCCTCGTGGGAACTTTTCCAGATATGTGAAAGACCATGTGATATATACACATGCTACTTCCCTAATAAGGAAAAATTGAGGCGTGGCTTTAGAAATTTTTGCGGGAAAATTCACAACTGCGCAAAAACAAGTAATTCCCATTTACATAAAGCTATTTGTCTTTGTGACCAACATCTTGATCATTTAATGCTATTCCGATTGCAACCTATACTTTTTAAAAAGCTATGCTTGTTTAAGATAGACTGGAGTTACATGCTATAGCTTGCTATCGCTGCACGAAGAGACAAGTGACCACCACCATTTTGTAGAGGCTATTCCCTGTCCTGCAAATGTTATTTATAGCACAGACGGTAAGGGCAGATAAGAAGCTGTACACATTGCGTGTAGATATTTTAAATTTGGTCTGCAGTAGCACACACAGCATAGGTATATGGTACCTGATGTAATTTACGTGAGGCTCGTAATGTTTAACCTTGAGGATGTAATTAATTTTGTTGATATTTGTTGATTCTAGGTTAAATGAATGAAACATAACGAAATCCAGTGAGATAAAATAACCAACAACGCGTCACTTGAACCTAGGTCAGCCTCTTTATGAATTAGTGGTCACCTGTCTAAATATCTTTGTGATACGCATTGCCAGTCTATATTTAGGATTTTATGAAATATCTTATTTGTTCTTTTTAGACTGAAATTTATATCTACATATATTAAATTATTATATTATTTATATTATTATATATATTTCGAAGATCGCGCGATCGGTTTCCATATTGGTGCTTAATGTCAAATTAGGCCTTGATCGCGTGTGTTACAAGCGTTCTACTACGATTTCTACAAATAAGGCAACATGTCATGTGGTCTTCCCCATATTTGGAAAAATTCCCATGAAGTGCGATTGTAATTCATAATCGGCTTGCGTCATCACGGCGAATGAATATTTCAACACACACAATAAGCCACAGAATAATACGTGTTTTAGAGCAATATATTGATAATTTAAGTTAAAGAGACCTATGCTTAAACCCATTTCTGTGCAATGAGATTTCAATAACAAGGATAACAAAGCCGGTTTTGTAAGAACTTTTACTACTTTAAAGAAGGTACTACTTTGTTACGTCAATTAAAAAGGCGGTGCAGGGGTAAAATTTTTATGATCGCTAGAAGACTGTCAAGCAAATGCTCGACGCCTGAAAAACTATTTTTAGTGCAGGCTCTAATTTATAATTTTATTGATACCAACTGCGTTTCTGTACACCCCAAAATATGTGAAAAAATGGGGAAATTCATACAGGTCTATAGACAAAATACGCTTCTATACAAGCTACTTTAAAATGGAATTCCCAAACCATTTTCTCACAAACTACTCAGAAATTGCATGTAAATTGTAATACTGGCACTAAAAATTAATTTATTATCTTCAGTATCAATGGCTACATACAGTTAAATCGAAACCCACCTGTCCGTCGGACGAATCCCGTAAAATTCGCTTTGGTCTGGTAAATTTTTGTATTTTCCTTACTGATTGTCCGGTATCGCATATGTGATCGATTTCGTTCATTACGCTCCACAACAGCATTACCGCTTTGCTCCATCTGTACAACTTTTTTCGAAAAATCAGAATTATCCCATACTGGGCAAAACAAGTTTATTAAAGGATGCAGTAATATGAGAGTTGGTGCAGTTATTGAAATGATGAAGAATGGAGCTTTTTGCCGAATTATATTTAGACAAAGATAATGATGAATTCTGTGATGACTTTAGGAAGTGAAGTGAAGTCTGCGAGAATTTGCTTATATTTTCAAAAGAGTCATACATATCAACATAAATCAAACCAGAAATGTTTCAATTTTATGTGTTTATTGCATTTCTTTTTCGGTCAGGTAAAAATTCATTTAGTCAGTTATATCCTACAGACTTACCAGACCAAATATCACGGTGGGCATTTTTAGAGTGAGCATTAAAAATGTCCACAGGACACAGTGTACATTCTTGTAAGAGCCAGTTGGAATTAACATACAGGTAAGTGGACAGCTTGATAGCTCAGGTAAATGCCCACTCTTAATGCCAACTGAAATTTCAGTGGACAGTGGGCATTCAAAGTTCCACCAGGACTGTAGTGTATATCTAAGATGGATGTTTAGAGGATGTAACTGATTTTGTTGAATTGTTTAGCCAGGCAGTTCTCGGCCTTGATCAGTGTTGAAAGCCATTGTTTTCTGGTTAGGTCTTGTCACAGATCTCGTGCCCACGATAGTTCAGTAAGATTTCCCTTCGCGTATAGGGAGTTGCCAATTCTTCTTGTTTATACGTCCTTGTCCTGATCAGGATACATTAATATAGATAAATTAATATACTCGACCTGTTTGAGCTTCAAAATAATTTTCTAAAAATCAATGTAGATTTTGCACTTGTTTTGCTCTGATAATTTCTCTTATTGACTTTTCATAGCTGATTCTTACCCCATTTTTTCTTTGCAGCTTGGACAACTTTATTTCTCATCGTCCAAAGTCGCTCTGCATAAAGATGTGCATATTGTCTGTTGAAATTCCTGTCTTTCAAAAGAAATTTGTCAGATAAATCACAATAAGTGAAGCTAGAACGATTATATATGGTCTCGTCGTCATTATTTGGTTCTGATAATAAGTTGCCAACCCCTGCAGGCTTTGGATTGTCTGAATACAGCATTTCTTTTGCCAGAATTTAATTTCTTTACTTTCTTTTCCCGCCAGAGCTCTTCTGATGTTGGAGACGCGAAAGGGGTAGAAAGGACGGTGCATATAAATGCCGAAATTACCAGTATTTGCCGAAATTACCAAATAGGTTGAAAAAATTACCAATAATGTTTCCGAAATTACCACTCATATGGTAGATAATGATGATATTTACCATAAAAAATGATTTTTTCATAATATTTTACTTTTAATTTCATTATTTTCAGGTAAAATGTTGGATTGAAAGACTACCATGGATTTGTGAAAAACTTTAGAGCAGTCTAGCGATCCCCATCTATCATTAATTTTTATTGAAATTATGCATGTATCAAATTCAAGATTGTTAAATTGCTTCTTGAATTTTCAAGATAGTATCTTAATTTCAAGTTAGTAAGTTGAATTTTCAAAGTAGTTTCTTGAATTTTTAAGATAGTATCTTAATTTCCAAGTTAGTAATTAAGTTGAATTTTCAAGTTAGTAAGTTGAATTTTAAAGTTAGTAAGTTGAATTTTCAAGTAAGTAAGTTGAATTTTCAAGATAAAATAAAAATAAAAATACGTGACTCTACTTGATTTCCGTATTTCCTACACAGATTATTTAACTTGAAACTTTTCTTAGATATCTAAACTCTTCGTAATTACTGCATGGCTTGTAAATGATTAACCTAACTGAGAACTTTAACACATCAAAGGCTAGTGCATTTATATTTTCGTAGCTTTTTCTACAAAGTACTGCAATTATAATTAAATGGCTTTCACATTTGACAGATTACTTTCTTTTCAGTTAGAAACAAATGCAAATAAGAACGTTAATATCAATTTCTCTAATTTTGTGGCTTATACATGTCGTGTCACAATGGTTAAATATTGGTTAAAACTTTTACGTACTGAAAATTGTATTCTCAACTCATGTGTTGATTTTTACTATAAAGAACTATCTCTTAAACCTAACTGCACAAACTGGTTATCTAATGTAAAAAGAATTTTAACAGAAATTGGTCTTGGTGAATATTGGTCAAATCAATGTATTTTTGACGACAATTACATTTTAACGGAAGTGAAGCAACGTCTCGTTGATATACATAAGCAGTCTATTATATCTGAAATAAACGCTTCATCGAAATGTTCTTTATATAAACACATTATTGATCATGTAACATAACAGCCGTATTTGACCAAACCTATTTTTATGCAATATAAGAAAATTATAAGCAGATTACGCCTTTCTTCACATTGTTTGAATATTGAAACTGGGCGCTATAAAAATATACCTATTGAAAGACGTACTTGTAATATTTGTAAATTAGATATAGAGGACGAGTTCCATTTTATTCTCAAATGTCCCGCTTTTGAAAATTTAAGAATTAGATATTTGAAGAATTATTATTATAGAAGACCCTTCGTCTTCAAACTAGTTCAACTTTAAAGTTCTGGTAATACTGTAACAAAATACGATCTTAGTCATAACTCTGTTTGATAATTATACACATGTGTACAGTTAAGCGCCAAAAGACATTGATGCAAATATTGGAATCGTCCAACCTGACCCCTTAATTCTAAAATGGAACAATCAGATTGTATATAACGCAACCGGCTTCAGATTTTTGATGATTATCGTTGTATGCGGAGGTGAGAGAAGAAGCCAAGCATAGGAGTGCCTTCCAGGTATAGAAAATAAAGTTATAATAAATACGTTCTCTTACATGGTAGAAGGCCCGAACAGAGCCGAAGCCCGAACAGAGCTATATTACCATTGTAAAGAGAGGCTGATTTGGTAGACATAAAGTCTAAGGTACTGATATATGGCACGTCAGTAAAGTGGTAAGTCAGCAAGGCTCGTCACCGTGTGACGGGACAATCGAAAGGTCAACAAGTGTGTGGCGCGTCAAATCAATTTGGCACGACAGTTTGTAAGGCTCGACACAACAGTATAGATACGTCGTGCACTGGCACACCAGCTCTCCCTCAGCAATTCATATTCATGTTTGTAAATAGTTTATTTTGTTTTCACCAATCATTTGATGTATATATATAATTTGATTTTTATAACTATTAATATTAACAGACAGATAGTCTTAAGGAAATTTTTATATCTTTATCCATTGTGTGTATATTCTGTGTAAATTCAGAGGCGAACCATCGACGTGATCCGCTTAGGAACAAAGCTCAGACAAACACGTTACATAATTTGGTGGCAGCGGTGGGATTATACAATGGATAGGCCACAAGAACTTACATTTGAAATCTCTAGACTCGAGAGTGACATTGCAGCAATAGAACTGCAACTTTCTAGACAGTCGACTCCCAGACAAAATATTACGTATGCTACACAAGTCACCCCTCGCAGACGCGTACCTACTAGGGAAAGGCGGGTCACTTTTAATGACGACGCAAATGATAATGGACGTACATTGAGTGACGGACCAAATGATACGGGTTCAAATAGCAATAACAGACAAAATATCATTGACGCACATAATGGTTTACGTACCACATCACTTGCTCGTCCTCGCCGATCACTGTCTCCTATACCTTACAGGACAGACGCTAATACCAGTGGTATACCCAGTAAGAAAAATGTCGTAAAGCCGGCAACATATGATGGGAAATCTTCTTGGATAGATTTTAATTCTCACTTCGAAATTTGTTCGCAACTGAATGAGTGGAGTGAAGACGAAAAGGGGTTGTATTTAGCAGTCGCACTACGGGATGGGGCGCAGGCAGTCCTGGGAAACCTGCCTGTGGGTTCTCGGAAAAATTTTAATGAACTTTGTAAGGCTCTTGAGGATAGATTTTGTCCTTCAAACCAAATGGACTTGTATAGGACTCGGTTGAAGGATAGGAAACAAAAGGCGTCTGAATAGATCCCGGAACTTGGACAAGACGTAAGAAGGTTAACAAATTTGGCTTATGGCAAGGCACCAGCAGATGTACGAGAAAGATGGGCAAAAGAGTATTTTATTGATGCGTTGCATAGTTCGGATATGCGTCTAAGAATAAAACAAGCTAGACCTCAAAACTTGAATGAAACTGTTTGTTTGGCAGTAGAATTAGATGCATTCAACAATGCAGAAAAGAAACGTCAAGAGGCCGATGGCTATATAAGAGCAGTAGAGAACGAGGATAAACTCACACCAGTCCATAAGATGTTGGAGGAAACGAGTAAAGTACTATCAGAAATGCGCCAGGAAATAAAAGAATTAAAGGAGAACCAAAGTAAAGGAGCAATATCTAACACGCTTTCTACTTCAAATTCTAAGAAAACAAAGGTAAAATGCTATCATTGCGGAAAGGAAGGACACATCAAAAGAAAATGTCGTGCATTTTTAAAGTTAAAATCACAAGATTCTGATGTCAAACCTCAGCCACAGACGGACACGCCCCCTCAGAAGGAAATCCGTAAAGTGTCTATTGGAAGTATGGAAAGTGCGAACATGACCGGACAATCAGGCATGTTTATGTATACTGAAATAAATGGAAATAAAGTCAAGCTCTTGGTAGATACAGCGGCAACAATAAGTCTTGTCGCACCTTATTTAGTTGATCAAAACTCACTTGACAAATTCAATGTAGATGTCCTCATTGCTGATGGGTCACCTTTATCTACAAAAGGAACCACAAACCTTAATGTTAAGATTGGTGATCTGTGCACGCAACAGAAATTTGTCGTGGCTGATATTGGTATTGACGGAATTCTAGGACTTGACTTCATGAAAAATCATGTCTGCACAATTGACGTAGCCAATAGCTGTATTATTGTGGATGGGCGCGAGATTTCATTGATTCTGGAAGGTTCTATTGGTTGTTATAGAGTAGTGCTTGACGAGTCACTCAGTTTACCTCCCCGTGCCGAAGTAGTCACCCTTTGTCAGGTACAAACTTCTCAGGGAAAAGTGATGTCTGCTTTAGGTATTGGAATTATAGAACCTATTTCTAGTTTTATCAATTCTGATCGGGGTCTAACGGCCCGTACATTAACTGACAGTCCTGACAAAGTACCTGTTAGGATAATGAATTTGTACAATGACAAGCAAAACTTAAAAAGAGGGACAATTGTTGGTCAATATACGCCCGTGGTAAAGATATATGCGGGACAATCAGACCCTACAGAAGGGGATAGGGATGTTCCTGAGCACCTACGGAAGTTGTATGAACAGACAATACCGAGACTGAACAAAGATCAATGCAAGGTGCTAAAGCAATTTTTGGTAAAATATGAAGGATTATTTGCAAAAGACGACTTTGATTTGGGAAAAGCAGAGACGATTAAACATCGTATCAATACTGGGGATGCTCACGCTATTAAGCAAGCTCCAAGACGATTACCAGAACATATGAATACAGAGGTTGATAAGTATATTGGTTCTATGCTCGAAAAAGGGGTAATACGACCTTCAAAGAGTCCTTGGTCATCACCGGTAGTGCTTGTCAAAAAGAAAGACGGATCGACAAGGTTCTGCATAGATTACAGAAAAATAAATGAGTTGACGATTAAAGATGCTTAGCCTTTGCCACTCATTCAGGAAACATTAGACCATCTTTCAGGGGCAAAATGGTTCTCTACACTTGATTTATGTATGGGGTATTGGCAAGTAGCTGTTCACCCTGATGACGTACCTAAGACGGCATCTGCATCACGAAAGGGGTTATTTGAATTTTCTGTCATGTCCTTTGGTCTTTGCAATGCTCCGGCGACTTTCCAACGATTAATGGAGTCGGTTTTAAGGGGTTTGCAATTTGACATATGTTTGGTTTGTCTTGATGATATCATTGTGGTAGGAAGGTCATTTGAAAATATGATACATAATTTGTCAATGGTGTTTGATCGTCTTGTGCAGTCAGGAATGAAGTTGAAGGCAAAGAAATGTAATCTTTTTGCAGATAAGGTAGAATATTTGGGACATGTTGTATCCGAAAATGGTATTACTACAAGTGATGACAAAGTACAAGCAATTGTCAATTGCCCAGTTCCTCACAACGTAACCGAAGTCCGATCATTTCTAGGGCTATGCAGTTACTATCGTAGATTTGTTTCCAACTTTGCACTACTAGCAAATCCTCTCCATAAGTTGACCAAAAAGGGAAATGCATTTCAATGGAATAAAGATTGTCAAAAAGCTTTCAAAACTTTGAAGGAAGCTCTTGTTACTTCACATGTACTTGCTAATCCAGATTTTACACAGTCCTTTATTTTGGATACTGATGCAAGCGACCATTCAATTGGATCAGTTTTATCTCAGAATATTGACGGAATAGACAGAGTATGTGCTTATGCGAGTAGAACACTATCAAAATCTGAACGTAGATATTGTGTCACTCGCAAAGAATTATTGGCAGTGGTCCATTTCGTAAAGCACTTTAAGCATTACCTTTATGGGCGGAAGTTTCTGATACGGACAGACTATAGTTCCCTCAGATGGTTAATGCAGTTTTAAAATCCTCAGAACCAATTGGCGAGATGGCTGGAAATTTTGTCAGAGTTTGACTTCGAAATCCAGCATCGACCAGGAAGGAATCACAGTAATGCTGACGCTATGAGTAGAATTCCGTGTAAGCAATGCGGTTTTACATTTGACTGGGATGAATCAGATGATATAACCGGTCCGAACCATGCATTGTACACCCTTACAGGAAGTAGTGTGTCAATAAAAGATGTACAAGCTGGTGATCAGGATTTACAAAAATTAAAATCATGGTTGGAAAATAAGGCTAGGCCGAATTCAAAGGATGTTGAAGGTGAAAGTTACTATCTCAAATCACTGTACAATCAGTTTGATAGACTTTATTTGCTTGATGATATCATGTACCGACGTTGGGACAATTTGGAGGCAAAAACAGTTCAATATCAAGCACTTGTACCACTTAAAGAACGGCGTATGATACTCCAATACTGCCACGACGAGAGAACGTCAGGTCATCTGGGTACCAAGAAAACCTTAGAAAGAGTTAGGCTAAGGTACTATTGGCCTAAACTCCAAACAGCCAATACGTTACTGGTTGTGAGTTTTGTACTAAACGTAAAGGTGAAAACAAAACTAAGAGAGCCCCAATGAAGCTCGTGCAATCCAGCTATCCCATGGAGCGTATTGCTTTAGATATCTTAGGTGAACTCCCAGTAACAGAAGCTGGCAACAAGTATATTTTAGTAATTTCTGATTACTTTACGAAGTGGACGGAAAGTTTTCCCATGCAAAACATGGAAGCTAAGACCGTTGCCAATATTTTGGTTGATCAAGTAGTTACCAGGTTTGGCGTACCAGCTACAGTTCATTCGGACCAGGGTAGTCAATTCGAGAGCAATTTATTCCAGGAGATGTGTCGTTTATTAGGTATAAAGAAGACACATACGACCCCATACCATCCCCAATCGGATGGAATGGTGGAGCGATTCAACCGTACATTGAAAGAAAAAAGAGGAGTTACCGGTTCAGTTACGTGACAGAAGTCACCATGGAGCTATACAATACATGAATATAAATAATATAATAGAACATTTAACACATTACAAAAATATTTGATTGTAGTGCAATTACGATACCGACTTAGGACGGTCATTTAATTTGACAAAAGCCAAACAAATGGTGTGGTTAACCGGTTTACGGGCCCACCTTCCCACTCACCGTAACAGCAGAACAATCAAAAGACGTACATTTAAAAATTTATAAATAATCCTCCATGTAAAGAACAAGGGTCAACAGGTATCGCATATTGAGAGGTCATAAAAATATAAACACGTAAGGTATTGTAAAACACATAATGGTATAAAAATATATGCGACATCAACATGATAAACCGTGCTCTGCCAGTCTGAAAGCGAGATAAGACCCTAGATCTGTAGGAGTCCCGACTAACAGTCAGAGGGGACGAGGTTCAGGACCATGTCTCCTCTGAAAGAGGTTTGGACAAGGCCCGTCATATAGTCCCCACCGCCCTGTTAGTCAGCGTGCAACGTTCAAGTAAAAGTCTGCATAAGGCTGTAGAGGGGCCAAATACAAGACCTATAGTCTAGGTTGTTGATAATTTTGATGTTTAAATCTAAGAAAGGTGTAGATTTATCTCAAGTATTAGCTTTATTCAGTGTGAGCTCTGGTGGATATATTTCTGATATAAATTGTTCGAATTCAGGGTTGTCGATAACCAAAATGTCATCCAGATATCTGCAAGTATTATTAAATTTGTCAATGAGGTCAAAACGTTTTGATTTTTGAATAGAAACCATAAAATCCCTCTCATAACAAAAAAGAAATAAATCTGCTATCAGAGGCGCGCAGTTAGTACCCATAGGAATCCCAAATATTTGTTGATATATCTTGCCATCAAATTGCACAAAAATATTATTCATGAGAAAATCTAGTGCTTTACATAATTCCTTGCAAGTCCAGTATTTATATGAAGTATATTGTTTGTTGGAAAAGAATCCAGAGTTATTGGATGTACATATGTACGTTTTAGATTCTCTGTGAAAACACCATTTTATAAGAGACAGCAACTTGCTTTTAATCAAATCATGAGGCAGATTGACTGCAATGCTTAGTGCCTTTGTGAATGATAATCATAACGACTGGGACGAACAGTTGTCGTATGTTATGATGACGTATCGGTCTGCAACACACGAGACCACTGGGTATACGCCGAACGCTCTTATGTTGGGAAGAGATGTGTGTACCCATTTGGACATAATGTATGAAATGCCACCTCATATAAAACCTTTAATGCAAAACAAGTGGTGTTGGCTATTGCAGGAGCGCCTTGAAAACTCACATAGACATGTTAGGGTTTATGTTGAACGTTCTATGGCGAGGCAAAAGCATTACCACGACACAAAACTACACCGGGAAGCATATACTTCCGGAGACAGGGTATGCGTTTACTTTCCTAGAACGCAACCCGGGAAGCCACCAAAGTTCACTACTTATTGGAATGGCCCTTTTACAATCAAAAAGAAAATGTCAGATGTAACGTATTTGGTTGACTGTGGCAAGCGAGGTTCAGATCAAGTAATTCATGTAGACAGGATAAGACGTTTGCGACCACAGATATTAAGAGGGGAAAGTTCAGAAGACATGACGGTTAATGAATCAAAACAAAATGATGGAACTAACGCTAGCAGTAATTTGACATGTGACGAAGAATGTGATGACCCTGAAGTAGGTAGTCCTGTTAGATCATTTAGAAATCGTCGACCACCGACATGGTTAGTCGATTATGAAACTGAATTTTAATGCTTGTTCCTTTAATTTCAGCAAAAAAAAAAATGCTAAACACCAAGACAACGAAACACACTGGAGCTCAGAGGTGTCCGATGTGTTCCACTGTATGTATCTCCACTGAAGCATTCAAGAGTCATGTGGTTACTTGTGCTATGACAGTGTATAGCTGCGATGTCTGCGATTACAAGTTAAACAAACAAGCCAATGTGAAACGGCACTATAATCGCAACCATAAAAGACTTGTTCTTCCACTTACACCAGTGGGACGCAAAGACCAACAAGTGGTACCAGTAACATCAAACAAACCTGAGGAGGAATCGGACTGGCATGACCAAGATCCAGGTAACCTCATCACTGAAGATGTGGAGTCCTCTGATGATGATGCAGCATCCTCGGCTGATGAAAGTGAAAAGGAAGAGAGTGATTTACTGTTGGGACGCATAGTTCGCAGATCTACGAATCCTGCGCCCGTATTTTCTGGAAGACGGTCAATAGAAACGACGGCAACCGCCCCAAAACAACTGAAAGTAGCAGAGAACACAGCAGAATCCGTTGAAGATGATCAGCCACAAGTTAGTACCGCACATCAAAAAGATGACAACCATATTACACCAACTAAGAAGCGCACTGTGGTGGAAGCACAGGGGAATCCCGTGGCAACAGCGCAAAATACCATTGCAGTAGCACATAGATCTAGTGTCTCATGCCAAGTGGACAGAGACGAAACAAGTGAGGTGGGCATACAAACTATAAGTAAGGAAACAAGAGACGTTGGTACACAATGCGAACGCTATAGAAGACGGTCCAAAGAGGTGAAAATCACCAAGTACCAAGAGGGAGGAAAGTCGATTGAAATTGTCCAGGAAACTGAAGAATTTTACAACATGTAAATCTGGACTTTGTATATATGGATCAAGACTTTAACAGCTGGAGGCACCATGCTGTTCATAGACGATTTGTTTTACAGTTACTATTGTTTTGAGATATTTGTTTGTATGTTTGTTTTTATAGTATCACTTTTTATCTCCATAGTTACCATTGTTTTCTGCATTTTGAATAAATAATTTTGTTCTTCATTATTGTTTTACATTCGAAGAAGAATGTTATCGGAGGCGTGGGTAGTGTAACAAAATACGATCTGATTCATAACTCTGTTTGATAATTATACACATGTGTACAGTTAAGGGCCAAAAGACATTGATGCAAATATTGGAATCGTCCAACCTGACCCCTTAATTCTAAAATGGAACAATCAGATTGTATATAACGCAACCAGCTTCGGATATATGGATTATTATCGTTGTATGCGGAGGTGAGGGAAGAAGCTAAGCATAGGGGTGCCTTCCAGGTATAGAAAATAAAGTTATAATAAATACGTTCTCTTACATGGTAGAAGGCCCGAACAGAGCCGAAGCCCGAACAGAGCTATATTACCATTGTAAAGAGAGGCTGATTTGGTAGACATAAAGTCCAAGGTACTGATATATGGCACGTCAGTAAAGTGGTAAGTCAGCAAGGCTCGTCACCGTGTGACGGGACAATCGAAAGGTCAACAAGTGTGTGGCGCGTCAAATTAATTTGGCACGACAGTTTGTAAGGCTCGACACAACAGTATAGATACGTCGTGCACTGGCACGCCAGCTCTCCCCCAGGAATTCATATTCATGTTTGTAAATAGTTTATTTTGTTTTCACCAATCATTTGATGTATATATATAATTTGATTTTTATAACTATTAATATTAACAGACAGATAGTCTTAAGGAAATTTTTATATCTTTATCCATTGTGTGTATATTCTGTGTAAATTCAGAGGCGAACCATCGACGTGATCCGCTTAGGAACAAAGCTCAGACAAATACATGTTACAATACCAAGGAACTTTGTAATTTTGGTAAATTTTTAAAGAATGCTTTTAAAATGAGAAGTACTATAAGTTAAATTTCATAGCTATATATTATACATGTATTATATCTACTATATTCCATATAAAAATTTATAGAAGTTTATTGTGATATTTCTATTTATTGCGTTGACCTCGACATTATATTATATTATTGTTGAGTTTTATATATTGTACAATGTATATCTATAAGCTGTACAGCTTTTGATTAATAAACAATACAATACATATTGTAAGTATGTACTTCATGATCCTTTGATATCTTACCGTCTTCTTGACTCCTGTTAATGTATATCTGATCTGCATATTCTTGTTATTGGTCATTTTAATACAAAAAATTAAAAAGAAAAAACAAAGCAATTATGAGCTTTATTGTCAAAATCCATCATTATTTAGTGGATAGTTCAATTACATAGAAGACGACATAATCATTATATGGATTTGGGACGGGCATTTTTGACTACATGTATACACTTGTCAGTCCTTCTTCTTCCCGTAACTTGGCGCAAGTACAGTCCACCTTTGCTTCATTTACTCGAGTAAGTAAGGACTATCGTTGACCTACATGTGTTATGTGAGCTTTTAGCCTCATGCGTCATTCTGGGTATGGTATCAAAGAATGAAATGTTCTATATTTATTAAATATTGATCTATGTCTATGTTTAATACGTCTGAAAACATTTTAAAAGGGGGGAGTTGAAGGAATCAGATGGAAATATGGTTAATTTTTCTGTGGTTTAGGAATCAAAATTTGTTTTTTAACTTGATTTTATCAGATACGTGTGGTTTCGGGGGTGTTATAAAGGAAGGGAGGAGCGAGCCCTAATATTCCCACCTTCCCTGACGTGTCTGCCTGTCATTGCTGGTAAAGAGTCCATTTTTCAAGAGATACAGCAGAAAATGATCAGGTCACAACTCTTTTTGAGTAAATGTGATTTTGTTCAGTGTAAGGATGTGGCTTACAGAATGAAAATCGTTGTGTTTTAATTGTGTTTGTGTTCGTCTACATAATTCATAGTAAATAAATAAGTGAAGGTTATACCTTTGTTTCAATTTTATTAGCTCTTCTGACCAGAGATTACAAAAGCTTATGCGATACCATTGTCGTCCGTCCGTGTGTCCATCCGTAAACAATCTGTTCAGTGGTTATTGCTGCTCCTCTGAGATTTGATTTTGTTCTAGTAGTATTCCCTATATGATCTAGTGAATGGATAATTTTAAACCTCAGCTCAGCCGGAAATTCCCCCTAATTTACATGGCTCAGATTTACTTTCATCATCCAATGAAATTTCGTGTTATTTATATTTTGCATTAATTAGAATTATGTATCACAATGATGAAAGAAAGTGGTATTGTTATTTCATTACCGGTAACTAGAGCGGAAGCTGAACACTTTGTTGATACAGTAGATTTGTATTTCTCCTGACTAATCGCAGTGAACTTCCTTGTTCCTGAGCGACTTAAATTACAATATCTCTATGTTTATTTATTTTTATTATTTTAGATATGAGAACAATTGGATGTTATGTGAACAGAGTACTTTTAAATTTTTCAATGAATTGGGTTTTTACAACGATAAAATGTTCAAGCTGAAGCAAACAATCCTTAGTTATTTTTTTTTGGGGGGGGGGGGTTGTTTGTTAAATTACACCAAAATTATTTTACTTATATAGTGAACGCATCTGCCTGATATAACACACAGAAATTCTTGTCTGAGCAATGGACTCACCTAAAGCAGACATGGATATTGTACCTGCTAACGTTTACCGTAACACGGCACTTCAGGTTCTTACTCTCCCATTCCCTGTGGCCATTACTCGAAACTAGGACCTCTTAGTTATGAGCCAAACACGATACCAACAGGGCTGCACCAGCTCAGTCTGGGTCATGAAGCAAACACTCTACCGACAGAGATGTAGCAACTCAGGGAGCGGATTATAGTGTGGTTTGTCATCAGTCTGGGTCATGAGCCAAACACGCTACCGACAAGGCTGTAGCAGCTCAGGGAGGGGGTTATAGCGTGGTTTGTCATCAGTCTGGATCATGAGCCAAACACGCTACCGACAGGGCTGCAGCAGCTCAGGGAGCGGGTTATAGTGTGGTTTGTCATCAGCCTGGGTCATGAGACAAACATGCTACAGACAGGGCTGCAGCAGCTCAGGGAGTGGGTTATAGTGTGGTTTGTCATCAGTCTGGGTCATGAGCCAAACACGCTACCGACAAGGCTGTAGCAGCTCAGAGAGCGGGTTATAGTGTGGTTTGTCATCAGTCTGGGTCATGAGCCAAACACGCTACCGACAAGACTATGGCAGCTCAGGGAGCGGGTTATAGTGTGGTTTGTCATCAGTCTGGGTCATGAGACAAACATGCTACCGACATGGCTGTAGCAGCTCAGGGAGCGGGTTATAATCTGGTTTGTCATCAGTCTGGGTCATGAGCCAAACACGCTACCGACAGGGCGGTAGCAGCTCAGGTAGTGGGTTATAGTGTGGTTTGTCATCAGTCTGGGTCATGAGCCAAACACGCTACCGACAAGGCTGTAGCAGCTCAGGGAGCGGGTTATAGTGTGGTTTGTCATCAGTCTGGGTTATGAGCCAAACACGCTAACGACAGGGATGTAGCAGCTCAGGGAGCGGGATATAGTGTGGTTTGTCAGTCTGGGTTATGAGACAAACATGCTACCGACAGGGCGGTACCAGCTCAGGGAGTGGGTTATAGTGTCGTTTGTCATCGGCCTCGGTTATGAGCCAAACACGCTACCGACAGAGCTGTAGCAGCTCAGAGAGTGGGTTATAGTGTGGTTTCTCATCAGTCTGGGTCATGAGCCGAACACGCTACCGACAGGGATGTAGCAGCTCAGGGAACGGGTTATAGTGTGGTTTGTCAGCAGTCTGGATCCTGAGACAAACACGCTACTGACAAGGCTATAGCAGCTCAGGGAGCGGGTTATAGTGTGCGTTGTCATCAGTCTGGGTCATGAACCAAACACGCTACCGACAAGGCTGTGGCAGCTCAGGGAGCGGGTTATAGTGTGGTTTGTCATCAGTCTGGGTCATGAGACAAACATGCTACCGACATGGCTGTAGCAGCTCAGGGAGCGGGTTATAATCTGGTTTGTCATCAGTCTGGGTCATCAGCCAAACACGCTACCGACAGGGCGGTAGCAGCTCAGGGAGTTGGTTATAGTGTGGTTTGTCATCAGTCTGGGTCATGAGCCAAACACGCTACCGACCTGGCTGTAGCTCAGGGAGCGCGGTATAGTGTGGTTTGTCATCAGTCTGGGTCATGAGCCAAACACGCTACCGACAAGTTCTGTGGCAGCTCAGGGAGCGGGTTATAGTGTGGTTTGTCATCAGTCTGGCTGAGACAAACATGCTACCGACAAGGCTGTAGCAGCTCAGGGAGCGGGTTATAATCTGGCTTGTCATCAGTCTGGGTCATGAGCCAAACACGCTACCGACAGGGCGGAAGCAGCTCATGGAGCGGGTTAAAGTGTGGTTTTTCACAAGTCTGGGTCATGAGCCAAACACGCTAACGACAGGGATGTAGCAGCTCAGGGAGCGGGTTATAATCTGGTTTGTCATCAGTCTGGGTCATGAGCCAAACACGCTACCGACAGGGCGGTAGCAGCTCAGGGAGCGGGTTAAAGTGTGGTTTGTCATCAGTCTGGGTCATGAGCCAAACATGCTACCGACAGGGCGGTACCAGCTCAGGGAGCGGGTTATAGTGTCGTTTGTCATCGGCCTCGGTTATGAGCCAAAAACGTTACCGACAGGGCTGCAGCAGCTCAGGGAGTGGGTTATAGTATGGTTTGTCATCAGTCTGGGTCATGAGCCAAACACTCTACCGACAAGGCTGTAGCAGCTCAGAGAGCGGGTTATAGTGTAGTTGTCATCAGTCTGGGTCATGAGACAAACATGCTACCGACATGGCTGTAGCAGCTCAGGGAGCGGGTTATAATCTGGTTTGTCATCAGTCTGGGTCATGAGCCAAACACGCTACCGACAGGGCGGTAGCAGCTCAGGGAGTGGGTTATAGTGTGGTTTGTCATCAGTCTGGGTCATGAGCCAAACACGCTACCGACAAGGCTATGGCACTTCAGGAAGCGGGTTATAGTGTGGTTTGTCATCAGTCTGGGTCATGAGACAAACATGCTACCGACATGGCTGTAGCAGCTAGGGAGCGGGTTATAATCTGGTTTGTCATCAGTCTGGGTCATGAGCGAAACACGCTACCGACAGGGCGGTAGCAGCTCAGGGAGCGGGTTATAGTGTGGTTTGTCATCAGTCTGGGTCATGAGCCAAACACGCTACCGACAGAGCTGTAGCTCAGGGAGCGGGTTGTAGTGTGCTTTGTAATCGGCCTCGGTTATGAGCCAAACACGTTACCGACAGAGCTGTAGCAGCTCAGAGAGTGGGTTATAGTGTGGTCTCTCATCAGTCTGGGTCATGAGCCGAACACGCTACCGACAGGGATGTAGCAGCTCAGGGAACGGTTTATAGTGTGGTTTGTCAGCAGTCTGGATCATGAGACAAACACGCTACTGACAAGGCTATAACAGCTTAGGGAGCGGGTTATAGCGTGGTTTGTCATCAGTCTGGATCATGAGCCAAACACGCTACCGACAGGGCTGCAGCAGCTCAGGGAGCGGGTTATAGTGTGGTTTGTCATCAGTCTGGGTCATGAGACAAACATGCTACAGACAGGGCTGCAGCAGCTTAGGGAGTGGGTTATAGTGTGGTTTCTCATCAGTCTGGGTCATGAGCCAAACACGCTACCGACAAGGCTGTGGCAGCTCAGGGAGCGAGTTATAGTGTGCTTTGTCATCAGTCTGGGTCATGAGACAAACATGCTACCGACATGGCTGTAGCAGCTCAGGGAGCGGGTTATAATCTGGTTTGTCATCAGTCTGGGTCATGAGCCAAACACGCTACCGACAGGGCGGTAGCAGCTCAGGGAGTTGGTTATAGTGTGGTTTGTCATCAGTCTGGGTCATGAGCCAAACACGCTACCGACCTGGCTGTAGCTCAGGGAGCGCGGTATAGTGTGGTTTGTCATCAGTCTGGGTCATGAGCCAAACACGCTACCGACAAGTTCTGTGGCAGCTCAGGGAGCGGGTTATAGTGTGGTTTGTCATCAGTCTGGCTGAGACAAACATGCTACCGACATGACTGTAGCAGCTCAGGGAGCGGGTTATAATCTGGTTTGTCATCAGTCTGGGTCATGAGCCAAACACGCTACCGACAGGGCGGTAGCAGCTCAGGGAGCGGGTTAAAGTGTGGTTTGTCATCAGTCTGGGTCATGAGCCAAACACGCTAACGACAGGGATGTAGCAGCTCAGGAGCGGGTTATAGTGTGGTTTGTCATTAGTCTGGGTTATGAGACAAACATGCTACCGACAGGGCGGTACCAGCTCAGGGAGCGGGTTATAGTGTCGTTTGTCATCGGCCTCGGTTATGAGCCAAAAACGTTACCGACAGGGCTGCAGCAGCTCAGGGAGTGGGTTATAGTGTAGTTTGTCATCAGTCTGCGTCATCAGCCAAACACGCTACCGACAGGGCTGTAGCTCAGGGAGCGGGTTATAGTGTGGTTTGTCATCAGTCTGGGTCATGAGCCAAACACGCTACCGACAAGGCTGTAGCAGCTCAGAGAGTGGGTTATAGTGTGGTTTGTCATCAGTCTGGGTCATGAGCCAAACACGCTACCGACAAGTTCTGTGGCAGCTCAGGGAGCGGGTTATAGTGTGGTTTGTCATCAGTCTGGGTTATGAGACAAACATGCTACCGACAGGGCGGTACCAGCTCAGGGAGCGGGTTATAGTGTCGTTTGTCATCGGCCTCGGTTATGAGCCAAACACGCTACCGACAGAGCTGTAGCAGCTCAGAGAGTGGGTTATAGTGTGGTCTCTCATCAGTCTGGGTCATGAGCCGAACACGCTACCGACAGGGATGTAGCAGCTCAGGGAACGGTTTATAGTGTGGTTTGTCAGCAGTCTGGATCATGAGACAAACACGCTACTGACAAGGCTATAACAGCTCAGGGAGCGGGTTATAGCGTGGTTTGACATCAGTCTGGATCATGAGCCAAACACGCTACCGACAGGGCTGCAGCAGCTCAGGGAGCGGGTTATAGTGTGGTTTGTCATCAGTCTCGGTCATGAGCCAAACACACTACCGACAAGGCTGTGGCAGCTCAGGGAGCGGGTTATAGTGTGGTTTGTCATAAGTCTGGGTCATGAGACAAACATGCTACCGACATGGCTGTAGCAGCTCAGGGAGTGGGTTATAATCTGGTTTGTTATCAGTCTGGGTCATGAGCCAAACACGCTACCGACAGGGCGGTAACAGCTCAGGGAGTTGGTTATAGTGTGGTTTGTCATCAGTCTGGGTCATGAGCCAAACACGCTACCGACCTGGCTGTAGCTCAGGAAGCGCGGTATAGTGTGGTTTGTCATCAGTCTGGGTCATGAGCCAAACACGCTACCGACAAGACTATGGCAGCTCAGGGAGCGGGTTATAGTGTGGTTTGTCATCAGTCTGGCTGACACAAACATGCTACCGACATGACTGTAGCAGCTCAGGGAGCGGGTTATAATCTGGTTTGTCATCAGTCTGGGTCATGAGCCAAACACACTACCGACAGGGCGGTAGCAGCTCAGGGAGCGGGTTAAAGTGTGGTTTGTCATCAGTCTGGGTCATGAGCCAAACACGCTAACGACAGGGATGTAGCAGCTCAGGGAGCGGGTTATAGTGTGGTTTGTCATCAGTCTGCGTTATGAGACAAATATGCTACCGACAGGGCGGTACCAGCTCAGGGAGCGGGTTATAGTGTCGTTTGTCATCGGCTTCGGTTATGAGCCAAAAACGTTACCGACAGGGCTGCAGCAGCTCAGGGAGCGGGTTATAGTGTGGTTTGTCATCAGTCTGGGTCATGAGACAAACATGCTACAGACAGGGCTGCAGCAGCTTAGGGAGTGGGTTATAGTGTGGTTTCTCATCAGTCTGGGTCATGAGCCAAACACGCTACCGACAAGGCTGTGGCAGCTCAGGGAGCAGGTTATAGTGTGGTTTGTCATCAGTCTGGGTCATGAGACAAACATGCTACCGACATGGCTGTAGCAGCTCAGGGAGCGGGTTATAATCTGGTTTGTCATCAGTCTGGGTCATGAGCCAAACACGCTACCGACCTGGCTGTAGCTCAGGGAGCGCGGTATAGTGTGGTTTGTCATCAGTCTGGGTCATGAGCCAAACACGCTACCGACAAGTTCTGTGGCAGATAAGGGAGCGGGTTATAGTGTGGTTTGTCATCAGTCTGGCTGACACAAACATGCTACCGACATGACTGTAGCAGCTCAGGGAGCGGGTTATAATCTGGTTTGTCATCAGTCCGGGTCATGAGCCAAACACGCTACCGACAGGGCGGTAGCAGCTCAGGGAGCGGGTTAAAGTGTGGTTTGTCATCAGTCTGGGTCATGAGCCAAACACGCTAACGACAGGGATGTAGCAGCTCAGGGAGCGGGTTATAGTGTGGTTTGTCATCAGCCTGGGTTATGAGACAAATATGCTACCGACAGGGCGGTACCAGCTCAGGGAGCGGGTTATAGTGTCGTTTGTCATCGGCTTCGGTTATGAGCCAAAAACGTTACCGAAAGGGCTGCAGCAGCTCAGGGAGTGGGTTATAGTGTGGTTTGTCATCAGTCTGGGTCATGAGCCAAACACGCTACCGACAGGGCGGTAGCAGCTCAGGGAGTGGGTTATAGTGTGGTTTGTCATCAGTCTGGGTCATGAGCCAAACACGCTACCGACAGGGCTGTAGCTCAGGGAGCGGGTTATAGTGTGGTTTGTCATCAGTCTGGGTCATGAGCCAAACACGCTACCGACAAGGCTGTAGCAGCTCAGAGAGTGGGTTATAGTGTGGTTTGTCATTTGTCTGGGTCATGAGCCAAACACGCTACCGACAAGTTCTGTGGCAGCTCAGGGAGCGGGTTATAGTGTGGTTTGTCATCAGTCTGGGTCATGAGACAAACATGCTACCGACATGGCTGTAGCAGCTCAGGGAGCGGGTTATAATCTGGTTTGTCATCCGTCTGGGTCATGAACCAAACACGCTACCGACAGGGCGGTAGCAGCTCAGGGAGTGGGTTATAGTGTGGTTTGTCATCAGTCTGGGTCATGAGCCAAACACGCTACCGACCTGGTTGTAGTTCAGGGAGCGGGTTATAGTGTGGTTTGTCATCAGTCTGGGTCATGAGCCAAACACGCTACCGACAAGGCTGTAGCAGCTCAGAGAGTGGGTTATAGTGTGGTTTGTCATCAGTCTGGGTCATGAGCCAAACACGCTACCGACAAGTTCTGTGGCAGCTCAGGGAGCGGGTTATAGTGTGGTTTGTCATCAGTCTGGGTCATGAGACAAACATGCTACCGACATGGCTGTAGCAGCTCAGGGAGCGGGTTATAATCTGGTTTGTCATCCGTCTGGGTCATGAACCAAACACGCTACCGACAGGGCGGTAGCAGCTCAGGGAGTGGGTTATAGTGTGGTTTGTCATCAGTCTGGGTCATGAGCCAAACACGCTACCGACCTGGCTGTAGTTCAGGGAGCGGGTTATAGTGTGGTTTGTCATCAGTCTGGGTCATGAGCCAAACACGCTACCGACAAGGCTGTAGCAGCTCAGAGAGTGGGTTATAGTGTGGTTTGTCATCAGTCTGGGTCATGAGCCAAACACGCTACCGACAAGTTCTGTGGCAGCTCAGGGAGCGGGTTATAGTGTGGTTTGTCATCAGTCTGGCTGACACAAACATGCTACCGACATGACTGTAGCAGCTCAGGGAGCGGGTTATAATCTGGTTTGTCATCAGTCTGGGTCATGAGCCAAACACGCTACCGACAGGGCGGTAGCAGCTCAGGGAGCGGGTTAAAGTGTGGTTTGTCATCAGTCTGGGTCATGAGCCAAACACGCTAACGACAGGGATGTAGCAGCTCAGGGAGCGGGTTATAGTGTGGTTTGTCATCAGTCTGGGTTATGAGACAAATATGCTACCGACAGGGCGGTACCAGCTCAGGGAGCGGGTTATAGTGTCGTTTGTCATCGGCTTCGGTTATGAGCCAAAAACGTTACCGACAGGGCTGCAGCAGCTCAGGGAGTGGGTTATAGTGTGGTTTGTCATCAGTCTGGGTCATGAGACAAACATGCTACAGACAGGGCTGCAGCAGCTTAGGGAGTGGGTTATAGTGTGGTTTCTCATCAGTCTGGGTCATGAGCCAAACACGCTACCGACAAGGCTATGGCAGCTCAGGGAGCGGGTTATAGTGTGGTTTGTCATCAGTCTGGGTCATGAGACAAACATGCTACCGACATGGCTGTAGCAGCTCAGGGAGCGGGTTATAATCTGGTTTGTCATCAGTCTGGGTCATGAGCCAAACACGCTACCGACCTGGCTGTAGCTCAGGGAGCGCGGTATAGTGTGGTTTGTCATCAGTCTGGGTCATGAGCCAAACACGCTACCGACAAGTTCTGTGGCAGCTCAGGGAGCGGGTTATAGTGTGGTTTGTCATCAGTCTGGCTGACACAAACATGCTACCGACATGACTGTAGCAGCTCAGGGAGCGGGTTATAATCTGGTTTGTCATCAGTCTGGGTCATGAGCCAAACACGCTACCGACAGGGCGGTAGCAGCTCAGGGAGCGGGTTAAAGTGTGGTTTGTCATCAGTCTGGGTCATGAGCCAAACACGCTAACGACAGGGATGTAGCAGCTCAGGGAGCGGGTTATAGTGTGGTTTGTCATCAGTCTGGGTTATGAGACAAATATGCTACCGACAGGGCGGTACCAGCTCAGGGAGCGGGTTATAGTGTCGTTTGTCATCGGCTTCGGTTATGAGCCAAAAACGTTACCGACAGGGCTGCAGCAGCTCAGGGAGTGGGTTATAGTGTGGTTTGTCATCAGTCTGGGTCATGAGCCAAACACGCTACCGACAGGGCGGTAGCAGCTCAGGGAGTGGGTTATAGTGTGGTTTGTCATCAGTCTGGGTCATGAGCCAAACACGCTACCGACAGGGCTGTAGCTCAGGGAGCGGGTTATAGTGTGGTTTGTCATCAGTCTGGGTCATGAGCCAAACACGCTACCGACAAGGCTGTAGCAGCTCAGAGAGTGGGTTATAGTGTGGTTTGTCATTTGTCTGGGTCATCAGCCAAACACGCTACCGACAAGTTCTGTGGCAGCTCAGGGAGCGGGTGATAGTGTGGTTTGTCATCAGTCTGGGTCATGAGACAAACATGCTACCGACATGGCTGTAGCAGCTCAGGGAGTGGGTTATAATCTGGTTTGTCATCCGTCTAGGTCATGAACCAAACACGCTACCGACAGGGCGGTAGCAGCTCAGGGAGTGGGTTATAGTGTGGTTTGTCATCAGTCTGGGTCATGAGCCAAACACGCTATCGACCTGGCTGTAGTTCAGGGAGCGGGTTATAGTGTGGTTTGTCATCAGTCTGGGTCATGAGCCAAACACGCTACCGACAAGGCTGTAGCAGCTCAGAGAGTGGGTTATAGTGTGGTTTGTCATCAGTCTGGGTCATGAGCCAAACACGCTACCAACAAGTTCTGTGGCAGCTCAGGGAGCGGGTTATAGTGTGGTTTGTCATCAGTCTGGCTCATGAGAAAAACATGCTACCAACATGGCTGTAGCATCTCAGGGAGCGGGTTATAATCTGGTTTGTCATCAGTCTGGGTCATGAGCCAAACACGCTACCGACAGGGCGGTAGCAGCTCAGGGAGCGGGTTAAAGTGTGGTTTTTCATCAGTCTGGGTCATGAGCCAAACACGCTAACGACAGGGATGTAGCAGCTCAGGGAGCGGGTTATAGTGTGGTTTGTCATCAGTCTGGGTTATGAGACAAACATGCTACCGACAGGGCGGTACCAGCTCAGGGAGCGGGTTATAGTGTCGTTTGTCATCGGCTTCGGTTATGAGCCAAAAACGTTACCGACAGGGCTGCAGCAGCTCAGGGAGTGGGTTATAGTGTGGTTTGTCATCAGTCTGGGTCATGAGCCAAACACGCTACCGACAGGGCGGTAGCAGCTCAGGGAGTGGGTTATAGTGTGGTTTGTCATCAGTCTGGGTCATGAGCCAAACACGCTACCGACCTGGCTGTAGCTCAGGGAGCGGGTTATAGTGTGGTTTGTCATCAGTCTGGGTCATGAGCCAAACACGCTACCGACAAGGCTGTAGCAGCTCAGAGAGTGGGTTATAGTGTGGTTTGTCATTTGTCTGGGTCATGAGCCAAACACGCTACCGACAAGTTCTGTGGCAGCTCAGGGAGCGGGTTATAGTGTGGTTTGTCATCAGTCTGGGTCATGAGACAAACATGCTACCGACATGGCTGTAGCAGCTCAGGGAGCGGGTTATAATCTGGTTTGTCATCCGTCTGGGTCATGAGCCAAACACGCTACCGACAGGGCGGTAGCAGCTCAGGGAGTGGGTTATAGTGTGGTTTGTCATCAGTCTGGGTCATGAGCCAAACACGCTACCGACCTGGCTGTAGTTCAGGGAGCGGGTTATAGTGTGGTTTGTCATCAGTCTGGGTCATGAGCCAAACACGCTACCGACAAGGCTGTAGCAGCTCAGAGAGTGGGTTATAGTGTGGTTTGTCATCAGTCTGGGTCATGAGCCAAACACGCTACCAAGAAGTTCTGTGGCAGCTCAGGGAGCGGGTTATAGTGTGGTTTGTCATCAGTCTGGCTCATGAGAAAAACATGCTACCAACATGGCTGTATCATCTCAGGGAGCGGGTTATAATCTGGTTTGTCATCAGTCTGGGTCATGAGCCAAACACGCTACCGACAGGGCGGTAGCAGATCAGGGAGCGGGTTAAAGTGTGGTTTGTCATCAGTCTGGGTCATGAGCCAAACACGCTAACGACAGGGATGTAGCAGCTCAGGGAGCGGGTTATAGTGTGGTTTGTCATCAGTCTGGGTTATGAGACAAACATGCCACCGACAGGGCGGTACCAGCTCAGGGAGCGGGTTATAGTGTCGTTTGTTATCGGCCTCGGTTATGAGCCAAACACGTTACCGACAGAGCTGTAGCAGCTCAGAGAGTGGGTTATAGTGTGGTTTGTCATCAGTCTGGGTCATGAGCCGAACACGCTACCGACAGGGATGTAGCAGCTCAGGGAACGGGTTATAGTGTGGTTTGTCATCAGTCTGGGTCATGAGCCATTTACGCTACCGACAAAGCTGTAGCAGCTCAGGGAGCGGGTTATAGTGTGGTTTGTCATCAGTCTGGATCATGAGCCAAACACGCTACCGACATGGCTGTAGCAGCTCAGGGAGCGGGTTATAGTGTGGTTTGTCATCAGTCTGGGTCATGAGCCAAACACGCTACCGACAGAGCTGTAGCAGCTCAGGGAGCGGGTTATAGTGTGGTTTGTCATTTGTCTGGGTCATGATCCAAACACGCTACCGACAGAGCTGTAGCAGCTCAGGGAACGGGTTATAGTGTGGTTTGTCATCAGTCTGGGTCATGAGACAAACACGCTACCGACAGGGCTGTACCAGCTCAGGGAGTGGGTTATAGTGTGGTTTCTCATCAGTCTGGGTCATGAGACAAACATGCTATCGACAGGCTGTAGCAGCTCAGGGAGCGGGTTATAGTGTGGTTTGTCATTTGTCTGGGTCATGATCCAAACAACCTACCGACAAGGCTGTAGCAGCTCAGGGAGCGGGTTATAGTGTGGTTTGTCATCAGTCTGGATCATGAGCCAAACACGCTACCGACAAGGCTGTAGCAGCTCAGGGAATGGGTTACAGTGTGGTTTGTCATCAGTCTGGGTCATAAGACAAACACGCTACCGACAGAGCTGCAGCAGCTCAGGGAGCGGGTTATAGTGTGGTTTCTCATCAGTCTGGGTCATGAGCATTTCTGATAACGGGTTATAGCGTGGTTGTAGTCAGTCTGGCTGTATTAGTTTTATGTACACCTGCATGTTTTATGTACACCTGCATGTTTTATGTACACCTGCATGTTTTTGAGACCTCGTGATAAATGTATAATCGCCAGGATGTTCAAAATTAGAACTGCTTATAAAGTTTTCCAGTTGTTTTAAATTTGATAAGCAAAAAGCGAATTTGTAAAGTAATTGTATACGTAACTTATTTGTGTTATATTACTTATTTCATATACTACATATCAATATAACGCCCATAAATGATTTCATTTCAATGAAATAGTACGATGAAGTTCATCTAACGGTAAGCTTAAAGACATAGTTGATGTAATAAATCATGTGTTATGGATTTTTCACGCAAGTATATATCAAGTATAAGTGAAAATCATTTATTTCTGTTGAAACAACTAAATGTCATTGCTTTTTATCCATAGCATGATATCCATATCCATATTTGCTAACTGTAACACAAGAAATCTGATCGGACGCTTATATATAATACAATGTAGTTCGATTTATAGCTTGTATTCTTTGTTTTAGATGCGAATGTGACATAAAGAAAAAGCATTATCAAACAATATATTTCCTTTTTCCATTTATTTATTTATTTATTTATTTATCTATTTATTTATTTATTACTTTCTTTATATTATTCTATTTTAAATCAGAAAGACGATCCGTAATGATTCTTGAGTGAGGATGAATTTATAAGATAAGTAATTTCAACTGTAATCATCCCTTACAGAACACGACGTTCTTTAAACAATAGATGCATGTGTATCTTAAGAGAGATGGATTAAAGAAGACATGGGGAGCAAAATTAATGTTTCTCAATAATGTGAACTGTTTATTTATTTACGTATCAAAAAATTCGTTGTCATTTATCTATATATTCTTTTATATTCATTTATTTATTTATCTAAGACCAAACGTATAAAATATAATTAATACAAAAATATAAACATAAAGTGCAATTTCAAACCGGGCCATATGTACAGCGGGAGTGGGGGGTTTCTTTTTTTCTTTCTTTAAATCAAGTCCCGATGGAAATTTTATTGATTTTTCCCTAAATTTATCTAAATTTTAACCAAACATTGATCTTTTAGCATTATGCAAATGCGACCAAAATTCCTAAATGAAAAGGTACAGGCACCTTTGAAAAAAAAAACAAACAAACAAAACAAAACAAAACACCGATGTATCATAATTTCATCTTAAATATATTTTGTGGGATCATTTTGCATTTATTTGGCATAAATACCTACCTTTTTATATCCCCGTATCTTTCTTTGTATAAAGAACCTTAAAGCTTGATATATAGAATCGTCGGAAACCCGCGGTCGGTTTCTTTTCTCTTACCTATTAAGAGAAACATATGTACTCACGTCTCTGTGAACATCACCCTTTCCGGACATTCGTAACCTTGAACTTGTTCCACTGAAGATTTTGATTCTCCGAGAAGATATTTTTATGATTTAATGCATGAACATATCGAGCTTGACTTTTATGTTTAAAACTATAGAACTGAAACGTAGTACTAGGTACATTAAGTGGCTTTTCTTTTGTCTAGGTTTAACGAAGCCGGCGTGGCCTAGTGGTATCGCGCTGGACTCCTGATCGGGAGGCCGGGGTTCGATTCCCGCTCTGGCCATGGCGGTGTCCTGTCTTTCGGACAAGACAGTAAAAACCGAGGCCCCGTGTCGTGGTATGCATGGCACGTTAAAGATCCCTCACTGCTTCGGTCAACTTGCAAAGGTCAAAATTTGTATGCCCCGCATCAGGCAGATGCCGTCACCATATACGTGAAATATTCGTGGTGTGACGTTAAACAAAAATCAATCAATCAGTCTAGGTTTAACGTTGTCCCCTATTTCGTAACGCGACGTGTAAGTATGGAGACAAATATCCTCCTTGTACACATTGTCACAGTCCAGGGATTCAGATTCATAGAGATTCAGATCGGATCAGTATTGCAAACTAAACGCTGTTCAACCACAAGAAGACTAGTTCCTATTGAACAATAAATGTTTCTGGCTTCAATGTACTATTCAAATAAACACATTTTATACGCCAAAGGACTTCCACAAAGTACCACTGCATAGCGGCATACATGTAGTACGACTAAGGACTTTCACAAGAACCTCTGGCATAGAGGCATACATGTAGTACGCCAAGGGACTTCTACAACTACCCCTGGCATAGAGGCATACATGTGTTCGAGTTAGATAACATCAATAAAATTAATACTGAAATGTGAATGTTTATTCATTGGTATTTTAATGATTTAGAAAAT
This sequence comes from Pteria penguin, assembly GCA_035048485.1. Classification (NCBI taxonomy): domain Eukaryota; kingdom Metazoa; phylum Mollusca; class Bivalvia; order Pterioida; family Pteriidae; genus Pteria; species Pteria penguin. Next base: position 20,023,240 of record CM068580.1, on the reverse strand, counting down.
TTATATACATTACACTGTTATTTGCCATTATGTTAACACTGTGACAAAGTAAACGGAAATGACAACTCAAATGAAATTGGAACCTCCAGACTAGTCGGGGCGCGCCTGAAATCGGGATCAGGCGCGCCCGACTACCTCCAGACTACATGTATATTTCATTATATGTTTCTTACGTACTCAGTTACTGATTTGTTGTATTATTTAGTCAAGTCCGTACTTGTTACTGAGCACTAAGTGGTATAAATACCTGTAAATCTAATCTACATCAAACAACATGCTTTACGGGATGTATGTACAGTGATTAAAGCAACAATAACTTTCTATAGAAAATGAAAATAAGACATGGGCAAAAGTGGTAAGAGTTAGTTAATCTATTTGTATAGTGTATAAGAAATAATATTAACACAAATACATCGGTAGTAACGATATTGGTTTTGAATGTAGCATAATTTATTTTCATTAATTTTAGTAAACTCTGATTTTAAACAAACCATGTTTCAACATAACATACACAGACCCAAGAGGACTGAGGAGTATAAATCCCTCTCCTTTTGGTACACACGACTGTCGGTAACATATACTTTGAACAATTGTTGAAGGTATAACCGACCCTTTTCCCTTGAGAAACTTTTGGTAATGATTCGGTATCAAACAATGAACACGTTTGCAGCCACAATACAATAAATGACAAAATACACATCATAAGAATATCCGAGGACTAACAAGGGTAAAAGGTATGAAAATATATTCAACAACGAAATTCTGTCCTTCAAAGCAATATCAATAAAGTGAGCGAGTTGGAAATTGGCCAATGACAAAAACACTAATGAAAATGATATTTATTTTAAATCAACTTTATGTTACCACAATTATTCAGTCTCTAGCAATATTAACATACCCTAGCCCTTTCTCTATATTCAAATCATGTATTTTAGATAACCGATACCGGGCTGAAGTTTTATTCTGAATATAGTATAAATATAATGGGCAATGAAGTTCATTTCTAATTTGAGAAAATATTTGTAATTCTAGAGATGCCTATTGTGCTATTTGGAAAATGAATATAAAATTTTTTGTTTCTTTGTTTAAATTCCTTTTTCCTTATTCCACTTTATTTTCTCCTCTGTTCTTGTAAAAATGGCTGCTAATATCATTTCTAAAAATATATTTACTTCTACTTTCTAGTTATACAGTATATCCCACAGAGGGCTGTCACTGCATGCATGTATTTACCGGTGTGCGGCAGAATGGTTGACCCGAAAGTCTGATATTGAAAGGACGGTTTGACTAATTGCTTAGGTGCTACAATTGCAACTGTGTATACCTGAGTTGGAATGGAAGCGGATAAGATTGCATGTAATTCACTGTCACTGCCTTATAGACCTGATATATATGTCTCTCTTAATGTTTGTTTACTTCGCAATTCGTAGTATTAAGAACAAACGGTTGAACAATGGTTATACGTAGCACGTGCAACACGAAGTAATCCATTTCCAAATAAGTCCAACACTAATAAAACATATACAAGAGAAAACTGAAGACATCTGACAAAGCTGAATGACAAAAATCACCAAGGACATGCACATAAAACACGATCATAGTAGAATATACATGGAAAAACGACATTACAAAAAATATTCGATTGTAATTGTAATTGTAATTTTAATTGAAGTAACAAACGTCATTCAATTGGTGTGATTAACCGGTTTACGGGCGCAAAAGCAGCAAAATCAAAGGACACACATTTAAAATTTTGCAAGTACAAAAGTTTACACACTTTAGCTAGCTCCAATTGAGCAGGTACTCTTAGTGCATTAATTTAATGATTTGATAAAGTTTTATCCATAAGTCAATTTAAAAAATATATATGATACCATCGAGATTTATCAATACCCATGCTTTTATTTTAATGTGACGTATACTTGCCAACACACTGAAGATTGAATCCCCAACCTTTCTAATTGGTGTAGAAACCTTTTCTTTAAATATTCCTGGCCAATCCAAATCTAACTTATAATCAATGATTATGACTGCTGTCAATCTACACGACAACCAAACAATGAGGCATTATAAGAATTTGTACATGTATACTGAAAAAGGAACATGTATCTACATGTACAAATTGTGTATTTGATATAATATGTACAGATCATTGTAGGAAAGATATGGCGAATACGTAAACCAGATATAGTACATACAACTAAGCGGTGTATCACATGACTAGATGTAAAATATAAATGTCTTAGAGGTAAACACAAATCTGAGACCATTCTGAAAAATAATATAAAGAGGCAGCTGCTGTTGTCATTGTAAAACGTGACAAAATGTACGTGTAGTAGAAACGCTACCAACCTGCACTTTGTAGCATGATAGACATACTTGACAATCTAATGCAGAGATCTGAATGTATGACACAGTGACTTGAAGTATTGATATGTACAAATGGGAGAATAATATATACACATGGAAGTATGATACACACATTAGAGTTTGGTAACTCGACATGGCAGTTTCTACTTATGCGTTATACTTCCACGATTTCTTCCTCCGTATGAGGCTGTGGCTTATTTCCAAATGTAGATTTAGCCATTAAGATAGTGAAAGTGCTTTTTCTTTCTTTCTTATTTTTTTCTTTCTTTCATGTCTTTCTTTAGTTCTTTCTGTTATGTGTTTCTTTCTTTCTTATCAAGGGGTTAGAAAAGGACTACAAGTCTATATATCTATTTTCAGTTATCCATCTTTATGTAGCGGTACCATCTCAGGCAGTGCTGGCCGCTGTTGCTCTTGATCAAGAGAAAACCGCACACGTCTATTGGTTGATGAGATATCCGGCATATCTTCACAAACCGGTGTTGTCGGGAGACTAACTTGATATAAAGTCGTGCATGTTGAAGACACACTGTGTTTTCGGAATTCTCCTTTCTTGAAAACATTTGTCAGATGTTTAGAGTAAAATAATTCTACCTGAGTATGAACCTGAGATAAAAACACATTCAAATTACCAAAGTAGTGTCTCTATACATATTATTAAGATTTTTTTTCGTTTGAGAGATTTGCACCTTATAGAATTAAGATACAAATGCATTATTATATGAACTACACAAAATTTATCATAAAACATAGTTAAGTCCGCGCCAAATAGACACCATGTACTTGTACTGTCAATTAGATGGGGAGATCGGTCGTACAAAATTTCTGTATTTACTGCCTGTGGTGTGTCGTTATACAAGTGAATATTAATGGCTGGTTCTCTTACCTCTGATGTAGAAAAGCAAAATAGTATTGCCACTACTGCTCCCTGAAATGATCAAAATCGTCTAATGTTACAATGCATTATTTATCTTATCTCATTATCTTAAGATCTCAAGAAATCTGTTGTTTACTCTAACCAACCAGGAAAATTTGAATCAAATTTAAGATTCTGAAGCAACAATTTTTAAATTCATAAATGGGTTACTTAAAACTACTTTGAAGATCAATCCCACTATAATTTAAAGAAAGATTATATATTTGACAGCTTAAGGAATATGCAAAATATGATTTATGAAAAAAGTTGAGATGCACTCACTTTTAGGAGGGGGTTGCCAAAAGTTTGCGCCCCCAACCTGTCTGTAAAAATATCTGCGCATGTGTATTGATTCAATATGTATAGGCCAGTCTCTACGTCCTATGCTATTATGTAGGTGCATAGAATTTTACCTGTAACCCTCGTAGAATACGGTCACTGAACTGAAAAGGTCTGACATCGACGTGATCAGGCAATTGTATGTGCATAATGAACTGGATACCAAATAATGGAATCAGCATAAAGCAGCACTTCACCATCCGTCTAAGATAAATATTAAAATATCAAACAGATGGTAGGCGTTTGGACGTCATACGATATTTCTCAATGTAACTTCAGTGTATTGGAGTTCTTCTGAGTTTAATTAGAAAACAAACAAAATTACAGTTTAAAAACTATTTCAGATCTTTTATCAACATGCTTAATATGTGTGCTGTTGAGAAATTTGACTTCTCCATATATAAATACATATGGAATTTACACGATTTGACTCTTTCTACTGGGTATATGTGACGGGTGTTGCCAGCAAGCAGAAGATGCTCACTCTCCCCGGGCACCTGATCTCACTCCATCACAGGGGTTCACATATGCTCTTCAAGTAGACATATTTTGTTATTTTCCACTTGTTTTTCATTTTCACTGATTTTGTATGTCCTCTGGTTTCATGATTTTTAGATTTATGATTTGGATTTATCCATCATCTTTACATTGACAATTAATCTTTCATCTACTGAACTATATGTAATCTCACCTGAAATTACTAGGCTCATTTCGGTGAACTTGGATGTCGGCTTTGATAATTTTGAGAATATGGCATAGCAGTACAATATTAATCTGGAATATGATGCATATATCTCAATGACAGAAACACAGAAACATAAACCAATCAAAGTACTTACACTACTGGTAGCCGGGCTTTTAGTAACTGGTCAAGTAGCAAAAGATTAAATTGGAGTTAAAATACAGTTGATAACAAATGCAAGGAACGAAGAATTTACACATTTCATTACGGAAAAACAAATCTTAAGTAATAGTGAAATAAAGTTTATCATTGGTTAAGTTTGAAAAAATATCTCGTGAGGCATGGCATCTAACATCTGATAAAAACCATAGATTCATTACTTTTTTAAAAGTTACACTGCCCTCGTCATGCTTTATTCCCTTGAACATAACAGATATATCTGTCATCTCATATCACTATAGAGAGCAGAATTATGACCTTTCTTCCTGATTGGTGTATAGTCAAAACGGCCCAAAATTAAAACAACCCACACGAAAATAGGAATAATTTTATGCTAAAGGCAATTTCTTAAAATGTCAAATTATTTGCCCTCTTATTATCTGTATCAAGTATAATTTAAACACTAGGTGAAAAAAATTATTTTGAATTCAAAGTCGATATCCATTTTTAAAATATTACAAAGTTCGGCCGGTGTTGTAAAAAATTGGGCTGTTTTGGTGTGGGCCGTTTTGGTGTGGACCGTTTTTTCTTGGGCCGTTTTGACTACAACTCTCTGGATTAATTGTTTTAGTACAATTTCACTGGCATTGACAATCCATGGTCATTAAACCTACTCTGTTTAGCAGGATATTCTATTTATCCTTGATGAGTATTAAACCTACTCTGTTTATCATTGAAAAGTTCAACAGATCTACCATAGAAATTCAGCATATCTTGATAGTAACCGACGGTGCATGAAAAAAATTCAATTATCGCCTTATTTTCTTTTGTCAAAATTGCAAAAATTTGATGTTACGGAACAAATCCGAGAGAAAACCTGAAATGACACTTTGTTTATTTGTTTCCATTCATGAATAGGCGACATTAGAATAAACTACATCTTGATTACTACTTTGTTGGAAATGACGTCGATCTGAGAATAATGTCAGATATACTAATCAGCACAGGGAACAATACATGTACCAGTTGTCTTTCTGCCAAGCGATAAGGCAATGGGCAATACACAGCGCTATACCAATGTTTTTGTATGACGCTTGAATTAGAAACATGCTTCAATCGGCAAAATTAGACATAGGGAACCCCCTCATATACACATGTACACAAGTATTAGACCAGTTGGCAATGCTATGCCTGTCTAGATCTTAAAATATCTAGACAGTGACCATAACGAGACTGACTGAGGTTCAAGTAACGCGTTATCGGTAATTTTATATATCACTGGATTTCGGGGGGGGGGTTGTTTTTTCTATTCATTTAATCTAGAATCAACAAATATTGACAATTAATTACATCCTCAACTCCAGGAACTCCAATATATATATTGAGATATACGTGCCTGTCGACGCTAAACATCACGCCTCTCTCACAAATTACATTAAATACTGTATAATAATGCTGTGTATGCTACTGCAGACGAATTACATCTACACGCAGTGTGTACTGCTTGTTATCTGCCCATGCGGCCTGTGCTACAATTAACACTAACTGAAGTAGAAGAAGTCTCTCCAGAATGGCGGTGGTAACCTCTCTCTTCGCACAGCGGTATCAAGCAAGAGCAGGTATTTCAGTCTACACGAATATACATATGTGTATCTCTATTTGCAATGTTACATATAATTAATGATCCAATAAAGATTCAATACGTTCTGAATATTATAATGCTAGAAATTACATCAGAGATTATGTTTTAAAGCGCAAGAACACATTGAGTGTTTTTACATTTACATTTTACATTTTACATTTACGAGTAGAAAGTTGTAATATAAAATTCACTTTGTCTTACAAGTACACAAAGAAAATCTGGAATGATGATGATTAGGTCCTCTGTCTCTGGTAGAATCCAGCACCTATTAAGAAATTTGCCATAATAGCTCATTTTAGACACCTTCCAATTGATGACATCATTAGATTTAACAGATTGAATGGAAGTACGTGTATAACAAAGGTACATGATAGCTTGACATGGCAACCTCTTGAACATCGTGGCGCTATTCACGAATTGAACCTAGACTGTATGCATCTTAAGCCAAGCGCTTAACCACTACACCATGTAATTGTCTAACCCCCCCCCCCCCCCCCTCCCCTTGTTGGTTGGTTGGTTGATTAGTGATTTACGTCGCTTTCAACAATTTTTCAGTTATATCGCGACATTGAAGCAGGAGGTGACCAACCTCTTAAACATAGTGGCGCAACCCAGAAATCGAATCCGGATCGTCGGCGCCGCAAGCCAAGCGCTTAACCAATACACCACAACTACTACAACCCCTCCTTTTAATGAAACATAGTAAAATGTTAATGTATATGACAGAGAATAACATACATGTCACTGCCCGTGCTTTTTGAGATACGAATGCCATTTAGAATATACATAACAGAAGATAACATACATGTCATTGTCTGTGCTTTTTGAGATACGAATGCCAAAGAGAATGTATATAACAGAGAATAACATACATGTCATTGCCAGTGCTTTTTGAGATACGTATGCCAGTGAGAATGATGATCAGAATCATAGGGACACCTGTAAAATATATGTAGTGAGAATCTTGATATCATCTAAACTTGAATATTTTATGCAAAGAATTCAAATTACAATTGTTATTTCAAATTTCCCCAGGATTATTTCACCTATATAAAAGCAGTCTTTCGCAGGGAAGCATAGAAGAGGAAAAACACAAACCCTACGAAGATCCAATGGCACAATCTGATCAGGGATTTTATCCAGACGTACTTGATAGAGCTGAGAAGCCACAAGAAGCTCCAGTTTATCACTTTACTTTACTAGTCACAGAAGTTTGAGCTTTCCAATTTACATCTTTGTTATCCATTCAGGTAATACGTCCGGATAAACTTTCTAAGTCTAACTATTTTTTTAGTCTTGAACATCATTGTAAAAACATAATTGTCGAAATGCACATATGGTGCACTTATTTTACACACGTATATGGTTAAATATGTAGGATTGTCTTCAATGTAAAGATGATGGATAAATCCAAACCACAAGTCCAAAAATCATGAAACCATAGGACATACAAAATCAGTGAAAATGAAAAACAAATGGAAAATGACAAAATATGTCTACTTGAAGAGCATATGTGAACCCCTGTGATGGAGTGAGATCAGGTGCCCGGGGAGAGTGAGCATCTCCTGCTTGCTAGCAACACCCGTCACATATACCCCGTAGAAAGAGTCAAATCGTGTGAATTCCATATGTATCTATATATGGAGAAGTCGAAGTAGGTAACCTTCTAGTATAGAAGGTGTCAAATCTGTGTAAAGTGATCGGAATATTTATCCAAAAGTTTGAGAATAATATGTAGGAAGATTCTTTAAAATGGTTTACCCATTTTCAATCATATGTACATGTCAAATGAAATCGTTCTTTATGCCAGTTGTTGCTCACACTGTTAAAATTTTATACGTACCCCATCCTAAAAGATAATAAGGGCGGATGTTGGTTAGTTTTTTAAATGTCTTTGCTATAAGTCTTTGGAGAAAGAGAGCTTCGCACATCATCCAGAATTGCGTCGTAGAAGATGCATACCTCATCAAAACATAAATAACTTTACACAGGACCTGCACCAAAAATTATGATGTACTGAAGTTCTATATAACATTACATTGTTAATGATATTATATGATATCTGACATACTTATATTGAATTCTAAATCGTAAATCACACTTGTTTTTACAATTTTCAAAAAGCAGTACAAATAAACAATAAAAAATGTACTCTTATCAAAGCGAGTTTCATTTGTATTGATAATATATGTAAAATTAAGATAAAAAAAGCATCGGAAAACAATTACAAATCAATATTTCAGTGTTTTGAAACTGAATAACAAGAATACATAAATATTATTCATTTCAATTTAAATAACTTCATACTGATGAATGATTTCTTTCCAATATTTTTGAAACCGATGCTAGATATGTTGGACGAGCCTAATGTCTTTTGCACTTGTGTCGTCTTATAACTCACTGATTGCGACTTCGTCCTTTACATGTGTCTGACAATATGGTCACATAATAATGTTTTGAGTGTGGTTTTTTCATGTATGAAAAAGAAAGATAGATGTCTACCGTATCCTCCGAGATCATGCTACTCCAATTATGTGCTGCTGCCACTGCATGTGGTAAGCCCATGAGTGCGTCAGAAAGGACAGCCAAGATCGCTGTTATTATCAGTGACAAGAAAAAGTGAATGTGTATTCGTATCCGCTTCTGACGGCGCAGCTGTCTGTACAGATGTGTTAAAATGGGAAATGTTAAATGACAGAAATAAATCAATTTATATCATTTATGTACCTTAATACATCAAAATCAATATTTTGTGTCATAAATGTAAAATACGAAAGTAACTGGTGTCACATGACTATAACACTAACATAAATGTACCACAGTGGACATTCACAGTCCTCTGAAATTCAGAGGTGAGACCCGGTGCCCGGGAGTAGTGAGCGTCTCCTGTTTACATTTGTTGTGTGGATATTTCAAATTGTTCTGAGTTATGGGGCTTTAGTATGAGACATATTATTAGTACTCAACTTTTGTTTGGTCTTTTTGCCATCTAGAAATCTAAAACGCCGCAAGCGCTTGATCTGAATTTCATGAAATTAATAACATAATCTAGATTACACTCGACTATAGTGATGAAACAAAGTGTTACTCTAGTTTCGTAACATGGAACGGAAGATGAGTACTTAAGATTCTTATGAGATTATGAGATGTATCTTGACCTGATAAAAATCCACACACTAACCTCATCTGTAGTGAACTAATCACAATCAACTTCCTACTAGCTCAGCCACTCTACGTACATTATCCTTAAAGGTTGACTTTTTAACATGAGAACAACTTGAACACATGAAAAGTATTTTGTTATAACATTCGATCTTTCTCCATTTTGCGCGTTCACTCATGCTCCTTTTATGTACATGCTTTTTGGATTGTTTCCTATTTCATTTTCCTTTTAACTAGTTTTGTATGCCGGTCTATTTGGTTACATGGTTTCTTGACAACTGAGGTAGTTATATCCATCATGCCTCATTCCCTGTGTTGCTACCCTGTGGTCGGAATACAACCAAATCCGGCCTCTTTATACCCAGTTGTCCAGTTAGTCGGGTAGAAAAATTAAGGGGTAGAAAACCCATGTTTAGTTAAAACCAAACATGGACTCCATGTTTGGTTTTAACCAATCATATGGATGAGTATTTATGTTCTCTATCTGTTATGCCACAAATGAATTCTTCAAATTGATAGTTCGATTCGTAGAATTGTATTTTTTATATGACTATAGATCCAGAGAAAGAATGTCTTGATGGGGTCTTTCGGTATGCAGAAGAATTAATGACAAAATGTAATGGACCCTTTCTCAGCGTTTATTTCTGTACAGATTTATTTTTTTCAAATTTACATGCTAACAATTGATAATTCAAGAAAATATTGAGACAGACAGACAGACAGACAGACAGACAGACAGACAGACAGATAGATAGATAGATAGATAGATAGATAGATAGATAGATAGATAGATAGATAGATAGATAGATAGATAGATAGATAAACATACCTTATTATTATGAATATTGCACAGGCAGGGACGAGAAACACCAGACTAATACTGTTGCATATGATGCTTGTATAAAATAAAAACCGAAAGTACTCAATGTCGCTACCCTACGGAAAAAATACAATGTAGAATTTAAATTTCTATCAACATAAATTAGATTAATGTTTTTACATTTTATATCATTGAAACTGTATTCAGTGATACAAATATGTAAATAATATGGAGAAAACATGCTGTAAAATAAAAAGAAAAGAAATTGTTATCTTCAATGTTATTCTACTCACCACTATAAGTAAAACTCACACGGCATAGTATGCAAAATCTTTAACTGAAAAGCTTGCTTTTGTTTCTTAACTTCGTAATTCAAATTATGTTATGATCTCTTTCTCGTAACCAGTGGCATTAAACATTACAAATAATTAAATGATAGAATATATATAAATAACATTACACACACACACACACACCTACACACACACACACACACACACACGCTCTCTCTCTCTCTCTCTCTCTCTCTCTCTCTCTCTCTCTCTCTCTTACTGATACATACACTTTTTTGTCGTTGAGACTTTGAACATGCACTGTAATTCCTCCAAATATCTCGGTTTTCAATGTAATACCAAGATCCGTTCAAGTGACAGTAACGCGATGCAAACTCTAAAATCGAATATAACTGATTATGTATATTGATATTAAACTAAATACTATTATCAGGAACCCGTCTTTATTGATATCTAAACAATTTTGTACATCATGTTTGATTTGTCACTAACACACGAACTCTTGTAAAACATTACCTGAATAGTCAGTATTATCTGTATTGTATAAGCGCACTGCTAAGTATCTATTCTATGTGTACTCACTCATGGTTGAATAAGATATTGATTCTAATTCATCATTTATTTCTTTACCATATAGAAAGAAATTTTGGATTTGTTTTTCCATACTATCTCCATAGCCACTGTATGTGCTAACTACTAACATTTTTTTTTAATTGTATCCTCAGTCATATTATCATAAAATATTACTTTTCATGAGATTGTTGATTACTTACACACGTATGAACTGTATTGTAAATCACAATTGAATCATTATCTTTTCTTATTGTTCTCTAATAGGAAATTGGAGTTGTTTCATAAATATGATTACATTCCCTAATTTTCCCGTTTGACAATTATTAATGTTGGATAGTTAATATATGGTTTTATATTTTGTTGTGTAGAAAACGTCATTATGTTTTCCTAATCTTAATAAACATTAAAGTATGAACATTTCTGATATCATTGTAATAGCATATTATCTACAGTAATAATTATACAATATTTTTACATTAAAATCTAAATTAATCTACCGTCATTTAAAATACATATTTTATCAAGACATAATAATAACAACACATTTGACGAGTTCAAATAGAAAAATAAAATGCAAAATTAAGAAAAAATATGTTGTACTCTATTAATTTTCCTTTGTTTCATGTAATATCTCATATCATAAGTGTATATCTGCATGCCCGACATTAGTCAAGTGTTCTTGGTATTACATTTAAAAGAAAAGGAAATAATACATGTGTCAAACAATACCTTGTAAGGAATGTTTTTCGAACGAAGAAGGACAGCTGGCATTGATTAGCGATGTCTTATTGAATTCTTTATACCTGACACAACATTTCTCAGCTGCAGTACAACAATTTATCCATAATCTACATTTCTTCTCTCCTATTTCCTGACAAACGCTGGACACAGTGTTGGCATCGTTTATATTAGCTAATGTCCCACCAAGTCTGCTTCCATTCCTAGGAATAATTTTCCATGACGTCCTATCAGCATAGAGTGCCTCTCTATTCTCAAAGAGAGAGTGAAAACACGCAAAACATGTAACCAAATTGTAATATATCCCTGAGGGCTTACTACAATTTACCAGCATAGTTGATAAAACCCCTTCTGCACAGGAATATTATAATGTTTCCAAACTACTAAGATTGATCCTTTGTAGCTGTGATAATTCGATCATAAAGAGTCCTCCCTTTCCTTCCCGAAATCTCATAAACATCCGTTTTAATGTTTAGAAAAATCCACACTGTTCCGTTAGCATGATGTGTTTTCAACCGAAGTCCTCAACGCATCGCGTAACACGAGGTCACTCGCCCACCCAATGAAGATACTTGAGAGTTTATATTACGTCTAACCACCATGTTATCATGACAATCAGAGTCAATCGTTGTTACTGCATTCTAAAGTGTAAATAACCTAGATAGAACCTTTTTTGGCATTTTACAACGAAGCACTTGTTAATACTGTGATTTGTGTGGATATGACCCAGTGCGAGACCTGCATATTAAGGTATTATAGAGAAATTGCTCAACTTGTTCTGGAGTCGTATACACGTTTTCCTCATTGCACTTCGTTTCATTTGAATTTTATTTTATATATAAATACTTATTCTCTGTACATAGTGGATCCCTATTTTGATGTCAGTTTTGTACATTATGTTCTTATATTCTTTATTAGTAGTATTCAAGTCCGAAATACTCAGATTGTCGTAGGCTACCTTTTTCTTAACTATACTTTACAAATTATTCTTAAGTGTTTGCTATCCATAATGGATAACTTGAAATACAGTTGTGGTCCCCATAGGACTGGATTTAGCTGATAATGACCGGTCAAACACCAACCCGTCAATCGTGACGACAAGCCTTTAATATTCGTGCATAGTCTTACGTAATTGTAATTAACTCTTGATACTAGTGTTACAATCAGGCTGCGCAAACAAAGCACCGGCTGGTTTTATAGTATAACTGTTCGGCGCATATGGTATAATGGTAAGATCGTACATAGGTCATTGTCGGTCGTGAGACTGATTTGGTTACAAGTCATCGTACTGCTAGTGTAAATAGAGCTAAGTTTTCAACTATGATTACAAAATCGTTTTCGTGCTATAGTAAAGATGATTTTTTTTTCTCTCTCTCGTTCGAACGAGAAACTACTATATATGAATTAAGGTGTTTGGTTATTTAAAACCGTATGATTAGAAATTATTTCAAATGATGAATAAAATAATACATTTATATAATATACTTATATAATTAGATAATTTCTCGTTCGAACGAGAAAAAAAATTTCTTCTTTAAAATAGAACGAAAAGGCTTCGTAATGTTCTCATTAAGATCTATGATAAATGAATTTCAGAAAAGAACAAAAATCGATAATTTGACATAGAAAAACTTCTAAGATTTTACTGGAAATTTTCACATATTTCACTGTTCGAATAAACATTAATAAGCCTTGGTAGTTAAATCTAGATATACCTACCGATGTCTGTGTCTGCATAAGAGGCGAAAGGAGATAATTTGGAATATTTCAATTTCTATTTCATTTTTTATTCATGGAAATGCCATATCTATCAATATTTGTATGCAATGTGTTTTGTAAAATCTTGAATTATTTATTATCAATTGATTTTTAGACAATACAGTATTGATTGAAAATTTTTGCATAGATACTGATATTAATGTGGATTCAAATCAGCGATGCAGGGGTTCGAGATTTATTTGTTGAAATAATTTGTTAATTAGTGTTTCTTAAATAAGTGTCTGACTTAAATGTAATTATACCAATCCTGTTTTGTGGCTGTGACATTTTCCATATAGTTTTTTTGTCAAAATTCATCTTATCTATACAGTGTTAAATTATTTTGTGCCCATAAAATAGAAATCCAGTATGTAAAGAGAGAATGCAGCAAGTGCTCCTCGAAAACTGAACAATGAATTGATCAGTTTTGCTGTTTGATAAACATTGTCCATCAGAAAACTGATCGCATTATATAACTCAGTTTAAGTCCAATATATGAAAGAATTATATTCTTTGTTATTATCATTTCAATAACTATATTGAGTAGTAACTCGTACAACTTCATAAAATCGAATTTTTGCGATGTCTTTTTGTGGGCTTATCATTGTATTCTCTGCATGTCCTTAGCGACCTCTCGCATACAACTGTCAATGTCAATGTATTTTTTCTTTTCTTTTAAAATGCTATTAGAATGCTGAGGTATTTTGCATCTTCTTATAATCCTAATTGAATTATTATAGAATTCATAAAAATTCCTTCTCCTTCTACTTCAGTATTTCTCTGAGAGATATCTAAACTATCCATTTGCCCGATTTTGCGGGAAAACCGAAGTAAAATAAAGGCTTCCTGTACAACTTTTTGTACAACTTCTAAGTCACGTTTATTTTATATTCAACTCAGGTTCCTCGTGTCTGTATGTTTCAAGTGTTATTATTCACCCAATAGTTACTGACTTGGTTGTGTGGGAGCTTTCCCCTGGGTTTGTACATCCTTATCCCCCCTTTTCATTAAAATGGCTTCAAATATAATAAAATTAAAATACAAATCTCCTAAAGTTATAATCACACCACTTAGATTGACCTCTGTGTCCACTCTTCATATACCTGGTATTTCTTGTAGAAAATTATTCGGCACCACTAAAGTTCATATTTATCCACTTAAAAGTAGTTTCCCTATTAAACGTTCTATCTCATTTTCAAAAACATTCACACCTATAAATTCTTACAGAGCTGTCAATTCTATACGCAGAGGGTATTCTAAGATTAATAAGTGCAACGCCAAGAAATGTCTTACTTGCCATCATTTAAGCTGCAAGTCCAATATTGAATCTTCGGTTAATGGAAATACATTTAACACCAAATTAGACAAAGACATAGATTGAAATACTGCCAATGTTATATATGTCATCACTTGACAAGCTAGAGGATGTGGGGCTCAATATGTCGGGGAAACTTCTCAAACTTTGAAACAACGTTTTCGGAATCATTCCTATAAAATTTGTAATAATTCATGACGTAAATACCAGAATTTTCTTTATAACCACTTTAATAAATACCAACATCATATTAACAATGTGAAAATGACTCCAGTAGAAAATATCTCTAAATTACAAGGTGATACGAAATCAGATGTTAAAAAACGACTTTTGGAAACCGAGCGCTACTGGATTAAACAACTACAAACCCCATACCCTCTCGGTCTCAACGACCAAATATATCGACAAGGTAATATTTCTTCTCGTCAGAATAAGACATAAAACTATTAGAAATCGTAGGTCACATGGTCGTCGCCGTAATCGTAACATCAGAAAACGTAATCGTTTAAATAGGTCATTAGGACTTTACGGAAAATTCGCATTTATTTCAACAGCCTAATACATTGACGGCAAATTCTATTAAAAGAAGATAGCTGACTTACATGCTAAATATGTCTTTGTTCCTGCTGATAAAGCAGGTAATAACATAATAGTTGTTTGAAAACTATATTATATTGAAGTACTTAAAAACGAATTAAACTCCACTCATATATATGTGGAAAGCACTACCTCAAAAGACAGCACCTTGCACGATCACCTCATGACCATGTCCGACTTTAAAATTAAAACTGATAAATTTGATCTACCAACCATATATTGGCTCCCAAAACTACATAAAAGTCCATATAAATCACGTTTCATATCTAATTCTAGCTACTGCTCTATTACGGTACTATCGAAGCATATTACGTCTGCTCTTACTGCTATAAAAGATCATATTATCAAATATTGTGATGTCGCATTTCATAATTGTAACATCAATTACTTTTGGTCGATTAAAAATTCTCATGAAGTTATAGACAAACTTCTTTCGCTAAATTTCAAAGCGACTCAAATTTCTACATTTGATTTTTCTACACTTTATACATCTCTGCCTCATGATTTAATTAAAAGCAAGTTGCTGTCTATTATAAAAGAATCTAAAACGTACATATGTACTTCCAATAACTCCGGATTCTTTTCCAACAAACAATATACTTCATATAAATACTGGATTTGCAAGGAATTATGTAAAGCATTAGATTTTCTCATGAATAATAGTTTTGTGCAATTTGATGGCAAGATATATCAACAAATAGTTGGGATTCCTAGGGGTACTTACTGCGCGCCTCTGATAGCAGATTTATTTCTTTATTGTTATGAGAGGGATTTTATGGTTTTTATTCAAAAATCAAAACGTTTTGACCTCATTGACGAATTTGATAATACTTGCAGATATCTGGATGTCATTTTGGTTATCGACAACCCTGAATTCGAACAATTTATATCAGAAATATATCCACCAGAGCTCACACTGAATAAAGCTAATACTTGAGATAAATCTGCACCTTTCTTAGATTTAAACATCAAAATTATCAATCACCTAATATATACTAATATTTATGATAAACGTGAGAATTTTGGATTTCCTATCGTAAATTTCCCTTACTTGGATGGCGATGTACCTCAACTCCCATAATATGGTATCTATATATCTCAATTAGTTCGATTTGTCAGAGGCTGCACCGATGTTTTGGACTTTCATAAACGAAATTTACAAATTACTACTAAACTTTTAACTCAGGGTTACAGATATCACAAGCTCAGAAAAACATTCGGCAAATTCTTCAGACCTTATTCAGAACTTCTATCTAAATTTGGAAAGATTTCTTTTCAACAGTATGTATCCAATGGAATTTCCCATCCTAATTTTTACGGTGATCTCGTATATAAACTAAGGAAAGTAAAAGGCTCCGATATCATGTAATAAAATAGTCAAACGTCTTCTAAATAGACAATATGACATTGAGATTTTCAAAAAGACTATAGGTCTTGTATTTGGCCCCTCTACAGCCTTATGCAGACTTTTACTTGAACGTTGCACGCTAACTAACAGGGCGGTGGGGATTATATGACGGGCCTTGTCCATACCTATTTCAGAGGAGACATGGTCCTGAACCTCGTCCCCTCTGACTGTTAGTCGGGACTCCTACAGATCTAGGGTCTTAGCTCGCTTTCAGACTGACAGAGCACGGTTTATCATGTTGATGTCGCATATATTTTTATACCATTATGTGTTTTACAATACCTTACGTGTTTATATTTTATGACCTCTCAATATGCGATACCTGTTGACCCTTGTTCTTTACATGGAGGATTATTTATAAATTTTTAAATGTACGTCGTTTGATTGTTCTGCTGTTACGGTGAGTGGGAAGATGGGCCCGTAAACCGGTTAACCACACCATTTGTTTGGCTTTTGTCAAATTAAATGACCGTCCTAAGTCGGTATCGTAATTGCACTACTATCAAATAATTATGTAATGTGTTATATGTTCTAGTAGATTATACATATTCATGTATTGTATAGCTCCATGGTGACTTCTGCCACATAACTGAGCCAGTAATTCCTCTTTTTTCTTTCACTACAGAAAATTTCATATTAAAATTCTACATCCTTTGTCCATCCATAATAAGTGATCCTCTCTTGATTAACTGAGCAGTTGGATTATAGATTAGTTCATTAATTGATTGTCAGTGTTGTCATGACTTTCTCATGTATACGGTGACGAGTTCTGCCTGATGCATTGCAAAGAAAATTATACTTTTGTAACGGAATCATCCTTGGCCAAAAATGATATTTTAAGTGCCACACCTAAACCGACAAGGGACCTAGGTTTTCAAATTACATGACACTGGTGTTTCGAGGAAGTGTGGATCTTCTATCACGCCTCATCAACCGGGCTATACGGGCTCCGACAAAAACAATGTGAACAGTAAATATGTTATCCTTTCCCCCTAAAAGTTGACGTGTTAAAATATTAAATAAATTCGTAGACAGAAGTGACGGCAAACAATACATAAAATTTTAACATATAGCACTATATATATTTTTGGTATATACAAACAAACTTCATTTGTAGTTCCTATAACGGTGCTGGCGAAGTAGCTTAGTCGATAATTCGCTTGGTTACTGACCGAAAGGCCCCGGGTTCATGTTCAAACAACGGCTAATTAGTGTCCTGCCTTTCAGATAAGACAATAGAATCCGCGGTCCCTTTTAACTATTGACGTTTCCAGGTAAAAGAATACTCATTGCTTCGGATGTGTCCGTCTTGTAGGTTCTCTGCCGTAGTATTAGAAGCCTATATTAAGAAACAAACATATTATACATACAGTGAATGAAAATACAAATGCTGTAAAACCTGAGATGCTTTATAATCTAAATAATGTGAAAAGTTATTGTTTTTGTTTTATTTGCAATTGATTTTAAAATACAATGGTATGGTTTAAAGTAGGAATATGATAAACAATAAAGGGATTATGGACGATCACGGACTTCCGAAAAAGTAGAGATAGAATGAGTACTATAGAGGAATAAGTATCCATTGCCGATACATAGACGCCATATTTGAAAAAACCCACATTTTTCTTAAAGCGTAATAATACGTTTACCGTTTCTGACAATATTCGGAAGAAAATCTAAGTACGAAGCGCAGGAACCGACTAGATTTGGTTGTATATGAATTCGTTTGTATATTTTGTACTATTTAGAAAAAGACATCATGTTTACACCCATACTATTGCATGGTTTAAAATTACACTCTACACACAAAATAACCCCCCCCCCCCAATGAATATGTCTTTAACTGAAATAAGAATTTTCATTTTATCTGTTTTCACAAAATACAGAAAATGCTCAATACAGATAATATTCAATACATCATATGGATACTTGGAGTGGAAGTTACTTGTATTTTGGTTGTTACAGTATTCAATGAAATTACTCTCATCACGAAAGTGCACCAAATGCAATATATTGTAAGATATGTCGATATTACCTATCTAACGATGAAACTTTAATCATGTCTTACAAGATATTAAAAAAAATAAAATTTCATTAGTCATTTCCCTTTTTATTTATTTGCGTACATGGATTTAGTGTCTTATATACTTTGTTTATTTTCTGTCTTCGTATGCAAGAGAGTGTATTGTGTGGGTGTATTAAATCTATTATACAATAACTTTTATTCTGAATAAATATTTGTAAACATATTTACAATAGATGTACCAGAAACCGTTTTACCGTCTTCTATTTTAACCTTTTCATTGGTCTCCATTCTTCCTTTACTAGTTCCTCCTATTTTACATTTCTTTCTTCTGCTGTTCTCTATTTTCCCTCCCATGCAGTAAACGTCCTATCCGAGTTCGGTCAATTATGTGTTCTTCTGATGACTATCTTACATACCATTCTAAACAAAAATATCTTGCCTAAACAAAGATATCTTGCCTCCACGAGAAACAAATCGTTATTATGCGTGCATATGTACCTATCCATGATTTTAAAGATCAGTCTACAAAAGTCTTATTTTAACACAACTTGAACCCTCACATTTATAATACCGTATTATCACTTTACGTGCTGGTTATTTAAAAGACATCCTGTTCTTATAGTCATTATATAACACCTGACAACATATGTTCAACTGGCCATGCTATGTGACGTCAATCCTGTATTGAGTTACTTATTATATACGATGATATCGCTGGTGTCACTCCGAAAGAACGTTTATTTTAAAAGCACCGGAACTTTCTAGTGGGACATAATGTAATTGTGTATTTTGTAAAGTGGCCTTCTCGGAAATCAGCAGAAAATTCTCTCGTTATTGAATTAGAAATTTGGTTTGTATTTGTCTCTAATACCTTATGGAAATATTTCATTATCTGTAATGCATCACATATTCCCAAGCTCTCAAATCTTAAATAGTCAGTAGATTAGTAGATAGCGTTATTTTTTCCATAAAATATCCCATCACAGACTGCTCACTTCATCGGTAAGTACACGGCGATTTAAAGTAAATAAACCTCTATATTAATATCTCATAACAGGAAATTTTTTGGGATGTAATTTTTTTTAATTATAAATATATATATGTACAGTAGTACATTATCATGGATTATGTAAAATGGAATTCATGAAATATTTGTTGTCGATATCATTATACTTCTTTACATACGCGTAGTAATATTGCAATGCTTGCTTTTATGATTCACAGAAGAGAAAATGAGATCATTGTCATGGGCAGGAACAACAACATTAAAGAGTGCTGGCAAATTATAGCAGTGATGTTGCAACCAGCTCAAAGCAGCTGATTGAATTAAATGTAACATATGTTATCATAACGGAATTATGAAAGGAAAAATATGTAATCTAACTTTGTTTTATGACAGAGTGACAAAATATTTTAAGATATCAAATTTCTACCATCGAAATTATCTTATATGATAAAAATATGGTGGTTTCTGAGTACCAAGCATAATATTATAGTCCCTAGAGCAAATGAACTTTGTAAAGCTTCAGTGAAGTTCATAGATAATCTTAGATGTTCCACATGTGCAACGTATGAAATGGTGGAATATTGGAGTAAGAACATACGAAGTAGTTCCAATTTCAAATTTGTAATCAATGTAAACTGCAATATGTATAAAATACTGTTGTAATTATCTCTCGAGATGGAGGTTTAAATTAAAACTTATCATAAACATGGTATGCAAGGTAAAACAGTTCATTATAAAACATTACTCTTGATGTATACCTTACAGTGAGAAAATCTACCAACTTATGTTCAGGATTATTGCAATTCATAATCGGATTTGACAATCTAGCTATACTGTCTACAGTAAAGTTGGTTAAAATTATTAAACAAAAATGTTTATAGATATAAATGTAGATATGGAGGGAGTTCACTCTACTTTTCCATATGCTAAAACAGTAAAATATGTTTGTGTTCATTGGTGTTTCTGGACTGTCATCGCGGGAGTGGTTAGTCATGCAGGAGACGATTTCCACTTACGGACAACAGGACCCGGGGCTATAAACTGAGAAAATACTTAGGTCATAATTTCACATTCTATTGTTTCAACAGTGAATTAATAACTGGGGTTTAGATTTCATTGAGTTTCATTCTATCGATAAATAGAATGAAAACATTCTGCATGACAATTTATTTGAAAGTTTGATAATGGAACAAATTAAATTGAAAAATTGACTTTAGTATTTTCTCAATTGATGGCGCCGGATCCTGGTTTTATCTGCTTTGTAGAGTCAATGATTTCCTTCCGTGATGCATTGTCGTATGCAACTAAAACATTAAGACCGTTACTTTCGTATTTTGCATTTAATGTTTGTGACGTAATGATATCTATCACAACCTTGGGCCTTTGAATAAAACGGAGTTATTTATTCTTAAGATCAAATTAGTGGGTAAAAATGGCATGATAGATATATGATAAGGAATTAAAACCTAATTATTCAAACTCACATTTGTCTTAGCAAAATTTAGATGCAATATGAAACAAATGTGAAACAGACAAAATCCCAGAGTTTCTGACATTCCAAACGTTTCAGAAAAAGATAGATGGAATGGTGCTCTATGTCGTGTCAGGATTATTACACCTGCATAGTGATGAATACGACAAATTGTAGTTGCATACATATATCCTGAAAGGTATAAAGAAAAGGTTGGTTCTTAGTAGGATTCTATTTGTCCTTAGTAAATTAGCATCAGTTATGCAAAAACATGGTTTTGAATTATTAGTGGAATGAAACAATAATGAGTTTATGCTATAATAAAGAGAGTGATATAAGGTGCCTGAGAATAGCCGGTATCTCCTGCTTGCTAGCAATACCCTTTAGCTTAGTCCAGTAGGAATTGTCAAATCAGGTAAATACAGATCTGCTTCATATCTGAATATCATGTTTGTTTGCGATATGGTTAGTCACCTGAACACCCAACCAACGTAACAACTTTAATCAGTATGATAAGCGTTCCCTTTCTTAGTAGTAATATTCCGTTAATACCTGTCAATGACGTATTCCTATTACATTTAATACTTTATGCCACAGCAAGTTCAAATTATGATGACTTTTTTCTGAGAGCTTTCAAAGTTTGGTCTGGTGTCTTTTAAATAAACTGCTAAGATGGGGTCAGGGAAGTTTAACTACATGGCCGATGAAGTCCTTTTGTCGACACACACGAGGCTTTTGTCATTAATATGACGTCTCGTTATGAAAAATTTTATATGATACTCTGATTTGAGACCAATCCCGACCACGAACTGGACACGAAGACATGCTTTACTCTGTGGTCTCCTTAACTTCCTGTTCACCTGAATAGAAAACGCTTATGTAATCCGTGAATGTAGGATTATTGATTGAAAGTAACTCCTTGATATATCAGTAGGACGTTGAACTGAAGGGCACTCCAAAGAGCAAAGACTGATTTCTCTTTGAGGCATTAAGTTTACTTTAGTTACCAACAATAAATTGGAGTCTGCGGTTGCCATTTTACTAGTAAAAGCATTTTGTATTACTTTTGGTGAGAGATCGTTCTTTAAAATGTCGAAAAATCTGATGACTTGATAGAATGTATTTCAGTTTAACTTGCAAACATAAAACGTTCCAACTTTTTTTGGAATTTTTAAGGATCCATAATTTATTAATACCACTTCTTCAGTATACATTTAACAGTATTTTTGAAGGGCGGATTCAATTTCTGGTAATTTCTGTTTGCTAGTGAATTCGAAACAGACCTTGTGGAACCAGCTAAAAACGTTGTTTTAGGAATCTGTGTACATTTTAGGAATACGATATGAATAAGGCAAGTTCAAATCTAATTTACATTTGTTAATACCATACATACTGAGAATAGATTTATAATTGTTAATCACTTCTGAGACGGAAAACTTTGTATGGAATAAGTAGGATTTCCTCAACCCCAATTTAATCCTCACTCATTCAAAGGTCTGTCAATGTAATGTTTTTGCGTGTAAACGTATAAACGTTGGACGTTTTGTCTGCTAGTATAAAGATTTAGTGCTCATGAAAAACTGCAAGTCCTTTGATAACATTAGAGTATTCAAAACAGCATCGTACCGTGTGTTAAAAGACCTTTGTAAATTTATGAGTTTTGATCTAGGCAAAACTTAAATTGACTTGATCCATTCTGAAAGAGTATCAATCTACATCATCTTCCTTTGCCCATCTTTTAGAATAAAAGATTTTGTGACTATTTCGAAATTTCTGCTCAATGTGAATAATTTCGGCTTTTATACATTTTTGTAAAAGATATCTCAACTTCAGGCTTTTTATAATATTTAGATCCTCAGAAACAACATAAAAGCAAAGAGAATTTTTGAATTTAAATGTGAATTATTCATAATATTGGGAAACCGCTCAATATACTGTAGAAACTTGTAGTTGTATATTTGGATGCAACTAAAGGTGTGCACCTATAGGAAATGGACGTTTTCAAATATGAAAGAATTTTTTCTAAAATTCTCTTGTTCAAACTTTGGTCAAAATTTAATGCATCAATGCCTCCATTGGTAAATTTCACTTTAATAAAAGAGCGAGAAGATTTTTCTATCGGCATATCTGATTTGACGGCTTGAAATATTCCTGCAGTTCAGATATTCAAATTTAAGTGGAATAGAATAGACTTTGTTAATACGAATATGATGGAGGCCCAATGATTTATTGATAAATGGTAAATGAGGATCAAAGAAAAATATTCTGTATCCGAGGCTTTTTGTAAAATGAACCGTAACTTCGATGTCTTTTCTGAATTCTGTCAAATAAACCAAATAAATTTACTGATTGGCATGCAGGGATAATAAATCGAATACATTTCCAGATTGACATGCAGGAATAACAATAAACCGAATACATTTACTGATTGACATGCAGGAATGTAGAGATGATGGATAAATCCAAAGCACAAGTCCAAAAATCATAAAACAAGAGGACATACAAAATCAGTGAAAATGAAAAACAAATGGAAAATAACAAAATATGTCTACTAGAAGAGCATATGTGAACCCCTGTAATGGAGTGAGATCAGGTGCCCGGGGAGAGTGAGCATCTCCTGTTTGCTAGCAACACCCGTCACATATACCCAGTAGAAAGAGTCAGATCGTGTAAATTCCATATGTATTTATATATGGAGAAGTCGAAGTAGGTAACCTTCTAGTATAGAAGGTGTCAAATCTGTGTAAAATGATCGGAATCGGTCTCAGTCCAGAATATCATTCAAAAGTCTGGATAACGAGATATCATATGGAGTAATAAGAGTCTCGTAACGACCATAGAATTTCCTCAGTGACGTTGCTAGTCTAGCACATATATAACCCTGGTTGAGCAGCTTAACTGAAAGTCGCCTAGCCCTCAGAACAAAGTCACTGTAATTTGAATAATAATAAACCGAATAAATTTACTGATTGACATGCAGGAATGATAATACACCGAATACATTTACTGATTGACATGCAGGAATAACAATAAACCGAATAAATTTACTGATTGACATGCAGGAATAATAATACACCGAATACATTTACTGATTGACATGCAGGAATAACAATAAACCGAATAAATTTACTGATTGACATACAGGAATAATAATAAACCGAATAAATTTACTGATTGACATGCAGGAATAATAATTAAACCGAATAAATTTACTGATTGACATGCAGGAATAATAATACACCGAATACATTTACTGATTGACATGCAGGAATAACTATAAACCGAATAAATTTACTGATTGACATGCAGGAATAACAATAAACCGAATGAATTTACTGATTGACATGCAGGAATAACAATAAACCGAATACACTTACTGATTGATATGCAGGAATAATAATAAACCAAATACATTTACTGATTGACATGCAGATATAATAATATTCCTTTATTATCGATGTTATCATTGAATCCATAAGGGTTTACAATGTTCGAATGTCTTATACAGATTCCTTTCCTCTTACGATGGAAAGGGGAGCTGAGATTTGCATTATTTGTGGAGTGTTAAATTTTCTTATTCTTATTTTCGTTGAGTGAATGGATTTTTCAGAAAGGGTAAAGTGGCAATTAGGTAATTGGTTATCTCCACAATTTATTTTGAGACATGACCTGAAACTCTTGTTTAGAGTTTACCTTATGTTTATCTTACATGTATGAAATCACAGAGTAAGCACTCTATTCCGTAAATTACATTTGATGATTTACAATTAAGATGCTAGAATCTATGATGTATGAAAGGAATGCTTTGTAATTTTGCTGATGAAAGTTGTAATCAAGATGTTGCAGGTTCCATAGTGTTTGGTCCGTAATTAAGATATCTCGGAGTCATTCGGTGGAAGAATTTTTGTTCCTTAACAACATCAACAACTTCTACTTTATACGGCTAGATTTCATTTAATCCGTCTGAACGTCTCTACCATAGCTCTGTATAATTACTTACTATAAAAATAATATTAAATATCGGAACACATATATATAAATCTTACCTTTAATACTCTGTGATGTAATCCTAGGGACATGCCATGTATGTGTATCTGACTGTACTTCAAGTGTCCTAAGGAATGAATTGTCCACCAGCAATGACACATAAACAGTGGCTGAAATGAGAAGATGATGGATAAAGCCAACCCAGAAGTGCAGAATCATGAATCTTAAAAACATACAAAACCAGAATAATGAAAATTCAAATACAACAAAACCAAAACCATCTACAAAAGAACATAGCTGGACCCAAACTTAGAGTGAGAATTCAGGGTATTGACTGTTTGATATTTTGTAATAATTGAATTGATTGTTACGTAAATATAATACTAATTAATAGGCAGGGTTAACACAAGAGGATACATGGATAATTTGTATCACAATTTTATACTTAAACAAAAGAGCATTGAATTCCATAATAGTTTAATTATTCTAATTGGAAAAAGTCATCATTTTAAATGTAAAGAAATGTAAATCTAAGAAATTTAGTCATTTAGCGCTGAAAAAAACCCCAAATTCAGTAAAATTCAACAGAGATGCCTGAATAAGACTGTCAACTCTTGCAGTTGGGATAGTTGAGTACAAATGTAACTGTAGAATACAGTATATTTTCAGTATCTATCAATCTGCTTTTAAACTTTTCAATACGATTTTGTACAATAACATTTTAGGTATGCTCCAGTAATTATAATGTTTCATTCGTTGAAATATCTAGTGATTAATTATTGCTTTTAGTGCTTTTGTATCGACATAAAATATATGATTCAAATTTAGTGACAAAATTTAAAATTATCATAAAACAACGGAGTATCTCCCTCATTTACAGCTTTGTGTTTAGGTTGGTTCTCTTGGGTCAGTGGTAAAACGTTTGCTCCTTAAATAATGCACTATTTCTGCCTTTGATAAGGTCTGATTATGATGAAAATTCATGTTGAATTTTTAAACAATAGATAATCCAATCTATTTGACTACAACATTTTTCTTATAAGACTAGTGTGAAAAACTAATCATTCAATGTATTTCCTGTGAACAGCATTCATTATCGATAGCAGAACTTCCTTTCTTCAGTCAATTTTGTCTTTCTAGACATATAATCCATCATTTAGAAAAGAGTAATTCGGAATTGCATCCGAGGGGAATATATCGATATAGGTCAATACCAATTTCTAACTGATAGATCTCTGGGGAGAGTTTTATCTCATCTATATAATTAGAATTTATTATATATCCGGTTATTGGTCTTTAAATAAATACCATAAAAGAGTCTATCAAAACATATCATCATTGTAATCATTCTATGTGCGAGTATCAGTTTGTCTGCTAGATCTGCATATCTCTTAAGTGATTAGTATTCTATTCCAGTAATTTATTGTAAACTAATTAAATGAAAATTAAATTGAGAAATTTACCTGTTGTTTTTTGGACCAGGTGCGTAAGGAATCGATTAAAAATATATTGACATATTTTTGCTTGTTTTCTGATGATGTAGTTTAAGATATGTTAAAATATTCATAAAATGTCTGAGAACTTTGTGTAATAAGAGATAGTCAAAGTTTTCTTTTATGTAAGTAGTATATACCATTTATTGTCCTTTATCATGACTGCGTTGCCTCTTATTCGTTTAATTTTTTTTTATTTTACGTTTTACTCAGGTTATGGACATACAGGAAATTCTATATTGCCATCCAGGATAGAATTCATCAAATGCCGGAATTTTGCTGTGAAGAAATCGCAATCTTAGTGTAAACAATGGTGCATAGCGGGTAAATGAGATTGTAGAAATAAGTCAATCAGTAAGATACCGACCAATGTTCCGTCGGAAAAATCAATATTGTATGAGAGTTCTTATGAAGGACAGACATGTCACATTAAACTAAACTATGAATATATATCGTAACATATATACGTTTATAAATTTAGTGCACCATATGCGCATTTCGAACACCCAAGTTTTTTCAGTAATACCAGCAGCGGTATCGACCAAGCGGTAATAATAAGTATTAGAGCATAATATACATGAATTAATTTGGTGCACTGTATGGGTATTTCGACAGCAGTGGTCAATAAGGGACACCCTTTATACTAAACAAACATGTATTCTGCTAGACAAAAGTTAACAACGAAAACGTACCGATGGGTTAACCACAGTTCGAAGTCCATGAAATAAAATGACAATATTGTGTACAATATAATATTCAGACAAATGCATTCCCCATTTAAATTGAGGTGCTGCTGCTTACAAAAGTGTTGCAACAACAAAATACACGACCACATGAAGGAGACATAGCAAATAGAGATATAGGGTATAACGGACCCCTGGAAGAATGAGGGGCAGGATCAGGTGAGCGAACATCCCTGCTTACCGGTTACATCCACTGTGATAGATATTGGAACATATATGCGTTATACTTTTGTGCGCCAGATGCGCATTTCGACAACCGGCAGAACAATTAGAATTCTAAAAGCATATAATTATTTGAAAAGCAGAGAAAAAGCCAAGTGGCCGAACAAGTGAATCAATATGCGGACAGAGCTATGCATGAGGGAGATATTTCTCACTTTCAGTGTGATTTACAAAACTTTCTTACTGAAAATTTTACGTATGAATTTCACTTCAGCACAAAAGCAATGAAAACTAGATATATGATGTCTTTGGGAAGCTAGTACAACTCGTTTTATATGTACTATATGTACTACCGTAGTCACAAACGGCAAAATGTGATGATAAATAACGATTTGTGATATTGTAATGTATTATCACAGTACAAACAGTTTAACAAGCACTACGATTAAATAAGGAAATAAATGTGTCAGACCGTAAAATTTTAGGAATGTAGACTTCAAACTTATTTTTCTATCCTTGTGATATTAAGTTTTCACTCAATAGCTTTCTTCGTTACATGACAGAACCGTAGTCTAAAGAAGCTATAGCATATCCTATAATTTAAGACATATAGACACACCATACGCGAGCGATATCACCTAGCGCCCGCGTTGTCATACATACGATTAGCTAATAATTTGCTTTAAAGCTCCAATTTTGTGGAGCTCGGGTAGGTCAGTCGATAAGACGGTCGGCATGACAGCTAAGTAATTCGGTACCATATGTCGTGGGTTCGAGTTCCCGTTGCGGAAACGAATATAGGTGAAATGTAGGGTGCCATGCTAGCTGTAGTGTTTATGTGGCTAGCCAAAAAGGAGACGTTTCAGGGGTCCGTGAATGTCCACTACGGAACTTTGTTTGTAGTGCCTTAGTCATGTGACATTCGTTACTTTCGTATTTTACATTAACGTCACACTTATTCCCTTTGCACTGTGGTTCCTGTTAGAAAGTTCTCCGCGGAGGGTTTTACTTAACTATTATTATACCCATTTTCCTGATGTTATTTGGCTGTGACACTTTCTACAGAGCGTTTGTTCACATTCATGTATATATACATTGCTGAATTATATTTGTTATATCTGTATGTAAGGGCATACACGGCAGGTGTGGTTAGGCTATTGAGACGCTCACTCCTCCCTGGCACCTGGTCTCAGCTCTAAAATTCAGGGGTCCCTGAATGTCCACTGTGGTACATTGTTGTTAGTGCCATAGTCTACTATTTCTTTTATGTGCCAAATTATGATCTATTTGATTAAGGATTTTGACTCCTTTGATTCCAAGTAATGTCAATTTTCTATAACTTATATGAAAAC
Organism: Pteria penguin; assembly: GCA_035048485.1. Taxonomy (NCBI): domain Eukaryota; kingdom Metazoa; phylum Mollusca; class Bivalvia; order Pterioida; family Pteriidae; genus Pteria; species Pteria penguin. The sequence goes on along the minus strand of CM068580.1, from coordinate 19,994,228 downwards.
AAATATTAAGTTTAAAGATGTAGAAAAACCAATTTTATATCAATGCAAAATTCTGAACTTTGAAAAAAAAATTGGTTTTATAGAAGTAGGGATATTTTCTATTAACATTTAGGAGAAAATGAGCTGGCATAGCGGCCATGTATAAGACGATAATAAAAAAAAATGCTGAAGCAATTCAAAACCAATCAGAAATATTTACAGTGATGAAGTATAACGTCTGTTGTAAAAGATAAAGAGGGTACTCTAAGAAATTATCTGTTTTCTATATTGGATAACAAGTTGCTTTTTTACCCAACCCCTTCAGAAAAATATGACATATCTTATTAATGGCTCTTGAAAAAAATTTAAAAATCACAATATACCTGTAATGTCAAATTTGAAATATTTTACATACATATAGTGCAAAGGTATATAATTAAATTAAGAAAATAACTATGATTCCTAAACCAGGCGAAAAAGAACAATAATCCGAATTTCCTCTGATTTCCTCAAAATCACCTTTTTAATTTTTGCAAATGTTTTAACCATAGAAATAGAGCATCAGTAAATCAAATAAGATCTTCCATACTTTAATGTAATATCAAGTAGTCCTTTTAATTTAATATATAATAAGTGAAGAGGCCAAAGTAAGCCCATTTTGCTAAACTTACTTATCTGTGAAGCTCTGCAACTTGCTATAAAACCATGCAGTCTCAATCGTTATTAGTAAACAACTCTATTTTATCGAATTAACATAATTTATTTAAATAAAAAATAAATGTGTTCATAAATATCATATCAGGTTTTCTTTCTTCAGACATTGAAATATGTTCCATATTCTATTGTCTTTAATTTACGACTTATAGATCCCTCTACGGCAGTTCGCGTTGCGCAGTAAATTGAAATAAGAAAGGAGCCAACATACTTAAAGGTGAGGTATACTTTGTAGACAGTAAAAATGTATGTTAACTTTAAAAAGTACAAACTGTATAGATATGTACTTCAATGGTACTGTGGTACATTGTTGTTAGTGCCATAGTCATGTGATACCAGTTACTTTCGTATTTTACTTCAATATTGAAAAACTAAAACTAAAAAAAGAGAAAAATACACCGAGATAACATTGATGAGAATATATTCAGAACTATAACAAAGAAATCTGATAAAACAAGTTGTCGTACTAATTAAGGGATCGCCATATCCAGCTTTAACCACGCCCATTACGTAGCTTCACTGTGACGTCACAGTTGAATTCACGTTTGACGGGCCATTCATGTATGAAGTAATAATGAAAAAGTATGCCAAAAGATGCGATGTCGCGCATTTGACGATCAGTCAATTAGTAAGTAGCTTTACTACAAATTGAAAGCTTAAATATCTTCTGTTTTGACATTTTCATTTACATTTGATTTCTGGATGATCATTGTTAAAATCTGTTTTTACGGGTGTGAGTAGTTGTTGTAGATTGTTGGGTTGTTTTGGCATTTTATAATCCTTGCATCTTTACGAATATTATTTATCGTCCATATCAAGTAAACAACGAAGAAGTATCGGAGAATTAACCACATCTCAAAGGCCATGGAATAAAATGACAATATCGTCTAAAATGTCATATTCCGACATATGCGATCCCCAGTTAAACTGAGGTAAGACCAGCTGCCCGGGAGGACTATGCGTCCCTTGCTTGCATTCTTGACATCTGTCGCAAAAGTCCTGCATATACAGACATCTCTGAAGACCATGTTTGATATCTATTTAGAATTTACATCAGTAGCATGAAAAGTCTAGATGGAACAATTGGAAGATCCAGCTATAAATCGATGCTTATATGGAGTTTCATGCTTCTTTGAAATCCAGAAAAGATATGGTAGATCGAGATCAGATTCATTTGTGGTTATTCAAAAACTCTGAAGGAGACATCTTTGTAAATCTGTAATGAGGATTAACAGGCACTGAATGACGACCAAGCTTTTATATATGACAGTTAATATAATATGCCTTACATTCGAAACTGTCTTGTCAAACGCAACCGTAATGAAATTTTCGTGAAGTCGGAATGTTTTCTAACGACGCCGGCGTCACGAAATATAGACATGTGTTTGTTGTTAAAGAACTGACAAAGTCTTCAAATTCTTTTCTTTAGCAAAGCAACTTACTTATTGACTTCAATCATTCAGAAAGTGTGTCTGATTCAGCTCTCTCTCTCTCTCTCTCTCTCTCTCTCTCTCTCTCTCTCTCTCTCTTAGTAGATTATTTATAGATTTATAATGATTCTTTTCGTTTATTATGATTGCATGATGAACCCGAAGGTACATTTTTAAAGTACTGAAACAGCGTTTGACAGATTTTTTTTTTTTTTTTTTTTTTTTTTGCAAAACAGAAACAAATTTTTCGATAATTCCAGTAAATGTTATTTATGCAAACACTGAATAAGCAATTTTGTGCTCGTACTTCTCTACCAAATCATTACTGTCAACTTATTACAAAATTCAGAATTTAATCTCATAACTTATTTCTTGAAACGGGCCGATATAATAACATCAGCATCAAATCGTCAAGTGATATATCTAATCCATGCCTTGTAATAACTGTTAAGCTATAAATCTCTGTGTAGTAGTGACATTATTGTATTGTTGGTTTCTTCAGCTATCTTACCGTTTCTTGATAATCATGTACATCGTTGCCAATCACCTCCCTTTAATTTTCTATGTTTTTCCGTGGCATATGTTAAGCATGGTTCCGTTTGTAGACGTTTGAAATATGTGTTTACCACTTTAAATCTGAAATAATGGCGTATCCTAGATGTAAAGTACTTATTCCATATGGTAGGTTGTGACCTTGTAGGATATGGTTGGGACAAAAGGTGTCCTCCGCCCAGTGTTTTGACCATGCCCTGTTAAAAGTTTAAGATCTCACATTATACCAAATACATAGGCGGACATAGAAATTTTTGAAAAGGGGTGCAGTCCCCTATGTTTTGCATTATTCGGTCTGGGCAGGGGCGTCGGTTGCAGCCCTAAATATCAAATAATCATTAATAATTTGAATAAAATGAATATTTAATCAATTAAAGTTCGTCACTCCTTTTTACAAATAAGTCTTGCGTTGTTCATCATTTAAGGTTGTGTGATCATATGGCCTCCATCCCCCCTCTTAATTACATATATTTAACTATCGCTCAAGTTAAAAATACATTTTATCTGTCATGCTACCCTTAAGTACTGGGAATAGTGTAACTCCGAATCAACTTTTTATCACTCCTGATGCTGACATAATTGTAGATTATACATGTAGTTAGTACACCTGCAGTCTAAAACGGTAGATAAAGCTGCCAAGAGTCGATTTCGACCGGACATTTTCGGTGTTAGTCTGAAAGTTTTGGACTATGGATGACTTGGGGTTATCATTACCATTAGAAAGCATTATACGTCAACGTCATCCATTGACTGCCTATTTCTTAATGTATATTTTATCATGTATATAAATACGACCGAAAACGATGTTATATAGAATTTCGACTATTCTCTTCTCTGAATATCGTTCCTGGCACACTGATCGTCGAATAAAGAGAATAAAGAATACAGACTACATAACAGATTTCCGGTCATTCTTGTAGAAGAAGTTATTTCACGACACAACGAACTACACGACGCCACCCGGCCACAGTTGCTATAATACATTCGTCGTTGAAAACTGTTATGTTACAGATGTGGTTAAGAAGGCTGTGGTACTATGGTATAATGGAATTTGTCTGGAAGATCATCGACATAGAATAGGGAGATATTAGGGCCCAGGACTGTGATGTATTCAGATAGTCTATTCTGTGTTTTACCTATTTTTGTATTCGGTCTTGTAACTGACCTTTTTATGTTAAGTTTTATCGATATATGTAGGAAATCAATGGTACAATAAATTTGGTATATCAATCAATTCCCTGAGCCGATTATGATCTTGAGCATCGCTCAATCTAGCGAGAGGGTGGCTGACGCTACCTCAATATCTCTACCTCTCTAGTGCCCTTGGCTTCTTGAGGCTAAATAAAGACAAGTTACAAAGTTAATATATTGTAAAAGAACACAAAGACTCTATATTGCAAATGTTCGATCTCACGACCTTTATCAAGAGATGACAAATATAAAGCTATGTAAAATCCATGTTTACGTTTCAAAAATACATAAGCTTATATAAATATACTAGTATCTTTGTGTGTGTGTGTGTGTGTGTGGGGGGGGGGGGGTTAAAAACAACAATAATAAGTATTAATATGCTAGACTCCTCTTCACCATCAGTTACTTTTCTGTGTTATCCGCTCGTTTGTTGTAATTTTAGTGACCCGTGTAACACTTTATTATTTATGAAGTCTAATTCGAATAGGTTTGCCTTTTTAATTATTATTATTATTATTATTGTTGTTGTTGTTGTTGTTGTCATCATCATCTTCTTCTTCATTACCATCGTCATTATCGTCGTCTTGATAATGACCATCATCATTATTATTATTACATGTATTATTATTATTACTATCAATAATTATAGTTTATGTTATCAACACACTCAAACAACATGTTTACAGGATCTTTGATCTATTGTGAATCATCATCGGCCAGCCGCAATCACATCTGATGCAGGAATTACAGTCAAGACTGTAACGAAGCATGGACTCGGTATTATGAATCAAGGGATCCAACATATTAAAAAGAATCTGGTGAAAAAAGACCGTAAAATTAGAAAACGCAAAATAGCTTCTGGTCGTATGTGAATTCAAAGCGCAAAACAAAACCCAGTATAGGAGAGCTACACGCAGAGAGGGAAGGTGCTACATTTATAGCTACTACTGACGAAGACAAGGCCCAAAGACTCGGCGAATTCTAGTGTTTTTACAAAGGAGAACGATCACAATTAACCACCTACAAAGGAACATGTCATTGATATACCGTTTGAGAATAGCTTGTTCTCGGTAATAGACGTCAACGAATTATTGAAAGCGTTAAATACAACTAAATCGTCTGGTACCGATCAAGTGCAAGCAACAAAATGTGTCATTGGATTACAAACTTTTTGTCGAATAGGAAACAGAGGGTGTATCTCAATGGAAAATATTCTAAATGGCATGATGTAGTGAGCGGAAGGCCCTATTTTGTCCGTTTGTTTCATCAATGACCTTCCGGATTCTGTGCTTTCATCAGTGTATCTCTTCGCAGATGACACAAAGCTCTACAGGCCAATAGATACACAGAATGGCCAACTCATACTTCAAAACGACCTAGATACTCTATTTAACTGGAGCACTAAGTGGCTACTAAAATTTCATCCGGACAAATGCAAAGTCCTAAAAATAGCTAACAAAAGATCGAAACCCCTCCGACACATCATATCGAATGAATACATATGAAGGTACAACAATTACCTTAGATATTGTGGATTGTGAAAAGGACGTCGGCATAAACATAGACTCCAATCTTTCCTTTGAAAAACATATTTCAACTCAAATCAACAAGGCAAATCAGATGGTTGGGCTTACCATCAGATCATTCTCGCATTTAGACTACAAAACATTTTGCATATTATTTAAAGCTTTAGTTCGTCCACATCTAGAATATGCAAATACAATATGGTCACCATACAAGAAAAAAGATATTGACGCCATTGAGAATGTGCAGAGAAGGGCCACGAAGATACTAGCTAACATGAAAGACATGTCATATCCCGATAGGCTAAAGAAACTCCAACTACCAACGCTTAAGTACCGCAGAATGAGAGGAGACATGATAGAGACTTATAAAATTCTAACAGGAGTCTGCGATTCAAGAGTGACAGATATTTATTTGAATTGGCAACATCATCCACAAGGGGACATGGCTTGAAACTAGTGAAGAAAAGACCAAATCTAAAGTTAAGAAAGAATTATTTTACTAATCGTGTCGTAGATCTTTGGGACAGCTTACCAACAGAAGTGATCGGTGCAAAAACAAAACACACAAAGACATTCGAAAACCGAGTGGACAAATATTGGAACAACCACCAATGCTCTATAACCACGAAACAGACCATAACGTTTCATTCAAAAACCATCAACCGGAAAAGTTTATTGAAGTAGAGCCGAATAAAGAGGGGCCAGCTATGTTCCTGCTTTCGGAACAGACATAGGTAGACATAGGTATGTAATACCTTTATGACAATAAGTAATGATAATGTAATGAGCAATGCTATTTAATTCAAGCTTATCTCTGGACTTTATCCATTTAAGCTTCAATATCCAACAATTTTTTCATATTACACGACAGAACTGTAAAAGAATAGATGTGACTGGAAAAAACACACAAAAGTACTGATAAAAAAGACTGCTATCCGGAAATAATTCACATTAATATGATATATGTGGCAGTTTGGTATTTACAGTTTTTTCCTTCACTCATGTGCCCTCATTCTATTCAACAGATAGAATACTGACATTGTCGGGCGTAGTCCTCCATGAGACACAAGCCAATGCCGGAGCTGGTGGAAGCTGATGGATAAAAACGGAATTGATTCTGGCTGTATACATTCATTTAGGGGACGACCATTTGATTCTGGGGGGCTTGCAAATTTGGTTAAGTGGAAATAATTATTTTCAGGTCTTTGAAGGATGGAATATTTATTTCCTTGATATCTTGGGACAGATTATTTATTTTCTTGACTTTTTTGTCGCTAATAAATTGCATTGTAAATATTTGCTATTAACAAAACAAATGCTAATTTAAAGTAAATTCAACAAATAGCATGCAAACACTACTTTTATCGCATAGGTCTTTATACTTCTAGTTTCTATAGTGAGGAGTATAGTCTCTCTCAGTCTCTGGTATTCAAGGGAGAGGGGGAGGAGGAATTTTCATTTATCACTATAGAAGGATGTGTGAGGATTGATTGATTGATTGATTGATTGATTGATTGATTGATTGATTGATTGATTGATTGATTGATTGATTGATTACACGTATATGGTGACGGCATCTGCCTGATGCGGGGCATACAAATTTTGACCTTTGCAATGGACCCACCCGAAGCAGTGAGGGATCTTTAACGTGCCATGCATACCACGACACGGAGCCTCGGTTTTTACTGTCTCATCCGAAAGACAGGACACCGGCATAACCAGAGCGGGACTTGAACTCCGGCCTCCCGATCTGGAGACGAGCGCGATACCACTAGGCCAAACCGGCTTAGAATGTGTGAAGAAGTGTTGCTGTTTTGGATTCCTGTCTGAATGATAACAATTTAATCGTTTTTTCCTTACTTTGAACTATGTCATTTTTATGCAAACAAAAATGCATTTCATTAATATTTTTGATGTATTTGATTTATTGATTTTTCACATTTTTAACTTTTCTTCACTATTTCTAAACTGAATTTGAGAAAACTTGGTACGTGTTTACAAGTATTAAGTAAGTTGATTTTGTACAGTTTTACATATATTAAAAGATTTAAAGAAACTTAAGACTTATGGCAATCTACAAGCATTGTTCAGTATAAATGTGCAATGTTTTCTATGTCTCAGGTGAACGATATAGGCCCACTTGGGACTCTTTTTACTTTTGTTATCGTGCATCTTTAGTGAAGATACACGTTTTGTTGGTTTTATTTTTGTTCTCATTTTAAAGCTATGCTTGTTTTTATTTTACTTTTTAATGAATGTGTTAAAATCATTTGACGAATGTCCTGTTGCTCTGATCTGAATAAAACTTAAAATGAATAAAACACTGTCAACAAATATGGCCACCATAAATGAGTGATTTTAAATATCGACTTTGCAAATGTGCTCAGGTGATAGATGAGGCGATTTCAGTTAAAGCCCCTTTTAGCCTTTCGTTTTAACATTAAAATATCGATATGTCTCACATGTAAATGAGGGGAAGGCAACACCAGAGGAAGCCGGTGAAAGGGGTTGCAAATTGGTGGCAAGGGGACGTGAATGACACTATAGATAGGTTTCATTGGCACTAATTTAATTAGAGTTACCTCCCGTAATCGGCCATGTTTGTGGTCAAGCAAGAGTTTTTGCCTCATATTCATACTAAGTTTAATAAAGTATTTTTTAGAAAGTTGTTAATATACACACTTATTTAGAAATTTTTTTTATGTTGTCTAATACCTCAAATTTGCATAAGCATTGCAAAAACACAGGAATTATTCATAGTTTAGAGAATTTACCTACATAATATGGTTGATTTATGAACAGATATTCAGTTCTATACCTCAAAGATGGCGGACAACTTACATGTATCTCAAGGGAAGTAACTCCAATAAAATGTCATGCTACTGAAACCTATGTATTCCAAACAAGAACCTGAAGAGAAAATCTGTAAGAAAGCAGATGGTAGAGCCGTTGTAGTATGAAATATGTTATAGATGGTGTTCTGAAAATGTATGATAAAACATAATAAGAACTCAGTATTCAAAATATTTCATACATAATGAGACAAAATCGATTACATAGTCATAATACAAAAACTACAAAATCATAATTCGCACAACAATGACAAAAAGTGTTGATTTACACGTACCCTAGGTAAGGAGTATCATGACATACAAGTTTCTGTCACGCTTTCTCAAAAACTTTATCATCTGATGAAAATTAAAGAGACAAATATTTACAGGTACTACCATAACATATGCCCCATCATTTATTGAAAACATGTGCATTCAAATTAATGGCACGTTATATACTACCTGTACTGGGCACCATACATGACTTTCAAAACACTATATGTAAAAAATATTATATCACAGACGCTTTGAATTCTTGAAATAATACATTTTGACATCGTAATGTCGAAAATATTCAACCTAAATTCCACTATAAAGATAAAATAACCGGAAAATATGGAAATCATATTGAAATCATATATATCATAATGAAACCTTTGTGAAAACATATAAATATCATCAAATAATATTAATAACTTGGTGATAAACCTCTTTTATTGGAAAACACAGAGTTTGCAGAAATTCGAATAAATTTGGATTAAATAAAAGTATATATAAAAAATTGTAGTTGTCTCCAAGATGGAGTTTATTGTTGTGAATTGTTATGAAAGAGAAAACAGAAGACATCTGACAAAGCTGTATGACACAAATCACCAAGGACATGCACACAAAACATGATAATATTATAATATACATGGAAAAAACGACAATACAAAAATATTCGATTGTGCTGCAGTTACGATACCAACTTAGGACGGTCAATTCACTCACCGCAAATGCAGCAAAGGACACACATTTAAAAATTTATAAACAATCCCCCATATAGAGAACAAAGATCAACAGGTTTCTCAATAAGAGAGGTCATAAAAATTTATTATACACGAAACGTTTATAAAATAATATGTTGCTATCAAAACTATGTAAGGCGATATAAACATAAGTAAACCGTGCTCTGTCCATCTTTAAGCGGTCTCAGATCCTAAGGCTTGATCAATAGGAGTCCCGACTAACAGTCAGGGACGAGTATCAGGACTTTGTCTCCTCTGAAAAAGGTTTGGACAAAGCACGTCATAGATACCCCACCGCCCTGTTAGTCAACGAGCAACGCCCGAGTAAAAGTCTGCACTGGGTTGTAGAGGGACCCAATACAAGACCCATAGTCTTAACGATGATCTCGGGGTCATGCTGTCGTTGTCGAAGACGTTTAACAGTTTTAGAACCCGCCGATATGAAATTATCAGGGTCCGGCGCCATAAACTGAGAATATACTTAAGTCAAAAATTTCATTTTAATTTATTCCATTATCAAACATTCAAATAAATTTTAATGCAGAATGGTTTAATTCTATTTATCAGTAGAAAAAAACTAAATAAAATCCAAATCCCAGTTATTAATTCATTGATGAACAGAAGAATACGAATTTTTGACTTAAGTATATTCTCAGTTTATGGCGCCGGACCCAGAACCTAGTTTAGTTTCGAAGTTTATGATATAAACCATGAGTATGAGTATATAACCATGAGTAAAAAGTTTTAAAGTAATCTGAGATTTTTTGACATGAAAATCCAAAACTGTAGTGCAGGCTCTATAGACTACTGTCCGCGCCACTCACTTTGTAAACCGAAAAATCTGGATTTTCACTTATTTATCTTTAAAACAGTTTTACAAAATTAATACCAATTGACAGATCTTGTTTAGTCGTAACTTTTGGTGTATGTTATATGTTTCTACGAAGAAGCATTCGTATTTTATGGGGGAAAATCATTTTAGATAGGGCGTTTTCTATGTTAATTTTGACGTGACGTCGTCGATGTTGAACATTGAGTCTATGGGAAACTTGGCGACGTCACGTCAAAATTTAACATGGAAATCGCCCTATCTAAAAATGATCTTTTTTTTCTATAAAATATGAATGCTTCTTCATACAAACATATAGCATACTCCAAAAGGTACGTCTATACAAGATCTATCGAATGGTTTTGCCTTTTTGAAATTATTCTGAAGATGAATAACTGAAAATCCAGATTTTCCAGTTTCCAGAGTGAGTGGCGCGGACAGTAATATAATATGCGTTCACTCTCTGATATGACCCGACAGAATTAAAATATGAAATAAATATTGGATGTTAAATTTCATTTGGCATTATTATATGATGAATACAGGAATTAGATCTATAAACTTGTATTGTGATATACTGAATAGGCCGACAGCATAGTACACCGGCCAAAACACCTTTTTTATTTACACTTCTGAGAAATTTAATAATTTCACTCATGGAGCATTAAAATTAAATCAAATGGTCGCCTCCTACTGTATAAAAACTTTATTTCTTTACTTTTAATTTTGAATAGTTAAAGGGGACCAAACGAATGCACTTCAGGAAATTTCAAGACTGATCTACAGTAGATCTACAATAGGCTACTCACTATTGACGATGACAAATGAGAGAGTTATCTCGCTTACATCTTCGAAGCGCGGAAGGCATAAAATTATATTGTATTGTGGGCTGCCTAACTTGACAACGATGGAAAAGAAAGTAAACCATCGACTCTGATTGATGTGAACGTGCCTTAGTAGACAATATTTTAATGGGTTCTCACATAATTCAGTTAGTACTTATGAATCTAATCATACAACCACATTTTAAGCATGTTTGTGGTACTGAGAAAATACCTGACTCTTAGTGTTACGTTAGCTCGCATTTCCTCAGCTAATGTACACCAATAGCCTAGAGGCGAATTTGCTTTTATTGATTTGTATATATGTATAACACAGCTCTGTAGTTTCCATGAAACAAGTAATTGTTTTACAAACACATGATAAACTATGATCAAAATGCGTTAATCACTTCCCCAAGAGTAACTAAAATTAGCTTTTGGGTTTCCCCCCATATATTTCAGGTTTATTTGTATATGAAAATAACCACCTCTATCATGTGTCAGCACCTAGAATTTTACCAGTATGTTGGACTTATACATCAGAGCATTTGCCAGTCAGTGGGAAGATCCATGGGTCTCTGACTTGCACACTTGCAATTTTAATTTCAAGCCCTGTGATGTGTAATGTGTATAAATAGAGTAACCTGCCATTTTTGCTTCATCAAGTGGAGTTCTTAAAGCGGCTTCTGATTGTACTAAGACTTCTTTTTGACCAGTCTGTAGCGGCAAGAGTTCCTTTTGGACCCCTACCAAAATTTTATTATTTTTGAGCTATAGTCTGTTAGTCATAGTGTGCCGTCCGTCCATCATCAACTTTTTCACATTTTCCACTTCTTCTCTGGAACTACATTGCGGATTTGGATTTAACTTTGTATAAATGATGTACTCAAGGTCCCCTGCTAAAATTGTGTTCTGGATCCAGATTTCCGCAGGGGTGGATTCAGGGCGGGATCAAAAGTGCCCAAAACGTTACCCCTCTTCAAACATCTTCTCCTCCAGAACCAGTACATAAATAGGGAAACTAATTGCAGTTCAACAATCTATAAAGATGGGTTATTAAAAATTGTGTTTGGGGTTAAGATCTGTCAAATAGAAATATACGCTTTTTTGACGTGTTTCTGGACTTAGTAATTTCAATGCAGAAAAGTGTCATGTTTTTCAGTTAATTGATATTGATGATTTCTTAATGACTCTTTTGATCATAGTTGTGGTAAGGAATATTACTGGGAAAGAATTTTGTCAATATCTCAATTTTTTGATAATTTATGAATTTTTAAAGACTTCCAAAAAAAGGGGGGGATTGGCCATTTTTCACATTTTCAATTTTTTCTACAAAAATGTTCAAAGGATTTTAATAAATCTTGGTAGAAATAAATCTATTATGATCCTCTTTAAATTCTGTTGTTTTACAGACCTCTTTACAGGTGGCGCCACCATAGTCAAAAGTAGGTCACAAAAGAGTATCCTCCTTTGACAATATTCTTCTTCATACGGGCTGTATACAGAGACAAACAGAATGCATAGATATGATCTAGAGGGATGAGTGAAGAGGTATAGTCATTTTGGTTCCCTTCCAAATTCAAATTTTATAATTTTTTTTCAACAATTGTTTTGACTTGGTGATTTCAATGCAGAAAAGTGTCATATTTCCTAGTTAATTGATAATGATGATTTCTTATGGACTATTGTGATCATAATTATGGTAAGGAATGTTACTTTGAAAGAACTTTGTCCATATCTCAATTTTTAGTTTTTCAGTGAATTTTTTAAGACTTCCAAATGAGGGTGTATAGGAACAATTCTTCACATTTTTAACTTCTGCTGTTATACCACATGAAAGATTTTAATGAAACATGGAATACATGAAGTACTATAGGTCCTCTATCAATTTGGTAAATTTCATCCAAATTGCTTAACAGATAATGCCACCATGTCTAAATACTAGCTCTCACATTTCTTTACACATCTGAATAAGTTTTTAGATGTTTCTCAACACTTAACATAATGAATTAGGCAATTTTAAGTAAGGTCTGGACAATATTTGAAACCATTGTTGTTCATGACCCAGACTTGAAATCAATCAATAAAAGGCCCAACCTAAAGAAAATGACTTACTTCTTGCCCTGAATCACATCTTGCAGAGACGAAGCAAATTCTTAATATCAAAATGACCTGAATGGATGTGCAAGAAAGTGTTGTTTTTTATTCTGGTCTGAAATATAATTTGACATTTTCAACATTTGTGTTGACTTAGTTACAGTTATGTAAAAATAAATGAATTCTTCCTTCCTGCATGACTGATCATCTAGGTACTCAGATGAGCGATATAGGCCCATTTGGGCCTCTTGTTTCCTTATCTATTTGAGAATAGACCTCTTTCCTTTAACTGCAGAGCTGTAACATTTGACAGCAAAATCATTAATATACTGCTGTGTTGGTCTATTCTGCGCGTTGGCTAATTCTGCGCTGCACATTTTGTGACATTGTTATCACTTCCGTGTGAACACTGCTGCACATTTTTGAGGCTGGTTCTGTTTTATGTCCGACTCTATACAATTAAAGAAAATAGAGCGTTAGAGGGGATATAGTAATGCAGCCTTTGGTGTGTGGTTGGGTGAGTGAGTGGGTGCGTGCGAATGTGCGTGAATCCATGACACTTCACCTTGTGGGCACAATACACACTACAATTTTTGCCCGATCACTTTCAAACTTCACATTTTACTTGTTAATGATGAGAGGAAGAACCCTGTTGATTTCGGGTACTGGGTCAAAAGTCAAGGTCAACATTGGCAAACTGTCTGTGATTTTGCTGCTGTGCAAAGGGATTCCACACTTGGCATTGCTTTTGTTGAATGAATTCAAGTGTTCAGCAAGACTTCAGTTCTTGAAAGTTCGTCAGTCATACTTGTAGCGATGTTATCTGAAAGGACCGTAAATGTAATATATGAAGGTCTTTGTGATGACCTAATTGAATTTAAATATTTAAACATATAGTACCGTTCTTTTTATGCTGAAGTGGTGGAAAACCGATGATGTTTGTTTATTTTACCCTAGTACATGTATATGGTGTTCATTGATGTTACTGAATATGAGATTGATTATGGTGATTCATTTCTATTTAAGAGTGGTTGTATAGTCTTAAATTTCTTCTGATATGATGGTCATTTTATTTGATGTTTTGTGTTGGTACTTCTGGTGTATAATTGACTTTATCTTGCATGTAGTTTACGGAAGGAATATTGATCTGTAATTAATATAACAATATAGAATAAATCTATGAGTTGAATGTTATCAGTTATGATGATCATTTGTCGTGCATGATGGTTGATATGGTATGATTTTTCACGATGTTTGTTAAAGAGGTCATAGATAATTACAATTTCAGGATTGAAATTTTAGTAAACACATTACACAATAGACATAATCATGTTGTTAATGTGTCTATATTCTAACCACACTTTTTAGTTATCACCGTCGATTTGTTCAGAGTAAAGTACTTATTTCTAAAAGTTAGATTTGTAGTGTGAAAAGCGAGCATTTGTTACATTGTTTTAAAACACAGTGGATTTTTTTCCTTTGTATGCTTCACTCCACACACAAAGCTTGTGCATGTCTGTCCATGCATTATAGATGGTAACTGCATAATATCTATGTACGTATTGATCTGGTTGACATTACACAATTGTTGCCCTTTGTGCGAATTTTGGCTGGAATGCAAAGCAGTGCCGGTCTATAGATTAGTGATGTCCATGTGTCAGTCTTCTATCTATCTGTCTGTCAGTACGTCTGTCTGTCAACATTTTGGTTAAATTTTTTGGTTCAAGCAAAATCTCAGCAACTAAGAGGAGTATAAACATAATACTTAAGATATAGGTTCCTTATGACCTGAACTTTCAATTTATGCCATGACTTTTGACCTGGTGATCTTGACCTTGGACTGACTGATTTTTAACTCACTTGAGCCAAAGGCTTAGGTGAGCTATAGTGAAAGTGTGTTGTCCGTCTGTCTGACATCCATCTGTCTGTCGTTCATCTGTCCGTCATAAACTTTACACATTTTCAACTTCTTCTCAAGAACCGCAGAACAGATTTCTATGAAACATTTTAGGAATAAAGTACTCATGGTCCCCTGCAATTCTTGGTTTTTTTGTCCCAATCTATCGATAGGTGGTGCCACCACAGGCAAAAGGTATCCTCCTTTGACAAACTTCTTCTTCAGACCAGGTGCATACATAGACAAACTGAATGTATAGGAATGATCTAGAGGGATGTGTGAAGATTGGTTCTGTCCCAAAATCAAATTTCTGAGGTTTTTGCAACATTTTGTTGGACTTCAAAAACTTTCTATGCAGAAGAGTGTCATGTTTCTCATTTTATTGATAATGATTTCTTATGAACTATTTTGATCATAATTATTGTAAGAAATATCATTGTGAAAGAATTTTGTTAATATCTCAATTTTGGGATTTTTATGGATTTTTTAAGATGACCAAAAAAACGTGGGTTAGCCATTTTTCACATTTTCAGCTATTTCTGCACAACTGTTTGAAGGATTCTAATAAAACTTAGTAGAAATAAATAACTTATGACCCCTTCAAACTTTGTCCTTTTTGTCCCGACCACTTTATAGGTGGCGCCACCACAGTCAAAAGTAGGTCACAAAAGAGTACCCTCCTTTAACAATCTTCTTTATACTGGCTGTATAGAGAGACAAACAGAATGCAAATAAATGATCTAGAGGGATGAGTGAAGAAGTATTGTCGTTTTGGATCTCGTCCAAAATTGAATTTTAGAGATTTTTTGGACATTTTTTTTGGACATGGGGGTTTCAATGCAGAAAAGTGTCATATTTCCTAGTAAATTGATAATGATGATTTCTTACGGACTGTTTTGATCATATTTATAGTTTAAGAATTTTATTTTGAAAGAATTTTGTCCATATCTCAAATTTTGCTTTTTCAATGAATTTTTTAAGACTTCCAAATGAGGGTGTATATATGGACAATTCTTCACATTTTTACTTTGGCTGTTATACCTTATGAAAGATTTTGATGAAGCATGGTATACATGAAGTACTATAGATCCTCTATCAATTTTGCACATTTCATCCAAATTGGTCGACAGGTGGTGCCACCATGGCTAAAAAAACAGGTCTCTCAATGGTACACATACCACTTGGTAATTAAAGTATGGAAAGTATTGGTTGAAATCCAACTGTGGTCAAAATTTTTTTTTATTTCTATACACATCTAAGTAAGTTTTTAGATGTTTCACAACACTCAACATATGAAAATAGACCATTTTAAAAGTAACAAATCAGTAAAAATTCTCACTTTTCTATTGATTTTTTTTTTCATCGAATGGCAGTTTCCTTGGGATATAATAACTTCAGTAATCATGAATTGATTTTCATAAAACTTATACAGAATACTCTGATGAAATAAAAGAAGATACCTTTTGATTGGAAAATATCCCCTTTGTCAGTACAGAGTAATGGGTCTTTGGTTTCTTTTTTAATTTAAAAAAAATCTAGAAAATCACTAAATATTAATTTCTCACTCAACCTCTTTCAAATTTAAATTTGTGCTAGAATTTTACATGAACTTTAATGTAAATATATATACTACTGAATTTTATTTCTTCTGTATTCTTACATATTTGACGTAGAAGAAAAAAAGGGAGGGGGTTTAAATTCTTCTCTGGGCCATAACTTCTTACTGCCTTTATGGATTTCGATAATATTACACAGGGTTGTTGCCCAGGGCCAAAGCATGTGTTATCTTGGGTCCTGAATAATTTGTGGGGGAGTCTCCACAATTAAAAGGGTTTTCCTATCAAACTAAGTGATGGGTGTATTATGCTACGCTAGGCATTGCTCTTATTGAGCATTCATTTCCTGTTAATCGCTTTCATTTCCTGTTAATCAGTATAGATTTAAGGGTTAAGAATATATATTTTTATCTGCAAATTTTTTAAACTGTCAGTTTAATAAGCAAATTAAGGTCAGGTGGGCGATAT
This sequence comes from Pteria penguin, assembly GCA_035048485.1. Classification (NCBI taxonomy): domain Eukaryota; kingdom Metazoa; phylum Mollusca; class Bivalvia; order Pterioida; family Pteriidae; genus Pteria; species Pteria penguin. The sequence continues at coordinate 19,977,330 of CM068580.1, read as the reverse complement.
AGGCCCACTTTGGCCTCTTGTTAAGAAACTTCAACTATGGCTATATCTTTTGAATAAATAGAGTTAGGGCTTTGATACTTCATGTATAGGTATGGTTCTTAATGACAGGTGCTTTCAATTGATAAAATGACTTTTGACCTTGCGACCTTGACCTTCTTTCGAATTTGCATGCAATCCGGCTATACCGTCTTTAGCGGTTTCTTGTTTATTATTGTTTAAAAAAAGAAAAGAACAGGATTCTGACTTAATCATTTCATATGTTTTTGTGTCAATGTATTGATGTATTCAGTGGAAAAAAAACCCGTTTACAGTCTTTTGTCATTCGTCAAAAATACCATGACCAAGAGAATATGTGTATCTGAGAATTTCATCAAGAAGACAGTTGTTTTTGAATCGGCAAACTATGCCAAACTGAGCAATATAGGGCCGTTTAGAACTCTTGTTGTGTCGCTTTCAAAGGGTTTACTCAGCCAGGTCATGTGAATATATGTCTGTTCATCATCTCTTTTTATACCCCAGGCCCGGTCTCTATAACAATTTCTACTTGTTTCTCATTCAGTATGCATACCACATGAGACACGTGGTCAATATGTTTCGTAAATGTGTTGACACTCTTCCATTTCAAAATATTTGAAGCTCTAATGATTTGAGCGTCCCTAACTTTTTTTACAACAATCAAACTATCGATTTAATTTCATATTTAGAACTTTATCACAACTTTATATTTACCACTGTCAAATACTTCAATTAACTCTACATAAAGAATTCCACAAAACTTGCATAATAGTTTTCAACATCAAAGATTGACCCAGTATCCGGTATTCCCGATCCAATCACAAAACTTGGTAATGTTCCGATTTCAAGTCTAATCGATATTGACTTCTCACTAGAGATCTTGCATAAGATTTATTAACACTTTATCGCCAGTAGCTTCAAAACTCAGACTCGTTTCAATACACAAGTACCACCTTGGTCAATATTATGATGTTTACAGTTGTTATCAACAAACAGGGACGTATATATCTAATAGATATACACATGTATACATCTCTGCACAGTTCGCATTCAGTAATTGTACCATTCCTTTGAATCCGCGCATTAATAGCAGAACGAATTGTCGAAAGAGAGTTCAATAAATTTTCCCCCAGAAACGCTAGTTATCAAAATAAGTAAACAGTCAGAGCCAGAAGGTAGAAGATACCAGTATCCAGTACCAGTACCAGTGTGCCCAGATACATAACTCTTATCTAGGACTTATGCACGATCTTTGACAAATTTGCCCTTGATTTGCCATCTTTTAAAAGATACGAGAATAGAGACAGATTTTGCGAGAGTACAGTTAAATTAATGTCAACATTACATAAGTGTTTGTTCTAAATTATGCATAATCTATTTTAATTGATCCAAATTTCAGCGATTGGCGGATCTGGTTTCGGTCCCATGGACAGTTGATGACTGTGTTATCGGAATAAAAGGCTGTAAGAATAAGATGGCTATCTAAAAAAACAACCTGTTCGTTAACAGCACCCGACAGGGTTGTTCTGTCAGTCGGTGGTGGATTCGAGCTCGGTTCCTCGAATGATTGATGATCCCGTGATTGTGATCGGCATTAAGGTTGCGTTATATGTTTATCTAACAATATGAACTACATAAAGATGAAATATACAAGTGTGTCGACATCGAGTGGCTGAATATGTTACATGTATATGAAGTAATGATAAGTAATGCACATGCCAATACTACCGATAGATGTATTTTACACTATTTATATTGAGGATTCAGAGTTATTCAAAATGTTATTGACATCAAAATTTGATATGCAATGTAAATTTTTAAACCAGTCAAAGACTATCCACTGTTTGCAATTTATCTCCACTTGTTCATCCCCTGTAATCTACGGCCGGTGTTATTATAACAAACCCCCCCCCCCCAAACAAAGTTTGGGGGTTATATAGGAATCACTTTGTCCGTCTGTCCGTCCGTCTGTCTGTCCAGAAAACTTTAACCTTGACCATAACTTTTGAACCAAAAGAGACTGGGTATTCATACTTGACATTTACTTGACATTTGACCTACTTTTAAAAAACTTTAACCTTAGCTATAACTTTTGAACCTAAAGAGATTGGGTATTCATATTACACATGTATATTCCTTGTGGCAAGTCCTTTCTTTTGGTACCAAAATTTTTGACGTTGTGACCTTGGCCTTGACATTTGACCTACTTTTTAAAAAACTTTAACCTTAGCCATAACTTTTGAACCAAAAGGGACTGGGTATTCATACTACACATGTATATTCCTTGTGGCAAGACCTTTCTTTGGGTACCAAAGTTTTTGACCTTTTGACCTTGGTTTTGATGTTTGACCTACTTTTTAAAAACTTTAACCTTAGCCATAACTTTTGAAAGAAAAGAGATGGGACCTTCATACTATATATGTGTATTCCTTGTTGCAAGACCTTTCAGTCAGTACCAGCTTTTTGACCTTGTGACCTTGGCCTTGACATTTGACTTTTTTTTGGAAAAACTTTAACTTTGACGGTAAAGTATAGTCATAGAGAGATAGGGAGTCCATTTTACATGTGTGTATTCTGTATGACAAGTCCTGTACACTGATACAAGAAGAATTTACACAACCGCCTTGACCTTCACCTTATTCACCAAAACTTAAATATTTACCATATATATAGTTCTATGCCCTATTTTGAATTTTGGTGCCGCGGGGGGGGGGGTATTTGTCCCGTTAGGACAGTTCTAGTATATAGTAGTTTTTCTCCCATGCATAAAAAATTCAATTATCGCCTTTTTTTGTCAAAATTGCAAAAATTTAGATGTTATGGAGCAAATCCAAGAGAAAACCTGAAATGATACTTGGGTTTATTTGTCTCCATTTATGAACCGGCGACATTAGATTAAACTACATCTTGATTACTACTTCGTTGGAAATGACGTCGATCTGAGAATAATGTCAGACATGCTAATCAGCATGTACATGTACCCGTTTTCTTTCTGCCAAGCTATAAGGTAATGAGCAATACACAACGCTTTACCAATGTTTATGCTTGACGCTTGAATTAGACACATGCTTCAATCGGTAAAAATAGACATAGGGAAACCCCTCACATACACATGTAGACAAATATTAGACCAGCTGGCAATGCCATGCCTGTCCAGATCTTAAAATATCTAGACAGTGACCATAACGAGAATGACTGAGGTTCAAGTGACGCGTTATCGGTTATTTTATTATCATTGGATTTCGTTTTGTTTTATTCATTTAGCCTAGAATCAACAAATATTGACAATTAATTACATACTGGACGCCAGAGAGGTATATATAAACCTGTCGACGCTAAACATCACGCACCTCTCATAAATTACATTAAATACTGTATAATAATGCTGTGTATGCTACTGCAGACGAATTACATCTACATGCTTGTGCTATAATTAACTCTAGCTCTTCGCGCAGTGATATCAAGCAAGTGCAGATAACTTCAGTCTACACAGTACACGAAAATACACATGTATATCTGTATTTGCAATGTTACATATAATTAATGATCCAATAAAGATTCAATACGTTCTGAATATTATAATGCTAGGAATTACATCAGAGATTATGTTTTGAAGCGCAAGAACACAATGAGTGACAAAGAGGGCTAAAAAACTTAAAATTAGACTGTCTCGTTTTGAGAATCGTGCACGGCGGCTATAGCCTTGGCTAATGCCTTCGGCATTAAGCCCGGCTAAAAATCATAGTCCCAAATGAATGGTCTCAATACAAAGAATCTATATGTGGAGTTTCAAAGCCTTGCACCTTTTAGTACAAACGATGTAGTCATTGTTTTTGCCACAGGGTAAGAGTCACAGACAGGTCAAAAACTACACGTCCGAATTTCTTTCTGGAGGCATCAAAACGAATTTGTTTTTCTTTTCCCGCTTGTATAAATAGACATTTCTTGGATTAAATATAGATATCTATATTGAAATTCTAGGAGATATATCTCTATTCTAAATATCTACTTGTGTATTTGGAAAAGAGATTAAAATTAAAGACATTTCTATTTAAGAAAATAAGATATCTGTAAATTCAGTGGATACATCTCCTTATTAAAAGTTGAGATATCTCTACAATAAATAGAAATCCATTTATTGTTAACAAGGTAGCGAGCTATTCGCTTGTATGTGAAAAGAAAAATCCGGAATTTCACATTGGGGGAAAGATCACTATATAGTAGTCCCCCCCCCCCCCCCCGGAGGGGGAGGGAGGGTGGCTATAAGAAGGGAGAAATGGCTATATAGCCAAATTTCCCCCGGCGAAAACTACTATGTAGCCATTTTTCCGAGGGGGGGGGGGGTGGCTAGGGGGAAAACTACTATATAACACCGGCAGTCCTATAAATAGATTTCATTTGGGCCGGCACGAGCCGGCCCATTTACTGATTTAACTTTGGAGAAAACACTGTGATTTACTGCTGCCCTGTAAAGTACTATGATTCACTGCGGTATTACTTTGTTTACTAGATATCATCTTGGTCACTAAAGGTTATTAAAACGCTTAACAAATACGTTACGTTCACATCCTTTGTACATATTATCGTGAATTTTTTTCCCTGTTATTATAAGAGCAGAAAATTATGACATCATCGTTGGTGCGCTATTTATAGATATGTATATACGGCGATGCTATGCTCGATGTTTAGTTTATTTTTAGAAACCTTGCTGTACGCGACAGTATAGAAGGGATTACCGGAGAGGTTGAGTTTACCGAAAAGATCGTAAAATCTACCGAAAAGAAAATTACAGAATAAAAATTTACCAGTATTTCCTCTGATTATAATTATAAGTGATCACTGAAGAAATTGTATTCTAAGACGTATATGTAAACTTATACAAAACAATGATACATAAAATGAAGCATACAAAAATATGTTTAAGTAAAGTTATTCCGATTTAAGCCTTTTAAGTCATTGATTCAAATTTTCATTCCATGTCATCATCTATAATTTCATACATTTGTCTGAAACAAGAGTGTCTTGGGTTGTACGATTAACCTCCAAAAATAAGAGACGAGATGGGCATAACTTCATAAAAACAAAGTTTCTACGATACTTTTAAAGGTTAATTGTACAACAGAATGATTACTTAAAGATAAATAAAGACAACAGCTCATGTTTGAAATTATTATCACTAATTATGTAGATATGAAGTTTGAATTAAAGTTTTCATAGAAATTAGTAAGACATTGCAAGAAAATTATAAGTAATTCAAAATAATACAAACTGTTTTGATACTACTACTTTTAACCTTTTTGTTCAAAATTTCAAAAGTATAATACCGGTAGGTAAAAAAATCCCCATGAATTTTTAAACTTAAACTGTAACATTTAAATTCAAATTTTTATTCTTTGGTTTGATTTCATTGTAATATTCTTAAATTGGATTCAGTCAATAATATTGAAAGATATTTTGAATTTAAAGGTTATATTGAAAGCATTTTAAGTAACAGATTTTATATTTGATACAAAGTAAAGATAGGTGAACAATTATTCCAATATTATATATACATGTATATATATTTTTCATTTCCAAAGTCTTATTTCAAAATTAAAAGTTAAACCGTAGTATAGATTTATTAATTTGATATAACAAGTATGATAGTCCTATTGTATTGATTAATCTTAGTGTGATTTGATTTGTACTATAAACATTAACAGTAAAACCACTTGTACTTGACAAGATTATCCAAATATTATTTGTTTTTAAATTTTTGGATTAATTACAAATTTGCTTTCAATATCAGTTTGAATTATATTTGAGCCCAGCATAATTTGTTTACATTCACTTGCTGTCAAGTTTTGTAAGTTTTGATAACATTATCTATTTCAATGAATGACCAAAAATCTTGCATGCTAGTCAAATGTTTAGTTTTTTCTATTGTTTATATAAGAATTTTCCTAGAGAAAAGTTTTTCATCTGATCTGTATATCATTTCCAATCATATTCAAGTATCAGTAAGAAATTTAGAATACAGAAATGAACTTTCAACATACTTGGTGTGTTACACTTGCCCTAGCTAACACATAGTGATTTTCATCAATACATAATGTTTATTTCAATCAAAGTGTTATAAATACTTGGCATGAAATGGCTAAACACATAGCATTAACCTTTACTGTCATTTTGTCTGTCTGTGATAACTAGACATGTATAATGTGCCATGACTTTCCTGTCTGCACAACTAGACAGAAGATGCTTACTCCTCCCTTAAAACTGCTTTCATGTTTCATCGAAATTGCATCTACATTGCACTTTTCTACATTGCACTTTTCAGACCCTTTTTTATGTCACCTGCGAAACAAAACATTTGAATCAATTTGTCCGATGTCCATCCGTCTGTCTGTCAGTCACGCTTTCACATTAGTGGTCATAATTTAGTATTAAACATCTATACTTCAAATCAAACTTGCAGGATTGATTTATTATAATGAGAGCCGAAGGTCAAACTGAGACTGTCAAGGTCATATTCAAAGTCAAGTTTATGGGTAAATATATGGCAAGCGACATCGCGTTTGGGAGCAATGACTTTTTTATTTTTGTTTTTCAAAACAATTATACATGTCGCCAAATTACACACTAAGTACTAAGGGCCACGTGCTAAGTATTGACTTGCTAATAGTTTTAAAGTAGTTTCTTGACGATAGTTTAGGATGCTATTTTTCAGTATGAAGGGGCATTATCCTTTCAAATATTATTCAATCATAACCAACAAATATCACAATTTAACTTTTTTTCAAATTACAGTATTACTTCTAGGAACATATCATAATCAAACTTGTACTGAGCTTATTACATAAAGTCAAAAAAAGAAAACGGTGTTTAAACAACTGTACACTATAGGTAGGTTGAAACCTATAGTAATGGAAATATAAGTCAGTGAACAATTTGGTTACGGCCCGAAACTTTGACGCTTGCGTCAATAGATTTTCTTGTGGCACACTTGTATTTCTAGGGACAATAATTCTGCGACAGCTTTACATACATCGTAATATTATAAACATTACATAGTAAATTATGCTCTCATATCGGTATGCCTTCATTTTTAGTATAAAGCCCCAGGGTTTTTTTTAGCTCATCTGAGCCGAAGGCTCAAGTGAGCTGTTGTGATCGATCACTGTCTATCGTCCGTCGTCCGTCCATCGTTAGCTTTTCTACATTTTCGACTTCTTCTCCAGAACAGAACTGCTGCACAGAATTTCACCAAACTTCATAGGAAGTAAGTACTCAAGATCCTCTACCAAGTTTTCGTTTTTCGTGCCCATTCGTAATCCAAGATGGCCGCCATTGGCTCTGATTGGTTGACACATTTTCAACTTCTTCTCCAGAACGGCTGCACAGAATTCCACCAAACCTTATAGGAAGTAAGTACTCAAGGTCCCCTACCAAGTATGTGTTTTTCGTGCCCATCGGTAATCCAAGATGGCCGCCATTGTCTCTGATTGGTTGACGCATTTTGGACTTCTTCTCCAGAACGGCTGCACAGAATTTCACCAAACCTCATAGGAAGTAAGTACTCAAGGTCCTCTACCAAGTTTGTGTTTTTCGTGTGGATCTGTTTTCCAAGATGGCCGCCAATGGCTCTGATTGGTTGACACATTTTCGACTTGTTCTGTATAACTGCTGCACAGAATTTCACCAAACCTCATAGGAAGTAAGTACTCGAGGTCCTCTACAAAGTTTGTGTTTTTCGTGCCCATCCGTAATCCAAGATGGCCGCCATTGGCTCTGATTGGTTGACGCATTTTCGACTTCTTCTCCAGAATGGCTGCACAGAATTTCACCAAACCTTATAGGAAGTAAGTACTCAAGGTCCTCTACAAAGTTTGTATTTTTCATACCAATCCGTAATCCAAGATGGCCGCCATTGGCTCTGATTGGTTGATGCATTTTCGACTTCTTCTCCAGAAATGCTGTAAAGAATTCCACCAAACCTCATAGGAAGTAAGTACTCAAGGTCCTCTACCAAGTTTGTGTTTTTCATTCCCATCCGTAATCCAAGATGGCCACCATTGGCTCTGATTGGTTGACACATTTTGGACTTCTTCTCCAGAACAGCTGCACAGAATTTCACCAAACATCATAGGAAGTAAGAACTCAAGGTCTTCTACCAAGTATGTGTTTTTCGTGCCCATCTGTAATCCAAGATGGCTGCCATTGGCTCTGATTGGTTGACACATTTCGACTTCTTCTCCAGAACCGCTACACAGAATTTCACCAAACCTCATAGGAAGTAAGTACTCCAGGTCCTCTATCAAATTTTTGTTTTTCGTGCAGATTCATAATGCAAGATGGCCGCCATTGGCTCTGATTGGTTGACACATTTTCAACTTCTTCTCCAGAACCGCTACACAGAATTTCACCAAACCTCATAGGAAGTAAGTACTCAAGGTCCTCTACAAAATTTATGTTTTTCGTGCCCATCTGTAATCCAAGATGGCCACCATTGGCTCTGATTGGTTGATGCATTTTCGACTTTTTCTCCAGAACGGCTACACAGAATTTCACCAAACCTCATAGGAAGTAAGTACTCAAGGTCCTCTACAAAGTTTGTGTTTTTCGTGCCCATCTGTAATCCAAGATGGCCGCCATTGGCTCTGATTGGTTGACACATTTTGGACTTCTACAAAACGACTGCACAAAATATCACCAAACCTTATAGAAAGTCTTGTAGAAAAAAAGCAGAATTTTCTACTGAAATGAGCTGCCAATTTGTTGTAAATAAGCAATTTGTGCTCAGGTAAGCTATATAGGCCCATTTGGGCCTCGTGTTTTATTTATTTATTCATTTATTTATTTTTATTATTATTTTTTTTTATTTATTTATTTTTTTGTTTTGTTTTTGGTTTTTTGGGCTGTTTTTTGTTTGTTTTTTTAGCGGGACATCTTTTTTCTTTCTTTAAACCAAGAGATATGAATACAATATATTGCGGTCAAAACGTCAGAGACGGGAAAATAACCGCTACTTCCGGAGACAAGATGTGGCCGCGCTAACTTGTAATAGGTTATAATTATCTGGGTCAGTGGCTGTGTGGTAAACTCGCATAGTCACAATTCCGAACGTTAGAAGTTCAATCCACGACTCGGTGGTACATTTTGTGGTCACTATATATTACTTTGATTTTTATACATCTTGCGTTTGTGTAAAGTTGTTTCCTTCAATTTAAGATTTTTAAGAGTTTCTTCTCACTTCTTTTAATCACGAAAATTTTCTTTTCACTACAAGGTTTTACATCAGTGTAGGTAATTACATTGCATGGTATTGCACCTCTAACTACGAGTTGTTTATTTTTTTAACCAACAGAACAACCACAATAACCTGTTTATTTAAGCAATTATCAACATAGAATGATAGACTAGAGATTGTCTAAATGTGGTCCTATCCCAATTAGTGTTAACTTAACACAGTTAAAATGGTAAGTAACAAAATAACAACCCTGTCAACAATCGCATAACTACCAGTTATGTTTTTGTGCATACCGTGTTAAGGCTTTAGAATTTGAATGATTATTGCATTTAATATTTTAATAAATTTATTTTTGTTTATGGACAGTCGTATTTCCATTCGGTCTTCGTATCATCGAGATATGGGTATGTAGAGAGAAAGCTCACACGAAGTGGGGGGGGGGGGTTAAACCTCAATGTATTTAAGAAATCTACTACCGGACCAGAAATTTATCCAGTTACGCCATGAATGTGTGTATATCTGATAAATGAAACAGTGTGACAGTGTCACATGACATTTACGAAGCAATAAGGACAGTACATGTATATTGGTCGTAAAGAGACAGGTCACGGTCTACTTATTTTATCGCTGACCAGTGCGGCTTTACCGATAAGTTTATACTCGGATTATACGAGCGGAAACGACAAGGATGTGTGCAACAAAAGTAATACATAGTTCGGATAAACTCGCTTGGGAGGAAGTTATGGACGATCAATACATGTGCGAGGATATGAAACGAACGGGTGTTTGTAGTCACTCGTCTTACCCTTGTCTCACTGAAAGCTGCGATGCACGGATGAGAGATACTGTATTTCAGGATGGATGGCGAGGGGGTCATAGGCGATGGAGGCGAGGAGGAGGTTTCCACGGTCATCAGAAAAACTTTATGGGTAGGCAGGGAAACAAGAGATTCCTCGAGATACTATATTATCAGTATTAATTTTTTTTTTTTTTTTTTGGCACATGGCTTTTCGATAAGACTTTGTGGATGAACAGTAACAAATAGTGTAAATTGCATTATCATTTTGCTCTATTCTGTAAAATACGGTACTAAGACAAGGAATTGGTTTTACCCATGTGCGTGTTATGGGAGTTGGTGAGGTTTATTTCTTCTTTATAATTAAGACAAAGGTGTTGCAGTGTATCGCAGTCTCTGTATCGGTGAATATTGCAGTCTGTTCATATTAATACATTGTATTGGCGTGTATCACAGTCTGTTCATATTAATACATTGTATTGGCATGTATCACAGTCTGTTCTAATTAATACAAAGCCGACGTGGCCTAGTGGTATCGCGCTGGACTCCTGATCGGGAGGCCGGGGTTCGAGTCCCGCTCTGGTCATGCCGGTGTCCTGTCTTTCGGATGAGACAATAAAAACCGAGGCCCCGTGTCGTGATATGCATGGCACGTTAAAGATCCCTCACTGCTTCGAGTAGGTCCGTTGCAAAGGTCAAAATTTGTATGTCCTGCATCAGGCAGATGCCGTCACCATATACGTGAAATATTCGTGGTGTGACGTTAAACAAAAATCAATCAATCAATCAATCTAATTAATACAAAAGTATTGTGAGTATCACAGTCTGTTTTAATACAATAAACAGGGGCGGATCCAGGTTTTGGAAAAAAGGAAGGAAGGGGTTTGAAGTCAGGCGAGGGGTCTGCAGTCTTTCCGAAATCTATTTTACATCTGTTATAATGTGTTTTGCCTTTAGTTGTGGTAAAGCGTTTTGCTTTGAATATGGGGAATTCGCAGTCTAGCGAGGGATGCTACTGGAACTCCTAGGGCGAAAGGACAGATGTCAGTGTGGCTGACTGTGACTCACGCTACTCTTTACCCTGGTTGGTTTTTGTAGCTTTAATTGAAAATCACAGGAGTTCTGATGAATATTTATTGAAGGAAACCGCAACTCAATACAATTATATATAAACAAGCAAAATAGAAGACAATAATAATATAGAAATATAACACAAGATAGATGAGATAACAATTTGACAATTAATAGCATACTAGCGTTCAATTTAAACAATTCTATATTTCTTCATTATAACATCATTTTACACCATATTATATTTTAATTCTTTATTTTGTTAAAACCATCATTTATTTTATATTAAGTAACGTATCTTTAAATGAAAATCACAGGAGTTCTGATGAATGTTTATTGAAGGAAACCGCAACTGAGGGAAATTTGGATTTTTCAGACTTTTATACTCCTAGTTGGTTTCCAATGGTTTGTTTTGCATTGTCATCAGAAACTCCCTGGATACTGTAATACGGTATTGATTGATTGTTCCAAAACTTGACTTGTGGGTCACTTTGACCCTTTATCATTTGCTGACCAGTGCAAAATTTGACTTGTGTCCATGGTCTAACGTATGTAACTAATGAGGTTATTGACCGTTACTAGTGAGGTTATTGACCGATGGTCTTTACAGCTTTGAAAACCTTCTAATTTTAGATTTCAATTTAACATTTCCTTTCATCCTTTTGTTTTGCGCCACTATGTTTAAGAGGTTGGTTACCTCCTGCTTCCATGTCGCGATATAACTGAAATATTGTTGAAAGCGACGTAAAACACCAATCAACCAACCTTTCTCTTAAAGTACACAATATTCGGTTTAATAGTATTGATTGATTTTCTTCATGAATAATCTAACTTAACATTATTTACGCATTATAGTAAACTTTTGGTTGGTGCATCAATGACAAATTTCTATATATACAAATACATGATACAATAATCATACATTAAATACTCGTCTTCCCAAAAAATTTGGTTTCTCAAATTTTAATGTCCGTATAATAAAGTTCACAAAATACACACGCATAAATATGTATATACAGATTACATAGTCCAATTGCTAATCACACAGAGTCTATATCGTCCATTTCTTGTTCGCATTTCCGTGTTGCAGGCAGCCGGCAGCAATTAATGAATGTCCTTTTGTGTACACTTACGAAGGCCATTGAAACGTATTATACATACATGTTAATATCAATATTTGACAAATCCTATAATGTATAGATAAGTAACAACAGGAAGAAGGATTATGAATTTTAATTTCTGAAATAATCAAAAGCTTTCTGATTTTCAATATTTGGGATAGGCAACGTGATGTTCCCATGTTGAATAAGAATATAGGCCATGTATGGTTGGTTCATAACTTTTCTGATTTTGATACGATTGATCAGTGATATTCTTATAGCATTTGGAATCTCAATCGTCGAATATTGTAACTTATTTGTGACAGAAAAATTGGTCCAGTTTGCCAGAAGTTTGCAAGCAGGCCATTTCGCTAGCAATGTACGAAATGGTAGTGGGAGGACTTATTTCAAGCAAGGATGGCCACAGAGGCAAAGATAACAATGGGATCAGAGCGCATGTGGTACCTGAGGTCATTTCGAGTATGATGGTGGTTCCACATCTTTTTCTTTTGACTATGAGGATTGTAAGTGCAATTACCAGGCCTAAAATAATGATTGTCAATGCTGCAATGACATGATCCCATTTAACATTTTCTTGAATAATATCGAGGATATTTTCTGGCGCCTCTGTAGTCGGTTTCTTAAAGATATAGTTTGATTCAATGGCCTTAACATAGTGTGTTTGTTGAAATACCAGAAGCATTGCTGAAAGTTTTCTCAATTTAAGAAATAGATATACGCATCCTATGCTTGCGAGTATTGCCAAAGCCAAAGAAACATATGTGATTATGTCCCCAGTGCTAGGCCAGTTCGAATCTAATTCAATATCGCCATTAAGTAAGGGTTCTATGAGAGTTTGAAAAACTTTTTCATCATTTTTAGCAGCTTTAGCCATTTTTTTTTTCATATTTAGGTGTAGTTTTGCATCAGCCGTTACTCTTTCTTTGAACTTGTGTTCGTACATTTCAAAACTAGGTAAAATCACGTTTAATGGAGTCGCAAACATTGTATCAGCTCTAAGTGACAATAGTTTGGAATTGTTGAAAAATTGTTGCAGAAGAGCTAAATTTATGGGATGAAAGATTTCAATTTGCTGAGACATTTGACATTGAATTAATCTTGGGGGATAATACCAAAACTTTGTTGTGATTGAACATCTACACGGCAGTTGAAGTAAGCACATGGAACAACCTCTCATTATAGTTTTGTTGTTTGGACAGTCAACTACAAGATTATGTGTATTGTATATAAGCGATGTTTGTTCATTGATTTCAATGACCGTTGGATTTAGAAGATCGATTAAGTATCGAAAATCGCATAAGGAATTTATATTACCTTTATCATTTGCAAACAAACTCATTACACACGACTTTTCAGTTACCGGTTTAAATGCCCTATTGAAATTACATCAGTATAAGTGATGTTTGTGGCATGTTGCTATGTCTACTTTGTCCATTGCTAAATAGAACTGTTGGTGGGATGTGATGGCTAAATAGCTTGGCAAATTTAACAATTGTGTAGCATGAGTTGAGCTTTCGTTAATTGGTACTGGTAAAGATATGATTTCAAATAATTGCATCGGTTCTTTTTCATGTGAGATGGGAAATTTAAGAGTGACATATATTGTTCCAAACCTATGTCCAAATACAAACTGACCATGCCGATAATAATATTCTGGATCTGTGATTGTTAAATAAAAGTTCGAATATTCTTTAGAGAGAATTTTTGTGATTTCCGTAATTGAATGTTTTATTAAGGCGTCGAGCATTTGCTCGACAGTCTTCTAGCGATCGAAAAAATTTTACCTCTGCACCGCCTTTTTAATTCACGTAATAAAGTAGTACCTTCGTTAAAGTAGTAAAAGTTCTTGCAAAACCGGCGTTGTTATCCTTGTTATTGAAATTTCATTGCACAGAAATAGGTTTAAGTATAGGTCTGCTTAACTTAAATTATCAATATATAGCCCTTAAACACTTTGTCGCTTATTGTGTGTGTTAAAATATTCATTCGCCGTAATGACGCAAGTCGATTATGAATTACAATCGCACATCATGGGAATTTGTCCAAATATGGGGAAGACCACGTAACATACTGCCTTATTTGGAGAAATCGTAGTAGAACGCTTGTAACACACGCGATCAAGGCTTAATTTGGCATACATGTATAAGCGCCAATATGGAGATCGCGCGATCTTCGAAATATATATAATAATAAAATAATATATTTAGATATAAATTTCAGTCTAAAAAAGAACAAATAAAATATTTCATAGAATCCTAAATATAGACTGGCAATATAGAGACAGGTGACCACTAGTTCATAACGAGACTGACCTAGGTTCAAGTGACGCGTTATCGGTTATTTTTATCTCACTAAATTTCGTTTTGTTTCATTCATTTAACCTAGAATCAACAAATATCGACAAAATTAATTACATCTTCAAGGCTAAACATCACGAGCCTCTCGTAAATTATATCAGGTACTGTATACCTATGCTGTGTATGCTACCAGGGACGTACATATCTAATATATAAGATATATAGGTCCCTGATGCTACTGCAGACGAATTTTAAAAATATCTACACGCAGTGTGTACAGCTTCTTATCTGCCCTTACCGCCTGTGCTATAAATAACACTTGCTGGACAGAGAATAGCCTCTACAAAATGGCGGTGGTCACTTGTCTCTTCGCGCTGCGATAGCAAGCAAGAGCAAGTAACTCCAGTCTAACTTAAACAAGCATAGCTTTTTAAAAAGCTTAGGTTGCAATCGGAATAGCATTAAATGATCAAGATGTTGGTCACAACGCCAAATAGCTTTATGTATATAGAAATTACTTGTTTTTGCGTAGTTGTGTATTTTCCCGCTAAAATTTGTAAAGCCACGCCTCATTTTTTCCTTATTAGGGAAGTAGCATGTGTATATACATGTATCACATGGTCTTCCACATATCTGGAAAAGTTCCCACGAGGGCATACCAAATGGCAACTGAGAAAGTTTTCAAATCGCCTACAAAATTTAAAGCGGATGTAAAGGATGATAGCATGGATTAAGACAGAATTTTAGATTGAATGCATGAAAAATAACTTAAGTAGAACTTACATGTGAAGATTTTATTCCAAATCAACCGATAAAGTGCGATTGTAATGCACAATTGGCTTTTGTCATTACGGCGAACGGCATGGCGTTGTAGCCCTTACACGTGCACATACAATAAACGACCGATTAATAACTAGTGTGTTTGGACGATATATACAACCTGTTGGCCCTAGTGTCAGTGTTAGTAGCGTAGACAAAAACTGTAACCTAGACCTGACCATATCTTAAAACAAATTAAGCATAGGGTTCCATATTTTACAGGCAATGGTAACAACTCGTCCATTTCTATCTTTGTAAAAAAAATGGCAATGGTGTTCGATTGATTTCGCTTGTACATTCTTTGTGATAAGACATTTGACATGTTTTTGCAAGAATGACGTAAAGAAAAAATAAAATGTTATGATGATATCTTATATGGCTGTTGGTCCATAAGCTTTTATTTTTACTCTATTCCAAAAATTATCGGAATTCAACGAAAAAGATAAACACGACTGGTCAATATCTGCTACTTTTGACAGCTTTAAATTAAATTTAGCTCGACGCCTTTGTGGCTCTTCAAACCTTTGATTCTTTGACACCTTTCACATGATTGAATGTAATCATAAATGTTTTGATGCATTTTTGGCCAATGATATTTCTGTTTGATAGCGGCCATGACTTTTTCAACTCCGAAATGTGCACCTCCTGTTTCACTATCGTGATATGCCTTCAGTGCCTCTAATCTAAGGACCTTGGGAAGAGCTAATTGTTTTATCCACCTATCAGGTTCTCTGACCCTTCTAGTTCGCCTTTGAAACCAGTGATATAAAACACCATTGCAAAGACTATAGCATTCTGCTTTTGCTACTTGTTTTCTTTTTCTTGCCTCATCCGGCAATATCTCGCTTTGGAGATAAACATCTTTAAAGTCATCGCATTCTTTTTGCAAGTTTGCTGTTTTCTATACTTGGCAAGTCCGGTTCGACCTTGTTTGTTTTAAACGTATTCGCAGTTGGGATTGTGTATTCAAACGTAATTTCTACTGGTTCATTGTGCACAAATTTTTCTCTATTCGTCTCTACGACTTTCACCGTTGTGGTGTTCGAATTTTCTTGGTAAGCTCATCTACTTAAACCATCAGCCACAACATTGCTTTTGCCTGGCTTATAAATGATTTGAAAAGTGTAGCCTTGTAGTTCTAAGGACCATCGAGCTAATCTACCCGTGGTTCCGTGGTTTCTCTTTTAATACGCGGAATGCTATGTCACACTCTTCCGTCCAAATGAAATCTTCGTCTTTTTTCAGAAGTTTTGTTAATGGGGCTGTTATAGATGAATAGCTTTTAATGAATCTCCTATAATAGTTACACATACCTAGAAATGACCGTATTTCTTTTACAGTTTTGGGGATTGGCAGAGTGTCAATGACCTTTGTTTTATCTTGGTCAACCTGAATGCCGTCTTTTGATATGACATGGCATAAAAATTTCACTTGTTTTGCAGCAAATTTGCATTTGGTTGGTTTGAGTGTTAGACCTGCTGACCTAAGTCGTCCAAATAGTTGCTGCAAATGAACTAAATGTTCTTCAAAATTCTTTGAAAAAACGCATATGTCATCTACATACACTGGCATATTTTTCCAATGAAGCCCTCTGAGTACTTGAGACATTACCATTTGGAATGATACACAACTATTTCTGAGTCCCATTCCTAACCTTTTCCATTCATAAACACCCTTTTGAGTGATAAAGGCGGCTTTGTGTTTTGTTTCAGGGTCCATTTGCAATTGCTAATATCCTGAATGTAAGTCAAAGGTAGAAAATATATGAGATTGGGCTTCTGCTACAGTGTCAAACAACACATTCAAGTCGTGGTAGGGGAAATGACATTGGTTTCGTGATCTTGTTTAATTTCCTATAGTCAACACAAAATCTGAATTTTCCGTCTTTTTTCTTTACTAGAACTACAGGAGAATTGTAGTCACTGTTTGATTCTTCTATGATGTCGTTGTCTAACAGTTCTTGTACTTGTCGGTCGATTTCTTTTTGTAAATGAGGAGCTTGTCGATAAAAAGGCATGCGTACTGGTTGTGAATCCTTGAGAGTTTCTATTTTATCTGAGAATCTGCCTACTGTCTTTCCTAATTCAGATAAATCAGTTGCAAAAACATCTCTGTGGTCATCTAAAAATTTTCGTATGATTATTGTATCATGTATTTGTATATATAGAAATACATGATACAATAATCGTACATTACATCACTAGCCAGTAGGGCTAGTCCAGCCCAAACTTTTACTAGCCAAAGGAAAATTCTACTAGCCCAGACAAAAAGTCTTTAATCTTGATAAATTTTAATTTCATAATTCATTGTTGTACATGAAGTCATAATCATTATTACACTTGTCATTGTACTAAATTGTGCGTATTGAAAAGCACGTCATTGACGAGGATGTATCTGCAATTTGCAAGGCTGAAAAGATACACTACTCTCAGGATACGATACTTACGATAAGATATTATCGATATGATGATTTTTATGTGACCGATACTTCTTAAATTTAAAGAAAAACTTAAATTAAGGGATCGCCAGATCCAACCTTATCCATGCCCGTTTAGGTAATTTCATTAAAACGTCATTGGGATATGTACACTAACTTCTTTTTATCTGCGCACATCCATCATTTTGTATACGATAAAGGTACATATATTGTATGCATTCATGAATACATTCACGAATAGATATAAAAATTTGTATAATAGTAAACCACAACACATTTTATCTTCTGAATCTCATTACCCATCTGAGTGCAAGATTTCTGGTAAATCACTTGCTTGGTCATTAGATACATTAAAGATAATGTATCTGACTAAACTGTAGAGAAAGTTTACAATACTATGTTTTGATTTCAGTTTTTAAAGTTCTATTTGCGTTTTGAGAGATCGTTTTTCTTTTTGTTTTCAGAATTTCCTCTGATAAATTAAGCGGCAATCATCATTTAATATTCTTCAATAAATACAGTTTTAAACCAAATTAAAATGTTCCAAATAAAATTTAATATGCCATCACTGACGAAGAGTTTAAATCAAAGACATTCGCTTATCTAAAACTGTACTTGATGGAGATAAAGAAGATTGTTAAACAATAGAGATTATAAAACGAAAGTCTCACAAGGCGTTCTTACAGCTGAATCGAACTAAAATTAATTCAGACAGTGATATCGAACACCGAATCAAAAGAAAATATCGAGCCGAATCGAAATTGCGATGAATCGTTTCAGTCCTACTAGCAATGCGTCGATATTTTTACTAGCCAGTCGGGCTATTTCCAAACCAAATTTTACTAGCCCAAGGGACTTTTTGGTAGCCTCGGGCGTCGGGCTAGTGAGTTTTCGGTAAGACTGCGGTCTAGGGAACGCCTAGGTCCCTAGCAGTCCAGAGTAGAACCCTCGGAGGGGGGATCCCGCAATTTAGCAATTTTGGGGCCTAAAAATTGCGTCATTTCACTTCAATTGACAGTTCTCAGTCGGATCAGCTGCCGTGTAAACAAAACTTTTTGTGACGTTATTCATGTCTTGTCCATACCTTGTTATTTTTATTGTACATGTGGTGGATTTTGTCATACAGCTAAGTTAGATCCGATCTTTTAATAACTCTGATTGAACTATATTGCAAGAACCGAAGCATCTATATACTAGGCGAATGTAGAAATGTTAGAAAAAGGAGTTGCGAGCTGCCATGAATGCTTTCCAGTCAGGAAAGGATGGGATTGGGATTGAAGCCCTGAAAGGGGTTGCAACCTGCATCCCTTATCAATTTTATCAATTTTCATAAAACGGACAGACGGAACTTATTGAACGATGTTTGTATTCGATTTTTTCCACACAGATTAATTCGATAATATTGAATAATACGGAAAGAAATCAAGTCTTATTAAAGTATACAATAATAAACATCTGTATTGGAAGAGAAGCCATAACAAGATTTCAGGACCACGCCTTTTTCCCACCCAAAAGGGAATGGGTTAGCTTCGAAATTACACAAGCACTATAGAGAATACTTCTAGCCCATAATCAAATCTCGGAGTCTCAGAGGAGTAGCGGTAAGAAACAGATTGTTTACGAATAGACGGATGGACAACGAATGATATCGCATAAGCTCTGCTGATCTTTGGCCAGAAGAGCTAATAAGATTGAAACAAAATGATGTTTCATTTATTTATTTACAAAGAATTACGTAGACGAACACAGACGCAATTGAAATACAGCTATTTTTATTATGTAAGCCAGATCCTTACAAAATCAATTAGGGCTCGCCCTCTCTCCTCCCTTACTTTACGCCCTCTCCCCATCCTCTCGAATGGCGTGCGCTTCACACCCGCAATTTTCCCTCCGGAGAAGTCGAGTCTCTCTCTCTCTTTTTTAGGACCGCCCCTTTCTAAATCCACCACCGGCAATTCACTTGAGTTTCTCTCAATATAGCGAGAGGGTGGTTGACGCTAGTTCAGTGTCTCTACCTCTCTAGTGTCCTTGGCAAATTGAGGCTAAATGAAGACAAGTTACGAATTTAATATATTATTGAAAGATAACCGCATCTAAGGTAGTCATGGCGGGTACGGCCATTTGATACCCGAAACCCGGTTTCCATGACATTTTCAACTTGTCTTTTATTTGGTATGAATGTGATGTGGAACACGCGGTCATTGTATTTCGTAAATGGTACCTTGACACCTTTTCTTAATTAATAGAGATTCTTTAGATTTCATAGATCTATAGACTCCAAATTTGCTTATCATAAAACTTGCCAATAAATCAGGAATACACTTTGAACTTTTATCAAAGTTTCACATTGACCACTTGTTAAGTACTATTGTTCAAATACACCAAAAACCAATAAAAGTTACTTAATTATTTCCATCAGATAAACACATGTTCTAATTAAAATTGATCGATATAATTCTGACTTCGTATCTTGACCATGATATCACCAAAGTCCAATCACAATGCTATATAAGATCCCAGTAATAATTTCTATTTAAATGTTTATCGATTGACCTATTGCTAAAAATCTTGCGTCACATGCTTTCCATAGTAATAGAATAATTCGTACTCTTATTTCATTCAGAAATTGAACTTGTTTTGATACACAAATATCAGCTTGGTCAGTATTACAATGTTTACAATTCACATAAATAAAGAAACATAGTATGCATATTACAGTCGTACATAGTTTCATTATCTTAATACAATTACAAGAATCATACAATGTATATAGTTGATTGATTGATTTTTGTTTTACGTCACACCACGAATATTTCACGTATATGGTGACGGCATCTGCCTGATGCGGGGCATACAAATTTTGACCTTTGCAACGGACCCACCCGAAGCAGTGAGGGATCTTTAACGTGCCATGCATACCACGACACGGGGCCTCGGTTCTTACTGTCTTGTCCGAAAGACATGACACCGGCATGACCAGAGCGGGACTCGAACCCCGGCCTCCCGATCAGGAGTCCGACGCGATACCACTAGGCCACGCCGGCTTCAATATATATAGTACAATATATATGTGTAATGAAGGTTTGTTAGAAACGACAATAATCACTTCCAACGTAGTAGAAGTCTCTCTGCTAATATAGATACGTGTCGAAAAGTTAAAATTTAGCAAAGCATTGACGGAATGTTCGTGAAAACGGAGTGACTGTGCAAACGGATTTGTATCAGGAGATAGTAATGCATTGTTGTATTCTATGTGCTAGGTCTTGTTAGCAGTACTGCTGTACTCAAAGTAAAGTAAAGTGTACGTAGTAAACAGAAACATATGTGTACATGTATTTGGGAAATTCGAGTGCAAGTTTCTAGTGTCCTTTCACATATTTGAATATTTAGATATGCATAATGACTACATACTTCAAATATGGCACGAGATATTCGATAATAAGCAAATGCATACGTTTCGAACGTACATACTCTATAGTAGGTTTCCATTGACAAATTATTGGTAAATAATATTAAATACTATAAGTTGTAAATTCTAACCTTTGATTGACTTCTTCAGAACTATTTATAATAGAAAGATTCTGATAAAACCTTCAGTGTTGCTGTTTTCGATAAGATCCGTCAAGGGATGATCCAAGGAGGGGCAACATATGCCCCAGTTGGTACCTTCCTTTGACAAATTTACTGTTCAAACAGACTGCGTAGATTATTAAACCAAATGCATAAATTATCTAGAAGGGTATATTGAGAACTGTGTTTGAATTTTTATTTCGTTTCCATTTTTGACGCAGTTTTGACTTACTGGATATCTCCTTGTTTAAGCAATATGTTTTAATCAAGTTAATGATAAACTGGTATGGTAGTTCACTGTCTACGTGACAGACTCGTCGTCCTCGTAGACAAAAACTTTAACCTTGATCGTAACGCATAAACAGTAAGAGATGGGCTTTGAAATAATATTTCCTTTTGGCATGACCTTTCACTGAGTACCAAAATTTATTTAATCTTGTGACCCTGACCAGGATCTGTGGCCTGTTTTTGTTTGGTTTTTTGGGGTTTTTTTGTTTTTTCTTTTTGCTCGCCAGGACGAAAGTCCAGAGAGCTAATGTCATACTCCCGGCGTTGTGGTCGGCGGCATCCGTAGACAAGATTTTAAGCGCGGCTATATTGTTTGAGTCCTAAAAGGTATAGCTTTGATATTCCACATATGGATTCCTCATGATCAGGGCTTTCAGTTGGTACCATCATGACTTTTAACCCAGTGATGTTGACCTTGGACTTTTACCCAGGATTTTAAAACATAAACCACGGCAATATATTTTGAGCCTAAAAAGGTACATCTTTGATATTCCACATACAGATTCCTCATGACTAGAGCTTTCAATTGGTTCTATGACTTTTGATCTAGTGACTTTGACCTTGGACTTTCAACAGTTTTAAAAACTTGAACTTCGGCTATATCTTTTAAACCGGAAAAAGTGCAGCTTGATATTCCACATTTGAAGTCCTCATTATCATAGCTTTGAATTGGTACCATGATTTAACCCACTTAAAAAATAAAAAAAACCTTTAACCATTGCTTTGCATTCTGAACTGCCAAGGAATTTCTCATGCCATTGACTATGAATTACTTATTATTGATTTTCAAGTCTGAGATATTTTTGTCACAAACATCTTTTAAGTTATTTTTATGAGATATGGAAATACTATTTCCTACACTTATGATCTCCTTCAAATTCTGTTTTGTCCCGACCTCTTTACAGGTGGCGCCACCACAATAAAAAGTAGGTCACAAAAGAGTACACTCCTTTGACAATCTTCTTCTTCATAATGGCTGTATACAGAGACAAACAGAATGCATAGAAATGATCTAAAGGGATGAGTGAAGAAATCTTGTCATTTTGGTTCCCTTCCATAATCAAATTTTAGAATTTTTTTTTCGACATTTTGTTTTGACTTGGTGATTTCAATGCAGAAAAGTGTCATATTTCCTAGTTAATTGATAATGATGATTTCTTATGGACTATTTTGATCATAATTATGGTAAGGATTGTTACTTTGAAAGAATTTTGTCAAAATCTCAATTTTTGGATTTTCTATGAATTTTTTAAGACTTCCAAATGAGGATTTATAGGAACAATTCAATCACATTTTTCACTTCTGCTGTTATACCACATGAAAGGTTTTAATGAAACATGGAATACATGAAGTACTAAAGGTCCTCTATCAATTTGGTAAATTTCATCCAAATTGGTTAACAGATAATGCCACCATGTCTAAAAAGCAGTTCTCACAATGGTACATATACCACTTGGTAATTGAAATATGGAGAGTAGCAGTTCAAATCCAGCTGTGGTCAAAAAAATTTTTTTCATTTCTTTACACATCTAAATAAGTTTTTAGATGTTTCTCAACACTCAGCATATGAAATTAGGCAATTTTAAGTTAGATCTGGACAATATTTGAAACAATTGTTGTTCATGACCCAGACTTGAAATCAGTCAACAAAAGGCCCCACCTAAAGAAAATGACTAACTTGTTGCCCTGAATGACTTCTTGCAGAGACAAAGGAAATGTTTAATATCAAAATCACCTGAATGGATGTGCAAAAAAGTGTTGTTTTTTATTCTAGCCTGAAATAATATTTGACATATTTTCAACATCTGTGTTGACTTAGTCACATTAATGCAAAAATAAATGAATTCTTCCTTCATGCTTGACTGATCATCTAGGTACTCAGGTGAGCGATATAGGCCCACTTGGGCCTCTTGTTATTACTTATATTGGACTTCCCTTTAGAGGACTTTGAAGGTTATATTTTTATACGCCCGTCATTAGAGGGGTCATGTTTTCCAGACTTTTTTTGGCCATCTTTAAAGATATTGAATTGAAATTTGGTATATAGCTTTAATTCAAGTGGTGTCAGTACCAGTTTGAGTTTTGTTACGATTGACATACTTTTGACAGATTAATGGCTCTTTGATTTTTTTTCAGAAATTCATTAAAAATCTATTTTTTGTCAAAACATTATGAAATTTATCATGAAACAAGTTAAATGTACCAACTATCACATATTTTATGGGTTTTAATATCTTTTTCTTCATTTTTGAGAAATTTATAATTTTAGGGTGGAGGGGGGATGACAATCTGTCCAAGGTCATGCTTTCTAGACTTCTTTTGCTGTCTTTCAAGATATTGAATTGAAATGTGGTATATTGCTTTATATCAAGCGGCGTCAGTACCAGTTCGAGTTTTGTTATGATTGATCACTTATGACAGATTTATGGCCCTTGGACTTATAAATTTCAAGATTTATATTTTTAAATTCGTTAAAAATTTAATTTTTGTATAGACATTATGAAATTTAGCATGAAACAAGTTAAATGTACCAACTATTACATATTTAACAGGTATTGATATCTTTTTCTGCATTTTTGAGAAATTTATAATTTTAGGAGGGGGGGGGGGTGTTTTTTAAAAAATATTGCATATCTGTTCACTATCCGTTCGCTGTCCATTTTGTCCGGTCCTTTAAGGTTTTTTGTCCAGTATATCTGTTACTTGTCCGGTAGATGTCTGTTGATTTAGTAAACGTCAGATGTTTTTCATGAAACTCATGCCAAATGCGAATTGATCCCGTCTGAATTAAGCGACGGGAATATTATGCCACGCTAGATGTTGCTTTTGTTATATTTCACATTTGTAAGTCCTGTGAGAAAACTTTACTGGATACCAAAATGTTTTAATTTGTGACCTTGACCTGGATTTTGCTTTTCAAAAAACTTTAGTTTTTAACCTTAAAGGAAAAGATAGCACTTTGTTATTGTATGTTTATTTCTTGAAATCAGAACTTTTCCATTGGTACAGAAAGGTTGGTTCTGTGATCTTTATTGAAGTTTTGCTTGTGTTTTCCAAACATTAAAAGCCGGTGTGGCCTCCTGGATAAGGTGCTTGGTTGTGATCGAGAGGTCCCCAGGTTCGACTCCTGCCCTGTTTTTCGGATGAAACAGTAAAAACCAAGGTCCCATGTCATGGTAGGCATGGCACGTAAAAGATCCCTCACTGTTTTGGGTGGGTCCCTTGCAAAGGTCTAAATTTGTATGCAATGCATCAGGCAGATGCCGTCACCACATACGTGAAATAATTGTGGAGTGACGTAAAACAATAATCAATCAATCTAAAAATTTTGTAATGGATTATGAACTATAATTTGTTGGTCTTTGAGATATTTCAAAGACATGTTCCTTGTGACAAGACATTTCCATTGTGGCAAGTCCTATCATTTGCTATAATAATTTTCAAACTTGTGATCATGACCTAGTTCTTCAGGTTTGACCCACTTTTCTTAAACTTTAACCTTGACCACAACCTTTTATCCTTAAAAGAGCAGGCTTTCATGTTTCAAGTGTGTATTTCATGTGACAGGATTTGTAACAAACATAAGAAGGTTTACAGTTGAATGTTATCTTATCCCTCATTGTGTACATACTGTACAAAGCTAAAGTTTCTGGGAAGTCAGTACAGTTATCACTAGGCTACATATGGCATTGAAGCTTTATTGAGAGGTTCTATTGTTTTCAATTTCCTGTTCATTCAAATCAATAACACTTTGTATGCAGTTTAACTATATGGACTTATCTCCATGACAGTATCTTGTTTATATACCTGAATACATCTACATGAAATACATTTTGCTGGATCATGCCAGGTTTGTATGGGAAATAATCCATGAAAGAACAGTGAAGTTTAATCTTCATCAGATTCAGGGTCAGTAAATTATCAAAGGATTTTCTGACTGATTAATCCATGAAAGAACAGTGAAGTTTAATCTTCATCAGATTCAGGGTCGGCAAACTATCTAAGGATTTGCTGACTGATTGGAACCAGAGGTATTTAAAGTTTTAGCAGCTGTGTATGATCTGGAACCTGTTTCCACATTTTTCAGGTGCTTTTAGTTCAATTTTTTTGATAACACATAAAATAAAATGGATTTTGTTTTCCTATATATGTGTTTGTTCCTTGATGCAAGTAATAATAACTTGATTGACTGTAACTTGCATCAAGAAAACAATGTACTTTACATTAAGGTGACTGTGTTTTTGTGAAAGTAGTATTTGTTTCTTTCTCTCTTCTTTTATGTCTCATATATAGTGATAGCATATTCCTGATATAATGCACAGAATGTTAGACCTACCCACCACTAAGCAGTAAGGAGTCTTCCGCGGCCATGTCTATCATGCCATGATGCAGGCCTCAGTTTTTATGCCCACCACAACAAAAGTTGGTGAAGGGGATTTGTAATAAATTCTTTATTTAGACAAGATAGCACAATTAGTAACACATAAATAGTTTACATTGTGGTCCTGTATAAAACATATTCACAGACAGATAGATAAGAGAATAGACATCAGATAGTATAAAATGAGAATACATTGTATATACATATAATATATACATACATATATGTTACTTAAATTACGTTATATATTGGTCTTCTGTCTGTAAAAGCTGAATTTTTCTGGTCTTTCGACACACATTCTTTAAGATATTTGACTAAAACTCTTTCACATCTGTATTACCAACAACTACAGACGAAGTTGAATTTTGTCACTGTTAACTTACCTTTGACAGAATCAGGTCACCTTCTGAAATTAGTTTTCCAAAATTTTCTTTTGAGATAATGGACATAAACTGGTACGTGTTTTTATAACCAACAACCGACTTTGAATTTTATCGAAGGTAACCTATTTTTATTTAGAATAAGGTCCCTTTTTTATGAAATTATTTTTCCAGACACTTTTCTTACATTCCCTGAGGTATTAGGCTGAAACTTGTACACATCTTCATTATCAACAACTACAGATATAGTATGAATGTTGTCACAGATGAATTAGCTCAGCCTGATTTAAGTTTCTTTGAACTTGATTTTGCATACTCTCTAACTATAATTAAGGCATCCTTTTAGATATTGGACTAAAACTTGGTACATATCTTTATTACCAACACCAAGATTTAATTTCATTTTCTTATGCCTGAGTTATGGCTCTTTGAATTGTGTAACATTAGTTTCCCATGAAGCTGAAGACTGTAACGTGATTGTTTTTCATCCAAGAGTTATGATACGTTGCACATCAGACTTATTACCCAAAGACGATTCATGGCATGTAAGGGTCAAAGGTCAAGGTCAAAGGACATTGTATCGTCATAATCTTTTCATTACTGTTTGCACTTGAAAAGAAGAATGTCACAATGGTTACCAATAATATAAGGGTGTGTCGTGAGCATGACCCATGGTCTCTGGGATCCAGTGACCAATTTGTTGTGGTATGAATTCTGAGGGGAATATTTGTCCTGATAGGAGTTCTGCTAAATGCTTTATCTGATATATGATAAATAAAAGAAATATACATTATGTGCAACAAATCACACTGTTAAAAAAAAGAATGATTATTAAAGTAATAATATTTTGATGCACTAAGAATTTATGAAATTAAGTACACGGATGATAGCTTTTGATATATGTTTTAAGAATTCAGTGCATTATTGTTTATTGTTATCTGATGTCAGTAATCTGTCTTATTCCACGGATCTGTCTTATGTTGTCTGTTGTCAGTAGTCTGACTTATTCCATGGATCTGTCTTATGTTGTCTGCTGTCAGTAGTCTGTCTTATTCCATGGATCTGTCTTATGTTGTCTGCTGTCAGTAGTCTGTCTTATTCCATGGATCTGTCTTATGTTGTCTGCTGTCAGTAGTCTGACTTATTCCATGGATCTGTCTTATGTTGTCTGCTGTCAGTAGTCTGTCTTATTCCATGGATCTGTCTTATGTTGTCTGATTAGTCTGTCTTGTTATCAATACTTCTCTTGAACACCAAGTCCTATTGATATGCAGAATGACTGAATTATAGAGTAAGATCTGTAGTTGGTGATTAATAATGCACAGACCACTCGTTGTTGGAAATTAGTGCAGTGATTGCCTCACACATTTTCTTGTTAATGCTACTGGGTGCTTGTTAATGCTACTGGGTGCTTGTTAATGCTACTGGGTGCTTGTTAATGCTACGCTACTGCGTGCTTGTTAATGCTACTGGGTGCTTGTTAATGCTACGCTACTGGGTGCTTGTTAATGCTACTGGGTGCTTGACTGACAGTGATTGCCTCACACATTTTCTTGTTAATGCTACTGGGTGCTTGTTAATGCTACTGGGTGCTTGTTAATGCTACTGGGTGCTTGTTAATGCTACTGGGTGCTTGTTAATGCTACTGGGTGCTTGTTAATGCTACTGGGTGCTTGACTGAAATGAAATGAAGTATTGATATTCCTTAGAAGTTTGTTCAAAACTCATTTTAAATGAATTAATATATAAAGACCATTTCGTGAGATTTTTGCTTTATGACACCTCATGAATTAATAAAATTCTGAGATAAACATTGTATAATCCTATTTGAACACATGTTTACATAGGTATGATGTCAAAAGTAATGAACATATTAAAAGATGTTATCAGCAAAGCTACAGAGCCATTTGAATCTTATTTTGGTAACAACAGGCAATGGCCGAGTATTTGGGTATCTTTAATAATAGTAGCAACTTATTGATTAAAGTCTTTATGTGACACATTTAAAACTGGAACAAACAGTCAACATGTTTATTTACTATAGCTTTGAACTTCTTTTTTTTTCAGACAAGAGAATGAATTTCCAGGAGGAGGATTTTGAGCAAACAAACTTTCATGGAGGTAAACATTCGAATTACAGTTTTCGAAATGGAAATCAATATCATCAAAATTTCACACCACATTTCTCTAGAGGAAGGAATGGATGGGACAGAGGACATGGGAGAGGAAATTATAGAGATGGAAATCTTAATTACAAATCAAAAAGAGGGCATCACTATTCTGGGAGCTCAATGACCAAAAATCATTACACTTGTGGCAAGTTTGACCCTCCATGTGATCTAGATTATGGAAGAAGTAGTGATCAGATGTCTCAAAGTGCAATTCGTTCATTGTCTCCAGACCCTAAGCTAGGTAGACTTGGCAAAGAGAACAGTCATCTTTCTTCTGGCAGTAGGAAAATTCAGTATCGTGATCGAAATTCATATAAAGATGAACATTCTGAAAACGTAGAAAGACAAAGAAAAAATGTAAGAAGTTATGACAGGAACTTTGACAGATGTTTGGAAAGAAATAGAAGAGATTCATATGAGTGTGAAAAAAAAAGAAAGGCAAATAAATATGACAGAAATAGAGATGAAGTACATTCCTCAAAGAAATCTTCAAGTGAAAGAGAAAAAGAAATTATGAAAGATAAAAAAATGAAAGAGCAAAAAAGGAAAAAGAAAACTCTAAGTGATAGATTCAGTGATATATCAAAAGATACAAAAAACGAGTTTTCTGATTCTCCAACCTCTCGTCCTAAGTCATGTGCCAGAAATTTTGATGGAAATGCAGAATTGAAAAATTATTCACAGGAGGCGAAATCTCAAAGTGAAAGTGCTGTATCAGACCATACTAATAATACAAAGTCCTCTTCAAATTTAGATTCGAAAATCAGTGGTAGAGCTAGCATTTCTAATGCAGATAGTAGCATAGATGCAGAGAATACTGAGCCTTCCTTAGAGTCTCTGGTTATTGATACCCATGATAGTAGTGGTATTCCAAGTGATATGTCCTTTGATGTTGTTGATGAAGCAGAAATTTCTATTGAAAAAGACAAAGACCATCAATTGGATAATGAGAGAAAACTCTGTGAAGTTCATTCTTCAGAAATTATTGAAAGATCTTCTGAGTCAAGTTATATAAATACAGATTTTCCCAAAGAAGATAGTTCTATCCAGGCAGTTTCAACAACACAAAATTTACAAATGTTAGTTGTTCACATAGATACATGTAATGTTAAGAAGAGACATTCTAGTGGACCGGTCACTAGTAACAAAAACTCTATGCAATCATCCAGAAAACGACATTCAAGTGGTTATGAAAAACTACATGATAGTAATGATGTATGTTTTGTGACCAACATTTCAGATCTTGATGAATCACTTTCATCAAGTCTAAACATCCCAAATATAAGTACTTCAACATTGTCTGAGTTTGATCTTGGAACTGACGGATTATCTGTTGTAGGCAATGATCTGACATCTGGAAGTGATGAATCAGAAGTTTGTTGTAGTAATATTCTGTCGACCGAAAATACAAATACTGAATCAGAGAAAGTGTCAAATGTGAATTTTTTAAATGAATCAATATCAGAAAAAAAATCTTTAAGTGAAGAGAACATAAAAATTATCTCCATGGAATTTTCAAGGAGTGTTAAACAAAGTGTAACAGAGGATAAAGAAAATGAAGAAAATATCAGAACTTCAGTAAATGATGATTCAAATATCAATAACATAAATAAGTCACCAGTATCAAGAAAAAAAAGTGGGGACAGAATTGCCACAAAAGGAAAAACTGAAAATAATAAAGTGGTTTTGAAAGGTAGTGTTGAAGATAAAAAGGAAAAACATGCTTTGAAAAGAACACATTCAATTCAATCAGAAGAAGGTGCTGCTATATCTAAAAGAGCTCGTCATAAAACTTCTGATGGTACCGACTTCAATCTCAGTGGTAAAAAGCATCAGAACAAGACTAAAGCTCCCACAATTGTAGAATTTTCTGATAATACAGGGGAGAAAAGTCAAACTGTAATGCAGGCTAGAGAACTGGAACCTGCTGATCCTTCCGGTTTTGAATCCTCAGAAAGTAATAACACAACAAAAACAAATGAAATGGACGATTCTCTTCCACGTTTGTGTTCACCATCTGCAACAAGAGCAAAACGCCTTGCAAAGAAAAACAGTGAACAGAAATCTGTAGATGACAATGCAGATTCAAAATCTAAACCATTGCATTCAACAACTGATGCCATCAAAGAATCATCAGGTGATAAAACAAAAACTGAAAAAATAAAGTCAACAAAAAATCATCATCGTCCATTAATTCCAGTTGACTTGTTCAAACCAGATATTGTCATTCCATCAGGTTATCAAGAAAAGGAAAAAGAGTGTGATAGTATGAAACATAGTACATGTGCATACAGGAAAGACCGTGAAAAATCACTCAAAAAAGACTGTGATCTTGTCAAAAGAAATATTCAAAAGAAAGAAAGCAAAGAGAGTTGCATTGCACAAAAGAAAGAGGACATTGCTGAGGAAAAGAGAAGTATTTGTCTCAAAGATAAAAGTAAAAGTATTTCAAAGAAGACAAACGTTGATAAAAGCCTGAAATCTGCAAGTGATAGAGTCAAAAACAAAATTAAAACCTCAAAAACAACTAAAGAGGTAATAATCTCTAAATCAAAAGGAAATCTTGAAATTGTAGAAAAAAGCAGCGCCTCCAAAATACTTGATATATGTAACAAAACTAAAGGCAATGATTTCAGCAAAAAGAAATCTTGTTCTCATAAAAAACAGGCGAGCTTTAAGAAACGAAGAACTAGGGAAGACGAGAAAACAAAACAAAGGTCCAAATGCAAACACAAAACAAAAAGTCAAATAAAGACAGTAAATGACAGTGATAAACATAAATATTCCAAAAGTAAATCTTCTCATATCTTGCACCAGAAAACATCACCCAGAGAAGATGCAGAGGATAGAAATAACGAAGAGAATGCTAAAGATAAGAATGAAAATGCCAAAGACAGTGATGAGTATATCAAAGACAGTAATGAAAATGCCAAATCTCAAAGTAAGAATTCTAAGGATAAGATTGAAAATACTAAAGAGAATAGTAATGGTAATAAAGACAAGAGTGAAAATTTGAAAGACAGAAACATTTTTGAAATATGTGATTTTGTTGATGATAATCCAAAGAAATCTGTGTTACCTACAGTCATCATTGAATCTAGCACTGCTATGCAGAGGTATCAGTCTAAGGAGGGGCTAACACCTTTGCCTTCATCATCTCAACTCGGAACTCAAAGTGAAATTACAAATACAATAGCAAGTCAATTAACTTCAAACATGGGAGGGACAATTTCAATATTTGGTGAAAATGGTGTATCAGTCTTCAAAGGTAAACAAATACAGTCTGAGGAAAGGATAGAAACAGCAAGTGAAAAGGACTTGGAAGGTAGAAGTAAAATAGATGAAACAGATTGTATTGGTGAAATAAGTTCAGATTTATCAGAGATAGATTCCGATGCTGATGATCCATTGAATGATGTTAGGAAAAATGGTAAGAATTCCTACTTGAGACCTGGATATCAGGATTATGACAGTATATCCTCATGTGATGAAGAGAACAGATTAGTTATAGACACTAGTGTTTCCTCTAGCAACCTTTCCTTGAACAATTCTGGAAACCTGGACAGTACTCTGGAGAAAACTGTAATATTCGATGCAGATAAAACCCTGACAGGCAATGAAATAGATTCAAACAACTCTAATGATAAGACAATACCATATGGAAAAGATGAGAGTATTTGTCTTAATGATTCTAGTGACAAAACTTTACCTTATGGCAGTGATAAGGTACCTGTTCTGGATGGAAATGAATCATCAACCTCAGATCAAGTTCCAGAAAATGTGGAAGAAGATGATTTAAACACTTCAAATGAGAATTTAGAAGAAGAAATCAATTCTGGGGACTACAAGGAATTTACCTTCCAATGTGGAATTCCACAAAGTCCTTGGACACCTGCCCCTCCTACTCCAGCCCCTCAGACTCCATACACTCATATTGAGAGTGATATGGAAACTACAGATAATGAAGCAGTAAATAAAGTAATAAATGAGAGTGAGATTCCTTTACATAACAGCAAAGGAGGCAATGATCAAAATGAGAAGTCATCATCCCAGACACCATCAAATGCAGAACCAAAGTCAGACCCTATGTCAGAAATTCTAGGTATGGTTAATCTACGACCCTCGGTGAACTCCAAGAAAGTAGCTTCATCAGTGTCATGTACTAAAGAGGTTACATTATCTCAAAAGATGGCTGCATTTAATAAGATCCTTACATCAATGAAATCAGAAATTCCAGATGGCATTGAAAGTTCCCATAGTACTGAAAGTTCTTCGGATTATGGAACAGATTCAGATAGAGGCACACCTTTCTCAGATGTGAGTGATGCTAGTAGTGTAGTGATTGTCAAAAAAGAAATCAGTGATACAGATGATAGTAATGATGAACCTATCCCCAAAAAACCTAGAATTGAAAAACCAGCTTCCCATCAAAGTCCTTCACCTTCCAAGGTTGGTCGTTCAAAGTCTACAGATAGCAGTATTCCACAAGTACCTACCTGCAAAATTCTTAAACGTCACTTGTCAACAGTTGAGGGGAAAAAATTAAAAAATTCAGAAATAGCTATGATGCGATTTTTATCAGATTTAAGGAAAAAGAATTTTTCGTCTTGTACACCTATTGCATTCTCTCATATCAAAACTCTAGAAAGTGGAAAAACCATGAATACTATAGGACATATGGATCCTCGAAAATTCAAGGAACAACAGCTGAATATCATTCAGTGTCAGGGTTGTCAGTACTGGTTTACATGCCTCAAATTCTTTATGCATATAGATGGTAATGAAACTGTATCAAAGGTTTCACTGGAAGCAGAACCAAGGCCAACAAAGAAACTCTCTCCTGAAGACCAGTCTGTCTGGGAGAAATTCCTTCATATCAAGGATTATCATGTAAAGAAAGAACTACCAAGGTAGGTCACTAAAAGTCGCAATACTACACAAAAGATATGTTATATAATGTAGACAAGCATTTAAGAATTAACATTTATAAATGTTATGAATACGATATTATCAAGGTGTTGATTGATTACCATAGTAACAGAGTATCCATGAAAAGTAATATTACTTTCACAATATATGATATTTCCTCACTAGCAGAATCTGTTTTACGACACTGTTTCTTGCATCATGTTATTTCACCTAATCAAATCATTCCATTTACATGTAGGAATTTTATGAAATTTATATAATCATAATTGTGAAAATAGTTGTGATTTTCTGAACATAATCTGCTCAGTGACATTTGATGAACATTTGGTCCAAATCATTGTTCATTATAAGCTGTAGATTATTATGGATTCATGAATCTGTTAATCCATGACTTTAAGGCATAATCTGTTAATCCATGACTTTAAGGTATAATCTGTTAATCCATGACTTTAAGGCATAATATTCTCACCAATTTGCACTTCAGCCAGTGGTTAATGCATCATTTTACAAATTTGATCTGTTTCATACTTTTCTCATCCTTCTAAGTCTTTTGTATTCAAGAATTTTAGACAGTTCAAGTCATCAAAGCCATGAATTAACATTATCTGAACCCAAAGTCTACAATTATGCAACATATATAAAAGAGTCCACAATGTTATTGTATTGCAATTTCATTACCTCCATAATATAAACATCATGACTTGCTATTTAAAAGATAATTTTATATTAGAATAATATAATTAAATTTGACCTTTGTTATTCTGTTCATGGTTAACATCTGGACATACACCTTAGAATGGAATTAGTTGCTTGATATCATTGTTGTACAAAATAAGCTTTCTTGGTTCATGTAACATAGGAACATTTATCATTAAAAATGATGAAAATATATTAGTATTATGCATTTGCTATGTAGAATAGAGATAATAAATGATGCAACTCAATGACTTGAGATTTACAGATACCTAAATTAGTGTATCTAATCTTTACTGTTTTATTTTCATT
The DNA here is from genome assembly GCA_035048485.1 of Pteria penguin. Classification (NCBI taxonomy): domain Eukaryota; kingdom Metazoa; phylum Mollusca; class Bivalvia; order Pterioida; family Pteriidae; genus Pteria; species Pteria penguin. The sequence continues at coordinate 19,942,821 of CM068580.1, read as the reverse complement.
ATTATTATCTTATTTTAGATTTTATTTGCCCATCTATGACAGACGTATTATGGTATACAAATGTCCATCCAGCCTTCATGTATCAAACTTAATGTTAAGAGTGCTTGCTGTGAATTACTTTCAGACACTTGTTTGTTTTGATAGCCTCACTATTTGTATACTCGGTTAAAGTTCAGTATTTTGTTCTCAAGTAATGGGTCGTTTATTGTCAAATTTTGGCAAATTTTTTACATATTGAACTGTATCTTGGGACTGCTTGCTGTGAATTAGCTCAAACTTTACACAGTTGTTTGATGTGATAACCTTATGATCTCAGTATTTTATGGTTAGATTTCAATATTTTTGTTCTGGATTTTTGGAACTTGATTTAGCAAATTTTTTACATATTGCGCTATGTCTCATGACAGTTTGCTGTGATATTTTCAAACTTCACAAAGTTTTCAAAGTTTGTTGTTTGTGATAGGGCACTGTATACTTTTTAATTTAATTTTCGTCATGGAGTAATGGGACTTAATTCATCAATTTCTTTGCCAAGTTTTTACGTAACATGTTGCAAGTAAAGCACATCTTAACCAATTTTAACTTACAAACATTCCTAATTCCTGGGATTTAATAAATAAATATACGAGTTAAGATACAAATTTACTCTTACCTACAAATGGGATGTATCATCTGCTTATGGCACAGCTGTTTTTTACCTTTTGTTTATTACCTATAGTGATTTTTCGTATAAAAAGAAAATGGAGATTTGGTGTAAGTTTGAAGATGAAGATTTTTTGCTTAATTGGCCTAAATGGTTTCATTTTTTAACTTCACTATTAATCTTGAATTTCAAACTTCACTGTATAATCTCTTTACAAACTTTCAATGATTGGATTTCTTACAAAATAAAAGATGAAATGAAAATTGTCTCTGATAAAAAGACACTTTAGTAGCTAAATTTGAAGTACATTTAACTCTACAAATCCCAATAAACATCTGAAATAGATAAACTTTAATCTCTGTTTGCAGGGGCTATAGCCCTGTGACATATTTCAGTTAAGCTCTTCATAAAATCCTAGTCTTCCATTTAATTGTAAGGGAATGGTAACTTTTGGGAATCAGTTCTCACAAATATTCGCTGAGAGATCAAATTTGTTTTTTATTTTTGTAAAAAAAACCCATAGAATTAACTTTCGAAAAGAAATGAAACAAATTTAATGACATATTATTTTTATATGATACCTTAAATGGATTTAATTATGCATATTCTAAATTATTGCTGTTGGGTATTTTGATAACATTTTGGAGAACAACTCATATTCTTTCATGTTTATTTCCAGGACTGCTGACAGAAAAGAAAATCTCAACCATGGGAAGCCACAAACCACTGAAAATGAAAATCCAATATTAGCATCTACCACAGAACGGGAGCAAGTTGAAGTTAATAGATCAGTGTTAAACAATAACAAGTCATATCCAACAACAGTTTCACAGGCAACAAAATCCCACATTAGAGTGAATGCAGGCCAAGGAATCACAACATCCTCATCTGATGTTCAACAGTTCACTACATCCTCATCTGATGTTCAGCAGTTTACTACATCCTCATCTGATGTTCAGCATTTCACTACATCCTCATCTGATGTTCAGCAGTTCACTACATCCTCATCTGATGTTCAGCAGTTCACTACATCCTCATCTGATGTTCAGCATTTCACTACATCCTCATCTGATGTTCAGCAGTTCACTACATCCTCATCTGATGTACAAAAGTACCTTTCTATGCCAGTTCTTGTAGGAACTGTTGATGAAATCACACTACCCTCTCTTGATAGTCAGGTAATAGCTCCAATCAAAGATAAAACAAATGATCTAGAGAAAGCAAATGACATACAGAAAATAAATACACAAAAGGTGTGTATTTTGGTAAACAGTATGATCATAATCATCCTATCTGTGATTGTAACAGGTATTTAATGTAATGTCTGCTGAACAGAATAGCGGTTTGGAGTTATAAATATGCTGAATTCTTTGATCAGATATTACATGTCTTGGGTGTTAGGTAGGAGTCTGCGTCATGGCTAACAGAACAGGTAGATGATTGTGAGCGAAGGTGCTAGACAAGAAGTATAAACTTTAAACTATATCAATGTCATTAAAAATTTTTGGGAGCATAATGTAAAATAATTGAGCAAATTATAAATTTCTGATGTTAGATGTATTCATTTTCAGCTTTGCAACATAGCCAGCTTTGTAATCTCTGATCATTACAGACATTTTATTGTCTTGAAAAAAAAACTAGATTAACATAGAAAGCACTCTTAAAACTTACAAAAGGAATAACAAAACTAGAAACATTCAATATCACAAATTTCAGCCTCTTGGCCTCTATCAAGTGATCAAAACAATATAAATAGAGAGCTGTATAGTTTTGATCACTTGAAAAAGGTCAAGAGGTTGATAATGTGTGATACTGAGTGTTTCTGGTTTATAATCCCTTGTCGTAGACTGATGTATTATGGTATGGCGTGTGGGTCTGGGTCTGTGGGTCTGTTCGCACATTGTTAACATTATACAGACCATCCTGTTTAAGCTTGGACTTTCAAACTTGGGGTTCACTTATTTCTTATGGCATGAGGATGGACCATTTTGATTTTTAATATCAAAGTCAAAGGTCAAGGTCATTTTTTGGGCGAAAATACTAAATTTTTTAGAGTGCAAACAAGGTACAGACCAAACTGTTTATGGTAGAACTTTTAAACTTGGCACACTTATTTCTTATGACTAGAGGATGAACCCTATTGATTTTCAAGGTCAGGGAGAAAGTTTCCATACTTTCAGATTTCATCCCTTCATACTAAGCAACAGGCATATTATGCCACGCTAGGTGTTGCTCTTGTTATATTAAAATATATTCATATATATACTAAAACTTGCATTGCTTCAATCACCAGATACACATTAAAATCAAATTATGTTTCTAAAGTGATGCTCATAGCAAAATGGTGGAAATTTTGTGAAGCATTTGTGGAAATACAGAACATTTGTGGAAATACAGCACATTTGTGGAGCAAACTCAAAACCAAATTAACCTAATAGAAAAATTAAGGTACTCATGTAAGCATAGAGTCACCCATTAGATAGTTACTCTTGTTTTTAAAAGCACCATAATTAAAAAGCTAATAAAATATATTTTTGTTTCTTCAGAAATCACCAGTGATACAATCTGTGTCTACAAGTGGTCTAGCAGCACCAAGAATCCAATCTCAGACTTTAACATCCTCATCAGTCTCCCAGTCTTCAGTACAAAAATCAATATCACCACATCTAATGCCCTCAAAGGAGATGCACCTTACCAAGTATTCTTATGTTTCCATGCAGTCTGCTAGTGTTACAAGATTAAATCCAACAAAAGAAACCATGCAGAGTACTTCTCTCTCCTTGCCAAGTAGACGTTCCACTTCACAAGATTCATATCTTCATCAAATGTACCCACAAATACCATTTCATCAACCTAGACTTTCAACAGATTCAGTAGGATGTCTTGATCAGTTTAGTTCACCTCCACCACCTTATGGATTGACTACCAATGCTTCATACTCTAGTCATGCATCGCCATTGTGTGCTACTGACCAAAGTCCTCCTGTTTGGCCTCAAGTTTACTCACGACCACAGACACTTCAGCCATTTGAACAAACATTAACTCCTGTACCCTCTACACAATATGCGCTCAATCTCAGAAATATGAGTGGACCACAATACAGGCAGCAAACACAACAGAATCATACTCCAGTAAGATATCACTTTGGAATGCAATTAAACAGAGGTCAATCTCTACCATACAATGACCTTCCCATTGCTGATACTCATTTATCTTTTCAAGGTGGAAAATTTCTTCCACCTGTACCTCAAGGTTGTGCGAAAATATTAACTAATTATGCAGGAGAACAGATAAAACAACGAAATGACAAACTTAGAACTGAAAGACAAAAACAAGAAATTACAAAACAGAAAGAGAAAAACAATGAAGAACAAAAACAGAAACAAATGATGTTAAATCAAAAACAAGAAGCAGAGAAACAAAGTAAATTACAGGTAGTGGAAGAAGATAATTTACAGCAGAAAAAATTAAGAGAAGATCTGAAAAGACAGTTGATAAATAGAAGAGCAAGTACTGAATTAATGTCACCTATCTCAAATGTTTTAGTAGAAAAGAGATCACAAAGTGAAATTTCTTCTACAGTATCTAAACATAATGCAATAGATCAAGGTGAAGGAATGCAGAGAACAGAACAAGAGGGATTGGTTAGTTTGGGAAATGTGACATCTGACATTTGTAGTCATGAAGCATCAGATATACAACAGTCATCAGAAAACTCAGGAACTTGTTCAGATATAAGTGTAATAAATACCACACACCATAGCAGCATTGATCAGTCATATCAAAACAGTGTGCCAAAGTGTGGGTTAAGCAATACTCAAACTCCTCACCAAGATAGTTCATTACCTCAATCAAAGTCATGTGATAGTGCAGTGCATAGACTCAAGTCATGCAATACTCAAATTCATCATCAAGATAGTTCATCACTTAAATCTATGTCATGTGATAGTTCAGTGCTTAAATCTAAGACATGTGATACTCAAACTCATTCTCAAGACAGTTCATTGTCTGAAATTACTGTTGATGAAGGTTTACCTGTTTCAAATGTTGAACAAAATATAAGCCGTAGAGAGCCTACTGAGCATAAAACAAGTAGTAGAGAGCATACTGAACATAGTAGTACAGGTCCTATTAATGCCGTGACAAACAAGAATCCTGGTACATCCGGTGCAGATACAGATGAGGACCATGAGCTAAATAGCATTTATTCCAAAATACAGTCAGATGAAGGTAGGTATACAAAAGATTTCACACTTTCAGATGGGTCTTGCACAGCTTGTAATATTCGTTCATAGCATCAAGCAGATACCTTCACTCTGTAAGTAAACAAATTTGATGTGACATAAAGCTGGAAACATACACATAACATGTATTTTACAGCAGTGAGAGACTGCAGTGACAGTGTGTTCAAGTACAATACTTTACCCTCTTTCTGCCATCTAGGACACCTACAACTCATGTATCATGATTAATATATAGACTAAAATACTTATTGTGTATTGATAATACAAACTGGATATGCATTGAGATCTTTGATACATATTGTATGAAAGCCAATACTACACTGTGAATGCATATTGTATAGAATCAATACAACACAGTGAATACATATTGTATAGAATCAATACTACACAGTGAATACATACTGTATAAAACCAATACTACACAGTTAAAACATACTGTATAGAACCAATACTACACAGTGAACACATACTGTATAAAACCAGTATTACACAGTGAATACATACTGTATAAAACCAATAAGACACAGTGAATAATTATTGTATAAAACCAATACTACACAGTGAATACATATTGTATAAAAGCCAATACTACACAGTGAATACATATTGTATAGAACCAATACTACACAGTGAATACATACTGTATAAAACCAATACTACACAATTAATACATACTGTATAGAACCAATACTACACAGTGAATACATAATGTATAAACCAGTATTACACAGTGAATACATACTGTATAAAACCAATACTACACAGTGAATAATTATTGTATAAAACCAATACTACACAATTAATACATACTGTATAGAACCAATATTACACAATGAATACATATTGTATTGAACCGATACTAAGCACTGAATACATATTGTATTAAACCAATACTACGCAATGAATACATATTGTATAAAACAAATATTACATAAAGTGAATACATATGATAAATGATATCTGATATGTCACATATATGTTCTTTTGTATATATAGTGTGAAAAAAATATTATTCATATATGTTATGTATATTTGTAGAGTGTTTACAGTTGCTTGCAATGTCACACAAGTTACATACTGCTGTTTGGAAGTTCGCAACAGAAAATCATAATAAAACCAAAGGTAAAAAACTTTATTTAATGAATTTCCTTCCACATTTTTATCTAACAAATATTATTGTCATACGGTATGTTATTGCGTTTTTAGTAACTGATTCTGTTTGGCTAAATAATGCTGGCATAAATGATCAGGTAAACTACCTTAAATGAGATAGTAAAATTCAAGGTCTTATATAACAGTGGACACTGGAACATGAATGAATCCAAAGAGCTGTTGCTGAGGATGAATTTTCTGTGCTAGTTCATCAGGCAGATGTTGCCATCTGGATGTGATGTGAAATGGAATGCAATATTATATGGAAACGGTTGCATAGTCATTAATTGAAAGTGATTTAAATATTATGATAATTATAACCCCTGCAAACGAAGTTTGGGGGGTTATAGAATCACCCTGTCAGTTTGTCCTTTTGACCATCCAGTTAAGAAGTTCTGTAAGCAGATTTCTCTTACATTATGAGGAATAGTGCCTTCACACACACATTTACCATAACAAGTACTACACTTTGATACTACATTTGACTTGGTGGCCTTGAACTTTGACCTTGCAATAGTAACTTTGGGTAAGAAGTCTTGTAAGCAGATTTCTCTAAATGTATAAGCAATAGGGCTTTCATATTTCACACACACACATTCACTATAACAAGTCCTATAATCTGATACCAAAACATTTGATTTAGTGACCCTAAACTTGAACTTTGACCTTGTAATAATAATTTGTTTATGAAGCAATTTTCTTTCATAACGTATGAGACAAGAATTTCATATTTCACACACACATCATGAATTGTGATTTTTTACCGTAACTAGTACAAGACATCAGACCTTTTGATCTTGGGCTTGGAAACATATAGCAGGGACTAGAATTAACTGTTTTACATGGTAGCCACCCAGGCTAATTTATAGCCGGGATATGTGTTTGGTAGCCCGTAAATAAATGAAGTCTTTCACAACTTTTTTGAATATTATTCAGTTCCTCAGATATAAAGTTTGTATACTTCTTTAAATTTAATTCCAATTACTTTAAACAGTAACAACTATCTATTTCTCTTTCATTTTCAAAAATATGTTCAATCACATCACTGTCATCCTCTGGCACTTCGAAATCTTTATCCTGTAGCTCTTTTCCCAGTCTCTTCCTACATGTATCCTTGTCCCTTTCTAAATCTCTCTCCCCTTTACTTCTCGCTGCCTGCTCTTTTTCTATTTCTTGCACACCCAGCTTTCATACCGGTAACTCCTGGACATTTTCCCCTTCATTCTGTCCCTAATTACTGTCATTCTACCTCTCATGAACCAGGGAATAAAAATAGCGGTGGCCGGAGATGACCACTTGCAAAGTCTGACAAAACAAACCTTGATTTATTGCTATTAAAGATGTGCTAAATTAAATATTTTAAAATTACTACAATAATGCTAAAATATTTCAAACTCTAGAGAAATCAATAGTTTTTTTTTCTTGAGTCCGCATCGGCATTCATATACTAGTTTTAGTGTGGACCCTCTACGAATTCAAACACTCGACAGACGGAAATGATGTAATCAAGTAGGAAGATTTCAGGGACCCGGAAAGCGAAAATTTTAGTCTCAAGCGACCGTTAATTTTAGTCCCTTTATAGACATTAAAAAAATACCAACTTAGGACAGTCAGTTGAAATGACAATAGTCACTCACTTGTTGTGTTTGAATGGTTTATAGGCCCACCATCCCACACAGAGGTATAAATACACTTTATCCTATTCCAGATATGTTGTCACAAGAGGTATAAGTCCAGCTCATGGACAAACATCTAGTTATTTTTTGTTTTTAGTATATCATATTATAGTATAAGTTAAAGGAATAGGTGTATTTTCATGCAGCTAAGAAAAGTTTTTTTGTAATCAGATTTGTTAATTGGATATTATCTGGCTATTGCCATTGATTCTACATTTCAATATATATTTATTTATGTATGTATTAACAGTGTGTTATCTATTTTAACGTAGCTGTAAAATGATGAATTTGATACTTAGGTACCTACAATATATGCCAGCAAATTCGAAACTAAATATACAATAAAATTCAGTACATACACTTCATAGTTAGACATTTCGCATGACATTGACTCAACTGGCATACTAATATCTAAGCTATACACCAAACAGGATCACTTCCAAGTACCCATCTTAACCCTTTCTTACTTATTTAGTAAGATTTCTTTATATCATCTGTAAATGGCTTTTATATCTCTCAGCTCATCCAATATACAAGAGCATGTACGATGTATGATGATGTAATACAAAGGAGCCACCACTTACTAAAAGTTACCGTCGCAATGATCTTGTTTGGCAATACAAGTATTCATTATCTAACATGATGACTGTCTTGTTTGGCATTACAAGTATTCATTATCTAACATGATGACTGTCTTGTTTGGCAATACAAGTATTCATTATCTAACCTGATGACTGTCTTGTTTGGCAATACAAGTATTCATTATCTAACATGATGACTGTCTTGTTTGGCAATACAAGTATTCATTATCTAACCTGATGACTGTCTTGTTTGTCAATACAAGTATTCATTATCTAACATGATGACTGTCTTGTTTGCAATACAAGTATTCATTATCTAACATGATGACTGTCTTGTTTGGCAATACAAGTATTCATTAGCTAACCTGATGACTGTCTTGTTTGGCAATACAAGTATTCATTATCTAACCTGATGACTGTCTTGTTTGGCAATACAAGTATTCATTAGCTAACCTGATGACTGTCTTGTTTGGCAATACAAGTATTCATTATCTAACCTGATGACTGTCTTGTTTGGCAATACAAATATTCATTATCTAACCTGATGACTGTCTTGTTTGGCAATACAAGTATTCATTATCTAACCTGATGACTGTCTTGTTTGGCAATACAAGTATTCATTATCTAGCATGATGACTGTCTTGTTTGACAATACAAGTATTCATTATCTAACATGATGACTGTCTTGTTTGGCATTACAAGTATTCATTATCTAATATGATGACTGTCTTGTTTGGCAATACAAGTATTCATTATCTAACATGATGACTGTCTTGTTTGGCATTACAAGTACTCATTATCTAACATGATGACTGTCTTGTAATCAATACAAGTATTCATTATCTAACCTGATGACTGTCTTGTTTGGCAATACAAGTATTCATTATCTAACATGATGACTGTCTTGTTTGGCAATACAAGTATTCATTATCTAACCTGATGACTGTCTTGTTTGGCAATACAAGTATTCATTATCTAACATGATGACTGTCTTGTTTGCAATACAAGTATTCATTAGCTAAGCTGATGACTGTCTTGTTTTGCAATACAAGTATTCATTAGCTAACCTGATGACTGTCTTGTTTGGCAATACAAGTATTCATTATCTAACCTGATGACTGTCTTGTTTGGCAATACAAGTATTCATTAGCTAACCTGATGACTGTCTTGTTTGGCAATACAAGTATTCATTATCTAACCTGATGACTGTCTTGTTTGGCAATACAAATATTCATTATCTAACCTGATGACTGTCTTGTTTGGCAATACAAGTATTCATTATCTAACCTGATGACTGTCTTGTTTGGCAATACAAGTATTCATTATCTAGCATGATGACTGTCTTGTTTGGCAATACAAGTATTCATTATCTAACATGATGACTGTCTTGTTTGGCATTACAAGTATTCATTATCTAACATGATGACTGTCTTGTTTGGCAATACAAGTATTCATTATCTAACATGATGACTGTCTTGTTTGGCATTACAAGTACTCATTATCTAACATGATGACTGTCTTGTAATCAATACAAGTATTCATTATCTAACATGATGACTGTCTTGTTTGGCAATACAAGTATTCATTATCTAACATGATGACTGTCTTGTTTGTCAATACAAGTATTCATTATCTAACATGATGACTGTTTTGTTTGATAATAAAGATGTAAAGATTAAGACTTTAGTGCTGTTAATATTGTAATAACTATTTCTTCATGGTGTGTGACCTCTCAGCAGTGGACGCCCGATCTGAACTCTGTTTCTGCAGAGATTCATGTGTGCCCAGTATCTGTTTCTCAAGAGATCCATGTGTGCTTGGTATCTGTTTCTCCAGAGATCCATGTGTGCTTAGTATCTGTTTTTCCAAAGATCCATGTGTGCCCAGTATCTGTTTCTCCAGAGATTCATGTGTCCTTATTATCTGTTTCTCCAGAGATCCATGTGTACCCAGTACACTGTATCTGTTTCTCCAGAGATCCATGTGTCCTTGGTATCTGTTTCTCCAGAGATCCATGTGTGCCCAGTATCTGTTTCTCCAGAGATCCATGTGTGCTTAGTATCTGTTTCTCCAGAGATTATGTGTGCTTATTATCTGTTTCTCCTGAGATCCATGTGTGCTTGGTATCTCTTTCTCCAGAGATCCATGTGTGCTTGGTATCTGTTTCTCCAGAGATCCATGTGTGCCTAGTATCTGTTTCTCCAGAGATCGTGTGCTTATTATCTGTTTCTCCAGAGATCCATGTGTACTTAGAACACTGTATCTGTTTCTCCAGAGATCCATGTGTGTCTGGTATCTGTTTCTCCAGAGATCCATGTGTGCCCAGTATCTGTTTCTCCAGAGATCCATGTGTGCTTAGTATCTGTTTCTCCAGAGATTATGTGTGCTTATTATCTGTTTCTCCTGAGATCCATGTGTGCTTGGTATCTCTTTCTCCAGAGATCCATGTGTGCTTGGTATCTGTTTCACCAGAGATCCATGTGTGCCCAGTATCTGTTTCTCCAGAGATTGTGTGCTTATTATCTGTTTCTCCAGAGATCCATGTGTACTTAGTACACTGTATCTGTTTCTCCAGAGATCCATGTGTGCTTGGTATCTGTTTCTCCTGAGATCCATGTGTGCTTGGTATCTGTTTCTCCAGAGATTCATGTGTGCCCAGTATCTGTTTCTCCAGAGATCCATATGTGCTAAGTATCTGTTTTTCCAGAGATCCATGTGTGCTTGGTATCTGTTTCTCCAGAGATCCATATGTGCCCAGCATCAGTTTCTCCAGAGATCCATGTGTGCTTAGTATCTGTTTCTCCAGAGATCCATGTGTGCCCAGTATCTGTTTCTCCAGAGAGATCCATGTGTGCCCAGTACATATCTGTTTCTCCAGATATCCAAGTGTGCTTGGTATCTGTTTCTCCAGAGATCCATGTGTGCCCAGTATCTGTTTTTCCAAAGATCCATGTGTGCCCAGTATCTGTTTCTCCAGAGATCCATGTGTGTTTGGTATCTGTTTTTCCAGAGATCCATGTGTGCCCAGTATCTGTTTCCCCAGAGATCCATATGTGCTTGGTATCTGTTACTCCAGAGATCCATGTGTGCCCAGTATCTGTTTCTCCAGAGATCCATGTGTGCCCAGTATGTGTTTCTCCAGAGATCCATATGTGTTTGGTATCTGTTTCTCCAGAGATCCATGTGTGCCCAGTATCTGTTTCCCCAGAGATCCATGTGTGCTTGGTATCTGTTTCTCCAGAGATCCATGTGTGCCCTACAGATGCAACGATATACTGCAATATGATATATTGCGATACATGGGTCACAATACAATACACGATACGATAGGGAACTCAAACGATACGCAATCATACGCCAATGTTACTCATTATAAAAGTATGTTGCAATTTCCATGATAAATAGAGATGTTTCATATTTAAAAAATTGTAAGAAAAAGACCAAATGGATATGTTTTCAGTATATTCTTTATATTGTTATATTGTATCAATTTGTACCTCATTTCTAGTATGAATTATAATGTGTATTTCTTTTTCTCCCAAAACTCTTTTACACATGTAGGATCTTCATGAAATGGAACAGGTACATTTTAACCCTGATTTCATGATAAGAAAATGTATCACGTTACGTATCGTAATGCTTTTCAAGTATTGTGATGCGTATTGTATCGTTAGGAGCTGTATCGTTGCATCTCTAGTGTGCCCAGTACACTGTATCTGTTTTTCCAGAGATCCATGTGTGCTTGGTATCTGTTTCTCCTGAGATCCATGTGTGTCCAGTATCTGCTTCTCAAGAGATCCATATGTGCTTAGTATCTGTTTCTCCAGAGATTGTGTGTGCTTAGTATCTGTTTCTCCAGAGATCCATGTGTGCTTGGTATCTGTTTCTCCAGAGATCCATGTGTGCCCAGCATCTGTTTTTCCAGAGATCCATGTGTGCTTGGTATCTGTTTCTCCAGAGATCCATGTGTGTCCAGTATCTGTTTTTCCAGAAATCCATGTGTGATCAGTATCTGTTTCTTCAGAGATTGTTTGTGCTTAGTATTTGTTTCTCCAGAGATCCATGTGTGCCCAGTATCTGTTTTTCCAGAGATCCATGTGTGCTTGGTATCTGTTTCTCCAGAGATCCATGTGTGCCCAGTATCTGTTTCTCCAGAGATCCATGTGTGCTTCATATCTGTTTCTCCAGAGATCGTGTGTGCTTGGTATCTGTTTCTCAAGAGATCCATGTGTGCCCAGTATCTTGTTCTCCAGAGATCCATGTGTGCTTAGTATCTGTTTTTCCAAATATCCATGTGTGCCCAGTATCTGTTTCTCCAGAGATCCATGTGTGCTTGGTATCTGTTTCTCCAGAGATCCATGTGTGCCCAGCATCTGTTTTTCCAGAGATCCATGTGTGCTTGGTATCTGTTTCTCCAGAGATCCATGTGTGTCCAGTATCTTGTTTTTCCAGAAATCCATGTGTGCTCAGTATCTGTTTCTTCAGAGATTGTTTGTGCTTAGTATTTGTTTCTCCAGAGATCCATGTGTGCCCAGTATCTGTTTTTCCAGAGATCCATGTGTGCTTGGTATCTGTTTCTCCAGAGATCCATGTGTGCCCAGTATCTGTTTCTCCAGAGATCCATGTGTGCTTCATATCTATTTCTCCAGAGATCGTGTGTGCTTGGTATCTGTTTCTCAAGAGATCCATGTGTGCCCAGTATCTTGTTCTCCAGAGATCCATGTGTGCTTAGTATCTGTTTTTCCAAAGATCCATGTGTGCCCAGTATCTGTTTCTCCAGAGATCCATGTGTGCTTAGTATCTGTTTCTCCAGAGATCATGTGTGCTTGGTATCTGTTTCTCCAGAGATCCATTTGTGCCCAGTATCTTGTTCTCCAGAGACCCATGTGTGCTTAGTATCTGTTTTTCCAACGATCCATGTGTGTCCAGTATCTGTTTCTCCAGAGATCGTGTGTGCTTCTTATCTGTTTCTCCAGAGATCCATGTGTGCCCAGTATCTTGTTTTCCAGAGATCCATGTTTGCTTAGTATCTGTTTTTCCAAAGATCCATGTGTGCCAAGTATCTGTTTTTCCAGAGATCCATGTGTGCCCATTATTTCTTATTAAGTTATGTACTCATGTATTGGTATACAGCTAATATTTCATAAAATTATGCAGATATTAAGCCATCATGGCTCAGTGGATGAGGTGTTTGGCTTGTGACCGAAAAGTTCTAGGTTTGACTCCCACTTTTGGCACAGCAGTGTCCTGTCTTTCAAATGAGACAATAAAAACCAAGGTTTTGTGATACAGTAGGCATGTAGAAGATCCCTCACTGCTTCCATTGGGTCCGTTGCAAAGGTATAAATTTCTATGCAATGCATCAGACGGATACCGTCACGGTATACAAGAATTAATCATGATGTTACGTAAAGTAAGAATCAGTTATTTACTCAGATACTATTACACATACTTTGATCATTCAGATACTGTTACACATACTTTGATCATTCAGATACTATTACACATACTTTGATCATTCAGATACTGTTACACATACTTTGATCATTCAGATACTGTTACACATACTTTGATCATTCAGATACTGTTACGCATACTTTGATCATTCAGATACTGTTACACATACTTTGATCATTTAGATATTGCTATGTACATTCAGAATTTAGGATTGTGTAATTAAACTATAAAGCTTTGAGTAGAACAGTTCTTGATTTATTATAGCGGAGGTTCAGACTTTGAAGAATGAAGTTGAAAAGTACAAACTTGAAATAGAACATTTGAAAAAAGAATTAAAAGAGAAAGATGAGAAAATTGCATCTCTGAATGGTATGTATGATGGATTTACATTAATATCTGACAACCTTGAGCAAAATAATTCATAGTAATGCCTCTCTATTGGGTTAATCCTTTGCATTAAATTTCATATAGAACTGTAAGATGCAAAATCAGGAATAGATCCTAGAAAGAGGAAAAAATGTCAGTAAGGTACACTGCAATAAGTGAACAACAATTTACTTGCTTGTATAGTGGAATGTTAACTGTGTTTTCATCTGCCTATCCATAAATTACTTCTTGTCGTTTAATTTGAATAAGATAACAGCAGTGTGCCAATACATTTATGTATGTACATCTAATAGTATTTCTTTTTGGAAACATCGTCATCTTGTTTAAAATCGATATGAAAATGTATGTGTTGAAAAAATATTAAACTAAATAATTTATACTTTAAAAAATAATTAAAATGACCTTAAACAGAAATTATAAATAATTCTTCTATTTATGTTTCAGCATATAAAGAATCCATAAAAAATCTGACCATTGAAAAGGATAAATGAAATTTTGTGGTAGGGAACTCTAAATAATACCATGAAATTCACAACCTAGATGAGAATTAGCATCAGATAACAGTATTTGTCAGTGTTATATCCTGTAACATCATCATATGGTAACAGTGGGAAGTCACATGTTTACCTGAGATTACTTATAGTTATTTTTATTTTTGTAAAACCCAGGGGTTTTTATTATATTCATCAATTTGTAAAAATGTTTTCTTAAACTGTTAATTTTTATACACTTCATCAATTCACGATGCCTTGATATAGATATCAGTTATCATAAAAAGGTCATATTCTTTCTTATCATCCATTATTACCAGTTTATGAAAATATGCTATTATTTTTATATACTATTGCATAGTGAACCACCATCTCAAAATTTTTTTAATTGTGCCAAAATATAAATGAGAAAAGGTTTAAAGATTAGGTCTAAGAATATGGACATTGAAATTTTGATTTTTGCTTGAATAAAGTAAGCAGATATTTTCTAAGACTAACTGATTTATATATACCATTATGAGTATATACAGTCTTTACTTAATAGTGGAAATAAAACACTGGATTTTACGAAACTTTTTGAAAAGGAAGGAAAAGCAAAACATATTGTCCTTGTTTTAAGGCTTTGTTTGTGTTCTAAAACATAATGCATGTAAAAAAAAAAATGTTGGGAGGGGGTTGATTTTTTTGGGGGAGGGGGCGGAGGGGTTTGGGGATTTTTTGGGTTTTTGGTTTTGTTTTTTTAATTTGGCTGGATTGCAAAGGGAATTCTGGTTGATAAAATGGTAATGTCATTCTGTCTGCATCAACTATTTGGTTTAGCTCTTGCTTTTAAATCCATTGTAGAAAGCATAGACAATAACTCTTTCAAACATCACATGTAGACAGACTTTGATAAGCTCTTTCCATTGAAACCTTTGTTAGTGACCTTGAAGGATCCCAGTTTCAAGATCAAATATATAATCAACTAAAGTTCATTCAAAGAAACACTGTAAGAGTTATGTCTTTCAAACTTTATATACAAATGCATAATTGAATGTAGTTGAAAGACTATAGACAAAAATTCTTTTAAACTTCATGTGTAGATAACCACGATGAGCTTTATCCAAACTTCGTTTGTAACGTTGACCTTGAAGGTTCCCAGTTTCAAGGTAAAATGTGTAATTGACTAATTCCATTACTGAAAGACCTCGGGAGTTATGCTTTTCAAGCTTCACATGTAGATAGACTTTGATGAGCTTTATACATTGAAAACTTTGTGTAGTACTTATTCAAATTAATGCAACATCAAAATTTATGTATATAATTCGTAGGATTGGGCAACAAGAATATCTTATATAAAGCTTTCTCTTAGAATAATGCAACAGTTTTCAATACAGGGCATGACCAACTAAAATTTGATACTGTTTTCACCAAAAAATTATGTTTAGTTTCACTTATGACAGAAGACATTGAATGTAGTTGAAAGACCATAGATAATAACTCATTCAAACTTCACATGTAGATAGACCTTGTTGAGTTTTATCGATTTAAAACCTGTGTTTGTGACCTTGAAGGTTCCCAGTTTCAAGGTCATGTGTAATTGACTTTATTTCAATTACAGAAAGATTGTGAGAGTTGTGTCTTTAAAACCTCATAAATAGATTGACTTCGCTGAGCACTATTCCTGGTAATTTTCCTTTGTGAACCTAGCCTTGAAATTTAGTTCAATTAAAGAAAGATCATAAGAATTAGATCTTTCATACCACACTTGTAAATGGAATTGATGGGCTGTATCCCTGAATGAAATTGTGACTTTTACCTTAAAAGTTTCCCCTTTCAAGGTCAAATGCATAATTATTTCCCCCGCAACAAAGACCATAAGAATTAGATCTTTCAAATATCACACATGGTAGGTTATTGATGAGCTCGATGCGTTGTAACCTTTTTGACCTTGATCTTCAATACTCGGTTTCAAGGTCAGATGCATATTAAAGTATAAATCAATAACCAAAAGATCATTAGAATTAGATTCTTCACACTTGGCACACAGAAGGGCATTATTGAGCACTATAACCGGCCATGTTTGTAATCTTGAACTTGATATTTACCAGTTTCAAAATCAAATGCATATTTGAATTTAGTATCAAAACACATTCCACTTTCAGCAATTGTCAGCGCTTCACAATCTGGCCATACTGCCTTTAGCGGTTTCTTGTTTTTGTGTTGTATATTTTTCTCAGGTACTTGATTGTATTATTCACTTATTAATTTCAACATGGCATAATCCACTGTTTAGTTCACTTGAACCTTTGGCTCGAGTGAGCTGTAGTCATAGTGATGCGTCCACCATCCAACCGTCTCTTACCTTTCATATTTTATATGTTTTCTTCAGAACCTCTACAGGGATTTTGATCAAACTTAATAGGGATGAAATACTTGTACTTGTCTTTCAGCGAGATTTGTTATAGGACACCAAGGTGCAGGAGAGTACTTTGTATGAAACATTTCTTTAGACCAGCAGATTGACAAACTGAAACCATCAGTAAACTAAAGTGATGTTTTAAGAAATGGTATTGTTAGCTCACCTGAGCCAAAGGCTCAAGTGAGCTATTGTGATCAATCACCGTCCGTCGTCCGTCGTCCGTCCGTCGTCCGTCGTTAACTTTTCACATTTTCGACTTCTTCTCCAGAACCACTGAACAGAATTTGATGAAACTTGATAAGCATGTAGTACTCATGGTCCCCTACAAGTGTTGTTGTTTTTCGTCCGGATTCATCAACAGGTGGCGCCACCACAGGCAAAAGTAGGTCAAAGAGGGTACCCTCCTTTGACAAACTTCTTCTTCAGACCAGGGGCATACAGAGACAAACCGAATGCATAGGAATGATCTAGAGGGATGTGTGAAGAAGTGTTGTTATTTTTGGTTCCGTTCCGAAATCAAATTTTTGACGTTTTTTTGACGTTTTTTTGTACTTGGTAGTTTTAATGCAGAAAAGAGGTATTTTTTTCTTTTAGTAAACATTGATGCATTAATTTGGTTTAATTTGATCATTTTGATGGTAAGAAATACTACTGCAAAGAAAATTTTTCAATATTTTATGTTTTGGATTTTTTATGAATTTTTTAAGACTTTCAAGAAAAAGGGGGGTGGGAAAATTGGTGTAAACATTTCACAGTTTGAACTTTTTCTTCGGAACCACTTGCTGGAATTCAATGAAACTTGGCATGCATCAAATACTCAAGGTCCCCGACAAATGTGGTCATCTTTGTCAGGATCCATGAACAGGTGGCACCACCACAGACAAAAGTAGGTCACAGAGGGTACCCTCCTTTGACAAACTTCTTATTCAGATCGGGTGCATACAGCGACAAACCGACTGCATAGGAATGATTTAGAGGCATATGGGAAGAAGTGTTGATATTTTTGGTTCCATTCCGAAATCAAATTTTTGACGTTTTTTTCATTTTTATTTTGGACTTTGTTATTTTAATGCATTAAAGAGTTATTATTTTCTTTTAGTAAACATTGATGCATTCATTTGGTTTCATTTAATCATTTCTATGGTAAGGAATGCTGGTGCGAAGGAATTTTTTCAATATCTCGATTTTTGAGTTTTTTATGAATTTTTTAAGACTTCCAAGAAAAAGGGGGGGGGGACAATTTTTCATATCTTCAACTTGATCTACAGAACAACTTGAAGGATTGTGATAAAACTGGGTAGGATGCAAGTACTCATAGTCCTTTTCAAAGGTTTTGTTTTTTGTGCGGATCATCCAAATTGGTTAACAGATAATGCCACCATGTCTAAAAGTAGGTCTCACAATGGTACATATACCACTTGGTAATTGAAATATGGAGAGTAGCGGTTCAAATCCAGCTGTGGTCAAATAATTTTTTTTTTTTTTTTACACATCTAAATAAGTTTTTAGATGTTTCTCAACACTCAACATATGAAATTAGGAATTTTACGTTTAAGACTTCCAAAAAAAAAAAAGGGGGGGGGGGGGGGTGTTGGCCATTTTTCACATTTTCAACTTTTTCTACAAAACTGTTCGAAGGATTTTAATAAATCTTGGTAGAAATAAGTCACTTATGATCCTCTTCAAATTCTGTTGTTTTCGTCCAGACCTCTTTACAGGTGGCGCCACCATAGTCAAGAGTAGGTCACAAAAGAGTTCCCTCGTTTAACAATATTCTTTTTCATACGGGCTGTATACAGAGACAAACAGAATGCATAGAAATGATCTAGAGGGATGAGTGAAGATGTATTGTCATTTTGGTTACCTTCCAAAATAAAATTTTAGAATTTTTTTCGACATTTCTTTGGACTTGGTGATTCAATGCAGAAAAAAGTGTCATATTTCCTAGTTAATTGATAATGATGATTTCTTATGGACTATTGTGATCATAATTATGGTAAGGATTGTTACTTTGAAAGAATTTTGTCAATATCTCAATTTTTGGATTTTCTATGAATTTTTTAAGACTTCCAAATGAGGGTGTATAGGAACGATTCAATCACATTTTTCACTTCTGCTGTTATACCACATGAAAGATTTTAATGAAACATGGAATACATGAAGTACTAAAAGTCCTCTATCAATTTGGTAAATTTCATCCAAATTGGTTAACAGATAATGCCACCATGTCTAAAAAGCAGTTCTCACAATAGTACATATACCACTTGGTAATTGAAATATGGAGAGTAGCGGTTCAAATCCAGCTGTGGTCAAAAATTTTTTTTTCATTTCTTTACACATCTAAATAAGTTTTTAGATGTTTCTCAACACTCAACATATGAAATTAGGCAATTTTAAGTTAGATCTGGACAATATTTGAAACAATTGTTGTTCATGACCCAGACTTGAAATCAGTCAACAAAAGGCCCCACCTAAAGAAAATGACTAACTTGTTGCCCTGAATGACTTCTTGCAGAGACAAAGGAAATGCTTAATATCAAAATCACCTGAATGGATGTGCAAAAAAGTGTTGTTTTTTATTCTAGCCTGAAATAAAATTTGACATATTTTCAACATCTGTGTTGACTTAGTCACATTAATGCAAAAATAAATGAATTCTTCCTTCATGCATGACTGATAATCTAGGTACTCAGGTGAGCGATATAGGCCCACTTGGGCTTCTTGTTTTTCATTCCATTTGAAATGATTTTTTTTATGCTTTTTGGACATCTTTTTATGCTTCCAGTACTAGATGAGACCTATCATATCATGACACTCTCTATCAAGGTCAGTTTATTCAAAAAAGTTGTTGGTTGTACTGAGATACTAAGGGAAACCTGGCATGTATGTTAAGTATGAGGTCAAACATATTAAGTTTAACGTTATGTCATATTTGACACCATTTTACAAGAGATATTGCTCTTTGCTGGAAATTGGTACTTGCATTGTGAAAATTTTTTCTGCCATTCCTTAAAATATTGAAGTAAAATTTGGCTTAACTTTTTCGTATGAGGTCTTGCACATGAAGTTTTACTTTTGTTGCAATTGACTACATTATATTACAGTTATTGCCCTTTGACAAAAATGGGTATTCTGTAAATTTACGGCTATGCTAGGAGATACTGCAGTAAAATTATGTTCACATACCTACATATAGTGAAACTTTAGTAAATCAAATGGCAAAAACCCTGGAAACTCGAAGTGAACATGTGGACCCAATAACGTTTTTATACATTTCAGTGTTATATACCTGCTCAAATTCATACTATTGAAAATCAAATTAATTTTCAGATCCTAATAATAAAATTACAATGTACTTTCCCTTTTTCTACAGAGACTCGAAATGAAGCCATGGGATAGGGAAATAATTGATTTGTTTGCAGTGTCATTCATTGTGGGATGAGATAAGAGATCTTACTTTAACAGACAATTATCTGTGTACATTATGACATGAGAAATTACAAAACATCCATTCCATCCTACCAACCCTTCAAGTGTTACTAGATTCACTCTTTTTTCTGCAGTCTTTCAAGGTATTGGATTGAAACTTGGCATATAACTTTATATAAACCAGGGTCAGTTCCAGTTTGCATTTGGGTATGATTGCTTTGGTTTTGCCAGAGTTATGACCCTTAAACTTAGAAATTTTCAAAGATTTTACAGTTTTGCGGACTTTTTTCTGCAGTCTTTAAAGGTGTTGGATTAAAACTTGGTTTATTACTTTATATCAATGAGAGTCAGTGCCATTTCGCATTTGGGTATGATTGCTTTGGTTTTATTAGAGTTATACCCCTTGAACTTAGAAATTTTCAAGGATTTTACAGTTTTCTGGATTTCTTTATACAGTATTTCAAGGTATTAGATTGAAACTTGGCATATATATTTATATCAATGAGGGCCAGTACCATTTCGCATTTCGGTTTAATTGCTTTGACTTATGCCCCTTGTTATATGAGTTATCTTCCTTTGTTTCGAGATTATTTAAACATCCGTAGTGCTCAATTTTCCTATCTTATGGACGTTTTCCGGTAGTTTTTCTCAAGATATTTAAAACTTTATATTCATTCAAATTGTACCCCTTCATGCTAAGCGACAGGCATATTATGTCATGTTAGGGGTTGCTCTTGTTGAGCTTTTTTATTTGAACATTTTTGCCTTTGCCTATTTTCAGGTAATTTCTGAGATTGTTCTTTCTGTAGATTGTTTAGAATACACTATTTGTAACTGTATGTTAAAGTGAGCTTTGATGGACTTCTCCTTCAAAATTAATTCAAAGATGAATAAAACTTGGTAGGTATGAAGATCTCAAGGTTCCCTACAAATTTGCTTCTTTATTTTTACCAGATCCATCAAAGAACGGAACTAGGGTGGGGCAACATAGGTCCCAGAGCATACCTTCCTTTGACAAACTTCTTCTGAAGACCAGTGACAAAGATTATCAAACTGAATGCATCAGAGTGATCTAGAAAGGTGTCTTAAGAAGTGTTATGGTTTATCATTCCATTCATGTTTTGACACTTTTTTACATCCTTTTGGACTATGTTGTTTTTTAACCTTTTGAGATGTTTCCTTGACTTTCAAAATGTAAACATTTCTGAAAAGGATTCTTTTGTAAGAGAACTTTCTGATGCTTTCTAAGTTTCTCATGTTCTCAAGATGCATGTGGTGAGTGATAAAGTCTGGGGCCTCTTGTTACCCTTTATAGAAAGTTCTTTACCTGAAATTAACGGACAGGTGTGTTTTGCAATACTTTCATTGGATTTATCATTTTTGCACATTTTAAAGTAATTTCTTTTCCTACTAACTTGCTTATGATGTATTTATTTTTAGAATGTTGTTAGTTTGGGAATCAGTGTTTTTGTTTAGGATTGAGAAATGCAAAACTAGTTAAATTGTTTTCTTAAATTATTTCAAAATTATAAAAGAAAGGTTGTATGCAAAGTGCTTTGGTGAGTAAAATAGACACATTTTAACCATTTGTTTAGCAATACCACAAGTATTCTGTGTTTTCCTACCTATTTTATGTCATGAAGTTTATTTTCAAATGTCTGTTATGATGTTTTATACCGTTTTTCTGCTTAAGTAAAGTACAGACAAAATTTCTTTAGAAATCCAGGACTGGTAGTCTTTGTAAATATATACTCACTATATTATTACGTATTTTGATGTATATTAACATTCTGTTTGTTGTTGTTGTTCTATCTCTGAAGCAAAAAAATTTATTTAAGATCTTAAGAAAATGTCTAGACAGTATTTATAGTCATTACCAGTAAACTTGAAAGCAGTTCGAAAGCATCATTTAAATCTCCTCATTTCTCCCTGTTCATAAACTATGTCAACAATCTGTTACACTGCTCCTACTTTGTAGTACTATGTGTAATGTTTATGATTGGTCAACTCGTGCTGAACAGAAATATGCTTATGTGAAATAGTACTTTAACTATTTCAAAATGAGTAGTTTAGGACATATATTTTATATAAATTTTCATCACAAGTCTTTGTACATGGTGGGGATCTTTCTGAAAATACATATACTTCTTTTTGATTAAAATATTACATATTAAAATCTTAAGACTCATTTTATTTTGTTTCTTTAACATTTTTTTTTCATCTGAAAACATAAAAATTCAAAACAGAATCTAGGGGAAACTGCATTTCTTATAAATTTGTTCTCATTTTTCAGTAGAAAAGAAATTTATAAACAACATTTTACAATAAATTGATTTGTAGCTTTATTTGATAGATCAATTAATCACTCTAGTTTTCTGTTTATTTTGTGTTTTTTGTTCTTACGTTTCTTGTTGATAATTTTGTATACAATTTTTTTTAAGTCTTTTGAGTTTTGTCATTTGTAGCTCTGCTGGAGAGACCAGTTGACCTCTTAATGTTATCTGGTAATTCTTTTATACTGATCTTTCAGCCATTCACAAATATTATTTATCTTAGTCTTTTCACCACTGTCAGCTACTCAGTATAGTTTGATATTGTAAGGTATATGGTTAATTATGAATGTGCTAATGTTGTTTTGGTCCATGATCCTTGTACTCCGAATATTTGCACTTTTTGCCTTCTCATTTTTGAAGGAAATTTTCTGAAACTTCATAGGTAAAATCTCCACATTATATCCATCAAATGTAAATAGGAAATTTTACTACATAATCCAATATGACATATGACATCCATCTGTTAACATTTACATGATTACTTTCATACTAATCACATCCAATAAAGGCAAAGAAAGCAATATAGTATTATGCAATCCAATGTTAACAAATTAGAAAATAGTACCACATAGTCCAGTACCTGTTTGCCCATGGTATTCTCTTAATTTTCATTTCATTTAAATTTTGATGAAGCATTAGAAGAATGATAACCTATGATAGTGAACAGCTGCTTGTGAGGAAATGTGTTTGATATCTTAACATGAATGCTATATTAAGAAATTTCAAAATATAAGTCCTTTATTTTATAGCAGTTGCATTTGCATGTTTATGATTATTGATTATGTTTAAGGGGTTATTATAGATAAGAATATTAAAGTATGTGAAAAGTTTGAACACTGTTTTGCATAATTATTGAGCTAATGGCAATAAAGATAGTAACAGAGATAACCTGTTGGGTCTCAGGGTCATGCAATTTCTGGTTTGTATTTCCTCAGGTTGTTCTCAAATAATTGCATTATGATGGTCTCATATCTTATTTTCATCATTTGAATTGAATACATAGAGATCTAATTAAAAGACAACTATATAAGCTACTTATTATTGTATGTATTAAAGTATTTTTCTTTTGGTCTAAAGTAAATGTAGATTATGCATTTTATGGAATTTTCATTTCTTTGAAATTATGTGAAAGTAATATTCTTTCCTTAGTGCAAGTGGCAATGAAGCAACTGCTTATTTTGTGATATTTAAATTTTGAACTTTTAAGTTAAAACTTTGTATTTGAGGATTCAGTAAGATGATTTGTCTGCCCTTGAAAAGAACTCTTACTCTGTCTGCATATCATGGTGATTTATAAAAATGTTGCTGTATCTCCCCATGGCCAGCAGACCATACAAACAAGAATAATAGCTTGAATAATGGAGCATTACAGAACTTTCATGTCCATAATTCAACAGGAGCAGATAACTCACCTTACTCCTACCATAGCATCGGGAAGAACATTCCTCACACTATTTTTCCATGGTTAAACACTGCTGTCTTTTGTCCCATTTTATGCAACATATAAACTTGAAAATATTGAATTGTTTCGAAACGAAATAAAATCTGAAGAACTGTATATTTTTGTATTAGTGGTTTTATATGTCCCCATTAAGAATGGGTGTATTATGCTATACTGCTGTCTTCTGTCCATCTATCAATCTGTCTGTTTATCCCAACAATCTTGTGCGCGCTTCTCCCCGTTATCCATGACAGTCAGGTACAAATGTTTTCGTGTACGTGAAAGCGTCTAATTGAAGTTATGCACCTGGGTTTTAAACAGAGGTGTGGTCAATAGGATAGAAAAATGACACTCGGGTACAAATGTTTTCGTGTACGTGAAAGCGTCTAATTGAAGTTGTGCACCTGGGTTTGAAACAGAGGTCTGGCCAATAGGATACGAAAATGACACTCGCGTAAAAATGTTTTCGTTTACGTGATAGGGTCTAATTGAAGTTGTGCACCTGGGTGCAGAGGTCTGGCCCATAAGATAGGGAAAATGGGCGGAGTAAGTAAAAAAAAACTTGTCAGTGCTTCTTCACTTAGATACTTTAACCAAGACAGATACAGATTGGTGGTGGTATATGAAAGGGTGCGACTTGAAGTTGTGCACACAGGTTTTAAACTGAGGTCTGGTGTCTGAGTAAGAAAAATGAGCAGGGTAAAAAAACTTTTCCGTGGGTTTTTTTTATCCAAGATGATTTGGTGGTAGTATATGAAAGGGTCATACTTGAAGTGATGCGCCTGAGCTTTAAATTTTAGTCTAGAGTTTTAGTTTAGAGAATCATGTCAACATGCTGGCATATCATGTACCTGTCTAGCTGTGCAATATTTTCACGCCTTGCTTTGAAATGGCTTGGGTACACTGTGTTGTCACATATTGTCATTCCGTTATAAAGCCGGTGTGGCCTAGTGGATAAGGTGCTTGGCTCGTGATCGAGAGTCCCGGGTTCGACTTCTGCCCTTGGCGCACCGGTGTTCTGTCTTTCGGATGAGACGATAAAAACGGAGGTCCCGCGGCACGTAAAAATCACTCACTGCTTCGGATGGGTCCATTGCAAAGATCTAAATTTTGTATGCAATGCATCAGGCAGATGCCGTCGCCATATACGTGAAATAATCGTGGAGTGACGTAAACAATATTCAATTAATCATTCTGTTATAATATGCTTCACGCTTTTTTTAGCTCACCTTAGTCAAAAGCTCGTATAATCTAGTGTCATAGTGTGCCGTCCGACGTCCGTGATAAACATTTGTACATATTCGACTTCTCCTCTGCAACCGCTTCACATAATTTCACCAAACCTTACTGGAAGTAAGTACTCAAAGTCCTCTACCAAGTTTGTGATTTTCGACCTGATCCCTTTTAGTGGGGTTTTTTTCAACCCGATCCGTAATCAGAAGTCACAAAGATGGCTGCCTTGGGCGCTAATTGGCTGACACATTTTCGACTAATCCAGAACCGCTTTACAAAATTTCACCAAAACTTAGAGGAGGTAAGTCCGCAATGTCCTCTGTTAAGTTTGTGCTTTTCGACCCAATCCATCAGGGCTCTGATTGGCTGACACATTTTCACCTTTTCATTAATAGCTTCGCAGAATTTTACCAAATGGTAAATGGTAAGTTTGTGATTTTCGACCTGATCTGTAATCAAAGATGGCCTCCATGAGCTTTGATTGGTTGACACATTTTCGACTTCTCATCTGCAACCGCTATACAGAATTTCACCACACCTTACAGGAAGTAAGTAATCAAAATCCTCTACCAAGATTTTGTTTCTCGACCTGATCCGTAATCCAATATGGCTGCCATGGGTCCTGATTGGTTGACACAATTTCGACTTCTTTACAACTGCTTCATTAAATTTCACCAGATTCTACAAGCAGTAACTAATCACGGTCCTCTGTCAATTTTGGGTTTTTCGTGCCAATCTATAATCCAAGGTGGCCACTATTGGCTCCGATTGGTTAAAACATTTTCGACTTCTTCTCCAAAACTGCTGTACAGAATTTCACCAAACATTTGAGGAAGTCAGACCTCCACTTTTCAACCCGATCCATAATCTAATATGGCTGCCATGGAACTCGATTGGTTGACACATTTTCGACCTCCACAGCTGCTTTATTAAATTTCACTAGATCTTACAAGCAATAAGTAATCAAGGTCCTTTAACAGTTTTGTGTTTTTCGTAATCTAAGATGACCGTCATGGGGTCTGAATGGTTGAAACATTTTCGACTTCTTCTCCAAAACTTCTTACAGCATTTCACCAAAAGTTAGAGGAAGTAAGTACTCGATGTCTTCTATTAAGTTGCTTTTGGACCCAATCTGTTATCCAAGATGGTCGCTAAAGGGTCTGATTGGCTGACACATTTTCGACTTATCATTCATTGCTCTCACAGATTTCTGCCAAAATATTGTAGGACTTAAGTACCCAAAGTCCTCTACCAAAATTGTATCTTTCAATCTGATCCATCATTCAAGATTGCCACCAAGGGCTCTGATTGGCTGACACATTTATATTAACAGCCTCGCACAATTTTACCAAATGGTAAAAGATACAAGTATTCAAGGTCCTCTGCCAAATTGCAGCTTTTGACAACATCATTCAAGATTGCCAAGGGCCCTGATCGACACATTTTGGACTTCGTTTCTGCTGCACAGAGTGTCGCTAAACGTATAGGAAGTAATATATCAAGGTCCCATAGTAAAATTTTATCTTGACCGAATCTGTCATTCAAGATGTCTGCCAAGAGCTATGATTGGCTGACATATTTTTTGACTTCTTTTCATTGACTTCGTCACACAATTTCGCCAAATCTTGAAAGAAAGTAAGCACTGAAAGTACTCAGAGTCTTCTACTAAATTTGAGCTGTCATTTGTTTGTGAATAAGCAAATTGTGCTCAGGTGACCGATATAGGCCTACTTGGGTCTGTTGTTTCATATTCTGATAAATGAAGAAATTGAACTCAAATTTATGATACAGATGCAGTTCAAGATCATACTTGGTTCTGGTGGATTCATTTTTACCACAATCTTGGGCCTTTTTCAAAGAAATTATCATGTTATCAATGGATGGAGATAATTTCAATTATAAATTCATATACAAAATATTATGTTGCATTATGTATATCATTATCTAATATGATGCATTTTCTTTCATTTCAAACAACAAATCACGGATTATGTCCATTATGGTTGAAACGAACAACCACTGAAAATAAGAGGGTGCAAAAAGTTTCATAGATTTAATAGCGTGTATGACCGCCATTTTTTCGATTCATTCTGCACACCCACGACGCATTGAACGAATCAGGTTATGCAGAAATGCCTGGGGAATGTTCTGCCATATGCACAATAGAAAACGACGCAAAGCATCCAACATAGAAAACAGGGTGAGGGGTGGTCTTGACGGAGACGTTGTTCCATTTCATCCCAAACATGTTCTATAGGCGAAAAACCCAGTGACATCGCACGCCAGGGTAGCTTATTCACGTTTTGTTGTTGTAGATAGTCACTAACAACGCGTGCGGTTTGTGGTCGTACGTTGTCCTGCCGCAGAATGACGTTACGCTGATTGTTGTGAATGAATGGAATGAGGGGCTGATGTACAATCTCGGCACGGCAGCGGACACCGGTTAAACTGTCCTCCACTATCACCAAAGGGGTCATTCCATGTCAGACGGTAACGCTCCCTCCGCCGCAATGGTGGCGCTAAATAATGAAGGCGTCAATGTAACGTTTTTTGACATGACGATAAGACCGTACACGACCGTCACTGCTGTCGAGATGAAATCTCGATACGTCCGTAAACAGAACTTTCGCCGAGTCTTTAAAACGACAATGTCTCCTACGTCACGGTAACCTCGGTGAAGTCGGAACAGGACAGGGCGGATAGCAGGGCATCGAGGACGGATGTTGACCTCTCGCAACCTGTTCTTTATGGTACGTGGATTTATCCGTCGATGCCCAGGGTTGCTGTTACGGTGAGTGGGAAGGTGGACCCGTAAACCGGTTAACCACACCATTTGTTTGGCTTTTGTCAAATTAAATGACCGTCCTAAGTCGGTATCGTAATTGCACTACAATCAAATATTTTTGTAATGTGTTATATGTTCTAGTATATTATTTATATTCATGTATTGTATAGCTCCATGGTGACTTCTGCCACATAACTGAACCAGTAACTCCTCTTTTTTCTTTCACGCAAATGTGAAGTCCGTATATCCGTATCTTGCCAAGGTGACGTCACACACAGGCGTCCTGATCGTGGGCGGTCCCGAATGGTGCCACTTTGCTGATATCGTCTCAATGAAGCATTCAGTGTTAATATGAACTCCAAACTGTCTTGCCACATTGCTTTGAGACATCCCAGCGTCCAGCATCCCAATAGCACGCAAACGATCATTTTCAGTCATGCGAGGCATCTTTTTTCAAAAACCATTACAAAGGCATTTACTACGAAAGCATATAAATGTCACTATGAAAACATTCATATTTTTTGTTTTTCCGTCATTAAAGTTTGAAATTCCAACTTGAATCTTGGTAATTCCAATATTAAAGTTTGAAATTCCAACTTTAAATTTGGAAATTCCAATTTAAATCTTGGTAATTCCAACTTTTATCTATCATATCTTAATGTGTATTTTATATTTTATATGCCACGTCTACCATGACAGACGACCTTAGTTGTTTAATGTCTCATCTGAAAGACAAGATATCGTTGCGTCAACGGCGGAAATCGAACCCTGTGCCTCTCGGTTACGAGCTGGGCACCTCATCCACTTAGCTATTATTGTAACTGCAGCAAGTTTGGAACTAAAAGGCAAAAATATCTTTCTTTTTTTCTTTTAGTCGTCGTCATCTAATTCGAAATATGTT
Organism: Pteria penguin; assembly: GCA_035048485.1. Lineage (NCBI taxonomy): Eukaryota > Metazoa > Mollusca > Bivalvia > Pterioida > Pteriidae > Pteria > Pteria penguin. The sequence continues at coordinate 19,913,667 of CM068580.1, read as the reverse complement.
TTATGTCAAAAAAGGGTAAAAAAGAAATCTTTGTCAGAGAGGTTACACAATTCGGCACAATGACCTAGTTCAAACAGTTTGATAATATTGTTCCAACGTTCCTCACGGACTTTGATGGTTGAAACATATGCACAAACCGCATATTGAAGAGAAAACAGAAGACATCTGACACAGCTGTATGACACAAATCACAAAGGACCTGCACACAAAAAATGACAACAGCATAATATACACGGAACGACATTACAAAATATTTTATTGTGCTGCGGTTACGATACCGACTTAGGACGGAACCGGTTTACGGGCGCCTACCTTCCAACTCACCGCAACAGCAGCACAATCAAAGGACACACATTTAAAAATTTATAAATAATCCTCCATACAGAGAACAAGGATCAACAGGTTTCTCAAGGAGAGAGGTCATAAAAATTTATTGCACACGAAAAAATTATAGAATAATATGTTGCTATCAAAAATATGTAAGGAGACATCAACATAAGTAAACGGTGCTCTGCCCGTCTGTAAGCGAGCTCAGATCCTTGATCATTAGGAGTCCCAACTAATAGTCAGAGGGGACGAGGATCAGGATCTTGTCTCCTCTGAAAAGGTTTGGACAAGGCCCGTCATAGAGTTCCCACTGCCCTGTTAGTCAGCGTGCAACGCTCAAGTAAAATTCTGCATTTGGTTGTAGAGGGACCCAATACAAGACCTATGGTCTTAGCGATGATCTCGGGGTCAAACTGTCGATGTCGAAGGCGTTTAATAATTTTAGAACCAGCCGATATGAAATTATGGGAACCTTTGACCCTTCTTAGTTTGCACTGAAAGATATAATGAATCATGATGCAAAATGTACAAGTTTCAATGTTTTCGTTTGACACTTACGTGCTGAGTCTTAGATAGATTTACATAAATCAGTGTCATGTGAAGTATTTGTTAAATGAAAGAATACTAAGAGGTCATGCACTTGAACAACCGAGGTAAATCGTGAAAAACTGGTATTATTTGTAACCGTTGTATTCCATTGGCATACAGTTGTGATACCAATCTGCGCATAATTTTCTTTCGTATTAGTTTTATCAATTATCTCATTAATCCATGTTCAGTGATAATATTCAATAATAAGTCGATATCTGATTCAACTGGTAGCAAGCCTACCAAGCTTTCTACCATATCAGACATTGTTCAGATACATTTTGCGACTTTTTACACAAGACTTAATCGACACTTATTTTGAGATGCGAGATTATTCCATGATTTACAACCATAAAGGACTGATGGACTGGCCATTGTTTTAAAGTGTGTCGTCGAAAGAAGGTTTAGTGATAAAAAAAATTAGGATTTTCGTTCGTTTTCAATTGCCAACATTTTTCGAAAAGAGAGAAAACAATCATTGTTCAAACGGATCCCAAGATGGTGATAACTATCAATGATTGGAAGGGTTTTATCTCCCTTTATCAATGTATACGGAGATGTAGTTTTATTTGCTATGTTACCTTTGATGCGGAAAAAAGCAAGGTTTATCTGCATTAATTTAAAATTAAAGCGCTAGAGAGAACCAAGTAATTATATGACATTTTAAACATATATTAAGCATATAACCGAGAACGTTATACACATATACCTGCCGAGGTCGGGACGTTGCTGTTAACATTATGTATACCAAAGCCATAGTTCAAATCCTCTAGTTTACAGACTAAGTCGTTGATAAAGGCAAGACAGAGGAATGTAGACATAAACTTTCCTTATCTCTCGCCGTGCTGGACCGGGGACCATCTTGATTAAACAAGATTTATTATTCAGATACAATAAATAGATAGATGCATTTAGAGCTTGTAAAGCATATATGGTATATGAAATAAGACACACATTAGATATACATGTATACATGATCGTTAACTATAGATAGTGACATGGAGGACGGACACAACAAATTAAATTCATAAACTAAGACCTTTGATAAGATATCTTGCTAAATTACATAATATTTTCTTGTTTTTCTTTTCTTTTTTATGTTAGAGTGAGTAGGGTATGTTAGAGTAAAAAGAATATTCTAAATCGAAATGAAATTCGTCCTTAACCGCAGTCGACTGACCTTTTTGACAGATTCTCTGTGATCTCGCTTCGTCTAGATCTCATTCTCTGTTAATTGAGACAGATATTTGCCTGTCTCAATTATCAAAGAATGACGTGAGATTCTGAACTTTGCCAAAACTTTCTCAAAATTACCAGGTAAAATTTTTCCTAAATACTATTGCATCGAATGATGCTCGATTAAATTATTATATAGCATAGTAGTGCACATTCAGGTGGGTATTAAAAGGATCTCGTTTATTGTAAAAAAAAAGTCTTTAAATAGTCTAAATAGCCTTCCTCTGCGATATTTCAGAAATAAACATTTGTTTTTAATTTTCGACGTTCTGATTATCCTTTACCTGTCCAAATTCACAATGGTACAATGATATCCTTACACTGCTTAGCTAAGAATCATATTCATCTATGCTTTCTGACTTACCATCATAAATCGACCTCAGAATACAATTATCCGCACTTAAATGTTTACACCAGTATTTCAAAATTCTGTTATTTCTATAGTTAGTCAAAGGATAATTTCCTTCTTCAAATTAAATCATAAACCAGAGGTACTCCTCTTTGCACCCAATGTCTGCTTACAAAAAAAAATGAAATCTCTCTATTTCTTTGGGCTCATGTAAACCCGCAATTCACAATAATATATACTTCAGTATGCTTGATATTATAATAATATATAGTTCAGTATGCTTGATATTATAATAATATATAGTTCAGTATGCTTGATATTATAATAATATATAGTTCAGTATGCTTGATATTATAATAATATATAGTTCAGTATGCTTGATATTATAATAATAAAAATATTGAATTTGGTTTCGACATTGAGAGAATAATCATTACAAATTTTCAGTATATGAAATAAACTTTCTCTGCTTTCGGTCGCTAAATCTTTTTGTGTTCTATGAAAATTACCACTATAAAACAATGCGATTCCCAAATAACAGAAGTGATCTACAATCTCAATATGTTTTCCGTCATACCAAACACAATTGCCATTGCGTCTTAACCTTTTCTAAATACAAAAATTACGACTAAAATAGTTGTATGGGTGTGGCATTTAGTAATCAAAGACCACAATACACCCATTATTCCTAACTTGCGTAAATTTACAAATAGGCCATGCCGCCAAACTGTGTCAAAATTGGACTTCTGTGTAGAAAACTTTAAAATACTATTTACATGTATATTACTTTCATTCTCAAAATTGTCTCCTTCATAACAACGGTTCCAGTTATGCATTCCGAATTAGGTTAAACTCCTTGCTGTTTTGAGTTTGAAATATTGCTGAGTCAATCCAGATATTGTGGATCTAATGGCATGTTTAGAGGTTCTTAACAACGATGATAAAAAGCCAGTGGTTTGTAACGTTTATATGATTTTTGTCCTTACCCTTATCTGTGTAAATGACAATATCAGACCCTTCTTCCAAGATTGATTAGATCTTAGAGTTTGTAATAGTTACACTATGCGAGTACTGATCTAGCATTCCAGTCACCTACGAGTACAACACCACCATATGATATAATTATGATAAAATAATGGTTCGCAATAATGCTCATATGATGCATGAAGAAGTCATTGTCTCTGGGTAGGCATCCCCTAAATACATACATATATTATTTTCGTCTTTCAATAACATACCGACTATCTTATCACAGACAAAGTAAGTTATTTCTTTCACAGTTTTTATGAATTAAAATCGCAATGCTGCACTTAACATAAGAACTTTGTTCCGCCCGTACCATCTTCATCACTACAATCTTTTTAAACATAACTTCTTAATCGCCGTGAATCGAGTTCACAAATAAGATTCTTAATTAGAGTTATGTCACACTTTGAATGTTCTAAAAAAAGATGACAACGATAAAGTGGAAGATATCACTCCTCTGATGTTTCATGCAGCAATAAGCCCCATGTCCTACTGACCCATACATTCTTTCTTGGGCCAGAAATTCCATGATTCAATAGGACGATCGGAACATTTATTTTGGCTGACAGCATCCATTTGAATTTCGTCTTTTATAGTGAGAGTTTTAAATTGTTTACACAATGTCATTGAGATAATCGGAATTTAATGTACGGAAGTCGGGTTTTTTTTTCATCTTTTCTAAGTCCACAAAGGATCTTAACTCAGGTAAAAATAACATTTTTCATAATTGAAAATCGAACTTGGCTTACATCTAACATTAACCGTACACACAAAATAGGAATTAATTCTATCAAGGCATCCTAAACTCATGGAAGTGAATCCAAATTCAGACTGCCAGGGGTAACACTTTATGCCCCCTTTTTCAGTGGCCTTGGCATACAACTGTGGAACATTTACTTCTAGCAAGTGAATGGATATATTTCCATACAGTCGTGATTTTCGTAAAATTGTTTTCCCTCAAACTCTCGTATACTGCTATTTTAGGCAAGGAAATATCATTTTATGCGACACGAGATACTAAAAAATGATCGCTATTTCCAATTCAGTAGAGACGTTTTTACTTACGTATCTACAATATGGCAATATACAAAGCCAATGTCAATACATATCGGTTAGATATAATCACGTTTTGTCACTGTACACAGTAACATAACTGTTCAAAATGAAAATATACTGGGTGAGCATTTAATGAAATAGCCCCCAAAATTCTTTTAGCTAAGCGCCACATGTTGGAGTCACGTCGAGCAATGTTGAACGGCACCTGCAATTCCAAAATTATCCAAAAATCTTATGAATTACACCATGAACCATTTCATTTCTCAGACACTGTCAAATTTCATAGTTGTACATCCTCCTTTTCAAACAAAATTTCAATTAATATGATAAATTATATCTTATTTTTCATATTGATTATCGTTTGAAAGAAGATTTACCGAAGAGATTTATGCTCGTTACCAATTCTTAATTATAGTCAGCCATAATTATACTGCTTTTATGAAATACTTCTCAGTAAATGATTTATGACGGACTGAAATACCAGATCACATAGATGAACTGGCATTGTACGTGCCTTGTGTTGGAGTCCAATTCTTCCATGACTTTTTCATCCTGCTAATTAAACAATGGGTACCAAGCAATATCTGATCTTAGCACTTTCTCTTCAAATATTTTGTTGCGCTGCAATTTCTGGGATAACCTGCATTGTGATCACATTCTCCTGACTTTTGATAATTCAGATGTCAGAGTTCGAATCCAAATACGTTATCGAAAACCAGATATATCGATGTTCAAAAGTTCAAATTTGACACCATTAATAACAATGTGCCAAAGTTCGTCGTAATCATTATCAATTATCATTAGCGTATATATCACAAAGAACTACGATATCAGAAAGCCTTTAATAGAGGAAAACAATGACTAAACATACAAACAAGTATAAACATAGAGTTCTGGAGAGCGTATCTAATAATGAATCAAGGCATACCATATCATACAGGGACAGAAGCTGAATAAGTATACGAATGAAATTCCTCACTATTGTGTTTCTCATCTTGACAATAATGTTTAACATCACACGAAAAAATAGCTTCAAGGCAGTAATGACCTAACAGCTGATTCATATATGTATAAAGAAATTACATGTGTAACGCATATGTTTCTGTGTGTATGCTGTTATTCTTATTTCTAGTCGTCGATTATCCGAAAAACATGAATACATACATAATAAAGGACCATTATAGCAATTGTCTACTTCTAGCATAAGCCAAATTGATTATTATGATAACTGTACAAACACCATAATCAATAAGAAGTCATCGCTCGTGCCAATCAATAAACTGTCATTCCACAAATAAATTTCTATCTTTGAAGGGGCCAATTCAAAGATGTAAATTTGTCAATCATAGTTCTATATTAATTACATTAAATTTATAAGATTATTTGATAATCTATAAAGACATAAGAATGTATAGGTATGTTGTAATATGTACCGATTATATATATGAAAGACAATGATCACTATTAGCGTAAACATTGTAATGTTCTTTTTGGTGGGGTTTTCTGAATAATGAAAATAATGCAGATATCTTTATGAATGATAAACAACAAAAAATACAACAAAAGCGTTGGCAAAGATGACATAGGGGTGTCTCCTACTAAATCCTAGACCATTTATATGTACAGAAATTAATAATGATATAATGCTTAAGTCATTGTGATCTGAAAAGCATTTGTAGAAAACAATTCCAAAACAAATCAATAGAAATGTCTTTTTCTAAGCAAGTTTAGAAGATATTATTGCACAAAAATGGCGCAATATTTCTTTTTTTTTTTGATAATCAATTTTCATCTTGTTGCTGAATGCCCTAACCTCAATATAAAAAAAAACCTCACTTAACATTTAAAATTATTAACAACATAATTTAAAGTAAGTACTTAAATGAATATGAATACAGTTTAAACGTCATGCTCCAACATCTTTTTTTCTGCAGGAGCTACAGGGGTTTCCATAAATTGGTCAATGATTTGTTGCATGCTGTCCCGGAGTTCCTCAGGTGGGTCCGCGTCCTGCTCTACTCGGCTCTCTTCGTGAACGAAGGTCTGTTCTTGACCGTCTTTGAGAATAGTTTTAGTATGTATTTCTTTCTTCATCAATAATCTACGATACAAGAATTTAAAACTACTTACTGATATTACTGATATTGACTTGAAGCACATTTAAATTGAAAATAATTTGACATGTGTATGAAAATTCCAACAGATTCATGGGTGATAGTTTCCATCTGAATGGAACGAATCATCCATCTGAAGTAGTTATAAACATATTCACTCAGTTTACTAACAGAACACAAATTTTTCTCACAACTGTCATAATTGTTAGTTCATCACACAGTAAGCAGTAGTACTGAATCGACATCTTTATTAATGGTGAACAACAAGTTGGTCCAGTGACATTATACTGGATGTTTAATCTAAACAACAAGTTTCGAACCCAACCGGAACACCGTTCCCATGTCAGTTCTTTATACTACGTAACAGTCACAAGGATCTGACAGGAAAATGTAGTAATACACCGCGGAAAATCACCGGGAAGCAGCAATGCGATGTAACGGCTAGAAATAAATCCATTTTCTTGTACTAAAATGTAGGAAAGTATTTGGTTGGTTGATTGGTGTTTTACGTCGTTTTCAACAATATTTCAGTTATATCGCGACATGGAGGTTACCAACCTCTTAAACATAGTGGCGCAACCCGGGAATCGAACCCGGATCGTCGGCGCCGCAAGCCAAGCGCTTAACCACTACACCACGCCTGCCCCTGTAGCACAGTAGGATACAAAGTAAATGCATATAGAATATATACGTGTATCAATTTAGTACACCATATGCAGATTTTGACAACTCTCAGTGATGTCAAGGCCGAAGTTGTGGAAATCCAGAGTACATCATATGTGGATTATGACAACTCTCAGTGATGTCAAGGCCGAAATTGTGGAAATACAGAGTGCATATATTTGAAGAGCAAACTAATAATATACACAAATAGCAAACTGACCTATACGTAAAGCCGAAAAAAATATATCAATCCAAAAACATATATATTCATGAGGGTGATACTCTTTGATTTTAAAGTAATTAACAAACTTTATGTCACAGTAAATATGAAGTACATATTTCAGTTCGGTACAACAGCACTGAAAACTACACTTATCATTACCGTTGTTTAATGTTTTATGTAGTATAAAGAGCTGATTAGGTGATCTGAAAGAAGAGGGTTCACGTCCGGGTCTGGATTTCAAGTAAAAGAAACCGACCCGGTGTTACATATGGCTTCTAACCCAGTTGTCAGAAGTGAATAGTTTAGATGATTTTTCATCTGCCACTCTATCTGCCTCTCATTGTTTCTGGTTGATTTATGTTGTATTATTGAAACTGTTAAGACCATCTACAAGATGAGTGCGATTACCATGTAGGGGAGACAGTCTTGTGATACTAAGTAGTAACAAGAATCTGCTAAAGATGGTATGGCCGGATTGCAAAGCAAATTCGAAACAAGGTCATGGTCACAAAGTCAAACGTCATGGTATGAGTTGAAAGCTCTGGTCATAAAGAACCTATGTGTGAAGTATCAAAGCTATACCACTATTGATTCAAAAGATATAGCCAAAGCTAAAGTATTTTTAAAATGTAGATCGAAGTCTAAGATTAAGGTCACAAAGTCCAAACTAATGGCATAATTTGAAAGATGTGGTCATAAAGAAGCTATGTGTGTATAGTATGATGTTTATAGTACTCTTAGTTGCTCACATTTTGCTTCAGCCAGAGACATAACCAAAATAAATGTCAAGAACTACTCAAATTCCGCAAATTTTCGGCCACCTGCCCTTTTCAAGTGGCAAATTAAATCTATCTATGTATGATTCATGCTAGCATTCGAACGAAGGAATCTTTCTACTTGCTAACATGGATCGTCCACTTTCTCAAAAATAGATTTCGCTTCAACCAGAAACTTAACCAAAACGTTGACGGACAGACATACGGACGGACGGACATCGTCAATCGACAGATTGGAACTGTTTTGCAATATCATAGACGGACAAAGATACAATTTTGAACTATACTAGGAGTTTGCGTATCATGGAGTGTAAGAACGCCGCCCTTTATCACAAAAAAGATATTACAAATAATAGAAATCTATTGTAGTACCTGTGACTCTGTTCGTCCCCCTGGGCCTCGTCATCATCGGGGTCGAGGTCTACAAAGAAAAATAACAATATTTACAGATCAAAATTTACGTAAAAAAGGACTTTAAATAAATATGTAACTGTTTGTGTTTTGCCTATGAATCAAATCAATGTCTCTTTGTTACAAGAAAATGTGATGTTTTATTTTGTTTGTTTCTTTCTTTCTTTCTTTTTTATTATCATTTTCTACTATTCACTTTTGTAATGCATTCGCTATTAACATGTCTTCCCAGTCCAACTTTAGAAAGAATTAATTAATGTTAGTATAAAGCTCCGCTTTATATTATAGAATGCCACCATTCTTAACAGTGAGACATATTATATAATGAAAGCTCTACACTGAACATACAGCTGTAGTATCATCAATAACATCTTACTTCAAAATTTACTATATAATAGTCTGTAAATTATCTTTAAGCTGATAAGTTTCTCCCTAATGCATATCTACTTAGATAGCTGGTTGGCTTAGCCATTCAAGTCAAATTTGGTAAATTACATTGCTTTACAAATATTTATGGACTTCAAAAATCATGAAACCAGGGGACATACAAAATCAGTGAAAATGAAAAACAAGTGGAAAATGACAAAATATGTCTACTTGAAGAGCATATGTGAATTATTGAAATGCGGATAAATTTATACTGGCATATAAGGTTTTATGTATAGTTACTATGCAGCACAAATGGAGCAATCATATTACTGCTATCATAAAAATGTATCTACTTTTGAGTAAACCTATCAAAGGTACATACAACCTGTAGCAATATTGTCATCACTCACGAGTGTATCAAGATACCTGAATATAAATAAAAGTCATCAGATTGAATTCCATACTTACATTCTTCTGAAAAGCAATACACTATCTTATGACATCATGCTCGAGTGGTATATAAAAGCTAACGGTTAAACAAGGTGAATAACCCACACACCACCTACTTCAAAGTTTTAGAATGTAATATAAATCAATGTTTATGGTGTAAAAACATGCTGTATTAATCGGAATCCATATCCCGAAAAAAAGATTTTCCAACCTTTTCCTTTGCATCCAGATATCAATATATATATATATATATATATATACATGTATACACATGTATATATATACATGTATATATATATATATATAAAGCACAAAGACACTACAGTTAACAAGGCACCCTATATTTCACTTATATTCGTTCCCCGTCTCGGGTAGCTCAGTCGGTTAGAGGGTCGGATGCATGACAGCTAGATGATTCGCTACCATAGGTCGTGGGTTCGAGTCCCAGACGGGGAACGAATATAAGTGAAATATAGGGTGCCTTGTTAACTGTAGTGTCTTTGTGCTTTATACGTTTGTCTAATTTGTCTTTGTTTTCTACAGGTATTTCTTCGGAGATCCAAGGTCCATAGTACTCCCAGGTGTTTCACTGATTCTATTTGTGCTTTATATATATATATATATATATATATATATATATATATATATATATATATATATATATATATATATATATATATATAAACATCCACTATCTAACTTTACATAGTTCTCACAACAACATCTTCGCTAACTTTTGTTTTCTTTGACTTATCTAAGGCGTCAAATCAGAATGAGCCTTTTAAAACGATCAATTCACATCAAGCAAATAGCAACACAACACAAAGACTGCGACAACATATTGCCAACCTTCTTCTGCCAAATTTCTGATAGGATAATGCAAAATTTCATCCTCCTCAGAGTCCATACCATGATCTGGGTCAATGTAAATAGGTCCTGATTTTTGCGCTGACGAATGCATTAAAAGAATAACGTTAGGAGAATAAATACCGCAAGATTGAAAACAGAAGGGGTATATCATTACTGGGGGATATTAACCAATGAATCAGCTGACATAATAGTTTTAGAGGACAACACTGTAATATTACTTTCCATTCTTTTCTCAACAGATTGATGAAATTTTGCCATTTCAAACAATTGAACAGTTGACTGAAATGCCATCTGTATAACAAACCCAATGCAATTGATGTTAATTTCCTTTATAAAAAGACAAATGTTAGGTATATCTTTTTTCTTACATTTTTCTCCAAATATTACGATACTTTCTTAAATTTTATTTAAAATAGGCCAAAAATAATTATATTTTAATTCCGCTTCCACTAGGCTAATCAAGAACATTTTTAATTCCATTTACTAAATTAGTACTATCTCTGAAAGGGAGCAGTAATCCTTTTATTTGTTTTACACATCCGTTTGGTGATATTTCGGTTCCAATTACAATACAGGTAATCTGTAAATTATGCAGTCACATGATCTTGTTTCGATAAAAACAGTACTATTCTGCAATTTATTGATAAAAGAATAAAGTTTAAAAAAAAGAACATCGGAATATACGCATAGGTTTTATTAACAAATTATGTTGGACACGCCAGTTGCACAATAAGCCTTGTTGTTGTTTTTTTTTTTTTTCCGTTTTATCAAAATTATCAGCAAGGGGTCTAAATGGCCGATATCATTTATCCTAGCATCTTTAACACATGACTAAAAGTATTTAAATTCGTTATAAAAGTAGAAAAGCACACACAAGAATCTGTTTTGAAACAACACTGCATCCTTCTCGAACACTGCGATACATTGAATTTCATTCTGATTCTGTGCTCTTAAACGAAAGTTTCTGTTCACAAAGGAGGGTACTGTCCCTTATATACTTTGCTTTACCCTCGTTCTATTTCTGCCAAGTTTCATAAAAAACTTTTCCATTAATTCCAAAAAAGAAATTCTTTGAACTAAATATAAGCAACAAAACTGCACTCTTTCCGTTTTATTTTTATTTTTTATTTATTTATTTTGATATTTATAAAAGAACTTCACAATTATTTTAAAAAAAGTTAGCAATCGTAATCTTTACATTAATATTTATTTAGCTTAAAGATCAAATATGCAAAGTTAATGCATTATATGCATTCTACAATAAGAAAATGCAAGAAATCACTTGAAATGCGCTACAATGACAGAGTAAGAAAAAATGTCGAAAAGCGTCAAAAAAGAGTGGGTGGGTTTCAGAATGAAACCAAAACAAGAAACTTCATAAAAATCCCGCTAGATATTTATGGTCGACGGTTTGTCTTTTTATGGATGCAGATTGAATAAATTTGTCAATGGAGGGTATCCACTTGATTTTATTTTATTCAGCTTGGATTTACGCTTGACAGATTAGGCCAAACATAATTTTGAGTACCCCATCCATACCACGTTTATCAAAATCCTTAAAAAGTTCTCAAGAAGTTGGAAGTATGAAAACTGTCGCCGGACGAGGATTGATCACAACAGCTCAAATGATACTTCAACTCGAGTGATCAAAAAGCATTGTCTACAGGAGGGCCTTGGATAAAAGACTTAATAGTAATGTCATATAACAGGCTTAAAATATGACAATCAAGAGGCCAGTATTGAATGTAAATTACAAATCAGTGATTAAAATCATAACATCGATAAACTGGACATTTATTTCAAAGGATACAACAAATCACATGACAGGGTAAACGAGACGGAGAAGACTACTGGAGAAAACAATTTATAAAATGGTAAAATAGAAAAGGACTACTGAGCACATCGATCCTACCAAAATGTTCTGGTATCCCATGCATTAACTCATGGTGCTCTGTTACGTCATACTCGGCAAAATCGTCGTCATCGATAGACGCAAAACGTTTTGGCTTCACTGAATCAGAAAATAGGTCAGACTATGCAAATAGACGAGACTATTAACTACATATTAAGAAAAAAAATTATAATTATAATATTAGGATATACAGTATTTACTCTATATAGAAATTATGTGCTTAAAGAGAACCATACTGTTATATTATTTATAACTTTCCGATATTGAAGGACAATAACAAATTTGTGCATAGAAGTGCATCATTAAATTACATGACGGAAGTTTGGGGGTAAATCATTATATCATGCTTTAATACATATACATATTAATGTGACATGACTGAAACCATCAGGCCGTCCCAACTCTACCAAACACTGATATAACTATTTTGAAATGTCATATAAGAGAATAATGTTTGCTAAATACAATTCTGAAATTTGGGAAGAGATATCTCAGTGAAAACGTTAATGTAACCAAAATAATTTAAATGAATTATAATTTTAATGAAACAACATTTTAAAAGAAACAATTCGATAATTCATGTAACTTATATACCAGTGAACTAGACAACAATACAGATGATCCGATCAATGTAATCTAGACCAAGTATCAAATTACTGAAAAATACTAAAGTAGATCCAAACTTCCCCTCTGAATGTTGTTCGTTTTAAGTACGCATACGCATGGCAAACCAAATAATACATGTATATCCCAAAGCATCACAAACATATCGATTAAAGCTACAATATAACATCAATATAACAACAAGTAGTAACGACCGAACTTCTTTTCGTTGTATCGGGTTAATTCAACGCAAGAGAAAACTGAATGTTGCAAGACAAACTAGGATACAAAGTGCATATTCTACATAAATAATGAGGCCGCGGAATTGTCACAAATTCTCTTTAAAGTACAGCATGACATACACTATATGAAAACAATGACCTGAAGCTGAATTGAAAAGTTTGAAGGTAAAATTATTAAAGTCTTAATCTGCAATTTTAAGGTAGTGCTCCAAATTAAATAATATTCAAACTAAAACACTTTATATTCAATCATTATCTAGGTATGAGTTTGAAAATGCGCTAAACAGGTGAAAACGACATCAATTTTGTAAGGAAGATAAAGTAACCTCGTTTTGGAAACGTTTTAACAGCACCCAAACGACTTTGCTCTTCTTCCATGATATTCTCTGTAATACATCGATTGCAAATAGTCCTCGTCACATTTCAATCAACCACCTTATTTCCAATACGAAAATCACACAGTCATTATAAAGTGGGCAATACGTCTAGTATTGATATGAAACATAATAACTACACCAGTTGTTTAAAATAAAACACAGACTTACGTTTATACACGTTCTAGGTATCCATTTCGGAACTAACAGATAACATAACTTATTGCCCAGTAACCATGACGATAAACTTAATCAAGAGACACGTAGTGTTGCCACGTCTAGAATCCGTTAATGGAACAATTCTCATGGCAATTAAATACAGAGCAAATTATTCCCTGGATCGAAATGACCCTTTGATGGGTGATAATCATTACAACAATTGCTTATAGGATATGAAGGATTTAAATAAAACACGATATGTAACATTGTTTACATTGTTAAAACTGTAAAAATACTTTAAATTCACGAAGTACTACGATAACCATCGATATTATTGGTGTTCAGTGATTCAGAAATGTTGAAAACAGTTATAATTAAGACTTTTGGTTTCACATACTTATACAGTATCGATAACAAAGGGAAAAAAGAGTACAAAAGACGACATGGATACGTCTACAAACAAGGAAAAATTCATGTAAGTAAGGATAACAATAGACCTAATCCTTTTAATTATCTAGCATTCCACAAAGGTTTTATAAAACAGCGTCTCCCACCCAAAAATTAGTTAACGTGTTTATTTTGGTATAACTGTAGAAAAGTTTAAACGATTTAAATGAATTCTAATTGTAAACTTCAAAGCAAAATATGAAAATCTGCAAGGAAAAATGAAAATTAATAAAGAAATCAATATCTGAAAAAAAGATAAGGTAATGACATACAATGAGAATAATGAAACAGCTAGCACTGAAATATTTAATAAAAATTAACACATTAACAGCTGCTTTCTGAAAATGTTATCAATTGTCAAGAATTGTTGTATTGTCACAAAGTTCCATGTCGCATCTGATTGGTTTGAAATATATACGAATTTGCTAGTGTATATCTAGCTTTTTACATCCATTTAAAGTCATGATACAGTACTAGGGATTAGTTTGCCTGTGTATATTAGTGTAATGCTTATTTAATGAAAAATCAATATTAATCAATCTTTTTACAATTATGGAATAGCTCATTTATCAGCATCATCTAAAACATGGATGGGACATCGGTCCCACGATGCTCACAATACGAGGCGAGTGTAAAGGCTAATGAATTAAATAAATAAGCAATAAAGAGAATGAAACAACAGAGAAGAAACGAATCACATTTATATACTGCAAGGACAAACAAGCAGCCATGCAACATCATGCAAGGTTTAAATAATACCTGTTGGGGACGAGTCGTCTATCTCTTGGCACCTTACGGGGAGAGAGGAGGGTTCTTGCTTCTTATCGGAAGAGTCTGATTGTTCTAATACATAATGTGATTGTGTTTTGGTTTCTACATGTGTCGTAGAACTTTTGAAAGATACTGAACTAGATTGTATGTTTTTGGATGTAGACATCGTAGACTTAACTGTGATTGATTCATTTTTTACTGGCACAACCTCTTGATCTCTCTCATCATGGGTGTTTCTTCCTTCTTCGTCATCTGTAGCTTTAGCGATGGAAGCACGTCGTTTTTCCTCTTTCATCGCTTCCCACTCTGCCATTGTGAATACCTTTTTCTTCTCTTCATATGGTCCCCATGTAAATGCTTTTTTATCCGGCGATTCATCATCTAAGTCCTCATCCCAATCACAGCCATAGTTGTCTTCTATTTTGAAACTTTTTAAGTTAGTAGTTATATTTCCTTCTTGATCGATAAAACCGTGTCCACTCTGTCGATAACTGTGGTAGTTATCGATTAACCATTGTTTTTCTTTTCGTCGTTTGGCATCAAAAGATTCAGCAGATACTCGCATAATTTCTGTACTGGAGTCGCTATGATGAGAACCCGCTGAACGCATAGTTTCTGCTGATGATCTCGAAAAAATTGAGCTATCAACACTATAAATTGAGGAGTCCATTGTCATTTCATGCGTAGTGACTGATGTGTAATTGTCCAAAGAATCTGCTGAAGTCTGCATAACATCCTCTACCGATCTTTGCATCATGTCCTCGCCCGATCGTTGCATTATATCATCTTGACCACATAATGAATCGGTATCCATTTTGTCGTCTTCCTTTGATGACTTTTTCTCTCCTTCTAAAGAATCAACGGATCGCTCCATAATTCCTTCTTGTTCTTGTAGTGAATCAGTATCAAATTTATCTTTGTCTCTTGGAAGTTTTATACCCAGGTCATCGCCTAATGAGTCTGACGAAATTTTCATAGATTCTTCTTCACGCAGACTGTCTTCTTCCTTCCCGACCTTTTGATTCAGTATGACACTTGACGTCATTGAATTAATTTCTGACATGTCGCCATCCAACGAATCAGCATCTGCTTGATCAACATTTTCCTTTTTCGATGAAGCCTTGCCTTCGGTGAGAGAATCCTCTGGCTCATCTTTATCTTCAATAGAATCTTTGTCCATGTCATCATCCACAGGATCTTTTTTCATTTGATATGCCATAAGTGACGAGGAAGACGACGTTTTAATGAATTCTTCATTGACCAAAGATCCAGATTCTAATATGGAAACAATTTTTTGAGCTTCAGCTTCCAATTCATCAGCGAGAAGAATTTCTTGTTCGAGTCGTTCAAATTCATTCAATGAAGCAAGTGATGAGGTTTCACTTCTTTTGTTCATTCCCTCTATGGATATCTTTCGTTCAGGTCCAGATCCTGGAGAATCTCTTTCTAACTTATCGATGTCTCCTAATGATGACTTAGATCCCTCTATATCGCTGCTACGACTCCCACTATCTGGAGTTATTTTCTCAACGGAACTAGCAGAACTAGATTGAGCAACCTCGCGTTCAAGACGTTCAAATTCAGCCAATGAAGATGTTATGGATATATCGTCCCTATCGGTACTTTTATTAAATACAAAATGTCGTTCATCTAAGGAACCTCCAAGACTATCTTTGTCTGTATGTTCAATTGAACCTCGAGACCCCGATTGGTCAATTTCGTGTTCGAGTCGTTCAAACTCCAATAAAGATGAGGTGACTGAAATATCATCTTTATCTGCACTCTTACCTCCTCGAAAAAAGTTTATACCTGGACTTGGTGGTGGAAAATCTTCAGGGGATCCATATGGCCTTTCAGACATAGTTTCTGAGTTCACATCCGATTTTAAATCATCAGTATCCATTAACTCAAATTTATCTTCATCTGAAATTTCCGTTATAATTGAAAGAGCATTTTTGTCAACATACTCATACCTATCACTTTCCATTGATGATTCACTGCCTTCTTCCCATTCTATTAATGAATGATCCTTTTCACTTTTAATCAACCTTAGTTCTTCAAACTTTTTCTGAAGAGCTTCCTCTTCTATCTGCTGATTTCTTGCCTTAACTAATCGTTCTTGTTCACTTTCTTTCCTGGTCTTCTCTTCAAATTCTTTAATTTCCTTTTGATTCCAGTCAATAAGAGGACCACTTGGTTCCTTTTCTATCAAATCATCCTCTAAATGTGGTCCAATGACGTCGGAATGACAAGAAGATGTCATAGATGCTAAGTCGTCAAGTCTGTTATCAGCATAATCGTCATCTTCGTCCTCTTGATCAGCGGGCACAACTGTTGTAAAACTTTCTACACTAGATGTATCCCCAAAATCATCATGAAGCACTTCAGGTTTACCTAAACTTAGTTCAGAATGAAACTGAAACGTTTCAGTTATGTCATAAGAGACTTTCTCCTTCTCAGATTTTCTTTGGTCCTCTGATTTTGATTCTTTATCGATCTTTATTACCTCTTCAGTTTTTTGTGAGGAAGATTCCAATAAAGCAGCAGAATCAGAGGTTTTGGCTAAAAAATGATCCTGAATCATGCTCTTTTTCTCTGTCAAAGGGGAAGATGAACGATGGACATCTCCAGTTTCATCATCATAATGTTCTTCTAAAGAATCATCACTTTCAATTTCATATTTACCATCTCCAGCTATTTCTTTAAATTCCAGATGACCTTTATTAATACTGTCACCATCAATCTTATCAGTGCCGTTAGCTGGGAAAACCATAGTCAATGGCCGAGCAGATGAAGTGCCAAGCAATGGTGGTTTGTCGTCAGATTCGCTATCCTCTTCCACTTCAGGGATACATGCCTTCCCATAGTCGTATGTATCGGTCGTCTGTTTATCAACCTCTTCAATATTATATGTTTTTCTCGGAAAGTAATCATCACCTTGGTTTTCCTCTGGCTCTTCTGGGATACATTCAGATGTAAACGTCAAAGTTGCCTGAATTTCTGAATCAGAAATTGGCAGATCTCCAACGTTTGTGTTGAATGTTTCTTTCTCTACAAATGATTCCTTTGATGAATACAAAGATGTAAAGGAGGATGCACAATTAGAGGTATCACCAGTCGTGTATTTGTAGTATACCAAATCAGGTTCCTCCATTTCTGATGACTTTCTTTGGTCCTGAATGTCATCTTTTTCTTTATAAAACTGAGAAAAATCTTCATCAGAGTCATGTTCTCTGTGAAAATGTGTAGTTAGTGTTATACCAGGAATGTCTTCTGAAATTTGCTTTACAAGAACCGAATGTAACTGGCTCTTTTGTGCAATTTCAGATGACGTTGTTGTTGGTGACTGTTCATCTTTCTGCAAACATTTATTCATTTCAGGCACTGACTTATTTTCTTCTGTTACCATAGGTTTAACATCTGTTTTTAATTGCTCTTCTATTGCATCCTTATGCTGAAAAACTTCTCTATGTACACGAGAACAAGCTTCTGAAAGAACTGATTCGACAAATTCACTTGCTTGTATTTCTACCTCTTCATCTTCATTTTCATTATCGGTTATATTACTGTCGTCTTGAAAGAAATGCTGTTTTCTGTCAACAGGTGTAGGAGTTATTGGTCTCTCGAGATCATAAGAGTCAACAGAAAGTTCAAATGACGATTGATCACTTTCAATATTAACCAATTCAGAGTCTCCTTGAATGACTTTTACTTTAACTTCTTGGCATGTTTCTAAAATATTATTTGTTTGTTCATTTTCTTGTCCATCTACCGATATATCAATTGACGGAAATGTCTTATCCCTCACCTGAATCTGTTGACTACCTTCGATATCAAGTAGATCGTCATCCATCTTGATTTCTTCAGTGTCCGGTTGTCCCATCAGAAAAGACTGCATGTGTTCCTGATCGTAGGTATCAGTGTACTTTTCTCGTTCAATAGAATCACCTGTTGTATCTGAATTATATTGATCGCTATCAGTTAATCTCTCTTTGATTTCCAAGTTATCTAGCTCTAATGCACGTTTACCATGGTATATTCCATCAATTTTGTTTTCCAGGGAATCTTCTATCTGATTCCTTTCACATTCCGTAGAGATCATTGGTTCTCGATCAATTTCACTGATGTTTAATTCTGTTTCATTTTCCTGGGATTGACATCCAGATTCCATCACTTGCTCAATGTCCTTACTATCACTGTGATCGGTCACTTCATCTTCTATCTGAGAAATCAGACCGCCTGTGATATTCACCGAGTCTGACTCAGTTTCAGTATCTGGGCGTATCATTTCAATCTGAGATACTGAAATTGACGTTACACCAGTTTCTTCAGAAGGCATTTCTAATCCATATAGTGTTTGATCAGAGGTAATAAGCTGGTCCGGTACCAGAGGTGGCTGCAGTTCTTCAATAATGCTATGAGTATGAATAGTCTGAGATTCATATATGTCTGCTTGAATTTGTTCTGGAACAACTATTTCAGACGACACTTTATCGTCAACATCTTCGTGATCGTACAATGTCGATACTAGAATAAGATCAGGCTGATGTACAGAAGAATGTGAATAATCAAGGTCTATATCTGGACTATACTCAACTTCTGTTGGCCCATTCGGTAGTCTTATACCAGTACATTTCTCTTTTAATTGTTCATCGGTTGAAGAAACTGATTCTTGCAAAATGTCTGGTAGATTGACTTCCTCTGAATGTTCCGAAGGTGCTTGCATTTCAAGCGGAGAATAGAGACCCTTTTCACTAGGTTCACTGCTAATTGGAGATGAATGTTCAAATGATGATTCACTTTTCAAAGTTGTGTCAGGAATCATAGTCGCTGTGGTCATGGAACTAAATGATATTGAAAGGTCTACTTTTTGTTCAGGAGTCGAAACTTCAGTAAAACTGCTACTTGCTGTGGTAACAGATTCAAATGATGTCATCATCTGGATTTTTGCCATTTCTTCAATATATTGATCATATCCACAGAGATCACTTGGTGACATTATTTCAAATGGTGATGCAGAATCATCATCTTTTTCAATTTCGAAATGATCTTGGTGTATTTCCTCTACAAAAGGCATCACTTGTTCTGATGTGGATTCTATTTTCCTGTCTGTAGAAGGTTTTGGAATATCATCAACACTGTGTAATGATATCGCTTTAACTTCCTCTACTTTACATTCTTCTTCAGTTTCCGCAGCGTATTTCAACTTATTTGCTGCACGCTGCAAGTCAGGCATTGTATCATGAATCGCCGAAATCTCCTTAGGAGTTGGAGCAGGTGGTGAAGGAACATACGAATCAGAACTGGAAGACTTTTCTAATTTCCTTTCTTTTGTACCTGAAGCATCCAAAACCTTCAAATGATTTTTTGAATCTGCGCCGTTTGTCGGGGTCCCAACTGCCTCGAATACATCATCATCGGGACTTGAAAGAATTGCTTTTGATGTTGTCGGAGCTACAAATTGTTTTTCTACAGTATCAGGAGACATGTCAAAACATGTCACAACATGCGAAACACGACCAGAATCTAAATCATAAGAGGCAGCCAAAAGAGTTGGTTCCATTTCTGATGATGATGTTGAAGTTTTTACAAGATCTTCACTGGAGACCGAATGTAGATGCTGCACATTTGTTTGAAATGTGACATGTTTTTCTGTGTGTTGTTGTTTAGATTCTTCCTGTTCTTCTTCTGGAAAATCATCATGAGCCGTTTCCTCAATTGGCGATAACTTTTCTTCCGTTGTGTCTCCTCCCGTCTCTGAAGACTCGTAAATAGCATTGTCAGCTATTGCTTTTCCTATTGAGGGTAATGCCATAGGGAAAGTTCCAATAAGTGACGAGGGGATCAAAGTTGAACAATCTCTCGAAGGAGACAAAGAGCGTTCTTTCTGATCGGAGGTTTCTTCAAGAAGATCATATTGACATTGACGAGACTCTCTGCTTACCACACCGAGACTTTCTGACTCAGGTATTACAGGGTGTTCTCGAACTGGTGTTAAAGATGTTTCTGTAGTGACATCTTCTCTTTCAAATAATTCTTCACCTGACATGGCGTCAGAGTAATGCGCTGATTCAAGTGTTGATGTCGACGACTCTAAAGAATTCAATGCGGTGACATAGGAGGATGTCATGGTACCAGATGATTGGAATGACGAGCCAGATAAGCGTTTCTCCGATATATCCATTTCAAACTGCCTCTCGGACTCTTCAATTTCATCATCTCTTGTTGAAGTAAACGAATCTTGAAATTGTACTTCATGTTCTTCTTTCATTTCAAGTTCTTCCTTATTCACCTTTCTACTTTCCATAATAGAATCGATGACGATTTGGTTATGTGTTTCATCTATTTGATTATGTGGTTCTTCAACATCATTCTCTTTAAAATTCTTTTCATCTTCATAAATTATTGAAGACATATCTTTTGTATCCTCAATGGTTTTTGATTCTGAGTGCAGCGTTTCAAATGGCATATGGTCACCTCCCACCATTGATAAAGCAAATGTTACAGTTGGTCCACTGATATTACTAGTTTGGTTGTTCTTTATTTCATCTTTTTCTTGATCATCGCCATTGTCTCGTCTATAGAACAACCCCATATCAATTGTTTTTTGTTGTCGTAATGCTCCTTTTTCCTCTCCTTTGTATATATAAGTTTCAGAAGTTTGTCTTTTATACTGATAAGCAATCTCCCATGGTAATTTAATATATGTACCAGTCTTTTCATCCAAAACTGGAACTTCATTTCCTCCATCTTCACTGCTACTGCTGGATTCAATATCAATATCATCGTCGTCACTTTGACTTACGGTTGAAACATGATGAGTATCAACACTCTCATTTTCCAATTCTCCAATCGCTGTAACAAAATCAGTATACTTTGTTTTTGAGGGTGTATCCTCTTTCTTGAAACACTGGACATCTGTGGCATACTCTCGTACTGGGCATTCGGTGCTCTTTAAAAGAACTTCAGATGTGCCTTCTGCATCATCGACCCCTTCAATGAAAGCTAAATTGTCATACACAGGATATTCATGCTTCAACTCTTCAATTCCATATTTTATATCGTCAGCATCAACAGCAGCTTCCGATTCCTCATCAACGCAAGTACTGATTTCTTTGTCGTAACTACACATCAAACATTCTTCTTGAATTTCATATTGGGCTTTTGTTGCTATATGATCTTTTGGAAGTTCGGATGGAGAAACTCCTACTGACATTGCCCCTGCATCTGGGATTTCTAAGGTTTGCTGTATTGGAGATATTCTGTCATCATCACCCTCCAATGGTGAGAGAGAATCAGGAGGTGTCTCAGAGAAAGCAAAGGTTGACTTAGATGAAAGATTGTCTTGTGTCAAATTAAAAATGGGTTTAGGAGAACGTTTTGTGGCGATAGGAGAAAATTGTTCCTCGACATCGGTTCCCTCTGATTTCTCATCAGGAGTGACACAGACATCGTCATCTATAGAAAGGTAGGCAACATGTATGCTGTATTAAAAGGCTTTAACAACAGAAATTTAGAGTAGACTACAATGATCTTAAACAAAGTAATTGTATCCGACACTAGGATTGTTGTTATATAACAGAAACAACAAAATCTATAATTCTCAAGTACGCAAGTCTTTATTAATGGGCATGTACTAAAGTATACTTAATAAGGTATTACAACCTCATTGATGCATTATTTATGCAGATGACATTTATGATTTATAGTTTATTTCATATAATTAAGATTATATCAGTTGGTTATTGTGGTTCTTATGTTTGGAAAAACATTGCATTCCTTTGTAAATAAATCATGGAAGCGAAACTATCTATCACCGAAACAGAGCAGATTGATTCGTTTTAGAAATATAGTATCATGTTATTTGAAGACTGAAGCTCATTGCAAAATATTAGAAAAAGCTAAATTAAGTTAGTAAGAAATTAATTATTTTAACCACAAAAATTATAGAATTTGTCAACAGATTATAATCAAGTGAAACCAGCATAATCATGCGGTTTGAGAGAGATTTTTATAATCCGAAATAACACAACTTCAATAATGTCCTTAGATTCAAAAGAATTAACAGTCCATTGAAAACTGCATGATTTTCAATGAAATAAACTTTAAAATGTACTACAAATAATAATGAAAAAAATAATTGTTATCAAGATATAATTAAAAAGAGATATAGCGCTCACAATGCAATCAATGCAATATCGAATTCAAAGTTATCTCAAATGTGAGGAAATCATTTTAAATACAATTAATACTAAATGTGTGACCTTCGAAGAAAAAATAAATTATCTTTTACCTATTAATTAAACATATTTAGTCATAACAGAATCTGAAGACACTGAAGTTATGATAAAAACTGGTACAAGATTGTGGACTGTGAGTGATTTACCTTGGTCAGACATCATGTCATCTAACTGAGCACATTCCGAGCTAGAGGAACTGCTCTTATCTTCACAAGCTTCCATATCCTCATGAAGGATGTCTTAAGAAGCAGCATTAATAGAAATGTTGTTATTCATATATAATGGGTATCGCATTTGTGAAAGTCAGTAAAGGTAAGTATAATCTAATGCATTGGGAAATATTTACATGAAACATGCTTTCAGAGTAAATGCAACTTATAGATATATTTCTTACATATCAAATTCATTGTTTTCCTTCTTTAATATGACAGTATGTGTAATATCACCAGACGTGGAAACAGTAAGACAATACAACAGTAACATGGAAAACAAAATAAAACCTGAAACAAATGGTGCAAAAAATTAGAAAAAAATCTTACGCAATAAAATATAAAATTATATATCATAAAACAGAACAAATAAAACATTTCCGAAGAATAATTCCTAAATAAACTACGTTTTTAAAAATGTTCACTACAAACAGGGGCACCAAAACCTCTGGCAGTCACAGCTGACATCTTGTAATGAACTTTTCAAGCTAAAACGTAAAACAAATTTTAAGAAAGATGAATTCAAAAGCTTGACACTGTGAGGATTTATTGAGGATTTATTCAATAACATGCAATGGCAGTTCAATAAATATTGGACTTGCTTGACCTTTACTTTATAACTTAATCTACAATACAAAAACACTTGAGGCATGCATTGTCAGAGTTGTAACGATAAACTTACTTTAAAAAAGCAAAAACCAATACTGCTCTATAGGATGGTGAAAACATTGAATTACACTCACCTAAACGCTGTGGTTCAATTTGTGTATCGTACACTCGTTCATAACTTGACGTTCTGTTGTCTAATTGCAAATGCATTTCTTTTTGCTTAGTGTCGAATCTATCTCCAATATCAAGTTCACTTGCATCCAAGGACAAACGGTTAATTTGTGGATCAAGAGGGACACCGTCATAAACATTTTCATAACTCGAGACAACGCGTTTACCTTCATCCTGAACCAATTTCTCAATCTGAGTGGTAAGTGGTGTTAATTCTGTTGAGGCATCATTGTCCGTAGGAATGACGGCTTCGTTAAAATCTGAACTTATAGTCGAGTATGTGTTGTCAACTGAATTACCTGATGTTTGCAAAAGTGCTATGTCTGAAGGTGAAGTATTCTCATTTAAAGGCATTTCTGAAATACAAAAATATCCCATATGTTATAACATATACACAGACTTAATTCTTGGCAGAATGAAATTAGACATAGAAAAAAGTAAAACAGTATCGATTTCCTTGCTAGAAAGGACAAATGTTAGTCACTATCCCTTAATCAAATATGTCACTCTCATAAAACGTGCGAGAGATGGATGGACGCCAAATGAAGCAATTCCAATATGTCGAGTGACACAATAAGCATAGTACCGCGTTTATTATTATATAATTAACACAAAATTAAAAGGTATATATGTTCTATATTTAATATGTGTTTTCGAATCAACATGAAATTTTTGCAATTAATACTTTAAAATCAGTAATATCCTAATCATATTCTTTGATAACTTTAAATGAAGTTTGAAGTTTTTTATTTTTCTTTACTGTGTTTTCGAGGCATTAAGATCCAGCAAGTTCTACTTAAAAGCTTGGAAAATGTTCAACTGTGGCATTATGACTCGCAATGTCCAGTTCAGCTAGTTATATATTCACCGCATTGCATCATTTTTAGTTTTGAATACCTAATTATAACCGTTCTAACGAACGTAATATATATGTACTAATTTATTGCACTAAATGCTAATTTCTTAAGGAATGCTATTACTTTCCCTTTGCAGTGTGGAGCCGTAAAAATGTTCCCTGCGGATGGGTTGACTTAAATTTTAATATATCCTTTTTACTTCTGTTATTTAGCAGTGACACTTTCTACACAGAGTTTGTTCACATTCATGTATATATACTGCGCTGAATTATATTTGCTTCGTGTGTATGGAAGGGCACTCACGGCGGGTATGGCTAGCCAACCAGGAGACGCTCACTCCTCCCGGGCACCTGATCACGCCTTGAATTTCAGGGGTTCGTGAATGTACACTGTGGTACATTGTTGTTAGTGTTATAGTCACTTGACACCAGTTACTTTTCGTATTTAACGCTGAAAATATACGCGTTTTCTTTATCTTTGTCTCTTGGAAGATTCTTTTTATTTACTCTCACAGGCACCAAGTCTAACTTTTCATTTTTAAGGGGTTCATTATTGTCTACCGTGTTATTTTTGGTGAATGCAATTGATGAATTCTCACTTTATATATATTTTTCATTGAAGATTATTGTCAGTCAGAACTGGTGTTGCATATTCATATATATTTATAACTAAGAGTTACTAAGAATTCTTATTTCAATTAATATATTCTTAGTATTTTACATTTCTTTTGTAGTTAAACATTATCAGTTTTGTTCCTTTTGGCATGTTAAATTTGTTCATGACAAAGGAAGTATGAAGAATCGAATTAATAGAAAAAATAAGCACGTTTCAAGAATAGAAATGTACGGGTCAGAATAGTGATATGTCCTTAATGTACATTTTTTTCATGTTTGCATAAAACTCGTCAAAACTGAACTCTTTCGTTGTTAGTTTTAACATGCATTTCAACTCAACAAGTGACATTCTTCTACTACAGTTGTGATCTTTGTCGTTAATTAAATAAAAAAACAAAAAAACAAAAAATTAAATGTAATCTACTCAAAATGCACATTTGCTAAATCAATAAACATAATATTAAAATAAGTACCTGAATCATCCACGTGATCAGTTGCTATAAAATCCTCATCATCGGCTTTAGTGATTCCTTCATCAATCTCACATTCGACAATTTTCTCATGTTCAGTTAAGTTCTCAACTAAAACATCTTGGGCATTACTATCTATAACATATGCAGTAGTTTCACATTCATACTGTTGTTCTTGGTTTCCTCTCGAGTCTTCTTTGATCCCATGGTCATCATCAACAGAATCTACCTTTCCTAATTCTGTGCGAGATCCATACTCTAGCCCTAAAGCTTGCTTCAACATTTCTTGATCATGCGACATTACCAGCGTAAATTCTGATGGGGATGGTGGCCTTTCACTACCCATAGTTGATTTATCACTTGGTGATGCGTCTTTTGCTTGTTCAATACTTTGTTCAATAAAAATTTGTTGTGAAATATCAGATGCAACACGTCCTTCCGGTTCTTCAAACTCTTCATGAACTTCATATTCCAGTTCATCAGGCTCAAAAGTTCTAGATCCCTCCATATCCGTATCAGTTTCTAATGTATATGAACTAGGTGACAAAGGTCTATCACCTGTTTCATCTTCAGCATCATATTTGATTTCTGAAGATACTTTATCTGATACAACAGTGATACAAGATGCTTCGGATTGTAAGATATGCTCCAGCTCCTCGTTTTCTTTGCGTATTTCATGTTCAAACTCATCAACTTCTGCTTTTGATAATTTTCTAGATATTTGAACAAGGCTTTCTTCGGATTCATCTGTGTCTATTGTCATTATATTTTCAGACAATCCACCTGATCCTCTTTCCATCTTTCTTTCATCTTGTACTTTAGATGCCGTTGCTGTTGTGTCTATATCAATTTGATCTGGAAAAGTTGTTTCTGTTGGAACTCTTCCATCTCCGGCGTCTTCCTTATGTTTTACTGTGCCAAATTCCGTTTTCGATATAAACCTCTCAGTCCGATCAATATATGTTTCCAAAGTATCCCCAAAGATACTGTCTTCTTCAAATCCTGACTCTTTTAAGTCAACTTCTTGTCTGAAATTAGTGTCATCAAAGGACATTCTGCTCTCCTTTATCATGGCTTCTTTTCTATCTATAGCTTTGTTTGGCATTTCAAGTTGTTCAAGAATTTGGGACTCGCTAAATGTATCATACACACTTTCCATTCTACCGATTGTTTCTTCAATTTGTTCAAACTCTAATAATTCTGCTGATTTATCCAAAGTTTCAACATGATCACTAGATTTATCTAAATCCTCCTCCTTTTCTGACACATCATACTCCGTGGAGTCTATCATCGTGGAACTCATCCTTTCAGATATATCGGTAGACTCTGCCAAGATAGAATCCACTCTACCAGATGATACCTCAAGACTAGATTCTAACTGATGTCTATCTTGCAAAAATGAAGAACAAACACTAGTGCTATATTTTACCAATTCTGGTGTACAAGTCTCCTTCTGAGGAAAATCATCCTCATATTTGTATTCCATCCTATCGGTGAATAATTCGGTCTCTTCTGGAGTTTCTTTCGTTTTATCTTCGACAATTTCGTATCGGGTTTCAGGAATGTCTTGTGGAAATATATCTTCTGTTAAAACATCGTCCGACGTCTCTTTGTCCGAGAGTACTAATCCGTCCTGAGCAATCTCTGTATGACTGATATTACAGTCGATACATTTTTGTTCCTCAAGAGTTTTATCACGTTGGTAGTCAACTTTATCTATTTCATTTTCTCCACAGTAACCTACTGATTCCACTTCTTCGATTTCATCGTCCTCAAACTTGTTTAAATATGGTTTAGTGTCAACTTTTTCAGAAATATATGTAATACTTTTATGTTTATCTTCAAGATATTCTGCTGATTCTATTATTTCCTGTTGTTTATCTTCCTGGCCCATTTTTCCTATCGTTGCATCAATAACATCGTCTACTGGTTTTATATCATCTTGGACTGAACAAGTAAGATTTGGTATTTCTTCATATTCATCCTTTTCTGAAGCAATTGTCTCTGGTATGCATACATATTTAACCACACTATCGGGAATCTTTTCTACCGTTTCCAAAACACATACTTTATCTTCAAATTGTCCCTTTTCATCTTTTTCGTCTGTAGCATCCCGGTTGTCTATTGTACCTTCCTCATCCACAACATCAATTATGTATGCTTTATCATCAATATGCTCTTGTGCAATTTCTGGATGGTCTCTAATGCTTTCTATTTCCGAGTAAGGGCGATCTTCAATAATTTTTTCTTCAAGAACATCCTGAATATTATCACAGATTTTTACATTCTCATCAAGATCCATTTCAATCGCACCAATATTATATTTCTCTGTTTCCACATTTGGTTCATGATCTGTCAGAACACTGACTTCAAGCTGTTCGGTTTCAGTGGGCATTTCTTGATTACTTTCTCCTTCAATTGTATCCGTTAGATATTGAAGATCCACAGAGAATATTTTTGTACTTTTGTCATTATCTTTTAAATTTGTAACACACGACTCAGTCTCAATATCATCTTTTGTAAAACTGATATCATCAATATTGTCATACTCTTCTGTTTTTTCTCCTACATCTTCAATCACAATAAATGGAGCATCTTCATGTTGTTTTCCATGGCCTTCATCTGTAACTTCTTCTGCAAAATCAATCGCTTCTTTCTTTTTCTCTTTTGTCGCGGAAGATTCATCTCCTATAGGTGATTCCATTCTCGGTAATTCTTCCCGATCTTCATAATCCTCACATACAACAAAATCTACTGGTACACCTTCCATTTCTTCACCAGCAGATGCAAGAATATCATTTTCGATTCTCTCTCTCATTGTTGAATCGTCATGTATACTAACAATTTCATCATCGGCAGATTTCCCTGATGAAAGAGACTCTCTTTTTACGTCCATTCGTGGTTCGTCTTCCTGTTCAAAGCATTCCTGTCCGAGTTCTTCAGTTACTTCTTCATGAATGTCAGTTTTTGCAATGTATATCGATATCTTTTCATCGTCATTTGTCAATACATTTTTGTCACCAAGGTCATCGATAAATACGTTTTCCTTTCTATCTTCTATTGGGACTGACGTTATATGTACATCTATTGGGGATTCTTGACAAATTGATATCCGTGCAGGTTTTTCAACAAGATCTTCATCTGACAATGAATTCAAAGATGTCTGTAATAAATGTGTATTATATTCATCTTCTGTTGAAGACTCTTCTCTTAATACTTCAATCTCTTTTCCTGCGATAATCTCTTTTTCCGGCTCTGGGATTTTGTACCGAGATGCATCTTCTAAGCTGAAGTCCATTTTTGTTATATTTATATGACATTCGTCTGTATTTACTTCTGTGTTGTCCATATCATATTTGTGATACTCAGTTTTTGATATTTCTGTACCTTCATCCAACACTTGAAACATTTCATGTTCACAAAAGTCTTCCTGGCGTATATGGTATTCTGTACGTGATATTTCTGAAGAGTCAACAGAATCAACGAAATCATTCTTCACTTCATATTCAGAATGATAATCAGGACTGTGTTTGATACTACACAACTGCTCATCTTCATGTTTCTCATGAACAGATTGTGTCATCTCATCTTCAGAGTGAGATATTTCCTTTTTATTTGCCATATCAGTATATACACTCTCGACGCTTCCTCTCGGAATTTCCGTAAATTTTTTGTATTCTTTTTCCTTGATTTCTTGATCTAGTTCATATTTGTGAATTTTGTAATCATCCGATGAAGAAGTGCTTTCAACGTCTTCTTCTGTAGGTACAGGTTCATCAATTTCATTCCGATCTCTGAATATGTATTGACCAATATCAGCTTTATTGCTAGTTTCTTTCACCATTTCACTCTCCAGTACCTCCTCTTGGTAAACACTTTTATCCTCCGACATTTGGCTATATATGATATGTTTTTGTTCATCATCATCCGAATCTATATCATGAAATGTTTCTTTTGGTACAGAAATTTCTACAAATTCTTCACCATGTATTTCCTGATGTCTCTTAAATATATCCTTTACATACTGTGATTTATCTTCTATGGTAGGTGCAATTGTTTCTTCCGTTTCTACAATGGATTCTTCGGATGTTATGATTGATTGTCTGTCAGTTTCAGGATATATTTCTTTAACATCATCATCAAACTGCACTGACTTCCTGGCACTAGATTCGGCGAATTCTACAGAACATTCGGCTTCAATATCACTTCTATCAGACCTTTCAGTCATTTTCTTTGTATCATCCTCTGAAAAAGTGTCTTTTTCTAATTGATCCGCTCTGTCATTAAAGTCATCGCTATGAACACTTTCGATAAGAATTCCAGGTAAAGTTTCTTGGAGTGAAAAGTTTTGTGCCATCAAGTGTTCTTTGTCAACATCTGGCACGCCAGGTGTATCAGATGGTAATGGAAGTTTGTGTAGTGCAGATTCTTCTTGATATTCTAAAGCCTCTTCTTTTTCTAAAAGTTCCCAATCATCGTCACACTCTGCATAATCAACAGAATCTACATGTATGTCTTCAGAGTCCGAATGACGGATTTGATCACTTGTCTCGTGAGAAAGATCATCAATTATTGTTGCCTGAGGCGCCAAAATATTTTCAGATGGTGAAATAATATCATCCTCTTCTTTCTCATCATACAGATTTTCTTTCACATCTTTCGACTCTTCTTTTACCAAAACAAGTTCTTCTGATTCCACAGGCAACAGCTCTTCCACTTTCTCTTCATATGTATGAATTTCATGCATCATTATACTATAGCTTATTTCCTCCGGGTCACCTTTTACCTCCGTTTCTACATTCACTTTTTGAACTGAAACATCTTTCTCACTTACTTCTTCTACAAGATCTTCAGTTTCTTCAAGGTAATTGTCTACTTGTCCCTGACAGAAAAGCAATTCATCTTCTTTTTCTAACATCGATTCAGCTTTTCCCATCATTAATTCATCTGCTAGTGATACCTCATCAGTTTTTTCAGCAATATATAGTATGTCTGTATCTTTTACCTCTGTTGCAGATTCCTTCACAGGGGATTCAATTTCATGTTCAAGAAGACAGTGGTCCTCTTCACTTTGTTGCGGTATTTTTTCTTCAGAAATTCCAACATGTAGATGCATTTCTTCACTTTTTATATTTGATACAGTTTCAATGTTTATATTTTCTTCTTTCTCTGTTCCTTGTTGAATGTTTTCACACAGCGTTTTAATGTCACCGACTATTTTTGCTACTGGACTTAGAGAATCTATAACAACTGGAGACTTACCGCATTCAGATTCAACATCACTGACAGTTAATTCACTTGGTTTCTCTTGTCTAGCATCCTTTTCAACAGATTTGTCTCGTGTGTCGAAAGGTGTTTGTTTCTTTTCATACGGAGTTTCATCAAGGGAAGATTGACTATGAACTTTTTCAAAAATTTCAACCATTTTGTGAACTGTTACGGGTTTATTTTCAATATCGACAGGTAGTGTATCTTCATCTTCGTCTGTCTGAGTATAATCTAAACTCTTTTGGCTTAAATCAGTACTGTCTATTTCTAGTACTTCAGTTGAAGGAACATTATAACTTTTGGTTTTCATTTCATCAGAAACTATTTCTTGAAGGCCAGATTCTTTGTGAGGAACACATTCCTGAGTATGGCTTTCCTTCTCAAACATTGTAACTATTTCTGCAACACTTTTGTATTTGTCCTGTTCTGTTTCTACGTCTACATTCCAAAATTTCCAGATGACATTATCCAAAACAAAAGCAGCATTAAAAGAGTGAAAAAATACGATTAAGAAATCTACTTTTAAAAAGTTACTTACTTGTGTGATTCACTTGTATTGCCGGCAGTGTTCCGTGGTTGTACAAACAACTATATATATACAAAACTGACAGTTTCTAGATATACAACACATAAACTATTGGATGTATTGTTGTCAGACATTGGTGCACCTGGCTATTGGATAAAAATTCTACAGAAAAAGACAATTATTCACAAGTCTTAAATAATGTAATCTTCTTAGTCTTGAAATTCCAAATCTTATGAGAAATGAATATATTCTAAAATATGAATTAGCGCTCGTCCCTTAGCAGTATGCTTAATTTTGAAAATTATTCATTACTGTTTCAATTCTACCCAGAGGCTGTAATACTCGTCATGCACCATTACATCAGGTGGCTAATTCGTCAAAATCCTGGCAATAGTATTTTCCTTACGGCGGAACAATAAATTGAAAGTTTTATGTATTGTTCATTTAATCTGCTGGTCCTTTTGTTAACTATAAAACTTTTCTGTAACACTAAATAGGCATTTCGATTTCAGTTATATGGCGACAAGATGTAATGGCATCATACCTATGCAGTTGACTACAAACACTCTAGTTCAAAATATGACATATCTGCATTTGATAAATATATGATTCCGATTACGATTTTTGCACACTTCTAGAAGACTTGTTTCTATTTCTGATTTATAACAATCATTACATGAATACATCGTGAAAAATTCTTTCATTATACTTTTTCTTTTCAGTTGTCAATTTTCGATTATTAAGAAGAATGCATTATCAAATTAAATTGAATGCTAAACCCCTTTTCAAACAAAAACTTTAAAAAATACAAAACTAAATAAAAGAAAATACAAAAATTTAAAAAAAACCAAACACGAGACGCTGGTATTAAAATCTAAGTTCATTTTATTAGATCTATTAATGTTTAGCGTATTGATAAGCTGATACGACTCGTGTGTGATTCTTTTTATGCGACAGATTAAAATGTTATAGCTATAGAGGAGTCACATTCCATAGATTTCTGTAAAAGGAATAAAACTATGTCAATCATAAAACTGGTCAAAATTAAACAGGTACCGAAGACAGTGTTGATATGGTTATAGTCTTCTGAAAAGAAAATCCATTAACGATTCAAAATGAGATCATGGAGCTCAAACTAACGTACTAAAATATAAAGACAATATTAATGAATAAGTGTAACCCATTGTCTTTATCAGTAAAGTGATAAAATTAATTGTGAAATTCTTCTATTTCTCTAATTATTCAGCCTTTCAAAACATGCAATACCGCAGGAGCAAAATAAAAGGCAGGAAGGAAAACATATATGAATAATCCCCTGAAGATTTTGTTCTTTTCATCTATAAAATGTAATATACAATTCATAATACTTAATGCAGTATTCGAAAATTATCCCTATCTTAATTGTAGTCACTCTTATTATTATTATTATTATTATTATTAATTTTTATTATTATTATTATTATTATTTACCATTTGTTTGGCTTTTGTCAAATTAAATGACCGTCCTAAGTCGGTATCGTAATTGCACTACAATCAAATATTTTTGTAATGTGTTAAATGTTCTATTATTTTATTTATATTCATGTATTGTATAGCTCCATGGTGACTTCTGCCACATAACTGAGCCGGTAACTCCTCTTTTTTTTCTTTATTATTATTATTATTATTATTATTGTTGTTGTTGTTGTTGTTATTGGTGGTGGTGGTGGTGGTGGTGGTGGTGGTATTATTATTATTGTGTGTGTTCTGGGTGTGTGTCTCTGTGTGTGTGTGATTGGTTTTCTTTTTATATTACTTTATCTTTTCCTCTGTTAACCTTTTAGCAATATTAAAAGCAGCATATACGAAGTAAACAAATCCAATAAGGAGAGATACCATCAACAATTCAAGACATTCTCATTAAGATCGATGAAACAATCCACCAAAACCACATCTGTTTCGTCAATCAGTCACCGATTCGAATATGGAAAAATCATTCCCCTTTAAGATATCCATAATGAAATAAACCACACAAATCAATTCCTTACTTTCAAAGAAGGCATTGCATTAACTGTAACGATGTTACTGACAATACCGTCTGTATCATGCACATATGTATTCTTATCTTTCTAAGCAACACACCCATGCGTATGTTAGAGGGTCGTGGGTTATGCACTATTCGGGCTTATTGAACTAGGGTTTTTACACAAGGCATGATATGCAAGCAAAGGCTACCTTCACCACTATCGCTAAGTTCCAACTGACCAATTACTTGAGGTTGTCCTGGATCATAAGTCACTTTTTTCACTACTCGTTTAACAAGCCCAGTTTCATCTAATTCTTTCCATTCTGCGTCTGTTGAAAATCAGTGCACAATACGTTAAAAGTAAAGAACCGAAAGGCAGAACACAAAATCACATTATCATCATCTATGTTCGATTATATTTTCAATTGGTATGATAAGCAATTGGCAATGCCAGAATCTCTGTATTTCTAATTCGTATTTGTAATGATTTTAAAATATATGTGAAGTACAAACCAACATACCGAAAATCTAATGTAATCCAAGCATTGTGACGTGCAACACAAATCTTACGATATTACAAGAATACTATACAAAACTAAACACACTACAAAACTGTATTTCAACAAAACTAAACTCTGAAAGTTACCGCCAGAATAAGTAGTGTCATGCATTTTAACGAAAAATCAAACACAAATACTGTTACCACCATCGCCTCAACTCAAAGATAAAGCATACCTTTCAATTGCGAGCTAGGGATATTCGACATCTCGGTTGTTTTAACAATCTTTTTTGTGACAACTGTACCATCTTCACTGGTTTCTTGCGTTCTGGTTACCTCTGTATCAAACCTCCTTACAGTAGGCCCAGCATCATCGTCGTCCTCGTCATAATACTCATCGTCATATTCTTCTCCACTACTACCTGAAGATGAACTTGAACCGTCATCATAGAAAGCAGTCTCTGTTCCAGGTACAATTTCGTCCACCTCAAATTCCTCTACTTCTTTATTACCTTCATCGTCAAATGACTGATGAGATGTTTTAATGTGATGAACCATTCGATTCATTCTCATTTTCCTCTTCACTTTGGAACCATCTTCGTTTGTGATCTCAACCTCCTCTACTTCTGAAACAGGCTTAGCTGGCTCTTCAAATACCTCTATGATTTCTTCCCTGCTTTTCCCAGGGACTTCAACTTCCCCTGAAAATATTTCTTCGTCCTCTCCAGATACTGACTTTACACTTCTACTGATATGTTTCAAGGAATGTCGTCTGACACGATTCACGGTATGAACAGTTCCATCGGCTAGAATTTCCTCATCTTCTTCGACTTCTACTGCTTCTCTGACAGGCCCTTCTTTCTCTAGATATTCTAAGCATTCCACATTAGTAGGATCGCATTCTTTCCCACCTTTTCCTGAAAACTGACGAACCCGTTTATGTCTTACCACTGTGCCATCTGGAAGTTTTTCCTCATATAGAGTTTCGTTTTCTGTTAAGGTATCATCAAATACTGAAAAACAAAATTTACAACATACTCTTTTTTGTTCATGCTGAGTGAGTTTGATAATACCATGGTATCTACATACCATCAATTAGCAAAAGCAAGCATACAACATACACGTAGACAGAAAAAGTTTAAATAATTCTTCAATACATATTACAAACAGAATAGAACTAATAAAGAAATAGAAGTAATATAAAAAAAATGAAAAAAGTTCAGTAACAAAACCAAAACATTAGTAAAACAAACTGAGTATGTTCTCGATGTGTGAATTTTAAATGGTTTCTTTTGTCAACGTAACCAGTGGAGGTTTTATATACATCTAACCGTTTCTTTAATGGTATAATTTTATATTCTGCATTTCATAACAGCATTTATATTCGCATAGCTAGCAACGCATTCAATATACATAGAGATACTTTTCGAAGTTACGAATGTTTTATATGAAGATATTTAGAACGACTTTAATAACTTTAGGGGAAAGCAATTTACGTTAACGTCGGCAAGACTTCAGCAAGATCGAAAAAAGGGACAGATCCATGCGTCGTATTTAATTTTCTTACCTACATCACATTACATTTCCCTGAAATAATTTTAGACAACTCTTCAATTAACACTGTTTCACAACTTTGAAATTTTTAGAAAATGAAGTGTAGCTGAATAATTGAAAAAACGTCACGTCTCGAGTATCATAAGTTGTTTTACACTTTCCTATTCTTATCACGAGACTGCACATACAGAGGAATCAGGCCTTGGTCCATCTTCACGAGTCAAGAGGATGCGCTACGTAAAATTCTCTTTCCCCTTGACTAATTGCATTCAAAGGTCGCGAGTTTTGATGGCGCCGTCTAGCGAAAAGTACTCATTATACTACTAACCAAACTGACCCATGAGATTAAGCCCAACTTAGCCAACTTGGTAACGAAGAAAAACAATAATGACGACACTCGTCTGCTCTGTGTGTAGTAAAATTTGTGAAACGTTTTCTGTAGACAGCTCAAAAGATTTTCACTCGAAAGGCACTAATGCTCTAAAGAAAGGGGGAAATGCTTTCATTCAGTCGATCACATGCGCTAGATCTATTATTTTTGTTTCGTCACACGATTTGTTTCAAGGCCTCTGATTCGTTCCTGTGCGAACTGGCCTAAGACTTTTAAATGCAATCCGTCAAGGGGAGAGAGAAGGTTACGTAGCGCATCCCCTTGCCTCGTGAAGATGGTCTATGTCATACTTGTCAATTAACAATTTTATCTTTCTTTTCGTAGAAAATCTGCACGTAATTTGTTCAAAATGAAGTAAAATACATTGTGCTCAAAACTTTTTCTTTCACATTGTTGTGAATATGCAGTCTCAGTTCTACAATCATCCTATGCTTCCATCTCTTAACAGTATAAATGAGACAAGTTGTCCTTTGAATCATCATGAAATATTTCTAAATTTTTTTTCAATCCAGGCCTTTCCATGTATTTCAGGTTGTCACCTTGAATGACTTTTGTTCAGAAGTTCCTGTCCGAAGGAACATTTGTGTGAAATATGATACAATTCAGTTTAATGGTTAAAAAGACACGTTACGTTTCCAAATATTTTAGGGATATGTGCTGAGAGACACAGAACTTGAAGAAATGAACTTAAGTGAACTTTGTATCCTGTCCAAAACAACATTTGTGTGAAATATACATTCTGATGAGTGGTTAAAGAGAGGCCTTCCCCATATGTATACTGAGAATATGTGCTAAATGACCAGGACGTTGCAGAAGTAACCTTCGATGACTTTTGTCCTGAAGTCCCCGTCCAAAAACATCTGTGTGAAATATGATAGATTCTAATTAAAGGTTTAAGAGATATAAGGTCGGAGAGACAAAAAGGACGGACTGGCCGGCATGCCGAATGGTTTTTTTTTTCGTTGAACATAAAAGAGCAGGAAAAACAAAAAGCAAGGGGGGGGGGGGGTAGCAGTAATGCAACTGTTTGATACACCGAAGGATCATTTACATGTCATGTTTACCGTGACACGGACCTCAGTACATAATATATTCAATGGAAGGACAAGGCATCAGCGGAATTCCAACACAGACCTTTCGTGAGTGAGTGAAGTACCTTTCCAGTTACCAATGAAGAAGAATGAGGAAGACGACAAAGAAGAAAGAGACTGATTGATTGAATATTGTTTTAATTTACTCCATGATTTTTCCAGGAAAATGGTGACGACATATCATTGAAACATCGCATAGAAATTTATTACTTTACAAAGGACCCTGCCGAAGCAGTAAGGGGTCTTTTAAGTATCACGATACGGAATCTAAGGTATGACAGTCTCATCCGAAATACAGGACACCCGTGCACTCATGGTGGGAGTCGAACCTAGGCCTCCCGATCACGAGCCGAGCACCTCATCCATTGAATTACACCGATTTAGACAGAGATGAAAGTGAAGAAGAAAAAGATGATAATGAATTAGTAAAATTAATAGATGCTTCCCGAAGTGCTTCTATCCAATGACAAATTTCAGTAGAATCATCACGAAATGTTGGTTAATTCTTGATAAGTCCTTTCCCAAAACTTAAGGTGTCATCTTGAATAAACCTTGTCCAAAGGTTTCTGGCCCAAGAGACGCGTCCAAAGGAATATTTGTGTGATATTTGATAAAATTCTGATAAATGGTCAATGAGATGTCATGGAAAAAGGCTTTTCCCAGTATTTTATAGATATGTACTTAGTGACTTTGACCTTAAAGAAATAATGTTGGGTGACTTTTGACCAAGAGCAAAAATCCATTTTCACACTAGCATTTGTTTGAAATATGAAACAATACTGATATGGGGCCTTTCCCGATAATTTAGGGATATGAGCTGAGTGACATTGCTCTTGCAGAAATTATGGAGGTAACCGATGAAAGTGTTGCAAATTAAATGTAAAAAAAACCGAAGAAGTACCGAGGGGTAAACCATATCTCATAGTCCATGGAATAAAAAGACAATATCGTGAATAGTGTCATATTCAGACAAATGCGAACCCAAATAAAATCAAGAAGAGACCTGGTGCCCGGTAGGTGTAAACGTCCCCTGGCTGCATGCAATACCCGTCGCAAAAGTCATACAAAAACCTTACAAGTCGAGAAGACAATTACATAAATATACACGCACGAACAAAGGAAGGAGACAAAAAAGGAAGTCAAATTTTCACATTCAAGACGAGAAATGCTGCCTAACTGAAATTCCGGTGTCGGAAACGCACGTGAACAAATGTCTGTATATATATACATATTATGTCAAATAAAGTATAGTAAAAAAAAAAGTTAAGAAGCTTTATTTGTATGGTCAGATCCCAAAATATCGGTTAACATTCTTGAAAAAAAGAATCTGAAATTGAACTAGATCCCTATATCGACCATAAAACTTCCTCCGTGACAATTTCAAACGTTCCTCAATATTCGATTTAACACGAAACAGTATCAGAACATATATCCGTATATACATATTGGTGCACCATACGCAAATTCGGACAACGTATGTCTTTTAATAGACTTAAATTATGCTGGTACTGTAACGCACACTGTCACGAAAAGCATTACAAATTCTCAGAGATGCGAGAATAATGCGTAAAATTGTAGTCAAAAATAAATGACAAAATAGACCTGAACAACCGCAGGTTTGATGAGGTGCAATGGAGTTAAAATCCTCTGCTTACCGATCACAGTCGATGTGATATCAAAGCATTTTGGTCGCTAATATAACTCGGAGTAACATTAAGTGGTAGCGAAATAATCATGATAACCGGTAAAAAGTCAATTTCCATAAATATTTTTGTACTATCATAATACAAACTACAAACTTTCTAACAGAACTATTTAAAAAGTAAACATGTCAGAATCCGATTTCTGATAAGTGCAAACAAGATCTTAAAAGCTACCGTAAATGCAATATGCTGACTCAAGATGTAGGTTTTCGTATCTTTGTGATACTATTTTTTTTACTTAATAACTTGCCCTCGGTAAATGAAATATCGTGTTCACATGAAGATCCAGCATATTAAATTAAGCAAATAATACAAGAATATTACTACAATAAGAAAACAGAAATCACATTTGCGATTAAACAGAATAGTATAAAAGTATGATGCACCGGAACTCGCTTCTACTGTACTGTAACATTTTGAGCATTCAGTGTAACGCTTTGACGATTTCAATTCTCTCTAAAGAGTGTCCTCCTGGTCTTTAAACTATTAAAACCTCGTATGGTATCAATCGGTATCTTATCTTTGAAATCAAATAAAGAATACACTTACGTCTATCCTGGAATTTTACTTTAATCATGGCTACATCAACTTTTATTGCTTATTTCTAAATCAAAACTTAAGTGTATTACATCCTTGTATTTATATCGGATGTCGTTCACAAGTTTCCTGCCAAATCAGCGACTTAGGCTAGAGTGAATTATATTTCATTATGTGTAGCAATATTTTAAGTGGTTATGTTACACAGTGGTCTCGAACGTTTGTTTTACTTGCTCTAGACAAAAATCAAATGTAAATTTCGGGACACCGTTCGTTCAACATCCTGTTAGAAAATTAATCCTTACCCGAGTGATATCAATAATAACTATGGCCTAAGTGTCCAAGACATGATCAACCGATTTGTCTCATATGTGTTTTCCTTTGCTTGAAATGAACAATAACTTACATCAATGACAAGCCAGTTTAATTCGCTCAGTTGGTGACTGCATGTTTTCAGTGTTCAACATCACGTCTGCACATTCACACACCATCCTACTCTATCCGACCGAGAAACAAAACCGACGGTTTGAAGAGTTATATCGAGACCATATTCAGTGCGTTTGCTCTATCGTTCATATAGAATCCATAAGCTTGATGAGCTTTAAGTATCATTTATGTAATGTACGCTACATACAACAAACCGGCAAATTTGACAAAAGTTGGAGAAAGATATGTGTAGAGCCTTCAGACGAGGAATCGGGGGTAAGATTTATCTTTAATTGCCGATCGTTTGCTTAATGTTTCATGTTTAATATTTGCTCCATTTGGCGTCGTATTGCGTAGAATAATGTCGGACATTCCGGTAATCAAAATTGCATTAAGGCCCACGGCTTGCGGCTTATGTTCTTCTACATTTCGACCGAATATCGTCCGATAGTAGGTTGGGCGTAAATGTAGATTTGGTGTCGGTATACTGTAGAGATTTCAAAGATGTCGACATCGGCATAATCCTTCGGTCTCCTAAAATCGTTAAAGGCTAAAAGTCGGATTGCAAAGCAAATTCAAAACACAATCAAGGCCACAATGTCGACAGTCATGGTATCAATTGAAATGATAAAGAACATATGCGTGGAGTATCAAAGCCCTTTCGTTATTGACTCAAAAGATATAGCCAAAGTTGAAGTTTATTAAAAGTAGATTAAAGTTCAAGGTAAAAAAAAACTAGGTCAAAAGTCATGGTATAATTTGAAAGCTCTGGTCATGAGAAACCTATATGTGAAGTATTATTTTCAATATTCTTCTTAGCTGCTGAAAGTTTGCTTAAACCTAAAACTTTTTTCCAAATGTTGACGGACAGACAGACGGACATTGCTCATCTATAGTAAGATCTTCGATATCTGACCCTGACCATTGGTTTTGGCTTTGAAATCTATGAGTATGTTTCTACCACCATGTTGAATCAGTTTTTGATAAATGAACTTATAGCAGGAAAACCTATTAAGTTTTCTCTTCACAAAGTGTTGACGACCAGACAGACGTGTTTCATATCGGCTACCAGCATCAATCACTCAATAATCTGTATATCCACGAGTTGTCATTATCCTCAGAAATTAAAATGGTCCAACACTATTCTATAGGTGACTTATACATGAACTTTTATTACCGTTGTTTCTTTACAGATTTAGGTCGCTACAATAAGATTATTTCCCCCATGTAATGACCACCGTTAAACTGTGCAGCAAACAGTACCTGGTAAAGTTTTTTTGTTAGGTACAATGACAATTCTTCCTACCTACTCTGAAAAGGAATCGAAATTCAATTTTATAATGGTAAGAGATTTCTAAGAATCCCAAAGGCAACTAATTCTATAACGAAAATCTTACGTTAGAGTTAGTGCAAAGGAATTGCATATTTTCTTCTTTTTTTAAGTATAATGTTTTAGCTATTCAGTTATCCTTTTATTTTTAAGTCCGAGGTTTCAAGTATTATTATGCAACATACACTACTGGCTTCTATAGAAATACTCAGATCTGGTCAAATTTTGTTCGACGCCAGCAGTGGCACTTTATAAAAATTTATTGGATATTTACTATTTCACTCTCATTATCTAATTCAACTAAAAAGCGCCTATCTAAGAACAGAGCTATGCACGAGGAAGATACTCCTTAGTTTTAGTATAATTTACATTTTTTCACGGAAAATTTGAGGTCAGTACAGAGGTAGTGAAATCTGATTACAAGTAAGTACAAATCAAGACTTTCACACTGATCTAATCTACATT
This sequence comes from Pteria penguin, assembly GCA_035048485.1. Lineage (NCBI taxonomy): Eukaryota > Metazoa > Mollusca > Bivalvia > Pterioida > Pteriidae > Pteria > Pteria penguin. The sequence goes on along the minus strand of CM068580.1, from coordinate 19,871,736 downwards.
CCAAACTCTCCACAGAGAACCTTGACACTCAACCTTTTCAAACATCTAGTAACAATTCCGTTTTAACGTTTTATGTTGCCAACAAGTGTTTCCAATTCAGCAATATTAAGATAATGAATAAACCCAACGTGGTAATCCAAAGGAAATCAAGAGATTTAATATCAGCATAAATGGAAAATCAAATGCCATAAAAAAAACCCTTAATTCTTTACTGAACAGCATAATTGAATATCCAAACGGTATATAGATCTGGTGTCCGAAGATAAAAATTGTCGAATCCGGTTTCAAATACGGTGTTCAAAATGGTATGAATTCTTTTATCTGCAAGTCATCATAATCTTACCTAGCTCTGGTATAACCTATTTATAATACGTCATAAACAAGCGATGATGTGTTATTGCGACACATAAAAGGAAAGTATGTAAAATGGAAGCAAGATAATTTTCATTACCTTATTTATCATCATTTCTTTTCTTGATCAACTTCATGTGTTTCATATTTTACTTGATAATATTTGATATCGACCAAGATGGTAGACTTACTACTTCACTTTATGACAAACGCGATGACTTTGGTTCCCCCATTGTTAACTTTCCATATACAAGTAAAAACATTCCTTTAACACCTGCGTATGGTGTTTATGTGTCAAAAATGATGCAGTATGCTTCCTCTGAGTATCGTTTATTTATTCATCGAGTTGACCTACTGGGAGAAAAGTTATTATCTTAAGGGTAAGTAATACCACGCCTTAAAGTCAGCATTCCGCAAATTTTACGGTCGCTATGAAGACCTCATTTGCTCTGTAATAGATTGTTGTTGACATGTTGACTTCCTTATTTCAGAGTGGTTAGACCGTCTACATTACCAATTTACAATACTGTAATAATTATACTGATCAAAACATATACCGATTGTGACTACGACTGTGCCGTTTCCTACTTCTGTGACTGCAATTATTATTAATTTCTATATACTTAAGGCATCATGGCGGTTATGAGTGGTCAACAGGGGATGCATACTCTTTCATGGCACCTGATCCCAACTGTTTTCACGGGGATTCTGGTTCCTTGTATTATATATATTGGCATGGCGTTTGGATTTTGGGTTGTGGAAATCGGATCGGTATCTCTAAGAACTTTTTTATTCTTAATTCTTAAACCTTACGTGTATGTTATATAGTTCGTATTATAATTCTTATTTGATTTTGCAACATCACAGACCGCAAGCAAATAGATTTAAATTTTTAAAAAATCATGATTCACAGGGTGCAATAATAGCTAAAATAATAACTTGCAAGACCAAACTACAATGATTAGAAACTATCACACTTTTTAAAACAATATTACCTTCTTGTTGCTGAACCGACAATTGTTTTTTGAGTCCAGGGCGATCACTTTTCGTTTCATTGAATTCGTCAGATGATGCAACCGGACCTGTTTCAGATACAGGCGATCTGAAAGCTACTTCCTTAGCTTCGGCGGGTACGAATTGTTCAGATCTTTCTACCGAGCTTTCTTTTCTAAAGCGCAAATCCTCAGAATCGCTATCCGAACCTGAAGATGTATTGCTTTCTTTTCCGTCTTCACTGGATGATAAATGTTGATCTTCTTTCATTGGGCTTTCGGGTATAGTAGGAGCTATTGCAAGTTCTTTTTCAACAACATCATCTGAAATGCTAGGTGTAATAACTTCACATGATTTATCAATAGAAGGTTGTTTTAGTTCCGATCGTAGCTTCTTAATGTCCTGTTCTCTTGGTTTATACACTGACAGAGGAGGAGAATCTACTGATGAACCTATTTCAGAATCAGATGAAGAGGACGTTTTTCTCTCTTTTTCTGATCTATCATGAATGTCTTGTGTATCGGTTGGTAACATTACTTTTTCATCAGATTTATTCACTGGAAGAGAATCTACAGATGTGCCTATTTCTGATTCAGATGATGAGGATGACGACGTTTTTCTGTTCTTCTTATCTGATATATCACTGGCGTTCTGTTTAGCGGTCAGTGGCAGTAATTTTTCATCAGGTTCAATTAAATGTACTGGCATATCAGGTGCGGATTCTTCCTTCTGGTTACTTTCGCTTTGATCATCAGATTCAGACTCTAAAGATGATTCATCGGCATGTCGTCTTTTCATGCCAACACAAATTTTAACATCATCTTTTATTTCTTCTTTCTCTTCATTTAACTGTTTAGGTGCATTCACCCATTGATCATCCTCCGCTTGATCAACGATTGCAAAATCTTTTTCTGGGTCGTATGAGGACTCCGATGAAATAGATGGAGACGATTCCTTCTCTTTTGATGATGGGGTGTGATCTACAGAGGACCCCTCATTAAAAACAGTTCTCGACGGCTGCTGGTCATCATCCTTCTCCTTTCGTTTGAGTATTTCGAAACCATCATCTGCAGGTAAATCTGAGGATTCGATGTTAAGTTCTCCTTCTGAATCAGAATTTGAAGATGATGAAGAAGAAGAACTTTGTTTTCTTTCATCGTCGTAGTGTATGGGATGTGGTAATGCCGGTTGTACTTCTTCCATAGCCTCATAATCCTCTTCCTTTAAGCTCTCCACACGATCAATCACTATCTCTGGATTACTCTGTGCCGAAGGATCTGCGGTCATTAAGTCTGACCTCAAACTTTCTACAATTTCTTCCATATCTGGAGAAGATTCTTTCATTCTTTGTGATGGAAGCTGATCGACCGATGTCCCTTCATATTTTGAAGGCATTGCACCTTCTGTTAATGCAACAGATTGTGGTTGAATATCTGGTTGTGCTGAAGATTCATTGACCAATGTCGTTCTATGTCCATGTTCCCCAGTCACTTGGTCTTTCCCTGTAAGGTTAAGATGTGCACCAACATTTAGCATTCATGTGACGCTCTCGTACAGTGATGCTGGTGATATGATCGATGAATTGTTAGGAATCCAAAATACAGATCCAGTTCTAGCATCTAGAGAAAGCAGTTAGAGTTCATCCATATCCGATGATAAGCAGAGCGTGTCAGTAGCAAAAGCACTCGAGAATAGTAGTTATAAGCATGCAACGTATATGGACTACAGAATGATTCATCTCTTTAGTTATATCTTCAGTGCTACTGGAAACATTTACCTTCCAATCAGCTAATAACATTAAAGCATACACACTGCTCCCAGCAACTTGAGTGTGCATCACTCGACAGTTATTACAAGTGACGATGTAAAATATAAATATTAAAAATCACACCTTGGTACCAAAAACCTATCATAAAAGTTTTGATAAAAAATAAGATTTGTGCGAAGGTGTTGTATTTTCAATCATCATCTTACTGATTTCCGACTGTACCACATCTTCTCTCCATTAATCTGACAAAATTGTTGTTCTCTATTTTACTTAAAATATGTCCAATAAAGAGTTTTTTCTTACCTTTTTTGTAAATGGATGTTAGATTGTGGATTATAAAAAATGTAAAAGTATTTTCAGACAGTCCCACTTGGATATTGGCAAAGTTAGAGAAAGTATATCAGAATTTAACTCGTGTACATAAGTGTCATAACTTTTCATGTTTATCACATAAAATAAAAACTTTTTTACATAAATTAATACGGTGACAAGTATATTTCTACTTGCAACAACGGATAAAGTCAACGTGGAAAATTATCTAATGAATTTGAAAATTTCTTGTATGCATGAATTAAAGCATGCATAATGTCTCATACCCAAGATATTCTTTCTGCTATAAGGGATATGACCCAATCATTAATAAACCATTTGTTGCTTGCAGGAACTTACATAATTTTACATGCTCAAATACCAAAAAAGCAGCTTTTGATTAACATTGACAATAAAATGGAGTTAACAAATTTCGATAAGAAACTTAGAACTTTAAAGAAATATATGCATCAAAAGAAATGTATGCACTACAGATTTTATTCCCGAAAATTATGGTCATCTTTAGATCCTCATAATGAAGAGAACAAACTAAATATAAAAAGGCACTGCAAGGCATGCACACTCAACTGAAGACTGAACATAAGAGAAATTTTAAACAAAAACAAGAAGGAAAGTAAATGATGATTGACAATCAACATTGTTTTGCTCAAAGTTATAATTCTCAGGATTAAATTTTATGCTGAAAATTATTGTTTCCTTGAGAAGCTGGTGAAATCACATCTTGCAACAAACTTTGTTCAAAAACGCACAATTCCTAACAATGTAAGAAAAAATCTACAAAATCAAAGACAATTATTTTCTAGTGTTGAAAAAAATAAAGAAGAAAGTGCTCTTTCTATTTCATTTTCTTTAATGAATTGAAACTAAAGCCAAACAACAATACATATTGGAGTAAAGCAAATTTTAAGAATTTAGAGCATACCGATTATATATAATAAAAGAAGTTAAGATAAAATTCAAAAAAGCTGCAAATGCAGATATATGAGCATGGTCCTTTATTTACAAGAATTCCACAAGCAACAACAAATAGTATATAGTTATTATTGTTAAACATACTTAGCTCATGCAGTTTGACATGTTTGCATTTAATGTATGTATTTTTATAAGTACTTATATTTTTGATGTTTCAAATTCACCAACAAATTATATTGGTCTAATTATAAACAAGTTATTTTAATATCTCCTGTCTGTCTTGCTTCTTTGACAGTATACCATTCATATTACGGTTGTCACTGTCATTCTTCTATGTTCCTAATTCTGAAATAATTTTATTAGCTGTGTTTGCTGTTGCTTATAGTGATTTCAACAGCTTCCAAATCATACTAAACCAATGACTGAATTTCAAACCATATTAAACGACTACGAACATCCATCATCTCTTTACTCTGCATCTTTGTATGAGCAACCATCATGTTGATAGAGTCAAGCGAAACACAAAGAAAGAAAATATGAAACAAGCAATGTACTGAATCCAATTTATTGGAGATAAAAGTTGGCGTAACAACAATAGTGCAAAGCATCAGAACTGAAAGTTCACATTGTGTGTTTTTCTAACATAGGGAAAGGTAGCTGATTGTTTATTTTAAAATGTTCTTGATAGGCATGCAGTTAAATAACTGTAATAAGTATTACATATTTCTTCTGTCACTTCAAAAGTCTTGATTATATATTCTGACTTATACTAGTTATAATAAGTTGGCTACTCTGAAATCAGATGGTAACTGGTTTGAGAGCTAAAAATGGACAATGATATCTTTTGCTTTCATTTCTGAAAAGTTTTCTGTCTACTTCGATTAACATTCGAATATGACATCACACTTTTGAGATTCACATTGCACAACACTAAAACTAGATACTGGACATGAATAGTACATCAAACCAGATACCACTGACACTATACAATAAACACCATTATATTAAGATATATATGTATTGCACATTGTTTGAGAAAGCATTTTGTATAGGCTGTTAGCAAAACATAATATAAAAATATTGCCCTTTTCCAAATAGGATGTAAAATGTGATTCATATATAAGGTTATAAAAGACTGAAAAACTGAAAACATTGTATTGCAAAATGTCAGTATCAAATCTCCATGAAAATTATATGCAAATGTGTGTGTATGTGTAATTATAAAACAGGCATTATTTCAATAAACCATAAAAGTGATGGCTATAAAATCAAACAATTGGTGAAATTTGGGTGAAGGTTAGAACAAAACTTCTAAATTTCTAAAAATCATGCCAAATTTTCATGAAAATCAATGTCTAACCTGAGATACCAACATAAATATCATGCATTTAACCTCTAACCTGAGCTTTCAAGATTTCTTTAAATTTAAAATGTCTTACAATATTTTCATCTCCATAAGAATGAACTTACACAGTTATTTTACCTGTACTACAAAAATACATATCATTTGAAGTCTATGAAACATATGACATCATATTGCAAAGGCCTTAGCTGACAATTTGCAAATGTTGTCTGCTACACTGAATACTATAATTTTAAGACAAGGACATCTATCTACACACCGGTTTCTTCTCCTTGCTTGGATACTGGCTGTGCTTGATCTTCTGCTAGCGATAATCTGGCAGCCAAGTCATCAACAGCAGTTTCATGAGATCTTCGTTCCTCTAAAGAAAATTGAAAATAATGTGCAAATGACGAAGAAGCAAATTTGTAATGACAATTTGGAAATGTTTCATTACAAGTTATCTTATAAATGAAGGTCAAATATTTTACAAGCTTTAAAAAGCAAATATATTCCAGTTAAACAAAACCTAAATGAACTTGATGTGATTCAAATATTCCTTCAATCATACACAGTATTTCAATATTATTTAACTGTTTAATTAATACTTGACATAAAGATAAAAGCAAGAATGAATATTGCTTTAAATCACTCAAAGAAATTCTGTTGAAGATATCCACTAATTATTAAAATCAAGCACTTGTAAATCATTATTCTAATGATTACAGTTTAAAATACGCAAAATGTTTTTGTTGAAACTGAATTACAATCAAATTTCTCTTTTATGTTTCAGTAATTCAAGAAAATCTGAAATGATAAATTCCTCTGAGTACTACAGTATAAAGTGACAAATACAAAGTAAACACATTACAAATTATGACAAACATGCATCTAATGTATCCTAAAGCATATAGTATAAGATGTGTAAGATCACTAGATATGTCAAAATGATATAAGGTTTTATGCTTGTTCTATAACATTATAAAGTGCATTTAATAATATCTACAAACTTATGTGCCAAATTTGAAAGTCTAGGGAAAATACACAAATCAGAAGTGTAAATTGAAAAACATCTGGAAAACAAGAGATTTAAATGCATAATAAGTTCCAATAAAACTAGTAAAATGCTATTGCAACTGCATTAACTATCAGCACATTCTATAGTTACAGTGAAGATTAAGAAGTTTTTCATTTCTTTTGTCAAATACTACTGTAAAACAAGATGTGGTTTGTGAAACATAATGCTCCCCAGGGGCAACAAATTCTTGATGAGAACATCTTTTAAACATAGATCAAAGCTGACAGTCAAGGTCATAAGGTCATACATCGTTATCCATGGAAAATTCTCAACACATAGAACATACATCAAATAAAAAAAAACCCCTACCTCCTACGGTTCAAACTGTATGGATATCAAAACATTTTTCTAAATGTGGGTCAAATGTGAAGGTCCAGGTAACAGAGGAAATTATGGTATGAATTCAAAGGCTTCACCTCAAAAGATACAGGTAAGAAATTTCAAAGCATTTCTCCTATGATTCAAATGTCATGGCTACAGCAAGCATGTGGATCAAATATGAAGGTAAGGTCACACAGTCAAAAATTATGGTATCAATAGAAAGGTTACATCAGAAGGAACACATGTGAAATATCAGAGCCTTAATTTCCAAGGTTGAAGAGCTACAGCAAAAGATTAAATATTTCAAATGTATCTCAAATGTGAAGGTCAAAGTTACAAGGTCATAAATTATGGTACCAATGGAAGGGTTTTGCAACAAAAAAACAAAAATAAGGTGTCATACAAAAAAGATCTAAATATCTAATATTAATTGTGGTAAACATAGATTACCTTTGATATCAGTACAATAATTCTAATTTCTTCTTCAATTGTTTGTAGGTTAATTGATCTTCTTTAGCATCCATCATTTCCCATGTGATCCCTCCTCCTTTCATGAATACACTGACCATAATTGTATTAAATATTGAGAAGATGTGAAAATTCCTGTTCAATAAGCACATCTTCATAATGTGATCTTTCTTTGTACCAAGTTTCATCAAAATTCACCAAAGGTTTTAGGTGTAGCGAAGACATGGTATTTTGCAAAGAAATATCCAAGTCCAAGGGTCGTAATTCCCGTAATTTTTCTGGATAGCATTTCGCTTCCAATATGCATATCTTCAAATGATGTTCTTTCAGTGTATTAAGTTTCATCAAAATCACCCAAAGGGTTCAGCAGGAGTTGCAGAGACAAGATAGATTGGACAGACGGATGACAGTGGCATAGCATATTATTCCCTCTTTTTACACAGTCGTATAAAAATTTCAAGTAAAACAGCACTGACTGGTATGGTCAAAAAGTTATGTCAAATGTCAAAGTTGTCCGCAGACATTATCTATCCTGGAGTATAAAAATGTACTTAAAGTATCTTTCATCATTTTTCTGAAATTCATGATTACTAATGGGCTTAATTCAATCTTCAAGCTTTAAGATTTTACAGCTGTCATAATAATCATCATGAGCCAATGAAATTGCTTGGTATAAGTTTGTTACTATAAACAATGTCCTGGAACAAAAAGGAAGTAAAGAACAAATTAGTCAATAATTTACATCAACTAAAAAATCAAATCTTGAAGGTTACAAGAGACACTTAAAGCATTGAGATCAGCATGGTGTTTCCAGATACCTCCGAGGATTTCTATTTTTTCTGTTCTTTCATGAGGAGTTATTATAGTGGTTTTACGAACAAGACGCCATGTTATGCCATCATCAGTCTCTCTAAAAGTCTCCTGTATCATTGTTTCCTCTTGTTCTTCCTCCTCCTCCTCCTCATTCAAGTCTTCCTGAACAGCATGTTCAAGTTTAGATTTCAAGTCCTTTCTCACATCTTTTTTAATGCAGCACAGAATACAAGAAACTCAATCAATACCTTTTTCTCGACTCATACCCCAATATCCACTGAACATTCACCAATGTAATTATTTGTAATAAATGATCAGTAATAAGTGATTTGTAGATATAGCCATGAAAATGAATATGAAACTTATGCACTATGCTTTGTATGATACAAACACTGGCTCTACAATAAAATATATAAATAGGTTTTTACTACATAGAACATGCTATACTAAATAATACATGTAATTATTTGTTAAAATCTTATTTTACTCATCATGATGTTTTCTAATGAATGCAGCATAGTACCATTACATCCAGCAAAAATACAATGACTGAAGCCTACATTGTTGGATATACATGTGCGGTCAAAAATACACAAGATATATTATATAAAGAAAGGCAGTATACATGTATACTATTATTAAGAGGTGTTGCAATCATTTTTGCTATTCATTACAACTATGCTTATACCTAATAATTGAAAAATAGTGTTTGATGCCTTGTTGGCCTAAAATCCCATGTTAAGCAATTTTTAATTCCTAACAGTACCATATGTAAACCAGTGCATCATTACTGTATAACAGAATAACTTACAAATGTTGCAGTATAAAATATGTCTCTTTTCAAATAAAAAAAAATTATATAGATGATAAACCAAAGCCTGCAAGTATTTTTTTCTGATAAATTATGTTACATTTATACTATATAGTTTATTGATCCAAACTTGAAATGGGGTGTGTAATTCTTCGTTAGTCAAACTGTTAAACATTAGTTGAGTTTTAGGAAAAGAATAAAGAAAGGAATGTGATATATGTGACACAGCAAAACATGGATATAACTTAGCATTACTACAATATCATAGACACACTGCTATGTCATTAGTCACACCTATAATATAGATTAGCGATTTATACCTGCCGAAAGTTCTTGTTCTTCAGGGCTAGGTGGGGGTGTTTTTGTACCTTCATCATCTGGAAACATTTAAATTACCCATCGTTTTATTTTCCAGAGAGATAAAATTATATGTTTTCACATTGCCAGAAAACTTATAATACAAATGTAGAAATTTTCAAGGAAACTGAAAGTGTCCTGTAAACAGTAAGCAGTAAATTCTGGTACAGAAATGAACTTTATAAAAGGGATCCATGATTCTTAACACATATTCAGAAAAGAAATTCTTCTTTAACAAGTCAGTACAAGGCAATTACAAAGTTTATTGTCCTATACATCTCTACAGAGTGGGTATAGCTCAATCAGTCGTGTGCTTGATCTAGAGGTCCCTCATCCCAACTGGTGACCCTCTAAGTATCCCGTCTTTCAGATAAGACATTAAAAAGTCAAGTTTCATGTCACAATAGATGTGGAAGATGCCTCATTGCTTTGGGTGAGTCCACAGCATAGATCTAACTATATGTGCATTTCATCAAGCCAATACTGTCACCATATAACTGTGATGTAGCACAAGAATCGATCTAAAATCGAATATGCAACCCTACCAAAGTATAACAATTAAAAAGAACCATGAAATCAATTTCATCTTAAACAGTGAAATACCAATGTCTATCCAAGAAGTCTGCCCAATGAAAAAATGGATAACACATCACTTGAGCTTAAATACTACCAACCAACTGAGCTGAACGCAAAACTGTTACATTATATGCATGATATCTCAAAAACAACTAAGCCTAGTGGCGTGAAAAAAACCATGTGCAATCCAAAGCTTTAGGTGGATCTCGTACTCTCACTGGACACATGCAAAGCCAACAGATTTCAGTTTTTCACTGACATCATTAAAGTGATTGAACCTGTTCTATTCAATGTAAGTGGTATCAATAGAATATGGACAGGAAATTCTTCACTGAAATCTGATAGGTGATCGAATCACATGGTAGCAAACCAACAATCATACATTGCTTACTTTACTGAAATGCATTATTATTATTATTATTATATACACACATATATATACACATATATACTTTCATAATTTACATTTTACTAAGCAGTAGAAAATACAACATTTCATAAAATTTGGAAGAGAAAGCCTTTAAAACTGCTGTGTAAATGAAATAATTAGTACTTTGTTTTCTTTGTGTGAAATACAATCTCTATTGCCTTTCACAGGCTAAACTGCAATTTAAATAAAATATCAGATAGATAGAAATTCCATTCAAAAAACTCCCTTAAAGATGAACTGGAGAGAAGGAAAAGTAAAAGTACTGGGTAGTTCAATCATGACAGAATAAGAAGAAAATTTCAAAATGATATCAAATTAATAACTGTGACTTGCCACAACATCAAGACTTGACATTAGCTTAAATACCAAGTAAGGATTCAGTGAATAAAAATGTATTAAGAAAATGAAAAGCAATTGAAACTTCTACATTGTAGCAAATAACTAAAGAAATAGTGCAACAAGAACACTTCAGCAATATGTAAATTATAAATACAGGATTGATATAGTTGATATGTTTTTCCATGCTGTCCAAATCAAGAATGACAAGGTCAAAGATTTTCAAAGATCTGAAACCAAATACAGAAGGACCCATGCCATAGTTAGCTGTATGACTGTTAGATTCCCGATACACGATACCAAACATGGAAGATACAACATACAGAATGTTAGTAACCATGCTTGCTACCTTCTGTTTCAGCAGCTGAGGCAGGAGGAGCTGATTTCTGCCCTAGCTCTTCCACTTTTGCTATAATATCATCAGACGAAGGTCTGCTGTGTTTATCATGAGCTATTTCATCCTCATTTATTGACTGCCTATCTTCCATATCTGAATAAAATCGGTGCACAATGAAACTTCCAATCAAGTTTTTGCCTTAAGGAATTTCAATATCTCACTTATCTTTACATTTATATTTAATTGGCAATACACCATGTTACATTTTTGCTTGAATACAATCTTTAAAGTAAAATTTTAAACTGGAAATAAATGAAAAGCCTTGAAATCTTAAGAAAAATTAAAACTCAAATCTCAAATATTTCTCTAAAATGGTTTATACAGGAAAGCAAATTAGACATTAATGAGTGCATATTCTTTGACACAAAAGACTTGTGAAAACAATGATGGATGATGTTTGAAATGAAAAGAAATGGGAGAAAAATGATAAAGATTGCCAGTTTTGAAAAATATTTTCAAGACTTCAATGTTTGAGAAAGAAAACCCATTTACAAATTATGATACAAAATGAATGATTTTAATAAAGAACAGAATTGTGCAAGCACTCTATATAAATAGAAACAGTTTCAGAGTGATATAGAGTGTTAGCTATATACCAAATTCATGAAACATATGATTATCAAAGATAAAATATGTAATCCTGTAAAAAGTTACACTCAAGAGAGAATGTAGCCTAATGTTTGATGAGGTTATCCACAACAAAACCAGTATGTCCATGCAGTTAAATGATGATGGTCTTACAAGCATGTCATGTACCTTCATAAGGTTTAGTTTTCTGTCTCTTTTCGGTTAATTCAGTATATCTATCAAGGTGACCAATAAGGTCATTAAAGTCTTCTGTGAGTTTTGCAGGCTTTTGCTCCTTTTTAGCCACAGGACGTCGTTCACTAAACTCAGCAAGAATAGCATCATCGGTGGTAGGTAATTGAGCAGTATCTATATCAAGAGTGCAAATATGGTAAAGTCTGCTAGCTAAGCAAAGCACTTAGCACTCACACTTGTGCTTGGTCTGATGAATTCAAAGCTTTTAAATCTATATCATCAGCATGTGATGATAGTTTAAAGTTAGACATGCTACTATATATGTAATTTATATTTATATTTCATATGTTATTTACTATACTTTGAACTTTCTGTATATAAAATTTGACAAACAATCAATCATACACAAGGTTTACAATATTAAAAGCAAATTCATGAATACATGTATTATGTACTATTAACAGAAAATGTATTCACCTTGAGAATTTATACATTCCAAGCTGTCACACTATCTTGAATATATATAAGTGACAACCATGCAGCCATAACAATACTGTTCCTTCTTTTCTATTTATTGACTTAAATGCTTATGGGAAGGTGTACCATCGCAAGGATTTTCGATTCATTGAAACAAAGCACAGATATTTAACTACAGCAAAAGAGTATCCAATACTGTGGTATATTTCTGCTAGCCATGAAACAAAAGCACCATACAGTTGAACTTCAATAAGTCAAATTCTTACCTAATATTAAAATCATTTCATGTCATTTGAACAGACATTATTATATGACTTAAAAATTACCTGTAAATACATCTACTTTTTATGTTTCTTTGCACTTGGATTTATTGAAGTTTAACCATATACCAAAAATTGTGTGTAAAGATTTCATTTAATCTAAAAAACAAAGCATTTTAATCCACAAATCATTCTTTATCATAACCATTTACCAACGCTCAAAGAAGGCATGAAAATTAAATAAAGATGTCAATATAAGCAACTGTCTTAATTTTTTATTTTATATTTGTTTTTATTTCATTATATTTTATTTTATTTTTTTTTTATTTTTTCATTTGAATTCTGTTTTCATTATAAATATGATAAAAAATGGTTTGTGGTAATTCTGTATTATGTATTATATATTAGTGTTTTATGATTTGTGTACCTTCTTCAGTTGCTTGGGGTGCATGCCCATCTTCACTGCCTGATCGAGATTCATCTGCTACAGATTCAGATTCCTGTAATCAATGATTTAAATTTTATTTTAGTTTTCATTGTTAAAATCTTCAACTTAAATTACAAATTATTATTTATGTTGAATGATAATGTCATTATAATTTTACAGTACTGTATCTTTGATTTGTTATGTAACTGTTTATACCACTTCAAAATTATTGCACTTTGCACACTCCAACAAATGCAATACTTTACAAATAATTTTTAATTTTTAAGTAAAAGTAAACAACAGGTCAAAACAGAGAATGTTACTTATACTGGTGTTGTAGCAGTTTCCAGACTAAGCAGTTTCCAGTCGTCTCAATATTTGAGTCATTTCCAACAACTATGTTTGCTTATTCGTAATTGTATGCTAAAGTTTACCTCTATTTTGAAGAAATAAATATAATTTCCACCTTACTTTCTGTTTCTGTACTGTGTTGTAGTTATTTCTCGCGCTGAGAAGGTGGCATCAGACTATCGGGAAGCAAATCTTTTAATAGTATTATATGGCAAGTCTTTGTAAAATTCATTAAAATTCCTGTGACTGCTGATTCACTATTTACCATGTATTCATGTATGTCTATTTAACAATGAAATTAACTTCCTGTACTAAGCCACAATACTGCATAAACCATCAAGACTGGCAACTGCTACAGTAAACAAAGAAAAGTGGTATCAAAATCTCCTGTGGAAAAGGAGCTCATTTGGACTAGAAGACACCAAATTTTTTAATATATTTTTTGTTTTTTACATTTTTCATCATCTTAATAGTCAATCACAATTTTTGTCAAATATCAAATATTTTCATAGCACAAAAAAATAGTTATCTGTCAAAAACCCCCAAAACATCCATATTAAAACTGCTATCGCACCAGCATTGTTGTTAGTAAGGTTGAATTAGATTCAAGGGATTTTCATTTAATTAAGCCCCTATTTAATGCTTACTATGAGAAATTCACTGATGTTGTAAGTTTACATTTAAATAATTACTTTTTTGACATTGGTAAATCCATCCATTTTTATTGACAATGCACATCTAAAGTTGGATCATGGCATGATAAAAACTTTAAAACCTTTCCTGGTTTTTTAAAATGAAGAGTTATATAATAGATAAGAAAGATAACTCCTACTTTAATCAATATTGAAAAAAAATATTACAAAATAAAATCCTATTAAGCAAAAATAATCAAGGGCTTTTTGGAAACACTGAAATGTTTACAACTACACACATTTTGTTAGTCTCCATTTCACTTACCTCGTCAAGATCTGAGAACTATTAAACATTTTAATGTTTTAGGAACATGCAAGACTTGTATAAAAAAAAATACAGAGCTCTTTTAATTTTGGGTAATCATGTATATTAAAAAAAAAACAACAAAATACGAACAAACAAACAACTGAAACACAAGATGAAATACTTTAGAAATGAATAGTACATGTTTTTAAGAAAATCATAACAACACAATGTTTTACCTTCACAATGTCTTGTTCATCAAACTGAACATCAAGAGACATATTTCGTTTCATGGAAGAGTCCTTCGAGGAAATTCCAACTTCTTCAGTAAATGTGTCAAAACCTTTTGATAAAGAGAGAGCTATTAACAATACCTAACAGCATGGATGCCTTAAAGACTTCAATTTAATTTTAGATCCTTGAATTTAACAAAGGTCTGTGTACCATGTTTTACAATAAAATGTCTTGCTGTTGCAAACTACGTGCAATGTTTAAATGCATTGCATTTTTCACCAATGGCAGCAACTAAATGACTAAATGTTATAAATTTCATACTTGATTAAGCTTAGAATTTAAAAGCATAAAGGAACTTTCTCCACTGCTTTGTATTCATGCCTACCAGATTGGTCCATGGCTACTCTGGCAGCTGCTGCCTCCATTTCATCTGTCTCTACAACACACTTTTTGACAACATCTTCTCTGTTGATGGAAATCAAAGCTCTCTCCAATGCAACACCTAAAAGAAAGTTTTGATTAATAACAACTAAAGTGTTTGAAGGAAACATTGTCTGCTACCAGTTTTTCAAAAGTTTGACTCCTACCAGACTGACAGCAGAAATAGTATTCCTATATGTTAGGCCATTTCATAGGCAATAAAAAAATATTTCAAATAACTAGATATCTATGTGATGGGAACTATCACAGCAGCCCTCCTTTTTCAATGGCCTCCTTCATACCCTTCAGCCATTCCTCACCTCTGATAAAGCAATTACTACGGTGAACTTGAGAATGGACATGATTTTTGGTCAATGTCAGTGGGAACCTTATTCATTAAATCATGTTTTTAAGCTAAGATTAAATTAATTCATAAATTACAAAAGGCCCTGATACAATTTCAAATCCAGCAACTATGGTGACTTTAAGGATGATCACTCATATATTACAGAGTACATGTATCAAAAATTTCAAATTTTCTGGTTTTTCATAAAGTAATTGAATTGTACATGGAATTGATGTAAAAAATATATGTAATTTCATTCGTTTGAACAGAGTGAATTAGATTGAAATTAATTTCTCCTGTTGTAGTAATAATGAATGAGTAATGCGGTTTCCCGCTCTTTTATGTTGGGTATTTATGTCATGGTCTAAGAATTTTCATTCATTCTACACGATAGCGCTCTACCATACATATCAGTTAAATGGATTCCGAGACCGAACAGAATTCTCGTGCGGACGTTTCTTTGAAGGATATATTAGAGGTCGTAAAATCTCAGGGTGAGTCTTTAAGGGCTTTGAACGTAAAATTGTCGGGTGAATTGTCGGAATTAAAAGAAGAAGTACATGGCTCAAGCCGAGTGATTAAAAAACTGAAGTCCGAGGTTCAGTATTCCTGGAAGTACGAGGGAAACAAGCTTCAGTTTTTGTTTAATACTGAACTTATTGAAGAACTCTCCCAGTTAAATTGGGCTATAGAACATTCTAAGTACGATTACGCTAAGGAAATTTCGACCACTGTGACTGAGAAACTGCGTAAGCGAAATAAATTAATAAAGATTGCGGACAGTTCCGAAGGAGGGTGGGAAACTGTTCGACAATATGAAAGTAATCCTGTGGCCAGTGACACGGACGATGAGAGTAAAATCAACAAGGCTGAGTCCAGGGCAGTCCGAAAACGTAAGAATAAGCGTAAAGGAAACGTTGATAAGAAGCATAGAAATGTTAATCGTGATGTGTCTTCTACTGTCATGTATTCCGATGTCAACCAGTCCTTTCGTGGGTCGCCCCAACCGTGGGGCAGTGCCGCATTTGCCAGTCAGTGTCAGCCCGCCTTTGGTTATGCAGGAAAGTTCAGTCAACCTCGTCAAGGATCATGCTACGCTTGTGGGTCCTTCCAGCATTGGAGGAACGAGTGTCCCTTCAACAACGCAAGGAAAGCAGCTCTCAAGTCAAAAACAGAATGAAATAAAAGATGAGTATAATTTGAACTTTGACCAAATTCTGACTGATGATTATTACGAATATGAGCAGGGTCAGGCTGAAATTATTGTAAAAGGTAGACTAAAAAAGTGCCTTTCATTTTGGGAGGCTATAGGCGCATATGATTATGTATTGGATACAATTAAGTATGGATATAAGATCCCTTTCTTTTCAACACCGCCTACTGCTCATCTTGCTAATAATAGATCTGCACTCAACCATGAATCGTTTGTTGTTCAGGCAATTAATGATCTCTTGTCGAAAGGGTTGATAGAAGAGTGTTCGAAAATTCCTTGCGTTGATGAATCCGCTCACTGTTTCAGTACAGAATAATGGAAAGAAAAGGCTCATTTTAGATTTAAGGCATGTTAACAAGCATCTGTGGAAATTAAAAATTAAATTTGAAGATATCAAAGTTGCAATGAGTTTTATAGAAAAGAATTTTTATTTTTTCAAATTTGACCTTCATTCGGCATATCATCACATCGATATTTTTGAACAGCATACTGATTTTTTAGGCTTTTCATGGAAATTTGGAAACGTTGACAGGTACTTTAGATTTACAGTTTTACCTTTTGGCTTAAGTTCTGCTTGTTACTTATTCACTAAACTTACTAGACCTTTAGTTAAGAAGTGGCGTGGAGAGGGCATGAAAGTGCTTATGTACCTAGATGATGGTCTTGGTACTCATTTAGATTTCGACAAGTGTCAAGATATGGCATTACGTTTAAAGCAAGATCTTATATGTAGTGGATTTGTTCCTAAGAACGAAAAGTCTTTATGGATACCAACGAAAACTTTGAATTCTCTAGGTTACTATATTGATACAGAGATTTCTATTATAAAGATACCTAATGATAGGTTGGTAAAGTTAGAACGCACTATTGCAGATTTAGATGATGCACTTAAAAGAAAACACAAGGTACATGTGAAAAAGGTGGCTAGTTTTGTTGGCCAGGTAGTATCAATTTTTATGTTTTAGGAAATGTTGTATACATTATGACTAAATATTTGAGCATTGATATTTTGACTGCTAAGTCATGGAATTGCTCTATTGAACTTAGTGATCTTAGCATAAAGCAATTAGATTTTTGGAAACAGAGTTTTAATGATACAAGTTTCAATCAGAGACAATTTATTGTAGATCAGGGTTGTCATACTGTAGTGTATAGTGATGCTAGTAGCACTGGCTATGCTGGATATGAAGTCAAGACCCCATGTAGTATAGCTCATGGTATGTGGTCTGAGGACGAGAAAGTGCTAAGCTCCACCTGGAGAGAACTGACTGCCGTTTTACGTGTTTTAATTTCAATTTCTAGATTTTTGAAAAATAAAAGTGTAAAATGGTTTACAGATAATCAGAGTGTTGCCTCTATTGTAAAAAAGGGAAGCATGAAGTTACATTTACAAAATATTGCTTTCAAGATTTTTCAGTTTTGTTTAATAAACAATGTATCTCTGCATGTTGAGTGGATACCACGAAGTGAAAACGAGATTGCAGATTATTACAGCAAAGTCGTTGATTTTGATGACGGTCAAAGAAAGGTAATTAACGAGAGCCGTGATTGGCTGATGTGGTGTAGGGAGAGAGGGACTACTATTTCAATGTATCAGGAGCTGTGATTGGATGAAATTATTTGATCTATGTATAAATAAAGATTGATTCTGCTGTAAAATCATGAATTTTTATCTCATTTCGCTAATGTAAAAATTTAATGCCCTAAAAAGGGGTGGTTGTTTACATTTGAATTTTGGCCAATTTTTGGGGGTATCCCCCTTCCAGCATGATTTTCTCGAAATTAAGGTGGATAACCTATGGTAAACTGTTAAAATTCTGATAGAGGAGGGTCTGACAAACATTTCGATATGTGGATTATATATAGCTAAAATGTAGGATGTTGTGTAAATCTTGCTGGAAGTTCGGTAATTTAACATGGGACCCTATGGGAAATGGAATTACTATGCTTTGACCTGACTGGGGTGTGTCTGTCGATATTTTTGAGTATTTAGACTTTATGTGGGGTCCACATGAAGTAGACTTTTTCGCAAGCGAAAATAATAAAAAGCTTAGTACATTTTACTCTAGATTTTGGACAGTCAGTTTGATCGGTGTTGATGCTTTTACAGTTGATTGGTTTGGGGTGAACGGTTGGTTTGTTCGCCCAGTTAACCTGATATCTAAGGTGTTAAGATATATGCATCAGTGCAGGGCATATGGAACTTTAATAGTTCCGTGTTGGAAATCGGCAAGTTTTTGGCCTATATTGATTGATGAAAATAAAGATTTTATTTCAGCTGTAATGAGTTGTATTGAATTGCCTACATCTAAAATGTGTTATGTTCCAGGTAGATATACGACGATATTTGGTCGGTACGATTTGCCTTTTAGAATGTTAGCACTGAAAAATGATTTCAGATATTATTGTTCATGTGCTTAATTTTCATTTTTGTATTTACATTTATTTATTCAGGCATTCCGGAAAGATGTATTAGATTTACCTGACACCTTAGCTGAGAAAATTGGGCTAGTTGCAAATTTAGTTATCGAAAGCAAATCTATATCCACGACAAAGAGTTATTACAACGCATTTATTCGTTGGAAAATGTGGGCGCGTTCCAATGGGTTGCCGGAATGCGATATTTTACCAGCTAAGGCTTTCCAGGTTGCGATATATCTAGCATCGTTGGTGGAAAAGTGCAAGTCTCCCAGTCCGGTTACGCAAGCATTCTATGGTATAAACTGGGCTCATCGCATCATATGTGTTCCGTCGCCTACAGAATCGTGTTTAGTGAAAAGTGTTTTTGAAGGAGCTAAACGACGTCTGGCTGTTCCGATTAACAAGAAAGAACCGATTACTTCGGATTTGTTGGAAAAGATGTTCAATAATCTATACATTGATGGAAATGCATATAATCAGCGTACCATCTGTGCATGTTTAATATCTTATGCTGGCTTTTTGAGAATTTCTGAATTATTATCTATAAGAAAATGTGATGTTGAAATCTTTAGTTCTTATATGAGAATTTTCATCGAGAAAAGTAAAACTGATATTTACAGGGATGGTAGTTGGGTTATAATAGCTAGGACGAATTCGAAACTTTGTCCAATTTTGAACCTTGAACGGTATTTTTCTTTTTGTAATTTCAGTTTGGAAGATTATTTATTTCAAAATTTTACATAAACGTCTGAGGGATTTGTTTTACGTAAAGTTAATAAACCTTTTTTGTATGGAAGGATGAGGGAATTATTTATAGATGCGTTTTCTCCTTTGGTGGAAAACATTCGTAATTATGGTTTACATAGTTTACGTTCTGGAGGAGCAAGTTCTGCAGCCAATTTTGGAGTTCCGGATAGTCTGTTTAAACGTCATGGAAGATGGCGTTCAGAAAATGCTAAAGATGGCTATATTAAAGATTCTTTACATGATATGTTGCAGGTTACCAAAAATTTAGGTCTTTGAAATTACTGTTTTTATTTTCTTTCTAGATTCTATTTCCCGTTCTTTGTTTTCTACACATGAGCGTTATCGCGTGCATCCTATTTAATATTGTAGTTTTCATTTTAGATGTTTTAGTTTTCAATATTATGTTGGGTTCAGGAGAAATGTAATTTCATTCGTTTGAACAGAGTGAATTAGATTGAAATTAATTTCTCCTGTTGTAGTAATATTGAATGAGTAATGCGGTTTCCCGCTCTTTTATGTAGGGTATTTAAGTCATGGTCTAAGAATTTTCATTCATTCTATATCATAGCGCTCTAACATACATATCAGTTAAATTTTTTGGATTTTTAACGAAAGTAAAATAATGTTAATGTGTTTTTAAATAGGTTCAGTAAATAAGTACATTATTGTTATTAAATTTTGGGAGATTTGCACTTTTATATTAACCAATGTTATGCTTATGTTGATTATAGATTACATCAGTTACAGTATACAAGTACTTTAATTTTAGACATGAATATTGTATATATACTAGAAACAGACTAAGTGAGTTAGAGACAGTTGAAGTGTTCACTTTATAGACTGTTATGTGATGTGTGTTGAGATTATGGTTTATATATATAATCTGTCAAGTTTATGGAAGATAATTATGAGACAGAATGTTGTAAAGCAATTATAATTGAAGAAATTGTTATTGAAATATTTTAGAAATAAATTCGCACGGGTACACATGAGCGTTATCGCGTGCATCCTATTTAATATTGTAGTTTTCATTTTAGATGTTTTAGTTTTCAATATTATGTTGGGTTCAGGAGAATTAAGGGTTAGTGTAAATTTCTTAAAGTTGTGTTGAAAAATAGAACAAGGAATTATTTGCTCCTATGTTTAGAAAAATTTTAATATTTTCCAGTCAGTTTTATTATTTGTGATCAAAGATGATAATTTGACCAGAAAAAGTAATGAAATCTGAAAAAAAAACATACTTATATCAATGTACTATAGAAAATTATCAAGGATTAAAATTTATTCTAAATGAGGAGCGAGTAAAATTTATTCAATTACAAATTCAGTAAACTTTGCACTTTTTAATAAAAAACAATTACCATAAAGGAGAATAAACATTTTAAAACTTTACACTTAACACCAAGCTGGGTTGTTACTCTTTCACTTGATGCATAAAAAAAGTTAGTGTTGATATAAGAGAGAGACAAAATTCCAAAAAGGAGCTGTCATCCAAAGATTTTTCCAATATTCTCAGTCCTCGAAAGAATCAGGATTCAACCACTTTTGACTATAATTAATTCAAATCTATTAAAATGAGCTCGCACCCTATATTTCAATGAAGCAATCATTTGGGTTTTATTATGTAATGATTCAGAACTAACATTCAGATTCACATTTGAATTTTACAAGACAAATGAATCTCATGTTTGAATAAATTAGAACAAATATATTCCTTTATTTGATTATATTCTATCTGTAGCTTGTAGGTAACGGAATACACCCCTGGGTTCATGTTATATCACAATACTTGTAACCATGATGTAATAAAAAAATCTTATTCATGAAACATCACAAGCGTTTTTTTCTGCCTGCATCGCTTGCAATGTGCAAAAATCATGAGTTATTGTCATTAAAAATACAAACATGACTGGTTCAAGGTAATAACTCATTCCAGGGGTATGGTCAGTATCTGTTCAGAGTCTGATACATATCTATTCATAAACAGCAGAAATATAGACTCTGTCAATATTTCAAACCAACTTACTACTGTGATCTGAAGAATAATCATGACCTAAGTTCAAGATCAAGACACACCCTTGAGTCATGGTGAGTTAATGTATGAAGTTTGATCAGCATCCATTCAAGACTAGCAGAAATATATCCCTAACACACTTTCAAACTCAATTAATACTATGACTTTGAGAATACAGACATGGCCTTGAGCCATTATCATGACACACCACTGAGTAATGAGTTTGATCAACATTCATCTGTAAATAGCAGAGATACAGCCCAGACATACAAAAGTATCACTATAAGATGCCCATCTAAGGTGAGGCCCTCATTTTTCATTGATATTATTGATATGATCGCCAAATTACAATAGCACTGGAGTACTCATTAAGAAATCCTTATATGTAACAGAGTAAAACAAAAAAATCAAGAAATTTTGTCAACGTCACATTGAGCAGTAAAAGTTAATAAATTTTACATTTGTCAGTAAAATGACTGCATATAACCCTATATGTTTATCTCATAGTTTCTTAATAAGCCAAAAACAGAGCCAAGAAATAATGTCAAGGTCAAATAATAGCTCAAGATCACCAAACTTAAACAAGATACATCATTTTCTTCATAAAGTGTCAATGTATGTAGTTTTAACAAACTATCTCTAATACTTTACATGAAACTTGTCTAAATGCAAAAATTGTATTCAACAACAGATGAGCAGAAAAATAAACATGTTCAATTCTACTTGACAATGGAAGGAGAAACATTTGATGAAGTTGAATAAAATAAAAAAAAATAATTAATATTCAAACAAACAAAATCATTATACTGACCTGTGGCCTGATCTCCATTTTTATTTTTCCACAGTGTAAGCATGGCAAGAGCTTGGTCATTGACTGTTTTGTAATCTGAGTTTATTTGGTTAATCTCTTGGTTGGATATATCTAACTGTGTGGCTAGAATTACCCAATCACCCTTTAGAGTATCAGCTGCATCAAGAAGGTTCACTTTGGTTCTATTATCAAGGCCCTCTACAACTGAAATTCAAAACAAGAAGCTATGTAATTACAAGGGAACATGAGATTTCTTTTGCATTATTCCTCTTTACTAGTGTTTCATGACTAAACAAGAGGCCCAAGTGGGCCTATATCGCTCACCTGAGTACCTAGATGATCAGTCATGCATGAAGGAAGAATTCATTTATTTTTGCATTACTGTGACTAAGTCAACACAAATGTTGAAAATATGTCAAATTTTATTTCAGACCATAATAAAAAACAACACTTTTTTGCACATCCATTCAGGTGATTTTGATATTAAGCATTTCCTTTGTCTCTGCAAGATGTGATTCAGGACAACAAGTTAGTCATTTTCTTTAGGTGGGGATTTTGTTGTCTGATTTCAAGTCTAGGTCATGAACAACAATTGTTTCAAATATTGTCCAGATCTAACTTAAAATTGTCTAATTTCATATGTTGAGTGTTGAAAAACATCTAAAAGCTTATTTAGATGTGTAAAGAAATCAAAAAACATGTTTGACCACAGCTGGATTTGAACCGCTACTCTCCATATTTCAATTACCAAGTGGTATATGTACTTTTGTCAGACCTACTTTTTAGACATGGTGGCATTATCTGTTAACCAATTTTGATGAAATTTACAAAATTGATAGAGGACCTATAGTACTTCATGTATTCCATGCTTCATTAAAATCTTTCATGTGGTATAACAGCAGAAGTTAAAAATGTGAAGAATTGTTCCTATACACCCTCATTTGAAAGTCTTAAACAATTCATAGAAAATCCAAAAATTGAGATATTGACAAAATTCTTTCAAAGTAACATTCCTTACCATAATTATAATCACAATAGTCCATAAGAAATCATCATTATCAATTAACTAGGAAATATGACACTTTTCTGCATTGAAATCACCAAGTCCAAACAAATGTCCAAAAAAAAAAATCTAAAATTTGATTTTGGAAGGGAACCAAAATGACAAGACTTCTTCATTCATCCCTCTAGATCATTTCTATGCATTCTAAGTGACTTATTTCTACCAAGATTTATTAAAATCCTTTGAACAGTTTTGCAGAAAAAGTTGAAAATGTGAGAAAATGGCCAACACCCCCCCCCCCTTTTTTTTTTTTATTTTTGGAAGTCTTAAAAAATTCATCAAAAATCCAAAAATTGAGATATTGAACAAATTCTTTTTGAACAATAATATTCCTTACCACAATTATGATCAAAATAGTCATTAAGAAATCACCAATATCAATAAACCAAAAAACATGACACTTTTCTGCATTGAAATTACTAAGTCCAGAAACACGTCAAAAAAGCGTAAATTCTATTTGACAGATCTTAACCCCGAACACAATTTTTGATAACCCATCTTTATAGATTGTTGAAATGCAATTAGTTTCCCCATTTATGTACTGGTTCTGGATAAGAAGATGTTCGAAGAAGAGTACCGTTTTGTGCACTTTTGACCCTGCCCTGGATCCACCCCTGAGGTAATCTGGATCCATCCCTGAGGGAATCTGGATCCCAAACACAATTTTAGTAGGGGACCTTGAGTACATCATTTATACAAAGTTTGATCCAAATCTGAAATGTAGTTCCAGAGAAAAAGTCGAAAATGTGAAAAAGTTAATGACGGACGGACGACAACAACGACGACGGACGGCGCACTATGACTATAGCTCACTTGAGCCTTTGGCTCAGATGAGCTAAAAATGAACAGTCCAATAATTACATAATTAATTTACATAATATCTGATGTTTATCTTTTTACCTGTTTCTCAATGCTTTTAAATCCTCCTTTGACAATGTCAATTCAAATACAACACTAATTTCCTAAGCAGTCTAGATAATGTCTAAAACTGAACTCTCTTCAAAATTACCTACAAGAGCCTTTAAAGATTCCTTCTGTTTTCTAAGAAGACATATGTCCTCAGTAACACTCACAATACCAATCAATACAGGTAACTCTTACAGACAACATATCAGTTATCATATGTCTTCTAAGTTTGCTGGTTAACTCTTACAGACAACATATCAGTTATCATATGTCTTCTAAGTTTGCTGGTTAACTCTCACAGACAACATATCACAGTTATCATATGTCTTCTAAGTTTGCTGGTTTACTCTTACAGACGATATATCACAGTTTTCATATGTCTTCTAAGTTTGCTGGTTAACTCTTACAGACAACATATCACAGTTATCATATGTCTTCTAAGTTTGCTGGTTAACTCTTACAGACAACATATCAGTTATCATACGTCTTCTAAGTTTGCTGGTTAACTCTTCTAAGTTTGCTGGTTAACTCTTACAGACAACATATCACAGTTATCAAATGTCTTCTAAGTTTGCTGGTTAACTCTTACAGACAACATATCACAGTTATCATATGTCTTCTAAGTTTGCTGGTTAACTCTTACAGACGACATATCACGGTTATCATATGTCTTCTAAGTTTGCTGGTTAACTCTTACAGACGACATATCACGGTTATCATGTGTCTTCTAAGTTTGCTGGTTAACTCTTACAGACGACATATCACAGTTATCATATGTCTTCTAAGTTTGCTGGTTAACTCTTACAGACAACATATCACAGTTATCATATGTCTTCTAAGTTTGCTGGTTAACTCTTACAGACAACATATCACAGTTATCATATGTCTTCTAAGTTTGCTGGTTAACTCTTACAGACAACATATCCCAGTTATCATATGTCTTCTAAGTTTGCTGGTTAACTCTTACAGACGACATATCACAGTTATCATATGTCTTCTAAGTTTGCTGGTTAACTCTTACAGACGACATATCACAGTTATCATATGTCTTCTAAGTTTGCTGGTTAACTCTTACAGACGACATATCACAGTTATCATATGTCTTCTAAGTTTGCTGGTTAACTCTTACAGACGACATATCACAATTATCATGTGTCTTCTAAGTTTGCTGGTTAACTCTTACAGATGACATATCACAATTATCATGTGTCTTCTAAGTTTGCTGGTTAACTCTTACAGACAACATATCACAATTATCATATGTCTTCTACGTTTGCTGGTTAACTCTTACAGACAACATATCACAGTTATCATATGTCTTCTACGTTTGCTGGTTAACTCTTACAGACAACATATCACAGTTATCATATGTCTTCTAAGTTTGCTGGTTAACTCTTACAGACAACATATCAGTTATCATATGTCTTCTAAGTTTGCTGGTTAACTCTTACAGACAACATATCACAGTTATCATATGTCTTCTAAGTTTGCTGGTTAACTCTTACAGACAACATATCACAGTTATCATATGTCTTCTACGTTTGCTGGTTAACTCTTACAGACAACATATCATAGTTATCATATGTCTTCTAAGTTTGCTGATTAACTCTTACAGACAACATATCACAGTTATCATATGTCTTCTACGTTTGCTGGTTAACTCTTACAGACAACATATCACAGTTATCATATGTCTTCTACGTTTGCTGGTTAACTCTTACAGACAACATATCACGGTTATCATGTGTCTTCTAAGTTTGCTGGTTAACTCTTACAGATGACATATCAGTTATCATATGTCTTCTAAGTTTGCTGGTTAACTCTTACAGACAACATATCACAGTTATCATATGTCTTCTAAGTTTGCTGGTTAACTCTTACAGACAACATATCACAGTTATCATATGTCTTCTAAATTTGCTGGTTAACTCTTACAGACAACATATCACAATTATCATATGTCTTCTAAGTTTGCTGGTTAACTCTTACAGACAACATATCACAATTATCATATGTCTTCTAAGTTTGCTGGTTAACTCTTACAGACAACATATAAGTTATCATATGTCTTCTAAGTTTGCTGGTTAACTCTTACAGACGACATATCACAGTTATCATATGTCTTCTAAGTTTGCTGGTTAACTCTTACAGACAACATATCAGTTATCATACGTCTTCTAAGTTTGCTGGTTAACTCTTCTAAGTTTGCTGGTTAACTCTTACAGACAACATATCACAGTTATCAAATGTCTTCTAAGTTTGCTGGTTAACTCTTACAGACAACATATCACAGTTATCATATGTCTTCTAAGTTTGCTGGTTAACTCTTACAGACGACATATCACGGTTATCATATGTCTTCTAAGTTTGCTGGTTAACTCTTACAGACGACATATCACGGTTATCATGTGTCTTCTAAGTTTGCTGGTTAACTCTTACAGACGACATATCAGTTATCATATGTCTTCTAAGTTTGCTGGTTAACTCTTACAGACAACATATCACAGTTATCATATGTCTTCTAAGTTTGCTGGTTAACTCTTACAGACAACATATCACAGTTATCATATGTCTTCTACGTTTGCTGGTTAACTCTTACAGACAACATATCACAGTTATCATATGTCTTCTACGTTTGCTGGTTAACTCTTACAGACAACATATCACAGTTATCATATGTCTTCTAAGTTTGCTGGTTAACTCTTACAGACGACATATCACAGTTATCATATGTCTTCTAAGTTTGCTGGTTAACTCTTACAGACGACATATCACAGTTATCATATGTCTTCTAAGTTTGCTGGTTAACTCTTACAGACGACATATCACAGTTATCATATGTCTTCTAAGTTTGCTGGTTAACTCTTACAGACGACATATCACAATTACCATGTGTCTTCTAAGTTTGCTGGTTAACTCTTACAGATGACATATCACAATCATCATGTGTCTTCTAAGTTTGCTGGTTAACTCTTACAGACGACATATCACAATTATCATATGTCTTCTAAGTTTGCTGGTTAACTCTTACAGACAACATATCACAATTATCATATGTCTTCTACGTTTGCTGGTTAACTCTTACAGACAACATATCACAGTTATCATATGTCTTCTAAGTTTGCTGGTTAACTCTTACAGACAACATATCACAATTATCATATGTCTTCTAAGTTTGCTGGTTAACTCTTACAGACAACATATCACAGTTATCATGTGTCTTCTACGTTTGCTGGTTAACTCTTACAGACAACATATCACAGTTATCATATGTCTTCTACGTTTGCTGGTTAACTCTTACAGACAACATATCACAGTTATCATGTGTCTTCTACGTTTGCTGGTTAACTCTTACAGACAACATATCACAGTTATCATATGTCTTCTAAGTTTGCTGGTTAACTCTTACAGACAACATATCACAGTTATCATATGTCTTCTAAGTTTGCTGGTTAACTCTTACAGACAACATATCAGTTATCATATGTCTTCTAAGTTTGCTGGTTAACTCTTACAGACAACATATCACAGTTATCATATGTCTTCTAAGTTTGCTGGTTAACTCTTACAGACAACATATCACAGTTATCATATGTCTTCTACGTTTGCTGGTTAACTCTTACAGACAACATATCATAGTTATCATATGTCTTCTACGTTTGCTGGTTTACTCTTACAGACAACATATCACAGTTATCATATGTCTTCTACGTTTGCTGGTTAACTCTTACAGACAACATATCACGGTTATCATGTGTCTTCTAAGTTTGCTGGTTAACTCTTACAGACAACATATCACAGTTATCATATGTCTTCTACGTTTGCTGGTTAACTCTTACAGACAACATATCACAGTTATAATATGTCTTCTACGTTTGCTGGTTAACTCTTACAGATGACATATCAGTTATCATATGTCTTCTAAGTTTGCTGGTTAACTCTTACAGACGACATATCACAGTTATCATATGTCTTCTAAGTTTGCTGGTTTTAACTTTTGAATAACATAACATACCTTGCAGATTAAGCGAAAAGTGAAGAAAAGCGTACACTGAAAGTTCCTGACATATTATTTTACTTTGACTTGATAGCATACCTATGCCTTGTTCTCTAAGCTGTGAAGTTCGTTTCCTTAGTTCTATAGCTTTCTCTCCATCTAGTTCCATAGATGATGACTGTAATAAAGTTATAGGAAACATATTTTCAATATAATGTATCTGTCTTGTACATTCTTTCTGAACATAACTCACTTTTTTTTGACCGTGCAAAGTATAGATAATATAATTCAGATAAATACTTACATATGGGTAAAGAATCCTACATATCATAAAGTTTACTTGTGACGACATTCTTGTTCTCATAAATACTGTACACAAAACGTTGTTGACATTTGAAATATCAAAGATTGACCAACTTACTGTAGACATATCTGGCAGCGCAATGTTGAGATTACATATGGGTGTTTGAGGAACTTCCCCACGTGCTACCTTTGGTTCCTTCATAAATGCAACCCTAGCAGCAGGATCTTGATCCATGTCTCGAATCTTAACAAGGCAGGGAAGTCGGTTTTCTCGAAAAGATTTGAAACTGATGTAGAGTTGATCTCCTGATTTTGTTATGGGTATCAAGTTTCCAGCCATTTCCACAAACTGAGGACGTCCTTCCATCACCTACAGTATTGAGAAGACAAGGGTGAGACAGTCTGAATTATGTACATGTACATACTACTGGAAAGAACTGTCAATGTGTCGTAAGGAATTGAGCTAGGACATAAAAACATTGTGTGATCTGTGATAAGCATTGTCAATTTCAGAATTCAGAATCTGGAATCAACATGATAAAAAAGATATAATTTTCTACCTCTACATCCCGACTTCTTGCCACCTCGACGAAATGTTCCTGCTTTTCTAGGGTCTTATCAATCTTGTCATCAGTCATACAGAACATTCGTAGCTTTCCTTCTTCTTCCCCAGACCTCTTGGCAAAGACAACAAACCTTGCCATATATGGTACAACAATGGCTTCTCGATAAAGTTCAGTAGCAAAACGAGTGGCATCAGAAACATTCTGGCAATCCATCAACCAAAATCTACACAAAGGTGTAAAATAAAAAGATAATACATACTGCTATACAAATTTTTTCTTTTCCTTCATGTTATTGTTTTAAAATTTTCAAAAATGAGAATATCCATAACTGGTGTATAATTATTTGTAATTGCTTTAATTGACATTTATTGTCTTGAACAGTAGTTTTCATTTAAAATACCTCACTATGGACAACAAGAAATTTTAAATGTATCAACACAGTCTATGATATGAATACCAACTTGAGATTTAAATATGATACTGAATAATATAGACACAACTTGTGGAGCAAGAAATATCTAAGCAAATTTTCATAGGTTAGTGTGTATAAAAGCTGCTAAATAATGAATATAAACAAATAACCAGTTTCTTTTTTTATTTTATGAAAATTTAAACAACTCAAGAAAATGCCAAACCTTCCTGAAACCATGGTGGTGAAGGACACACAGTCTGATGTAAACTTCAAGTCAGTCTGCTCTGTTAAATCATCCCATACTGCTGGTTCTGTCCCTTCTACAAATAGTCAAGATATAAACATATCAATGCTAGATGTTATAATCAGAAGCAGTTAATCAAAAATAATATGATAATTTATAATTAAACAGTTATGCATCATAAATGTGAGGTTTTTATTTTGTTTTCATGAAACTCAACACATTCCAAGTGCTGTTTAACATTTAACATTCAAACACAGCAATTATGACATTTCCAGCCAAGTGTATGTGGTAAACCCTGTGTGCTGGCATGCAGGCTAGGCTGTGAGAACAATAAGACTTGATGCCACTCATCCACTCTTTCTTTCAATACAACCCAATTCATACATTCTCTTAATGGTTATCAAAACAGTTTTAACATCTAAATGTTGCATTTAAATGTATGATTGATTTTCACTCTCTTTATATCATTTTTGATACTTTAAATTTTTTATCACCTACCTTAATAATTATAGATGCTTTTACACAAGTTCTTTTTCTATTCATGTATCTTAAACACCATATTGTTTTACTCACCTTTTCACATACATGTGTTTCTAAACAAGTGAAACTTGTTAGAGAATCACTACTGGTTGGTAAAGGAGAAGAACATGCATAGGTGAAGTGTATGAATTGTTCACAACTTCTGATGGAATTCAGAACCACATATGAAAACTTTTTTAACAAAAGCAAAACTACAATTCTGTGAATGTCTATAAAATATGTACTAAACTATGTACACAGAAATCAATATTAATTGCTAAAACTTTATTTGAAATTATTTTGAATGGGGTAAGCTTATCCAAAAATGTTTATTTTTCACTCTTAATTTTCTTTTTCACTCTTTAATCATGAACAGACAATGTTTTAATACTGAATATGCAATGCCTCTAAACAGTGATAATTCGTGACTTTTAGTACTGTAATGAAGACAGAGATGAGAAATACTATGTAAAGGGTAACTCTCAGAAAAGAGGGAAAAGAAACAGGGTGAATTTTGTGTTTGTTTGGATAATTGGATAAAATCCAAATCATTCTCTTTGGACAAAGAAGTTCATATCTAGAAAACACCTGCTATCTTAATTAATCTTATATCAGAAACAAATTAGCCTTGAAAATATTTTCAGTTTGACTCTCAACTTATTGGTATTTGATAAGTTATTAAAACTACAGACAAATTCTCAATGGCATAAAACCAAAAGCAGGTGCTCCCTGAATTGAAATCATAGCTCAACAGAAAGATAATTATCAAGCCAACTAAGTGAGAATTTTCTTTACCTCGGCTGAGATAATTGTTGGAGCCTAGGATCGTCGTAAGCATAAAGAGAAAGAATTGATAGATAAAGCGTAGAACTGATAGAAATTCAATTCAAAAGCTGATTACGTCCATGTAATCACAGAAATTATGCAATATTTGCAAGTGATTTTATTCATCTTTCAATTTGCGTGTTTCGTGTGCTCCAAGCATCGCTCTTCATTTCATCATATACAAATGCTAACAATTTTGCATAATCATGCAAAGCCATATATAAATTGCAGGAAACAACAGAAAAATGTTCCATATGATGACATTAAAGCCTCTGCCGAATCATTTAGGTTAAATAAACCAGTATTCTAATGCATCCTTATTGTAACCTGCGATCTCATTGGCTAACTGATTTTAAAATCACAAGGGGGTTTATGTTTCGCTGTAGTTTTGTACATGAAGTCATGGCAATCTTGAATATTTACCGGTATACAGTTACATATACTTATCATTGGCGTCAAATGCATTAAAATAGGGTTATCACATATATGTTTTACAAACACTGACTGGGTATCTGTGAATCCCCTGTCATAACTTTTCAACACCTAATTTCTGACAGGTGATGCACTGATACCCTGTTAGTTTTTGTAAAGCAAACACATTGTAACCCCTAAATACTTGTAAATCATTGTAGGTGAATCTTCAAATCCAAACAAGGCATGAACACAATTTCCTGATTTTTCACATCATTATATCTAAATATATCACAAATAATTCAATTATAATTTCTTTAATAGCAAAATTTGATAAAGGTTACTTTTATTTACTCATGTAAACACACACAATATTAAACAATTCCTCTACATTCTGAGGTAAAAAGTAAGCTTAACTACTGCTAATAAACTAAATCAAAATTCCAGTAAACAAGATATGCTTGTAAGAACTAAGCTATTTTTAAGTGTATATTAGTTTAGGTTAAAAGGTCACAGATCTTCATTTACTAAGAAAGACCTTCAGCAGTGGAGAATGCATACTGTGTATATAGACTCGTTTACTATTCAAAAGTTATAATCAAGATCTATTTCAATTATAAATGTACTACCAGTTTAGACAATAAGATTTCAGACATAAAAAAAATGTATTTACTTTGATGAAATAAATTTCAGGCCCAAAATCATTCTCAGTAGTGTAGTTTTAATTTCTTTTCATTCCAGTCTGTTACACAAAGTTAAAAGCTACACACAATAATAACAGATAGCCAGGAATACAACAAATAGATTTTTCTCTCAAACAGAAGTCTAAATATGTATATATTGAGATATACATAGATATTTTATGTGACAACTGGCTGTACAAAGCTATGAAACACAAGTCATGTACTACTACACATGTATTCACACTAGCAAAAGCAATGATCAATATCAATTTGAGCATTTCTTACCAGATATACTATATAGCACTCGTAGGTTTGGAGCCTCACTGCCATATTGGTTGATCATTCCCTTTTGTGCTGCCTTTGGGATGGGAATAGTCAGTGTGATGTTTTTATGAAATTTACGCCTTCTTGGTTCCACTGTGACTATGGGACTGACAGCAACACGGTTTCCTAGTAACTTGGCAACTAGATCTGGGTTGATAGGCTGTGCCTGATGATGCAATGAAAAGGTATAATATAGAAGTCTTAGCTAAAGCTGATATGGTCCATCCAAGCATTCATATCATGCAATATGAAAAGCAAATCCATGTTTCCTCCTTGCATAATGATAACTTTACATAAATCATGAGATAAAATATGCAACAGTATTACAAATACACCATGTACCACACATAAGCAAAAGGCTGCAGGAACATCAGGGCTAAAATATGTCTGTCTCTGAAGACCTTACAGACCCGGTAGGCTAAATGGACAACAATGCTCCTTATATTAGAAAATCAAGTAAACCAAATGCTAATAAAAGTTTATATTTATTTCATTTATGTGAAATGCAGCCCTTTTACTATTGGTACATGTTTAAGATGCAACTTATGAAGCAAGTGAAGATGTTAATCTTATTCTCTCATATTGTTTTAGCTAACCAACCCTTCTGAAAATAACAAATTACAAATCTTTCAAATTTTCTATAAGACTTTTTACCTGTAGGCCAACTCTGATTTTTTTGGTTAATGCACCCTCTGGGAACACTGCCTGTACTTGTGGTACAACAGTAGAACTGATGACACCACCCTCTCCTCCAACATTCTGCCTCTCTTCTCTGACTTTGGTGACAACAGCAAAATATTTAGGGAAATCGTCTGTTAAGATGCGTGTCAAGCGTTTCCCAGATAATTCTTCTTCATGATCCAAATCTGTAGAAATAGCAGAGGAAGAAAATCACAGAAGAGCATAAAAGTATAGTACAGTAGATGTCTGTTTCTGAGCTAAAACTTAATATCATTTCTTTTGCATAATATGATCTAACATGTTCAAATGACAAGCCAGACCATACACTATCATTCCCTGTTGATATTGTACATTACTTTGTTAAAATGTTGTACATCACCAAACCACCTAGATGGTGCTTCATGGAAATCCTCTGACCTTCACATGTAAACTGGCAGATAATGGATAAAAACAGGCTTCAGGTAAGAGTTCCCTCACAGTGATGATAACAACTAAGTATCTCACAGTGATTGAAACAGCTAAGTCACCAAGGCTCTTCCTTGTACATTTGAACTATTATCTTCAAATATTGGGAGTATAAATGTAACATATGAGATTTTACACAACGCTAAAAGTAATATGTATTCCAAGTCCATAATTCAATCAATAACTTCTCCTTCTGCTTAAAAAGGTTCTAACCTCTAACGATTATTTTCAGATAAGCGACTACTACTAACTTGCTCAAGTTGCCCACCCAAATTGTTCTCCTCACCCTTACAGAAAACACATACCCTCTAGACTTTCATTCAATGCTTTCTGTATAGCTTCATCTGTTGCTACAATGGGATGTTCCTCCCATTTTTCTCCATTGTTACTCCTCAAAATCTTGATTTCTCTCTCCTTACCACGCAAGGAGGCGAAATGTGGTATCTCAATCACAATACGTCTGCAAAAATACACACTAATTTTTACATTCTATTTTTACATGTTCGACAAAAACAATCTTAAACAATTACAGCTGTTAACAAATACAAGTAATATAGATGAAATCAGTGATTTAGCTATTAGTTCATTAACTGATTTATGAACAAACAGACAACTCTATCACAAAAGGGTGTCTTTCTCCTGTGAGGACCGATTGAATATAATGTACTTCTTTTATTGTAAATATGAAAATGATAGTCTCACATCTTTATTGGATTGTGTACCCCTCACTTTTCATCACTTCTAATCTGAAAATCACATTTTCCTACAGTTTAAGTCGATACTATTTGTTATGGTGTTGTGTACACTGTTACGTGTACTTCTTTGCTAATAAAATCAAACTCAAGTTAATTTACTATAGAGTTACAACAAGTACATAAAGCACTACCAAGATCAAACTATTGCCCATCTCTGGTTCTCAGAGTATTATTTTTGGTACAATAAACATTGTGTCAATGGGAATTTCACTTCCGTACTGTTACAATAATTCTACACTGTATATACATCATAGCCATCTTTTACTGTGTGAATGCGTGTCTGTACTTTGGATATCAATATTCCTCATACATACATCCAAGACCTAGTACTACATATGAGAACCCTTTAATTGACTGTTGGACACATAAACATATGTTGGACAAAGGCTCCTCCCTATATTCCAGTCCAACTGACCAGGAACAGAAGTACAAACACAGCTTTACATACATTCTTAGGGACATTAACACAACAACAGGACTTAGGCATTTTTTATATTGTTATGTAACTTTCTCCTATTTTTGTCTGAAAGGCGCTTTACATAACCAGAGTGCAGCAATTACTGTCTGTGGTCTGGAGACAATCAAGGTATTATTGGCATTATCTCAGTAATTGATTCTCATGACTCACTCGACAGGGGATGCTGAAGAAGATGTAATACTGGCTAAAGGAATTATCTGGCCAGGTAGACAACTGGCAGGGACGTGCAGATGGAAGATTACTATGATTATTTCTGTATAGTATACAACTCGCAAGATACATTAAACACTCCATTTCTTGAACACTAGCGGGTCCAACATTTCTTTTATCGAGAAAGATAATAAACAATAGTTTAAATTTGACTCTTCTGTATTGAGAAACAACATCTGTAGCCATACTGTTACAAGGACATTTAGGAATTTTTCGATTTCTTAATCAATGCTTAAACTTACTTTACTCGGAAGAGACACATAAACTTCAAAACTAAAACATCATTTACGAATGATATCAAATGAATTTACATAACACCCCATGCATCATTTTTTGCACTTCGGGTATTCCTGAACATGTTAGTACCCTCTTTTTTGGATTTTATCAATCTGCCCTTTTACGTATTACGACGTAGAGAGATCATCTATAAAACTTTGTCACTGTACTTGCAAGATAAGCAGCCTTTGCTTTATACAAGACGATATTAATCTCAAGTACAACATCCGTTCTCATATAAGTACTACTATACCAAACTTCCTGTGGCATAGCTTACACAGCAACACCTCTAGCTGACATTTATTTAAGCACGCACAGGTCTTCAAATTAATTTGTATGAAATAGCCCGCGTTTGAAGTATAAACCCAATTCTGCAAGTTTTCCCAAATATAAAGGCATCGAACGAGTTGACGTAAATATTTAATTCAACATCAGGTCCTCGCTAGTGATATGCACATTTGATGGTATATATATACACATAATGAAATCCCCGATGATGTACCTTGTCAATCAAGTCTCGCTAATAACGTTTCCCCACGGACACCACCTGCATGTAACCCTAGTACATTTCCCAAATTACATTCTATTATAAGACACCGGCGGATCCAGGTTAAATGACTATGAATATTACATGAAAACATACATCACCAACGGTACATTTAGAGTTCTGGTCCTCGTACTTTTTGTGATTTTATGAACATTTTAAGTGTATAATTTTATAATTTTGAGCATTCATAAAATGTGTGTAAATTCAAAACTTAGAACCAATTTTCAAGAGGTCTGTAACATAGGTGACTGATTTTAGCTAGAATTCTTCGTAAGTTCTCTCACATCCTTCAAAACTGAGTTCAAAATTCTCTCATGATGTGTAGCAAAGGTCAGTATAGTCTTCGCTGGGTACTCTAATTTCCTTCACCACTGAGTTCTGACTGCCACCTTGTGGCGTGCAAAGATAACAAGCAAATTTTGACTGTAAACTTAAATGAACTGTTAATTATTACCACGACAACTTTTTGTTGAAGACGTGAATTCGAGTACAAGAGCTGGACAATCAAACAGAGTGTGTTTCATCCTCCCCTTGGGGCTGATAAACAACATGGACAGCCAGCATAAAATACACATTAACATCAACACGTTGTTGATAAAAATGCTTGATAACAACCCGAATAAGTAGAATCTAATGACATGTGACTGAACAGTACAAATGATTCAAAGAGTATGACACAAACCGTGCCATCACAAGGGCCACTATCATACTCTTCTGAAGAAATACTGTACTTAAGAACACAGAAATTGTTGTTGTCATAAAACAAACTGCTTTTAAAATACGGGAGGGGTTCATATGTTTTACAACTGTCTTGCATCTAAATGACAACAAATTCATCGCTATTTGGAAAGACGATTTAAAAAATGAAAGCTTCTTTTAATACAGCTGTTTCTGATACAAGCCGCAATACGATAACGTTGTGGCGAGTTTACAGCGTCTGAACCACACAAAAAAACAGAACCCATCGCAG
Source organism: Pteria penguin (assembly GCA_035048485.1). NCBI lineage: Eukaryota > Metazoa > Mollusca > Bivalvia > Pterioida > Pteriidae > Pteria > Pteria penguin. The sequence continues at coordinate 19,834,399 of CM068580.1, read as the reverse complement.
TTCTTTAGAATGAAAGTATCCTGTCTGAAAATGATACTCTAAATTGCCCCTCCCATGTTTTTAAATTTCATCTCCAGCATGTACAAGTTCCAGATAGCGAAAAGCGAAATTGTGATTATTCATCTGAAAAGTTATACCGGTACTGCGTAAAGACTTTATTCCAGCAAGACCTGTCCACTGTAAGACATTGATCGTAAATCAAATGTACCAAAAGATCTTTATTGAACAATGCTATTGACCGTGGAGAGGAACCTTAACTGGAGTGATTATAAAAACCTTTCCAGACTTGTTATCATTTTGTCAATAACTCTGTACAGATGCCATGCGTCATCACTTTAAAATGCATGATTACTAACACATACGCGTATTTTGTACAATAACTGGCTTCCAAGGGCATAGTAAATATCTCTATTGTCAGACTGACAACCATGACCTTTCTTTTTCTTTCAAACTACAAACCACACAATAGTACTGTACATTTGTGTATTATAGGTTAACGATTATGATGCCAGCTTCTCCCCATGATCGCCGTTTTCTGGGAGCTTATCTTCCAGATGCTGTCGAAACAGTTGTGTCTTATCTCAAGGAGTCTTTGATATGCATCACCGTGTACACAGGCAATGAACAAACATGTAACAGAGCAGAGAAGGGCTTTCTGTCTAGTTTAGAATAGGTTTTCTTGAACATGTATTCATATGGCAATGAGTGACTAACATTGACAATATCGGTTTGCTATCGATTTGCTTTTGCAAAAAATGTACTCGGCAAACGCAGTTTTAGTTTACTGAACCAATGTTTACAATTAGAATGCAAAAATATATGGTGTCTATCTAAGTGTAAAATTTATTACATCTCAAGACCATAGGATGGAATGTACCGGCAAAACACTATACTTATTATACTTATACTTATATACTTATTATATAAATATAGTTGATACTCACCCCAGAAATTTGGTTCCAACAGGACCCATTTCAATTACTCTGGCTGCCAATGCCTCGCCTTCATTGAGGGGGATAGGATGCAGTAGTGCCTCTTTCTTGATGAGTTTACACGTCACCCGGGTGGGCATGGAGGCTTTGCATGGTGGGATGATAATCCTGACCCCCGAGTGGCGACGTCCACGCATGGCACCACCTCGGGCGTCCACCATAAAGCTGATAAGGAAGCTGTGCGAAATAAGAGCCATTTTATTGAAAGTACAATAACCATTCACGCAAACTGCTGTAACATGTACGTGTATACCGAACGAAATACTTGTCAGATTGCAAGCTACAGGTCGACCAAATTCCTGTGTGGCGCATAAATTATACACTAACGTCGAGCTTCCGTCTAATCGATAAGTGTATGGCTTGAAATAAACGCTTCCAATCTGCGAATTAAACACTGTAATAATATCACAGATCCTACGAAATATTTTACTTAACTTTGTACACTTCTCGACTATCACATGTCACTATAGATAATTCCCATAAAATCAATAATTCCAGACCCTCTATTGAACGCTTCAAACCGCACAAAAGGTGTGAATCGGTGGTTATCAAGCACAAATCCCGAAACTGATGTTTTGGGGAGGTTCACCCATTTCCGAGAGCCAGCAGCTTCTGCCAACTTGCCTACTCATTGACTCGTGGAGAGGCAACACATGAAGATAACACGACCCAGCAAACCTAATTACTGATCCTGCACTGAATACACGTCGCCTACGGGGAAATTTAGTACTTTACACTAACAATTAAGCGTTCGCAAATAGTCTAAGTTTTATCGAATATACCTTAACATATGTAAATATTTATATTCGGTGTATGAACGCGGTGTAAAGGACTAGCTGCATTCTCACGCAAGTGACCGTCTATCAGTACATGTATTGTTGACATCCTATCGAGCTACGACGTCAATCAACAGGTTAAATGTCCATACATTGTGTAAGTTTATTGTTGGTATACAAAGAGACGGCACTCTATTTCTACAACCTTATTATGTATCTAAAAGATATGCAGTAATGTAATTCTATAGGATGTAAAACGTTTTAAATGTTTGTTTCTTGTGTTATGTCACACCAGGACTATTTTGCTTACACGGGACCTCCGTTTTTACAGACTGTCTCATCCAAAAGACAAGACATCGATGAGCCGCCATTAGAATTCGAACCCAGTACCTCTCAACGAGTAGCCAAGCACGCCACCAACTGAGCTACTCCGTGTCATATGGTTTTAAAATAAAAACAGATCTGGAGTTTCTTCAGAATGTATATTTTGTCTTGTATTACATATGCATCGCTGTCGAATTCAGATAAGAGAAATCCATAATATTCATATTAGCAATTACTACTAAATAGTACTTGAACAATATTAATGTGTTGCTAAGTAACCTCTATTGATCGTTTTATCCCCGACATTTATGATAACTGTAATCACAATTAAATTGTGTTTTATAGTACCGAATAACATTTTCAGCCCATTTTCATCGGATATAACAATATAATCTACCCATTACATTACCAGACAGCAATAAACGGCTGTACTTCATAATCTTCGCTTTAAATGATAAAATCTACCAACTAATATAACCCATTTAGTATCCTTTTATGTGCATAGCGTGGGCTTAAGCTGAAAATTCAAAACTGGGGTCAGATGCAGCGGACATACTGGCACTCGAAATATAAACGGATGCAACGAACATACTCGAGGTAAAACGATAAAAGAATATAATCGATCGAAGTTAAAACTGAAATGACGGACATACCTTCGGTTCAAACTTGATGCAATGGACATACTCGATGTTCAAACTACTGTAATGGACATACTCGAGATTCCAACTTATGAAATGGGAATACTCGAGATTCAGACTGAAGTGGCGGACATACTCGATGTGCTAACTGATACAACGAATATACTCGATGTTCTCACTGATGTCACAAACATGCTTGCAGTTCAAACTGAAGTAACGAACGTAACTAAGATTCAAACTCATGTAATGAAAATCCTCTAGTTTCTAACTGACACAACGGACATACTCGCTGTTCAAACTGGTTTTACTCGATATATTTTATGTAATAACTGATTTACCGCATGATGACTGATGGTGATACAAAGGTCATACAACGAGTTTCAAACATAAGAACGGACACGGACTCGACGCCTTTATATAAGTCTGATCTTAGCATGAAAATACGATTCGAGGGAGTGGCGGGTAATACTACTATTTCTATTCGGCAGCAGGTCGCGACACTCAATGCCAAATGAAACGGATACTGGTTAAAGTACACATGTTCCACGACATATAAACGCATTTAGTTTTTTTTTTCACGTGAAATGATCACTAATAAACTATCAATAAAACGAACATATAAATGCTCACACTGTAAATGTAATGCTTATACATGTTCAAACATAAAAATGTAGAGAAAGATTATATTAAATCCATCAGTTGATGCATTTATACATCAATGTGAACTAAATGAAATTCATCATATGAGAAATTAAAATATTGATTTTAAACTTATAAATACATATACAAAATTTTTAAGAACCCCTTTTCCCGTGAAAATTCTTTGAAATAAATCATGCATGAAAAGCAAATTCATGCTTTTGAAAATACATGTCCAACACTATACACTCAAAATCATTCAAGAGTTATCTTTCTTGATCAGCAAAACCAAAAGCAAGCAAAACACATGTCATGAGTGAGAACGTTCCACAATGCTGATGAATTATGACATGATTAATGTATCTTCTGTTCTCAGTAGAACAATGTGTATTCAGCTTGTATATCTAAGCTAGAGAGAGAGTATCAGCTAGAGAGGAATTTTATGATCCTGCATTCCTAAATAATGTAATAACAAAGACTTCCACATGTGCCAACATTAGTGTTATTACAGTATACTATTGTGTAAGGTTCAGTATATTGTGTATGTGTAACTGCATTTATTTCTATAGCTTATGTACAATTAAATGCTCTAGTAACTGGAGGCATTTTACATGATTAACAATATGTTGTATTCATTTGAGTGCATGTATCATGATGTTATAAACTTTTTTAAACAAGACCTTATTGATATGATTCAATACATGTACTCTATGGAAATCACCTCTAGCTGTTGATTCACGATAACATATGGTGGTTATATCATTAAAACTAGATTTTATCAGATATAAATTTCCAAGTGATTAATTCTTGCCTTTCATTGTCTATTTATTTTTAGTGAATATAAAGACACGGAAATTTATAATAAAAAAAATATATTTTATGAGTTATCTGTATTGTAGTCATATTAGAAAACTGGAAACTCAATACTTCTGTTATAATAAATATAAAATACCAATAATACTTTAAATAAGTCGTTAATTTTTCATTCACTTGTATTGCTAATGCTTCATCCACTACTCAAGATGACTCAACCATATTTATAATATAAATCATCACTGGTCTGGAAGAGTCAAGCCTTGTTTACTCAAACCGATAAATTGAACTTCTTGTTAGTTCGCTCTGTTTTCAAAAGTCTCAGCTCTATATCTTATACATGGTTATATATCCCTAACCAAGACTCCACTAATACCTTCTAAACTGTTTAAAACAGACCCTTCCGATCCAGTTATCTAGAGCCCACTGCATTAACTCTTACACTCCTTTATGTCTATTAAAAAAATCATTGTCTTCATAATAAACTGCTCAGGATGAAAATGTTATTGTTTCAAATGAGAAACATTAAGACATTTAAATGGCTGACAAGAATGAGAACAAATGCATGTAATGGATTATATGACAGGATGGTGTTATGGTATTATGACAACCATGATGCGTTACAAGGTGAAAGTAGTTACCTCTTCCATTTCAGTTTTCTGTGATGCGTAAAATGCAAGGAAAAACTCACATCAGCACAATATATTGCAAAACAATTCCATACATTTAATAATCAGATCACTCTTATCAAATATATACATGAATTATACAACAGTTATGTGGGGATAGAAAAGGTCCATGGTGGTTTTGGGATTCAGGTTTTTTTAAAGGAGGATCCATAACGATATTTTGTCACTAGTGGAGGAGGAAGCAAGAACCGTTAAACAATTAAAAAGATCTTGCAATGAAGATACCAAGACACAACAATTTATTCATATCTAATTTTAAAAAACTTCATGAAAGGTTAGATATATCATTTACATATATAAAGTTTTCTATCAGTGAAAATTAAAATATTGAAGCACAGGTAATTCACAGCATGTTCTGTAATTTTTAAGCTATAATTCATTATTTGTTTTGAAATGTTGCTAAATATCTTGAATATAAATTGGTAAATAGAATGTCTACATTGAGCATGTTAGACCCAGAAACTGGTACCTTATTATTGGTCCCCCAAATACATAATATAAAATGATGCCGAGTAATATGTTAAAAGAGGAAGACACAAATTGGAAATTTCAAATTTTATTAATCTGTAGTTAAATCAAAGAAATTATTATATATGAGAAGATATTTCTAAAGCATTGCTTAGTGATCGAAATAACGACAAATTATCTGTAGTTCAGATATAAATTGTGTGTAGAAAAAGTACTTCCTTCAGGGAAAGGGAAAAGAATCATTTTAGTAGTGGAATAAAAGCATAATCAATGCACAGAAAAAAATTTATTACTAAAAATAGCAAATCAATTCATTTCTTGGTAGAAATACATCATATCTCAAAACTTTCAAATTTTAAATTTCATGCCAAAATTAAAGTCAAAACCAACATTGCTTTCACATTTGCAAGTCAATAAAAGCTTTATTCCACAGTAGAATCTAGCAGATGCAGTTCGCCAGAACTGTGAAAGGTCATACTAGAAATATCATTAAACTTACGAGTGTTCTCTAAGTTTGACATCAACTCTGGAAAAACAATCATAATTTTAAGAACAATGATTACTCCCTTGTAGTTTCTGAAGAAACAAGAGTAGTCTTTCTTGAAAATTTTTACTTACCCAGTATATGTTGGTGTTGTGTCTATGGCAACATTGTCAGGATCAAAACTAGCACTAAATGAAGAGCCACTATAGGAACTGATACGGGGTTTATCTGCAGTGGAATGTGGGCCCAAGTTGGTACCAGGTGGACTTGTGGACGTGTAAGCAGCATAGGAAGATGTCATGATCTGTGCTTCCATGTAATCCTGTTGTATAGAATAACCAAATGCTGATATACTGGTATATTCTCAAAATAATTAAATAGAAAACTAAAAATAAATTGAGTTACAGTGTCCTACTATAACATGTTTTGAAGATGTAGTCAAAAACTATAAGTATTGATACCTAATTCATATTTATGCCATACATACAAATATTCTTTCATTTCTAAACAATTTCAAGAAAAAGTTTATTTACATGTATACACTTTCAAAGCTCCCAATTCTTTCAATATCAGAAAATTAAATATACAGACTTTCATACAAAAGTATTTCTATATTTCTTGAAAATGATACACATACATGTACCAGTAAATAATACATTTATATTTACATATATATTTTAAACTTGAATATTCTGAGATAAATCATAAAAGTTCTACTTAAATGCAATTATAATGTATCAGTAAATTTACATACCTGTGATTAATTATCAAATAAGCAAACTTTTATCTAAATTTTCATTTCTGCATTAAATACTCAGAAACATGGAGTTAATGGGTACTTCAAATAAAACTCTGCGTGAGGCACTACTTCTATATAATAACTCTTAAACAAATGGGACTATTATTTATATGTCATGATTGTTAAACAATTGGGAATGGAAATCTACCATGTAGCTAGTTAGCTAGTATAATTTCAATGTACATTGTACTTTAATACATAAAACAACAGACAAAAGTACATTTCACTCTCCATATGTCAAACATCAAGGAAAAAATAATTCAAGTAATCAGAAATTCTACTTAAACCATGTCATCAAACTGCAGTATATTTCAATGCAGACTTGTCTGAAAAGTTGCTCAACTTGAATGAAAAGTTGAGCTGTCTGTGTTCCTGAAAGACTTGAATAATGTGTACATTAGATCAAAACTAAAAGGCACTTTCTTTAATTTGATTTTGTTAATTTATAAGCACTATTAGACTACTGTAAATTATCTATTAGCTTGACCCTTTAACCTTAAGCATATACTTTCCATTCAGCAAACATTTAAACAAACCATACTTTAAATGGAATTTAAAAAACAACCCTTTGCACCACACAACCACCAAAATCAAGTATGAAACAGTAATACAATATACTGGTATGAGCTATTTGTAGACCACAGTCATAATGCATCCAATTAAGCAGTTTTGAAAAATAAAATCACAAATGCCATAGACCTTTAAGAACAAGTAAACAGGAAACTCCTAATACAGATGAATAAAAGCCACACGCTGCAGACATATCCCTGTTAGTAAAGCAAGACAAAGAAAACAAGAAGAAACTAGCTCTACCTGCTCTGCAGACTTAGGTACAGAGTCGTCAGGGATGTACTTAAACTCATCATTCAAATCTATGCCCTCAACACTAAGTGATTCTGCATAAGACAGGGATGGTTTATCAGGGTAAGACTTGTACCCTGAGCTAGGATACACTGGTCGCTTCAGTTTGCCGTACCGTACAGATGGTCTGGTGTAAAAATCTTCATCATACTGATCATATTGACGTGTGGGATCAGCAAGTTGGAGATGAACAGATTGCTAGAGAGAGCAATGATACACATGCAAGTACAACATACTGTAATTCTCTTTTCATGTCAATTCAAAGCTCCAATAGATGCACATTGCATAATCAAACAACTAAAATTTTATATGCAAATGTGAAGACTTCAATTATTTAATCATTAAGTTTGAGAAGAGAATTACATACAAATAACACAAATACACATGCACTACACTTGATAACAGTGAAAGAGAGAGATTAATACTAGAAATATTTAAATTTGTCATCATCACAAAGAGAAAATCCATACAAAGGAACTAATTGAGAAAATATGAACTATAGAAAGAATAGTTTTAAAATTTCACATTGAAAATTTTGAAAATTGAATGTTTATATTCATATTTCTTGAAGTTATATCTGTGAAATACATTTGAAAACTCTCTAATCATGCCAATAAAATGTTAATGGACATTCAATTTGTTGCATCAAACTTAAAGTAGTGCAAGTTAATGATAGAAGAAATAACTGTTCATCAAACCATCACCATTCTCTATGTCAAAATAATGTACCTGTTTAATAGAATCATCAAAATTGTCACCATAATCTATTTCACTATTTGTTCCATCAACTGAACGTAATTTGGAATCGGAGTGTGTTGACCCTGTATCAAGGCGATCAAGTGTGGAATAATCACCTCCGAAAACGCTGTCTGCTTTAGACTTATCCTGGTAACAACACATAGGATTACATAAGATCAAATAAAAGTGAGAAATAAAAGAACACACAAACATTCAAAATAATACATTCAAAACACAGAAATATTTGCCAAAACTGAAAGGTTTGACTACTAGAAATAATAAACATAAGTTTTCAGCATCATGATTATATAAATCAATATGCATTAAGAAATAAAATACATGTATAGTACAAAATTAAGGACACAGGAAAAGAATATAATGCTTTAAAAACTAAAAAAGTTCAAAATTTATACTTAAACTTAACTTTTTCTTTCTTCGGTTTACTTCTACTTATAAAAAAAATCCCCCAAAATATGAATACTGATTAATGCTGTATAAGTGAAGAGTTTACATCACTGACTTTCCAATGAAACTTTTATATAACATGATAATAATGGTCTCCCATCACCTAAAGATAAACCTACCCTTCCATGAGGAGATGTTAGAGATTCTCCTGTGAAATATCTCATCTCAGCCTCATAATCTGGACCTCGCTCCAGATAAGATGGGTACCTCATGGCAGTACCAATCTCACTCTGAATGCGACGCCTACGATCATCCAATTCTCCACGACGGAATGAAACATCCTGATGAAAGTAAAACATGTACTCAAGTACATAACACATAAAACATCTATCATGCAAAGCAACACAAAAGACGTGAGAGATATGACATTGAATATCTAATACAAACACAAAAATAAGTGTCTTCACAAATTGTAACAAAACTCTGAAAGAAAAAAATGAATAAAATATACATGTACCGGGTATATACAACATCAAAGATAGTGTGTGATAGAGGTGCTTCACCTCAATTACTCTTTTAAAATGTATTTCAAGTGACTTTCTTTAAGTAAATGCTAAGCTTCACTTGTATTCTATGACAATGAAGTACAAAAGAGACAATGAGTATCACCATAATTAGGTATTGACAAATTTATTGACACAAAGATTTTACCTATATGTGAAAGACTCCAAATCTCTGTTAGGTACTATTTCTCATTTTCATTTAACAATTTTCTACTACTAGTCTTATTTCTAATTCTGCTTTAAGACATTTTTCAAACCAAAACAACTTTCATGTATCAAATCTAAAGAATACCAGAGATGAGTCCCAGCAAAGCTTTGTGCCTTATACATGTACCATATATAAACAGACACATACAATGATATTTTGGGATAATATTACAACATTCATATACCTTCTCAAAGGATGTATCCATAGGTGATGCACTCTCCCCTCTCTCCAGAGAAATACTGTCCTCCCCTGCAATATCAGAGTTGTGTTCTTGAGACACTAACATAAAAGACTTAAAAATGTCCAGAAAAACTTTCTAAAATCTGAAGTAAAATTACTACAATGTTCTCCTCTTTCTAACAAGACATCCAAAACATTCAACATAAACTTTGAAATCTGATAATGCAATGAGGAACCCTGCATAATTATTCTATAATCAATAAATAAAAGAATGAATAGAAATATTCAGATTCTTATAAATCACAAAATATCAGTATCATGTAATATTAGTAATCTTACCTGGACCACAACGAAAACAATTCATGCTTTGATATCAGTTTTAAAATCAAGACAGATAAATACTTCCAGTAGTTATAAAAAATTTCTAAAAACAATCCTCAAATGTTTGCTGTTTCTATATGCACACTTGATACGAAATAGCCTTGGATATACAACATCGGACCTTTCAGTAAAATGATAAGATAAAATTGGCAAAGAAAATATAAACAAAAATTAGACAGCATTAACTTCAACTTTAGGTCTTCAACATTTGCATATTACATGGTTTGGATCAAAGATGCAAGTATTGTTTGTAAGCTATTTTACTGTTTTCACAATTATATCGCTACCTGAGGAAGCAGTTATGATTAGACACAAAATATTGGAAGAAATGGCAAACTTCTGAAGTTTATCTAGGATAATGTTTTGCTGGGAGAGCTACCATGCTGTTAGAATGTTTCAGTGTTATAGAACTGATAGCTCATATTTAGCGAGCTATTTTGGGATCTCTGTGATGATTCTTTGAATACTCTGGGAGAGGAAATTCAGATTATATGTTGTATTGGATATAGATGTAGAATTAATATGTATGTACAAACTAATTACCATCAGTAGGCTGATATAAAACAAAAATATGTAATAAAAAATACTTTTACTGTTTTCATATACGTGCTTTCACTTTCTATAATAATCTTTGTTTCATATCCAAACTAAACATTTTTCACTTTTCATCCAATTTTGTAATAACAATATATTCTTTTTTCTATGAATTTCAAATAGTTATGTAACATTTTGAATTCTGAATACATACTATCTTCCTGAATTTCCATTTTACTGAAATATATTACATATATTTCACATCAGATCTTTATTATAAAATTATCATAAAAGATAGATATTCTTATATATATGGCTCTATATTATTTCTTACCTTCAATATAAGAATTTTAAGGAATACATTAATCTCCATAACCATGACACTAAGATTAGTGTAGGACAATTGAAAAAGTTGCTATAGTGTTTATGATTTTTGTGATATGAGCATTGGTCAAGGTGGCTATCATAATAAATTTCATTAAGTAACCATATTTCATAACTGCCAAATATTTTGTCAAAACTATCATGTGAAAGTGACATATTTTTAATCATGTAATTTGTGAGGACAAACATGAAGATAGAAATTCTATAGAAAGTGGTTACATGAATCGGAAGACAAATAAAAAACACAGTATGATCGTGATATATCATGCTAAAAACAAAAATTTGTGAATAATACAAAACATATCGAAGACTCTGGCAGTGCTGAACCTAAAATCACAACTCAAAATTAATGAAATCAAGGCTACATAATTAATTATCTGTTATTAAAAGTAAACATGCTTTTGACTCTATCTGGCATTTAGTATATACAAAGATACTTCAGTTTACAAAATAACCATTGACAAATATGAAAATGTACATGAGAATGGAAAAAAAATCTTGACATCAATATTTTTGCTATGTTCTTATTCATGATAAGATAAAGAGGTGAACAAAGATTCTGACTACTTTGTTTTAGCCATTACATCCTTTGAATACAAAGGCTTTTTAAGATTCCAATAGGTTATTTTGTTTTCTATGAATATCTCTCATACACATTTTCAGTATGACAAAATCATGCAATCAACCGAGTAAAAGAAACTACAATAAAAGAGAACTTATTATATATATATATATATATATATATCAAGCCACACGCCACTCAGTACGACATCATCGATATGACATGGTGTCACCAGCAACTTACGAGACTGCATTTTGCTGCCTTCATAATAAGGCAAATACACATGTTGCTCTGCAAGTGGCTTGCCAAATAAGGGTGAGGTTGGAAGGAAGTCATCCCCTGTATAGGCAAGCAGCAAAGATCCAATATCAATCATAAAACTATAACAACTGAACCACTGAAATGTATATTTACATATCCAGGAAATCTGGAAAAGTAACCCTGTACTAAGGTTATGAGAAAATGTTATGAAAATTTTATACAAATTTTGCTATTGGATAATTTGTTTTTTACATGGGATAGGTTTTTCATATGAAGTCCTGGATTTATAAATATATATGGTATTATTAACATTGTACAGGCTTGGAACTTCTATATGCTCTTAGAAATAGTCCTTCTCACCAAGGAGACCTGCAGGGAACAACTCATGCATTAGGGATTCTGGGAACCTCCTAATCCATGTTAAGGTACTAAAGAGCTCATGAAAGCATAGCTTTCCACAATTAAAAGCAACTACAGCTTAAAATCATTGATCTCCAATGCTCAAATCTTTATAAAAGGGACAAAATTGCAAATTCAAACTATTAAAAATATTTTTATCATAACCATCAAGCAATGAGTCTTACCATTCAAAATTTTGTCGATCGTAACTTTGTAATAGAGAATATGAATTTAAATATGCATCATGCAATTTATGCCAAGATTGTTTTTTCATAAAAATTTGATTTCCAAAAATCATGTTTTTTCTCAATTTTGGCATTTTTCGAAGTTTTTGTAAGTTAGGGCAAGAATATGTGTAAACAGTTTTGTTAATCAGGCCGAAAGCATACCAGAATGAGGCAAGATTCAGTGACTTAACTTCTCTTGATGTAATTTTTATAACAAATGACCAACCAAAACATTAGTCGATGAAATGTTGATATTTTTTTCTATACAGTATTTCTATCATTAAAACATCTGTTAGGTCTTAATATACTTTGGACAAGAATACTGGAATTATTTTTATTGTTACTGAAGAGCCTCATCTCTACAAATTTCTCATTTCTATATATAGCTACACCAATGCAAGGATGGTTGGTATATAATACATGTACAGTGAAACTCACATTTAACATGACCTGAAAATTTACAAGAATAAAACACTTCATATTTCACCGAACCCCATTTTACTGCACTTCGTTGTTAAGCAAGACTCTTAATCAGTTTGATATATTAGTTTATGAGAAACATAACATGCAGTTACTTAAATCGTATGATTTTGTTTAAAACTGATACATATCTCTAGTGAAATCTACATGTGAAATAATTATAAGTTTACTCATTCAATATCTTAATTTATAAGTATCTTAAATTGGTGAATCACAGTTTTACTACTATAAGAGTCTTGCATCAAAAAGAGAGACCAAAGCTGCAAGTTCACACCACTAGCACTGAATAGCAAGCATGTGATCTCCTTTCTGACTCAATAGTCTTTCTACAGTGCAAGCCTATGATACCCCTTCATTCAGAAATCCCAAAGTGAAGATTGATTTACAGGATAATTTGTTTGTGCAAATCTGGACACTGACACAACAGTGAAAATGTGTAATAAGTGTCCATGTGTCAGTGAGAAGAGGTATCTGTATTAGATCTAGCTAGTTATTACACACGACAACCAAATTGTTTTACGTACACGACTGACCAACTAGAGTTAGACGAGCTAACCATGAGGATCTCGAGGAATCATGTCCTATTCATTGCAATATAAAATCAATTAAATAATGAACTGTCAGAAAGTTTTCAGACTGAAAACTTTGTCAGTGATCTCTGTATAACTATTATTATCATGGTTATTGTTAGAGTACTCTGTATTTTCAAATATTCGAGAGAATCCTATTAAAATCTATTTTCATCATTTTGATAGACTATACATATTTTAATCAAAGTTTGACTATGTTGAAATTAACCACAGCTTATTTCTTCACTAAACTTTAATCTGTAAGAAATATCAATATTAAAATCTTCGCATAATCATTAAAACATTTATTTCTGCTAACTTTGTCTATTTCCAATTTATCTATACATAATATTTCATGATATCATTCCATCTACAACAGACCTGAATGAACTGAGACACTATAGAGAGACCTAGATACTGACCTCCTTCATCATCCGAGTCAGAGATGGGGTGCTCTTGTAGGGTTTCTGGGGAGTATATAACTAGTTTGTTTTCTGATGCCATGGGAACAGTCTCGGAAACTTCAGTTACTGGGCTCAAGGTATCAACAACAGAGATATATCCAAATCTCTGTGCTATCGATAATGGGGTTTGTCCAGTCTGAAAAAAAATAAAATATGAATTTTTAAATTTTTGTACATGGGACACTAAACTTTCTTTTAATGCATGAATTAAATGCTCTCTAATATTTCTATTTTGCAATTTGACTGGTATTTACAAAAGTAAACATTATACTCCTATCAACTAAACCAAACATTCTATTCCAAGAAAACTATGATTTAAATGTGTATAAAATGACACATAAGCAGCATCTTCTGAGATACGAATCCAATTTCAATTTTACATATTTTTTTTACTAAATGTTAAGCATCCTATTTCCAGCATGGTGCAAATCGTAACACAAAATTTTGTGAAAGAAAGTTTGTATAATAATTAAAACATGTTCTAGTCAAAGATTACTTAGCTCACCTCATCAACAGCTTTTGGCTCTTATTAAAGGAAGTTGATTTTGCACTTATATAAAATGAAATATTCCTTCAAAAATGGAGTAAAACAATTGAATTTCAAATTTGTCAATAAGATGCCTAGATAGGACACAGATTTGTCCATTACTGAGCTAAACAAAACTTCTTAACTGAGTCACTCAAGCATAAAAAGTAAGTCAAACTGCATGGTCTATGTCGGTATCTTAAGATGACCGCTGATACAAGTTTGGTCACTCTGGCATTAGTACTTTGTCCAATACTACCAAACTTCTTAACCAGACAAGATGCCAGGGGGGAGAGGATAAGTCCAACTCAACTTTGTTGAGGTAGCTGTCACCATATACCGGGGTATGTGATATACCGGGGTAACTGTGGAGTGAAATTAAACAATAATAAATCAATCAATTGTTCAGGTGTGCTAAAACTCACAGCAGAACAATTATTATCTAAATCATTTAAAAAAATATATGTGAGGGTTGTTGGTAATGGTTGTGCCCATTTCATATATTGGATATAGAATGCCCAACATTTCACTTTAAAAATAGAATCACTAATGGATATCTCAGAACTCCTGAGCTGCATAAACAAGCACTGAACATTTGTGTAGATATCGTATAAATAACAATCTTCGTTATTTTGTCAAAGGAGGCCAAATTGCTATGTGACAAGTACATGAAAAGTTGTGAGTTCAAAAATTACTGGCACCAAGACAATATCCGGTTGATGTCCTATCCCCAGCAATAAACCACATGCACTTAATATCCATATTTCCCTATAGAGAGGGTGCTCAGTAGAAAATCAAAATGTAATACATGTATTGCAATAGCAGTACAAAATGAAAGGACTTGAAAGTCCTTAAGGTCGGAATTGCATGGTCAAGGACATCAAAGGTAATAAAGAGATCACACACCAAGAGTGTAATGTTTAGGATCATTATTGACAAAAACACGGTCTGCGCACAGGTGCTCGTTTTCATATAAACAACGGCTCCGCCCTGTACGTCTCCGTCTCGTACTATATAGTTATCTCATTCTCTCTTATCACTTTTGATCTTGACAGTAGTGTGAAATTAGAAATCTGGACAGTCTCCCGCTGTACATGTACATTTGGGGAAAACCACATCTACACATGTAGATCTATAAATAACTGGCTATTTTTAGTAGCATTACACATCAACAGCTACCAAGACGTTTGTTTATCGTTGTGACGAGAAGATTGTAGAGTACTTAGAATTCCATTGCTATAAAAAGAAGCGATATTCTCAAGTTTTATTAATTATAATACAAGGGATACTAGTACGGTCTAGTAGTGTACTTCTTAAATTACGGCACAGCTACACAATAATGTCAATCGTACTTTTTCGAGACTTTCCGTTGAGTATTCTGAAAGACTGCATGTCCTCCAGCGCATGAATATAACTCGTCTAAATTGATGGAATAACGGCACATCTACTTTCTCATCTGATCAAACTTATCTTGTATTGACTCATACAATATGAACTATAAGTACTAAAAGTAAATCTAATCACGCTTTTTCTAAATATCGACGCACAATTTATACATGAGGAGGTATTTTCTGCGTTCCACGTGTTCACCACAGCATTTTGTAATGACTAAGGTCTAGAATTGCTACGCAATTCCGACCAAAAACCAGTTAAATATTCTTGAAAGAAATGTTAAACACAAATGAAACTGAGAATACTTACATTTGTAACAGCATTAGGTGATGCCTTATTTTTGAGTAACAAATTAACAACTTGTACATGTCCTTGTTGAGCAGCTTGATGCAGTGGTGTGTAGCCAAGCTGTAGATTAAATATGGATATGACACAATAAATGTATCAAATCTTTCTTCCACATTACAAATTATCTCTGACCACATTAAGAATTAAATTCTTTTTTTTTTATTATAATAAACTTTCTTCTTCTGTTAAATATTATGAACACATGCTGTGTTTGATCCATCATTTAGAATGAAATATTTCAAATTTCAAAAATTGATGAATTTATAATTGAATAATAATTACATTTGATTTTTCTATTTTCATTAACTTTTCTCATCAAATATATATTTCATAGGACACAGATAATTTTGAAATCTTCTACTTACCTTTGTTGTGGCACTGACTGAAGCCTGGTGCTCGAGAAGGAATCGTACCATATTGATTTGTCCAAAATGGCAAGCAGTATGCAATGGTGTGTATCCTGCCTTTGTCTGAGGGTCTATGTCAGTACTGTACTTCACTAAAACCTCTGCTACATTCACTTTGTCTTCTTGTGCAGAGAGATGTAAAGGTGTTAGTCCATTCTACAAAAAAAATATATATAGAGGCATGGAAGAAGATAACCTGTATTCTAGTCAAACTTTGATATCTCAACAGACCAAAATTTTTACCTTCAAAAAAATTATCCTACAACCCACACTTTTTTTATGGGTTAAGAAATAACTTAAATATTTTTAATACATACAATGATTAAACTGTCTAGTGATATGAGTCTAAGTAAAGTCAAGTAAAGGCCAAAACATAGGAATTCCTGTTTCCATAACACCCAATGTTAACTTACCACACTATCAGCAAGATTCACACAAATTTCTATATTTTAGCTTTATAGAACCTAGAACCTACATCAAAATTTTGACAGTTTACAATCTGTCTTAATTTCAAGAAAACTTTGCTGGATGGGGTCACCATGAAAAACTTGACAAATTTCTAATGCATAGTAGACAACAATACTTTTTCAGATCATATAAATTTTACATTGTACTTATGATTTTACAGCAGAATCAATTTTAATTTACTATCAATTACCTAATTTTATTAATCAAACAATTCTACTCAATCAGAATCCCTAACACAATGAAAATGTATTCCCTTACAGCCTCCCTACAGAAAATCAGCAAATCTGATGCCCCATTAATTACCATTCTTTGACATAAATCAAATTACCTGCCTAACCTTTCATATTCACATTAAGATCTTGGTGAAAGTCATTATGTGATACAATGCGATTATACAATCAACATATTGTAGAGCAAACTGAAAACAGAATCTATATAATGTAAAAATGTATTAAATTAACTTGTTAATGAAACAGAAACTTAACAATATACCTGACCAATCACATCTGCTACTTATAATGATGTTCTTGGTGCATGCTAAATTACTTTATTAAGAAAGACAACTCCACTATCATTGTGAAAAATGCAGATATTTCTGTGTCTAGATGTTGTAAATTATCATCAGAAATGGGCTTCTATGTAAAATGATGAAAACGGTAGTTACATGTATCATAAATGCCTGGGATAATGCTTCAAACAGCTTAGGTTTTTTTTTTCTTTATTCTATAATATGTACTTCAGAACTTCAAATCATGTGAATCAACTGAAGTACCTAGTTTTAGGTTCAGATCTTAGTAGAGCTGATGATCTATCTCTTAAATGAGATGTGTTATGTTTTGTACTTACATGTGCTTTACAGTTGACATCAGCCTTATGCTCCAGTAGAAGAGACACCATATCTGTATGACCTTCCTGAGAGGCCAAGTGTAGAGGGGTGAAACCATTCTATAATAAAATCCAAATTCAAATGAAAATTGTTATCTATGATTCTATTTATAATCAAGATATCAAGTCCATTAATACTAAATCCAATGAAATTATATTTACTTCTAGCTCCTTGTATTTATAATATATACATCATTCACACAAGTAAATTAAATCATTGTTCCTTTCTATGCCAACATTTATAATTATTCTTAGTTCTTATCTCTTTTTCAAACTCTGATTACTGGAAAGATTAATAGATTTTGCATACTGGATATAAGATATAATATTGGTGAAGTATATGACAACAAAAGAACAAACCTTTGATTCTGCATCTGGCTTTGCTCCAAATTCCAACAATGTGGTTGCTATGTCCATCTGATTCTTTTTGGCTGCTATGTGCAAGGGAGTATAACCATTCTGAACAAAAACACAAAATTCATGTTTTAATTTTGTCAACATTCCAATCTTCGGAGGAAACCTTTTCACTTTTAATCAAGACCCGAGATTTGTATTTATATCTTTCACAATAGTCAGAAACAGATATTTTAAATCTTACCAAATCTTGTAAGAAGTTATTCCTCCTAATATCATTCCCTTTTTCCCTTTTTGTATTTTCAAACAATAAAAGCATAAAACGCATTAATCACTTATAATCTTGCACTTTCATTTGACATCATCATTTCACATGAACTTTTAACAGAATATTCGACTCTCTGTCTAGTGCATAAAATCTACATCAAGATTGCAAATTAGAGAAAGTTCTTCAATAATTCTGAAAGTTAAATACACCCACCTTGGCAGTGCTGTGTGGTGAAGCTTTGTGGTCCAACAATAACAATGCTACATTCACATGGTTGTAATGTGTTGCCACATGTAAGGGGGTCAGTCCATTCTTACCAGATACATCAGGATTAGCGTCCTTCATTAGAAGCAACCTTGCCACTTTAATGTTACCATACTTAGCGGCAATATGGAGAGGAGTAAATCCTTTCTGTAATGGGATGCCAGTCATTACAAGCATTAGAAACGTTTTCTGTATGGTAACATTGTTTATATATGATGTAATACATTTTGCTAAAAAATTTTATTAAGGAAGAATATCATTTTATAAAATCAGAAAGCTAAGAACCTATAAACTGCATAGGGGCCTAGGTAGCGCAGTTGGTAGCGCGCTCGCTTCTCACCAATGCGACCCGGGTTCGATTCTCGGTGTGGTACGTGAGATGGTGGGGCTGTCACCAACCTGGCTTCGTGGGTTTTCTCCGGGTACTCCAGTTTCCTCCCACACAAACGACACTCTTAGGCCAAGATCCGTGCCAACGAGCAAGATTTATATAAGTTTTTAACTTGTTTCTTAATCGTTGTAAAATAAATAAAGTTTAAATTTAAATTAAATTATAAACTGCATACAGACGTGAACTCCCATTTACTCAAATGTCTAGTCCATGTATACTGATATTTCATCAGACTTTTGATTTATCAATCTACATGTATTTCTCTTGGTCCTTTAAAGTTTTACTTAAGAGAATAAACTATGTAATAAAATTTCCAACAATATTAGTGTTAATTGGTTTTACTTCCAATGTAACGAGCAATTTCCTTGGTTTAAAAATAAGTATCATTTCTAATGCATCTAGGAAAGTAATGAGTTCACACCCTGTAGCTGGAACTACTTCAACATCATTAACAATCAAGTCTTCAAGGTTGAGAACAACATGTACATCAACAACAACTCCTGGAACATATGTGAAAACTATATACAGACTGCTATTGATGAAAGACTCTTTCACATTAACAAATATTCACTCAGCAGTACTACTATCTTGGCTAGCAATCTCACTACTGTGATGTGTGAGAAAATCAAGTTTTTATTATGACATATATTTTACTGGGATACTTATCACTTGCCTGCCAACCATCAGACTGAGTGTTTATGTGGAATTGTCTGCTTTTACTTACTATAGCTGTTGACAATGAAAACCAGTGTATTAAATTACAGGTGTACCTTTGAACTAAATCTGAAAGTTTTTCATTAAATTGAACGGTCCAAATCAACTATAAAATACAATGCAAACCTTGGTAGTGAGTCCATGGGTGGCTCCATTGTCCAGTAGTACAGATGCCACTTCTTCGTGGCCCTCTTTAGCAGCTATATGTAATGGTGTGTACAAGTCCTTCGTCACAGCATCTGGTGATGCACCATGTTGTAAAAGCAAAGTGACATTGTCTACATTGCCAAGTCGAGCAGCAATGTGTAAAGGTGTTTGTTGCTCCTGCAATTTTTATGATAATTATCCATGCACTTACAATGAAACATCAAACTGATATATATTTGGCACTATTAATATCAAACATTTTCAATAAAATTCTTCAAAATTTGTTGATATTTAAGTATCTTACTTAATAAAAGATTTCAGGTATAAGATTGATGGCCAAGTTTTCTTACTAAACTAAACCATGTAAATATGTGATATTACGAACCCCAGCAAATCTATAGCTATATTAACAGCCTTAAATCAATATGTAGTAGATGTAGAAGTGCTCTACAATATTTGGAAGACTTGCCTTTCATTACACATGTGAAACGTCAAACTCTTCCAATATTGTCATAGTGCCTTACCCTAGCTCTAGCATCAACACTAGCGCCATTTCTGAGAAGGATCCTAATGATATCTGTCTGATTAGCCCGGGCTGCAAGATGGAGGGCAGTCTCTCCTCGTACTGTAGTAAAGTCAGGGTTAGCACTGTTTTGTATCAGGTAGATCACGATGTTCATGTGACCCATAAAGGAAGCAACATGAAGAGGAGTCAAGCCAGACTACAAAAGAGAAAATATCTCCTAATACAGGCAAAATACCTTTATATATAGCAATGCTATGGGACAAGTATTAAAGCTGCTATCCTTGGCATATTTATTAATTAGCATAAAATCAAGTATCACATATTGTCACTAATAATTCAAATGTATAAGCAGTATATATCAAATTCCAACAGAACATAACTTTTTAAAATTACAACTTTAAATTTTTTGATGAATTGTTATGAATGAAAGATCAGATACAAAGCACTTGACCTTCATAGGTTTTTAATTCAATCTGAAATTCATGCATAGAATGATGAGGATTTCATTTTTAAATTATTGCTCAAGGCTACACTTGTGCTTTTATCACTGATAAAATAAAATGATGGCTAGCGTTGAGAATGTGGGAAAAGCCCGAAGACATAGATAAGAGCACTTATGATCATTAGTACGCTAGCAGATGTCATAGATTTTCTGACTTGGGACTAGACCTTGCTTAGCTTGCACAGTAATATGCTTGGCTCAGACTAAGTGACCCTGGGCTCAAGTCCACACAGCAGCGTGTTAGTGTCCTGTCCTCCAAATGAGACCGTGAAAACTGAAGTCATATGTCATGGTAACATTGGCCTAAAAAAGGCTAAATGATTTATACTTTTACCATGCAAGTAGAAGATCTTGACATGACATTCAATAACAAACAAACAAACTTGGAATCAATGCCAAACTTGTGAGGAGAAAGAATGCATCAATTTCCAGCATGATAATCAATGCACATACCAGTTAAAAGTAATAACTGATACCTCATATTGATGTATACTGTGATAGCTACATCAAAGTGCTGAAAATATTTGCACATTTATTCAAAAATCCCTATGTAGTTTACCTCTGTTGTGGCCTCAATGGAAGCTCCATATTTCAACAGCAGTTCTACCACCTTGATTCTGTTCTTCTTACAAGCAATATGAAGGGGTGTAAATCCATTCTGTTACAAGAAAAAACAGCATGATAGTGTAACCATGACCAGAAACATCTTTTATGATCAAAATAAAGTGATACCTATACTTGGAAATATATGCATCTTTATTCAGTTTAAGAATTTTCTTGAATTTTAAATTAATAAAGCTACTACAGATTTAACAGGTCCCTTCATGCAAACTTGATTAAATAAGCAATAGATAATTTCAACATATTTTCTGATAACTGACCAAGGCTCTTGTGTTGGGATCACACTTCCTATCCAACAGAAGTTTAGCGGTCTTGACATTTCCACAATGTGCAGCTACATGGAGTGGCGTCAAATAATCCTGAAAAAAATAAAGTTGTACACTGAAGAAACTTCAATGAGTTACAGAAAACAAGAGGCCCAAGTGGGCCTATATCGCTCACCTGAGTACCTAGATTATCAGTCATGCATGAAGGAAGAATTCATTTATTTTTGCATTAATGTGACTAAGTCGACACAGATGTTGAAAATATGTCAAATTTTATTTCAGGCTAGAATAAAAAACAGCACTTTTTTGCACATCCATTCAGGTGATTTTGATATTAAGCATTTCCTTTATCTCTGCAAGAAGTCATTCAGGGCAACAAGTTAGTCATTTTCTTTAGGTGGGGCCTTTTGTTGACTGATTTCAAGTCTGGGTCATGAACAACAATTGTTTCAAATATTGTCCAGATCTAACTTAAAATTGCCTAATTTCATATGTTGAGTGTTGAGAAACATCTAAAAACTCATTTAGATGTGTAAAGAAATGAAAAAAAAAAATTTTGACCACAGCTGGATTTGAACCGCTACTCTCCATATTTCAATTACCAAGTGGTATATGTACTATTGTGAGAATTGCTTTTTAGACATGGTGGCATTATCTGTTAACCAATTTGGATGAAATTTACCAAATTGATAGAGGACTTTTAGTACTTCATGTATTCCATGTTTCATTAAAATCTTTCAATGTGTATAACAGCAGAAATGAAAAATGTGATTGAATTGTTCCTATACACCCTCATTTGGAAGTCTTAAAAAATTCATAGAAAATCCAAAAATTGAGATATGACAAAATTCTTTCAAAGTAACAATCCTTACCATAATTATGATCACAATAGTCCATAAGAAATCATCATTATCAATTAACTAGGAAATATGACACTTTTTTCTGCATTGAATCACCAAGTCCAAAGAAATGTCGAAAAAAATTCTAAAACTTTGATTTTGGAAGGGAACCAAAATGACAATACATCTTCACTCATCCCTCTAGATCATTTCTATGCATTCTGTTTGTCTCTGTATACAGCCCGTATGAAAAAGAATATTGTTAAACGAGGGAATTCTTTTGTGACCTACTCTTGACTATGGTGGCGCCACCTGTAAAGAGGTCTGGACGAAAACAACAGAATTTGAAGAGGATCATAAGTGACTTATTTCTACCAAGATTTATTAAAATCCTTCAAACAGTTTTGTAGAAAAAGTTGAAAATGTGAAAAATGGCCAAACCACCCCCCCCCCCTTTTTTTTGGGAAGTCTTAAACGTAAAATTCCTAATTTCATATGTAGAGTGTTGAGAAACATCTAAAAACTTATTTAGATGTGTAAAAAAAAAAAAAAAAATTTTTTTGACCACAGCTGGATTTGAACCACTACTCTCCATATTTCAATTACCAAGTGGTATATGTACCATTGTGAGACCTACTTTTAGACATGGTGGCATTATTTGTTAACCAATTTGGATGATCCGCACAAAAAACAAAACCTTTGAAAAGGACTATGAGTACTTGCATCCTACCCAGTTTTATCACAATCCTTCAAGTTGTTCTGTAGATCAAGTTGAAGATATGAAAAATTGCCCCCCCCCCCCTTTTCTTGGAAGTCTTAAAAAATTCATAAAAAATTCAAAAATCGAGATATTGAAAAAATTCCTTCGCACCAGCATTCCTTACCATAGAAATGATTAAATGAAACCAAATGAATGCATCAATGTTTACTAAAAGAAAATAATAACTCTTTAATGCATTAAAATAACAAAGTCCAAAATAAAAATGAAAAAACGTCAAAAATTTGATTTCGGAATGGAACCAAAAATATCAACACTTCTTCCCATATGCCTCTAAATCATTCCTATGCAGTCGGTTTGTCGCTGTATGCACCCGATCTGAATAAGAAGTTTGTCAAAGGAGGGTACCCTCTGTGACCTACTTTTGTCTGTGGTGGTGCCACCTGTTCATGGATCCTGACAAAGATGACCACATTTGTCGGGGACCTTGAGTATTTTGATGCATGCCAAGTTTCATTGAATTCCAGCAAGTGGTTCCGAAGAAAAAGTTCAAACTGTGAAATGTTTACACCAATTATCCCACCCCCCTTTTTCTTGAAAGTCTTAAAAAATTCATAAAAAATCCAAAACATAAAATATTGAAAAATTTTCTTCGCAGTAGTATTTCTTACCATCAAAATGATCAAATTAAACCAAATTAATGCATCAATGTTTACTAAAAGAAAAAAATACCTCTTTTCTGCATTAAAACTACCAAGTACAAAAAAATGTAAAAAAAAAACGTCAAAAATTTGATTTCGGAATGGAACCAAAAATAACAACACTTCTTCACACATCCCTCTAGATCATTCCTATGCATTCGGTTTGTCTCTGTATGCCCCCGGTCTGAAGAAGAAGTTTGTCAAAGGAGGGTACCCTCTTTGACCTACTTTTGCCTGTGGTGGCGCCACCTGTTGATGAATCCGGACGAAAAACAACAACACTTGTAGGGGACCATGAGTACTACATGCTTATCAAGTTTCATCAAATTCTGTTCAGTGGTTCTGGAGAAGAAGTCGAAAATGTGAAAAGTTAACGACGGACGACGGACGGCGATTGATCACAATAGCTCACTTGAGCCTTTGGCTCAGGTGAGCTAAAAAGTAGAGCTGTGTGAGCTAGAGAAAACATCTGAAAAACTAAATGTGGGCAAAGTAGACACTCAGTCATCTTGTAGATGAAAAAACTTCCTCAGTCAATTATCATAACTCCTGAGAAAACAGTAATATTCCTTCATGCAGATCTCCACATGATGATTTGCTTTCCTTGGTATAGTTTTCATTTAAATCCATACAAGGTTTTCCGAGGAAACAAGTAACATGGTTAGCATTTATATATCCAACAACATTCTAAGAGGAAGGGGCTTTTACTCCTGGTAAAAATATCACCATAATAATCTGTCTTTACAGACATTACATATGGTCTTCACCACGTTTATTTATCAAGAAGAGCAACAGACTGAGTCAGACAAGATGATTCCTAAATTCTACATACCCTTTCCAAAAGTGCCTTATAAGTGACTATAATAACATATAACAAATAAACTTAGAAGGCAATAAGAAGTATGTCTAAGAATTTTTTTATATATAGTTATTTCATAATATTAATTCATCAACACATGGTTCTACATACTACAGTGACATCATCAACAGGTGCTCTGTGATACAGCAATAGTCTGGCACAGTCCACATGGTCACCTTGTGCTGCCATATGCAGGGGTGTCAAACCATTCTATAAAAGATGGATATTTATAGAGAAACTTTGACATGAGTTTTACACAGATCTTACCGTAAGTATATCTAATAGATAAGTTTTACTGGTAAAAAATATACTCTAGGGTTCAAGTCTATTTTCTCTCTCAAACTAATACAGTTCATGTCAATATATTAAATCATATATCAAATTGTTATATTCTGAATATAAGTATAACATAATCCATTCTTGAGATGCAAATACATATAAATATGTACTGTCACATAACTCTTTTATCATGACAACAAAAGATTTTTAAAATACAATATAAAAGAAACTGTTGATGAAAATATGACATCACATACTTTAGTCTTGGAAGATTTGGGTGCCCCTCTTTCTAACAACAAGTCAACAACATTTTCATGTCCACTTCTAGCTGCACAATGTAAAGGAGTAAGACCATCCTGCAAATAAATCATTTCATTCGCTTCATACCATGATAAACTTTCATTCTAAAGACATTCATGTTCTATGTGGCTGCATATTTTCTTAAATATTGGCATATATAATACATTTTTTCTAATTGCAAGCTTATATAAAAATTGCCAGCAATTTTCAATACATGCCAAGGTCATATGACCTATTATTTTTGTACTGCATTAGGCACTTTACCTGTTGACATACTGCATTAGGCACTTCACCTGTTGACTGAACATCACTTACTACATACCGTCAAATATATAGCTAAACAATTTGTGTAAATTGATTAAAATAATATATATAAGGACGACGATATTTCCTCATGGTAAAAATTTTATTAAATAAAACAGATAAACAGGAAAAAACATGTACATGTATATATATAAATGCTTACTCGTGTTCTTTCATCAATGCCAGCTTTATTATCCAGGAGTAAGGTTACCATGGTGGGCTTTCCCCATCTTGAAGACACGTGCAATGGAGTTATGTTGTTCTAAAAATAGAAAATAATGCAAAGAACAATTAACTCAGTATTTACAATATTTCGGTCTCATGACCTTCTTCCAGTGAATTTTATTGGTATTGATGGCTTAAGTTATGTAATATCCATCATATTTCATAACTGATATATGAAAAATTCGGAAGAAGGTCAGGAGACCGAAACATTGTGAATACTGAGTTAATTGTTCGTTGTTTTATGACACTTCCCTTCAGAAGACTATTAAGATGTAAAAAATAATGGTCCATGAAATATATGTAATCTGAATACATTTAAAGAATTCGAACACTGTCTTTAAAACTATGAACAAACTTTTTGACCTCTCACCATTAAGGTTAAACATTGAAAACAAATAAAAAAAAATTAAGATTTACACTTAATATACCGGTAATATTTATGTATATACCTTTGCTTTAAAGTTGACATCTGCCCCTCTCTGTATAAGCAGTGATCCCACATTAGTATTGCCATAATGTGCTGCAATATGTAGGGGAGTAAATCCACTCTGAAACAAACATATCAAGCATTTATTTCATTGACACATCAATATGATCTTGGTTCATAAAATCTTTGAAATATATTTTCATCAGAACAGTATTCACTGTAATATGATTGAAAGTAAATGAGTTAATGTATGCAAAAAATTTCAAATTAATATATTCTGTGTTTTCTTAAACTGGTACAAGTAGTTTTATGAATAATGGCATTATCAATTCTATGCAAACCATATACATAAAAGCATAAATCTTTAAAATTTTAATTAAAATGATAGATTGTGCAGTACAAAAGAAAACAAAACACACACAAGAAAAAATACAAATAACATCCTAAACCTATGGAGGGAAAAGCAGTATGTTTCAATATCAGTGAAAGTACTTATTTGTTTTATAAAACAACAACCCTAGCTGTGTGACAATTGCATAGGAGGCTGCTTACTACCCATTACTCTTCATTCTGGTATATCATATCTGCAGTTGTCATCAATGACTATGTTCAATAAATTCCA
Source organism: Pteria penguin (assembly GCA_035048485.1). Taxonomy (NCBI): domain Eukaryota; kingdom Metazoa; phylum Mollusca; class Bivalvia; order Pterioida; family Pteriidae; genus Pteria; species Pteria penguin. The sequence continues at coordinate 19,807,209 of CM068580.1, read as the reverse complement.
TAATTTTCTTTAATTAGCATAAGCCTTTTCAGTTACCGGTATTCATACTGTTTAATTTCCTAAAATGTACTTTCTTAAGTAAGAGTGAACATACAAAGGACCTTTCTTATTTAATTCAGAAGTGTAAAGATAAGCTAAAGCAGAACATCACACTGTTATCATGAAAAAAAAAATCCTGTGTAATCAAACAACACTAAGAATGTTGATTAACGAATCACCTCCAAGGGCAGGTTTGTCAGTAAAACACAAAAATCTTAATCAAGGAGAAAATAAGGGTTGTATAAGGTCACAACTCAAATATCATACCTTCAAAAGAAAACATTAGTCAATGGGAAAATGTGTATGAATTGAGAATACCCTAATTCAAAGAACTAAGTATTCATACACATACACATATGTTGACTTCAACAAATAAAACTATTCACCGACTAAATTTCTGCAACATCACAGGGACAAAATCTGACAATGAACCACTTAAGTTTGGCCACTGTACCATTTGTACTTTGTCAGTATATCATCATAGTCACTCAAGCACAAAATGTAGGTCAGATGCAATATCCAAAGCATGCACTTAAAACAGCATCTCACCACTGATGTCTGATCCTGAGTTAACCCAAATGACTTAACAGAGTAGCTCAAAAAGAACAATAAGGTCAAACACAGCATCTGAAGCACGAGCTGAAGTCAGCAACTCAAGATGAACTACTGAATTCAGTTTGGTAACTGTGACACTTGTACTTTGTCCAAAACTGAGTTGATCTAAATAACTTAACTTGACAACACTGAGCTACCTACGATGGCAAGGATGCTGAGTAGCATAAGCTCCTCTCAACTTTATCAAGGTGAGATAAAACTTGGTGACAGATTGACAGTATGTATACATAGGGAAACTGTATATGCACTTAATTCTTCATTAATTAAATTAGTTTAGGTATTGATGTGATGAATTTAAACAAACAATGAGACTTTCATTATACATGTACTTTAAAATTTTATATGGCATGGATTTGGAGCAACTGAGCAATACATATGCACCTATTTCTTTGTATTGAACCTGTTTGCAAACGGACTTACTTTAAGCCATTAAAAAGGTCACAGCATAATGACTTTGCTAAAATGCAAATTCATTTTAACACTTTTTAGAGAAACATTCTGAACAAATTCAACAATGTACATCCATTCATTAAATAAAGTCCTGAGAATATAGCCTTTAACGGATGGACAGACAAACTGACAACACAGTAACATAATACATAAAAGGAATATAGATGATATGTAAGCTATATCTCTTTTACTATTGAAAGATATGGCCAAGATTAAATTTTATCAAAAAATTACTTTAAGGTCAAGGTTACTAATTAAACATACATTGTATCAAACAAAAGCTCTAGTCACAAAGAATATAGATGCTCAATATAAAAGTCATATCTCTTACTATAAAAAAGATTTGGCCTAGGCTAAACTTTTTGAAAATAAATTCTGATATCAAGATCAAGGTAACAAAGTAAGAAAATACTGTATCAATCAAATGCTCTAGTCATGAGGAATAATGGTGCTTAATATAAAAGATATCTCTCTTACTATTGAAATAATATGGAAAATGCTGAAGTTTTTGTAAATTGTCTCCAAAGTCAAGGTCAGAAGGTCAAATATTTCTGTACGATTTGAAAGATTTTCTATGAGGAATATGAAATATGAACACCCTTTCTTATACATTGAAGGAGCTATGGTCATTTGCTAAAACTTTAATATGGTTGTCTACATGATGCCAAGAATATGACATTTCCTCTCCTGGTCATCTGTCCAAACAAGCTGATAAAGGACATACTCTTCTCCATGCAAATGATTGAATACTAATAAGAATCAGTAAATAATGAAGAGGGTCATCCAAGAACTGCATCTTGAAGGTGAAACAAATGGCAAGCTGGGATCAAATGGTTCAGGCTTTATGTGTACAAATATCAGCATATCATGATTCAAGTCAGAATAACAATGACAGTAGATGCCTGTGATATACTGCATCTGGGAACTGAGGAATAACATTTTAGTGTACATTATACAGATAAAGGGTGGGAAAATCTCAGTCAAGAAAGAAATTCATTCCTTTTCATATCACAATCCCATTCCAACAGAACTTGATTTAACTTACTCCTACACTGTGGAAATCCTATCAAAATTCACGAAAGAATGCATCAAATGAAATTCATTGAAACATTGGCTGGATCAGAGTATTGGTATGATAACAAATTCATCATAAATATATTGATATATTGATATTAAATTAATCTAGGAAACACAATGTAAACTAAAAGAAAAATGAATATATGTACATATACTACAAACTATGTAAAGAAGAAATGAAAGACACAAGAAGAATTGCCATGCATACTGATGAAATATGTTAATACTTTTAAGAAACTTTTGCTACAAAGATATTTAATATGTTTTCTATTTGAATCTTTTACAAAATACATATTTGAACCTACCCGGTACATATAAGATTTGTGTGTTCAAAGGAACATATCAACTGCTTTCCATTATCAAAAAATGTAAATTCTGCCAAACAGACACAGATGCCAGACAAAACTCTACCCCAAGTGTCAGGAGACACAAGATACATTTACTTATATATGTAGATGGTAATGTTCCCTGTGTTTAAATTTCATATTTATTTATCTAAATAATATATTCATCACAAGCTTGACAATGTCACCAAAAGCAAATCACAACTGCAAATCAAAATCAACTAAAAGCAAAGCATCACAGCATTACACAAAGGGAAAGCACTCAATGTTGGATCCATTTAGGATGAAGATGGATGCACTAAAATATGTGCTGGTAAAAGAAAACTTCTTTACTTCAGTATTTGCATGGTATATATACATGGAAAATAAAAGTAAACCCCTATCACATGATCTGTTGCCATACCAACCTTTGTTGTATCATTGACAATGCCTCCACTCTGGATGTAATGAAAGCAAAGCAAAATAGTCACAGTATTACCTTTATTAAGTCACTTTTTTATATCCCCATACATAAACCTATTGTTACTAGCCATTTAGTCAATAATTAATCAAGATTATCACAAATACTTTGTTTTCACAGCAAAAAGAAAACAGCAAAATTGCTTAAGCAAAGACTTCCAAGATACTTTTGCAAAAAATTAAATAACATGAAAATCTTGCATCATATTTAGAATGTATGCTCAATATATGGGATGGGTGACGGGTTGTTTTAAAACAAGATGTAAAATCAATGCAATACATACGCCACTTTAAGAAGGTGGGTAATATCTACTTCCAAGTAACAATATACTAGTAACAGAGAAAAAAGTTAAAAGTGATTTAACCGTATCATTCAAATTCAATCAGTAAAACAATTTGAACAAATTTTCTGACCACATTATTTAACTACATGATTTAAACAAACATTTTTCATTCATAAATTAACTACATGTACCCAAATATTTTCAGAATAAAAAGGAAATTTTGATAAAATTCTATCTAGATTAATTGCATCTTGGAAGTCTGTCATTCATTTTGCTTTACCGGGTAATTATACCTGAGACTTGTCTTTTCCTATCTGTTTTTATAGTTACAAGATAATTATGCCGACTGTTTGTAGGTAACATGATAATGATGCAATGATCATTTGTTAATTAATGATAGTCATGCTTAAGGTTAATTGACAACATATGAACTATAAACTAAAGCTCTGTATCTTAGCACAATCCCTCCATTTCCAATTGGTATTTTTCGCTATACAAAGTTATTTCCCATATAAGCGGGTATCTGACATCAAACATTGTGTCATTCAATTTCTATGTCATTTCCGTAATTTTACACTAGTTTCCAATGAACTGGTTGATGTCACAATAGTTTGATGCCAGATACCTGTTTATATGGGAAATGACTGTAAAATTAAAAGACCAAATTTTTTTATCAAGATAAATATCTATTTAAACTAAAGTAAGGATTGATTCCAAAGAATTTGCTTTACCCTGCATTTAAATAGTTATATAACTGTATAGGAGCAATACTATTACAGCAAGATCCAAATCCCAAGTTTTGATTTGCTTTAAAGCACCACGGCTATTGGCATCTACAAATCTTAAATGCACCATACTAGTTTAGTGGCCACCAAATCAAATGCAAACAGAATGAAATGTTAAGTCAGTATCTGATTCATATGGTGAAAAACTCCATACACTAAATACAAGTATCAAAGCTGAAAAATTTGTCTCATAATCTACATATATATCATGATATTATTCATATTTGATAATTTAGTGAAAATTCATCAAACTTCTATCATCTGTAAATAGAACAGAATCCATGAATTATACCTTAGTTTGGCCATCAACATTATTCTGCTCATTTTGTAAAAGCAAGGCTGCAGATTTGATGTCATCTTTCTTGGCTGCTATGTGGAGAGCGGGGAGTTTGACCTTGCCCTTGGTGTCACTCTCTAGAAGTACACTTACAACTCTTTCATGCCCTTGTTGTAAAGCAACAGCAAGAGGTGTAAAGCCGTCCTGAGTTAAAAATTATGAAACTGGTTATACAATAGCTGTACAGAATACTTTTATAAGAGATCAAAATTCTAATCAATTCATTTTTAATAAGTAAGATCATGATTACTGATTTATTATTTTGACTTGTGCTTTTAAACACATCATTCTTTTGTTCTTCAGTGGGGCAGAAAATCTGCCCAAGTTCAGAAAAATAGATTTGGTAGATGACTACAATACAAAACAAGTACGGAATGAATATCTGAGATCCTGCGTATTGTATGGAATATTATCATTCCATAGAGTTAGCCATCCTTATCATATAGAAGAATTAGAGCGACACCACATCAGTGATATATGCCTGTCATGCTACACATATAGGGGCTAAGCTCATGTCTCTAACATTGGTGTCATTATAATGCTATAACTGCCAGAAAGGCTTAGTCACTGTACTTACTCAAAATAATAACTCGTCCACAATATAGGTTACGATATCTTACATTTACCAATCTGAATTCTCAATGTCACATAATGTACAAACTATTATGATGTACAATGCAATTAACAGGACAAATGCCCTGCAGCAGCAAAGTTAAATAACAACAAATGTCTTCATAGTGAGTCTAGGTCAAGGTCATGATAAACATTTGTACCATATATTAAAACTCTAACCCTGTTCAAGGGGTATTATCAACGAAAAAAAAAATCAAACCCTTTTCTCATACATTATCTGAGAAATCTGCTTTCTTAACCAAAGTATTATTACAAGACCAAAGTTCAAGGTCAAAGTCACTGGAACAAATGTTTTGGTATCAATATGTAGTACTTGTTATGGTGAATACGTGTGTTAAATATGAGAGCCCTAACCCTTATACTGCAAGAGAAATCTGCTATCAGGACCTCTTAACTGGACCGACAAACGGACAGGATGATTCCTATACCCTTATAAACTTCGTTTGCAGGTATACATATGATAGTGTAAGTTGAGTATTTACAAATATGAGTCCAGAGGAACAAAACTTTCAGCCACTTCTGTACACTGTATTACATTTATATATGCCTAAATATGCACACTTAAACAAAAGGTATTTCCAGATGCTTTGGAATATATAAAGAATGGGGATTCTATACAGAATACTTTCCAATTCATTCTTCAAAGATGGGGCCTAAGTGGGCCTATATCACTTACCTGAGTACCTAGATGATCAGTCATGCAGGAAGGAAGAATTCATTTATTTTTGCATTACTGTGACTGTCAACACAAATGTTGAAAATATGTCAAATTTTATTTCAGACCAGAATAAAAAACAAGACTTTTTTGCTTATCCATTCAGGAGATTTTGATATTAAGCATTTGCTTTGTCTCTGCAAGATATGATTCAGGGCAACAAGTTAGTCATTTTCTTTAGATGGGGCATTTTGTTGACTGATTTCAAGTCTGGGTCATGAACAATAATTGTTTCAAATATTGTCCAGATCCAACTTAAAATAGCCTAAATTCATATGCTGAGTGTTGAGAAACATCTAAAAACTTATTTAGATGTGTAAAGAAATGAAAAAAAAATTTTTGACCACAGATGGATTTGAACCACTACTCTCCATATTTTAATTACCAAGTGGTATATGTACCATTGTGAGACCTACTTTTTAGACATGGTGGCATTATCCGTTGACCAATTTGGATGAAATGTTAAAAAATTGATAGAGGACCTATAGTACTTCATGTATACCACATTTCATTAAAATCTTTCATGTGGTATAACAGCAGAAGTTAAAAATGTGAAGAATTGTCCCTATACATCCTCATTTGGAAGTCTTAAACAATTCATAGAAAATCCAAACATTGAGATAATGACAAAATTCTTTCAAAGTAACATTCCTTACCATAATTATGATCACAATAGTCCATAAGAAATCATCATTATCAGTTAACTAGGAAATATGACACTTTTCTGCATTGAAATCACCAAGTCCAAACAAATGTCCAAAAAAAATTCTAAAATTTGATTTTGGAAGGGAACCAAAATGACAATACATCTTCACTCATCCCTCTCGATCATTTCCATACATTCTGTTTGTCTCAGCCAGTATGAAGAAGAATATTGTAAAAGGAGGGTACTCTTTTGTGACCTACTTTGGACTATGGTGGCACCACCCGTAAAGAGGTCTGGACAAAAACAACAGAATTTGAAGGGGATCATGAGTGATTTATTTCTACCGGGCAATGCAGTTCCAGAGAAGAAGTCAAAAATGTGAAAAAGTTAATGACAGACAGACGGACGGACAACAACAATGATTGACAGCGCACTATCACTATAGCTCACTTGAGCCTTCGGCTCAGGTGAGCTAAAAAGAACAAGAAACCATCAAAAACGGTATTTCCGGATTACAAACCCAAAAACTTTAAGACCTCACCTGAGAAAATCTTTTTAGGTACATGTCTAATTTAAAGAGGTTTCAGTTGGGAAGAGCTCATCAATGTCTACAAGCCTACCAAGGCTGACTTAAGTATCACTAATAATGTGCAAAAGATCAAGCGAAATCAAACATCAATCTGTGTTTATTGACGTGTGAAATCAAAGTCAACATCACCAAAGTTTTCATCAGTCAAGAAAACTCATCAATGTTTACAAACCTACCAAGTTTGACTTAAGTATCATTTATAGTGTGCAAGAGATCAAGTTAAATGTAAAATCAGTCTGTGCAAACTGAAGCATAAAATCAATGTCAAGGTCATCAAATTTTGCATCAGTCAGGAAGAACTCATAAATGTTTACAAACACAAACACCAAATTTGACTCAAGTATTATCAATAGTGTGCAAAGATTCATGCTAATTGTAAAATCAGTTTGTGTTCACTGAAGCGTGAAATCAAGGTCAAGGTCACCAAATTTTGTATCAGTTGGAAAGAATTCAGTAATGTTTACAATCCCACCAAGTTTGTGTTAAGTATCATTATTGGTATTCAAGAAACCAAGTTAAACGCAAATACACCCATCCACTTTTCAGCATAAAAAGCTATGTTTGGCAGACTTTTAATTGTTGTGGTTATGACATCATAATCAAATATCCAACTTGTCCAACCTTGCGTGACATCACCACAGTCGTATTTTGCGTTAAAGTACTTGATATTCAACGAAAGTGGATCTGTGTATTGTTGATGCCAGATGGGCAGACAGACAGACGGACTTTGCCAATTTATAGATCTGATTTGCTGTGCAATCCAGTCAAAAATGATCAATTTGAAAATAATTTTATGATAAAGATCTGATATCTAATGCGGTTGTTATATCAGGCTGTGATGTTACTTCCCTTTGGTAATCGAAATGAAAGTGTAACACACAGGAGAAGAAGATATGGCAAAAAATATACTAAAACAACATGATTTTATGATTTAATTTGGTAGGTGATCTTATGAATGATAGAGGAGATCACAGCAATAAAAATTCGAAATTAGAGCATGTCTGTAAAACATATGCCCCAGGAAAGGGCTTCATTCACAGCAGCAACAAAGCTTTCCTAAATTATGTTTCATAGGCCATAACTTCTAAATATATTGCCAGTAGTGGCCTTGCCTTTTTACATACTGACCCTCGAATCTATACACACACTTCCCTTTTGATAAAATTTTAAATTCACTGTTTACAAGAACTTGACCTGTAAAATATGTAAAATATGATCAAATTCTGATGAGCAGATGTATGATAATATATGGAATTCACCCAGAAGCTGATAAATTCATTCTTTTCTATCAGCTGTGACATTGATTTTTGACTTTTTAACTCCAAACCCCTTAGGATTCTTCCTCTCTTGATTAGTAAGCATATATCTAAATTTGATTTGAATAGGATGAAAGGTACATGAGTTATCCGGAAACCAATAATTAGTCTATTTTCGTCAGCTGTGACCTTGACCTTTGACTCTTAAATTAACAGGGTTCCTCCTCTCTTGATAAGTAAGAATACATCCAAATTTGGTCTGAATATGTTTGAAAGATATTCAGTTATCATCCGGAAACCAATGTGTGACGGAAGGATGGAAGGAGGAAAGGACAGACAAAGCAAACACTTAATGCCCCCTGTCATACCTGGTGGGGGCATAAAAATATCCTGCAATATCTTTCTTTCTGGAATACTTACTCAACCAGTTAGTTAATATTTCAAAATTATCAAAATGAAATTTACCTTAGTAGAAAGACTCTGGTTGGCCCCATTTGCCAGAAGAAATTTCACTACGTCGGCATGACCCTCTTGTGCCCCCATGTAAAGGGGAGTAAACCCCATCTGTAATGACAAACAAATAAAGTACAACTTCTTAGACAGTATAATGTGATTAAATGGAAATAAACCAAAACTTTCAGTATACTGATTAATTCTTATTCAGCAACTATTAAGAATCATTAAAGGGACCAAAAAGTCAATTGAAGTTGTCAGATATTTTAGTACCTATGTGTAATATGAAGATGAGTAACGAAATTAGCATACAAGGGTTAATAAATTGATTTATCTTCAAAGCACATTATTACTGATTAATTTTCTATCATTCTTATTCACTTTTTATTGGCTAAACTGAAACTTATTTTCTGCAGTTGGGAAATGAGTTGGTGATTAAAACTATTTCAGTTTCAACAATTTGTAAAATAAAACACTAACAAAGTCAGAACCGGCTCAGCTGATAGCCTTTCCAACAATGGCGTGAAAATATTCCCCAAGACCTAGTATGCCATCACAACAAATTGAAACAAAAATGGGGTTACCCTTTGCTTCACCTAGTACTACATCTAGATTTACAAAAACGTGTAATCTCATTTTCAAGTGTAATATTAAGTTATCAAGTGTATTAGAGTGCTATAATCCTTTTATTATTAAAAAAAATTCTGTACTCATTTTATTATAAAAAAAATTCTTAGTTAAAAAAAAAACCCAAGTTCCATAATAACACAAAAGTTTCCCTTATCCAATATTATATATTAAATTTATGAAAAATTTCAAGAGTTCAAGTTCAAGAGAACTTAATCTATCATATGCTGTAGAAAATGCTGATGGACAGATTGACAGATGGACAGATGCACAGATAGACACTCACTTTCTAATGAAAAATCAAGTTACTGAGTATATTAGTTTGTTGTAATCCTTTCATTGTGAAAAATGTTCTAAGGCCAACCCTCCCCCAAATCCCATCACTCTGTAAAGCCAGTAATTTTGAAAGTGATTAACATAGGGCACCCACCGTATTGTAGGGCCCAACTACATTTTCAGACCTAAGAATCAGATTTTCTTCATTGTGCTATGTACTTACATGTGCTTGAACATTGACTTTGGCTCCACTTTCCACCAAGAGCTTAACGATGTCCTCATGTCCTGCTAAAGATGCTATGTGTAGAGCAGTATTTCCTTTCTGAAAGTAATAAACATTTAATGTATCTACATAAAATCAAAGCAAAAAGCAAATTATTACTATACATTATATCAAGGCTGAAGAAAAAAAGTAAAAATGCTTCAAAATTCTTTCTGAACTTTTTCACTATGTCATGTGATCACTTGAAAAAAATCTCACACATTCACTGCACTGATGCATCTCTGTCATATTTAATATCTTTGTTCATGTACATGCATGTTCTTGTAATTTTTGCTACATATTCGTTCATGTACATGCATGTTTCTGTAGTGTCTGTTATTTTTGTTCCTGTATGTGAATGTTTTTGTAATAATTGATATTTCTGTTCATTTCAGGTAATATTTGATACCTTAATGGATGTACATGTAGATTTCTATTACATTTTACATCTTTGTGGAAGCCTCTACACTGGCTTCTCCTGCCAGTAACAAGTGTATATTTGATATTTTTGTGGATGAATAGGTGCATTTCTGTAATATATTTGGAATTTTTTTGAATGCACATGTATATTTCTGTTGAAACTGATACCTTTGTGGATGCCTCTACACTGGCCCCTCGTGCCAGTAACTCTGTTACTATCTTGATGTGTCCTTCTTTGGAAGCAAGATGCAAAGCATTCAAGCCATTCTGAAGCAAGAGCATGTAAAACATATTATGTCTGAATACTGAAAATGATACACAATGAAAATTTGTAATATATATATACATATATACATATATATACATATATACATATATATATATATATATATATATATATATATATATATATATATATATATATATATATATATATATGTATATATATATATAAATTTATATATATAACACTTGGGCATAATTTCTTTATTAACACAATGTAAACATACAATTGGCCCCCTTTTCCTTTTATTTTTTTTTTTTATTTATTATTTTTTTTTTTTTTTTTGGCTGTATAATGATTACAGCAATTTTCCAAAATCCATTTTTTTTTAATTAAATGGCTCAACCGTGAAAGCTTCCGTTTTTGATAATCTAAATTATAAAAATTATATATATACAAACATACATGAAAAAAGGGGTTGTATGAATCTAATTAAACTTTACATCAATCTATAAATCATAGTAGGTAACTTGAAATGGTTCCAACAAATGAATGCTCCCTTATCTATGCATGCTCAATTGCATACAGACTGAATGACACAGTGTTAGTCACAGTGACCTTGACAGCAATTCTAAATAACATTGCTATCCATGTAGTATAGGTAATCAAAACACTCGCCCTGAGGGAAGACTTTAAAGTTTTCCAACCATATCTATTCATTCATAAAACTTAACAGAATAACAGGAATAAATCAGTACATTCTGCAGATTCCTAGGCCATTAATTTTGGAAAAAATATAGGGACACTACGACCTTCAAAATAGGGAAAAAATTACCATTGCAAACATTATACCATCATGCAAAATAAATGATTTTTGGAACTTGAAAAATTAATGAAGTACGAGATAAGATTAGATTAAAACCATATTTATTAATTATCACCTATAAACATCAAATGCCATAAGGTGTGCTATCTTGGAATCTACGCTTATACACCAGCGCCGCTGTTCAATCCAGTACTCAATCCACAGAGTAAGCAAGGTCACACTGACCTTCCTTTGAAATACACTTATCAGCAGTTCGCACATGAAAGATATTAGAGTTGAAATCTACTAGGAAAAAGACTGGCAAGGTGAAAGTGTCTATCGTAATGAGCTTATAAATACTTTATATTCAATTATCTAATGTAAAATGGCCCGAGAAGATTTATAACAGCAGTACAATTCACAAATCTCGTTCTGAAACTAACCGGGTTGCTGGTGTTGATGTCTGTACTTCCTTTAAGATATTCCAATACTTCTTGCAGATTACCATCGCGTGCTGCACGTAGGAAGTTGGTATTACCATCACCCTAAAAACAAAAGCAATTCATAGAACGTGTAAAAAAATCATTAAAATTCCAACACAATAGGGAAAGGAAAAGACATCTGACTTAGCTGTGGGGCAGAAGTCACCAAGAATATGTACAATAAAACAACCAACGTGTACATTGTTTGATTACTTCGAAAAGCAAAAACGCACGGTCACGGTCAAGGTCATGATAAAAAATCTTGGTACCAACGGAAAGGTATTGCAATTAGGGACACACACATGTGAAGGCCCTGCGTCTTACGGTTAAAAAGTTATGACCAAAGTTAAAGTTTTTGTGACAGCCGGACAGATGAACAGACAGACAAACGGACGGACAGACAAATGAGATTTAATGTCCCCATGCTTTCGCGAAAAGCGGGGGACAATTAAATATACGTTTGAAATAATTGAGATACATGTATGTAATTTGTGTAAAATACATGCAAGTTCAGTTAAGTGTGCGACCACTTCAAATACTTAAAGATACCTCTTATTCGATTTACGATAAGATTAAATCTATTAAAGTAGAGATCAGTAAACCTTTTTTACAGAAATCTTTCGTTTCAAGTTCCGATCACATGCCAACCATATGATGTTTTGCTACAGAATCTGCGTCATTTTGCTGTGACGTCACAACCCAACTTTGATGCCATAAAGAAAATCAAGGCAAAAGAAAGTATAAATTTCGTGTATTCCCGTTATAACTATCATTAATTTCTGTACATCATGTAAAACTGGGGAAAAATATCAACTCAACGACAGAATTCAGCACACAATTTCCCTAGACTGATATTTTTCAGGTACCTAACATTCTGAATAAATTACACGCATCTTCAACTACCATTTTTTTTAAATAATTACTGTAGATTTTTATAAGAGAAGGAACAGAGCTTAGTATGGCTTAGCGTATTTAAGTGTGTGGTATCGTTTGAGTCCCCCTTGTTCAGATTGACAGTCTGTATCAGATGTCCCTGTATGCATAACGAAAAGCAGCAAAGCAATGCCTCTTTTTATCACTGCGCTACACGTGCGCTACGGGATCTTACCTAACCCTGATGCTGTCTTACATCGAAACAACGATTTATCACATAATCAACTCCTTCGTAATGAAGCCAGCATGGACGGTTTAACTGATATCAAGGTGACCTACAGATCTGTTAATTTTCTTGTTCAACGCAGGCGCGCACTAAGGTCATACCAATACAAGAAACATGCTAAGATTCATAAAAACATTTCATAATAATAAATGTCATCAATTGCATGACGTCTTGTATACGGATACTAAATGAAGCAAACCGTTAAAATACGTGGATATTAATTTCATTTTATTTTACTATAAAAGTTTTTAATGATATTCAAAAATTTTAACATGAAAATTAACTACCATTTAAATAGACCTTCATTTTCGTTTTAAGAGTACGATGAAATGAATCAAATATATATATATACTGTTAGTGGATGGAAGTATACCCCGAAAAAACGGAAAACTACATCCTAGCGCGTAGTACACTATTGCCATTTCCTCGCTTAATTTCGAGTAATGAAGTGACATTCATCAAAATTAAAAGTAAGGAAATGACATTATGCATAGTTTTACGTTGGTATACCAAAAATTGCTCAAACAACCAAATGCGCCATTTCATGAATATAGAATGAATAATTCAAAAGTTCATTTTCACAAAGTTAAGAAATGACAATACTAAACTCGCAAGTTCGCAACTATCTCGAAAATTTCATAAAACGCCAAATATTTTAAAGAGAAGCAAACCTCTAAAACATATAGAACATATAGTAACACAAAGGGGTTCGCCGTCACTTGCTGCAGTCTTATTTTAAAGGCAGGAAATAAAACGTTTTGCCATAGAAATGACGTCAAGAACAATTCAACGTTACTATGACGTCATAACAGATCACTCGGTTAACCCATAAATTCACCCTTCCACTAAACGCAATTTTTCATTGTGTGACGTCATCTAAGGTCCGAAAAAACTCCGACAAACAACGCATTTGTTTATGACGTCAGAGATAGAACAATGAAAAATATACTTAATGTCACGTTCTTTTACGAACCGTGGAAGAGTGAATCCCTCATATTTTAAGGTTTCAGTGGCAAAGCCTATACCAATGGACTCAGAAAACTTTTTAAAAACCAGACCACCTCAATCTAACAGTCTTACTAGTAACGACCTTAGTTATATCTTAGCGAAGACAGACATGCCATATTGCCGATCACAATATTTATCGGTGTAGCTTCAGTTATTGTGGTCGTTGTTTATCATGATACAGCTGGCTTATCATAAGCCTCGGGAAGCCTACAGGATGCTGTAAAATACTCACTTCCGACAGATATCTGTATCTAACATTGTTTTTCTCCCGTTAATTCGATGAAACATCAACTTCCGCTATCAGAATAGTGGTCTAAGTGATCAGCCCATTATATCTATAGCCTTTACATTCAAAACAATGAGTTGTAGCACTTCTAGCTGCATCAGAAAATGCAACTATGTACCACAATCAAAAAGAGAAATACAACACTACAAATGCCATGCATATATTCACACCCACAAATTCTTACCCAAGATAACCTCCACTTTTTTAGCATTTCGATAATTTTTTAGGAATAAATTCCAAAATAAATGTGTGCAGTACTTTGTTTCTTTATCAATAAATCACCAAGCAAACAAATCACACATCCGTCAATAAGTCTCTGATGTGTATGATGCTTCCTGTATATTGTTTCTGGTTCACCGATATAGATGGTATTCACCAGATGTGTTGTTTATTCAAGGTTATCCTGTAGTACTGTCTTCAATCGTTAGGAATTAATGCACTATAACATAGGTAATGAAGAACAGCTCTACATCCCCCGCAAATGACCTCTCACATCTCAGCAGCCATATGATAATGTAAACACCAAGACCACATTCAGTATTGGTCAAAACGCGCGTCGAACACACCGAGCAACAACCAAGTTTCCAAGGCAATGCACTGCACTAATTCAGTAAGTGGGTATTAATAGATCACAAAGAAAACTTCCTCAGCATCATCACACGTATAATAAGTTGACGACTAGAATTCATAGAGATATGCCAACTAAATGCTGTACAGTAACCGGTCTACACGTCACTACCAATTCCTCAGATACAATGGAAGCATCCTTCACTAACACAGCATCAAGTGGATACCGTCTATACTGCACCACAAGGGAAATCATCTGATCTATGGGGCAACATCTTTTTTCGCATAACAGACAATAATCTAGCCTTTCCGATGGAAGTGGAGATAGAGCAGTGTCAGATCTTGTGATATCCCAAGCGGAAATGTAGACGGGGTGACATTAGCAGCTGTGGTTATGACAAAGGCTTTCAAGCTTTTTGTGATACCAAATTTGTATCAATAACCTCTATTACATAACTCGGGAAATGTGGAAACGAAAAGTGCTCCCAATTTTGATGTGAAGTTTTCCAAAAATTGAGTGTTTTGTGATGAGTGTTATGTTACTCGTGGGACTAGTTCAGTTTAAAACAGGAAACTTTGATGTTTTAATTTCTTCCGAGTGTTAGTATCTACAATGTACTTGAACTATTCTGTACTAATTAAACACCATAAATCATGCAACGACACTTCAACATCGTAACTAAAAACTGTCTATAAATTGTTCATTATTTGTTCAAAACCATCACAGGATTACTTCCAATACATAATGGTTAGTTCAGCTGTCAAGTAAACAACGTTACCAAAAGAAAACGACCATGTTGGGTATAAGAAACAATCTTCTAACTTGCCCTGAGCAGGTACGATTTATGAAAGCTCGAACTTGGATCACTGACTTGAAATTGTTCAAATCTGTGTTATGTAAAACTTACAAAAATTGCAGTTTTTGTTAAAATAATGAATTATGTCAAGGGATCTCAAGGGACTTTATCGCTAAACCTCTACAAAAGGTGGAATATAAAAATGGCGGATCCAGGATATCCGAAAAGGGGGGCACATGTGGAAGTCAAGTATTAGCCAAAATACTCGGCCATTTTGGGCGTCATTTTTTATTTCATTCAAACTCAAATTCGATACTAATATGCCTTTGACTTTGTGCAGAGTTTGAGGGTTTTCAATCTGATCATCTATGACCTTATAAATATGTAGCGAAAAAGGGGGAGGGGCGGGTTCCCGCCTACCTCCTTTAAATCCGCAACTGTATAAAATTTATTATACTTCTTAATGTTACGTGATGCTATAATGACATCAACTTTCCTTCCGACCGATCCTGCTTGCCGTCATCTAGTAGTTATTATATTCCCTGTCGATCGACCATGCATGTCGTGAGCTAGTAGTCAATACATTACCTGCCAACCAACCATGCTTGTCGTGCGCTAGTAGTTGTTACATTCCCTACCGACCGACCACGCTTGCCTTGTGCTAGTAATCATTACATTCCATGTCGACCGACCACGCTTACCGTGCGCTAGTAGTTGTTACATTCCCTACCGACCGACCACGCTTGCCATGCGCTAGTAATTATTACATTCCCTACCGACCGACCACGCTCGCCTTGCGCTAGTAATCATTACATTCCCTGTCGACCGACCACGCTTGTCGTAAGCTGGAAATTGTTACATTACCTGCCGACCAACCACGCTTGCCCTGACAGATCTCGCTACTCGTGCGCTGTTAGTTATTACATTCCTTGCAGACCAATCCTGCTTGCCGTTAGCTGGTAGTTATCATATTCCCTGCCGACCGAGCACGCTTGTCGTGAGCTGGTAATTGTTACATTACCTGCCGACCAACCACGCTTGCCCTGACAGATCGCACTAGTCGTATGCTGTTAGTTATAATATTTCTTGCAGACCGATCATGCTGGTAGTTATCGTATTCCCTGCCGACCGAGCACGCTTGCCGTTAGTTGGTAGTCAGTGGACGATCCAGGATTTCCGAAAAGGGGAGGGCGCCACATGTGTATTTGCCAAACTACTCAGCCATTTTTGGTGCAAAATCTTGCAAAATCTTTTTACAAGTAAATATGTGGCTTTCTAAATTACATTATTACATTCCCTGTTGACCGACCAAGCTTGTTGTGTGCTGGTAGTTACATTCTCCACCGACTGACCACGCTTGCCATTAGCTTGTAGTTATTACATTCCACGTTGACTGTGAGCTGGCAGTTATTACATTCCCTGCCGACCGATCACGCTTGTAGTGAATTCGTAGTTATATATTTTTTGCCGACCGATCCTGCTTGCCGTTAGTCGGTAGTTATTACATTCCATGCCGACCGACCACGCTTATCGTGAGCTGGTAGTTACATTCCCTACCGACCGCGCACGCTTGCCGTTAGCTGGTACTTAATACATTCCACGTTTGTTGTGAGCTGGTAGTTATTACAATTGTCTTTTTCTAACTTTAAATTTTTGTTATTTGCTTACTTTAAATAACAAAAATTTGAAGTTAGAAAAAGACACAATGTAAACGACTAAGAATGGTCTATTAAAATGAAATTACGCAAATTTAGGCCTTCAAATTGGTAAATAAGATCCAAGGATCTACAGGGGTGGGATGTAAACCCCCTTGGTCCTAAATAGGGTTTCGCCCTAGACACGTTGGGGACCCATATGATTCTCCCTTATTTACTTCAAACCATGTATCCGCCTTCATGCTGTACTATAAAAATAATTTATTTACGACCAAGGATCACGGTATTAGCTTCTGTAGGATTGGTGCTATATATGCTTATGCATCCTCCTCCACAGTCCATGTTTATATTGTTCTTTTTAACGCTCTTCATGGTTTGTATTGATAATCAATTAATAACGACTCATTCCATGATCTATGAACTGTGTTGATCAGGTCAATTCCGTTCTAATAACATACATCAAAAGTAATTAAGAAGATCACCCACACTCACTATATAAAAGAAAATCAGAGACAACAAGACTGGCCCCTCGAAACCGGCATTAAAATCATATCCGATTCCCTTAAAACAAAAGTGAGATCGAGCTTAAGCTACCTAAAGAGAAAATGAATGTCCCAGTGAGTATGTATTAATAATTTTAATTTGTCCTTCTGTATCTTTACCTCTTAGATGACATTAAACTTTTTACTGAATATATCACGAAGAACAATGTATCTAAAATAGATGACTAACATGTATATTTATCGTATATCATGTATAGTTTCCTGTAAATTTTCTTGTCATATTTTGAATATGGATCTCGGAATGCGAGACAGAAAATGATTCTGAAATCATTATAAAATTAACATTTGCCAACAGACTGGAAACGAGGTACAACGGATCGATTTTACATCCCCCTCATGAACAGAGGTCGCGAGCAAAACTACAAAACTCGGTAAGCCGAAGTCGGCATATTGATTTTCCGGGATACATGAATCTCCATTATCCGTATTGCTTGAAGCAGATCGATAGAGAGGGTCTTATAGAGAAGTGGATCTCTGTACAACAAGTCGTTCCTGCAATCCTTTGCACAAATAGAATCTTCAGGCTGAGGACAACAGACGCTGTGTCTGTAGCAGACCTGTCATTATTATGCAGATTACAAAGCAACAAAATGATTCATCTGCATATGTTATGAGCATATGTTACAATGTAAATACAACATGGAATTGCCATACATATTTACATAAACTTTTAAGGTATGTTAAATGAAATCTTCACCAGAAACACCAACGGAAACAACCATAGTCTTTGTTATCTTCTTTTGTCTTAAGGGCAACAACATTAGGTACGTCCTTTTTGGAAGACATGGGGTAGATGGCGCATTAAAGATCCCTATTTCCTCATACAGAGGACGTGCTGCATCAGGACACCTCCAAAAGAATGCAAGCTATAGGGAACGACGAATTTTGTTGTAAATTACTTTCATCTTCGTTTAGAGCAATAATAAGTAAATAATAAAACATAAATCAAATATGTATAAGACGAATAAAACGATTCCAAGTCTACAAGAAAATTAGTTCTCTTTAAAAAGCAGCACATTGAAATGCAATGAGTTACGACTTCTTCTCGAAGTTCTCCACATGAGACAATAGACAGAAGTAGCAGAAATACTGACAAGACAAGGGAGAAAACCATGTGACTGGGATACAAAAAGTCGACTATATATAGAGAGAAGCTTCACTTACCCTTTTCGTAGCTGTTGTCGACATTCTTACAACCCTACAACCGTGGCCGATACATCCAAATCTCCCCAAATCTCCTTATACATATATACAACACAACGGAAAACTCCCTTGCCATCAATATTACATTCTCTAGTTAGCTATGAAAAATCAATGGAGCTCTGAAACATCTAGATGTATCGTACACTTTGTATTTGAGGCTGGATATTGACGTGTTGCCGCATTCATAACGTCGTTTGGGTCTGTACCAGACCAGGATTTTATTTATATATATATATATATATATATATATATATATATATATATATATATATATATATATATATATATATATATATATATATATATATATATATATGGATAATCCTCCCCAGTGGTCCCTCCGACTACTATTTGTGACGACGATCTTCGGAAATATTTGATTGTAATCGTCGTTATTTCACAACCAATACAAATTTTGTTAAATACAGATCTTACGTTAATGTTCAAATGAATGTCTTGCAAGAATACGGTTTTGATGAGGAGGAAAACTGGAGTAAGATTTCCGGTAAATACAGTCGGACCTTCACATTTGGCCCTTTGGTGATTGTACAAGGATGTGATAAAGATGAGAGATTGTACAGAGTTGCAGTATGGCGCCTTGGCTCACTCAGTAATGGGGACGCTCAGAAAATGTCAAAAGTCAGAGAGGGCAGTAAATATGTACAAGAACAACCTGCAATTACAGAGATACAAAAATTTATCACTTAAGTAAAACACGGCGCATTATCACCTGAACGTGTCACATAGAGTAGTAAACCTGAGCACATATATCTGTATTACATTATAGGTGCAATACACATCACTCGCTACACATCATCAGAAGTACAGGGTGCAAAAGAGAACCATCTGCAAATAGACATATATTTATATCAAGACGGGATACCATTACAACCATGTCAAAATCCACCCCAGGTAAATGACATCAAAAATTATACCGAACAAACTGAGGATAATATATTCAAATATTCAATTGATAAAATTAAATTAAATTAGATAGTCAATTATACTGCCTTGACGGTACCGACATAAGACGTCCATTTGGTGTTGATAACTAATTTACAAGCTCACAAATGAGAAGTGATGTAATATCTTGCTACAAATGCAATCACATGCACACATTTAAAATGGACCATCACACAGGGCCATGTCACATACACAAGATATAAAGTGTGACATCATAAACACGTAGCAGACTATCACAAGGACCGTCATAAGCACATACTGTAAAACAAACAAGAGCATTTGGAGGGAAATGTTGCCTACTATTCATTTTTCGAACATGTAACTCTCATCAGACAAGACGGACGTGCAGACGGATCGCTATTTATCGCGTTGCTTCGAAAAAAAACGGACAATGTTAAAACACGCCACACAAAAGTAGACTGTCACAAGTTCTTATTATAGAAAGGGATGTGCCTGCGGAACATGCCTTCACCAGTACATCTCATACAAATGACAATAGGGGGGGGCGTGGTGTAGTGGTTAAGCGCTTGGCTTGCGGTGCCGACGATCCGGGTTCGAATCCCGGGTTGCGCCACTATGTTTAAGAGGTTGGATACCTCCTGCTTCCATGTCGCGATATAACTGAAATACTGTTGAAAGCGACGTAAAACACCAATCAACCAACCAACAAAGGACAATATACACATTCTGTGATAAAATGATTTAACACTGTGTTAATATGGCGCCTAACAATTCCACAACCATACTACATGGACTCCATTTTAAATGCCTTAACAGTAGTAAAAATGTCCAGTTTGCGAGGCTTGAACACCTTATGTGTATTAGAAAATTATGGACCTTCTCGTAAAACTCAATGCGTCCTGGCTAAAGACACATGCAAATATTGTATACATGTACATGTATTCATGAGTCAAGCCAAGGACGTAGGACTAACGGCCCTGCATACGGATAAACACCGTGGATCAGTAGGAACATGGGCAGATTCCGTTACTACACAACGCACTATTAAGTAAAGAGGAAAGCAACAGAAGACAATTGCTCATAATTTAGCTGTAATGACGTGTGTTTTCAGTTACATTGCCAATTGGCACTGCAACTAGTTATACAATTCTTATACTGACAAATACTCCCTCAAAGTAACACTACGTCATAATTATAAATTAATGATGAAACAGCCAAAACACGTTTTGCACAATAATTGATATGTCTGCACTAAAGCTTTTCATCCAGTATAATCCAATACAGTAATAACGCAAGAGGCATTGTGGGAAACATAATTTCTGAGAAATTTAATACACTTTTCTATCTTGAAATATTTTCAAAGATTTTCTTCACTGCAAATTTTACGTTTCATTGGATATTATGAAGTAAAACATGTCATTCCTTCATCAAAGTTCAATCGTATCCAAGGATCTATCTGCATTCTTTATCTAATTGGTGCTTTTTGTATTTCAAACCAAGTATCAATTTTCGTGTAGCTAATACTCTACATAATATATATCACTGCTGACTTATTTTACAGAATTACATAAAAACCTATAAAACAGGTAATTATTGGAACAATAAAGCAAAATACACGTTGCATAGTCTGAGCCAATCTTTTGTAACACAATACATGTATAACCACGATTATTGATCAAACCTGAACAGTTAAACTCCACCTCTCAATTTATACCTGGGGATATTGATTTGTGTTCACCAATGGATAAATGTGACTCATAAAATGAAATTCATAGCGAAGCCTCTTGATTTATTTCTGAATTGTAAACAGCATTATTTTGTTTGTTACTGTTTTATGTCACTTTATGATTAGCCATTATGGTGGCGACACCTGTCTGATGCAGTGCTTCATGATTTTGTCAAATATTAAGGACTCATCCAAAGCAGTGAGAGCTGTTTTACATGTCAAAATATATCGTGATCAGGCCTCGGTTTACACTGTCTCATCCAAAGGACAGACAGGAATGCAAAATACGATAAATCACTTATGCACAATATGAACCAAGGCCGGAATCGATCCCGGGTCCTCAGATTTAAGTCTAGTGTGATACCACTAGAACAAACTGCCCTCGTCCCCAAACGGCAATGTCAATATACCATGTTGTTTTGTCAACAACATCAGTATTTAAATGACATTTCTGTAACATAAACGGTCGATTCTAAGAGCACTTTCATGTAAGAAACACAAACGTGTTTTGCACATCTACAACTCTTTAGAAACAATTTAATTATACCTGTATTGAAGCAATAAAAATAAATAAAAATCTTAAGGTCTGAATTTGTAAAAGAAAACAAAACAACAAAACACAAAAAGACGGCTTGAATACAGTCCTACTGACTAAAATACATGAAAACTAATTCACAGTCTTGACCATGAAAACCAACATCCAGGTGTAAAGAAGCAAGAAAAATTCTGCCTAGGCAAAGATATTGCAAATATTTCTTCCAAATATGACGAAATGCCGTGATGCCATAAACAGTGGCGGATTTAGAGGGGGGTCCGGGGGGGGGGCGAATCGCCCCCCCCCCCCACCTCTTGACCACATATTTACTGGTAAAAATCAAGATTTTGCACCAAAAATGGTCGATTCGTTTTGGCTAAATCACATGTAACCCCCTCCCTTTTCGAAAATCCTGGATCCGCCACCGATAAATATATTTAGTCGAGAACATTAGATGCAGTCAATACCTCGAAACGAGCCAACAAATGCAATACCAAAGTCTAGCTTGACCAAATATCTCTCATGCCTAGACAAAAACTGCCGAAGTGATAATCATATTGCCAGCTATTCATTCAACTTAATACAATTTTTCGAAACCAATGACTCATATGGGATTTTTATTGATTTCAACAACGAATACAGCACAATTTGCCGTCACAACACATCAATACCGTGTAAATTGCAGTAAGTACCATACATCTGAACATACATTCCTTATATTGCATCTTTCCTAATTTCTGTCACATCGTATTACTGATACTAATATAAATGACACAACTTTTATCGTTACTAGTGAATTTTCCGACACTACAACAGGTGTTACACTAGTAAGAAGTGTGACAGACTCACACGACGATCACGCGTACAACACATTTAGCAAACGCAAGTATGACTCACCATGATGTGTCCAGTGCCAAAAAGCACATAAAGCCCGAAAATCTGACCAGACGTCTATGTTGTCATGATAAATATCTAAATGTGGTCCAAAAGAACAGACTCTGTTATCTCAATTTTGATTGGTCGACGATGAGAGAATGTCTGGTACCATCAGCATCAAGCATCATGAATAAAACATGAAGGCGACGCAACCTTATCGAGGTCCTAAAAATCGATACATCGAAAATAAGATCACCTAGACAAATCACTCTCTAAACCTGATGTTTTCATGCCTTTGGGAGGAAAATTATTTATGCATTATGATAATAGATTTTAATGAATCTACTGGGGTGTCCAAGTAGGGTGAAGGTCTTTCAAACGACATCTAATGTAACAGCAATAATATACTTTCAGTTTATATAGTAATATAATAAATATCAGAACATGTGTGATGAATTCGTGTATCAATAAGGTGTACCATATACGTCCAATGCCAGTGCGTCATGTCACATGTGCAGAAACATTTGACTTCGCTAGGAAGGGAGGGGCTGAGAAGAAAACTTACCAGAGATTAATCCCTATATAACCAAAATTTTTATGATTGTTGCACAAATAATATCTTTGAAATGTAAATAGATCTAGTCTTTAAAATAAATTCTTTGCTTTATAGACGATACAAGTTTTATTATTGTCGAGACCGAATTACATGTATCTTCCGTTGCGCTCATCTGAATAACTTTTGTGACAAAATATCTATCCATGATGAAGGATCTTCGATAATAGTTTCACTTGTGTATCGTAGCTTATTCTAAGCATTAATATTGGAGAACAGGTAGTGTTGTTGTGCTAGTGACATGCTAGTGGTAAGATAGACAACCCCTTATTAATTTATCACACTTATCACTCATTACTACAGAAGTAACGTGCTAGTACATATTTCTGTTTTTCATTAAAATAGCTTGGTAGTCCTCGAATACCTATACACTGACTGATATGTGTATGATGAATACCAGTCATAAATATCTTTTTTACCGAAATCGCAATTTGATGGAATAGTTCGTAATGCACGATGCCCACAGGGTATAGTGATCGCTGCTTAGCCCTCTACCCCCTAACTCGGGGCCCTTTCCTGGTCTGTCTTTTCTTTAAAACACACAAATAGAGACACGAAAGACGGACAGAAGAGATAAGGGCTAATAGTGAAGGGTAGGGGGTGCTAAGAAGCGTTGTTCAGACCCTGTGACGATGCCTTCAAATCAATAAAAGACAAGAGCTATACCACTAAGAAGTGAATGACTCGACATATTAGCTCCTACCCCGAAGAATTTAGCTCTGTCAAAAGCCTTTAATCAAAAGGAAGAAAGTTATCGTTCAATGTGACCACGAAATTCAGAAAATGTAATTTATATTTACTCAAAATGGGAGAGGCAGGTGTTAAGCTTTAAAGAATAATACAACATGCGTTCAGAATCAAACGAATGCAAAATATCTGCAATGAGTCTGCTACAAACGTTTCTTTTCCCATCAACTTGCATTTCCTTTTCACGTACTATAAAAGAACATGTCTAGGACGAGGAAAATCAAGGAAAGACCACCACTGTTGGAATATATTGTATTATAAAGATTTATCTTTCTTTGGAAGCGTTGGTTAAGCCGTTGATGTGTACTATGGCGAATACCGCAAACCGTATAAAATGTAATTGCCAGTAGGTAAAAGATGGTAACTTTGTTAATGTTTAGGACGGGTATCGATGCAATACGAATTGAATTTTAATCTTATTCGCATGTTTCGTTATGTTTGTTGGATATTATGAGAAAACCCAATTAAGATAAATCAAAATACAAAATGTACATAGAGAAGAGAAAAACTGTATTTCTTAACTTGCATTTCTTTTACTCATAAGAAAACAGTTCCAAAAATTTTTTTATCAAAATTGCTTCGTATCTGTAAATGTTGTATCATAATGGTAAAACGGCGACATTTTCCACTCTTGCGTTTATTACGTATTCAAAGTAAATCTGAATTATTCTTGTAAATATTTCATTAGAATTGCATCATATGTTTTGCACATATATGTAACGGCCATCGTCAATACGTGTGATGGTTTGTGTGATGGTGTTTTCACATTGTTTACAAAGCCATCGTTATTAATTATTTGTTAACATGAAAACAGTTTAGACATCCTTGTAAAACATGTCTTGAAAAAATCTTCAATTATATCCCGTCACACTCATTCAGGGTCCGCAGGAATTAGTCAGATCCAGCCGGAAAACAAAATCCGGGCCACATTCCGGAGGGAAATCAAATTGGCATCTATTCTTACGGATTTGTAAAAATAAAATAAAAATGCCGTTCGAATATTTCGATTGTATTTCTAACCTGCCTCGAACGATTCACGAATTCAGCGGTCACCAGCTCCCTCTTGTGCTTCTTGGTACATGTAGCCTCAATGGGAGGAATCTCATCATCATTTTCAGAGGAGGACGGTGCTGTTGGCTGATGGACCTCGGCCACTAAATCCATCTGAGAAGCAGGTGGAAGCGGCATGGACTCAACGACAGGTGCTGAGGCAATTTCACCTACAGGGACCGGTGCCTGTTCTTCATGACCGGTGCCAGAATTTAATGTTTTCCTCGGCATGGCATGATGTTATATGCAACTTCTAATTAACAACTAAAAGCCTACAGCAGCTATGAAACACGGCTTTATAAGGACTACTCATTGGGTTCTACTTCAAAAGCGATCAAAATATTTTGAATGATGTCAGAATGCCATAAGACTACTTAGAATGTAGTCAGGATGCAGTTGGAATACACTTCAAATGTTATTCGATATTTCTGCACTACGAATGCTCCTCAAAAGTTTTGAGCATGAGCAAAATGTTTAGACTGGCCACAAGAACGGACCGCACTATTCGGAATTGACTCGGAATACAGACAGAATATTTAGAATGCTCTTCGAATATCCATGAATATACTACGTATTTTCATTCCGACGACATTCCGGCTCATTCTGCTCCTACTGTGAATACAGTTTTTAATTTGTCACTACTTTGGTATCAATATCCTCGATACCCTAAACCAGGTGTACTGTCGAGTTTGAAATACTACTGGTCTAGTCACTGCAAGATGCAGTGTTAAGGCCATCTTTTATTATAATTTACTTTGAGACTTCGCTCTAAACCACTTTAAGTAAATCAAATAACAGAAAAATTTTGTGGTTTGTACGTGTATGTATAGTTTGACCACTACTTGCGACTACCCTCAAATGAGAGTGCATGCACAACCTGATTACGATCGTGATACAAAATATTAATAAAAAACATTATGTTTGAACCAATTAATATGAAAGTTGCCGAATATTTGGCCAACATATTTATTACAAGTTACCAATTCCATGCAGAGTCCATATTTTTTGAAAGATTGGAACCCAGGTGGCTACCATGTAAACATATCAATTTTATTTCCTTCATACCATTCAAGATACGATGGTAAATGAAAATTTCACTAAATAAATACATGCTGTATCATGTCTACTGCCTGCTTGTCTCGTCTTTTGCTAAGGCTAATAAATCTGCAATAATGACCAATGAACTTTTCAACACTTTATAAAAAGTGAAAGATGTACAACGACCAACACAAGAAACTAAAAATATTCAAAAGGTAATACTTTCTGAATTGTCTTTGAATATTTTCATATTGAATCCTTTATAAATTTATCTGATACTCCTCCAATGTTCTTATTCACTTCGAGTATGATTGTTCTATTATTACAATTTAGAAAAGTAGAAACAAACATTTCTTACTTTGGTATACACAAATCATAAAAACAAATAATGACACCCTGAACGAATATGAACGATACCTGACTAAGACAGTCTAAATGTAGTTTGAAAAGATTATTTCTATACTGCTTCAATGTGACTGCTATAAAAATGAGGGAGAAATAACACATCACGCAGCCTACGGGAAAGACACCAGAACAAAAACCGTACATGCAAAACTAGTCCACATACCTGACAAAATGAGACTAAAGCGGACCTTCTGTGTTAAGCCATGTATGAGAAGCAGCATTCACAACTATCGTATATAGACTTGTATAGGCAAATGGTCTGAAAAGTAGCCATCACATACTATTGTAAACGGCCAGTCGGCCTGATAAGCGTAAGGACCAACGATGGGGTACCACATAACCTGGATCTGTATTCGTTCAAAGGGGCTAAAAATAAAGACATAAAAAAGGTTGCTCCCTATTACTATACCCCCAAAAGCCTACGTTAGAACACTAAGTGCAAGGTTGAATGGTCAGAAAATCTTCGCCGACTTAGCATCTTTGACAAAAAAGTGCATGAGCACCCGATCTGACCAGGCGTAGGTAGCCAGTAGAACAAGCTATCTTCCGATCACGAATACAGCCCGTTATCCTCTCGTGCTTCTTAATTCTACTAAATAAGATATATTAATGTTTTAGAATTGTTTTTCCTTTTCATCAATATTTTATTCAATAAATACCTCTTTGCTGTTTTTACGATTATTTGACGAATGCTGATGATCGTGAGATGAGACTCTCTTGTGTCTTGAGTGACTGGGATGTCGGGAGTTCTCCACATGTTGACACGGTAGGTCCCGAAATTCCACGTGTGCCGATAATTTACGAGGCTGATCTCTAAATTCCACGTGATGTGATGAAAGTCTTCTCTGTGAGTGATCCAGAACATAGTTAGCCGACATGGATGTAAAAATATTAGCCATCTCCAAAGGAAAGCTCACGGAAACGTTAAACAACAGAATCAAGTCCTCCTCGTTTATATACGACACTGCAAAACAGCTAAGCAATCAACGACCATACAGAAGAGAAATGATTTAATTGCTTTGCCGACTTAAGTATTTAATGCGTTCGTCAATGTCCACCATTTTCATAGAATTCAATCCACCACATTTATCCGGGTCACATGTTACTTATAGTGGTACACCGAAGTCAATATTTTCCTCGCTAACCGTATTCTCAGTATATTGTGTTCAAACTAGGACCATTCAATGACTTAATTTCCGGGAATAGGACTGCTGATGCATACGGTGTTTATGAGGGTCGGGTATAATTTTCCCTATTCCCGACTACGATTTAGCTTAATTGGTGTATTTTGCTTCAGATTGAATGACAAAGTGAAGCTTACGGCTGTTTCCCTCTTTCACCTTGTCGCTGAACTGTAAGGACTAAATTTTCTGGATTTGTCAACAGACTTATAAGGGAGAATTGACGCCATACAACCTTCCTTCTTATACAGAGGTCACTTACTATCATGTTTTAAGCGCGTTAATATAAAATTCTCCTTCTTTTTGTGTTTGATAACAAGTAAATCGATCAAACAGGTTGGAATGACAAGCTACAAAATGTTTCTCAGGCAGATATAAAATCAATGATGTCATACAAGTTCCCTTGGAGTAATTATCTCGAATAAATGATGTTCTTTACTGTAAGATTCTTGGGATTCGTGGCTCTAGGGGACCCAAATTAAAGATGTTCAATTCATTAATAATAAATCATTAATCGAAATATATCGATGCAAGGACCCCAGAGGTATGTTTCATTCTTTACTGAGACACCAGGAAATTAATACCTATTGATGAGAATGTTCTTGTTTTTCATATACGTGTATTTCCCTGCATTGACGATCTAAGTAATTTCTGTACGAATAAGATATATCTTGCCTAAAGACCTCTTTAATTTACTCATTTATTGATTTATCATTATCTTTATATATCTATTACTTTTATTTTGTTCGAGTTTTGAGGAGAGTGGATACAACTTGTCTATTTTCTTCAAATACTATGACAGAATAAATAGTCATACTATGTCGGCGTAGCCCGACCGATTATGTATTTGGTTCGTGACTGAGAGCTTCCCTGTTCGATTCTCGCCAGTGCCTTGTCCTTCAGAAGAGACAGTAAAAACCTGCAGCATCTTCCCTGGAAATTACTAAGCACAGAAGTCCTAATATATATATTCTTTTCTGAATCGTTATAATCTTGAAAAGTTTTCGCAAAATTATCCAAAATTTCACAATTTTGCCAAAAATTTGAAAAACTTAATTGTATTTGCATCTATAACGAAGTTTTGTGTGGTATAAATGATTTTTCGTGAAAATGGAATGAATTATGGGCAATTGGGTATAAACTACATGTAGTATTACTCCAGACTCCAGACTTCACCCTTCAGAATGGAACAAATAATGACAATACTAACTTCTTAAGACACGTTTCTACATCACTCTGGAATATTCGGCGGTTCTTAAAAAGAAATGTGAAAAGTTTACGCTAGACGGACGACGGACAGCGCATAAAAACAACAGACTGATATAAAAAGAGTTGTCAAAGACAAAGAAGCTCGTCGGAAATGGGTCTTCATTTTCAAAAAGAATAAATGTAAGAAGCAGATCATTCAGAAGTTGTGTGTTCTCCATCTCACAAAAATATCCAAAAATAAGATATTGACCAAAACACCTCATGCTTGAAAATCAATGGGGTTCGTCATCTTACGATGTGTAAGGTTGTGTAAGGTTTTAGACTCTACAATGGTAAGATTTTTCTTCTAAAGTGTTGACAAGATTTTTCATAAATTGCCCATTGTGACCTTGAAAATCAATAGGGTTAATCCTCTACCCATGGCCAACATTTTTGGAAGGTTTGATGATTCCGCATGCACACACAGACACACATACGCACACACATTACTCACACACATTTATGACAGTGATGCTATATCCCCCCAAGTTAAATGTGATTCGAGAGGCTAGAAAAGTTTTACTTGTCGTATCAACAGATAAGCATAAGAAGAAAAATTATTGTCATAATACTTTTCAACAAAGTTAATCGTGTGAGATATCCATTTGTGGAATATCAAAGCCGTACCTGTTCCAGTTCAAAAGATGAAGCCCAGATTAAAATTCAAACAAAAACTAGGTCAAAGCCCACGGTCAAGGTCACTCCGTCAAAAGGCTGATACCAATTAAAAGCCTTGGTCATGAGGAATTCAAATGTGGAGTATCAAAGCTGTACCTTTTCTAGTTCAAAAGATACATCACAGGTTAAAGTTTCTGTGTCCTAGGGACCAGAACCCATATCTCAGAAAGTCGCTGTCTGCATGTGGTGATTAACCTCTCAAGAGTAACGCTTACAAACTTGTGTATGGTCGGTCGGACGGAAGGATGACGGTGATACCGCATAAGCTCCTCTGATCCTCTATAAAGAGAGCTAAAATCTTACATCGAGAGTACAAATACATAATCATTCCACATTAAGTTGATTCAGATTGGCACTATTGTGATTATATTACCAAATAAAATGTAAGCTTATCTGAACGAAATTTCTTTCTCTTTGTCGCATACCACGCGACATATCTGCACCACTTTATCTGGCGTCTGCTTGTCCGTCCATCTATCTGTGTGTCTGGTACAATTTATGCTTTTGAAAAAAAAAAAGATGGCAGATGATATGTGTTCCTTTAGTTTAAACACAAACAAGGCCTTTTATTAAGTCAATTTACAAGGAGTTATGAATATTTTTAATGTATCATTTACACATAAGAAGTCTGAATTATATGTAGACAGCTTTCGATCAATCGAATATCAAGAGCTCCTCAATCTATCATATTCGCTCATGGATACCCTAAGTAAGTTTTATGAAAAAACTATAGGACATAAAGAAATCCAAAACCATACAAGCAGTCAATATACATGTATAATGATTTTGTAGTCGAATATTTGTTTACGTTTTCTCAATATAAAAACGTAAACTGACATTGAGAGTTATAAATACAATGTTTGTAATTCATCTGAAAAGTTCGACTCCGAGTACGAGAATACAAGACTGATATTGAGACGGCTTTTTGTTTCTTTTAGAGAGCATGAATATATCAAACGGACTTTAATACACATTTGTGTATCATGCTCTCTACAAGTTACGAGTGATGTCGATGTACGCAGGTTTGTTCTACAGGTAAATTTGTCCAACAAACTTTATTCATCACCGTGTAACACAATCAAAGTCAGATTCTTATAAAAAAAAAAAAGAAAAGAGGGGGAGGGGAATCTGTATGAAGAAGCCGCATAATACTCTGAAACACAAATTCAAACGTAACAATCATAGACGGACAACCCTCCCATACACCTAACCTTCAAATGATGAATACCGTTAAACATATTCAATGCATGTTTGATAAATCCTTAATCGATTGTAAGTGGTTTTAGACATTTCATATTACGTGATTTTCACACGTTCATTTATCATTTTCTCGCTATCAAAGGAAATGGCATATAAAACACAGGGCAGTCATGTGCCATGTCGGCCTAAAACATTTATAAAATGCAGATGAATCACACAACCAATAGGAAATCAGTCCTTTCTATCAAATACGATCTCGAGGGAGAAAGAAATGGTACGGAATATGAGGACTCTTCAGAGCAATTTTCCTATTGATCAACGCCTGTTTTCAGCGATACGCATATGGCAGAATGAATGCTTGCGGTCAACAACAGAATCTTTCAAATATAAATCAGCATTGGAGCTCCTTCAGTCCGATGAAATCGAGAGCAGAATTCTCCAAAGAGGACTAAATGTCAAGGAATAGCATTAATACACTCTGTCAACCATACTTGTTTCTGATGGCATTTAGCGACAAATTGTGACACAGTTATTCATCACTTTGAATATTGGGTCACTAGGATTGTGCGACATGGAAATCAAGGACAGCAAAATATTAAATCAAAGTAATCGTAATTAAAGTTTCAATATTACAATGTATTACATAGCACAGGAAAAACAAAAATGCACAAACGCAGAAATACGAACACGTCCCTGAATATTTGTCAAAATGTTAAAAATATGAAGAAAGGGTTAATGTACAAAGGCATCAAATAGTACATACCACATGTTTTATTACATCCAATCGATAAAACGAAAGTAAGTAACCTACAAGAAGTAATGATAAATCCCCTGGAAGAAGAAAAAGAAGAGGAAATGGGAATCCCCTGTCGATGGGCCACCTCTGTGTAATGCTTCAAGTTTAGCAAAACAGTTCAGCTTGCATTAACAATTATAGGTACGAACGATTTAACCATACATATAGATTTATATGTAAACAGCTAGGTCGATGGTGAACAGGGCATAGATTAACCCTATTTACATCCTTCAGGAATGTTGACTGGTGACGAGAGGCATGTGGCTAGTAAAGTACAAAATATTAGTATGACAACAAAAATTGTGCAAACTCCAACGTGCGAAGTGATAAATTCCACATAAAGAAACCGGTATTTAATGAATGACACAAGGAGGGAGTCTTCTCAATGTTTTACCTTTTATGTTTTGTTTTGTTTTGGATTTGTTTGTTTGTTTTTTCTTTTACATAAAAATAAAGTCTCCTTTGGAAATTAAAATTCAAATGCTTCCAACTACAATTTTAAATCTGATATATTTCAATTCGTTTGATGATAACGCCCAGTGAATTCATCAAAATATCAAAAAGCTAAGAGCAAAGAACTAATAATGACATACAATATAAAGAATTTATAGGATATATATAGGATATTACGGTACAACCATCCAGCTACGACTCGACACAACACGCATGTCGCTGGCGACTGAATCTGATATTTCGAACGATGTGTTAGATCGTCTACCGATTTACCTTACATTTATCGATCAACGTAAATTCAAATTTAAGGCGTGGGTGGAGCCCCTTGAAATGTTATGATGTAACAATGTTCTACCTTGCCTAAAATGGACTTAACCTGAACAGCATACATTGTAAGCGTCAGTATGAGTCACGATGCATTGCTACCGCTACTGAAATCCTGTTAACGTCGAGATCAACGTCGACAACGATACATAATTACCACGGAACATTCTAAAGCGCAGTGGTCGTGAAATTCAAATCATGGCTATACAAAGGCGAAAATATTCATGGGGTCGGTTTGAATGTTCCATGATTTGAAGATACAAAGATACAGTCCGATCATATTTCTTTCTTGTACAATGAAAGTTTTTTACCTATATTATGGCCGTTCAGAGGGGAATCAAACGGTGGACTAAGGGGATCAGGAACCCCTACTCTTGAACTAGTGAAAAGGGTCACAGACGAATGCAAGGGGATCAGGAACCCCTACTCTTGAATTAGTGAAAAGGGTCACAGACGAATACAATAATCAAACTTCACAGTTTTGACAATGCACTGCATGTTGTTTATAGATCAATGTACGTTGTACATGTATGTGATTTCCCTAAATGATTTACAGGAATATATTTGTGAAGCACGAAATGTCCTGGCGCCAAGTCCTATATATCAAAACAAACTGATCATCGATCTCGCCTCTTTTACCACTTGATGCCTCTAAAATGTGAATGAACTAACGATTCTGATTCCCAGGTGATAATGAAAATGGAACGAGCCAAGAGGTTGACAGTATCGGTACATCACTACGTCCATGTACTTAGAAATTATACATGTAGCTCGCTCATAAGAGAACAGGGGGTAGGCTTGGTGTAATGGTTTTAATGCTTTGCAGAACATCCGGGTTCAAATCCCTGATTGTGCCAGTATGTTGAAGTGGTTAGTTAGTGGTTACCTCCTGCTTTTACTTGCAAGATAATTGAAAAATTGTTGAACGCCATCAATCAACTAACCAACAAATATAACTGGATCTGAGCGGGTACATGTGCGTCTTAGTGCATTATTTTACAATGTACTATCCTTAGTTAACAGAAAAACGGTAAAACTGGTATCAATGATTTTGTCAATTCCTGCGTTTGCAATATTATCATTCGACCACTTTTGCTATCGGTGCGTTCTACAGGAACACAAACCGTCCAACTGACCTGACCGACACGAAAGGGATGGACTGTATTGTTGTTAATGTATTAAGTATACCGTGGTACGAGACTTCGAATATTTTTATCTTGTCTGAAAGTACAGCATCGAAGAGTTGCCAACGCTAAGGTGTTCAACCCTTCTGAATAGATTATACATGTACTTAAAATAATATGACATTCAAGAAACCTATTCCATTACGTTTCCTTAGATTTGGACTTTCAGTCTCTACTTCGGCTTTCATTTAAGTACTGTATTTTTATCATCGTATGTTGTTAAAAAATCTCTGGCATTATACATGTACCTATGTTTTTTCAACGTCATTCTTCGAATAAAATACACAAATTTATTAAATTCATCTCTGTTCGTGATAAACCTTTTAAAAGACTTCACATGTACCAGAGACATATATACACATGTGTATATATGTCTCTGCATGTACATAGACTCCGAATAATACTTAACCACCTAGAGAGATAATAGAAATAATTTAAACAAAGATTAAAATTCAATGACTTGAATTCTTCATTGATGAAATTCATTTTGCATGAGCAATGACACAGACTTGGAAGTTGTTTTGTGTAGTCAGCAGTTCTGACCTGAATTATAATGTATAATGTCAGGCAATCTCAGCTCTGTATCATACATGAACAGATCTGTACTCCGCTGCCCAGATTTCTACAATGGGAGGCACTGAGCTACAAGAATACATCTTATATCCAATATAAATTTTTAAAGAAAATAGATCAGAAAAATATACATGTATGTAAATTATTACATACCAGTTAACACTGTTTAGTGCCTATTTAAGAATGAACTATCTCTAGGAGTAGAAGCACCTTTCCCCCCTCCCAATTTAAAGACAAACATTTCCAAGACATCAACATTTTTGGCACTATTATTATCTCATTAAGTTATTGGTTCCATATTTCTGTATGTGTACAGCGACCTATCTGCTATACAGCAGGGTTGTTTGGAGTCCTGGGCTATGTGGAGTTAGCTCTTATAAGATTGGGTAATTACTACAACAACAGGAGATAGCATGCAGTAGATATGTACCATCTGTCAGCTCTGCAGCTATCATACTCTCACAAATATAACACTCTTATTCTTAACACTGGAATGTGTATCAAGTTGAAAAAATATATCCCAAACTGACTTGAAAAACACCCATGGCACTGCATGTGCATGTACGTCATCGTGTGTGTGGGGTTTTTTTTTTATATTTCTTAACTATGGATCTGCTATGGATTTTGTGGGAATGGGATCCATCTCTCCAACTTCCAACTAATGAGGGTTATTGACATACTGATTTTATATTTTCTGGGGGCAACACTCCCAGGCTGCAAATAACCTGCATAACAGTATGTTTATCTATATACAAACCTGTACATTCTAAACAATGTAAAGTTGAGAGAACAAGTATTTTAAAAAGCAAAATTGAAAAATCAATTGCACTGTTTTCTTACATATAGAAATAAAAAATTATACTCATAAACACTGTCAATTAACTTTGTGTATCACTAAATGATACTACAACTATGCAGTATAAAACTGAGGGACAAACATGTGATTTAAAGCCACAAAAATTCACTCATGATAAAACTCCTTTTATAGGACATAATTTAATGCAAAATCCAAACTAACATCAACTACAATATACCATGTTTATTGGGGCACATCTGTATAAAGTTAGCTAATACTTTGTGTTTTTGAAAATTTGAAGGCAGGGGCAGTATATATATATATGTTGTGTGATATACATGTACTATAATAATAATAATATCATATCAAAAGATATCCAATTATGGGATCAACACATAAATATATACTGGCAGATTAAAATATGATGTCATTACAAAAAATTTTTCATTTCTTTTTTTTCTCAAAATTTGTATTTGTCAACACATCAAATAAAACTGTGTCTCACCATTAAAAATTCCTGAAATTCATTCTGAATGCATTACTGTAACATAAAATGAAGTTTTAATGTTGTAACAAGACCCTGTTCCTTTTTCATTTAGATAATCTTGTATTTAAACTAGCATATCTAGAATACCTGTAGGCTGTAGAAAATGTCCTACTGAGTCTTTTTCTTAAACAGAGTTATTTCCCATTTGGGACCTTATCTGATAAAAAAACAATCATGACATCAATAATTTCCCATAAAAACGTCATTTATGGACTATCATTTCCCTGAGTTTTAGATTAGTTTCCATAAAATATGATGACGTCACAAGTGTCTTATGTCAGATAACATCCTAAATGGTAAGTAACTCTGTATTATGTATAACAAAAAGACCGAATATAAATTATGTAATTATGTGCAGCTCCAGAATTTTTTTCCATTTGGTAGGGGGGGGGGGGGGTTAAAATTTTGGGGTAAAAAAAATTGAGCACATATTAGCTTTTTTGTAAGTCATGGTGTATAGTTTGACAATTCTATGGCCGGTGTGTAAAATTCTATGGCCGGTGTGTAATGCATCTGAACCCCTGACCCGAAAGACACCCCCCCACCCACCCACCGCCTCTCTAGCACGTTAATGACATTTAACTTTTTATCTTGTGTTGTTTGAATTTTGTATCTTAAAATTTCACGAAAACCACACTAAAGATGCCACAATATATATAACAGTCCATAACCGGTAGCGACCTTTACCATTGAACACACCTGTCCGTGTATTCGAAACGGGTACGCTCCTTACGCGGTACACATATGTATAATGATGCAAAACCCATGTACAGAAGTGACGATGCACTGACCTAGGTGTGCCCCTAGAATAAACACTCATTGTCCATTAAACAAGGGCAATCTCATATAAAACACAGTGTCATCAATGAAAAGACTTAAAGGTGCGAACAAAGGCTTGAAACACTCTACCTGTACTAATTAAGTTTGAAAAGTTTGACAACTTTACCTCGTCGTTCTCCTCTGGCAAATCAGGATTGCTGTCACTTCTTGCTTCCTCTGCAATGTCTGTCTCCATTTTACAGACTACGAAAATTTTACCCAATCCACCTTACCAAAAATGCACCCAGAACCGCGAGGACAATAACTTTCTATTTTTACCTCTATATAGCAGTTCATCAACAAAACAACCAATGGCGGAAGGGAGAATCCATTAACTGCTCAGGTAGGAAAGGGTTGAGAACTTCACAGTCAACGAAAGATAACTCTAGTCCAAAGAAATGGGAATAATAATATCTCTGACTTCAGATCTCAGCGGTAATCACACATTATTCTTTGTATTTATTACTGTGTAAGTTGTATGGTGATGTCACCCGGTTATGATGAGGTTACACGTCTGTACTCCGACGGTTCGATAGTCCGATAATCCGACGGTTCGATAGTCCGATGTACGATCCAATAGTTCGACGTACGATGCGATAGTCCAGGTAAATTAAAAAAAAAAAATAGAACATGGTAGTCCGACGGTTTGATTTTCGTTTTCCTGTAATCAAGAAGTGTCAGGGACTTTAAAGGAGATCGGACTCGGCTATATGACATTTACAATGACCAACCACAGGGCTTTCGACTCGTTGCCCCCCCCCCCTCAATTATACCAATATAACAGAGACATATATGTATATACGTCTCTGAATATAATATTGAGGAGGGGGGACCAACGAGCCGAAAGCCATGTGGACCAACAACATAAACAAGAGAGTAATTAAACTTAAGTTACAAAACAGATTCGAACAAGAATAGTCCACAACATAATCTCTTTTGAGATTCTTGCACGTGGCCGTTTATTATGCTGTCGTTTACTATTGCCACACTGGCGAGTAAACGACAGCTTAATAAAACGGCCAGGTGCAAGAATCTCAAAAGAAATTATCCACAACACAGCAAAGTTCACCAAGGGGCAGAGGAAAGTGGGTCAAACATAAAATCAACAAAACTGGTCAGGAAGCGATTTTTCAACGTTCTCTGCAATGTTTCTGTTTTCAATTCGTCAATAAACAAAATCTTATTATTTTTTCGCTTGTTATAAGCTCGCCGTGGTCAAGTGTGAAGGTCTGAGGTTCAAATTCAGTTTGAAGGTCACTATGAGCGGGTGTACCTCCGTAACTCCGATGATGAGGGGGTTTTGAAAATGCACCCATGTTGATGTAGAATTGAAAGATTTGAGGCATAAGTTCCTTGTATAATTTTACTGTCGCAAGTTTTACTGCGATGCATTAGCAAAGCAGTAAAACGTGCATTTGCAAATGTAAAATAATAGATCTACAATTTATGCCCACAAATATCTCAATTCTAATTCACTATACTAAAACGCATTTTCAAGACAGCTTAATAACGTTACTAAATAGCATTACAAAGGACGTATCGCTAATTTGAACAAGTTTGACAATTGAAAATACGTGTTGCGTATGAAGCGAATAAAAATTGCCATGTTTACGACCCCCTTTAGATGGCAAGATGCCTGTAGCGTGAGTGACCGACAGCAGGTCCAAACAAGACGGCATCACTTCAATAGAAGCCGTCACAGTAGGCCCCACATATAGTTGGCAAATTCTTCCTAAACGAACAGACAGACGAACACACGGGTTGATCACTATAGGGCGGCTGCTTTGTGTGGCTCTAATTATTAAAGTGTGGCTGGACAAGTCCCGTTACTATATAGCTGAAATATCGTCGTTATATTATGTTTGGTGAGATGTTCCTTACAGTATTCTCCTTGTGTTCCGTTTCTTTTTGTTCTATTTCTATTCATTTCCTTCTATTCCGTTTCGTTTCTTTTTCCTTTCTAGTTTTATAGGTACCCAAAAACGTCACATTGAAAGCTGTTATTGAACAGTTGCGTATGAATGGTTTACTTTTTTACAGTAGATTCATATACATGTATTATTTGTACAAGTTTAGACAAACTATTCTTTACTGTTTGCACAACATGGTTCGTATTTCAGCCAGGAAACGCTTGGAAATATTAAT
This sequence comes from Pteria penguin, assembly GCA_035048485.1. Classification (NCBI taxonomy): domain Eukaryota; kingdom Metazoa; phylum Mollusca; class Bivalvia; order Pterioida; family Pteriidae; genus Pteria; species Pteria penguin. The sequence goes on along the minus strand of CM068580.1, from coordinate 19,768,336 downwards.
AATGTGTTTCATATTCATGATGTGGAAGTCAATTTCATAATCATAATCAAAATTAGGCAAAGTTTGTAACACATATTTTTATTGTCGCAGTTGATCTGAAATATGAACCATGTGATGGGAACAGTACTGACCAGAACATGATGCTGCCTCATGCCTTTCTGGCACCGTCCATTTGATTATGAATTCGTATAACCCAGAGACATAGACTACCTTCAAAAGTAGTCTATGTCTCTGGTAAAACCGTAAGTGACTTCTTAAAATGTGTCGACAGACGAAGTAAGAAAATCACACTGTTGCGGTGCAGTCTTCTACAAATATATCTATGTGCGGTTACATACATGTATATATGACCGACAAATTGTCGACTGTGACTTTAAGCAATTATGGAAAAAAAGAACCGTCACTCTCTTTATATTTTTTTATCCAGGAATGTAAGTCTTATATATAATACGATTTCTCATTTCCTTACAATTCTCCTTCACAATCACTTTATTTTTATTTTGAGTACAGTATTTTTCAACATTTGTAGTCTAATATCGGTGAAATCGGAATGGACTATAGGTTTTCTTTCTGTCCGTCTTCCCGTTAGTCCGTCTCACTTGTTTTCCGCACTTTTATTCAACACGGTTTAAAAGATATCTGAATGAAAATTGGCATGTTGTGTAAAGTGGACCTATAGAAAAAGTGAGAGCTTAAAAAGAACTGCTCAGTTGTGCGGAACTTGGAACTTTTGTTATTTTTCTAAAATCTGCGGTAAGCTACTTATTTCTCGACCATTTTTTCAGATGTTGTATGTCACTTCTCAGAGTCAAGGTCTTTAATATTTCAGACGATATTGTTAAAACCAATTCATTCAGCAGAATTTTACACCCCACGGCACCCTCACACACAATGTCTCCTTTGAAATTGTCAGTTATTCCTCTCTAAATCTTATGTGATTTTTAAAAATAGTTAGTGCCGTTATCGAACATGTAAAATGTTTATCTTGATGAGAATGGGTTTTTTTTCTTGATGAGAGTTTTTCGAAAATTAAAGGTTGTTAACTTTATTTCCAGATTATACATTTTCATACCCTCAAATACACATACTGTTATGGGGACTTGATTTACATGTAAATCACAGACGGATCTGGAAATATTCGAAAGGAGGTTGCAGCCTCCAATGACTTTTTTTTTCATCATACGGCCGGAAGAGAGTTGAGGTGCAGCCCTAAAATTTGCCAAAAATGAATACATGTACATGTATTTGGGGGTTAAGTTTTTCAACCAAAATTGGGGGACCCCCCATAGATCCGCCAAAGTAAATCAACCCAAGAGATTCTACAGTCGAAACTGCACTATCAAAAACGATTCGTATTACATAACGCAACAACACAAATAAATAATAAAAAGGTAATGCGTGCGATGTCTGTCTGTCCATCAACATTTTGATTAACTTGACCATCGATTTATTCTCGGGAACTAACAACTTGATACTTTTTTATGTAGAAAGACTCTGGTGAAAACCAATCAAAATGGTACCTCTGTTGGTAAACTTGTCCTTTCTGTTTAAAGCCACATGATAATTTTGGTTAATATTTTGCGATTAGATTCGACCAAGGAGATGGTCAAAATTATTAATTGTCCTTCTGCGTTACTTTGTTAATTTCTTGAATGCAAATACAAACCGCGGATCCAGTATGTGAAGGGGAAAGAGGGTTGTAAATAGATAAAGCTGTTTTAAATATAGAGATATTTCTATTTTATGGATTGGAAAATAAAGCTTCAGTGTAGGTATAAATCGCACCCATTCTTGGATAGTCGGATTATCGAACCGTCGAACTATCGAACCGTCGGAATTTAAGGATGTCACCGATGGTTAAGCGGTGCCCAGATAGCGCACTGTACTTAGAGGCATTCAAAATAATATACTCCAAAGTTTTCAATCAACATCGCACTAAGAGCTGCTTTTCGACTTCCGACAGCTATGATCATAAAGAATCTATAATGAGAAATATCAGTCCTGCCCCCCCCCCCCCCCCCCCCGATCTTCAAAGCAGACTTGTCGTTCCTTTACAATCCATACACACATCTGCCAACGTCTCAGGTTTTTCAAAATTCTTGTAAAATCAGATTTTGCTCTTAACGGTATGACTTGATCTTCGGTGGCTTTATTAGTTAAATTTAAAGCATTTACCATGTTACATTGAGTTTTAATCGGGCTTTTACATGAAGTCAACCCTGAATTTATACCGCACTATATTTTCTCAGCGTACTGATATAATACAGTTTGTCAATAATACTATCATTTGCATCTAACGCGTCTTGTAATTTCTGAATGAATCCCTCTTTGTCAAATTTTGGCCCAGATAACTTGAATATGATGACATTTTTTCCCCAAAACACGCAAAGCAGTCTATATTTTCTGCCTTCACTGGCAGAGATTAAAGGGAGTGCAAGGATCGTGACTCTGCTTTGGAGATTGTCCTGTCCCTTATGGCGGTTTTAAAAGTGATAGCCCAGGTTAAATTTTGTTTGAGGATGCCGTCACTGACGACGGCTTCTAGCCGGCATTAGTTCTCCTAGTCCGGAATGTCAGACCCAAGCACGAGACTTGTGCTTGGTGTGACATTTCGGACTGTAGATCTCCGGACTTTCGTCCTGGGGAGATAAACGAAAACGAGCGAGTTTAGAGTCACAAAGTTGTTCCCTGGAATTTTCGTGACATCGAACGCATCATTTTGGAACTCTACTTTTCGTTAGGAGCTATAAAGCGCCGATAAAAATCCCCTAACAATTATGATGTATATTGGGTCATATAACCAATTCGAGAATGAAGGACAAATCGTAACAGCTCAGTCGTTAGGGTACTTGATTAGCCCAGAGTCAAAAGGTTCCAGACTCAAGTCCAACAGAAACTCACCGCGGCAGAGGCCTGGGATAAGGGAATAGGACAACGGAAACATGCTTGAAAATCATTGGGATCACAAATCCCGTTTTAATAACTTTTGGCAGAATAATTATTGAAAAGTGTGAACTTATCCTTTAATCTCCAGATTAAGATTTTGTGTGTTATAAAATCTCCCAAACCTGGTATTATTACAACTGAACACTGGCACGCCGAACAGTGTCCGCGAAACTTTGTTTAACTCCACAGGACATTCGGTCCTATTGGAAGACATATTTCATAGGACCGAAATCATTTCTGTCTGACCAAAAAAGAAAATTGAAGAATTTTCAATGGGGTATTTAACATCGCCTTTTTGTCGGCGTCCGTCGATGTCAATTTTCTTTTGTTTAGTGGTTTTCCGGGGACTGCCCCCTCCACATATTTTAATTTCGCTAGAAAAGACATTCATGTACACTCAGGAACGCTCAAAATATAAAGGTCGTTATTAAATAGTATAAGTGCTTACAAGACTCCGTCTTTCCGCGGTATACATAGTGTTGGAAGCAACATCGGACAAACCGGTCCGGCTAGAAAACGCGCAAATCGGACCGATCGCACTTTTGTCCGTTCGGTCCGACGGTCCGATGAATTTCGCGGACACTGGCCGAATTTGTGACATACTTAAAATAGAGTATTTAGCCAGAGAGTAGAGTAGTTCATATCTTCTGATGAAGCACTCCATACATTTCAATAATTTTCCTAGAAAATCCTCTCAGTCCGTAACAACGACATACAGCCAGATTATGAGAATTCACCCTTCCACAAAACGCAATTATTCATTGTGATGACGTCATCTGAGGTCCGACATAGCTCCGACAAACAGCGCATTTGTTTATGACGTCATAGATAGTACAATTAAAAAGGACTGAAAGTCACGTTCTTTTACGAACCGTACGTGGAAGGGTGAATTCAACAGAATAACACATACAAAGCATCCAACTATAAGATGTCCTCATGGTGTTTCTATAAACATTACAGAGATTGTCTTCTAAACGTATTAATAAAGTCGGCTCAGTGAAGTTGATTATGCGGTTGATATGGAAACACGGAAGCGATACATCGATTTTAAGAAATTAATATGGGGGAGAGTTCTTCAAAGCTAAAAAATGAGGTAGAATGATACAAAAATTTTTTATTTCAACTTTCATTGTAATGGTTTTTTTTCAATACTTTTAAATACAATTGTGTAAAATTGTGATTTGATAAATTATAGGATGCATTCATCAGTAGCACGCGTGAATCGCTCCAGTACTTCTTGTTCTATGGTATCTCCCTCATGCATAGCTCTGTCCTTAGATAGATTCTGTGGTTCACTTTTCGGTCATTTCAGCTTCAACAATGCTCTTCATATTTTTATATATTTTGAGATTCCAATCATTCGGTTACGAGCATCACTGAACTTGTCGAAATGCGCATATGGTGCACTAAATTAAAAGGTATATATGTTCTATATTTACTATACACGAGGTTCATCTCCTTAGTTACCGGAGCATGTTGACCATACTGCGGGGCAAAAACTAGAACGGCGGATATGACGTTCCTGTGTAGGAAAGGCGTTACCAACGCGATGGTTAAAAGTTGTGTAGCGGTAAATTGTACAAATAGATGGGGAGTGAAAATAAATGAAAAGAAATTAGGATTTTTTAGAACACCTAGTCAGAACAAGTACGCCGAGAAGAGAAAGGCATGGCTGGCAGCAACTATGTTCCAAAGAAAGAGGATGTTAAATCTGTGGTGCCCATTTTTTGAGCGGTTAGTAATAATAGAAATAATTACAGCACCAAAAACCACGACTAACAGTTTTATTTTACCTATAAGATATGATTACTTATGAAAAGTAATGTTTAGGAAAAGGATAAAGAAGTTTTTAATATAATATACGGTAACAGAATCATGAGAATGAGATCCAGGAATTTTTAAATGGGGGTAGGGCTAGGGGATTTTTTTTCTCAAAACTTTCGAAGTAGTAAAAATATTGATATACATAATCAGGAATTTACATCCTTTGGGTATAGAGGAAGGCTCTTATTCTTAATCTGCATGCTCTTTAACGCCCCCCCCCCCTCCCCCTTTTCTCTCTGCCCCATCCACTTTCATATATTATAATTTATATTTATATAATTTCAGGAAAACCATCCAACGATTCTGCACACCCAGATTATGTTCCCCAAATATTCCAACACTCTTCTACTCCAAAGAGAAAATTAGAGTCGGACATGATTCGTTACGATAGAAAAAAAAAAGGAAAAGGCTTGAAACAAAGGAAACAAGGAATTCAGATTTGGATCCACAGCCCTTAGATACAGCGCTCTGCTGTGAAGAAGTAGCAGACAGTATTCCTAATGACATTGCTTTCGTACCAAGTCTTGAAGAAGAGAACAAAAACTGAAGGACGAGATAAAAGCAAATGAGATTGAAATAGAAACTTTGAGGAAAAAAATGAGACTCACTACATTTAATGTTCAGTCCATGGAAAATAATGATGCAAAAACAAATTTCTATACAGGATTGCAGTCGTACATGCTTTTTATGATTCTTTTCAATTTTTTAAGGAAGAACATAAGTGGTGGAAATCTAATTTCTCTCCAAGATGAATTATTTCTAACATTGGTGAAGCTTCGATTAAACCTAGCATTTGAAGATTTGGCATATCAGGCAGAGGTATCATACTTGACAATAACTAGAATATTTTACAAATGGTTAAACATCCTGCATACCCGCCTTGCATTTTTAATCAAGTGGCCTAGTCGAGAGACAGTTAGAGGTTGCCTCCCAAATATGTTTAAGAAGCATTTTCCCGCACACTTGTTGTATAATTGATTGCACCGAGGTATTCATTAACAGACCATCGAGATTCAAAACAAGGGCCCAAACCTGGTCCAATTACAAGAAGCACAACACTGTGAAAGTCCTTGTAGCTGTGACACCAACAGGATCTATATCTTTCATTTCTAAAGCCTGGGGTGGGAAAATATCTGACAAAGAAATTTTTCAAAAAAAGTGGAATATTGGATAAACTTAGTCATGGTGACAAAGTTCTTGCAGATAGAGGTTTTGTAAATGAGGAAGATTTCGCGGTAATGGGAGCAACCTTGGTTATCCCTTCTTTCACAAAAGGACGAAAGCAGCTGCCGGCAAAGGATGAAGAGGAATCACGACGTCTCGCTTCTGTGAGAATAGAAGTTGAACGTTGCATTGGACTTCTAAAGTCTAAATACTAGATCCTCAAACGTACACTACCAATCAACTTGGTAAAACATTCTGATGATTCTGACTTCGATACGGTGGACAAAATCATAACGGTTTCTGCGTGTTTGACCAATTTAGGAGAAACAATTGTAAATAAAGATAAATCACAAATTGTACATGTTCTATATCCCAACATCGATCCTTTTTATTTACGTATGGTCGGCGACAAAAATCCTGATGAGTGGGCCTATAGTCGACTGTCGGCGATACCCGCCGGGGTTCGTAGGAAACATATTGACATATCTCTTATGGTTCAAACGATAAATGATATGAAAACACGAATGCGATACATCGATTTTAAGAAATTAATAAGGGAAGGGGGAGGGGGTCCTAGAAAACGAGGTAGAACTGATACAATGGGAAAGTGACACTGAACTTGAATCATGCGGCCGATCTGACTGAATTTCTAAGACTAATGTATCCCATGTGAATACGGAATGAACACGTTATTTATGTCTTTCGAGAAATGCATAATTTGTATCAGAGACATGTGTATATGTCTCTGTTTGTATGTAGATTACGATTGCAAAATTGTAAAGTTATTGAGAAACCTATCCTAACCAGTTGCGGATCCAGGATTTCCGAAAAAGAAAGGGGGGGGCACATATGTATTAGCCAAACTACTCAGCCATTTTTGGTGCAAAATCTGGATTTTTACTAGTAAATATGTGGCCAAAGTGGGGGGGGGGGCTCTTAATCCGCCACTGCTAACCCCATATTGTATTATGACAAGGACTTATAAACAAGTCTTTGATTAGGATAAGGCTGGATTGTGAGGGGACCTTTAAAGTACGAAACGAAAACGAAACGAATTGTTACGAAACGAAACGAAATCGAAACGAAACCAAATAAGCATATGAAAAAGAAGTAATGATATAAAACATGACATATACACAAGAATTATAAGTCTACATAGAAATTTAATTTAGGAAATTTTTTTATCAATATGTGTTGAACGAGACAGGACAAAAACTATACGCCCCCGAATAGACTATTTTCCTATTGATCTCATGTTTCATTCTAATGCCAGACATGTACGATAATTTGCCGTGAAAATTCGCGTCATTTTACTCTGACGTCACCTTCCTAGCATTAACGTCATAATGAAAATCCCGGCAAAATGTAGCATGTCTGGCATGAGACCCCTTACATCACGTAAAATAGGAAAAAAATCTATTCCATTCCTGTATAGTGCCGGCAAAAAAATTAAAGACTAAACATTATTAGGGGTGGAACCAACACGTGCACAGCACCAGGACGGAGGTAATTTTTCGGGGCCGGGGGGGGGGGGGGTAATTTACCTCTCGTTAAGGGCATGGTTATAGTTACGCTCATGTACGAGAAACGGCAATGATTTTTGGGTGGTTTTCAGTGTGTTATGTTATGTGTGATTTATTCTGTTATTTAGGCGATTACCCGTTAATTCGGTGATTCTACGTACCCCATATGAAAATCCTCTCCAAACCCAGTTCCTCCTCCATTACAACTGGGGAACCGCCATACTTAAATTTGAGTGTAATCACTAAATTAGTAAATAATTTTTCTTATTTCATTTCGTTTCATTTCGTTTCGTTTCGTTACATTTCGTTTCGTTTTCGTTTCGTACTTTAAAGGTCCCCGGATTGTGAATCATAGTCGCCAACTTTTCACAGTGCATTGGTTCTCAAACAACTGAGTAAAGGCACCATTTCTTTAAATGAAAAAAAAAATTAAAACTGGATTCTGAGATCCCGAGGACAGACAATCTATATACTGTATCCATGCTTTATGTAGTCGGGCGCGCGCATGACTATGCTTTATGCTGAAATCCGTAACCGTGTCTATATTTTATAATTTCCCAATTTTCACAACAACAAATCTTAACGTTAAAGGATCTAGGCCTATATTTATTTCTGGATCAGTTAATCTATGTTTGTTTAGGTATATTTCTTTAGTATAATACTAATTATTTATTAGCGTTTATAAATCTAAATTACAAACGATGTTATTTTAAAAAGGCACAGGCAATTGTAGTCCGACAAATCTGACGATTTTGGTTTGTTGGTTGATTGGTGTTTTACGTCGCTTTCAAGATTTCAGTTATATCGCGACATGAAAGCAGGAAGTTACTACCTCTTAAACATAGTGGCGCAACCCGGGAATCGAACCCGGATCGTCGGTGCTGCAAGTCAAGCGCTTTTAAACACTACAGTACACCAAGCCCGGTGCATATATAAATGCCGAAATTACTACTATCTACCGAAATTACCAATTAAGTTGCCAAAATTACCAATAATGTTACTGAAATTACCACCCATATGGTAGATAATGATGGTATTTACCACAAAATAGTGATTTTTTTCATGACATTTTACTTTTAATTTCATTATTTTCAGGTAAAATGTTGGATTATTCTTTTAAACAATAAATATATTGTATGAAAGGTGAATATATATACTTTAATAGTAGCTTGTCTAATAGATACCTGATCTTTACCTTGAACTTTTTCATTTTTATATAATTTCTATGTTTATCTTTTATCTACCATGTAACGAGTGGTAATTTCGGTAACATTAATGGTAATTTCGGTAACTCATTTGGTAATTTCGGCAAATAGTGGTAATTTCGGTATTTATATGGACCCCACCAAGCCTGCCTCCAAATGTGACCAAGGACTTATAAACAGATATTTGTTTACAAGTCCTTGATCTGACGAAGTCGAAGGGCATTTTTATAATTTGTCGTTATGCCTTACCGTCAGACTGCTTTACATTGCCAAATTGTGAGATTTTATGAATTGTAAACAAACGGTAGGGCATAACGACAAATAATAAAAATGCCCTTTGTCGGATTAAGGCACTTGAATCAATGATTAAATCAGTTATTGATCGATTTTACACAATATTCAATACTGTACTATAAGTAAGTTTCATCAGTCCGGTCAGACTACTTTAAGCCAACGGGAGATTTTAAGCCAACCATACGCCAACGGTGATTGTCGGGGGTTTTATGCGTAAAATTTGATATCAATCAATAAATAAAAATAAAATAAACCTAGTTGTGAAATTTTGTTGAGATACACTAAGTATTAACAACAGAAGGCGAATTTATTCAATCTTAAATTCTTCACAGCTATGTCGTTCGCCATTTTCAAAGGAAGACAACTCTATTTATATACTGATGAAACTTACTAACAGTATTGATTCAAGTGCCTGTGGTTAAAGGTATGTAAACCTGAGTTAAAATGAAAGGTAACAAAACAACTCGTCACCACAAAAACATGAAAAAGACATCTCGTGACCACTGGTATTCGGTGATTAGTTGTCAGGTCAACTTGTCACCAAAACTGACACTTTCCTCACATGCTCATCAAGATAGCGTGTCAGTCTTAGTTAAGTTTGATAACCCAGGTGCTATGAACCCTAAAAAATAAATATTTTTGGACATTGGGGGTTTTTTCTCCCCAAAATGCGTGTTAAGATATGTGTTCTGCAGATTTTGATCTTTACTTTTGTTACATTCAGAAAACTGACTACTTTTTAAAAAGTTTTGTAGGCTCCTAAGGACTGAGTATCCTTTGCTGAAGTTACATATGACTAAATTCTGCAATCATTGCAGTATTTGCCATTCTGCACAAACCCCTGATCATTACAACCACCTCACCTAAACCATGGAAATGATGTTTGTCATGGAACCAAATGAATAAAATGTATCCATTCTTGGGGATTGAAGTAAAGTAAAATAATGTTAGGGAAGATGTCTTAGAACAGGTCACGAACTTTTACGTCACGAAAAAACATTGTTATGACATGAAAATGCATTGTGACGTCAAGAAAGTCAGCCAGTGCTCCTTAAATACGTTAATTAATCTCACATGTGCCTAAATGTAAACAATCCAAAATGGCAGACAATTTATATATCGTAACTGCATTTAGCCGCAATTTTCCCTACTTTAATCCCTACCTCTTTCACATCAGTTTGCGGCGCAAACCTTGAGCATAGTGCTAGCAAATAATATACTGTAAAATTTCTTTGATGTATGCAGTTTTTTAGCCTGTATAACCCCAGTCCCCTTAACTTAAATAAGGCCAGCTTGTCAACAAAACTTAGATTTTTCACACAACTTTTCTTGATTTTCCTCACAAATTATGCAAGATAACTGATCACCAAAACTTTCAGTTTTTATTTATATTTCCCTCAACTTTTACAAAATAATCAATCCCTCACAGAAACTTTGAATTTTTTCGTACATATTTTCAAGATATCTGAAAGCCACTGTTGCTCAGTGGATGAGGTGCTTGACTTGTCACTTAAAGGTCCCAGGTTCGACTTCCGCTGTGGGCACACCAGTGTTCTGTGTTTTGGACAATACAGTAAAAACCAAGGTCCCGTGTCACACCTACTGTAAAAAATTCCTCAATGCTTCAGGGGCGTCCATTGCAGAGGTATAAATTTCTGTGCAATGCCTTAGGCAAATGCCGTCACCATATAGATGAAATAATTATGAAATGATTGAAACAATAATCAGTCTATCATTCAAGATATCTTATCACTAAAACAAATTTGATTTTTGCCACAACTTTTAGTAATTACAGCCTCTTTCACTATCTGTGTGACAGGTACATGTACAATAGGAAATACATGTATATAAAGGTTTGGAGACAAGCTATCTTGTAAAATTTGTGGGAAAAATCAGTAAAAATAGTGTGAAAAATTAAACTTTTATTGACGAGTTATCTTGGTAAAGATGTGAAATAAATCTAATTAAGTTTTGATGATAACAGATAAGTTGACCTGGGAACTCGTCACTAATTTAGTAATTATGAGTGGTGACAAGTTGTCTTGTTTTGTTGATGAGTTGTCTTGTTATGAGTTGTCCAGCAATAAAACTAGTTACTGTGCAATGGAGAGAGATGGTAAGTAAGGTTGGTAAGATGTAGTAAAATAGCACTATTATAAGTCCCTGCCATCCGATGCTAACTTCCTAAAATCCAGATAATTTCTAGGTTGTAGCGAAAATGGGAGTCCAAGTCGGCAAAATGAGACGGGGCTTGACTTACATTTCACTATCTTAAGAGGCACTGTCCCTCACAGCCTGAATTTACAGCTATTTAAAAGAAATTCATTGATTTGCTATTTTTGTAGGCTTCCCGAATATATAAAATTTTGGTTAAAACAAGAATTTAAAACTTTACTTCTTCATAGATCATGCATTATTTATAAAATAAAATTATTCTTGTGAGGTGCACATAAATTGTCCATATTTGCCGAAATTGCTGCCTTCGGGCATGTGCAATAATGTATTCTGAAGTGAGACGTAAACAAATGTATCAACAAAATGGAGAAAGTGAAAAGGAAACGGGAAAGAAAGAATTTGTTTAGCAATTCAGATATGAATCATAGAAATACAAATATGAATAAAGACATCTTTGTCATTTTAATGCGATCAAGATTGATGGCTCATAAATATTCATTATCTAGACTTGAACTAGATTGCAGAGAAAAGCACAGTATTTCAGATGTTAGTATCTCACTAATGGTACAATATTTTTAAAAGATTTTTCTTGTAAATCTTTGAAGTAGTGTCTAATATATACATATGTGGACTTTAAAGCTTCTAGTAAGTTTCAAAACTTATAAATCTGCTGAGGGATAGTGTTTCTTTAATGTGGACAAAGCTATGAAGCAGCTTTGTATGGTAAGTCTTATTTAATTCTTTGTAAAGAGAAGATATATCTAGGACAAAAAAGTAAAAACACATGAGTGGATTTAAGACTTGTATTAGTGTACACTTGCTTTACAAAGTTAACTAAACTTTTCAATTTGTTATTGCAGCCACTGATAAAAGAAGACTTTTCAGTTTCCAGTTTAAAGTTTGGCATGAAGAAACATCTTATAAGCCTGTTGTTTCATTTAGATAAGATTGAAAGAAACAGAACTCTACTTTCTTGTAAATTTGCTTGTGGGTTTTTGTTCCCAGCCAAGATGTCCACTGCTGATTCTGTTATCAAACATACAGTCTATCCAAACAGAGGACTTGAACAACAACAGAATGTCTGTGATTCCAAAATTGAAATTATTCACCAATGTAAAGATTTTGTTGCTGTAAACAAACCTTATGATTTAATGATTAACCATGATGATGACAGTGTTGTCAGTTTAGCACAGCTTATGGACCGGGACCATCCTCATTTAAGAGATAACTCACTAGTGTTTGGTTATAGGTGAGTTATTTCAAAATATTGTACCAAATAAAAACAAAAATCAGTAGCTGAATTAGAATTTTAGTATCGTTAAAAAAAAAAACATCAAATGATAGTTGCTAATGTACGTGTATAAAAAAAACCCCCAAAAAGCACTCAAACAAACAAAGCAAAGAAAACAAAACACACTGGAATAAATACATTGTGTCTGACTATCAAAATGTGAATTGTCAGTGTTGGGCCTTTACAGCCCTAGATTTAGTTTTCGGTTTTCTGTAAATCTTTATTAAATTAGTTATGTATCTAGCTCAAGTTATAAAGATATTTGTTGTGTATATACTTGAAAAAAAAACAGAAAATAGCGAGCAAATCATGTTTTAACGTAGCCTTTTGGGTTTACCAGGACTATCAAATGGTAGATATAAGTATCTACAGTACAGTTACAAACAGTAATGATATGATCGATGTGTAAAATCCCATTAAAGGTCTAAAAATAAATTACAAATTATATCTTTAACTGACACACCTATGCAAATGGGTTGAAGTCACCCAAGGAACAAAACTAGAGTACCGATAGTGTGAATTATAAGCTAACAACATAAAGAGAGTTTAATCAAATGGAAAGTATTTTATTCTTAATGTATTTTATACCTATCTTGAAGGTTTACACACAGATTGGATCATGCAACTAGTGGAGTAATCTGCTTATCTTTAAATAAGAAATCTGCGGGATTATTACACAAGAGATTAGCTGAAAGACACGTCACTAAACACTATCTAGCTTTGGTGAGTAACACAGTTGGTAATGCTGGACCAGAGCTATGGATAAGGTGCATAAAAATGCATTGGAAAAATAAATAGAGCATAAATATACACGTTTACATATCACCTTACGCATTAAATGTTCAATGGAGTGTGTACGTGATTGTCAATATTAAAATCAAAGTAGCACTGCCTTGCAGTCTGATTTGTTCTGTTTTTACCTCATGCAAAACTAAGGCATTCAGAACAGATTGGGACTTTCTCATATACTATTTATAGCAATATCAGTGTGGTTGTGGCGATTAGCGAGTGTAATTAAGTTGAAAGTGTCAAATTGAATGGGAAAATATGTCGTCTAGTAAGTCTGGCAGATTCAAAAAGATACTTAATTCATAAATGTATTGAATTATTGTGAAATTGTGCAATGAAAAATTTAACTTAGGTTACGTTTTCAAAGAAAGAGCCACTAGGCCACTTTGATTATTTCAGTTCCTGTGTGATAACCCAAATTGTTTAGGCTATATCTTGACCAGTAGCACAAGTTAACTCAGCTGTATGACAAACTTCACCAAAGGCATTTATGCAGGTGAGCATGGAATGTCAAATTAATGAAGTACTGTACAACAAATTAGCATCTCAAAAAGATCTTACTCATCTGTGCCAGTCATTTACAGGCATCGTTCTACATGTCAAAAAAAAGATAATCATAAAGGGCGAGAAAAGAGATCTGACTCAGTTGTATGACAAAATTCACCCATTTTGTTTAAAGAATAATCAGAAAAGTATATGCATCTAACAGGAAGTCCTCTTCTCCTTTTGGAGGTGTGATACCAAGCCTTCAAGAGCATGTGTGTCTATTGTAATATAATGCACTGGAAGACCACTATTCAAACAATTGTTTGCAATATAATGCTACTGGTAACAATAGTAAATTACAACCAAAGCTATATTTCAATCAAAGTACTCATATTGCAGATAGATAGGGATATTTATCAATACTGGTCGGGAGTTTAGAAATAATAGATATTTTTAATATTTTTAGTGTATTACATATCATCATATCTGTAGTAGAATATAAGGATTTCTTGGTGATTTAACTGTTGACCACACGGTCAGACAGAAATGACAGTAATAAGATTACATGAATTTCGTTATGTGTAGCTGAGCCAATCTAAAAATAGCCTTCACAGTATTGGTATTGAGTGAAAAATAAAATGCATTCTCCGTACTATATCTTGGCGTGGGTTTGAAGTTAGAGATACTATCAGGTCAATATTAAAACGGTCACAATCGCTAAAGACGGTCCCAGCCTAAAAAATGCCAATAATGGCCAAATCACTACAAAACAGTAACCCCCTTTCTGTATTGCTAAAAAATTAGGGATGAAAATACCACTTGAAATTTTGAAAATTAGCATTGAACTTTAAATCAGGGGATAATACACCTTAGACTCTAAAATTATATGGAGCTCTGCTTTACATTGTCTTTTTCAATAATTTTAACTTACGTTCTTATCATTGATATATATTCCTTTTTATATGATGGCCCTGTTAAACAATGGATATTGGTTTATAGAATTATCCCTGTTTTTAGCTCACCTAAGCCACAGCCTGAGGTTAGCTATTGTGATAACTTTGCATCTGTCCATCCAGCATAAACTTTTCTTAGTTTTGACGTCTTCAGAACTACAGACATTTTGAACAAACTTGATAGAGATGAAGTTCTCAAATTCCCCTACAAGTGTTGTTACTTTTGGTTTGATCCTCCAAGGAATAGATAATCAAACGAAATGAATCTGAGTGATCTAGAAAGGTGTCTGTGGTGTGGGTTTTGGTTTCAATCCAAAAATAAGTTCTCACACTTCTCATCTTTTTGGACTCTTGTAATTTATTTTGATTTTCATAATATATGAGTGTTTTAGAATGATGTGATGTTGTTTTTGGTTCAATTTTGTGATAGAATTTGAGAAAAGGGTAGTTCTGTTAGAGAACATTATGGTGCTTTCAAAGTTTATCCTGTGTTCAAGGTTCAAAGGTAAACGATATAGGCCCATTCGGACCCTTTGTTCTGTTTTCTTTCTTGTGTCAGAAGTTGTCACAACTTTTATCTTATGATTGTGTTGATACTTTACACATCTGTTACACATGGGTATGTTATAGTTTTTACCTTAGGTCATGTCACTTCTCACAAATACTGAATTATTGATGACTCCGTATTATATCATAAGGAGCAATTGGCTGAGATTTGTACAGTTTCATACATTTTTCTGTCAGTTGTACACCTTTACTTGCAATCTTAATATGTAATATCAGGGTAATTTATAGCATTTTCTTCTTCATCGGTCATAGAATATACCAGTAGGTAAAAGCTATGTTGTAATACATTGTAGATTTTGTATCAAAATTATATTGTTTAATTCAGGTCTACAACCATTTAGCAGTAAAAAAGCAAACAATTGATGTAGAAATTGGTTTAGATACAGAG
The DNA here is from genome assembly GCA_035048485.1 of Pteria penguin. NCBI lineage: Eukaryota > Metazoa > Mollusca > Bivalvia > Pterioida > Pteriidae > Pteria > Pteria penguin. Next base: position 19,752,731 of record CM068580.1, on the reverse strand, counting down.
CATACAAGTGATCATCGGATGTGCACAACAGACAAAGTATCATGCACAAATCCAAAATCAGCAAAAACAACAGTAGTTGCTTTAGAGGAAGGATTCTATGGTGAAAAACCTGCAAGCAAACTTCTGCTTATACCACACACAGGTAAGTTATTGTATTGACTGTTTCTTTACAAAATGAGGAATCAATAAAAGCATTGGATATTTGATACAGTTCTCCGCTGGTCTCATGTAAACGGTAATATTTGGTAATGGACATGGTTAATCAAGCTTGCTGAGTAGCCATATAGTTGTGCATGTATGTTTTCATTTTTTGGGGAGTATACAGGAATCACCATCTGTATGTCCATCCATCTGTCTGTCCTTACTGTACATGTATGATTATCTATTAAACCTTTTGATGAATTTCCAAACTATGTGTAAAGGATGATCATCATGTATAGATTTCTTCTGTACAGTAAATCTTTCAAGCATTGAATGGAATTTGAATTGCGTTACACATGTTAACCTTGTCTTGGCAACTCCTCCTAAACCACTGTAACAGCTTCAACTAAACTTGAAACAAAGAAAAGCCATTATAAGTAGATCCACATGAAGGGAGACGATTATGACACCAAGAATTTTCCAAGAGTTACAGTCTCTGATATGGTATATATTTATTTTACACAATTTAACCATGTCACCACAACTCCTAAACCCATCTAAGGATTTCAACTAGACTTTTCCCAAAAAAATAGCCATCATGTATTGATTTTCATCAAGAGAAATCATTATGATACCTAAAATATTCTAGATTCAGCTTTGAGGTATTCTATTGAAAGTCAATACAATTTGTTCTATAAAGCAGAGCTACAGATCATTTTTGCATTTTGTGGGATTTTATTGATTCTTCACTGAATTATGGTCTGAAAATCAAAGAAAATTCTGTTTTCTTAAAATCAAGAGTATTTAACTGAAAGACAGTACACTGTTCTATATAGCAGAATTACACAGCAGGTTCCCATTTCGTGAAATTCTGTTTATTTATCACTGATTTGTGGTCCTTTACTTTAAAATTTCTGCTTTCTGGAATTATTTTAGGTTCAGTTTTGAGATATTTGATTGAAAGTTGGTACACTTCTGTATAGCAGAGTTATGCATTTACACTGTAGTTCATGTTTCATGAGATTCTGTTTATTTCTGACTGAGTTATGGCCCTTTATTAACTGAAAATCAATGAAAATTGCAAAATTTGCCTTTTTTGTGTTTTACAAATACATCCTGTTTTCAAAAGTTTTTAGGTTATACTGTGAGGTATTTAATTAAAATTTAGTAAACTGAAAACTACTTGCATATTGTAAAACAATCCAAAGTTTTGCTGTAATCTTAAAATGGAAAAGTAGCATCTACTCAAGGGTAAGTGTTTCATTAAGATTTATCAGTACAAATTTCCAAGAATTTCACAATTGCCGGTATGAAGTAGCTGTAAAATCCTTGAAATTTTCTTGGATGGACAGACATAATTGACGGGCGTATAAAAATCTTAAGTGCACAATATGCAACAGTGTAATAAATTTCAATCGAAATTCTGTAAAACAGAATTTTCTTTGACTTTAAGTCAATAAAGGGTTGTAACTGGGATAAGATATGCAAGTAGTTTCAGTCTTTCCAGTTATATTTTAAAAAGACTGATTGATTCATTGATTATTGTTTTACGTCACTCCACAGTTATTTCACATATATGGTGACGGCATCTGCCTGATGCATTGCATACAAATTTAGACCTTTGTAACGGACCCAATGGAAGCAGTGAGGAATCTCGGTTTTTACTGTCTCATCCAAAAGACAGAACACCGTTGTGCCCTGGGCGGGAGTCGAACCCCGGACGTCTCGATCACGAGCCGAGCACCTAATCCACTAGACCACACCGGCTTTATTTTAAAAAGAATTTAAACATAGAATGATAATGAAATTAAAGAGTTTGTCATTTATAATTGTAAGAGTTATGTCTTTTATTAGATAGATATGATCAGTTATTTAATCCCCAGCCAAAAAAATCATATACCTTCATTAAGCAACGTGTACATCTTATGATTAACTGACCTTTAAGTTTTTTTTCAAAGTCTTTAGACGCTATTTGGTAATTAGGCGTTGACAGGATTCAGTAGGTTATCAGTAAATCCATTGGATTTTGTTTGTCGGTTCATGGATAAAAACTGTTAAGTTTTAGGAAAATTTGGATACAAATCAAATACATGTTGTTGGTTAATGAAACTGTGAAATAGAAAATTTAACAAGATACTTAGCAGAAGAAAGGGAAAAAAAAACTCTTCCAAACAGTTTAGCATGTGTCATATACAACCTTAATCTTTTCCATGTTATAATTTTCAACAGGAAGGACACATCAACTTCGAGTTCATTGTGACCATATTGGACATAGAATTGTGGGAGACTATAAATATAGCAATGGAGAAGATTCTGAAACATATCGAATGATGTTACATGCATATAGAATGACATTTAGAAGATATAAGAATGATGAAATACTTTATGATTTTCTCACAGAAGATCCTTTCACATCAGCTTATGATCCAATGTGGAGAAGTACAAAAGTGTTGGACACATACGAAAATGCCAGTACATGTTCTACACAGAATATGGAAAGTTGACATATGTTATTAGTAGTACAAAGATAGAAATAAAGTTTGAAAAAAACAAACTGAAAAGCGTTCTGTAGTTGAAACAGTTAACTATACTCTGCATATTCCAATGAAATATACAACTAATGAAAATTGTCAAGAAAGTTCTTATTGGAATATTTTGAGGTAGTTTAACAGTTAGTATATGCCCACTAATGAAATTTCAACGGGTGTACTGATGTAACTGTCTTTTTCTTTGAGTATGTTCCACAGACAATGAATTTCCATATTGTAACCCAAAAGTCTGGACTTGAAATAGTGACACTTCTTACCTTGGGTGCCCAGAGCCTAAAGGCAATAGAATTAATTAATAACATTGATTTACATGCATTTTATATATATGCAGGCTTAAAAGATTTTGTGTTATCTGTATTTTAGAGGGGTTTATTTGGCAAGTGTGGCAGCCAATAGGAGACAGATACTCCATTTGGACACATGATCTTTTGTTTTCCAGGGGTAACAAATGCCAACTGTGGTATATTGCTGTGTATGCACCTTGCTAATCCAAAAGCTTGCACACAATATTTGTATTGATCTACATCTATAACACAAGTATTCCTGAGGCCTTGTGGTGTTGGCAATCTGATTAAAACCATATCTTTATTCCGCTTCTCTATTTGTCTCATTGCGGATAAAGATCTGGCGCCATGGACCGCAAAACAATATATGCTTTACTTGGAAGCGGTATGCACGGGACTTTCCCTAATAATAATAAACACCAATATGTGGATGACTTTTGCAATTCCTAGAATCTTACATGGCATTGAGCTTCTAAATTATAGGAAATAGGACCACGAGAGTCTAGAGAAATTCCAAAGACAAACTCTCAGACAATTGCAGACCTTGCCTAATATAACAGCAGACATTGCAGTCACTTCACAAGTTGGTGTCTTACAAACAGGACAGAATAACCTATGCATTCTCCATACCGCAGACAAAATCATTTTATCAAAATATGATAGATCACATTTGCTGATCCATAAAAAATGCGGGCAGGGTGGTGATCTACCTCTCTTTTATATGCTGTTTAAATCACGATGAGCACTGTGCCTTGTGCTATACTTCGTATGTGTTAGAGGACAATTGTCCCATTTATATTTAGTGTAAAAAGACCAGTGCATAGTGTACTACAGCCAATCATGGCTAATAATCCAAATCGTACATTATATTTTCAATCCATTTGACTAACATTGTCCCATTGCTTCCCCATACTTAACCTGTAAAAATTTCCATTGAATGATTATTGTTTTACGCCACTCCACGATTATTTCACGTATATGGTGAGGGCATCTGCTTACAAATTTATACCTTTGCAACGGACCCACCCGAAGCAGTGAGGGAGCTTTTTTTACGTGCCACGCCTACCGTGACACAGGACCTCGGTTTCTACTGTCTCATCCGAAAGACAGGACACCGGTGTGCCCAGGGCGGGTCGAACCCGGGACCTCTCGATCATGAGCCGAGCACCTTATCCACTACGCCACACCGGCTTGTAGAAATTTCCTCCACACTGCATAGTAACAGTTATGTACCTTTTACCCATAAATTAGATCTAATAGTATTGTTGTATCATATTAAGCCAAACTGTGTTTAAAACACACCATACTTCTACATATACATTGTGCAGAGCCTTTAGTTAAGTACTGTATATATGTTGAATTCAAGTAACGCAGTCCCATACTAAACCACATTTTAATATATGATTGTATATAACTACCTTGAAAGAAAAAAAGAGGAGTTACTGGCTCAGATATGTGGCAGAAGTCACCATGGAGCTATACAATACATGAATGTAAAGATGATGGATAAATCCAAACCACAAGTCCAAAAATCATGAAACCATAGGACATACAAATTCAGTGAAAATGAAAAACAAATGGAAAATAACAAAATATGTCTACTTGAAGAGCATATGTGAACCCCTGTGATGGAGTGAGATCAGGTGCCCGGGGAGAGTGAGCATCTCCTGCTTGCTAGCAACACCCGTCACATATACCCCGTAGAAAGAGTCAAATCGTGTGAATTCCATATGTATCTATATATGGAGAGGTCGAAGTAGGTAACCTTCTAGTATAGAAGGTGTCAAATCTGTGTAAAGTGATCGGAATCGGTCTCAGTCCAGAATATCATTTAAAAGTCTGGATAACGAGATATCATATGGAGTAATAAGAGTCTCGTAACGACCGTAGAACTTCCTCAGTGACGATGCTAGTCTAGCACATATATAACCCTGGTTGAGCAGCTTAACTGAAAGTCGCCTAGCCCTCAGAACAAAGTCATTGTAATTTGAACATGCTCTGGAATAACGTATTAACTGAGATATGAATACGCCGTATGCGGGCGATGATGGAATGTTGCTACTTATGAAAGGAAAGTTTGTGATAGCGAAATTGAAATCGTCACGTTTGTCATAGAGTGAGGTGTTCAATTGACCATTAATGTCGAAAGACAACATTATATCTAAATACGAAGTAGAATTACTAGTTTCTGTGGTTTCTTTGACCTCCAGTTCACTTGGATAGATGATGCTAAGGTAATCCGCGAATGAAGGATTATTAATTGAAAGCAAGTCATCTATATATCTGTAAGTAAAATTGAAGCCAAGAGCCAATTGTTTTTTTCCTTGCGAAAGCAAAGACGGAATGAACTCAGCTTCGTATGAATAAAGGAATATGTCAGCCAGAAGCGGAGCACAGTTAGTGCCCATTGGAATGCCGACAATTTGTTGAAAAACCTTACCTCCAAACACCACAAAAATGTTATCGATAAGAAAGTTCAACATCTGAATGACAGCTGTTTCAGTGTATTTATTTATATCAATAATATACTAGCACATATAACACATTACAAAAATATTTGATTGTAGTGCAATTACGATACCGACTTAGGACGGTCATTTAATTTGACAAAAGCCAAACAAATGGTGTGGTTAACCGGTTTACGGGCCCATCTTCCCACTCACCGTAACAGCGGAACAATCAAAGGACGTACATTTAAAAATTTATAAATAATCCTCCATGTAAAGAACAAGGGTCAACAGGTATCGCATATTGAGAGGTCATAAAAATATAAACACGTAAGGTATTGTAAAACACATAATGATATAAAAATATATGCGACATCAACATGATAACCCGTGCTCTGCCAGTCTGAAAGCGAGCTAAGACTCTAGATCTGTAGGAGTCCCGACTAACAGTCAGAGGGGACGAGGTTCAGGACCATGTCTCCTCTGTAAGAGGTTTGGACAAATCCCGTCATATAGTCCCCACCGCCCTGTTAGTCAGCGTGCAACGTTCAAGTAAAAGTCTGCATGAGGCTGTAGGGGGGCCAAATACAAGACCTATAGTCTTTTTGATGATCTCAATGTCATATTGTCTATTTAGAAGACGTTTGACTATTTTATTACGTGATAGAAGTTCTGAATAAGATCTAAAGAATTTGCCGAATGCTTTTCTAAGCTTGTGATATCTGTAACCCTGAGTTAAAAGTTTAGTAGTAATTTGTAAATTTCGTTTATGAAAGTCCAAAACATCGGTGCAGCCTCTGACAAATCGAACTAATTGAGATATATAGATACCATATGAAGGGAGTCGAATGACATCGCCATCCAAGTAAGGAAAATTTGAGTTCCTAGTTAGTTACTTATTCATTCATCTATCCACTTATTTATGGATAACCTACACACTGTCTAAGATCTCTGCCCAAAAAGCGGCTTTATCTAGCCATGCATGGACAAACTGCCCCCACTCTGAAATTGCCCTTTACCTAGAATTAGGAGATAATTGTACCCTACGCGTTATGTATTTCCCATCTGCATTTGTAAGATCCATGGATAAATTGCGCCTACTCTGAAATTACCTTCTGTCTAGAATTAGATGTCACGTATTCCCTGCATATTATAAATTCCCCTACAAATTATAATTTCCCCATCTGCACTTGTGAATATAGTTCCAAGACATTGGCCTTGACGCAGTGAGGCTATCCCCATCCCCATCAGCCCATTTAACTCAGTATTATTGCTCTTTATTTATACAACCTGGGTGCTACTGGTCCAAAACAATATAATTATTTTTTAACACATACCTTTTATACATTTTAATTTTGGCCCATATTTTTAGTTTTATTGGTTACTCTTCTGTGATATTTGTCCCTTGGTGTTTGGCCCTTAATATTCTGTTCTTGCCATTGTACATATGTTCTTAAAACCTGCAATAGATCTTTGTTTTACCCATTTGGGGTTCTCTTTGACCGCAGGAGGAAGTTCCAAGCTGAAACTGCAACTGAACAGGCATTGCCAGTCTAGTGAACTACTTCCGAGTGAAAACACTGAGTACATTTATTTATTCTGACACTGTAAATTTACGTTAAGGGAAACTATGTGAAATAAATGCAATTTCGGCACCATATCAGAGTTAATAATAAAGAAATAAAGTGACCAAATGGACATGACTTTATGGCTTTGCTCTTAGCAGACAGAAAAAAATCCTGTGTCATTATTGAAAGAAAAAGCTGAAAAACATACCAGATTACACCATTTTATTCGAAATTTAACAAAATTTCCCAGGGGAGGTCCCCCCGACCCCTCTTACAGGAGGGAGTCTACCCCCTCCCGTGCCCTCCTTTGGGCCTCCTCCGAACCCCCCCCCCCCACTTCTGCTTCTAGATCCGCCCCTGCCAATCAATGACTCAACTAGGCACATGTGCTAGTTACGCAATATGTAACAAACACTGTTCAAAAACTAACTGATGAAAGGTCTTAAGGCCATCTTGAACATGGCACTGCCAATAAGAAATGGCATTATAATACTAGACCAAAGATGTCCGGAGTATCAAGCCCCGATTAAGTGTTCTGATAATCAATACAAGGAACAACAACTTCAGTGGATATAACACATATGTACGTAGCGTAGGTACTTTTAATGGTACGTAACAAACATTGGATATTATTGTTGAAATGATGCAAAGTAATTTAACATTCAGTATTCTTATTTTATAGTACTAGACGGAGACGTACAGGGGCGGAGCCATTGTTTATATGAAAACGAGCACCTGTGGAATTGATTTCATTTTCAACCATGAAATGATACAATTTATGCCCATAAATAAGAAATACAAGAATGTTGTTCCCAATATTGAGAAATAAGATTTAAATGGAAGTCGGCAGGAAACAATGAATACCCTTCATCATAATTAATTCTGTGTGGCTATATTCGATAAAATGTGAAGTAATGTCAACGTACATACTGAGCAAGCATTCCGAGAGCACTGCTAAAGTAATGTGTCCACTACCGACCTTTTAACAAAAGTAGAAACTTGCTGTATTATTATTAATACTGGAAAATAAGTCGCGGTTAAGTAGACAAGGTCATTGACTGTTGTGTCTGTTGAAAGTAAAGTAGGCATGCCACACATGAAATCTCCGTTAACTGTTCAAGTAGCATCAGACAGCATGTAAAAGGTTTATTTTGAAGTGATTCATTTGAAATAAAGAATATACTTGGAACTACTGAAAACAGCAAAATGCAGAGACATCTAGGAGCAATAAGGTGATGTGGTAAACCCTAGTCAAGGTTTCATGATTAACCATTCACTGATGGTTAAATTGCAGAGCGTAAAGGAATATTGCAGTGCCTAACTGGTGACCCTTCGATGAGAGAGAGGTCTGAATTACGAAGCCAGAGACATACATAAACAGTGTATATATGTCTCTGACGAAGCGGAACAGATTATTGACACACAGACTGACAGACAGACTAACAGAGAGGAAACTAAAAGTCCCCTCCGGCGAGCTGGTAGAGGAGTTAAAAGTGTATTGGTCCCTTAAGGTGGCACACAAAGGGAAAATCTATTTCCCTGTTTTAACGATTAGAACAACAAAGACGAGCTACTTTTTTTTCAAAATGAACCGACGCCTCCTGTTTCAGCTTATCCTAGACCCAACACATCAAACAATACCCCAGGCCCTACAAGATGAGGATACACTGGCGAGGATTGAAGCCATAACTATCGGTGTATTATAACAGAAGCAGACTACTAGATATATCCCTGGTGAAGTAAACTGTCTGAATAAGAAGTTACTAAGACCCAATATACACTTAGTTTATATGAGTGTATGTACATAAAACACAGTACTGATAACATCAGTATATAAGTAGTATGTTTATATACACACATAGAGAGGAGAGAATTGCATTAAATCTATAGAAGACGGTTGGTTGGTTGGTTGGTTGGTTGGTGTTTTACGTCGCTTTCAACAATATTTCAGTTATATTGCGACATGGAAGCAGGAGGTTACCAACCTCTTAAACATAGTGGCGCAACCCGGGAATCGAACCCGGATCGTCGGCACCGCAAGCCAAGCGCTTAATCACTACACCACAATCACTGCCCCTCTATAGAAGACGGGAAACTTCACTTCATGTAGACACGGGGTGTGCATGAACACATTGTATTTCACCTAAACACATCCTTGTTTATAGTTGAAACAATCCAAACACGTTTCAATAGAATTTTATTGGTCTTTTATAAATGTCGGACCCAATTTAAGTGTAAATGTTTTATTTGTTTTGTTTTGTTTTGTTTTGGTTTGGTTTGGTTTTATTATTATTATTATTATTATTATTATTATTATTATTATTATTATTATTATTATTATTATTATTATTATTATTATTATTATCAAGGACTTATAAACAAGACTTGTTTATAAGTCCTTGTTATTATTGTCAGTTTTGGGATTGGTGGCAGCGAGGTCCACCAATTTAACCTTTTAACCACTTGTTAACCGCTTTCTTATTTCTTTATTTATGCTTTTGTTGATGTTTTATCTCTTCGTTATGTTATAAAAGTGTGCAACACTCTTAACAAAATTTCAAGTATTATTACTTGGTAACCGTTCTGTATACTCGTTATGAGTTGTTCTTCAGTTAAGTGGAGGAAACTTTTCTCAGAGACATATAGGCCTATATGTGTATATATGTCTCTTAACTACATGGTAGTTATTATTAACTCTCCCAACTGGAGGATGATTTCGACACAATGAAATTCCACTGTAATTAGAATGGTTTAGATATTATTTGATCAATCTCTTGTCAACATGTATGTTGTTCAGTTGTTGCCAAAATCCTACACTTCTAATGTCGCTATGAATACCTGTATGTGTATTTGTGAATCATACTTAATACATGTAAATACTGTATAAACCAAAGTTGATCTCTTGTAAGACAGGCTCATCTAGAGCCGTACACATAACTAGCAGCGGCGGATCCAGAATTTTTTAAAAGGGGGAGCCCATATGTGTATTAGCCAAACTATTCGGTCATTTTGCTGCAAAATCTGGATTTTTACATGTAAATATGTGGCGAAAGGGGTGGGGCAGGCCCCCCCTCCCACCCCTCTAAATTCGCCACTGACTAGTCTAAATGAACTCAGTAGGTTTACGGATACAGCGCAATATAACATTGTCCTCACACGAGTTATTCCCCATTAAGCACTCTCCTGTGATTCAAACCTTTATGTTGTTCAGTCACTTTCACTTTGCAATTTAGAAATACGCGTCTTATAAGCCAAGGATGTCTTGGGGCGGGCATCAACCGTATGTAAGTACATCAAACACATTCTAAATGTATATAAATAGACCAGCGATCGTAAACTATGTAGATAATCATAATCAACATTAAAATATGTCTACAGATATTTAAGTTTTGTTTACATTATTTTGTCGTTTGTGCCTATATCATAGATTTATTTTCTTTGGACAGTTTGATTGTGAAGACCAAGAAATCTAACATCATATTAATATCTTTAGAGAGATGAATTTATGTTAGAAAGATGAATTTATATTTATACTACTTGTTTTCAGACCTTTAAGTTTATATAATACTATAATACTCTTATTATCTTTTTGTATTGTATTTGAAATAAAATTTAAAATTAATTTATATCATTTTGTGTATATTTTCAAGTGTTAATCACAATATTCTTGATTTGACATTCAGATTTAATTTTCCATACCTATTTACTAAACTTTTATCTAATATATTTATTGTTGGGTTTATTTTTAGCACCCTTTGACAAAATATCCAGGATATAACAGTCATGCATTGGATTGTTACACAGTTATTCAGGTTTCTGTGTCTACATGCATGACTCAAACTATGTAATTCAGAGAGTATGACAAAATGAGAATTAGTAATGAGGAGAAATGTGATCAAAGTTTTTAATTTAGTCTATTAGAGGTCCTGACAGATGTGAAGACTTGAGAAAATTTCGGTATCTTTCATTCACATTAGAATTCTTATGTACAGTTTAAGACTCTTAATGTAAGTTAGGTCCTGGACATCACAATTTTCATAATGGTTCAATTAAACTGATGAAGAAAGGAGAAAAGTTTTGAAAAAGAAAATTAGTAGAGTCTTTAATGGGTTTTATTAGTAGTATTTAAATGCAAATTTAGCTGCCTCTGCTTTTAATGACATTTAAGCAATACCTGTAATATTAAAGTATTTTCCACTTTTTCTTGAAGAATTTGGTGTAGCTAACATGTTTTAAGACAGTGGTCGCACAGGGCGGAATTTGATCTTGACTTTCATTGTTTTTTATTTATCAGAATATTTTGACCAGCCAAATGTATACTTAAGATCACTGGAAATCACCTTTTTACCATATTCACTCGTGTACAATACACACTCTTTTTCATAGAATCTGACTTCGATTTTCCAGGTGAGTATTATACACAAGATGTAAAATAAGAACCTTTTTTTCCAGACGTAAGAATTCATATTTCTGCAGCGATATTGCTGTAAATGTCTGCTGACAACGATCAGAACATGACCATTACACTTTGGGAACCCTTACTTGACCACTGAAATGGATTTTAGACACTTGATAAAGAGATTATTATTACAGTTTTACCTCCTTGTGTTGAACACTTTATAATATGCACTGAAAGGAAGATTATTTTTACAAATGAGACTAGCATATTTTAAAATAACAAGTGCCGATGCAGTCCAATTACGTAATCATTGTCGATCAAGGTGAAATGGTTTCGTGGTCAGTCAGACATTACCGTACACCCTCACTGGGACAATTGGTTGTTCATATTTCTTCTACCTTTACTGCTGTGTTAATCAATTTATTTTGTACAAACATTGACACTTCGAGATAACGAGTGTAAAATATATAGCAAATGGCGGCTTTGCTTCATTATCGGTATTTTATCAATACAGTGGTTAATTGTTACAGTTTTATTAACCATTCTTCACAGTTTTCTTTCTATAAACACAATGTTTGGATCACAAATTAATTTTATTACAGCATTTGGGTTTATCGCAGTGATTGAATATCCCAAGGTTCAGGGGTGTAACCAATTATGTTTTCCGTAAAGTATAATCTGTTTGTAATACAGAGATTTTTTCTAGGTCATCTTAAAGTTCTTGACCACTTGTTTTATACACAACATGTAGACTTTTTCTCCAATTATTTTCCCAATTAAGGGGTGCGTATTATACACGGATGCATACTATACACGAGTGAATATGGTAATAATAATTTCATTAGCTGATGTATCAAACATATATATCATATACATAATTAAAAACCTTTTTTATTATTTAGTCCATCATAAGTAAATTTATAGTGTTTATTAAAGATATTTAGCATATAAGTATTGATATTCTACTTCTTACAATTGCAAGCGCTTTTATGTTGATGTAATTATGATAAGTGCAGAGTAACCAAATACATGTGATAATACTTCTAAGACAATACATGTTTACATGATAACATTTAATTTTCCATGCTTTAGTACTATAGTGGATTAAATAGCTCTACAGAGATATTGTCATTTTGTTTTATATGCACTGACTTTGAATAAATATTATCTTACCTATCTTATCTTTTACTATGATAATAGCAGAATTACCAATTATGATTTGTAGCCATGGTTACCAGTTACTTGTCTGTTGACAGGGAGGATATGGTCAGGGTCCAGGGGGTGGTGGGGGAGGCTATGCTTCGGCCCCACCAGCATATGGAGCTCCACAAGGTCAAGGACCACCTGGAGGGGGATATCAAGGGCAGCCATCATATGGACAGCAGCCTCCTCAGCAGTCAGGAGGATATCAACAGCAAACTCCGCAATATGGAGGTTATGGGGCACAACCCCCACAACAAGGATATGGGGCACAACAAAGGTATGGAGGTCCACAAGGAGCCCCACCTCCACAACAAGGATATGGTGTACCACCTCCACAACAAGGGTATGGAGCTCACCCTGGGGCACCACCTCCACAACAAGGGTATGGGGCACAACCTCAAGGTTATGGGATTCCACAAGGAGGATATGGAGGATATGGACCTCCTTGTCCTCCTGGTGTTCAACCTGAAGTGTGGTCAATGTTCAAGGTAAGAATATATAAATCTGTTGGGAAAGGGAGTAAAATTAGCACTTGCCAAGTGGCATTTGCAACCAGTTTTATGACTGGTAGATCAAAACTTTGACTTTCAATCACCCAAATAGCAAATATGAGTTATCTGTGCATGTCCGTTTTACTTCGCCTTTCTGTCACTTTCATTTTGTCATTGAAGTCTTGGTCAATGAAAAGTTTAAATAATGTCAAGTCATGATGAACGTACATGTATGTTTAAGCATGTATATGATCCAATCAGTTTCTATGCAGGAAGAAGATTAAGGTTACCTGAATTGATATAAACTGTCATGTGGCATTACATTGCTGAGGAAAAATAACCCTGCAAAAGACCACATTTTGATTATTCAGAGGAGTACAAAAAGTCCAAACTTTATGCTCCTTCTCCACAAATTGGACAGAAAAATGAACCGTGGTTAGTGGATTCTGGGGAGGGAATGCAGTGCAAATATTGCCTGCGAAAAAAAGAGGCAAGAACCATTATTACAGGTCCAGGTGGCCAAACATATCATCATGGAGGGAGAAAAGAACTAATGAAACAGAAAGTGAAAGATCTGAGTTAGACAATGTCATTGTAGTACTGGAAACCATAAATGAAAATTTTGAAATGAACGATGATGTAAACCAATCTGAAAATGAAAGTGAGAGTGTGTCTGAAAGTGAATCAGAAGATGAGAGGCAGGTCTTTGAGACAGTGGCTGAAATAGAAAGAGAAAATGACTTTGAATTTACATAGTGAAATTTTCTGTGTATTTTGTTATGCCCCCAGATCGATAGGTCGGGGGTATGTTGTTTTTGCCCTGTCTGTTTTTTTGTTTGTCTGTCTGTTGTCAACTTTAAACTTGGCTATAACTTTTGAACCGTGAAGGATAGAGTATTCATATTTGACATGCATACTCAACTAATGAAGCCCTTTCAAATGACACCAAGGTGGATGGCCTTTTGACTTTGACAGTGACCTTCATGCTAAAAATAACTTTTTGGACTTTGGTGCCGCCGGGGGTATTAGCGTTTCACAAATACAGCTTGTTTTTTTTTTGTTTATATGCCCGTCATTAGACGGGACATATTATGTTATGGGGCTGTCCGTACATCCGTCGTGCCGTCCGTCCGTCCGTCCGTCCGTGGTCATGTTTTCCTGACTTTTCTTTGCCGTCTTTCAAGATATTGAGTTGAAATTTGGTATATAGCTTTATTTCAAGCGGTGTCAGTACCAGTTCGAGTTTTGTTACGACTCTTACTTTTGACAGATTTAGGGCCCTTGGACTTAAAAAATTTCAAGATTTTTTTCAGAAATTCATTAAAAATCTATTTTTTGTCAAAACATTATGAAATTTATCGTGAAACAAGTAAAATGTACCAACTATCACATATATTACGGGTTTTAATATCTTTCTCTTCATTTTCGAGAAATTTATAATTTTAAGGGGGGGGGGGGGGGTTGACCATCTGTCCAAGGTCATGTTTTCCTGACTTTTTTTGCCGTCTTTCAAGATATTGAATTTGAAATTTGGTATATTGCTTTATATCAAGCGGCGTCAGTACCAATTCAAGTTTTGTTACAATTGATCACTTGACAGATTTATGGCCCTTGGACTTATAAATTTAACAATTTTTTTTTTTTTTTTTTTAAATTTATTAAAAATCTAATTTTTGTAAAAACATTATGAAATTTAGCATGAAACAAGTAAAAACCAACTATCACATATTTTACAGGTATTGATATCTTTTTCTTCTTTTTTGAGAAATTTATAATTTTAGGAGGGGGGAGGGGGGGGGGGGGGGGGGGTTGGACTAAAAAATTTCAAGATCTTTTTTGCAGGTCACATTCGTTTGAAGATGGGTTTGATAGGACTATTTTTTGCAGGAGTTATTGCCCTTGGACTTATTCCTATGATAAAATGCTATGAAACACAATTAACTTTATTAAATGTCAGATGATTTTCATGAAACTCATGCCAAATGCGAATTGATCCCATCCGAATTAAGTGACGGGCGTATTATGCCACGCTAGGCGTTGCTCTTTTTTAACTTGTAAATGCATGAAAGCATATGAAGAAATAGTTGGGCTCCTAATTCTCAAACTGGACATCTAGAGTCTTTTTTAGTGAGTCGGCGGGCTCCTGGATCCTGCAGACAAATTTACTCCCTGTGGGAATTTAGAGTAATCATCATTTTCGTCATTATAATATCAAATTTAAAGCAATTCAAATTTTAGGATTGAGTGAGATCCTGCATAAATTAGAATATCGATCTATGATCACAAGTGTTTGTTACAAACCCTGCGTAAACAATATGCTGCTATAAGTTAATATGTATATAAATGAAAATTTGTTTGCCTAAGGATGATACAAGATTTATAGGAGTGTAACAGGCAGGGTGAAAAATTGTGGCCGGACCCATGAATCAAACCCAGAACCTTTGGCTATCAAAGCAGACGCTCTCACCATTGAGCTATCCAGACTGATACCGGCATCCATCACACTTCCCCCCTGCCAGAGGTTTCCAAACCTCAAAGCCAAACAGAGAAATTACCCTAGTTCTCCCTCAAATGAGGGTCACTCTGAAGGCACCTAATTCTATAACAGGCACGGTGAAAATTGTGGCTGAACCAGGGAATCAAATCCCAGAACCTTCTGTGATCACCATTGAGCTATCTGGGCTAATACTGACATCCTTCACAGTAGCATAACAGTAGAATTTATTGGTAGAATTTCTTCTTTATTACTTTACAAATGTCAAAATTAAAATTTTTCATAATATACACTGTTGGACATTCTTTTCTGCAAGTATGAAGTAATGCTCTCTAAGGAAGAGAAGAAGGTAATGACTTACCTTAGGTGCAAAAGCTGCAAATTTACCCAATCCAATGTTCATGGTGTGTTAAATATTTTGTGTGAAGGCAAATGAATCTTCAATTATTCTCCTTTTATAATACAAGTCATTATGCACAAGTCATGTTTTGTTTATTAATTAAGTAGTAGGTATTTTTGAATGTTCATTTTGTAATATATAAGAAAGTAACAGTATTACACAAATGTATAATTTCATCTAATCTCTTATGAATATCATAACATCTGTCAATTTGAATGACTTACATAACCAGACCCTTTGATTTGTCAGTAAAGGAGGAAATGTCAGGTCATAAACTATCTGGAAGCCAAAATTTGTTCCATACACATAATTTATAATTCAATTAGTTTTCAATAAAAAAGTATATACATGTACAACGATTGGAAACATTGACATTCAGTAAATTTACCGACCAAATTTTAAAAAAATATTCACCAGGAATTGTATGTATATTTGTATTGGTTTTAATATAAAGATGAGTGAAATTGTCAAAATATTTCAAAATTTTTAGAGATGTATTTTCATGGTAATAAATAAAATTACTTATTTTGCCATTTCAATTTGTATGTTTTATTACCATGAACAGGCTGTAGATCAGGATAATTCAAATCATATAAATGCAACTGAATTACAACAAGCTCTGATGAATGGAAATTGGTCACCTTTCAATGCAGAAACCTGTCGTCTAATGATTGGAATGTTTGATAAAGACAAGTAAGTTTGAATTTGTGAAATGTTTCTATAGTAAATTTATGAGTTTTCAGTTTTAAGCCAGTAGTATTGAATTATTAGTCTCCAACAAGTGAAAAGAAGGGAACTGTAGGTTTCCTGGCGGTCTGTCTGTCTGTCTGTGTGTCTGTCCAAATAACCTAGTTACCACAACTCCTTCTGCACCGCTTAACAAATTTTCCCCCACATTGGCAGAAATTAAGAGCCACATATGAGGATGTGCATGAAGGGAGATAATTTTGTTCTATTTTTTCTACAGGGGTTATGGTCCTTTAAACCTAGAAGATATATGCATTATATTGGAATATCTTGTCAGTGCAACTCTTCCTACATCGTACAGGAATTTCATCAAACTTAGCAAATTTTGATTATATTGGAATATCTTGTCAGTGCAACTCTTCCTACATCGTACAGGAATTTCATCAAACTTAGCAAATTTTGATTGAAATTTAGTACACTGTTGTATATAGTGCAGTTGGGATTTTAAAAATTCTGTTGAATATTCTATTTTCCTTTTAACTGTTTCAACAATTAGAATCAAAGTAATTGCAAGTCAACGTTTCATTAGGTTCTTGTTGTATGGCATTATGTTTTTCTGCTCCTTCTTGCCTTCTCTTCATTCCTCATGTTGTGTATATTTGTGAATTTGAATTGTTTTCCATCTACACTTTCTATGCTACTAGTACTTACACTTACTGGGAAAAGTGTTATCCATCATTAGACTTATTCTGAGTTTTTGATTAGGCTTTGAAATTCTTACATGTTACCATAAAAAGCATGTGACTACAGATGGACAAATATTGATGTTTCATTTATAGAATTTCAATTATTACAAACCGAAGTGCAAATTTGTTTTTGATTTATTGAGTAAATGTCACTGTTTTCCTTTTGGCTTGTTCACTTGTAATCCTTTTGCTTAAACTAATCTGAAAGAATATTGTTCAATTTAAGATTTAACGATTAAAGAAATGAAAATCAGAGATGGCATATTATAACATGACTCACTTATGCATTGTATATTCCTGAAATGTATTTCAGCCTCTTGTTGATGTGCATTATAATTTTGTTGGTAGAGGACATGTATAGCTTCTGCAGTACTCCCAGAGCACTTGCTTACTTTGAAAATATTGTCTTTATCATATATTGCTATAATTTACAGGATGCATTAATTTGTTGGCCACTTCATATGTATTACTTTTTAGTATAGGAAAAGATTAATCATTTTGATGCTGTGTCATATATGCATCTTGGACATAAAATATTTGTTTTTTGAAGTTGCAAGTTTGGGAGTGCTACAGATTTTCTGTCTAAATATTCATTATTGCCCTCAGACATCAGTCTATTTCATTAAATTTTCAAATTCTTACAGGAGTGGACAAATAGATGCGCATGAGTTTTCAGCTTTATGGAAGTATATACAGGACTGGAAACAGTGTTTCGAGAGGTAAGACAATGTAGTATAAATCATACATGGTGCTGTCAGAAGAGTACCTAGTACTAGGTATGAATTTGACAAAACTTTTAACTGAAAAGAAAATGTTACAGTTAGGACTCAAAGAAGGGATAATCTGATAACAGTAAACACATTTTTTTATTTTGGCCTAAACATGAATCATACAACTTAGGAATAGCACCACATTTACATATATACAATACGTATATGGATAATCTGTACAACATATTTGACAGTAAACCAAACCAGGAACACTTCCATATTTGTAATAGTTATTTGTATATACACTGTATTATCTCCCATACCTTAAGAAATATGATCCTCTAATTTTTGAGTAGAGACCATCCCACTTTCATGAAGTCAATCTCCTAAGGTACAGTGTCATTTTATAAGATTTTTGTTTTAAATATATGAGATGGTTTGGATGAAATATTTCTGAAAGTCTAGTGGGTCATAAGCAAAAAACTATAATGTATTGCAGTGCATAATTATGATATAATTTCCATTGATCTAAAGAAAACGTAGTTCGAGTCCATCCTCAGAGATTACAATGGGGTAGGTAAACTGTAGGATAAAACACTACATGTTTGTTGTTATGAATATTTTTCAAGTTGTTGCACCTAATTTAATAAATTTCATTTAGAAGTATATTTTTGTGGTTATGATCACTTGTCCAGAATTATATTGGTTTTTTTTTATAAGGGTCCAATTCAGTCCCAAGCTGATAATATGACTAGTATATCCGTTAGAGAGATCTGAATCATGATGATGTGATCATGAGAAATCCTTTCATTATGAAAATTGTAAAGAATCAATTTTGAAATTATGAAATGAAAGTTAAGTAAACTAACACTAAATAGATTTGTTTTTGTTCTTTCATAGATTTGATGCCGATCGTTCTGGAAATATTGATTCTCAGGAGCTTCATACAGCATTCCAAACATTTGGATATAGATTGTATGTACAAGTAATATATAGCATATATATCTGTAGTAATTAAAACTAAATTTGTAAAATAATGTAATTATATAATAGACCTTTATCCAAATTTAAAGGTGATATAAAGGGCCAGATATTAATGTTTGGATTGTGATGTCACAGTAGAATGATGTATATTTCTACAGCAAAACATCATATTTTTGGCATATGGTGAGAGCTGAGATTGAAGCAAATAAGATATATTTTAAAGCAAATCTGTTTGTGTGTCATGATGAATTATCTTCAACATATACTGTTGAAATTCATACCATGCAATGTTGTATCAGAGTGGACGTAGACACCAGTCTTAGTGGATGTGCTGCATGATTCAGTATTTCTGTGTAATGAATGAAGCAGGTGCCATTACAATGTGACTAAAATAAAGTACTGTCGTTTTTTAGATTTCTGAAAACTGTATATGGATATTTGTCTGTCTATCTGTGTATCTGTTCATTGTTCCTTGGTCATATATTTTTACAATTGAATTGCTTTGAAATTGAATGATATCAAAGTGTTGCCCTGCCAATGCATTCATCTGAAATTTATGTGGTCAAGGTTAAGGTCATCATGACTATGAATAAAAAAATTGATCTGTAACAGAACTCTTACACTATGGAACAGAATAGATTACACTTCAGAATGTCAATTTCCAGAAGCAAAGACTGTGTCATAAGTATGATGTAAGGTTATGTGACCAAGGTAAAGGTTGCAGTAAACTTATGTCAGAATTTTTATTGAACACAACCTTTGTGCCAGTTATAAGGTGTACCGGTAAGTGTAATTTCAAACAGCATCCTCTTGTCAATTAAGCTTTGTTATTTTTTTTGTGCTTCATTGGTGTGTATTGGTAGTAGAGAATGGAAAAAAATTAATGTAAAGCATTTAGTGCTTTACATTTTTTTTTCTATTCCTTACTGCCCATACACAATAGTGAAGCACAAAAACGTAAAAGAAATCCTTACATTTACATGATATTTTTGGTTTTGTCTATTTTGTACCTCATTGGGTCTCTGACCTCTATTTATAAAATGTGATACAAGGGGGTAGCTATGATGATAGAAAAGCAATAAATATACGTCGTGGGAGATCTTATTAAGTAGTTCCCTCTTTAAGACAATGATAAAGTGAAATTCTGCCAACAAACTTTTCATCAAAGTTACATGTGACAAAGAAAATTTAGATGCATGTACAAATGGAATGTTTGAATTCAATTCTTTTGAAATCAAGTTACTTGTACATTTCCTCCTGTCAGAAGATTGTTTTGTGAATGTGATTTGGCTATATCCACCAGGTTGCGAATGCTTGCTTTTATTCTTGTATAAGAAAATCATACTGTTTAACCAGCTACAGACAAGCAGTGGAAACAGTATGGCTATAAAATAATTATTCAGTCTTGGGTCTATTTCAAATGTTTCATCTATAGTGAGCATTGTGAAAGTGCCAAATTCTATATAATCTGACATGTTGACTAATTCTTCACGTAACATACAGCAGACCAAGTTCATCTTCAGGACTGCTGATGTAGGTCTATATATATTTTCTTTAACAATATGAATTTCTAAGATATTAAATCACTGTGTTTTTTTTATGAATGAAAAGCAAAAATTATGTTAATTCATTATTGTAATGTTTGTCCACAATCAACGATCTTTAGTTTGAACTACAACACGAAAATGAACGTAAACAACAAATATATGTCAGGTGTCAGATTACACTTTGATAAAAATAGAACAGGCTTCTCTGGTATGCGATATTAATCTGTGACATACTTTTAAATCATGTGATATCATTGATTGCCATTATTAAGAATTATTGTACAGTTTTACTAGTACAGTGGTGAATTACCAGTGTTCAAGTCACAATTGACTTTTTATTTATTGGTACTTGTGAATAATACCATATGTAGATTAAATTGACTACTGTTGGTCTTAAGATCAATGAACACCTACATTATGTTTTATTTGTCTAATTTTTTTTTTTTTTTTTTCATAATAGCAAATTTTAAGATTGTTTATTGAAGCATATTTACATGACAATATCAGACAAAGGACAGTTTGAAGCAATACTGGTAATTACCATGAAATATTAAAAGTTGAAAAAGATCTATTAAAATGAATTTGGGCTTGCTATGCTTCCTGAAAATTTTCAGTGGTGCATGTAGTCCCTGTCGTGTCCGTGTGTTCCTCCGTCTGTCTGTCCATCTGTCCATCCGTCCGAGCTCATATCTCCTATACCTCTCATCATAATTTAATCATACTTCACCAAAATATTAGTTAAGTTAAGGACTGTGGGACAAAGGTCACTCAGGGTCATATCTGAAAGGTCACTCATTAACTATGACTTAAAATACCATAAAGTACACTCCTACACCTTTCATCAGAATTTGATCATACTGCACCTAAATATTATTTAGGTTAAGGGTTTTTAATCAAAGGTCACTCAATTTCATTTCTGAAATGTCATGGTCATTTATCAACTATGGCTTAAAGTAACATGAAGTACTTACATCTCCTATATCTTTCATCAAAATTTTATCATACTTCACCAAAACGTTCTTCAGGTTTAGGACCTTTGGACAAAGTTCACTCAAGGTCATTTCTGAAAGGTCAAGGTCACTTATTAACTATGACTTAGAATACCTAAAAGTACTTATATCTCTTACAGCTTTCATCATAATTTGATCATACTTCATCTAAAATGTTATTTAAGATAAGAGCTTTTGGACAAAGGTCACTCATGGTCATTTCTGAAAGGTTGTGTTCACGATAAAAGTTTTATTTCATAACTAATCAAAGTCAAGCTTACTCATTTTAGTTTAAGATACTGTGATCACTTGTTGTTCCACAGTTGACTCAATTAGATATCCATATGATACATTGAGATTAGAAATCATCATCAATTAATACAATGATTCCCTATATACTGAGTCATTCATTTCCTTCATTATTGCTGTACTTCTTTGAGCATCCATCAGTTTTACTGATTTTTTGTATATGAATTGAGTCATCAATATCCTGCATTATAACTGCTGTTCGGGAAGCGTACATCAGATTTACTGATACTCTTGTTTTTTTCTTGTTTCAGATCGCCACAGTTTTGTGACACAGTTATAAGGGTATTTGACAGACATGGAATGCGAAACATTAAATTTGATGATTTCATCCAAGCATGTGTGATGCTCAAAACATTAACAGATAAATTTCGTACTAAGGACACTACACAAAATGGAGTTATTAACATTAGCTATGAAGATGCAAGTACCTTTACATACTTACACTGCCACCCAAAAATATGTATACTCATGTTAAAATCCTTTAATAAGAATACAAATTGGGTACTTTATAAAATGGTAAGATCCAAAAAGGACAAGCATGGTAACACTGAAGCACCATCAAAGTGCTCCATACTGATCTCTGTATAAATGTATCGGCAACTTAGGACTCAATGACCTACCTTGACCTTGTGCTTTTCAATGAATATTACCAAAAATAGTGTTATGGGTTTTTAGAAAATACAAGTTTGTTTTGTATGCTCATAAAAATTTTTGGTTAGTCTAGTGGACTGATACAGTGAGAAACCTGTTAGTCCATAGCAAATTTTATCAGTCACTGACTTACAGACATACGTTAATTTCGAGCCCAGATGTATCTATGTCAAGTCTTACTGTCTCTTTAAATTCTGGAAAAGTAAGTTTGTATATTTTTTTATATCATGATGAAATTAAACTGCTCTCAAAACCAAATGTGAATTTGGACATGTAGAATGGCCAAATGTAAATGGGAACACGTATAATATTCAGATTAGGCAACATCAAAAGTATTTACCAACTGTCAAATACATCCAAACTTAAGAACTTAGTGTGATGTATTTGTAATTTATCGAAATCAACAAATCTATAAAGCAGGGAGGAAATTGACGGTCGCCCAGTCGCCCATGACGACCAAATTTTAAGCTAGGCCCCCAAAACCTCAATTCCTGATCGCCCATGTGGTGAGTGAAAATTAAAAACTATAGGTTAAAAAAAAAACTTTTCGTATTTTGAATTGAAATCCTGGATGCAACTTCTGCCATTTTATAAAGAATTTATCTTGATCAGCCAATTACTTTAAAATCTAATTGTTACATTCCATCTAATTCTAAATGCACTTTTAACCCAGGTCACGGGTCATTGAATGATGTTGCAATAATTGCATAAAACGTCACTTATATATCTGGTGTTGTCATCATTAAGACCTAGAACACATTTGTTAGTGTGGAAGAAAAAGCAAAAAATGCTGTGAGCAAGTCAAGAATGAATGTGTGGAGAGAATGAAAGAAGTTGAACACTGAGCAGGCATTGGAAGAGAGAGTGAAAGAAGAGGACATAAGAAGTACAGAGCAGGCAGTGAGAGGAGAAGGAGATGGAGAGAAAGCCAGAGTGAAAGGGAAGAGGTAGAGAGAGAGGGTAAGGACAGTGAAAGTGAGTCTGAATCAGAGATAAATACAGTGTATGAAAAAATGTTTGAATCTGAAGTTGAACCTGAAGTTGAATAAATGAAATCAGTATGTCACAATTTCTGTTGTGGACTCCTAAATTTTAAATGTTAGGGCCCAGTTGGCCACCATGTTGATTTTGTAAAGGCACTTCTCTGTAAAGATGTAAATGTATACAATGTTTAAGAGAAGTACTGATATGAGTCTGCCTTTGATTAGTACTTATCTTAAAGCTGTGCTTGGCATTAATACTTGCTATCGTTCAGTCGATAAACATGCAGTTTTTGATTAGAGCAAAAGAGTAAAGTTTATCAAGCATTCTCCATAAAGTAACAGACTCTTTGTGTGAGTTTTGGAATTCTATTTACCTTGTTGTTTAAATTCATTTTAAAATAGTAATTTCAGTTCTGTTTCAATTTAGTGAAAGAAAATTGGCTATGTTTGACATTTTGAAGCTATGAAGTTCATATGACTACATCTGTGTATTTGTTATTTTCACAATAAGCTGCTATTAATATACATATGGCCAATAATTACTTTTTGATCAGGGTTAAAATCCTGTAAAAAATTTATAGTGGTTTGTATCATTAACATGCTGTTATAGAGAGGTTTATTTTACAGTAATTACCAGAAAAAAATTTGCAGAATGGACGGTTACAGGATAGGCCCAGAATTAATTAGTAGTAATATAGTTTGCTGGGACTTTTAATGTTATTCATTTTTAAAAATAACTGGACTAGTCAGGTGCAAGTTCTGACAAGTGACACTCTATTATTAAAACTGCAAGACTGTTTAGTAAACTTTCAAGGATGTCATCATTTTCTGACAAAATTTTTATTACTTACTCAAATTTTATCATATGTTTTACTGTTTATGCAGTGAAATATCACTATGTCATAAATTAATTTATGGCATAAGTGACATCATAGCATACAAAACAATTGTGTCAAGTCGATGTTTGATGAAATAAACACCTTTAAACTGAGTGTGAACATGTGATAAAAAGGATCTGAAATGAACTTTCATTTCATATGGTATTTATGAAACTCACTGTGTGTTTTATATCTTGTTTCATAAATACTGTATGAAATAAAAATTCATTTCAGATCCTATGTATTCATAAATGAAGATAACTGCGATGCGTTTTAGTTTACCATTTTATAAAGTAAAAAATGTTTAATACATGTAAGATCTATGGATAGCTACAAACATACAGATAGATTGTCCTTTGCTTTAGAATTTGATTCGCTCAGGCGGTAAGCGTCTGGGCTTGTGGCTGAGAGATTCCAGGTTCGTCATGCATCCCTTGTATAAATATCTGTCAGTCTCTGCAGTACAGCAATCACCATCTAGGCTAAATAACCATTGTATGAAGTACATATACAACAAAAAAAAAACAAATGGTTTTTTAATGAAAAATTGACATACTGAGGATCGGTAGGAAATATATTAATTTAGGATAGTCATGATATTTTGAAATAAATGAACTTGATTCTAAAAAACACATGATTACTGAAAGTGCTTAAAACATTATCAAAATCAATAATTTACTGTAGACATGTAATATCTTATTTAAAAAATAACACAGTTGACTTAAAGAGTACAATCGTATTCATTTGGTTTCCAGTTTTTGGAGATGGTTCTGGACACTACTCTAATGAATGTGAAGGAATAGTGTAACAAGAGGAAAGCAAGTCTGGCATCACAATTCTCATAAGCTGGAGAGCTTCTGATGAATATGAAGAAATAGTGTGAAAAGAGGAAAGCAAGTCTGACATCATAACATATATCAGATTACCAAATTCTCCACTTTGTCATCAAACATATGACATGTGAATGATAATATCCTTACAGTTTTATTTCACCATTTAGAATTTGTTGTTTTGTTTATCTTTTAATGGTTATATTAGAATTAAAAGTGAATCATACTCTTTCTTTAATTCCTTTCATCAAATGGCATAGTTCCTGGCGTAGTTTGGCCTAAACAACTAGACTAAATTTCCAACTATTTAGCATTTTTTCGATCAGTGTAACTCTACATTAGCTTAGATTAGTCTAAGCTTTCCTTCATCTTCCTACTCCTACTAAGTGTTGGAGTAAATCATAGTGATAATTCCAGCTTCCTTAATGTTTTCAAATAATTAATAAAGAGTATTATCTGTGTTAAACTTTAATGTAGTTTGCCTTCTATGAATTTGTTAATTTTCAATTTATTATTTTTCTTAAATCCTGATATATGTACTATGAATTACTATGCATATTGTTGACATGAAAACAATCCTACCTATGAACACAGATTAAATGTGTTCCCTTTCTCAAAAAGGTTACCCAAGAAATAGCAGCAGTGTCATAAAAATCTACACAATGTGTGTAGCTATTTAGGAAGCATTTTATTTCATTGGCAGAAAGACAAATAGGGGGAAGATTTTAAGTCTCTGTAATCCACTTCACTTTATATATTGGTTTCTTGTTTCTATTTTAAAGACCATATTATGTTTTGCATTGAACACATTGTATGTATAATGGTTGTATGAAGATAAAACAGAACTCCAGACTGGTTTTCAAACAGCATGGAAGTTACATTTGATGAATAACTGTGTTGCTGTCATATTTATATAATGTTATGTTCATTGAATATGAATTTCTGATGATGATATACAGTGTCTAATATTCATAGTACTTTTTAAAGAATGCACTTTGACCATTGTTGAATATTCATGTTTGAATGTATCTTTCACCTCATTGCTAAACTAATATTCTTGTGTGCTTTTGATGTATCTTACAGATATAGCATTGTAATGCTTTATTGTTCTGAAAGCAAATTGTTATAAGTTTTCTATATTTAAAATCCTCATTGTATTTTATATTCATTGCTTTATTGAATCTTTGAAAAGTCACCTTTTTCAAAACTGTGATTCAGTTTAACATTACACTGTAATGCGCTGTAATGTTTCAATATTATAATGCATTCTTAGATGATACTAAATTGCAGTATATTGTTATGATGTAGGTTTAGGGCTTTTGTATCACTCAACTTGAGTTTTTGTCATAAAAAAACACAGTCTTTGGAACAAGGTAAGAAAGTGACTGTTAAATAATGTGAAAAAATGTGTGTCTTAGTTAATATTACAGGATCAATCCAGACCATCAAATAAGTGACTCTGTAATTTCTTCTTCAATATCATAGACTACCTCTTAATGAATACATTTAACATTATGTTACAGGAGGTATATATTTGTATATTAAGATCAAAACCTTAATGAATATGTTATATGTAATTGTTTTAAATTGCCAATTGCCTTCTCCAGATTTCATCATCTTATGTAATACATGTATATAGGTACAATGTATATATGTACTTTACGTGATAGAGTAGTTAAACTTACATACTAAGACTGCATGTTCATATACAAGATATGATGTAGTTAGTCAAGCTGAAATGATTATGGTACCAAAAAGTCTAGAAGCACATATAATGGATTTTATCATATTTGTATGAAATTATCTGCAAATTGATTTTACTTTTCTGTATATACATATTCATTTACATCTGTATAAATGATATTACAGTAAATATTTAATTTACAATATTGTTTATTTGTTTTTATTTCTTGCTCTACATAAGCTTGCTAAGTTACACTTTGTGAAGTACCTATTTACTTATGATATGTCATTACCTCCAAAGCTTGGAAACAGATGGCTGAATAATTAATGAATTCAGATAAAGCCCTTTTTTGGCATAGAAAGCTAGCATTTGTCAAAGAAAATGTTCAGTGAAAAATACATATATATGAGATTGTTGAGGGTAGAACAAAGTATAAATAAGTTGTGAAAAGAACAGAATTTATTTTCCCATGAAATCTGCACTTACAGCTAAATACTCATGTCCTTCTGCACATAGAAGAATCCAGTATTTCCAGTCTGAACAGTAGTTAATAGAAACTCTATCATATAAAACTGGTTGAAAAGAAGTATTTCAGATTTCAATATAAAGTTGAGTATTTACTCACAAAATAAATGCCTTTGAAACCAAGTTGCTAATAGGCAAATCCTCACCTTTACAGATGCTACAGTTTATACATTCTCTTTCAATGCTTAACAGAAATTATAGGTAATTGTGGCTCAAGGGTAGTGAGGAACTCCATTCATTTTAATACTCATTTTCACAGCAAAATTTATATTTGTAATTTTTACCTCTTTTTCCATCTTACTTTTTATAATGTAATTCATACTTTTTCATGAATAAACATTTTTCTTCTTCTTCTTCCAATATGAAGTGTACTCAAAGTTGAGCATTATACTTCATGTTAGCACATACGTATAAAAAAAGAGAATTATTTCATTATGTCATATTTAAATCCAAACTAGTGGTTTTTTGGTTATTCCTGAGAAAATGTGAACTTCTCCAGAATTGGTTTACTCACAGACGACAAAGAATTTATAAACAAGGAAGGCATACAACCCATAATTCTTTTTGAATGCCACTTTAAATTTCTTTAATAAAAAAAAACTAATTGAAATCATGTAAACAGAAAAATTCGATATGAATAAATGTATGTGTTATCTTTCCCTTCTTAATAAAATTTCTTCTCTTTTAGTAAGAGTTATCTCCTCTATCAACAAACACTAGCTTGGTAATTGCGACACATCAACATCGTTATCATTACATACGGTAGCGATTCCTTTACAAGATATATAGATATATTATTTTGCATGTATGTAGTTCATTATTTAAGATAAGTATGTTTACTCTGTCTAAGGATTGAGGTAAGTGTAGCAATTAACAAACTGATCTCGATTTTAACCTGACAGAAGAGTTATCTTTCTTACATCATTATCCCTTTGATAATCACCTCCTATTCCCTCCTATAGGTTTGAAGACAGATTCTGTCCAATATGAATAGAGAAAGAAATATTAAAGAGGAGTTCTTACAGAACGGTTACTTGTTAGGTCTCGATGTCCTAACCCTAGAGGAAACTGAAAAATACAGAAGAAAGTTCATCGAATATGAAGGTAGACTAGGAGGAAAAGTCAAGGGAAGTTATAGGTTCAAGTCACATCTCCTATTACCATGGATGTATGAACTAGTTACGCACCCCAAGATTGTTGCCATTGTAACAGAAATATTTGGTACAGGATTTATTGTGTTTCATATAATGTGTCAAAAATTAATTCATTAACTCTTTCCAACATATATATATGTTTTAAAGACAATAGATTGATGATGAAAAAGATGTTATTTTTATGTTGCCTTTGAATTTTCGCTCTTCATGTATTTATGCTATTAATGCTTATAATACAGAAATAATCTACATGCTGTCACTTCACGCAAGAAAGATGATTACAAAGATCTAGGTTTAAATGTACAAAATATCAAACCACAGCTCTGGAATTGGTTTTTAATGGATATATACTACTTACTGAATTTAGTACTTTGCAGTAATATGATTTTGAAACAGGTCCAGATGTTTTATGTTGGTCAACAGACATGTTTCCCAAGGATCCTGGGACAGGGAAAGTTTGTGCTTGGCACCAGGATTCTACTTACATAGGTAGCTGGCTGTTTTCATTTACTTGATTTACCCATAAATGTAAGAGAATTACAGAGTCAAGTATAGTAATAAATCAATAAACTAAAACATATGTTGATAAAGATATGTAAAATATAAAAGGTTTTAAGCAAAAAGCCTAAGTTGAAAAATGTTGATACAATGTTGTATATGTGTATATATTTTTAAGCTGAGAAAAAAGAGGATATTCCTATCACTGAAAGCACTTACAAGGAGGAGCATTAAAGATCAGTATCGACCATGGAGAATTGACCATGTTTGGATCTTAACGTTCCTTCATAACATCTCATAGATATGATAACTTTAAATAAAATTGTAAAACAGTTTTCAGTTATAAACAGTAGGGCTGTTTTTTATTTCACAAACCATATGATTGATTGATTGATTGATTGATTGATTAAATATTGTTTTACATCACTCCACAATTATTTCACTGATATGGTGATGGCATCTGTCTGATGCATTTCATACAAATTCAGACCTTTGCAACGACCATGACACAAACCTTCGCCTTTTACTGTCTCTTCCGAAAGACAGAACAACGGTGCACCAAGGGTGGGAGTTGAGCCCAGAACGTGTCGATCATGAGCCGAGTACCTTATCCACTAGGCAACACCTGCCTCACAAACTGTATGACATACAAATAGTAATTGATGTAGTATACATTATAAACACTATTTATTTATAGTGAAGATTGTGATTCATTAATTTTAGAAACTAATTACAAATAGTATTTAGAGTGTGATGAATTTGATGTATTTATATTTATTATAAGTGAATTGAATCATGCTATGACTCCTTATTACTTAATTAGGTATGACTCCACCGGATGCTCTTACAGTGTGGGTAGCTCTGTCCCATTCTGATGATGAAAATGGTTGTGTTAGATTTTCCAAGGGAAGCCACCAGGATGTATGTGGTATAGAATTTCATGAGAAGTATTTATTTGTGTTTTGATTGTTTAATAAATGCAAACATAAAAGGCTTATCAACAATACTTCTTATCTTATTTTACAGTATCAGAATTTTAATCAAATGAAAAAACTGAATTGATTTCAGTTTGACCTTTTGGTGGAAAATATATCTGTTAATATGGTTAGTGTTTTCTTGTCAGTAGATAGTGATTTTAGCATCATGACAATTTGTAAACAAATAAGCAGGCATCATTCCAAATATATCAGCTTTCTGACTGTTCATGCATGCCCATTAAAACTGGCATTCTAATTTAATTTTACTGTCTTTCGTGACCTTGAAAAAAAGTCAATACAAAAATGAAAACTCCTATTTGAAATGGGCAGTAAAGTGTTACCTATTCATATTTCAATTTCAGTATGCATACATAGTATAATTTTAGAAAATTCAGATGAAAGACTTAATTGCAGGGTCAAATACCTCATACAAAAACCTTTGATGAACAGTCTATGTTATTGTATGGACAAGAAATCCCAGTGGCTGTAGATGAATCGACTGCCGTTTCTGCAGTCCTCTCACCTGGCCAGGCATCTATTCACCATGTCATGACTGTCCACAGCTCAGGGCCAAACAACAGTATGTATAGTACTTTTTGTTAAAATCTAAATTTGAAATATATCTCCACATGATTTACACATTTAAACAAAAGTATATATATATTGATGTATAAGGTTACAATGATATAAAATCTAGTTGTCACTTTTATGCATTACCATCTCAAAATTAAATATGGTAAGTAGTGTTACACACACACACATATATATATATATATGATACTTATACTGGTATATATATAATTTTTCCTTACTCATATTTCTGCGAGATAAGTCTTTCTTCTTACTACATGTAACCAGAATCTGTGAAAATTAGACGTAAATAGAAATCAATAAGCATTATAAAGTTTTGAAACTGATTGAATGATTTTCTGTTATTACATGTGTAGATCTACATATATCATTAGAAGGGATTTGTCTTTAAGTATGTTGCATATATGCTTTTTTGTTTCTTAGTTTTATATTACTAAAACATTAGTTTGTATTTAAAACCTACTTCAAGATTCACATAAATATCAGATATTAGTTCTGGGTCATATCTCGATTCTTTTTTACCATAGGATTCTAAATCTGTACATATAAACTGTACAGGAAACAGGTATTACCCCTATTAAATTGATAGTTAAAAAGGTCAATGGTCAAGTTCATAGTGCACTGACTCTTTGAAGTGATCTGTATAACTGCTGAATTTACAATAACTGTCAAGATTTTAAAGATTTGGAATCAAGGTAGAACAGATTCTAGCTAGGTATGCAGATCACTTGATAGGTATAATAGAGTGCAAGTTATAAGACTCTGGAGGTCATACCTTGATTTTATAAAAGGTTGTACTTAAAAGTGTTCAAAATGTGGAATATAACAATGAATAAAGTTTCCTTAAATCGAGTTTATAACTCCAAGATTGTTTCGTTTCCATGGGTATTAGAATCATTTTCCCCAATACTTGATTTTTAGAATTTTTATGTTATAAGGCTATGAAAATTTATTTATAGTAATAGGAAACGTCAGGGTCAGAAAAATGTAAAAGATGGTAAAATCATTTATTTCCATTCGAGGAAATTGTAATATATGTATTCCGATTTAACTTAAAATACTTATGAAATTCAATTGAATTACATTATTTTACACAAAATTGTTACATTATAGATGTAACCGAGCATGCTATATATTTACTTATACTTATTAAGAATTATTCTTGATGCCAATGCGCCCCAAGTAGTTACACTGTAGTATAAACATTGCTGCATGTGCGTTAAGAAATCCGAATTACAAGGAACTGATAAAAATATAATTGTCGATAGCAATTGATATTGCTGTATTGAACCATAGAAATGATAAACTATCAGCTTGCATATTCAGGATGGCAAGATGATTCGTAGAATGTTAAATTACCTCCGTACTTCTGTTTCTATTGAGCAAATGTAATGACAGCTACATCACTGTACGTACATTGTATATGAACAATGGACAGGGAATCCATCAAATACGAGTCCTTTCATATCAAAAACTAATTCGCAAAATTTACTATGCATTCTTATAATTGCTTTACCATGTTTTCTTATGGCAACAATGAACGTGTATGGTAATTGTATTGAGGAATGAATGCATTGTCAATATGTCATAATGCTACCAGGAAAATTATTATTACCTTATATTCCGAGAGTATACTTCTGTAAGAGGAAATAGAGTATCTTGCGTATTTATATTGAAACCTTCAATTTCTTCTCAGGTCCGATCCGATCAATGGCTTTAATTAGAGAATACGGGAAATAATTCATTGGTCAATATGATAAGTTGTTGTCAGATATAGCCGTATTATTGGAAGTCATGGCCTCATGGGGATTCAGACTGACCATATAACCACTCACACCTGACGTATACATGTATCTAAATATAGCATGGCGTAGAATAATCACATTGGTACTGATTATACGTAAGACTTATCTGTGTCAATTTTTTTTGGTTTAGATCAATTCAACAATTCAGTTATAATCATTACAGAACAAACATAAATAATAAAACATACCGCCGTGTTACATATGATGATACAAATTAGATCATAAAATCAGGTAAGATGGTATACAATGTATCATACGAGATTCATGATGATACATAGCACCGTGCGATACATGTCAGGGTACTCATCACACCAAACGATACGATTGATGATATATAGCACCTTGTGGTATGTCCGATGATACCCATCGCACCATAATTTATGTACGATGGTACACATCGTATCGTAAGATTAGGTATGATACACATCGCATCATACGATATCCTACGCACTATTTATGATGATACATACCGTACCATACTTTATATCATGTTAAATTCATACATTGCAATACGATATGGTCACAAAAGATTCGGTATGTCGCGTGGTTTCTGTAACATGATTCTAGATGTGTATTTTTCACTAAATACAAGATATACGTTTATAAAGCACCATAAAGAAGAGTAATACTACTCTACTATGTCATAGACTATGATAATGATTATGACCACTTTAACAAACTCTGCCGCGTACGTACAGGTCCGAGTACTAGGTACATTTTACAATTTTTTTATATCTTCCAGTTGAGACTAGTTTTGCCCTGTAAATTAAAGACGACCTTTGAGACAGGTTTCTACTGTATATGATATATGACCGTTGAGACAGGTATTAAACATGGCGATCGAAACAGGTATTTTCGTGTTATCATTGATGACCATTGAGGAGCATTTTATTTTGTAGGTTAAAGGTGACCATTCAGACAGGTTTGTCCTTTATATTATAATGACCGTTGAGACAGGTTTTGCCCTGTGCATGACCGTTGAGATCGTAGGTGACCGTTGAGATCAGTCTTGTATATTTTAGGTCGTGATAGACGTTTAGGTATAGCGATTCGTTACTGTGGCGGCTATGTGAAACAAGCTGAAGGGATCGGAGATTCTGCCACTCTGGTTTGCGGAACTGATCATGGAAATTTCCCCTTGGAAAAGCAACCCTTTAGAGAATTCGGCGAAGAAGAAATTGCTGAACATACTAAAGCTGTGGGTGCTGTCGGCCCAGAGGATTTGATATCGGTGAAATGAAGGATTTAGATGCCGCATATCTCGTTGGCATTTTATAAAGTACACTTTGTTTATATAGTATTGATTCCGTTATATGTGCAGGAATCATGACATAAGTTACAATTAGTTTCTAAATGCCGGGAGAAATTGTAATGGTGTTTTCCATGAATTGTATAAATAATGAATAAATTGATCCTGCGGAGAATGATGTACACAATTGATGTATATGGGTAACAGCATCATTAAATATTTCGTTCTATATTCATGCTAATTTGATGTCATTAACTGCAGAAATTGCTTTTATTATTCTGTATACAGATCGTTTGCTGTTTTAATACAACCTACAGAATAAGTTAGTTCGCAGTTATACATTCTACCATAGCATGTACACAGAATCAAAGCTGTATATTGGTTCACTATAAACCGTTATCACAATATGTTGTAATGAGTTGCCGTAAGAAATTTGATTTAACTTTTAATCTTTGTTCTGGAGCTGTAAATGATGCAGATGTTACTGAGTTGCGATTCATAATAATATACATCTATATAGATCTTTAAAACCGTTTCCTTAAGACTAATAAGTGTATTATATGGATATTCCATTTGCAGATATAATTTAAGTCTTAAATTAAAGATTTTCAGTCACTCTGTTAGATGGCCAGGGTGCAGCTTATTTCCATTGCAGTATTAAGGAGATCGAAGGAGAGATTTTGGTCGACGACGAGTAGACTACAATGTTTGGTCCAAGACAAGGTTCACGATTTATACGTATCCATGTTTTAAGTAGTCCCATAACAATAGTCCAAGACATCATACAGTAATTAAATTTAGGAAGCTTCTTTTACAAATGTTTTGTTGGTATTTGTCAGTTAGGATGTACTTTGGTTAATACCTGTGTTCATTTAAACTCAGATATCATGAATACTTAGAAAAGGTGCTATCAATTGATTTTTGTTTCTCTCTGGGGATCAAATGTGGTCGTTTTTGATGATATATACTTTATATGTTAGTCCACTGTATATGCTTTGTCCGAATGTCCGGTAATCTATACAGCTAAAGGGAGGATTTATAGTAGGATATTGAAGAGGTTATTTGCCTCCTGCTTTCATGTTGTGATATATCCGATAAATTGTTGAATGCGCTTAAAAATACCTATCAACAAGCAAACCAACCATATTAGGAAAAATATGTCATTTGAGATACATGAAGAGTACTTTCATTTGTCTAGAACAGAACTGGAACAGATTTAGATATGTTATAGCTGGCCTACATCGCATTGCTAAACTTAACATATTTCTTTTGCTTACTGCCTTTTTACAAATGACTGAAATCTTACTTCTCTTTATTAAATAGATCAAGACAGTGAATCCAAAATGTGTGAAAAAGATTGTCCGAGGCTTTTTTTCAATTTTGTTGTTTCGTAACATTGCAGAACTAAGTACTCAAAGTCATCTACCGAAATTGAGCTGTCATTAGTTTGTGAATAAGCTAATTGTGCTCAGCTGAGCGATAAAGGCCCACTTGGGCCTCTATTTTATTATTTTTATGACCCAAACAAAGAGTGTCCACTCTTCGAATCTTGCATATCAAATAATATATATACTAAGTATCTTTTATTGTATTTATTAGTAAGTCTTCTTCTCTTTGAAGTACTCGGAGCTAATAAAATTCGAAACCAGTCAAACGATTTTATCGTGTTACATTTGCATGTTTCGCAGACATTCTTGTTACAGGAACGCTACTTGAGACTTTTGCTGTTTAAGGCTACTATAAAGCATGCTGTTAGCCTCAAGAAATGTTGATCCGCTTTGGATTCACCCTTCCACAGATACAGCAATATTTGTAAGGAACCTTATGTACTTCATACCTGCCAAATTTCATAAAAATCTGTCTATCAATTCTGAAGGAGAAATCAATCAAATCTTATAGTTACATGTATACTAATTATGTATTCCCCTTATGATTAATCTTTAACAAATATATTTAAAAATACTACATGTATATATCATTTTTGTATTTCCTTTCTTCACATTTATTTTAATAATATCAGTTAAAATACGCAAAAGCAATGCATTATAAGCAACTAATTTAGTACGTTACTCCACGATTATTTCACGAGTATTCTGAGTAAATACTCAGACGCGCCATTGGACCTCGGTTTTCTCTGTCTCATCTGAAAGACGAGACACCGGTGTGTTCACGGCGGGAGTCGAACCCTAGATTTCTCGGTCAAGAACCAAGCGCCTCATCTACTGAGCTATGCCGGCTCATAAACAACTGGTTTTAAAGAGAAAATTCGAAGAAGTAATCTTAAAACGGGTAAATATAACAACGTTCAAACAGATATCAAAACTTTGATCACCCTAATAAATTCGAAAAAAACTTCTAAAATTTGATTTTGGAAGGGAACCAAAATGACAATACTTCTTCACTCATCCCTCTAGATCATTTCTATGCATTCTGTTTGTCTCTGTATACAGCCAGTATGAAGAAAACGAATGTCATAGAAGGGTACTCTATTGTGACCTACTTTTGACTGTGGTGGCGCCACCTGTGAAGAGGTCTGGACGAAAACAATAAAATTTGAAGGGGATCATAAGTTATTTATTTATACCAAGTTTTCTAAAAATTCTTTTGACAGTTTTGCAGAAAAAAATTGAAAATGTGAAAAGTGGTCAACCCCCCCCCCCCCCACCTTTTTTTCAAGAAGTCTTAAACACATTAGATTCACAGAATTATTTATTTACATTAAAATACACCCTATTACACATTTATAAAAATTCTAAAATTCACAGTATTACTCCTTGCCATACTAATGATCTAATAGTCCATAAGAAACCATAAGAAAAACATGACACTTTTCTGCATTGAAATTACCAAATCCAAAAATGTTGCACAAACGTCAGAAATTTTATTTCGGAACAGAACCAAAAATAAAAACACTTCTTCACACATCCCTCTAGATCATTCCTATGCATTCAGTTTGTCTCTATACACCTGGTCGGAAGAAGAAGTTTGTCAAAGGAGGATACCCTCTATTACTTACTTTTGCCTGTGGTGGCGCGACCTGTTGATGGATTAAGACAAAAAATAACAACACTTGTAGGGGACCATGGGTATTTTATCCCTGTCAAGTTTTATAGAAATTTGTTCAGTGGTTCTTGAGAAGAAGTGTTTACGACGGAGGCATGGACGGCGCGCTATGACTATAGCTCACTTGAGCCTTTGGCTCAGGTGAACTAAAATGGCAAAGTTTAAAGTACGTCCAAAAATAATTGTAAAAAACCCAAAATTGACTTCGGATGGCACTAGAAGCATCAACACTTCTTAAGATGACCTAGATTATTCTGATGCATTTAGGGTGTCGATCTCTGCAGCCGGTCTGAAAAAGAAGTTTGTCAAAAGACGGTATCCTCTGTCGCCGTGCACGGGATCCAGCCCTTGACGGACCCGGTCAAAAATGGCTTGAGTAGTCCATCCATATCAAATTTCAGTTTCCTACATGGTTTTTAGAAATAATTGTAAGTGTACAAAGTTTACGGACAGACAGACGACTGATTCGCTCACTGTCACAGTAGTTCAATTTGGGCTGCTTGGGTGAGCTAGAAAACCAACTGCCAATTACTTGGACTGCTGATAGTGGTTAAATCCAACCGCCAGCCATCAGATGTGGGGTTTTAGGAGGTTATATCCCTTTACATGTACTAATTAAGGGGCCTTGCGTACTTCATCCCTACTAAGTTATCGTGTTAAAGACATGACAAGATACTTGAACATATATAAGATTCAGCAACCCTGTCCCGTGCGATTGCTCCGATTTCTCGAGAGAGAAGGGGATTTTGTATTTAACAACAGTCGTTTTAAAAACCGTAGCTCACTGGGTGCAAAATGTATCGAGATCAATATATCACTGGTATAAATCATTAAATGGGGAGTAGTAGAACCCAAAATGGTGACCACCTTGTAGTCCGACAACACGATAGTCCGACGGCCTTATAGTCCAACAGCCCGATAGTCCAACGGCCTTATAGGCCGACAGGCCGATAGTCCGACAGCCTGATAGTCCGACGGCCTTATAGTCCGACGGTCTGATAGTCCGACGGCCTGATAGTCCCATAGCCCGATAGTCCGACGGCCTTATAGTCCAACAGG
Organism: Pteria penguin; assembly: GCA_035048485.1. Classification (NCBI taxonomy): domain Eukaryota; kingdom Metazoa; phylum Mollusca; class Bivalvia; order Pterioida; family Pteriidae; genus Pteria; species Pteria penguin. Next base: position 19,714,836 of record CM068580.1, on the reverse strand, counting down.
CCGATAGTCCGACGGCCTGATAGTCCGTCAGCCCGATAGTCCGACGGCCTTATAGTCCGATAGCCCGACAGTCCGACGGCCTGATAGTCCGACAGCCCGATAGTCCTACGGCCTGATAGTCCGACAGCCCGATGGTTCGATGGCCCAATAGTTGGAATGATTACGAAGCTAAACGTACCTGAACCGTGCAAACAGTTTTGGGAGTGCCAAAACATTTTCGTGGCTAAGCATCACAGAAACAGTCTCTCTACCCACCCCTACAAAAATCAAATCACAACCTGTCTTGCAGTCTTTTGTAACTTTCTCAGCTCACCTTTAAATTATGTCCAACATCTAAAAAATATTTACATTCCCAATGTATTTCCATGCGACAAACCATTGAAAAAATTGAAAATAGTATGCAATCTGTTCAATGGGCCACATGACAATTTGACCTCTGTTGGTTTACATATTTTTAGTTATAGTGCGTCGTCCGTCCGTCATTAACTTTTTGACATTTTCGACTTCTTCTCTGGAACTGCATTGCAGATTTAAATCAAACTTTGTATATATGATGTACTCAAGGTCCCCTACTAAAATCCAGGACGGGGCCAAAAGTGCCCAAAACGGTACCCCTTTTCAAAAAGCTTCTTCTCCAAAACCATTGCATAAATGGGGAAACTAATTGCATTTCAACAATTTATAAAGATGGGTTATCAAAAATTGTGTTCGGGGTTAAGATCCGTCAAATAGAAATTTACGAGTTTTTGACGTGTTTCTGGACTTAATGTTTTCAATGTAAAGAAGAAGGTTTTCCTCATATTTCTTATTATGTTGACATTGGATGTTTTAATTTGGTATCATTTAATGATTTTTGTGATACCTAATCTGGCATGTAAAGAATTTTATCAATGCGTTTTATTTGGGTTGTTTTATGGAGATATTAAGAGTGCAAAATTACATGATGTTGAACATGGCCTAGAGAATTCTTCTTTATTTTATCACACTAAGACAAAATTTTGTATCATTTAATGATATTCGTGATTCCTGATCTGGCATGTAAAAAGATTTGTCAGTGTTCCTTACTTTGGGTCGTTTCATGGAGATTTTAAGAGTTAATTACATGATGATGAACATGGCCTAGAGAATTCTTCATTTGTCATCGATTATGAACTTTATTTTATCATACTAAGACAAAGTTTATCAATAAATGCTTTGCAGAAGTATTTAGTCGTAGGTTTAAAGTAATGAAGCGAGCATCGGAAGCATCAGTGATTTACAAACATCTCTTGCTCACGTATGTGTCCAAAGGAGGCATATAAGGCAATGTGTTGAAACTGTGCCTAATCGAACTCTGCAAGTACTCCCTTCATTTGACTGATAAGAATGTATTTCAATGCTTGAATTCATTTCAATTTTCTGCTGAGAGTGTACTTGGTACTCATGTGAGCGATAAAGGCCCATTTGGGCCGCTTGTTAACATCTGCTTTGTAACTTCTGAAGCTATTTGGATAATCCGTTTTATTTTACTACAAGATTTGTCTGTAAAACGCTTTGCCCCGGTTGACACCGGTAGAAACATACAAAACAAACATACATTACTTAGTAATTAATTTCACACTTTTCTCATCCTGTAACTCTTTCCCATGTCAAAATCTCGAGATCGGTTAAGGCGAGTCTTACATTCTACCTTGACAAAATCCCTGGAACCGCACCTGTGGTGAGATTAAAAAATCGAAGAAAATTGTGTTGCGGAAAAGTATGGGAAAACTGGTAGGAAGGACTGACAGTCGGATGGGGAGCAAATAAACCTATAACAGATTTCAATCACTTAACTTTTGAACATCTCTGTCTGACCAATTACGTCAAAGACAGATAAAATTTAGCCATGGAAGGGAAGGAGGTCACAGCCCAAAATTGGCCAGTAAGTACCTATCTTCGTACCCTTTTCTGACAAAATGGGGGGGGGGGGGGGCTAACCCCGTTCCCCTCTTAAACCCACGATTGTGGTAGTTGATTCTTGGGTTGGCCCATTCACCTAGAATTTGTCAAAAGACAAGTTTTTACATGTTTTAGTGCAATACCATCTATCGCTGTCGGACTATCGGACTATTAGGCTTGAACCGTAGAAAATATGGCAGGATGTCTGATCCGTTACAATCCAATGTATCACCATAAAGTAATAGTAACTGTTCTTTACCGCTACATTTCATATATCAGTATGTGTAGAGAAAATACCAATATGAATTAACACTAGACACATATAATCTCAAGAACTTCTCGAGACGAGAATTAGCTTCTTTTCATGATTCTTCACCTATGTAACTTCCTCATGATGAGACACAGGGGTCTTTTGTTGTATCAATTTTATTTGTAACGTTCGTTTTTTTGACACGAAAAGCAATGATCGTGACATATGTTGCCATTAACATTAAAGAGCGCCCTAGATGGCCCTAAGATGTCACCAGAGTGCGGCAACATCAAAAGATCATCAGAATGTGAAATGCACATATTATGGACTCTTCGTCGATTGTCCTCCAGACACAGTTGTGGTCAAATTATGAAGTCGGTACTGTTTTACATGACGTCGATGTACGTGTAAAGGAACTTGGAACTAAGGTGTTCAAAGTATCAATTGATATCCAATAAACCCATTTAATTATCTCAAGAAGGTGTCTATATCCGCATTATAACACCTCTTGCGGCGGTTTGCTTTGAAGTCACAGGTGAAGTAACGAAGCGCCTGGTTCAGGTGATAACATTAATAGATAGTGTAGCCTTTCATCTTTCATACAAATATAAAATAGCGATTATTGGGATATTTACAATGTCCACTGACAATGGGGGCCTTTTTATCTTCCTCTTGGGATAGGTATAAAGAACAGCAATTGATAAATGTTTATATTCGTCACTCTTATCGTTCTGTTTGAGTTTGATACAGAAATTACATTCATTCATATTTAGAATAATTTATGATAAAATACGTGCACTGTGCATGTTCCAGCTTACATGTCGTCAAGAGAGTGCAACGATCTCTAGGTTAGATTTTGTACCAGTGGTGACCCCGATAGACTCGGGAGATGTTGGTTGTGTTTGTGCAACCCCCCCCCCCCCCCACCTTGCGTTCTCTCTGCATTTTGGATAAACTGATTCGCCATGTCAGTCAAGAGATAATGCTGTGCAGTAGGTAGAGCTTTCCAGATGGTGAAATTCATTAAATTCTTGAATTTGCTTTCTCCACGTTCATGTTTACCTATTAAATATCCATTGTCGCCACTACCTATTACTGGGATAAGCAGGGAAATTATTCCTTTTCCTGTTGCATGTATGTTTCATTACCAACATTACAAGACTTCGTCTGTATAGGTAGTGCATTTTGGTGGATATACATCCCAAAATCCACCACTGACCCTCCGCATATACACACCAATTGACCACTTGCCTACAACATGCACAAGGAGATAGCAGAGCGTGTACACGTGCATAGTTAAATTTTGACGCGATATCCATGATCCTATATGATCAGTTGAGAAATTTTACTTGTTAGTGTTACTGAATGCACTTTCTGTCTTGATGTTTAAACCCAACAATGTACACCGTCGAAAACAAGCCTGAACCGCGCAAGTATTCATATAGAAGTATTCACTACTGTTCAACTCAGCTTGGTCCCTGAAACCCAAATCGACAAAGGGTCTTACAAGATTTAAACAAGAGATGTCAGAAGACAACACAGCTCGCAAGCGGGGCATTGTCACAAAGCAAGCATGTATTTTCAATGTTTTCTTAATTCAAGGTCAAGTCCAAGGTAAAGGTCGACAGTTAAAAAGTTGCAGTACAATCAGATGGTGTTCATGCGAAATATCATAGCCCTATCTCTAACGGTTAGTACCCCAGCTGTATCCTCTATCTTAAATCTCATTTTTGATGGTTCTCCTCCAGGTTGCTTTAGGACGGCCCTTTTTCACTTCCTTTCTGGTGTCCATTTCAGTGCCACCTTGGTCATGTCAAGATTGCCAGATCAAAAATGACATATCAACCCCTGTGTCTTGTCACAATGAATGGACATTTGATATCCCTATGTTTATAAGTTTCCTAGGTATGGCCATGGATGCCAACTCTAGGGCTAAGACATCAGCTCTCTCGACCTTTGTCCAAGCAAACTAATAAGCAACCCTCTAATTAGCAGCCCACCTCACTAACTATTTCAGTTACACCAGTTTCATAAATAAATTCTCAACAATGAACAAATTCAAATAATATACCAACTTTATTGTTCCTATTTTATTACATGATGAAGAGTTTGTCTATCTGTGGATGAGATGACCGATGAAATGATAGACAAATGAAAATGACTGAACAACAAGGTCTGACATGTCAACAAAACTTCATAATAAAATATTATATACACTACTTTACATAAATATTACAATTATGATCACTAAAATAAATCCATTAAAGCTGAAGACTTCCTCATATTCCTTCCGCACACACTTGTGATCTTGACAATGGAAACACTCCTTCGCTTCAAATGCACATATGAATGATCTACAATTTTTGTTCGAATTCACACTGCTCAGAAATAATGTTAAAATTTCCTATCATACAGTACAAATAAATCATATCACTGATTTATGAAATGTTAAAATAATCATTAAGCTTGTACATTGTGTATTAGCATAAAAGTAGATTTGTTTCAGTTAACACTAGACAGAATAATAGTTTCAAGTACTGATTTCATTATATAGAAATTATATGTTCATCAAAAATATTTTGCCATTATGTATCTTGTCTACCCTATGCATGTTCAAATAAAAACATATTTGTCAACATTAAGAGCAAAATAACATGACCAGCATGAAGCTCTTTACTTAATTTAAAAACAATTCACTATATGAACTTTCACTATAAAGCTCACTGCAATAATGATAAATATAATCACTGTCAAATAATCATGTTGTACATGGATTTGTCCTGTTATTTGGTTTTCAAAAAAGTTGATCCTATTGTCTGATAAATTTAATCAATATTCATTTCTTACCAAATGACTGGTTTTTAAAATTTAAATTTTTTCAAAGCACAAAATAAATGGTAACAACACTATAAACTTATACTAAATAATTTTATGACAACTATTTGATAAATGATTTCTGTCTCTATAATTGAATTTACTGAATACACTGTACCAAAAGAAGAAATGTCTGCAAGATCTTAGAATATATGGATTAAATTCTGCTATAGATACATAGTCTTAATAGTTAAGGTGTTCTTCTAATGTTCAATACAAAAAAGAATAAACCATCGAAAAAAATTTATCAAAAGAAATACAAATCAACCAATCGATGATCTTGAAAAAGTAAGATCAACAGACTGCTTGATGATGAAAAACATTCTTTGATATATTTTTGAATTGAAAACAATCTCATCTAAAGTAAACCCAAGAAAGTGCGAAACAAGTGCAACAGATTCTGGAGTGTAAAGCCAATCCAAATTTGGATTACACTACCCCCCAGAACCAAAGTTATCTGTGCTAATTTCAAGCAATAGCACATTAATTGGCAAAAATTATTCGAAAATAGGTTCACTTTATGAGATTGTTCCCCTGTAGTAATCACAATAATAATTTGATAAATATTTGGTAATATTAAGTATTCTCCATGAACTCTGTGTGAATTAGATATGTATGATTTTACCCATTCTGACTATATCTCTTTACCCTGTGCAGAGTTCATGCAGAGGAAATCATCTGAGCCCAATGTTATCAAAATGCTGATAGTTCATTACTTATCAATCTATGATATTTGTAACCAGTTATCTCTGTTTACAATCTGATAAGGGTGGAGATACCACTGGTCTTATAAATGAACATAATCACAAAGTACCCCTGAGTTAACTCACACTTCTCATAACATATTCATCTACATTCTGCTTCATATACTACAATCCCAAACACACTTTGGTATCAAATACACACATATACAACCTGTCATTCACAATAGGCAAATATTCCCTCCCAAACAACTGACACCATATCACCTTTCATATCTTACATAGCTGAAAACAACCAAAGACAAAAATGAAACCATTCAGGTAGAATTAAGGAACATCCACACATTTACACATTAAAAATTCCACATACTAATAAAAACAAAATATATCCTATCATTCCTAAAACAATAATAAATAAAATCCAACAATCAACAGAACCACAGAACCTGGTACTTCTGACTTATTATTAGCACTAAAACAGGTTCTAATTGGTTCACTTTTCCTTTCAGATCACATTCATACATGACCTTTCTGAACCTAACAGGTGAATGCTGTCTGTTCAATCCACTCTCTCAACCTTGGCTACGATCTTTCCTTCCCACAGTGGCAAGACCTCATTGTCATCTTGGATCTCTTCAAAGACAACTTCACTTTCAAATTCATTACTCAACTTTTTAAAGAAATACCTGTAAAAGAAAAATCATTTTTCAACAGATGCTTAATATCAAATATTGTAAATGTATTTTTCATTTAAGCCACACCAAATTAATTATTAGTTCTTCAGAGATACTTGACAATTTTGAGGGGCGAGCGGGCGCAAAAATAAATTTCAAAATTTTCAAAATGAAATTGAAATTACAAAAGTTTGACAAAATAAAGACCTATAGAGTTACGGAAGTTATGAAATATTTATAAAATCTGCCTCATTTTGAAAATATGGATGTCTTAAGCAATAAAAATAACTCCATTTGAAGCCTTTAAACGCAAATCATCATCAATTTGGTGTACAATTCTGACTCGGGAATCTATCAGGTCGTTTATGAAGACCATTAACATCTTTTTTAAACCATATTAAGGAAGCTTAATGTCAAATCTAGAAGGAAAAATTGCTCTTGGCGTTCAGTTGGAAAATTCGTGCGGGATTATTTTTTCAATATTAAAATTTGAAATTGGCAATTTTAGGTGCGGTCGCTCTTGAAGAACTAATAATAAATTTGATGTGGCCTTATGGCCTAGATATAGAAATTTCCCTTATACAAGAGAAGATCTTGGATTTCAGAACTATTCCCTCATCATTATGTTGACATACTTCATTCATAATTTCAGTAAGAAATACCCATCCAGAAACCCTATCACAATGGCAAACATCTCCCTGACTTCCGGACCCACTACTGTTACGTTTTATATGCATTTCGCATATATTGGCGCGACAAGCGTGACCTTAGTGTATTCTATCTACATCGTCCATTTTATAGTGACCACAATGTAAGTTCTTTGTACCAACCAAGCTGTTGGGTCGCCACACATGATCAAACATTTTTCTTCATTAACAGCGAGTATTAACGTCAGAACTGGTTTCTTCTGAGTGATCAAACACTCCTTTTCACATCTAAATAACTTCTTGAGATGGCTGGTTTTATGTATAGCCGTTAACCTTAAGTACGTCATGACCCGGTGGGGAACTCACAAAAAGTGCCAATGGTCAGACTCGGTAAATTCAAAAATATTTCCCTCCGATGGACAAAGCATTTTTCCCATCATTATCATCTTAACCTACCGCTGATTTCATATGCTTTGTAAGAATTTTTTGGCAATACAAGTTTAGTTTCTTCTTTCCCTACTATTGTAAGTGAATCCTAGGTCTAGATTTCACGAACATATTTGAATGCCAAAGGGAATGGCGCAATTCCTCAAAACAAATTGTGCATTTGCAGCCATCTGTGAGTATTTCAAAGATAACGAGGGGAAAAAATATTTTGAGAATGAAATTTGTAAAGTAACTGCACATTTGAGTGATTTATCTGATATCAGCGTGTAACAAAAAAGAAGATGCATCTGTTATCGCTTCAAGGTTGAATCCCGCATTTGTAGGTCACATAGATTAGAAAGCTCTTAAAACCCCCTCCCATGAGAAGAGACCGCCTTGTAATAAAGATCGTTTACTAGTTAAAACGAAAACATATCAAGATGTGCAACTCGAACAAAACGCATAAGTATTATACAAAACGGTTTTGATCGCAAATGAAATACTTTTTGTATGAATTGAGTAATTGACATGTGCACTGAATGCAGCTTTCATCTTCCTGGCCTATCAGAATATTGTTCATTCATCACTGAAACATCAAACGTGTCCAAGACACGCTAAATCTTTCGCGTGTACCACAAGAATGCATTCCCAGTGTGTGAATACATGATCTTTCTTTTTCTCCACTTATAACCCCTTTGAAAAGGGTAGTATACTTTTGGATACTTCAACATTAAAGTTTATTTACAAATAAGAATGATTCACAAAGAGCACATTGCTTAAAAATCTACTTTGAAATTCTCTACCACCACGTATTGGCAACATTAATAGAATACCAGCCAACTTTGATAGCGGGTTTCCTGCTCGCATTTCCCCCTATAACTTCACCTGCTTTTGCTGGTTGACGTAATTTTAGTTCATCTGAAGATTTGATGGATGTTTGAGTGGGTTTTAGACTTCAAAAGTTTCTACATAATACATCGAGCTCTGTTTGATGCTTAAATAAACTTTTCTCCTCCTACTTGTAAAATTGCAATACAAGAAGATCACAAAACTTCAAATATAACGTTCACTTTATGTTAGGTTATTTAACAACTTTGGAGGTTAGGCAAGTTGAGTCACTGAATCATATATCCCTGTGGACAACTAAGCTTCATTTAGGTTTTCTTTGAAACGATTTTAATAAAATATAAAATTCTCCTTCATGAAACTTTGATAATTTAGATATAATTTTCATGCACTCGATGTGAATTCTCGTAATGTCAATTTATCAGTTTAATTGTTAATCTCTAATTATTGATTTGATAATATTGGAATTTATTATAATTGATGATTTATATTGATAAAAATCCCGGTTTCAGTGTACACTGTGAGTAATCATTTTGTGGTGTCTTTCCACATGATATGGATAAAAATTTGAGGGGAGCAAATATCTTGGATCAATAACTGCAGGGAAATCTGATTAGTGTTCACTTCTCTAATCTGTAGTATAATTATTCAACTTACTTGAAACTGCCCTTCCTTCCAATGAGGTTTTTGAATTGTAATAAAGTGATATGCCGACCAGAGAATGACAAACGATATGGAATAGGTTCTGAGCAAAAAAAGTAGCCAACAACAGTCTCCTCCGTTGCCGAAGCACTGGTGTTAGCGCTACTTGGAGATGACCTTTTAGCACTCTTTTTCCTATAAAACAAATAATAACCGGTGTTTGAATAATAATGCTATGCAACATTTATAAATTACCAAAGATATGAATATCAAGTCAAAGGGGTCTTAATCAAAACTTTTTATAATAAAGATGGCAACTTACTCTAATGTGCTCCCACTATCACCTGACATGTCAAGTTCACTGGCCTTTGTCATGGACATGGACATTCTCATATTACCCTGAGTTGAAGTTTTCTTTGAATCCTTACTTGCAATACCTCCACAAGATCTGGAAACAATACACAAATGTTTCAGAAACTGCATTCCCACGACAGAGGTAACCTTGCTACAGGATCTACATGATGGTCAATGATTCTCAAAACAAAAACATGACCCAAAATCAAAAGCAAAATCAAAGGGACATGGGGAGCCAGGAAAGCATCAAGATGAAAAGGATGCAAAAAGCAACTCTATTTCAAGGATGTATGGCTTTACCATTAGTGAGATCAAACACAGCCTAGGAGCAGAAAAATAGACACATCTTCTTATCTCCAAGATCTCAAAACGTTTAGCCTCCATCAGTAGTAAGGAAGGATAAAACACTTTTCAAACATCAGATGCTGAGAATGTTGTTAACAGAAATATTGATAAAACCTAATTTATTGATGATACAATCTCCACACTGAAGTTAACCAAATGCTGCACTTGCAAGCAGACTTCTATGTTCTTAAGCTGCTTGGTGTTTGAAGTTGGATTTTCAACAACACTGTTTATTTTCTAAGAGCTTACAGAGAAGTTAGTCATTAAAACAGATTCTGTATCCTAATCAAAGAGTCTGATCACTCAGATTCACTTTGATTCTTTCTCTAGTGCTGATTTTTTTTATTTGGTTTAAAACATGAAAATAATTAATACACCTGGAACACTGGTGGAAGCGAGCACATGATCAACAAATTAAACTGAATCACCTATTATAATAATCATGCTTTATACTTTGTACTCCTAAAGTGTCTGAACTAGAACAGAGATGCAAAGCAGACTGTCAGTATAATAGATTACTTCTTTAAAAAGATGAACATACTGAGCACCGAAAGCTTTTCATAAAGGCTTAATTACACTTTCTATTTAATGGCATGCACTTTTGTGCCTTATCTACAATTACATCATCTTACTTTGATTTGACAGGTCCTGATCTTTCTTCTAGCCTCCTCTTCGCCTCCTCCAATTGCACTGTGGTGTTCGGAGGTGTAGGTAGGGGCATTGATGGGTCTGTTGCAAAAGGCTGAGAAGGAATGACACTCCCAGATGTTGGTGCCATAGTCCACTGTTGCATCATACCCCTATCTATAGACCCTGAGCGAGCATAAAGTGTTGAACCAGATTGCTTTTTCGATCTGAAATGGGTAAAATAAATTGTCATTATGTGATTAAGTCACATCATGCTGAAGTGTAAACTTCTAAGAGACACATACCTCTTCAGCCAGTAACCAAAATAAATAAGTAACACACACTATTTGATGAAGTGAACCCTCAATGTTGTTTTTCTTTATAAAGGACAAATAAGCTAAATTACTCAATTAATAGCTTAGATTTGTACAAAAGGTGGATAAGGAGAAGTGAAGTGAAGTTAAACAATGCTCTTGGTATTTGTGTTAAGACAAAGGGCTTTAAAATAAAACTTGGGACTAAAAGTAACAAACACAGGAAAACCTGCTGCACATTTATGTGATTTTTGTGCATCTGGTACAAGGAAATAGATATGCTATTATCTCATGTGTGTACTCTAATTGGCTGCAACAGGATGCCAGGTGACTGATGTTTATTATTAGTTCACAAACACATACCCCTGCTTGTGTGGTGCAGAGGAGGCTGGGGCACCTGATCGTGACCTGTTCTTGTGGGAGGAGCTCTTATCAGAGTCTGCACGCCCTGAGGTGGAATCTTCACGCGAATTCTCCATCATCCAGTTCAAGACTCTGCAATAAAAATCATTTTCAGCTATCAGGAAATTTTACAACATGAATAAGACCTTATATTTTAATCATGTTGTTTTAGTGAGGCTTAATTGACTGATGTCCGTAACATGTAGTTTAGTGGTATATCCAACACAGGTCAACAGTATGTTTACTACTAAACCTTCTGTGTAATTTAGTGGTGTTTGTTTTCAGTTCCTTTTGTGTTAGAGTTGTTTTATTTCCGAGATTGTTCTGTGTGTTTTGCAATACCCTGATCAAAGGCCACCTTCAAGTTAAGACAGCCGATTTCATGAATCATGATATTTTTTTTTTCATGGAAAAAATTCAAAGAACAAAAAGAAAACTTGATATTTTACATTACTTACATTGCAAACATTTTTACATATACATTGTGTCACAGATGTCAAATATTCCTGCCACACATTTCAGAATTACTACCGGAACAGCACGTGTAAATATTTTGTAGGTCAAGTAATTAGGTAGCACATAAATTACACTGTTATACACATTATTTTTGCACCTTCGCCTTCAAAGCTAGACATAAAGGTATCAGGTGATGACGACACAGTCGTGCAGTCGTCCAGATAAAAGAGTGCGTCCCCCTGTAGCGCAAGGAATTAATAACCTTTGATGCGGACTTGAGTTTCAACTACAGAAATTGAGTAAGCAAACATCTTATGTTCCCTGCTGCTAGAGAAGCACGGTGTTTAACAGCTGCAAGTAAACTTTTGAACAACATCATGTTTTTCTTCCCTGTCTACGCAAAAGAGGGTCAAACAGGACGAAGAACATTACGGTGACCCGACACAAGGGTCGAATTAAATATTGAAATGAACGATTGGGGAAATGTTATCATTGTTATGTTTGCAGCATCAAAGAATGTTCGTATCGTGAGTGAATACAATGAAGGGAAGGTAAACACTCCGTGTTCATGTTAAATTCCATGATGGGCGAGGGAATAATTTACGCCCATGTATGCGAGGGCAATGTGCCTTTTTGTGGGGTGTGGTAGTAATACAACTTTATCGACTATCCTATAAAGAGCCCCGCTGAAGTACTGAGCGAGTAAAAGCTTTGTGCTATCAGATAGTCATAATTACTGCCTATTCAAAGACTATTAATTCCATGTTTCATCTGCTGACTTCAAAGCAGGTTTCTACAATGCCATTCAAATATGCAGACCTCAAACCCTTTTATTCTCTTTCATTACCTAACATCAAATAGAAAACTAGAAAAAGAAGATCTTTTACCCTTCCTTTGTTTCGACCCTTTATCTTCAAATCAAATAAGAATTTGGTTTGATTAAAATAAAACTTGAAAGAGACAATACAATGTACATTTGAATAATGTCTGAATGTTTTAATATTGTTTTTCCAAGTTTGCTTTCTGTTCATATTTTTTATCTCTATAATATATGTGTTAATTTCACAGAATTTCTGTGATCAATAATGAAACGATGTTTCGTCTAAACTTGCTCCCACCATATAATTTTCTTTTCGCGAGTACAGTATTATAAAGTAACTTTTTATTTGACTAATTCATTATTTAAAGGGAATGAAAACATTGTCACCATTATCAAAAGCGTGTGTCAAGCTTTAATCCCATGTCAGAGATTTGTTCATCATAGGCTGTTCAATATGCATCTCGACATCAAAGGAAAGTGCGCGCTTTGATGATGGCAAACACGAGGGGCCCTGCAAGGCATATAGTTTCAAAGAAGGTAACAGATGCAGGGCCTCTTATGTCCTCAAAGAGGAGACAGATTTTTCAAATTGACAATTCTTAATAAAAAATTTGATCTGAGGTAATTTTCTACACTGTATTTAATGTGAGAAATGAACTGTCACACCGTTGAAGGAAACTGGATACATTTCGACTTAGACCGGCTTTCATAGTTTACACATCAAAGGCAGTCGTTTCCAGTCGGTTTCCAAGTAAATGAGGTGTGCGTTTGATCTCGTGTGTACAAATAAACAGGGAACTAGCAATGAAATCAGCTGCATGCATTTAATATTCTGTTTGAAAAACTGACTTTGATATCCTACCATAGACATCAAAGACAATTTACACCTCAAGTTTATTTGTGAATTCGACCAAAGAATCATGCAGTAACAAGTATACCACAGGGAAATACGTTTCTACTTAAATTTTAAATTAAAACTGCATATATATTCCTCATTTGTTTTACTGTTCACCTCTCGGGTACAGTAAGTCATTAAGCATATGTATTTTAATACAATACAAAACTGTGATCAAGGACTTGCCTTATCGCAAAAAATCTCAAGCTAGACGCATTAACTGTTAACTTTAATTTACTGTGATCACTCAACTAGATGTTATTATTTCAGACATTCCATGTCATCAAGTTCAAAATCTCCATTATCGAAAGTCTGGAGGGTAGAATTCACTTATATTGTGCCAAATACTACATTTTAAAATATTTATGATCCTACAGTTTCCGCTGTCTTTCAGACAAATTTATTTACTACATTAAATCTGTACCTATCAGTACGGTAGTCGACGTAATGTGACAACATCCCGGGATCCGCCGACAGTCCTACGACAGATTGTTCAACACACTTAGATCATTAAATAAAACCCAGTAGAACTCAGGTGAAAAGTTTCCTATACCAGATGCATATTAATGAAACAGTGCGAGGCTTAGAAAACCATAAAAACAAATTTATTCATAGTAAAGTGAACTGAATAATTCGGTTCTTCTCCACTGGATTTTTAACTCTTTGATCGCGGTGTGTGTTTTTGTATGCGTATAAAAAATGAGGTGTGATTTTTATACTTTTAAATTTGATCAAAGTTAAGCACCGGCAGGCTTGGATAATTTCTATAATTTTGAGAAAATTTATTCTCTGCTGTTTTTGCGCTGAACAAAGATCCAACAGAGCTGTTTCCACTGTTTGCCTTTACAAGTTTTAACAAGATAATGTTAAGTATTTTGATAAGATAAAATCCCGATTTTAACCAAGAGAGTTTTGAATTTATCTTAAAACAAGTGTACAGAGTCCAAAGTAACATCACTTGAAGTGACTTTCTTATAATATGTTTTTTTAATCTATTCAGTACGTACAATGAAAAAAAACCTCCAAAATCTACCTCCATGAGTTACACATGTAGCAAGCAACTTTGTTCTGTGTATGACCTCACTTTAAACACTGACGTTACTTGTCAGCTATACTTAGTTACAAAGAACTGTTTAGCAAGATAAGATCATCTGTTCATTCAGATGGCCATTACAGAATGCAACCATTAATACTGACAGTACATCATCATATAACTCCAGGCATGAGAGTTTTTCCTAACTGGTGGAAATGGTCAATATCAATGCTGAAAATGGGAGTATGAAAAGTTCAATACTTACTTTTCTGTGGATGGGTCATGTAGATTTGGCACTGGAGGTATTGAGTCTATCATGCTAACTCCACTGTCTATATTAGAACTAGCATCTGAATGTCTTTTGTTCACAGAGCGTCGAGGCGTCCGGCCTCGTTCACATACACCTAAATCCGAATGTCGAAGAGAATTATCAGAATAACATCCATGCTTTTGAGCATCATAATCCATGGATTTATTTGCTTTTGAATGATGATGATGGTGGTGATGATGAATATGTTTGTGAGTTTCCACTGAAGGTTTGTCCTCTCCCATTCCACTATCGAAAGATGAGTAAAAGTCTGGTCGCTTCTTATGGTGCGACATTTTATATTGTGCTGGCAAGGTATTTGGCAGTGGTTGAGTTTGTGATAATGATTTCCGACTATAAGATCTATCTGGAGACTTTGGTTTGAGATTTGTTGGAGAATGTCTTCCAGGTGACCGATTAGGTGTTTGTCCTGCCGAACTTTCCCAAATTCGCGAACAGTGTTGGTCCAGAATAGAATCTGGGTCATCTTCGATCACAGTGCTGGTCATGAGAGGATGTATAATCGAGGTAGATGAGGTATTCTGTGCTAATGATGTAGAAAGAAAAGATTTGTCTGTCGTTTCATCAGGATCCGTCTGAAAAAGACAAAATAAAAATATAACAGTCTATATAATTCTATCTGGTAGAAAATGACAACAAGCATTTCAATCAACATACATAAGAATCCATCAAATCTTCTAAAGTGCACCAAGACAGAGTACACATCTTAAGGCAATGTGACTGTCACCTAGGCAAAACTGCTACAGAGCCTGAAGTTGGCAGATATATATAGAGCTAGAGACAACCTGTTGCTACAGATCAATACTGTATATATTGGAACATCTGTGCAGAAATTGCTAAAGGTACACTGTCCCAATTAATCTATTAAATGGGACACTGATTCATTGGTACAGATTTATTGTCACAATATTGAATTCAATGTTTTGATTAACTTTGTTATCCTTGATGTTACTTGGAATGAAAAAGCAGCATAGCTCTCTGTTAACTATAGTAAAATCACACGAGATGACATCCTCATCCATCAGTATTGCATACCAATCAATAATTTCTATCATGTGACTAAACACTAAACAATATTTTACCTCATAGACAACCCTTTTGAGTGATTCCTCAATCCTTCTATCTCTTTCCCTATCTTGAAGGACCTTTTCTAGCTTTTCAATCAACTGTGCACCAAAACGAGCAGGATCTGTTTCTGCTATATTCCTATCCTTAGGAGCCCTATCAGTTCTCTATAAAAGTTTAGAATAAAACATTCATGCACTTTAGCATCAAAAATCAACATTCAAACAAATTGTCAATGAATTAACCTTAATCATTATTAAAATGCACTTGACACTTTGTCAGTTATCTCACTTACACTTGGCAGGTACACATTATTCATATATGTGGTCAATGATAGAGACCTATGTCCATGCCCCAGGCCTAATGTCTATTAACTTGGTCAACATATTTACACATACTGTGCAATATCCCTTGCTTTTTATATGGGAGTTTCAAAGGACATAATAATCATGTTATTAGTATCATTGATCAAAAGGTTATTTTTCATGAACTTGGGTGTGACAATTTCCTTTTGATCTTTGTAGAACAATGAACAAAACTATGCCCCAAGGGACTCATACAATTATTCTGACAGTAATTTGTGTCAATGTGTAAGAAGAAATTCATGCAGCACATTAAAATTCACAATAAAGATATTTATAACATTTTATTTCTAATTAAACATAAACAACTACTCTAATTTCCGTAATATTCAAATTCAATAAATCTAACACTTCATATATGTGTCATTCTAAACGTTACATAACTCTGTCTAGATGACAAGCAAATTCATTTTAACCTTAAAACAAAAAACAATGAGGTATTTTGTTCAAAGGGGCCACTTACTGGAATGAAGTGCACCCCGCTCTCTCTATTCTGCTCGGCACGACGGCGCATTTGTTTTCTGTACCTCTTATGGAACTTTGGATCATTATCTCTACAAAGGAGAGAGAGAGAGAAATCATGAAAGTGCACATTAACTTTAAAACAAGCTCCTAACATATCACAATGGACACGATAGAGTCGATCAAAAAGTCGTAAAATCGTACAGCCAAAGAGGGTTCCTTTTCTTTGTTTTCTTTATTATGTATAAATGAAATGGCGAATAGATCGGAAAATTAATGTCACAATCATTTCTAGCATTCATCTTTTGTGATGAATTCTTTCATATGTAAATGAATGGTATAATACGCCAGTGTGAGTCCGCTTTATTACTGTTTAATGTAGTTCTATTCTCTTTGAAACAGGAGACATGAAAGTTGCTGTTTTTTCATTACAATGAAAATTATGCAAATTAGTAATAAGCTTCATTTGCTCTAACAAGTCTTTACATAATCTTCAAAGTCCGTGCGATTTTTCCAAATATCTGAAAGGAAGATGAAAGAGCAAAATATGCAGAAACAAAAGAATAGATTTACAAACAAATCACAAACTTTTCTATCTTCGATGCCTTACGACTAAAGCGATTATCACCACTGTTTAAACATCGAAGTTCTTTTCAACTTCATTCAAGTACGTGTTTGTGTTGTTTTGAATATTGTAGTTCTTTTATGTCGTGCGTGGAGATTGTTTTAATGTCTTTCCTTTTCTCTGTCGGTAGGGTCGGTTTTCGGACATCAAAAGATTTCTCACAAGCGAGATTAACACCGGCCAGACGAATGATAACTTAATGGCGCTCATACGTCTTTGAAATAAATGACATCAATTATGAATTAGATCATATCATTTTTTTATGAAACTGATATCATATGTTTGATATGTGATACGGTGACCATCTGTATTTTGATTTCATGGGTATCCTGTATCACGAAGACAATGGAGGTTTGAGCCTTCTTCAGCCAGTACTTATCACAATGAGGGGGATATGCATTATTGATTCTACTTTAGTAGCAGCAACTTGGACAGGCTGATTAAACAATTGTTCAGATTGTAAATCCTTTGTTCTTTATTTGGGATCTTCCAGATCAAAGGCATTGTAATAGCTGTTCAATAAAGTCCGTGAATCACTGTCATTAGTAGATCTTCTATCTTAATTAAAAGAACAACTACAAAAGCTCGTCAGTTCAAACAAAAACTATTTTCATTTCAAACGACGATAAAAGCCAGATCAAACGACAGTAGGAGTGTGTATTGACGCTGATCGAGAGAGCTTGGTCTCGATTTGCCTAGCAAGACCTGTGTGTGATAAAAATATTAAACGTTGAAACTACTCTTTTCGATCAAAGAGCAGAGCTCGAGGCAGGAAAAGATAAAGCGAATTCCAGCTTAGTTATAATCCTATGTTTATCAGATGAATACAAAATTGTAGGCTAACCCAGCAAACACGGCCAGGACATGACTGTGCGCTCAGGTGAAATCTGGAGGTGCAAGCGGTCGAGAAACCTGTAAAGGGGCTATTTATTTTATATTGAAAGTTTGCGTTGGAAAAGCTGCGCGTCAAACTCTTTTAGGAGAAATAGATGGACAAAATGAAATTCAATTAAATCTGTTGAACTGTTCAATATCTACGAGTGAAGCGTAAAAGATATTGTTCGTGACACTTTTATAATAAGGTTGAACAATCCTGTTTAATTTCAGTTGTAAGTTCTCTTCACACACGATTTACTTCCGTACTTTAAGGAATCCGCAAATACTACATTTTCTGATATCGCCCCTTTCTCTTTGTATGGATTAAAATCCCACATCAAAGAATAATAAACCCTGGCCAAAGGGCATATCAACTTAACAATGTCATGCTTAAAATGAATCGATCGAAAAAGCAATCTAGTTATGACAAGGCCAACTGTCCTCTCCCCCTTATGAGGACATGGCATATGGGTTAAGATTTTACATTTGTATATATAAAAGTCTGCCTGTTTCAAGAAATATTTTTTACACTGCGCGACATGTGGCACATGCAAACTCGAAACACAACTACAACCATTCATATATCCGATTATCCCTTCTCATGTTTTACAATCAATATTGCACTATCCTCGAATGTACTCAAATTTCATATTACTTAGATTCAAACTGCTGTTGTACACCGTGTGTTACACCAAGATCAAAGGGACATAACAGGTGCGAGATCGTAATTGTTATTCATAAACCTGCAAAACTCCTCTTTTTCTCTCTGTTGATGGCTCGACCAAGTGGATTTCCTTTCACATGTAATTAATCATTAAAGCTATCAATTTAGGATTTCATTTTTCACATCAGCTGTATCGCACAATATCTACAAAGTTTTACAACACGGGCCTTGGCTTTTTGGAGAACAGTGACAATACATCGTAAACGATACATCAAAATTACATGATCGACAGAAAAAAAAAATGACCGAAAGACTATACTTCTTATAAAACATCCTGTCTCATTGTGTCCAACACTCATGCACAGTGTTTCAGAACAGAAGTTTCATCAAATTAACATTTGTGTCTATAAATGTCGTTCTGTTTTATTATTATTATTGTGTGTGTGAGAGAGAGAGATAGAGAGAGAGAGAGAGAAGAAGAAGAAGGGGATGTGGTGTATATCATAACTGCGTAAGTAAGTATCTATCCGCCTCGGTAAATATCAATCAAGTCTGCTCCTATTCATTTGCGAATAAGAGAAAATTGATATTTATATTTGCAGCTGTGCAAAGTATAAATATATAAAGTGAGTTGGTCAATAATGTTCTAAAACCGTAAAGGTGACCAGCTTTTGTTTGGATACGAGTAAACGAACAAAGGAACTACTGCCTGACCTAAAGTACGCCCTCTTTCAGTGAAATGTGAAATTTTGTTTGAGCATGGCTGCAAAATTTTGCAATGACGAGATACATACCTGTTTGGGTATGTTCATTTTAATCTAAATTTGAAAACTGATATGAAATCAAATAGTCGCGAACCACACAAGGAGCAACTTCAAGATTATAACTTCCAAGTTAAGATTTTGTCTCAAGTACTGTACAGGAAGATCAAAGGTATTTTGATCAACCGGTAAAGTAAATAATCTAAAAGCTGGTGACGTGACCGAAATTGTATGTACGTGCTGAAGTCGGTGCCGATGTGAGTTTAAATTCTTTTTAACTGAAGAGTCTTTTCTTTATGTGAGTGCTTGATATATGCTTCTTACACAAATGTTTTAATAAACTTGTGTTGCATTTTGAAAACACGAAATCAAATAGAATAATATTAGGAATCTTTGAAACCACATGTAACAACATTTTATACATTTATTTCCTAGTCCAACATATCCATACCAGATTAACATTCATTTTAGTTTAAAATAAGTCCATACACATGTAGTAAATATATTTTTGTAATTGTACACAGGATAATGAGACCTATGGCGAGCGTTGAGAGCACTTGTATATACTTACACACTGGATGTATCTGTTACAGATAGCGTGTCTTCCGTATGCGCATCACTTGATAAACTCTGCAATTCACTGTCCTGGGCTGATGTCGGAGCATAAGACACATGGTACGGATGGGGTGGGGGATTCCTCGGTGGGAATGGAACAGGAAAACTGAAAAGGGTAGAAGTATGTTCATTTCATGTGATTATTGTTCATTCTTAAAACAACTAAATCATAACACACAATGTTAATGTTACTCGGTATGTACCGTGATCCTTAGTAATATACGGTATCGTGAGGTAACCCTATTGTTACATGCCTTATGCATGAACAAGCAAGACTGAATGAGTATTCACTAAACATGTAAAGATTAATTACACGTAACACTAGTCATAAATAAATTCAAACAAGGACTCCACAGAAATCCCCCTTTTTGTACTTAGGTTTATGAGTAATATACAGGTCCAAGTTGGACCTGAAATTTACCCGTTACCAATTTGAGCTATGGCCGAGTTAGGACTGCCAACCTCTTCTATGATTTTAAAGTGCTGACCCCATTACCAATAGAACTCCATAACTTTTAATACGAATACTTAAAAGAGGCCAAACATTTTGTACAACCAAATATTATATTATGCCTCCAGTTCTGAGCAAACAATTAGCAATTTCGTCCTAAGAATAGTAATTTAGCCTAAAAATTAACATATAATGTGGTAATTACTAATACTAATGTGTAGAATCATTTTCTTACTTATACCCCGGTATATGAATGAGATTTTAAATGTATTTGTTTGTCACATTCTGCTTGGAAGCCTTCGTTTAGATTCTGTCTCAGATTTTTTCAAAGTTAGTTAATTCCACAGAATACATGTGCACATCTAGCAATGGTGGCTTGGCAGTTTCACCAAAAATACTATTCACAAAGATACATCGTATATGCAGTAAAGTCCGGGTAGAACTTAATTTGCTCACTGATCACAGTGGGCATTAAAAATGTCCACTGGACACAGTGGACATTCTTTTAAGAGCCAGTTAAGCGGGATTGACATAGTGGTATAGCGCTGGACTCCTAATCGGGAGGCCGGGGTTTGATTCCCGCTCTGGTCATGCCGTGTCCTGTCCTTTGGATGAGACAAAAAACCAAGGCCCCGTGTCATCTGATATAGAGCATGTGTGTGTTTCTGAGGCAGAAAAGCTGACAAACAGAATGAGTATTACAGGGCACATCCAAATGGCCCTAATCGATGTTGGTGGGTTGTTACATGTCAAAAACGAAGGAATCCTACAATTAGACATTAAACTCTCTACATGGAAATCAAAAACTATGTTGTACCACTTAATTTTTCTGAGCCAGTCAACTAAAACTGGTCACAAACTACAATCAAAGTTTTCATTTGCTAAAATCAAATGTAGGCCTCTGTTCAAGTGTTTGAGGTTTGGAATGCCTGTGCTTGGAGGTACATTGTAAAAAGAGCAGTGAGTGCACATTTTTCCATCTTTGACACTGTATTCATTTCAATCATATTTATAAAGAATCAAACTGAGAGCACTGCAGACATCAAACATGAATTGGATCAGATAAACACTGTAACACTATTTAATTTAAGAGTAGCCTTAAAAGCTTATCCAATAAATGGACCAATGGTATGTCTGTAATGCACTGTCCTGCTGTAGAGCAGGAGTAAAATTCCAGTTAGGCGGAATGCTTCCTTGTGCAGAAATTGCAGTTTTGAACAACATGTTTGACCTTAAATGAAGTTCTTTCAAGTAAGTTCTACATATTACAGGGCATAAGATTTCAGATGTTAAAGGTTACACTAAAACACCAAAGGGAAACTAATGACGGTAATTAAGATGCTTAACACCAAGTGAAGCGTGACAGAGAGGTTTTATGATGGAGAATCAAGATGAAAGCCGTGTGGATGTGGTGTATGGTATTGAACCCTATGACCTCAGTGAACAGGCCACTGAAGGGAGGGGGCGATTGAGGGCATTCACGTAAAATGATGCGCCTTCTCTTTGGATGCTTCAATGGGTGGCCACAATATATAAACTTCCTTTGCTGTTATCTTAATCTGTTGATGAAATTTACTATTCATTCAAGACATTCTTCTTTAAATTAAGCAATAAAATCTTTTAGACACTTTCAAATACTCGTATTCATACTATGAATCATAGGTGTCATTAGACTGATTGGACTTAATATCAAATTAATTATATTTTGGTTTTGTTATTCCGATTTCGAACTTCAAAAATGGCTTTTACTCATGTTTAAAGCTGATTAACAAAACAGGAAGAAAACTTATCAATATTCTACTATCAATGACAACATGGATCATGATTAGATTCCAGTTACATAGTTACCAGTTACACAGATAGCTTTGGTAAAAAGTAGAAGACAAAAATTTTGCCATGCAGACCTTGAATAGTTTGGTATGAATCGGTAATACAGGTAATTTCAAATTCTAATCCTGTCTGTACTTTTACATGTATGTGTCTCCAGACTTTGAATAGATTTCTATTCTATTGTAAGTAAATTTAAAGTTGATATCAAAAGCTTGAAGAGTACATAGGAATTCTTCACTCAATGGCATGGGTGTCCTTTTACAGATTTGTCATGCTTAAAATCCCTATCTGATTTCACAATGTAACTGAGCTTGCAGTATCTATGTAATATTAACATTTGAAATGTTTAGTAACTTGACACAATTGCACATGAATGGCTTTAAATTTTTTAACCGAGATGGCAACACAAAAAGACTTCTTGTTGACCAAAGTGCAACTCATTTTCAATAGAAAAATTACACCATCAAATCATGTAATAAGGAGAACAGAAGCTTCACTTAAATAAAACTTGATCTCGCTGTCACACCTATTGCTTTGAAGTTGAAATAGAGATTTAAAACACATCTAGGGAGCTATTTGCCTTCAATTCCCTTTGTGTTGTCTTTAAACTCTAGTACTTCAAATATCCTATAACTGCTTTTCTTCTTTTCAGATCTAACTCGATTTGAAGCGGAGAAGTATTTTTGTACCACTAGATAGCATTGAAGTGGCAAACTAAGACGAGAGACATCTCTTTTAGTTTAAGATCTTGCTAGAGAAATTGGGCACATATCTTGGTTTTAACATTTGGCATGCATACACTGTAACTTGTAGATCAAAGAGCTCTGTAGAGAAATACTTAAAACCTTCTTAGACTCTATCTCCCCCACTATAATGACCTAGATCGGAGATGCAGACGAACTTTTTAACATAAGGGCAGATCTATCAACGAGTGAAAGAGGTACCAAAATATTTCAACACTCACTTTGTAAGCTTTTACATAAGATAGCAAGTGTACATGTACCACAACGTTTCTTTGATGTGTAGTTGCAATTTAATAAAAGTGCATTTTATACATTTCAACATCAATATGAAACCAGAAAATTTATAGTATTACACTAACAAATATATATACATGTATTTATTGATGGTATGATACAGTTATCGGCATATAAAAAATATATCATACACATTAATCAATGTCTTCGAGTTTGGTGCAATGTCTCAGAGTTTGGTGCAATGTCTTTGACTTGAAATCAAAGTACATTATACATGTATTCTTTTACCAGTAACTTCAGACTAAACTGCGGGTTTTTTTTATCTTGAATAACTTGATATATCTGTGCACTACAATATTGCTTAGCATTACTCCTAGCTTTACTCTTGCATGATCAACTCCAATGAAAATCACAGACCTAATAAACTGTGAGAGCAGTTTGTGAAACACTGAATATCAGATTTTGGACTTGGGAGTCCTGAGCTTAATATTTAAGCTTATCATGCATTTTCATCAAAACTTATTTCAACTCATGTTCATTCTATAGTTTTTTTCAAATATGCTGGAAAAATCTCTGATTTTATCTTATTTGCACTTGATCACCTTGCTGCAATGCACATCCTGCACATAATCAGAACAAAACATATGAATAGAGGCAATGAAATCCCCTACCTGACACACACATGTGTAGCTCACTTCAAAGTTTGACAAAGAAAGGACCACAGCATTATTTAAGGTGACCTCAAATAAATGTGTTTCATAATTAACATCTCTGAATCATAAACATACTATAATGAAGCTCAAAAATACTGACAGAGCCACCATTCACAACACTAAAAAATATAAATCCAACATAAATTCAACCATTTAACATGATATGTGAGGATTATTTGCTCTCTGTTAGTCTATATCTTACCTTGAGAAACTCTCATTTGAGTGTCTGGAAATATCACTACGCATTGAGCTGCCCGACTTGCAAGGTGGGGGTCCACATATTGTTGACGTCGAAATCTCGTCCAGCTCTTGATCCTCAGGTAATGTTTGGAGGGGCATCGACATAGGTCTAGCACTATTAGATCCACTAGAGGAGTTACTACTTTTAGGACTATCACCACCTTTCTGAATATATTGCACATATAAATCCGACTTAATAAACAAAGGATACTCATCATTTTCCATGTATTTTTCCACTTCAATTTGTGCACTATCGAAAATTGTCTTATCTAAATTCTCAGCACTTTGTTTTTTCAATTTTTCTGATATCACACGTTTAGTTTCCTCCGAAATACAAGGCAATTTGTCACTTTTCACATATTTCTTATGAGCAAGTCGAATTAAATTGACTACAGATGTATCATTTTCTATTTTCTGTTTAATTCCATTCACTAAAAAATAGAATTCTACACTATAGCCTCCCATTCCTTCTTGCAGAAGAAATGCTTTGAAGAGTTTCACACCATCCCGATCCTCAAGAAGACAATGCAAATTTTCTGCCCATTTCATATAAGGTGGTGTGCTGTTTTCATGGAACGGTGGTGAATTTGAGTCACTTCCCTCTGGTTCAAATCCCAGAGGAGCCACTTCCTCATCACATCCTGTGATTGCCATTATAGAAACTTCTTTTGCTGATCGTCTTGGCGTCGCAGCAGGAGAATGGTTTGTCACCTCCCGATTTGATCCAAAACTTTTATTTGAATTATGGCTCTTGTTTGATGCATGACTTTTGATAGATCCGCTAGACCTGGTGGACATTCCACCATTTGATGTTATTTCATTCTCCTCTCCAGGTATAGGTGGGCGTGGGTGTGATTCAGTAAAGTTGTTCCCCCCAGACTCAGACAGAAATTGACATACTTTATTAGTTGTCATGGTTATGTCTATCTTGGGGGATACTAGGAATAATCATCTCATCTAAAATATAAGACGTTATTATAAAATTTTAAATAAACGAAACCTTATACATGTAAATATCCTTCTTTAATTTTTAACAAACTTGTGATGGAAAACTCTTATCTTGCATCAAATTGATACTATTTTTCACTTTCATTTTTTTCACTGGCTGTAATTCTATTACGGTACTATGTAAATCAGCTTCTCTTTCAGTTTTCCAAATGTTATCAACCTTGAAATTTATGTAACGATTATATCTGCATAACAACAGTCAGACAGGTATCACTGATAAAGTAAAGGATGATCACTATTGTATGATATCCACTGTTTAGTAATTAACCTGAGAAAACCTACACAAATCCATTTGGAACTCTTCTTCACTAAAACTATCTTGAAAAGTAGGTCATATATCACCTCACATTTCAGTATAGCTACTAAATCTATCACAAATGAAAGCTATTTTGCCTAGCTTGTAGTGTCATGGACTAAATTCTTCATAACTTGAAGAGGATTAATAATTTGAAATGTTTAAAAAATAATCCACAAAATGAAATATATGCTTTATTATGTAAACTGTAGCATACTGAGCAGCTTTTGTGTGGTATATCAATTATTATACTTGAACATTACTAACAAATTGATATAGTTGGTATAAAACATGTTTACAAGAACTTGTCCATCAACACATCAATTATGCAACAAGTAAATATAGTAACCATTCCCCCCCCCCCCTTTCCACACACACACCTTTCCCCTCTTCCGACCCTTCAGTACGTACACAAAAAATTCACCTCGAAACATCAAAGAAAAGCCGAAACACATCAGTCACACCGTCATACCTTTGTAATTACTGTACCCATGTGCGACTCTAATTGATGTGTTCCATGAAGATCTATCAAATGACCATAGTGGCGATTTCCTTTACACTGTAATACATTACAATAACAGTTTTACGACTCAATATTTCGAGTTTTTATGACCCCATTCCTCAGCAGTTAGTTGAGAAGAAGCCATTTTTATCGACAGCTCTGTGAATACATACACACGGGAATGATATCTTGTTTAAAAAATCAAATAGGAAGAAATCCATACTTATAAACTTACTACAATCACACATAAAATACAACCTGCGAGCAATGTAAAATGGACAGTTAAAGAAATTCCAATTCGTTGACAGAAGTCACAGGGCCGCCATTATGGCCTATGCAAATAGCATAAACAGGGGTACACGAAGGGGGTTTAATCCTCGTAAACGTATGGGATATCGTAGTTTTCGGTCTCTCAGTGGAAATTCTTTTTCAAAATGAAAACAAGTCAAAAAGAGTTATCATTCTTACTGTATTCATTCAATAGCTTAAACATTTTCTTTCAGTATAAAATATATTTAAACAAGCACCTGCTTATAGTAACACTGTGTTGCACAATATATTTATCCTTTTATCAGCGATTGATCAAATATCGCTAAATACATGGCATTTACAGTCAGATTTTTGTACATATCAGTATCAATCTAAAGAGAATGCTGACTAAAATACTTTGTAAATCATATTTCCTATAAATACTACTATATCTAGATCTACTACTAGTACCAGCTACTGTACAAACGACTTGAAAGTTAAATACATCCATTATCAATATCTGCAAAATTACACGTAAAGACAATCTGTCGACGTTCCGTCGGTCCATTTCTTGTATGCATGAACAAAAAATTCCTACCTTCGCAAAATGATATTCATAAAAAAAAAAAAACAAAAAAACAGAACAGTGTTGTTAATAAATCCCAATTCCCGATTACTTTACCCTACTGTACACCTCTACGGCAGCGGTTTTGCTGCTTTAGTGAACAAGATCTCTACTTTGTATGAAACGCATCAAATACTCATGTACATACCTTGCCTCCTTGATGCTTATATCACATTCTAAGAAATTAATCCATTTGAAAACATTCGTAAGACGGTGATTTTTTTTACACCGAAGTTTGAATATTTAGCATCAAAGCCACATGCCCGCCGCCGACAATCCTCTACTCAGTGACGTCACGCCCTTTAAGTTATACCGCACCAATCAGAGTGTTGATTATATCAACATTCACAAACTTTTATGGACGAGTCCACTACATGGAGAATATTATTCATTACCTGTGATTATCGTGTGTTAATCTTACGATAATTAATAAACATATTACTACGCTATTTGTAGAGTTATCAATTATACTCTAGTCTGAGTACGATACTATTTTTAAAAGTTTAGAAACGACAATCCAATAAAAATCCGTAATTTAACACCTTTCTGTTTCCCCTAACCACATTTGAAGAATAGAATAATCGAATAGTAACAAACTTAAGGAGAATTTGTACACTTTAATAAGAAGAATTTGATATTCTTATACTCGTCATACATTCTTAAAGGAATATTTTTGCCATGTGTAAAACAAAGGTTTTTCTACATAAGATTTTAATACGACAACGTCATTTACAAATCAGGATCCTGAATTAATAACGTTCGGCGATTTCTTTGATCTCAAAACACAACACGTTTGAATTACAATCCTGCATTGAATGTGAGCTTTGATGATAGCCTATGCACTCATGATGACGCCTCGAGATATCAGTTTGACGATTTCAATTTTGTGATTAAGAATTTTTAAATCTTTCCTCTTATTTACTTTTTTTTTTCATTTTCTGTCTTTCTTTCTTTCATATATATATATGTATATATATATATATATATATATATATATATATATATATATATATATATATATATATATATATATATATATATATATATTTATCTTCTAACTGGACAATTCGTTGCCGGACACTGATGTCATTGGATAATTCAGTCAGTCGTTACTTAGTAGGCCTTTTTAAATGCTACAGTTACAAGAACCTATAGTTATGGCCAAAATGTTTACACAGAGATAAAAAAAATCGAAAATCTATTGCAATATGCTAAACTACAACATGAAAGGTACCGCCTTTCTTTCAAATCTAATACCAACTGCCGAGTTATCGGCCTTTAATTGGGTTTAAAAAGAAAGTATTCTCATGATTTTAATCGTGGTTTAAATGCACACGCCGATTTCAAAAGCTAGTACAATAATATTTTCAAATAAAAACCTGTCGATGTTTTACCGACAAATAAGGTTGTTTTGAATTGGGTAAACGGTCTCTTTGTTCTGTCAACATCAAAGAATGTATGATATAATTGTATTCCGCATTATCCTTATGTAAAGTTTGACTTGTGTCCTCGTAATCTAAACGCACTAAGGACACTCTAAATAAATAAGAGGATTTTTTTTATTTCATTTTCTAAGTGTGAAAATGAATAAGATGTAGACGTATATAATTTTGGAATTATGCCGTACATTCACGGAATAAGTCCGATTCCCACTATGAAACGATCTTATTTTTCAATGAGTTGTAGATTGTAATTCTACATCCTCCTTGGTGTAGCCGAGTCCGAGAAGTGTGTGTTGTAGTGTTGCGGAATCTGAGAGGGGCAGGAGTGGTGCAGTGGTTAAGCGCTTGACTTGTGGCGCCGACGATCCGGGTTCGATTCCCGGATTGCGCCACTATGTTTAAGAGGTTGTTAACCTCTTGCTTCCATGCCCGATATAACTGAAAAATTGCTGAAAGCGACGTAAAGCACCAATCAACCAATCTGAGTAGTAAGTCTTGTCGACTCTGGGTAGTATGTGTTGTTGAGTCTGGGTAGTATGTATTGTCGTGTTTTATCACTGTATAATATCACATTTAATTAAGAGGTATTCACCTACCCTAGTATACTGGTCCGAAGGAGATGAAGCAGGAACGTACGGATTTACAAAATACAGGGGACCGGTCCGTACTAACAGTTTATCATAATATGATACTAACTTTACATTTCCACTTTTTTTCATGCCACATTAAATTTTTTCTTAATCCTCGATTGCCACCGAGGGCTGCCTATATATATCCGAACTACACAACAATGATGACCTTGACACACGGTACGTGAGAAAAATGGGGTACGTGGGTTGGACGCCCCAATTTATTGACTGAATCTCAGCTATGGCCACGGATAATCCCTCACCCCTTTCTGTATAAACTTTTGATTTACTTGTTATGCATATGCTAATATAAATCATTATATTTTATGTGAATGACTTACTGTTATTGAGAGAGATGTATTGCGTTCGAAATAGATTATCCAACACTAATGTCGACGAACTAGCAGTAGTATACTCATCGAGAGCTAAACAACTTATAGGTACTAATGGACATGTTTTCTATAATGAAAGGGCAAAACAAATCAATATTGTTCAGTGCAATTATGAACAACATAACTGGAACGGCGTTAGAAGATCAAAGTCGGCCTGTAACTAAAGGTGACGTAATCCTTTACTTTAACAAAAGTCTTCAAAGTTCATACGCTTCCTCGAGGGTATTTGACCAAGATGGGCTTGATTAAATATGGTGAAGATTAAAAGAATCGTTATCGTCTGAAACACATTTCAGTCAAACCTGAACCAATCCATGGACAAATGATGGAGCAGAAGAACGACTGAAACTCCCAGTCCGTATGTGGCGACAAAATGCATTATCGCAAACATGAAGATAGAAAACAATAATTGTAGTTTGTGAGGGAGAGTGTTATAGTAAAAATAACGATATTTATTTTATATGATAAAAGCGCATTTACCACGATCACTAACACCACCACCAACAACATCATCAGTTTTTATTCTCAAGACTATGCACTCTAGACTAATAAAATGTAGAGAAGATATAATGATGCATAATATGCAAAGACAATACAAGTAGAACAAGCGCATGTTTAACATTTCTAAAACGTTCGTGTATAGAAGGATTTCTTTACGATAGTTAAAAGGAAAAATATAAATCTACACCCACATGTTGATTGATACAACATCCCCATCAATTTATCTATTTATTTGCCTATTTATATATCTATTTAATTGTTTACCATCCCACAATTTACTTATTTATTCATTTATAAATTTGTTTATGCATATAAGTATGTGTACATGTGTATATGCATATGAATAGATACATTTTGTGCATGTATACAAATATGTATGTATAATTTTTACCCATCCAATTTTTTTCACTACCTTTCATTACCCTTTCTCTACAATAACAAATGGTTTAAACATATCCTAGCTTAATGTATACTGTCTACTCTCCTCTTTTGTTCCTGAAAGTCACATATGTTGTCCAGGAAATGGATCATCTTGTTGCCAAATACTGACAGTTCTTAAATGTTGATTGATTTATGTATATGTAATTAATAAATAATGTTTAAATCAAGAAAAAATATATATACACATATTAATTTTAATGTTTCTTCAATAATGTTCAGTTGGTTTTTTTTGTTTTGGGGGCTTTTTTGTTTTTTGGGGGATTTTTTTTGCGTGTGTGTTTATCTGTTTTGGGTTTTTTCTTTGTGTGTGTGCGTGTTATTTTGGCCTTCGATAACTCTGGTTCTATGCATTTAAAAGAAGGCGATATTCATCACCCATTTCGTATAGATTGCAAACACGTTACGTCATTTTTTTTCTCTCATTTCTGTCGATCTGCATTCGTATATCTTTCTCTCTCGGTACAGTCAATTTACAATTTTCTGTTATCAGAATTAGTACTAGGTATTAAATAGTTACAAAGAATTCAATTGAAAATAGCAGTGGCGGATTTATAGGGGCGGCAGGGGGTCCGCCCCCCCTAATTGGTCACATATTTACTGGTAAAAATCCAGATTTTGCACCAAAAATGAAAAATGGCTGAGAAATTTGGCTTTTACCCATTTGCGCCCCCCCCCCCTTTTTCGGAAATTCTGGATCCGCCACTGAGTAGAATTGGAAGTGGAAATGAATACACACAATTTTATTACCAGGTGAATCCAGTCTAAACGATATGTCATTATCTAACCTGTGGCGGATTTAGGGACAGCCCCCCCCCCCCCGGGCAGTGACCTAAAATTTTCCCCAACCCCGTATTTGGGCCCATTTTCTGTCACAATCGACAAAATTCGCCTCTCGATCCGCCACTGCTAGATTTGTTATTATCCAACACATTGCATTGTGGTCTCTGTTTCATGAAGATTCCCTTAAACATGATAAACAAGAAACTAAGTCACCAATCATAAAGCCGCACGAGCTTTATTTTCTCTCCGTCACGAAAGTTGGACTTATTTTGTGAAGTATGTGGTATGGGTATGGTGTATAAATACATTACATTTTCCCACTGTACACAATTAACTATTACTTTGTAATTGAAGATAAAGCATTATAGGTGTTAAAAGGATGAAAATCAGTATTACTCAATCAGTCACACTCAAGATCAAACACTTCTCATTACTTCTTAATCCAATCTTCAAACAATGCGACCTAATGTACCGCACAAACTCATTGTATGGGCTCATCCATTTAACGACAACAGGAATAAAACTTTATTCCACCAATAAAGAAATAGATGGACCTCAATTTGTTTACTGCCGAAAAGCTAGCTGATTGAGTTCAGCATGGCTGCTCAAAGTTGAGGAGCGTGTATTAACTGCAATCACGTACTACTCGATCGAGTGACGGTCGCTTTGATGTCCGCGCGATCCATACTCATTGATAAATCCTTCTTCAATAAAAGAATATAAAAAATTCTATCTCTATTGCCATCTCAACAAAATATATCTTTTTATTAGTTATGGTGTGATGTTCTAGGCAGAAAAAAACCCATATTAAAACGATCGTCACACATCAATGTCCAAAGCACCAAGGATATGGACTCTTTGACTACACATACATAAAAATAAATTGCATGAGAGAAAAGAAAGACAACTCGTCAAAGACTGTAAGATGTATAGAGATATTGTATAAATATGTCTCCGATATATGTTTGCACCAGTGAAAATTTGAATGTGCGCTCGTCACAATTCCGTCCAGACTTGAATCTGCTACCTGTTGATTTAGTGCCTGGTTCGCTATCAACTCTGATCTGTCCAGAACACTAGACTCCAAATTAGTAATATCTCATTGTTCAAATTCAGGAAGATGCTATTTATTCTTCTTTATACTGCAAACCAGATTGTTTTGTTTGGAACAGACTCTCGGCTGTACCTGTAAATAACAAATTTGAGATAGTTAAAAACAATTACGCAGCTCCAGAAAGCGGAATTTCCGAAAAATATAGTTTTGTCCCGTCTTTCAATTGGTCCGCAAACGTCAACATTTCCATTAGGGACACACAAGCCATATATGAAGGCCCCACGTCTTACGGTTAAAAAGTTACATTGAAGTACGTCAAAGGTCACATGATGAAAATTTTGGGTACCAACAGAAAGGTATTGCAATTAGGAACACACATGCCAAATATGAAAGCCCTACGTCTTACAGTTCAAAAGTTATAACCAAGGTTAAAGTTTTTGTGACAGACGGATGGACAGACAGACGAATGAGATTCAATGTCCCCATGCTTTTGCAAAGCGGGGGACAAAAACAGCAACATTCCATTATGTAAGATATCATGATTCTAGGTTGAAAAGCTGTTTTAGAGTTATTGATTTCAGAAAAAGATCTTAACTAAGGCAAAAGTAGGTAAAATTGCACCAATTTTCATATTCAACCTGTAGTGCTTGATAGACAGATGTTAACCAAGTGTCAATCAAATACCTCAAAGGATGTATGAAAAAGTTTGGAAAACTTTCATATCTACTGATTTCAGTATATCCTCTACAACCTTTGTGGGAGGGTGGTGTGTTGTAATTTACTGCAGTTAGCCATCATTATGGTTACAATGTATTTTGAACACTGGAATGGTTGTGAATTTCAAGACCAACTACAGGTTATAGTTGTACCTTAGAATACGCTTAAGCTCTCATATCACTGGGACTATACATTTTGGAAAGGCAGTGAAAGTAAATATAAATCTAAGATGGACCACAGAGAACAGGTTATTGCATAAAGGTCAAGTCTGATTACAAAGGTATAAGTTATTATCATTTTATACATTGAAGGAAACAAAATGGTCACATCATATTAATTTTGATTACCATAACAAAAAAACTCCTGGGTTGAACCTAGCAAATGGCACTATTAAATTGTTTACAGATGGATGGCCAGAATAATATTATAGCACAACTCATTCCATATAAATAAAAATAATGAAAGTACTCAGCAACGTTGATTCTAAATCTTTAATACCAGCAATACATTTTCATGACCAAACTTAATAGTTCAAATTAAACAGTACAACAACCACAGACACATTATTCTTTTGAAATTATAGTACTTATGATCTAATAAGGTAAATGTCTGGTAAATATGAATTTTTGCTCTGTTAGTATTTATCTCATTTTTATTGGAGCATGCTTTGAATCCCAATGATGACCAGGTACATCAAACCAGTAACACTCAACTCTGTTTTACAAAATAATACACATTATGCATACAGACAATAATGAGATTATTTCCTCAAACATTTGTCTCATAAATGTTTCCATAAGAATATATATCTTTAGCTTTGTGAAAATATTTAAGTGCACTTGAAAACAGGAATTGAAACTGAGGATTTTTATGGCCACTCGAAGAAAATTCAAAGGGGATAGCAGTGAATATTTTGTTCAACAAGATTGAAATGTATGGAAAAAGGCGATATCATGTGAGGACGATCATGAAATTGGCACTTAAAACTCCTTCAAGATATAGATCTATTATGATTAACTAAAAGAGAAGAGGACACAGTCCCTCCTGCTAATTCTATTGTTTGATGATATAAACAAGGAATTTTACAAGAACAAGAAAAATATAAGCATTACAGTTTATACTAAGCAGATAAATTAGGCTAAAATATCATAAATACAATCCGTAATATATATAGATCAATACTGCATATCAATACATCATCTGACAATGAGTAATATACTGCAAACTAAATAGGTAATCTGAAAGGAAATAAATTAGTAGACATAAAGGAGGTTTAAAATCAACATCAACAAAACACCTCATCATTTTGATATGCTTAGTAAATTCAAATGCCATAGCAGAAAATCATCACTTTATATCATTCTGATTTGTCTCATTTTTTTCTAAATTGAGTTTCAAAACATTCAATTTCCAAAATCCATTTTCTTAAAACCTGAATAGATATAACGTGTTCATACTCACACCTAAATAACACTTTAAAAAAATATTTTTTTTTTCAAACTTTCTAGAAAAACTGAGTATCAAACAGAAATATAATGACATACATTTTCATTCAAAATGTTAGATGGTATTCGTGAACATGGATGAAATAAAATGCTTTTTTTAAGTACATTTCATTTTTGATATATAAATACATACTCAGAGTTAAACTAAAATGTATTCTAAAGTTTGGTATAAAAAGAAATGCAGAGTTAACAAAGATGACTGCCCTCTATCATGATCATCTTGACAGGCAATGTTAAAATCAGCAAGAAACAGAATTAATACACATTTTGCTGCATTTCAAGAAATTTATACATGTATAAGTGATTGTTCATGCTCAAAAATTTAATAGATAAAAACTCTGCCACTACAAGCATAATTTAAATAAAATTTGCAATGTTTTCTATATACACTAATTGGAAATAAATCACTGAGATGCTGGAATAGAGCCCTTCTGTTTCCTTTGACTTTATACTTTGCATGCTTCATTTAAGAAGAGAGAAAGCTGAATCAAGTGTCGTTGTTTATTGCCATCAGCTGTAGCTGCAGCACAATCTCTGCCAACATACCTGTAAAAAATACATGATATATACCCATTAGTAATAATATTAACAGTGTACTTATGAACAAGCTGTTAGAAGACAACAAAGCTTGCTGGAAATGGGTATAAATTTTTGAAGAGAATAAATGCTGGATCTTTCAGGAAACAGCGATTTCCTATCTCATAAAGATATCTAAAAAAAATCTAATTGAAAGCCCTGTTTACAAAAATTCATATATGGAATATCAAAGCTGTACTCTTTCCAGTTCAAAGGATACAGCCCAGATTGAAGTTTTAAAAAAGTACGTCAAAGCCGAAGGTCAAGGCCAATAGATTAAAAGTAATGTTACCAATTCAAAGTCCTGGTCATGAGGAATCCGTATGTGAAATATCAAATCTGTAACCTAAACAAAGTCTAAGGTGAAAATCACTGTGTCAAAAGTCATTGTACTAATAGAAAACCCTGGTCATGGGGAATCCTTATGTGCAATATTGAAGCTACACCGTTTTTAGTAACAACAAAATATAGTCCAGGTTAAAGTTTTGTCTACAGATGCCAGATGATGACAATGAGGACAGTAATAACATTGGGGTATGACATTAGCTCTCTGGACTTTCGTTCCAGTGAGCTAAAAAGGAAACTTGTTACCTGTTTTTAAATACCTCAAGATCTTGAACTTTATACAATTACCACATCTGCCCAATACACAGTCTTGAATATGCATCTATGCACGACAAAAGCTGATTTGGTAAAAGTTCATATGCAAGTTGGCATGTGGAATGAAAAGCTACACATCTACTATCCCTTTTAATGAAACCTACTCCTTATTTAGTTTTGTATGAGAAATAAAATAAATACTTGTGTAACAAAAGCTTAAATTAGTAAACTTTTAAAATACTAATTTATTGTGTCTATCTTACTTGATTTCTTTGTTGATTTCCAAGCTTGACAACAGATTTCTCATTCTGGGTTCTACATAACCCCAAGCTCCCATGTTTTTGTGTTCTTCTTGTGCCCACACAATCTCAGCACGAGGATATTTCAGGACTTCTGTTTTCACCAGATCATAGGGGAAGGGGGTAATCTAAATAAAATGAAAATTGTCTATAGCGATTTCATAACATTAGTATATCTAATACAGTCATGAGAAAACAAGACAAAAATGAATGAATTTATATGGATGAATACATCCTATGTTCCAGACTTGCATTTAAGTGTTCAGGTGTTCATTTGAAACACATGTTTTGTACAATGTGTCAAAGAATTGCCAGAATTGTGGTTTGATTTGACAATCCTAGTAAAATAACGATGTGCAAAGATCCTGAAAACTGTCGGTTTTGCTGATAAAAATTCAAAAGTCTGATAGAAATCATCATCTTGTCGGTCAAAATGTCCGATACGATATTTCCAAATTCTGTACACCTTTCTGACCTGAACTAATACAATTCAATCCGTCTTGATCATACGAATGCTTTAAGCGAGTCTGAATACCCTGATCAGATTTAAGCGTCTTCGTTACTAAGATTTGTGTATCACATGAAGGTCAAAATGGTGCCCTCCTAGCCTATAAAGTATGTGGCTTCAGAGAAGCAGGGCCAAAAACACCAATACACATTCCAAAATGACAGAGTTGTTGAGAGTGAGCTTGGGGATGAAGAGTTGAAGATGTTGAAAAAGTTGAAAGAGTTGAAGTTGCAGATGATATACAAGAGGGAGTTGACAAGGAGTCAATGAGAAGGGTATGGATGAAAGTTAGACACAGACTACAGAGGAAGATATGAGTGATGTCGAGGAAGATGACAGTGAAAGTGATGATGAACAATCTGAAGATGAAAATGACAGACAATGGAACAAATAGTTAAAGAATATGAAATGGAAATTAAATATGATTAATCAAATTCAATTGAATTCAACTGGTGTTTATTTTCATATTTTTTCATTTCCTACTCCAAATATTGTGAATATTTGGTCTGACAAAATTTTGTTCCGTTTGACAAAGTCCATCAGTTTGTCAGACCGAATGTCTGACAAGTTTCGAAAGTTTTCAAGATGTCTGGATGTGATTTAAATGAGGATGTCTCTCATCACTGGAAATCCACAGTAATTGTGCTCCTTCTACCTCAGTGCAACCGACCGTTGGTTTCTGACAATGGATGTCTCTATTCGTTTCCTGATTTTGAAGTGAAGTGTAAATCTGACCGTAATGCAAAATAAAAGGAATGAAATGTAATGGTAGACATGCATTCAGCAATGTTACAGTGAATAAAGACTTCTCATTATGAAGTAAAATATTGGATTTTTTTCATAATACATTTTTCAATTTTGAATCAAGAGAGTGTTGGAATGGGGATAATCATCAGGACAGATAAGTGTATACATTTTTGTGTATTGTGTTTTATCTCTGTTAGCTTGAAGATTAAGGGAAAACTAAGCTAAGAAACAAGAGTTGTCAGAAGACAACATACCTTGGGGCATTGTCAGATAAAAAGCATGCATTTTCAATGTTCTATTAATTTGAGGTCAAGTCTAGTCGTGAAGGAGGTTTAGGTTTTGGGAAAGTTTGTCAAATGTTCCGGTTTCGGGGTAAAATATGATGATACCAATGGCAAGGTCTTGTCACAAACAATGTACATGTGAAATATGTTTAATATTTTTGAAGGTACAGACAACGTTCAAGTTTTTGCTAAGTGGATCAAATTTCAAGGTCGATGGTGCAAGGTAAAACTTTTGGTACAGACAGAAAGGTTTAGCCATAATGAAAATGAGTTATGGGCAAGCTTAAAACTTTTGAAAAGAGGGGAAATATGAAAACCCTACATTTAATAGTGTTGAAGGTATAGTCAAGTTTTTGTCTATGCAGCAGATGTGGTTGCCAATACAAGGGCATAGATATTAGCTCTTCATGCATTTGTCCAGGCAAACTAAAACAAGAGTTGCAAGAAGACAACAGAATTTGCTGGTAACCAAATTGATATCACAAAAGATTTATGTAAGAAGATCAATCAACAAGGTCAAGGTCAATACATAAAAAATTTTGATACGTAAGATAGGTCTTGTCACAAGGAATACACACTGTTCAAAAGCTATGACCAAGGTTAAAGTTCTATAAAAGTATGTTAAGAGGTACGATGATAGTGACGACAACAATGACACTGAGGGATAGGACAACTGCCCTCCGGACATTCATGAATGTATGAAACATATTTTCACGTTGGACATTCCACATTCTGGAGATACAAATAAAGCTTTACTTTTAAAACAATGTTTAACTTAACAAGTAGTGACTTTGACCAAATTATAAATAAATAAAACTTGTCTACAATTATTATAGATCTACAATTTACTTACAGATTCAACTCTGGAAATTGCAATTTTATCATCATTTTCTTTCTTTTCTCTTTCTTTCACAAGATCATAATAAATTTTTCCAGAGCAGAACAGAAGTCTTTTCACCGAATCAGGATTATCACTGGCAATTCCATTTTCGGGGTAAAGTCTTTGGAAACTAGATCCAGAGGTAAATTCATCAAATGAAGAGCGAGCTTCCTTCAATCTCAACAAACTTTTTGGTGTCATGATGATAAGCTGAAACAATGATTATGTGACGATTAAAACTTGAAATTTTATTAATGTGAATGTTGGCTTCATGATATAAATAATTTGGTGTAAAAAGAATAGAAGAAGAATTACAGGCTCTAAATGGTAAGTTTATACTCATGATGATTGAAGCAATTCAGATTTGATTATATACTGCTCTTACTCTATGCAACTGCTAACTGAAACTTTGATTTGTTCGGTCAAAAGTGGAGAGGGGGAATTGACATGATAAAAGCTCTATACAGAGAGAAATTAACTGTGATCACAAATAACAGCTGGTCAAACTGTATTTTCCAGAAATGAGATTTTACGACTTTTCCCTAAAGGAGATACTTACAGGTTTTCTGAATGGTAATAAGATCTGACGACGTAGGACATGGAACAGGTTGGCTGGGGTGGTCAGATTACAAACAAACCAATTCAAATCATACAATTGCTGCATCTCAAAGTTGTCATCTATAGTCTGTAGTTAAAATATCTGAATTACATGCCATTCAAAATGTGTAAATCTTTTTTTATTATCTGAAAGTTTTTACTTATTTTGTACAGAATAATTAATTCATATTACTGTTTTAATTATACAACTGGAAATCTGCACTTATTCATGAAACGGAAAAGTGATATACACCAAACAAAACATACTGGCCAGGCAGCCGGGTCATCACTGCTCATTTGAAGAAAGCGTTCTAATCTGGCACTTGAATGTTCAGGTCCCTGAAATGATTGCAATTGGAACATATGTGATCAAGAATTAACTGTCCTAGAGTATCTGTAACATCTGAGATATTCTATTTTTTATAATGAAAGAATTAGTGAAATGAATGTATGTTTGAATGTGTAAATTGGTTTGCTTTATGGCTTTTATTTAGAAGAAAAACAAATTTCATTCCATATTAATCAGTCAGAGAAAATTTTTTTTCCATCAAAATCCTAGACATCTGCTGGGATACTTTTATTATGTCTTTTTTTAACTGACCACTTATGAATTGTTCCAGCACTGAAATATAGTTTATTTTTATATTAGCCTCAAGAAATACAAATAAATTTTTTTCAACAAAGTCATGGGTGTTTGTTTTCTATACAGTTTTAAGTGTTTATAAAGAGAGATTTTGAAAATTTTGTTGATGTAACATTTGGGCTCAAACTATGTTAATCCTTTGATATCATTAAAATAAGAGATCTAGGTAGTAAGCTGTGTTTATAAACCTTATTTACATCGTAAATGAAACCTTTGGTAAATTATTTAATCAAGTACAATACATAGTCAAGGTAAAAAGTGGGTAGAAATCTGACAATATTTCAGAGCCTTGTGTATTGTGTCAAAAAGCTGTCTGGAATTCAGAAGTCAATCAGGTAGTATATTGACTGCGTCCTATGTCTGCCAGATTTGAATGGTTTCTGGTATTATATTGAGTATGACATAATTTTGTCGCTTTCGTTTCCAAGAATACTTTCACTATGGACACCATGAGTGAAGGAGTGGATGAACACAGGTAGGTCCGAAAATCTGATACGTCCGGAATGTATTCCTTCTGTAGATACATTCTTTATGTTAAAAACCAGCAATGCAGTGTGGTAAACCTATAAACAAACTTGCATAATTAATTGAACACTAAGATCTCAGATGTAACAGAAATTCCCAGGACAGTGAATGCTTGATCATGTATATTTTAAACAAAAATTTAACAAATAAGCTGAGAGACATTTAACTCTAAAGCGAGAGATGTTTGTGAAGTACTCATTTAAAAGTTATTATGTTTGCTTTTAGACAGATAATCCGACAACAAAAAACATCTATATTCCCTACAGTTGGCAATCCTAGGAGCATAAAAATATAACAAATACTATATTTACTCAAACCTTTGGATAAGATCTTCTGTTTGTATGTTTACAAAAAAACTTGAATGGGAGTAACTAAACCTTTACTATATGTACTGCTATTATGCCTTTAATTAAAGGAATTACTTCATTGATTCATATGTATTTTTTTACCATTCCTTCATAACCATGCGGTAAGTACAAGACCAATCCAGACTGCCTTGTCCATTTGGCTTGACCACTACTCAGGAACTGATCAATAATACACTGAGCTGTGTTGGCAAAATCTCCAAACTGAGCTTCCCAAATGACTAGGGAATGGGGATTAGAAAGGGAGTATCCCAAGTCAAAGCCTGTAAAAAATACATTAAATATGTAAGTACGATTATGGTTTTGATTACAGTTATATATTGGAGTTTGATGCTCCTGTAGAGATAACTACACTGATTATCAGATAAATGCATTCTTGGCACAGAAAACAAGATGTGTCAATTCATCACGAATGCCCCACCAGCAGCAAAATTGAAATCTGACATTTTTTGAACAGCACATGTAGTCCAAGGGCCATAACTCCTGTTAAAAATTTGAACAGCATCCTCCTAACAATATGCACATCTACATATTGTGATCTTTGGTTGCATCAAGTTTCATTGAAATCCTCTCAAGCGTTAAGGAAGAGTTGAGAAGACAAGGTGAATTCTATATATGCACAGACATCAAAGTCTAATGGACATAACTCTGTAAAAAAATATCCGACCATTACAAATCAATACTTTACCTAAATATTATCATTATGTCCATGTATCTGTATACCAACTTTCAAGATAATATATGCATTCATTGCATTGATAGAGCAAGGAAACTGTAAATTATTGGAAATGTTCTAAGTCAAAAGAGCATAACTCCGTCAAAAATTATTTGACTGCCACCAAAGTAAACTTGACCTAGATATAGTAATGATGTATCCATATACCAAATTTCAAGTCAATGTGTGCATTCATTGCAGAGACAGAGCATGGAAACTATGAAAAGATGGAAATTTTCTATGACCAAGGGATCTAACTCTGTCAAAAATTATTTGACTGAACCCAAATCAGAACTTGAAACTGTAAATTTTTGGAAATTTTCTAAGTCAAAAGAGCATAACTCCGTCAAAAATTATTAGACTGCCACTAAGTAATCTTGACCTAGATATAGTAATGATGTATCTATATACCAAATTTCAAGTCAATGTGTGCATTCATTGCAGAGACAGAGCATGGAAACTATTAAAAGATGGAAATTTTCTATGACCAAGGGATCTAACTCTGTCAAAAATTATTTGACTGAACCAAAATCAGAACTTGACCTAGATTATCTTGAGATGTATAAGAATACCAAATCTCAACTCAACATGTGCATCTTTTGCAGAGATAGAGTACAGAACGACGAAAGGGGTAACATATCACAATACCTAAATATCAATTGTTAAATGTTCATTTTTGTCTTATGCTATTCTAAGATTATTGCACTTAAATGATGGCAGCACCTGTCTGGTACAGTGCGTCATTATTTTGTCCTATGCTATGGACCTATACAAAGCAGTGAGGAATCTTCAACGTGCCAACACATACCAGGACATTGGGCCTTATTTTGATTTAACAATGTCCAGTTCACTTCTTTGACCTTTTGACCCCAAAATCCATACGAATCATCCTCATCCCATGGGGATTCTGTATGTATGGTATCTTGACTCTAAATGAAAAGGATAACACTATAGAGCCCAGAAGCCATTTACCTATATCAATGTCTGGTACACCTGACCTTTGAACTTTGATCCCAAAATCAACAGAGATCTTCCTCATCCCATGGGTAGTCTGTATGCCTGGTATCTTGACTAGGTGAATAGATAAAGCTATAGAGCCTACAAACCATGAACCTATATCACTGTCCAGTGCAATTGACCTTTGACCTCTTAAAATCAAAGATGATAGTGATCACCTTCATCCCAAGAGGAGTCTGTATGTATGCAATCTTGCCTCTAAATGAAAAGGATAGCACTATAGAGCCTGGAAACCATTTACCTATATCAATGTACAGTACACTAGACCTTCAACCTTTTGACCCAAAATCAACAGGGATCATCCTCACCCCATGTGGAGTCTCTATATATGATATCTTGACTCTAGGCGAAAAGGATAACACTATAGAGCCCAGAAACAAGACTACAGACGGACGGATGGATGGGCAGAATGATGGACGGGCAACCTGATTCAGTATACTCCCCATAACTTTGTTGTAAGGGGTATAATGAAAGCAGTTATTGAAATATCTGGTCAGAATAACCTTCAACACATCACACTTGTCTGATAACAAGGTTTATTCAGGTGTATAACCATGATAATATGTCCACACTGGTAAAAGATTAATATCAATGCACTGAAACAGCCAATCTCAAATTTGCACATTATGCATAAAGTTTTTTCTACAATTTTCCCCCAATTCCAATATAAATGCAATTACAGTATAAAATTCGCATATCTGATTCATTCAAATATTTATTGATGACACATACATGTCCACATGTATTCAAGAATGTATGTACTCCAGAAAAAGAAATTACCCATAACTCCATATTCTGACAGGGAGCTGTTACAGACTGTGAATCTTGCCTGATCAGGGGCTAGATTGTTCAATGGTACATATGTGGTTTTGTCTCTTTCTTGATCAAACAAAACAGCATGACGATGGCTGAAATAATGTTATCAATATCATTATCAAAAAGATCACAATTAATTCATTAGTGGTACTTATCAAATTAAACTTAAATGTTGTAAATAAATTACTAAGTACAATCAGAGGTGTCACAGTCACCTATTCCTTGCCTGCATGAATGGCTTAAGTAAGAAAACAATTGACAACATAACATCTTAGTGTTTGCTGTATCATAAAGCTATATTTGTTATGAATCACTCTGGAGGGAAATTGTACAGTGCAATGGTACAGAATGTGAAGCATAATTAAGTTTAAATCATCTCACTACATGGCAAAATTTTTACAAATTTACTGAAATTACAACAATGTAACATAAGGGACACTCCTGTGAACACAAATAACAGAAATTGTGATAAGAATTTGTAATAGAGGAATAGAACCAAAATGTAAAAAAGTAATTGAAAAAAACTAAGAGTTCATGATATATCATTTGCCGTATCATTTTGTGTGTGGAGACAAAAATGTGGGATGTAAAATATAACTCTTCTGCACTAAGGTGCAGGTGAGCAAAAACATGGCCCTGTAGTTTGTTTTTAATTAGATATGACTTTCAATTATAACAGAAATAGTCTTGGTTCTAGCCATAAAATTATCAAATAATTATCTAAAAAATGTTAATTTTTATATATTGCAAATTAATCTTGATAAGATTGAAACAGCAATTTCATATTCATTATGGCCAGTTTAAATATTTTCAAAAAAAGTCATAA
Organism: Pteria penguin; assembly: GCA_035048485.1. NCBI lineage: Eukaryota > Metazoa > Mollusca > Bivalvia > Pterioida > Pteriidae > Pteria > Pteria penguin. The sequence continues at coordinate 19,671,103 of CM068580.1, read as the reverse complement.
TATATGCAGTGATATGCACTTACCTAAAAGTTCCTCTTTCACAATCTTGTCCACTTATTCGAACCAGATTTTTTTCTTGTAGAAGAGTACCATAAGCAAAAATTTCACCTAAAGCCCAATCTGTCTCTCTGTTATTTATCATTTCTTCTCGCTGACGCAAAATACGTTTAACACCTGAAGAAAATTGATCTGGTCATTCAAATCTTACAGAGCAAATATCCATGCTGCACTAAAGTGAAGCAAATATCTACTCAAATAAGAGAATCAGTAGAATTGATAGATGCTTCCTGAATAAACACTTTTATTATAAATTTTAGATTTTACCGTTAACTGACATATACTAAATACCAAAAGTTCTGGTTCTTTACTCTTCACAATACTGCAGTTCTTAATTGTGCTCTTTACATATCCTACATAAAGGCTTACTACCTATAAAGATTCAAGATGATACCATGTACCTTTTTTTTCATGAGCTATGCTTCTAACACAAGAAGTATCAGAAAAACTGATGGATGCACCCAAACGGCAGTTATATTGCATGAAATTGATAACTCAATTCATATACAAAAAAAATCAGGAAAACTGGTGGATGCTCCAAGAAGCACAGCAATAATGAAGGAACATTTTGGTGAAGTATGATCAAATTCTGACGAAAGGTGTAGGAGATATGTACTTCATGTTACTTTAAGTCATAGTTAGTAAGTGACCTTGACCTTTAGAAATGACCTAGAGTGACCTTTGTCCAAAAGCCCTTAACCTAAATAATAATACTTTGGTGAAGTATGGTCAACTTCTGATGAAAAGTGTAGGAGATACACGTACTTTATTGTATTCTAAGTCATAGTTAATAAGTGTTTTTGACCTTTCAGAAATGACCTTGAGTGACCTTTGTCCCAAATCCCTTAACCTAAATAATATTTTGGTGAAGTATGATCAAATTCTGATGAAAGGTATAGGAGATAAGAGCTCGGATGGATGGATAGACACAATAGTGACTATATGCTCCCCCGGAGAGCATAAAAAAGAAGTATGAAAAATAAAGAAGGGCAATAACTCCTGAATTATGTAAAACAGAGTTATGGTTCTTGTGCACTGCACTTCCCATCAAGATCTATCTATCTATGAAGATTCATGTTGATACCTCTTATAGTTTTTGTGTTATGCTCTAAACAAAATTATGATTGACAGACAAAAGGACAGACAAAAAAAGCAGCAACTATATGCACAAAGATAGTCCTGCAAAAGTTACAGGATAATTCCTATGTAAGAGTGAGCATTCCAGAGACTTGATGTCATTAAATACTATGCAAATAAGTTTCTTGCCAAATTTCAAGTTTTCAAACATAATGGACCAATCTAAGGGTCGATAATGTATCAACTATGCAGTAATTTAAAAGCTTGAAAACTTTCCTAGCTCTAAATCCCTTCTATCCCATTTCCAGATTACGGAGTAAATGGAGTGAACTCTACATGAAGTGATATATTGAGATTTATAAATAAATCAATACATTTTCCATAGAGTACTTTATTTTCACACACATAGTGCATTCTACAGTATTGTGAATCTAGCTTTTGATAATTCTGCTTGCCATCTTTAGTATTTTACTGTATCTATGTATTTACAAATATCTATATCATACCAGGATGGAGCTTGTACTCTGGTGGGATTGTGTTGGTTTTCTTTGCAATATCTACGAGTACATCCTCTTCCACACCTGTGCAGACTTTGGTTTTCCAGTCTCGTTGAAAGAAACTGGGATCCCATGGAGAATCCAACCAGTCCTTATTTCTTGTAGCTATTTCTTTTTTGGATGATACAGATGCAGATTCTAAAATTTCGTCATATTTAGAAATGACATCCTGAAATTAGTCAAAATAGCATTAAACTGAGCAAAGTTTTGTGAAAAGTCAAAATAGCATTAAACTGAGCAAAGTTTCATTTCACAAAAGTTCCTGTCACTGCTGATATCTGTGTTTTTCATTTGTTTTTTCACCTATATGGCATCTAGTTTGATGTATTGCATAAGTTTCATCTACTCGTACAAGTCAGTGAGCATCTTCTTCATACCAATGACTATCCTGACTGGAACCTAATTTTCTTGTTTCATTTGAAAGATAGAACTCTCATGTGCTGCTGCTGGGACTCAAACATAGGACCTCTCACTCCAATGCCAAGCAAAAGTAGGTCAAATATCAAGCCAGAAGTCAAATATCAAGCCAGAAGTCATTGTATATGAATATAAAAATCCTAACCCTTACATTCAACAGATGTAACCCAGACAAAGTTAAAAAAAAAAAAAAAAAACAAAACAAGAAAGCTAGGTCAAACTCTAAGGTCGAGTTGTTGGTTGGTTGATTGGTGTTTTACATCGCTTTCAACAATTTTTCAGTTATGTCGCGACATGGAAGCAGGAGGTAACCAACCTCTTAAACATAGTGGCGCAACCCAGGAATCAAACCCGGATCGTCGGCGCTGAAAGCCAAGCGCTTAACCACTACACCAAGCCTGCCCCTCTCTAAGGTCAAGGTCAACAATTCAAACATCATGGGTCTAAATAAAAGCCCTGATCACAAGGAATCCATCTTTGAAATATAAACCCTTTACCCTCATGGTTAAAATCAAACAGCCAAAGTTATAGCATTTACAACTTAAACTAAAAATAACAATTATTTGCTTTAATCATGTTTTTCCTACTCCAAACTGCATCTGAAACTCTTTTTTAAAGATAACTATCATCAGACTTCGATATTTTTGATAAAATAAAAGATTAAACAAGAGGCCCAAGTGGGCCTATATCGCTCACCTGAGTACCTAGATGATCGGTCATGCATGAAGGAAGAATTCTTTATTTTTGCATTAATGTGACTAAGTCAACACAGATGTTAAAAATATGTCAAATATTATTTCAGGCTAGAATAAAAAACAACACTTTTTTGCACATCCATTCAGGTGATTTTGATATTAAGTATTTCCTTTGTCTCTGCAAGATGTCATTCAGGGCAACAAGTTAGTCATTTTCTTTAGGTGGGGCCTTTTGTTGACTGATTTCAAATCTGGGTCATGAACAACAATTGTTTCAAATATTGTCCAGATCTAACTTAAAATTGCCTAATTTCATATGTTGAGTGTTGAGAAACATATAAAAACTTATTTAGATGTGTAAAGAAATGAAAAAAAAATTTTGACCACAGCTGCATTTGAACCACTACTCTCCATATTTCAATTAACAAGTGGTATATGTACCATTGTGAGACCTACTTTTTAGACATGGTGGCATTATCTGTTAACCAATTTGGATGAAATTTACCAAATTGATAGAGGACCTTTAGTACTTCATGTATTCCATGTTTCATTAAAATCTTTCATGTGGTATAACAGCAAGAAGTGAAAAATGTAATTGAATTGTTCCTATACACCCTCATTTGGAAGTCTTGAAAATTCATAGAAAATCCAAAAATTGAGATATTGACAAAATTCTTTCAAAGTAACAATCCTTACCATAATTATGATCACAATAGTCCATAAGAAATCATCATTATCAATTAACTATGAAATATGACACTTTTCTGCATTGAATCACCAAGTCCAAAGAAATGTCAAAAAAAATTCTAAAATTTGATTTTGGAAGGGAACCAAAATGACAATACGTCTTCACTCATCCCTCTAGATCATTTCTATGCATTCTGTTTGTCTCTGTATACAGCCCGTATGAAAAAGAATATTGTTAAAGGAGGGAACTCTTTTGTGACCTACTTTTCACTATGGTGGTGCCACCTGTAAAGAGGTCTGGACGAAAACAACAGAATTTGAAGAGGATCATAAGTGACTTATATCTACCAAGATTTATTAAAATCCTTCAAACAGTTTTGCAGAAAAAGTTGAAAATGTAAAAAATGGCCAAACCCCAACCCCCCCCCCCCCCCCCTCTTTTGTTTGGAAGTCTTAAACTTAAAATTGCCTAATTTCATATGTTGAGTGTTGAGAAACATCTAAAAACTTATTTAGATGTGTAAAAAAAAGAAAAAAAAAATTTTTGACCACAGCGGGATTTGAACCGCTACTCTCCATATTTCAATTACCAAGTGGTATATGTACCATTGTGAGACCTATTTTTTTAGACATGGTGGCATTATCTGTTAACCAATTTGGATGAAATTTACCAAACTGATAGAGGACCTTTAGTACTTCATGCATTCCATGTAAATGTGAAAAATGGCCAACACCCCCCCCCCCCCTTTTTTTGGAAGTCTTAAAAAATTCACAAAAAATCCAAAAATTGAGATAATGACAAAATTCTTTCACAATAATATTCCTTACCACAATTATGATCAAAATAGTCATTAAGAAATCATCAATATCAATTAACTGAAAAACATGACACTTTTCTTCACTGAAATGACTGTCCAGAAACACACAAAAAAGCGTAAATTTCTATTTGACGGATCTTAACCCCAAACACAATTTTATATAACCCATCTTTATAGATTGTTGAAATGCAATTAGTTTCCCCATTTATGTACTGGTTCTGGAGGAGAAGATGTTTGAAGAGGGGTACCGTTTTGGGCACTTTTAACCCCGCCCTGGATCCACCCCTGGGGGGAATGTGGATCCAGAACACCATTACAGTAGGGGACCTTGAGTACATCATTTACACAAAGTTTGATCCAAATCTGCAATGTAGTTCCAGAGAAGAAGTCCAAAATGTGAAAAAGTTAACGACGGACGACGACAATGGACAATGCACTATGACTATAGCTCACTTGAGCCTTTGGCTCAGGTGAGCTAAAAACAAGTGCTACTCCAAAACTTGTGATAAAAGGGGATTAACTCAATAATCAATTATGAGACACATTCTGAAAACAACCTGACTTCGTCAGTACTAAGAATGTAAAGTCTTTATTACGAGGGCTCATTGATCTGTTGCGAGACTCGTATTGAAGGGGGTACGCAGGGATGTTCTTTTAAGTCCTACAATTCTCTTACTATATAAAGCAGTGTATCAAAGGACTGGTCTCATTTTGCCAGTTTGTATCGATGAGGTAGCTCACTAAGATAAACAAGACAAGTGGCTTTTGCAAAATGGACAAAATCTGTGAAAGAGCAGTGATCTAATATTTGCATAAAAAAGGTTAAACACCTAAGAATATCCATAATGATATGGTAGCAACACTGATGAAAGATGCCCCTTCATATGCTACAGTGAAAAGGTGAGTCGAGGAATTTAAGCACAGCAGACAGAGCCTTGAGGATGACCCCCGTCCTGGAAGGCCTGTCACTGCTGCAACCCTAGAAATGGCCAATTAATTCCATTATATTGTTATGTACAGTACAGTTGGATTACTATTGTATTAGGTTACAATTTCAATCTGGGACAGCTTCCAACACCTCTTCTTTTCTATAGAATTTGAGAAAATATACTTTTAAGACAACCATCCCCAAAACGTGCACAGCCTATTATATCATTTTAACATCTTTTAATCATTGTCATGTCAATTTGATATTCATACATACAACTATCACCATCATTGATTCTTGCAGACACCACCTTGCATCATAGTTTTTCTTATTTGAGCAGATATTTACAAGTGAGCATATCATAAGTTCTAGTGAACGGAGTTATCGGTCTTTGACATTCCTTAGGGGCTATTGTGAATGCTACAAGTTGAAGTTTTCTGAAAGCTGATCAAAATTCAAAGTAAAGGTCAATAGGTGAAAGTTCTCATGTCAATTGATAGCTCTGGTCATGATGAATCTGTCTAGTGGTTCAAAAGATACCACCTATGTTAAAGTTTTAGAAAAGCAGGTCAAAGTTTAAGGTCACTAAGTAAAAACCCTAGCCAAACTAGAATTGTCCCAATAGGACAAATACCCCCCCAAGCTGTATTAGGAAGTGTACTTGTTGAAGTTTAAATGGCATCTGGGTTGGGGTCACTGAGAATGGAAAACAATCGAAGGTATGGTGAGGCCATAGGAGGGATAATTTGACATGTCGACTGTAGTGAGTTATTTACTTTTCTTTATTGTACATTCCCAGAAACTGTTTTTTAAAAGGGAAAGCGCCAAGTGGTCGCTTGACACCGTTGAAATGGGTCTGACCTGATTAACTGCTCGGTGTTAGACTAAATTTTTCTGAGCAAAATTTCAAGTTCCATGGCTCACCATGCCCTTATTTGGACAATTTATATATGTCTGATTTCATTTGATACCACATCGGAGATGATTTGTGAAGAATTAAAAAGTTCTAAGACAAAGACATGAGGAGGTGTATTTTTGATAATTCAGAAGTTCTAACCCTTCTTATATTGGTGTAATTGAGAGGGGGGGGGGGAGACCAACAAGCTGAAAGCCCTGTGCCACAAGGAATACACATGTATAGTATGAAGGCCCCATCTCTTTTGGTTCAAAAGTTTTCTGGATGGACAGACAGACAAGGTGATTCCAATATACCACCCCAAACTCTGTTTGCTGGGGGTATATAATGAATGAAATGTAGGTCTTACAGTATACCGCGAACTCTTCTTATTTTCAATTTATTGGATTAAAAGCTAAAACTTCTGCTAAAATTTATTAAACAAGTGCCATTACCAGACAAAGTAAAAGTTGAAATTTTTACCAGACATTTTGTTCCATATTGTTCACTCAGATGGAACAAGAAGTGGATGGTTTATAAAGGATATTCCATTCATCATCCATTTCAAAAATGGTTAAAATCAGATTGGCAGTTTCAGAGGAGAAGACGAAATGTGTACGAGCGACCGATGCTGAATGATGGACAATAAGTGATGGAAACAGCTCACATGGCCTTTTGTGCAAAGTGAACTAAAAAGTTTTTTTCACTTTATTACTACAACACCTCACCTGGTACTCCTCTGCTGACACAGCTTTCTCCTTGATAAGTCTTTCTGCATAAATCCCAGTCACTTTAGGCTGTTTTGCAATTTTCTTGTACATGAAAGGCTGAGTAAACATTGGTTCATCCATCTCATTGTGTCCATTTCTTCGATAGCACACCTATGGATTAAAAAAGTTTAAAATGAAATATGTAAGCATATGAGTACCTACAATTTTGCAGAAAGTTAAGAAACTGCATCAATTTTAGAATTAATCTGAAACAATCCTCTATTCTCAATTACCTTATTTGCAACAAAATTATTCAAAATTCAAATTCATAAACTAGTGAAGGGTCTTCACATACAGTTGACTTTTGATAACTCAAACTGGATGCCAGCGAAAGAGATCACATAAAATAATTTGCAAGAATTAAGTTCAAGTTAATGATCAGCAACATTAATGTACGAGTTTGTAAGTGTTTATTGATTGATAGAATATTGTTTTATGTCACTCCACAATTATTTCACGTATATGGTGACGGCATCTGCCTGATGCATTGCACACAAATTTAGACCTTTGCAATGGACCCACCTGAAGCAGTGCAATGCTTACCGTGACATGGGACCTCGGTTTTCACTGTTTCATCCGAAAGATAGAACATGGTGTACCCAGGACGGAACTCAAACCTGGGACTTCCCAATAACGAGCCAAGCACCTTATCCACTGGGCCACACTGGCTTACAGGTTTATAAGAGTTATAGTTTACATAAAGTTATGCTGTATATATACGTCGCTTTCAACAATTATTCAGTTATATGGCGACATGGAAGCAGGAGGTAACCAACCTCTTAAACATAGTGGTGCAACCCGGGAATCAAACCCGGAATCGTTGGGGCTGCAAAAATGTACATGAAAGAAACACTTGTTGAATATATTACTGATTTTTTCACATGTCTACAGCAGATATTAGACATTACGACCAGTATCCACTTCAAGGTCAATTAATTCCCGTGTTATCAAACCACTTTCTGAAAGTTCACCAATCACATTTGGATGGATATTCTTGTGCAGATATTGCTTTGAGAGAAAAAATATTTTTTAATCCTATGCATATTGCTCAAAATCTTGAAAAAAAGTGTGTATTATACATGAGTGGTTACGTTAATTGCATAACACTTCTGCAATCCAACCTACACATGTCTCAGTCATTAACATATTTCATTAATTATTATACAAACTAACTGAATGATCACAATCAAAAGGTCAGGTAGATAATGCAATATCACCTCAACCTCAGTTGTTATGTAATCTTCCATGCTGATTTTATGGTCAATGCACACCTTCACTGCAGATTTGATCTCTTTCTGTGCTTAATTTAAAAGCTTGATATTCACCTTTGCATAATCAAGCATGAATCAAGTTATCAAGAGCAAAAAATGAATGATAATTCAAAATGGGTTTGAGTTACTGAAAACTTGACTTATCCAAATTTGTATCAGAAGTAAAAATACAGGAAATATAGAAAATAAAATCAGGACTTTTAGATTAGTTTGAACTAATAAGAAATTCAAGATATCAGTGTTTGAGTAAAAAGAGTCAACTGTATATAATCTCTCCCCCCCCCCCAATCAATAGCAATCAGTTAACATAAGAATAATTTGATCCATATAAAAATAAAACACTGAATTTATTCCTGGCAAAAATTATCTTAAAAATCAAATACAAAGTACATATATATATATATATATATATATGGATAAAGTATGATTGCTATAGATTACAAAACGATATTGAACTGATCAATCACTATGGATGATAGCTAATGTATAATGAATCCTATATTTATCTATTGATCTTACAAGATCTATTACAACATCTTTTCCAAATTTGGCCCTCCATTCTGCTGCTACTTTAAAGGCATATACAACATCTTCTGGTGAGTCGGCATTGACATGAAAGATGGGTGAATGTGTGACACGAGCCACATCAGTACAGTAAGGTGAAGAGCGTGATAACTCGGGCACAGTGGTAAATCCAATCTACAAAATATCAAGAGTTACCTTTGTGAATTATTATAAAATGATCAAAACATATTTTTGGAAACAAAGATAATCTGCATTATACATTCACCAAACCTTGAAATTTGGGAAGCAAATATGGTAAAACACATCTACTTGCAAGAAATTTATTTTCACAAAATTTTGAAAGAATGATTCCACATGAAAATAAGCATCTCACCATGGTTTATTTGACTATTGGTATTATAAAATGTATAGGTTTATTGCAAAACTTGTATCTCAAGAATGTATCAAATGTGCGATCACTGCAAAATTCAGGTTAAGGGAAATACAAGTTTGTTGATTTTTGTTTTATGTTACCAAGCACTTTTTTTTTCTTCATATCAGGTCCGTTATAAGGACCTATCTCAATGGAAATATCGTTGATTTTTCCCAAAATTTGCTTAACTTTTCCCAAACACTGATCTTTAAGCATTATGCAAACGGTACAACAATTCCCAAACTTAAAGGTACAGGCACCTTTAAAAAAAAATATAAAAAAAATATTGCCAGGATAATTTCATTTAAATGATGACAGCATCTTCTTGCTACACTGCACAAAAATTAAGATTTATTCAACAGTCCCATCTGAAGCAGTGAGAGATCTTTTACGTAATGAAGAGTTGTGAAATATCACCAAGCTTCTACTGATGAGACTCAAATCTAAGACCTGTCTGCCACAAATCAAGCATCTTACTGACTGAGCTATATTGGTGCCTCAAACATAAAACATTAATATTTACATCACACTTTTGTGCACATTTTACTGATACAAACAACTGACTATTTGAAGAAAAAATAGACTGCTAAAAATTTGCAGATACATGTTTCGATATACTCTTGCTTATTGCTTCTGAATATTGACAATCACAATTTTTTTCTCACTGACTTTAAGCACATCAATACTAGCCAAAATTTCACAAACCTCAGAAAGAAAAAGGACTTCAAATTACCCCCAAATTTCATAGATTTACAAAACAAGAGGCCCAAGTGGGCCTATATTGATCACCTGAGTACCTAGATTATCAGTCATGTAGGAAGGAAGAAGTAATTTGTTTTTGCATTTCTGTGACTAAGTCAACACAAATGTTGAAAATATGTCAAATTAGTGAAATTTTATTTCATTCTGATTAAAAGCATTTTAGTAGGGGACATTGAGTACATCATATATACAAAGTCTGATGCAAATCTGCAATGCAGTTCCAGAGAAGAGTAAAAAATGTGAAAAAGTTAACAATGGACGGATGACGATGGACAACACACTATAACTATAGCTCACTTAAGCCTTCGGCTCAGGTGAGCTAAAAACAAGAGCAACGCCAACATAGCATATGCCCCCCTCCCCCTCTCTGGTTATTTTTGTAACACGGGCATAACTCATATGACCATATTAGAGGTCGACTACTCCTCATAATCACCAACAAACAAATGTTTTCCATTCAAAAGTTGTCTACTGATTAACAGATATGTCACTTGTCTTCATTTAATTTAGACATCAGTATTAACTGACACAAAACTTAATCAAAATAAATATGCCAAACCAGGTATCTTAAATATAACTTATTAACTTGATCTAGATACCTTTAAGATGTATCTATATACCAAATATCAATTCAATATATAATAAAATCCACGGGGTAGAACTCTCACAAAAATTATTGAACCATGACCAAATTTAAACTTGACCTAAATATCCTTTAGATGTATCAGTATATCTTTATTGGTTCCAGAGATAATGTGCAGAAACTGCTAATTTTAAGAAATTTCCTAAATCCAAAGGGAATTACTCTAACAAAAATTACCGAATATCTAAATTTGAACTTGACCAAAATATACTCAAGATGTATCTGTATGCAAAATTTCAATTCAATACCTCTATCCGTTTCTGAGATAATGAGTGGAAACTGCTAATTTTTAAAAGTCCAAGGGGAATAACCATCACAAAAATTATCGAACAATTACCAAGTTTAAACTTGACCTAGATATCCTTGAGATGTATCTGTATACCACATATCAATTCAATATCTTTATTGGTTCCAGAAATAATGAGCGAAAACTGTAAATGGACCGATGGACTGATAGACTGACAGCAGCATAGCAATATGCCCCTCCTTCTTAGAAGGTTTGGTGCAAGATGAATTGAAAAGGCCCCCAAAGTTTTCCAAGCAAGGGAAAATGCTACTCTTCAATACCCTCATTTAAACAGAGGGAAACAAGACGTGTTTGTGAAACATGAATGCCCCTGGCGGCAACAAAGTCCAAATAAGGGAAATTTTGCAATGTACTATATCTTAATTACACCCCTTCCCATAGGAATACACATGCAAAATATGGAAGCCCTACCTCTTACGATTCATAACTTATAAGCTTATAAAGCTTTCGAGATGAAGGTCAAAGGTCATGGTCAAGGCCACAAGGTCAAAAATTATTGTTCTGATGGAAAAGTCTTGTCACAAGAAACATGCATGTGAAATATGGAAGCCGTATCTCTTATGAATCAAAAGTTAAAACAAATGTTAAAGTTTATGAAATGTAGGGCAAACATCAGTCAAGTTTTCAAGGTCAAAAATTGCTGTACTGACGGAAAGGTCTTATCACAAGGAATACGCATGTGAATTATGAAAGCCTGTTTTTTTTAACAATTCAAAAGTTATAACCAATATTAAAGTTTTTGAAATGTAGGTCAAAGTCACAGTTAACATCAAGAAGTCAAAATTTATGGTATCAATGAAAAGATCTTGTCACAAGGAATATGCATGTGAAATATTAAAGTCCTATCACTTACCATTCAAAAGTTATAGCATGAACTATTGTTTTCTTAAGTTTATGTCAAACTCCAAGGGCAAGGTCACAAGGTCGAAAATTTTTTCTACTAGAAGAAAAGTATTCTCGCAACATATGCACATTTGAAATAAAAAAGCACTTAGCATTGAAAAGTTAGAACATAAATTTTTTCCCCCTAAATATAGGTCAAATTCCAAGGACAAGATCAGAAGGTCAAATATTATTGTACAAAAAAAAAGGTCTTACCACAAGAAATACACATGGGAAATATGAAAGCTGAATCACCTATATTTACAATGTTATGCATCTTTTATTCAAAGTGGGACAGAATTGGATCGAATGACATACAGACAGATAACCCAAACCCTCATGCCCTCTTCATCTACAAGACCAGGGGCATACAAATTCTTGAAAAAATCAAGAAAATTAAATTGTGAAGTAAAAACTCCTAAATACATAGATTCGAATAAGTGAGCACAAATTAACACTCAAATACTATTCTACATCATAGAAAATCAAGGTAAATAAATTTTGATGTCTGTGAATTTTGAAATGACCCTTTTTCTTTTAAAAATTGCCTCATAAAATCATGGCTTCTCTATACTAAATAAATCAAGGAAACAACACAAATACTAAAATATATATATAAAAAAAAATTAGTCTAAATTATTTTTCCAGTTTTTTTCTAATACATGTATGACTAACTAAGTGCTGCAAAATATTTTAGAACAACTTGTCCTTCTGTTAACAGAAATGAAACTGTTTTTTGCCTTCTTAAAGATCTGAACTGCTACCATTCAGCATGTGACAACTGGCATATACATAAAATAAATATATAGGAAAACAAAATCAAAGGACTCAAAAGTCCTGAGAGTCGGCTTTGCTGATTTTAAGTACGTAATCATTTTACCATTTTAGTGGCGGATTCAGGATTTCAGGAAAATGGGGGGGGGGGGGGGGGCAGGCAAAAATTAGGTCTTTGTTGCAACTATATCGTCATTATACCCATGTACAAAATGCTAATAAAATTTGCTCTCTACATACTATCTTACAGCAAAGAGTTTGCAATTGCTTGTATCCGAAATGAACGAGCAATCGACAACTTTATGGCAACAAGTTTTACTGCATTGTTGTCACGAGTCGAAGCTGAGCCAAGGAACGACATTCCTTCAAGTGGGACATTAAATAACCATCTTATTCACGATTCTCATAATGTTTTAACATCATTTATATTTAGAAACATACAACATTTACCTAAATATTTATATTGCATTTTCATTATCAGAGGAAATGCAGGAAGATCGATCTTTAAATTTGTCATATATGCGAAAAAGAACTAAAGTCCCAGAACATGTTGGGGAAAACTTTAATTGAAATATCTCGATAAAAACAAGCGATACAAGATCAAGACAAATGCTTTATCCGGAGAATTACACAATCCAGTACATCCAACGGCGACGGTGGTAAACACATCGTAAAGTAGTCACAACTACATATTATTACGCGAAATTTGAAAACATTATTGCAACTCCTTTTTCGAGTTATTGAAACTAGTTTATGTTTAGCTTAAATTAACTGAGCTAAAGGTACATTGTGCTGATCAAGAATTTTTAAGACAACATCAGTAATTTTTCGGCACTTTATTTTTCAGCGGCGTAGTAAGCTCTATATCGGTAGTGAAAGTTATAACCCCTGAAAAGAAAGTGATTGCAATGAGTGCGGCTTCACCGAAGCCGACTCAAAAATATTTCATAAAAATCTAGAAAGCTACATTGATTCGAGTAAACTTAGCAAATAAATGCTTTATTACTTTTCTATATTCGATTAATCAAGCAGAAGTCAGAAAAGAAGACAAAAGTAGTGTCAAAGTTTGATTTTGAAATGGAATGAATAACAACATGCCTTATGACACTTGTTTTCATTACTCTGGTGTAGAGCTGTCATTGATGAGCATTTAGATATATCAATGTATTGAAACATTATTGATAAACCTCTTTAACCTACAGAAAATAAAGAATAAGGTCAAATAAAATTAAAATTTAGTTTCTCAGGCGCCGAAACACCACTAAAATTGGCACTGCATAACAAAATTTATATTTATATATCATTTTCGAGATTTCCCATGACAGTTTTTTTCTGCGTTTTTAGACTGAATTTTTCTTTAAATGCTGATCCGATATCAATGTTCAAGTATGTTAAAAAGGACCAAAACTGAACGTGACCTCCATACAAATTATGTCTTGGGTAACAGCAAACCTCCCTTGGACCACAAGCAGGCGATATATTGAGGGAGGTGATCTACATAACATTTACCTAAGCAATGTTGATGGTCTATTTCCATTTTTGGAATTGGTGTTTTCCCATATAAAACATATGTTATATAAGTGATGATTAGAAAGAAAAAAAAAACCCATCACCTCACTGCCTCATTATTATTTGATAAAAAGTGCCGGAGAAACTAAACATTAATTTTATTTGGCCTTACAGTATGAATACTTTAATTTTTGTTTCTTTTGAACGGCCTTTCTGGAACTCCATAATCAAATATTTAATCATAATTTGGCAGCATTTCTACATTATTTACATTATTAGTAGATATTCCATCATCATTTTCTTTGTCACACCCTCCTGGACATATATTGTCCTGCCCTGGATCCATATGTTGATGGATCTGGCCGCAAAAATTTTAACACCATACCAAGTTTTATCAAAATCCCTTTTGTGGTTCTGAATAAGTTTAAAATTTTAAAAATTAAAATACTGACTTATGACAGGCAGCACATTAAGAAAATTGTAAACTTGAGCCTTTGCTCAGGTGACCTAACAAAATGAATTAAGTTTGCTATAAACACTACTGTGATTAGGAAAAAGAGAAGGTCTTATCATGTGAAGTTAATCAAAAACTGCCCTATTGGGCCAAATACCCCCAGCATCAGCAAAGTTGAATAACAACGAATATGTTGTAGATGGGCGGATGTGATTCAAATATACCCTTCCCCACCACTTTGTTGCAGCATGTAGAAACATGATGCATTCACTGGTATTTCAGATTACCAATTATGTACTTAATGCACTATATAAAGGCTGCTAAAGCCAGAGTGATGACGACTCTGGTCCAATGCCCATGTGCAATACATAATGAAGCACTTTAAATTGTTAGCTCAATCATAGAAGCATTCTTTGTCATGTCCAAGTTATCCTCACACAAGAATGCATATACATGTACCTAGGTCACAACATTAATTATTAATCATTTTTGTATAACTGGTTCTTGTGAAATCTTGACATTTTAGTTGGTTCCATTTGAAGCTCGAACAGACTAATTGCACAGTATAATTATTTTTTGTTCATGTCAAATTATGGTTTTTTAGTAATAAATATCTTGACCATCATTACTGACCTGGTTATTTACAACCACATGGATACTGCCATGAGTGGTGTAGTGGTTCAAGTTGCTGAGATGCATCGTTTCATAAACAACACCTTGACCAGAGAAAGCTGCATCACCATGAAGAAGTATACTCATCACCTTAATAAAACCAAATAATAAAGGATTCAAGAAAACTCTGGAGTATGATGCAAATTAATACTCATTTAAATAATAAAAGCTTTTACATTTACGAAACATGCCCAAGCACTGACTGCTATCATATGGGAGAAAAATTAATGTGATATTCAATACCATTTCACTGGAATGTCATGATACAATACTGAACTTAAAAAGCATAATCTCGAGCATAATCTCTCTCTCTCTTTGTATACCTAAAATAATATTACCATTTTGCCATTAGTATCTCCTCTTAATTCTTGCTCTGCTTTTGTCTTGCCTTGTACAACTGGACAAACAGCTTCTAAATGAGAAGGATTAGCAACCACAGCTAATTTGATCTCTTTGTTTGTCAGTCTATTCAGCCGTGTGTGACACATTCCTAAATGATACTTCACATCTCCTGATCCCTCATCCTCTTTATCAAATTTGGAATCAAATTGAATGAAAATCTTCTCCAGGTCCATCCTACACACATTGGCTAAAACATTAAGGCGGCCCCTTTGAAAAAAAAACCAAAACATTGATTTTTAAGATAAATTTGTCCATTCAAGCCACTCAATAATTCAAATTCCATTTATTGATCTCAACAATATTTACTCATACCATGACAGAGAAAAAGAAAGATATTTCCAGTAGCTTAAATACAGTGAATATGAAATTGTAAAATATTTTACTTGAAATTAGGTATGGTAAACTAGGACCATTCACCAGACCGAATCAATTTTTACCAGACCGAAAACAAAATGTACATTTAATGATTTTTAGAAAGATGGTCGCTAAATCATACGACTGCTCTCTTTAATTTTCTTTGGTTTATTGCTAATCTGTGGCAATAATCACAGCTCTCCAGTATTCCTCTTCAACAAAATCAATACAATAATCATCAATGTCACATCTTTCCCCATATAAATAAAAGGGCCTTTAAACCTTTTGTTTCTCTTTTAGTTTTTGTTAATCTTCACTGGATAATCGTTCTGGAAATCTAAGATTATTTATGGGACTGACAGCATTATAACCGGATTTGTCTGTCAGTCCGACAATATTTCATTTTCACTGTTAATAGTGGCATAGTCCAGAGATAAAATCTTGGTTGTCTGCATGAAAAATTAAAGGCTTAATCACTATATAATTGAGTCCATATCAAGACCAAAAATAACAGTTAAAGAGTTTTATCAGACAGATTAATCATCGATTCCTGAATAAACTAAAAATATTGTTTTGTAACACAGTCATTATGTAACTGCCAACATTTAAAGAGTGTGTAAAGCCATCTAAAGTAAAATATCAAAGCAGTCTGACTGCTTAATGTTCAAACATGCAGAACTCTAGTAAAGTTTGACGCAGAAATACACTGAATTGAGCTGATTTATTAGTCAAAGGAGCAAGTTTTCACAATGCAAGAAAAAGTGGCCCTGTTTATATCTACAGTATATAAATCCAAATATATTGTTACATATTGAAAGAATAATGTCCTGGTTTTTTGGAACCTTGTTTATAGAAACTCTTACAAAGCTGAAAATTATGGCAACCCTACCTGTGTGGCATACCAATGAAGAATGTATCTGCTCCAAACTCTGTTGATCTGTCTATGATAGTCTTCAATCCAGGTATCAGGACTTCACATCCTTCTAAACCAAATCTCTTCTCTGATGGGTATTTCTTAGCCAAGAACTCCTCAAATCTAAAGTTGTAGATACTTTCTGTTATCAAAATCATATTTGGATAAAAAGATCACACAGAATAAGTATCATGTTTTGGCCCAGTAAGTTTGAAAGTCGATTAGTTCGAGTACTTTATCCAGTACTGGCCTATCCCACATTTCTACACCAAGTCACTCAAGCATAAAAAGTAGGTCAGATGTGGTATCTAATGCATGGGTCTGTTTCTGTAGCACATGATAAACCCTTATGCAAGTTTGGTCAATCTGGCATGAGTGCTATGTCCAGTACTTAGCTACACCAAACATTTTTACCAGATGCCGTTTGGTATAACATAGCTCATCTCCATTTCATTGAGGTAAGCTAAAAATCAACATCAATCTGGTGGGACATGAACAACTGTCCATAGATGAAATTCATGTGAAAGAAAAGGACACCCAGAAACTGATCGCCCACAAAGAACTACATATCCGGACCATAGATTATTATGTACAATATTGATATGAGATAGTTATCAAGGTGTACACTCTCCTGATGATACCAATTATAAGGCAAGTTGCCAACTACGGTAACCTAGAATATTTACATCCTAGGTATTATCAATTTGGGGAAAACATGTTTGTGTTTTCAAATTACCAGCATGTAATCTGTGATTAACTGTTCACAAATTGCGTTTTTGGATGATGCAATATTTCATTCAAGTAAAGGTTGTATTGATCTGTATCAAAAACATATAAAACCACAGGCCGAAAGCAAACTTTTTCTCCAGAGTTTTTCACTTTGCCAATAAAACTGTAGGGTTGGCACAATAAAATTGAGCGGATCAGATTAGTTGAAGCACAACAATTTTTTTTGTTCGGTTTTTTTTTTTTTTTTTTTTTGGCTCAAGAGCCTTTTTTCACAAATAAAGAAATTATGGGTTCAACAAGGAAATTTCTCCCGTGTTGAAAGTGACCTTAACCTTGGAAGCATGATTCTGAGTGAAGGATATGACAAACTGCCTTCCTGTCAAGCTTCTGAGTGAAGGATATGACAAACTGCCTTCCTGTCAAGATTCTGAGTGAAGGATATGACAAACTGCCTTCCTGTCAAGAACTTTTCTATTGAGTATAACCTTATTCTAGTAAAGCATAATAGGGCAGATAAAGCTTTATCGATGTAAAGATACATAGGTTTCACTGTATCAAAATACATTCTGTCATCAACAGTCACAAAATGAATTTATTTGACACTGACCTTGAAGAGACAACCTTGGTTCTATAGAACACAAACTAATTCAAGATGTGTTCATGATACCAATTTCCACTCATTGTGACCATGACATCTAAGTTACATGTAATTTCTAGTCTACCAAAATATATTATCCTCTGGTCAATGATTGATCCAAAAAGATTCTCAAGAAATAAAAAGTATCCCATACATAATATGTAAGATTTCAAACCTTTGTGATCTGATTAATCTAGCAAGAATAACATTTTTTTCTTCTACAGAGAATTCTTTGATTCTAGGTGTCTCAAACTTCTGTCTGATCCAGTCAATTTGTTCAGCATTGTTAGTATGAGTATAATCAACACCAATGTGTTGACAATATACATCCTGCAATAAAATAGATAACATGTTAGTCATTACCCAAACAGGTCCACAGCTTTCCTCCAGAATACAAAACCTTAGGAATCTATATATTCTACATTACGTAATGTACCCCTGTATTTTGCAAATACCATCTCCAGTAATACTTTGATATAAAACAACTGCACAAATTGTCAGTGTTGTGCAGTAAAAATATTTCTATTTGTCAACACCACATGAATATTGTTGAGACCACACTCCTTGTTTATAAATGATATTTAGCACATAAATAACAATTTTCATTCAGAAATTTCTCTTTAAAATTAAGATTTATAATACAGTTTATACACGAAAAATAGTTTTTACATAACAAAATCACAGAACATATTGTATTACTATAAACATATAATAATGTTAGTAAAATCTTTCAATCACCATAACAGAAAGCAATGGAGTATCTCTCAATGTTGTAATTCAATAACTAACAGATGTTTACCTCCAATCTGTGAACTATTTCTTTGAGAGGCAGAACTTTGTCCTGGCCACCAATATACGTGTTGGATGGTAACATATATTCCTTTTCCAAATCAGCATCATCTACAGAGAAAATGTATGGTATTATATATGACAATGTAATGTTACATTATATGGCTATGGCAATATTATAAGCCTGATTTTACATATATTAACGCTATAAATGAACTGAAAAAGGCTTATGCCATAAATGCATGTACAAGCATAAGATTTTACTTTTACTTAAGGACAGTTAATTTTAGCTTCCACCCATGCACTCACTGCCGCCTCTTGTAAGATAAGTATTACTCTGCCATGCAATGTATATCCAACAACCAACATACAAATGTTATAATTAGATTGACTTTTGATTCCTCAATTGCCCAAAATTGCTCCAATATATCGGAGTACACATATTTCTCTTTAGCAACTTCTACATAATAAATAAGATGTTTGTTACAATAGAGGGGAAAAATGTTTTAATCATCAGTTATTATAAACATCACTGACACTAAGCTATCAAAAAACAGTAGTAAATTACTAAACCAAGATGGAAGTATTCCTTGTCAAAGAATCAAATGCTTTTCAAATACAATGTAAATGCAAGTATTCATTTGTGTGTGAATAAATGAACAACTATAATATGTGTTTCTTTCCTTTAGAATATATGTACTACATTACAAAAATTGCAACTTTCTAGCCTAGTCTGACTTCTGATTTCAAAAAAAAAAAACATAGACAGAAAATATGTATATGTTTTGCTAAGCAGTTAATTTATACAAGTAATACTGCAGAGTAAGGAAAGAAAGAAGTCAAATCACTCCAGTTATCCTGATATAGCCATAAATAAATATTAAAAGTGCATTTGATAATGAATTGCACGAATAGTTACTGTATATTCTACAAATAATGTCATAATAGTAATAGGACAGCATATATCCGACACATTTAAATGCACCAAATCAAAATATATTCATTCAAAATCTGAAAGCAATTGTGCTTTAACAAAATTTGTGTCATCTATTAAAAAATCAAACACAATAAAAAAATTGGTGAATCTATGATCTTGTTTCCAGTTTTCTATCTACCGTTATTAATGGAATAAAACCCACAAACATCTGGAACACATTGAAGTTAACTGATGTATCAGTCTCATCATGAAAATAATTTTAACAGGGAGATCTCATACCTGAACGTACACACTAGATATACATTTCAAAATATATTACTATTAATATTGCTCTGAAAACAACTGAACTGATATCAAATGCTTTGGTAAGATTTTTATCTAATACAATGTACATAGTAATAAATTATAAATGACATATCTATCCTACTTATAAAGACATATTAATAAATCTTTACCATATTATTAACTTTAGGAAGAGCAGAATTATCTAAACTTATAAATGCTGGACAAGCACTTTACCTGCTTTCCAATGTTGTTAGAATCGTAATTATCCAATGTTGTGAGAATCTTAATTAGCTACAATATATAATTTTACGAATGAACCCAATTTGTATACCAACTATCACGCTATCAACTTATGAATTTTGTGCATTGCTGGAGATCTATAGTTTTTATTTATTTATGATGTTAATTGTGCTATCCATGAGGGAATTGAAATAGTACAAGTGCTTTAATGCATCAAACAGAGCCATCACATACATAGAAATGGCTTTGTAAACGAGGTAAACAGATGTTCAATAAACAGGATTGTCATTTTAGTATAATCTGTGCCGTTATTCACATCATGCATTATACGTTACATGCAATGATTGCTTATGGCATTTGCAGTAAAATGTTGTTCCTAATAAGATGCCCACTGAAATAACTGAGATTTCTCTTTACAAATCACAGACTCCACCATATTAATGCTAAATGAATTCCATTCACTTTTATTCTGAATATTAATCAGCATTAAATATACTGAACAAAAAAGATAATCATAATTTTTGATGGACTGAGTCAATTGATGCATTTTCACCTGATAAACACCATGTACATTAAAGTGTGCAACACACTATCCCCAATTCCCTAATGGAACTACAGTACATGGAAACAAGTGACTGTACATGTAATAAGACAAAATAATTTTTTGTTTCGTTTAAAGGAAGACAGTTTTTATTTTAGACTGTTACATAGAAAAGGAAGGACAAGCATGAAAATTCACGAACTTTTCTCAATAAATGTACTAAGTTTGAAAGAATTCATTCCATGAAAGGATTTGAAATGGCCAACTAAATGAGCATACTAACTTATAAGATACAAGTTAAAAACAGATGAATAGCCCTATATAAACAAGTTAATTCAAACATCCCTTGTTAATACTCAACCAATGTATTATCTTTCTAATTTGTTAATACTTAACCAATGTATTATCTGTTTAATTTCTAAATGCCAAGAGTTAACAAGACATAATAACTGCACAAAAACATGAGATGCTCAGGGTTTTCTGAACATCATAGAAATGAATGGGTAATGATCTAGGAAAAAGGAATGTCATCATACACTCGACGCAATTTTTTGGGGGCATATTCTCATTTTCCTAAACCTAAAATCTAATCATTATAGATTTCAGATACATGAAATCAGTAACATATAAATTCACCAACATTTATAACAATAACACTTGTTTCTTAATCATAAATTTGATTCTTCTTCAAGTATAACAAAAGTGCCCTGACTTCAATGTTCCAATCAAGACTCCATTCACTATCCAAAACTATTTACTTATGTTAAGTTTTGCTCTCATCAAATGTAGATTTGATTTTCTTTTGTTCAGTATATTTAGTAACAATGAGGTTCTACATTTTCAAAATCCAGCATAAAGGAAAAGTTTTATTTAATATCAATGAATCTTTTGAAATTTACTAATTTCTTATTCTAAAGGACATACGATTTTATAAGCCAGGGGTCAAAATTGTGTTCATCACCTATGGAAAAAACATTGCAAATTCTGAGAAGAAACAAAATTCCTTGCTGGTAACTCATTTTTATACCTTCTGAGATTTTAACTTTTAATGGGAAATGAATAGTTTGGTTCTTTTTTTTCTCAATTAAGTTCGGGTTAATGAGCAATTTCAAGTGCTAGGAAAATACAGTGTGTTCTACTTGCTACATTGCAAAAAAAAAAAAAAACCTAACATAATATAGAAACAAAACTTTTCCAATAAGCAAAACAAATGAATGTTTTCATTAGTTGCATGTAAGCTGCGTAGCATCTATTAACCAAACCGACAACAGGGAGAAGGAGAGTGTCAATGCTGGCATCATCATGATGGCAGAAACACCTTACCAAAGTTGTAGTTGTAAATAGTGAGTTCTGCTTCTTTGTCCTGTTTTGTGATTATTGATTTATTTAATCCAAGTGGGTCCAGTTGAGCAAATTGATGACCACGACTCTATAAAAACGGCAAAAAGGCAAGGAAAATAATCAACAATCAGAGGTTTCAACAATATGCCATTAAAGCTGTGGCTTATCTATAGGTGTCAGACCATGCTGAAAAAAAACCCATTAATTTTGTCTATGCATTTCAGTTTTCTACCCAAGACTCGTGCATCTATAGGCAATTACTGTATTACTAGGCATCAAATCTAGAATTACAGGCAGTCAGTGTCACACCTAAGAAAAAGGCAAAAGTGATGGAATCAGAGTTAGTAAACATGACTGAAAATAAAAGGTTGTTATGTATACTGTATACCAATGCACATACATTTAATGTGTTTACTCTTGATGACAGTAATAACAAAGGTTTTTAGACAGTAAAATGAAGTAATTTGCCACCATGCCAGCAGACTGAAGCACATTTGGTCTAGCTATTTACCAGAGCTAATGAATAAGCATCAAGTATAACAGTCACATGTGTGTGCATACAGCATATACATGTACATTAATATTACATATTATACAGTCTGATACCAACCAATGCCATGGTGCTGAAGAGTCAACTCTGATGGGACTTGAGAGTCTAAATCAGCATCATTCAACCCAAGTGGATCCAAGTCCGCAACATGATGTCCGCTTGCCTGTTAGTGGGAGATGATGTGTGTGGTTGTATGTCAACCACACATTAATGTACAACCAAGATCACATTCAAAACAGTCCTATTAATTCTCTATTCATTATATTTATGAATCTAATTTAAATATATCATGAGCTCAAGTTTTAAAGCAATTGATGAAATGTTCCACACCAATTACCATGTTATTGTAAGACGATTGTTACATTGGAGATTTGTTTGCCTTGCTTTACTTAAAAATCTGATGAGAATTTATAAGTACTGTATAGAACCTATCTTAGAACTTCAAATGTAAGTTACCCAGGTCAAAAATATTCTGTAGTGTACATGATATCCAAAAAAATATTGTCTACTGTAAGAAAGGTACCAGTGTATGACAAAATGCAAGGCACTTACTAAATAGTCAATGTGCCTCTTCAAGTAATTATTTATTAAAACTTCTTACATGTATAACTAACTAAATTTACATACATGATATAATGTACTTAGTCACCTTTTAAGTCAGTTATTTTTAGCTAGCATTTGAATATAATGTTTAAAGAATTTTTTTACAAATTGCCATTACCATAAAAGTTTGCTGATTTTTAAGAAAAAGAAAAATAATTTTGCCTCAAAATAGCATGATACATGTACAAAATTAGATGGCATGTACAAACATTACCATGGTTTAGAATCCACCATGCTCCTACTCATGACTGTAACATTATTTAACATCAAATTTTCCATTCATTGATCATGTCAGTCAATAAAATGTATGATAGTCAAAAGATTTTTGAGAGGTTGAGTTTCACATCGAGACAAAAATGTAAAGTAATCTTGCTGGAATATTAAAGAAATATAGCATGGGAGATTTTTGCCCACTAAATTACACATTGGTTGTTGTTAAATGAGTTTTGAGAAGTTTTATGATTAGAAAATTTTCGGTAAATGATGGACAACGTATATTTCATATATATACATGTATCAAATTACTTTCACAATGCTGACTGAAAATTCATACATGTTTGCTTATTTACTGCTTATATTTGTAAAAATCTGTATTTACATTTACTGTATCATAGTAGTTAGATAATAATAAAACCAGAGCAATGACAATATAGCACACTACACCCGTTATATATTATTAAAAACACAACAGATATCTTGATGTGCATATATTAAAAAGATTAAATCAATTAAATGCATAGTGACCTAGACCTTGAAGGTATGATCTTGGGTCAAGCTCATGATACATTCTTCAGTCATGGGTAATAGTTCTAAGAAATGTTATTTAAAAAGCTATGGCTCAGACAAAATTTTACCAACTAAATTCACCGTGACCTTAACCTTGGAGATATGACCTTGGGCCAAGGTCATGACACACCCTTGAGTCATGGGCAACAATTCTGTAAAATGTTAATCAAATCAAAGAAGGCAGTAAAAAAATGCACATTGGGTTATTTTTTTCAACACTTCATTTTTTACCTAAAAATGACCTTAACCTTTGACCTTGACATTGAAAATAAGCTTTGTCCCCCTGATATATGCAACAAGTGTACAAAGTTGAAAAATTCTAGCATAAACAGTTTAGTCTGTATCTTGCTTACAAGGTGCTTTCTTAAAAATTTTCTAATTTCTCCCCAAAAATGAGCTTGATATTGAAAATCGACAGGCTGCATCCTCATGCCATAAGGAATGTGTACAGTCAGAATTTTAAAGTCTCAGCCTAAGCGATATGGTCTGTATCTTGTTTACAAGGTGCACACAGACCGATGGACAAAGACTTCAATAAACATGGAATTTCAACGGCAAGTGGCTTGGCTTGCAATTCATAACCATTGTTTTTCATCAAAAGATGGGACATATACAGTACCGGTGGAACTTAATTTGCCCACTGGTCACAGTGGACATTTTTTGAGTGGGCATTAAAAATGTCCAATGTATCCAGTGGACATTTTTGTAAGAGCCAGTTGGAATTAACATAGAGGTAAAAGGACAGCTTGGCAGCTCAGGTAAATGTCCACTCCTAATGCCCACTGAAATTTCAGGTGGATTGCCCACTGTGGACAGTGGGTATTCAAAGTTCCACCCGGACTGTAGTATACATGCACCACTTCAGACTTTTTTTTTTATTCTTTTTATAATTATTTTTTCTTTAGATACAAGAATAATGTTTTTACTCATTATAATAGAGAAATAGTACTGGTAGATAAAAACATACCTGGTATGCAGTAATAAGATCTTTGACTTTGGAATGATCGGATATTAATTTTTCTTGCTCGAAACTAACAGAAGGTTGGAACCCAGGTGAGAGTCCACCCAGAGCAGGAGCCCTCTGATAAGCATGACCCGGGGAAAGTCCCTGACTGACTAATTCGAAATGTGTACGCCAGGACTGTAAAAAATTAGATGATCATATGTAAACCTAATTTTTGAAAGAGAATACGTCTTATATATAAAATATTTTTAATAATAACAAAGGTAGTTTCTGGTACTAAGTATTCCAGGCCTTTATTGGCTTTTATAAATCGTACAATGATTAATATGCTTAAAATAAATCACAAAAACATTACTTCTTTACCTTTTAAATACCAGCATCATACTTACAAATCTGATGACGGTGACATACAAATATATTCCCACAAATTTAGAAAAACAACTAATTACCAAGTGAGTAAAACAAAACAAATTACATGTTAAGCATTTCTGGAAAATACAAATTTTTCACCAATATGTAGAACTTTAATTCTCTAGGTATTTTACAAAGTATAATTTGCACTCAAATGCTAATAATGAATGAATTAATTACTCTTTAACTTTGTTTTATTTTTGTTGGGAAGGCTCTTACGTGACCCACTGAGGTTATAACAGACATATTAAAGTAAAAGTTATTAGTAATTAATTACTGGGCATACTTGAGCATAAATTTGATACCATTTAATGGTAGAGCCTTCAGGTGGATTCCTCATAAAATTCAAAGAGGATCATCTTACTAACAAGAAGAACAAACAGGGTTATTTGGTAAGTTTCATTAAATTGCTTTTACACTTTGACAAAAATGTGAAAACATTCCATGGTCTTTTTTTTTTAATGACACCTATGGGTGAGGTCTAAATGAAATCTAGTAAAAAGAATCATGTTTTGATAAGCTTCACTAGTATCAACTTATAACTACTGTACTTGGTAAGACAAGTTATAACAAACTTTTATGACTCTTGATAGAGCCACTGGCGATCATATTTCCATATGAATTTTGGTTGAAAAAGTTAGGAGAAATAATAGTAATAATTCTAGTAAAGTTTCATCAAAAAAACATCTTTTCTCATGGGAAGTGCAATAGCAAACAAAATGAAAGTTAAAAGACATCTGTATGGAAGACAAAACACAGAACAAATCTGACTCGACTCCCCATTGATACTGTAATATACAATTATGTGAATAATATTGTTCTTTAAAAATCAGTTTAAATCTCAATTATCCTATAATGAATAGTTAGGTATAATCGAATCTAAAGTCTTCACTTATACTTGTATAATGGTGATGTCCCATAGTAACAAAGGTCTACTTCTTATACACAAATAGAATTTATTATTACAAAGAATGTTCCAAGTAGAATAGAAATATTATATCTAAATATTTATACACAGTGTGAATGTAACTATACCACATTCTGGAAAAAAAGTAAATAAACAAGAGTTGTCAGATGACAACGGAGCTCGCCAAAAGAGACATTTCAATTAAATAGGTTAATTGTCAAGCAGTATGTTACACGATTTCAAAACCTGGCAAAACGAAAGTTCAGATCAAAAGAATCTGCATGTGAAATCCCTATCTCTAATATTTCAAAAGAACAAGAGGCCCAAGTAGGGCTGTATCGCTCACCCTAGCACAATTTGCTTATTCACAAACAAATGACGGCTCAATTTTGGAAGAAGACTCCGAATACTTTCAGTGCTTACTTTCTATAAGATATGGTGAAATTCTGTGAAGCAGTTTGTAAAAAGATGTAAAATACGTCAGCGAATCATAGCTATTGGGGGACATCTTGAATTACAAATTTGGTCAAAAGATTCAGTTTTGGTATGGAACCTTGATAACTTACTTTCGGTAAGGTTTGGTGATACTCTGTGGAGCAGTTGCTGAAAAACAAGTCAAAATGTGACAGCCAATCTTGACCTTTGGCCTGAGATGCTAAAATCTGCCGGTCCAGACAGCATGACCGGTATAAATCGCCCATGACCAGCAAAGTTTTTGTCCAAGGCGGTCCAAATATTCGCTGTTAATTCTGGCCGCAAATTTTAGTTTTGGTAAATGCGCACTTTAATAATCTGGATCGGTTACATGTTTACTTTAAACTGCGGTATATTATCCCGTTATACAAGCGTTGTATTGACATTGAAGGTAAAAATGTAAGTTTGGCCCATCAAATTCGTGTCGGGGGCTAGACCGGGCCAGAAAAGAAAGCTTCCCACGGATGGGTCAGAAAACAAGGCAGCGAAATACCAGAAAAACAGGATTCCTCATTTATTTAAACAGTTTTTGAAAGAGGGGAGGGAATGGTTATTGTTTGAGGAGGGAAATTCCTGGAAGGGGATGACATGGGACAGGGAGGAGACAGGGATTGAGGAGACTGTACAAAACAAAGAGACAGCATAAACCACAGAGACAGTGAACGAACAAGACATAGGGAATGAGAAGGAGTGAAAGTGTGAGGTAGAGGATGAATCAGAGAGTGAAATATAGGACGAGTTTGAGTGAAAGCAAGATGAAAAGGAGAATGAGAGTTTGTTGAATGAAATTATTTATGAAATTGAAATTGAATATAACTAAAACCAACTATGTACACCCTAATGAATTAAAGTAGTTCAAAGCTATCGCTTGGGCACTATTCCTTCCCAAAGCAACACTATGAGAGCATAGTACCCACAAAAAAGGCATTAATAGATAAATGGATCCTGTTGAAAAACACAAACTAGGTAAAGGATCCTGATTACTTGCTTCTTGTAAGGTCTAGTGAAATTTTATGAAGTGGATGTGGAGAAGAAATTGAAAATGTGTCAATCAATTAGGACCCACCATAGACTACAGATCGGATTGAAATACACAAAATTACTAGAGGATCTAGAGTACTTACTTCCTGTAAGTTTTGGTGAAATCCTGTAAAGTGGTTGCAGAGCAGAACTCGAAAATGTTAAATGAAATGTTAAATTTTGATTGTTTAAAATTGATTTTAAACATCTTTAAAATTGATTTTAAACATCAATTAACCTTTTAATAAAGAGGCTTTTAAATTTGGTATACATGTAAGTCACTTATACCATTAAATGGGAGTTTTCCCCTGTTTTATAAGAATCTTGTAAAAACAGCTTCGAGCAGGAGAGTAGCATAGTCCCCTCTGTAGGAAAGATTAGACCTTAAGGTACTTACTTCCTGTAAGGTTAGGTATATTTCTTTGTAGTGGTTGCAGAGGAGAAGTGGAATATGTGAAAAATTTACGTCAGACAATGCACTATGACAATGGCTTAGGTGAGTTAAAAAGCCCAAATAAAGTTTTTAAAAGTAAGTCAAATCCCAAAGTCAAGGTCAAAAGTCATGGTATGAAATGAAAACTCTTGTCATGAGGAACATATGCGTGAAGTATCTAAGTCATACCTCTATTCAAAAGCTTAGCTCAGGTTAAAGTTTTATGAAAAGTAAGCCTAAGTCCAAGGTAAAAAGTCATAGCATCAAATGAAAGTTCTTGTCGTGAGGAACCTACAAGGATGTGTGAATTCAGCCCAGGATAAAGTTTATGAAAAGTAGGTCAAAGTCCAAGGTCATGGTTAATAGGTCAAAGGTCATGAGGTCAAATGAAAGCTCTTGTCAAGAGAAATCTATGTGTGAAGTATCAAAGCCACATCCCTTATGGTTCAAAAGATATAGCCCAGAATAAAGTTTTGTCTATGTACGCCGACCATGACGTTGAGGGAATGGCATTAGTTCTTTGGACTTTGTCCCGGTGAGCTAAAAATCAAATTCTATTAACAGTTAGACACAAAGTAAGCATTGATTAATTTAGTAACTGTATTAATTTGGAGTCTAGAACATGCTTTTAGTAAACAGATTAGTGGTCTTAATAAAAAGAGCAAACAAACACTAATACAAAGAATTTAAAAGCAAAATTATATCATTTCAATTGTTTTTTAGCTGTTTTACACAACTTTCATTTTTACCAAGCTTAAAATTCTTTTGAACATTACACAATATCACAGAAATATAATCTCTGTTGCCTCAATTCAACTATGACTAGAAGATACTACACTTGCATTTTTAATCTTCCCTATAGGAATATTACATTATAAAATATCTGTATTTTCAACACATTACATAATGATATTTTACATAAGTTACTAATTATATATTTCTACTCTCCTAATTTGATTTTTTACTACTAATGTTAAATACAATATGTTATTGCTAATTGTCTTTTTCACATTCTGTAGTTCAAAGATCATGTAAGAAAAATACAGAAGTTACAATGTACATGCATGTAATTGTTGATTATGTAACTTTTATCTAACTATGCAGAACATTAAATTATGTTCTTACAAGGCTGTACAAACTTGTTCTCCTAGGCTTTTCATTAATACATGGATACAATTTACTTAATGTACTATGAAGATTTATTCTAAATCTCCTTTCATTAATAAATCATTGTAGAATGCATGTACAAGTGATTACGAAATATTATGCAATTCGTTAATATTTACGTAATTCTTTAGACTAGATTATATTAAGTATCATAACGTGATGACAAAGTTTCACATTCCTAAATCCACATGGCCATAATACTTATACCCTTATTGGTTTAAAGGGTCAACAAAAGCTAAGGATTATTTTCCAAATACTAATGCGAATGTTAGAGACACACACTTAGGTAACACAAATATGTCATGTTTGAACTTCATTCCACTCCTTGTATTAGTCCCAGATTTTATGAATCTTATCTTATGTACACAAAGTGTATAGCAGTACAGGTGTAGGACATTAAAATTTCACAATCTGTTAAAAAATGCAATCACACCTTAAGAAAATTAACACCAGTAAACATGAAGCCCATCCTGAAGGTCACCTGAGCTTAGAGAAAACTACATTAATTAATACACAAGAAAAGGACAACTGATAACTTATTTTTAGCTTGGATTATGTAACTCTCTGCAACAAACATTAGTATGTGGCAAATTACATGTACATGTAAACATCAGCTTTATCTACCTTGCACAATGTTACTTAGATAATATTATGAGAAATGCATTTTATCATATTGGTATCTAATTGATATTTTCTGTCTAATACATAGAGAAATAGGTCCTATGATATTCATACTACCAGTACTTGCACTTGATAGGATTTACAGAAGATAGGTTTGCTGTTGTAATTAGTATGACTAACTTAATTTCATAAGGGCATAAGTGACATGCCAGATTGATGGCAAAAGCAAACATTTTCAGTCCATAAAAGACAAAACCCTAACTACAAGTATTAACTTTAAGGAAGACATTTGCTTTTAAATATGGAAGATTAATGCTGTTAACTTCACTATAACATTTTCAAAAGAGACCAAGCCATAAAGAAAATTAGAAATTAGTACACAGTGATACGGCAAGGACAAAAAAAAAAACCTGTTTGTTTCCCCTTTGAGATTAAACTATTGACTTATTAAGGTGAGGGCATATGTAGATATATCAAATAAATATCCTAAATCTGCTCAAGAATTACATTAGATATTACATTTAATCCACAAATTAAAAGTACAAGTAAAATGAAAAATGTATGAAAATGACACAAGAATAAAATATTTATTTTAAAACAATATGCCCATATATTTTATGCAAGAAAGGATAAAGAGGAATCAAACATGTTTTAATTAAAAAAACAATAATATCATTTAAACCTTGCAGTAAACTTCACAAATATTTACAGGTACATTGTATTAAATGTTTTTAAAATATTATAAATAAATGAATTGTTTAAAGATTGAAAAGTTCAGCATGAAATTAGTAACGATTATGAAATCTACTGCAAAAAAATACTGAAAAAAAAAGAGGGACATAAACCGCACTTTTTATCTGTACTTTTATGTTTGAAGAATGTCTGAAATGCTTAGTACTTTTTCAGCATAAAAATGTTATGTGTAATACCCATAGACATATACTATATAAATGTACATAAATATCTCTCACAAAGTAATCATGATGATTCAATTTTGCATACTTTACTGGTGCTGTAGCAGTTTCCGGACTAAAGCAGTTTCCGGTCGTCACGTTATTTGAGATACTTCCAATAACTATATTTGCCTGTTGTTCACCGTATCACCAAAATTGTTTATATTCATAATCTTATGCAAAAGTTTAGCTCGGTTTTGAAGAAATAAATATAATTTCCACTTTACTTTCTGTGTCTGTATTGTGTTGATGTATTTCTCGCGTTGGGAAAGTGATGTCAGCCTACCGGAAAGCAAATCTTATTATTTGGCAAGACTGTGTAACATTTATTAAAAATCCTGTGACTGTTGATTTACAATTTATCCTTTATTAATGTATGTCTATTAAACGATGATGTTAACATCCCATACTGAGCCCCAATACTGCATTAAATGTCAAGACCGGAAACTGCTACAGTAAATAAAGGAACGTGATATCGAAACCTCGTGTGGAAAAGGGGCTCGTTTGGACAAAAAGACACCTAAATGTTGATTTTTTTTACATTTTTAATTATCTTTATAATCAATCATTATTGTTGCCAATTATCAAATACCTCCGTAGTGCAGAAAAATAGTTATCGGCCAAAAACACCCCAAAACGTCCGGAAACTGCTACAGCACCAGTATGTGTTTTTATATATAACATTAATATTGGCAAAATGCTATATATTTGGAGCATTTTTCATTCAATACTGTAACACATTTTTGGAAGTGAATAACCTTTTTCAACTCAAACAAACACATCTTTCAGTCAAAAAACCTTGATTTAAGCTTTACAAACTTCCAACACACAATTCATATTGCAACATGTCATGCCTTTATTGACACAGTTTACATGTACATGAATATGCATTTTGCCATGGGCTACATGTACATGTAGCAATCTGATTAAAACCAAATATTTATTTGGCTTCTCTATTTATCTTAATGCAGATAAAGATCTGGCAAAACCCCTGAAGGGTCATATTCTGATGACATTTCAGTCACCGAAACCATTATTTCCCATAGCCAATCAAAGACTCGGCTAGGCACATGCAAGTGATGCAATATGTAACACTGTTCAAAAACTACCATGTAGGTCACGCACACTGAGGATCTTAATTTCATTCCTAGGAATATATAGCCCATCCACTGATTGGCTGTAACTCAGATTACACCAGAACATGACCACTTACGGGGGTTTCGTCCGATCTTTATTCGCAATATGGCAAATAGAGTTACATGTTAAATCATGCTAATTTTTTGTTTAAATAAACATCTATAGACCACATTTCACAAATGATTATCACTCAGGTATAAAACCATTGTTTTTAAAATTATATTTAACATTAATTCTTCTTTTTCTTCATTATACAGTTTATCATCTAATTTTTTGGATTTAATATATGTAATAGATCTACGTAATCTTAAGATATAAATTTTAATGTATGCAACATATGATTTGTTTTACCACACCTGATGAACAGAGCTGGGGTCTTTTTCCCATGCTTCATACATGGCATCAGCATAGTTTGAAGAGGTGCCACTCAGAAATGGTTCTGCAGCAGCAGCTTTGGCAGTGGCTGTGGACATACTTCTTTTGGAGTCACTCCCTGCCTTGCTTGAACATGCCCTGTTGCTGATGACATGGTAAATCCGAGATTGCACAGGCCTGGTGAGGCCAAATGCTAACGTTTTCACACGAAACATCACGTCTTTTTGATGTGAAAATGTCTAATATTGTGGCACAAATTCAAAGCCAGCGTGACTACTACGCTGACCGAAAACGAAACCACTTTCACTTTGGTTTGACCTTGTATGGGAATTTACTTTCCGGTGATTTTCAACGATCTTCGCATATGTCGAGGTTCTTTCAGCTCTTTTCCTTTCGACGCAATGCCTGTACTGTTTCAATCAATCTCTTATAAGACGTCGTATTATGTTATACACTGACCCTACGGCAATACTTTAAGCTTAACTGGCCCAAGTCTATAACGCAGAATGCACCGGTTTCCCTTTGATCTTTTTCTGGAAAGGTATTTATTCTAAAATAGAAGAAAATTGTACAAAATAAAGTAGAATCTATAACAATTGATATAAGTTAGGGTTTTACATGTGAAATACACCATAAACCTGTCAAAAAAGATAACTTACAGTAAATTTCCACAGAAGTAACTTCTGATTTTGTTGCGAGATTGAATGACGTCATTCAAAGTACTTGCTATGAGACACATTGACTCATTGGTTTACAAGGCAAAAACCCTCCTGTATTTTAACCAATGATGTGATGTTTTGCTAAAGGAAATCCCTTGCTTGAGTTGTCTTTCTTAGACCATGAAATTCACAAGAGGCCACAGCTCATGTAGGTCTTAGGTGGGCCCTTGCGGAATAGTTTCATACACATATGATAATGAACATTACTGAGAAGTACTAAACAGTTATAATTAGTAAATTTTGAGCAGTGATAAATTGATAATAATATCAATGGACCCATATCTTTGTAATCACAGTAACTACCATTACACCAAATACGGACGTGCGTACACATCATTCTGTCAAAAAGTGGCGGATCCAGGATTTCCGATAAAGGGTGGGGCACATGTGTATTAGCCAAACTATTCAGCCATTTTTGGTTCAAAATCTGTGATTTTAGTAGTAAATATGTGGCCAAATGGGGGGTGGGGGGTGGTCGGACCCCCGGGCTCCCCTCTAAATCCGCTACTGAAAATATAGTGTCTCGTGAGATTGAGAAAAAGAGAGATGTTCGTTTTCCTTTACAAATTAATAGTACTGTTATATTCGACGTAATATGTACTTAAATGCTTATACGGTGTGAAGAACTGTTTGAATGATGTCAGTTCAATCAAACCATAAATCTTTCCTACGAGGCAAAAGTAATAACGAAAAAAGATCCATCTGAAAGTAACAGCAGCAGTTTAAAACAAATTAAAAACTCGGAGCCGTCCTACCCCGAAACTGCCACGCTGTCAGAAGCAGACAACGTCGGACAACATCATCCAACGTTTTGCAGAAGGCAAAATCAGACATCTTCTCTTTCTTTGTCAAAATTAAAAGGGTTGAAAGGGTTGTCAGAAATATGTGCGGGTATCACTTAGGCACAGTCAGATATGACGCATAATATGCCATTCAGTGTTAATTTTTTTTGTGTATTCCAAAGCTTGTGTATACTTGAAAGATGTTCATATTTTGACCATTTTTTTCCTTTAATAAAGATTCAGAATGACGACTTTACCCTTCTTTAAAACAATAAAATCCATTAGCTTCCGGGATGCTTCGACCCTGGTCTCCCACCAGGGTTTTGCCCTGAACCCACTGAGGGCTTCAGGGCAGCCCTCAAACTCCCTGCCTTTCTAGTGCGTACACATAATTTGCACTCTGGCTACGCCCCTGACAAAATATATGAATAGGTAAGACGTTTGTAGAGATTACAAGAGAAAATGTTTTTGCACTATCTAGAATCTGGAATACAGAAACTGGTTGCAAGCCTATTATTATTTATAGTATATAATAGGGAAATTTATTTCTGGTGTCACCTTTCATACGACAACTTTTAGTGCATATTACGCAAAAGTTTATAATACATCATCACTATTCGTCAGTATATAAATATGTGTTTAAAAATTACACTTTGCTCAATGCATGTATATGAATGGTAGATATATACGTCCCTGTTACCATCCCCTCTCCGCGCGAGTGAGGAATGGAGTAACGGTTAACATTATTACATGTATATGAGCAGTGACGTATATATCTAAATAGATATATACGTCCCTGATATGAGAACGCGTGTTACACTTGCATTTTGTGTCAGCCCACCTCTGATCTATAATGCGTGAGTGAAAAAAATGAACCCGCAGTTTAGGAGCTATTCCGAATAAATCAAAACCATTCAAAAAATCACTGAAATACACGGCCGATATTTCTATAAAACTTTGTTATAAACAGAGTAAACGATGGCGTTTGATTTATTGCAAGTATTTTCAAATATATGAGTTTATCTTTAAAATTACAGTTTCATTTTTACTACGTTTTCCCATTTTGTTTATCAAGTCCCCTATTAAGGGATAGTGTATTAAAAGACATTGACGACTTTCAGAAAGTAGTCTCTTCTGTGGCAAGATATGACCAGGCAGGGGCGTAGCTGCCTATACCCCAGCACGCCATGGCGCGCACATCACGGGGACAATAAAAAAAATAATAATACTAATAATAAAATGTGACTCAAAGACATCCATATCATATGACAACTCGTAAGTGTCAAATCAATTTGTGAAAACATTAATCTTCAACTTTCTCAAAATAAAAAAGACTTTAATGTTAAGAGGTAGATTCAAGTTCAGCTTTTATTGTGTTCGATATGACAACTCGTAAGTGTCAAATCAATTTGTGAAAACATTAATCTTCAACTTTCTCAAAATAAAAAAGACTTTAATGTTAAGAGGTAGATTCAAGTTCAGCTTTTATTGTGTTCGACATATATTCTTCAATACTAAACGTCATTTCTTATGACAAAAATAGTTTCAGTGTTATAAAGATGTAATCCAGAAAGCACGACTTTGCATTGAATTTTACAAAATTTTCTCGGGGGAGACCCTCGAACCCCCACTTGCAAGAGAGGGTGATTCCATCCCCCTCTCAGAACTGCGCGCGCCTCGTGAGAAGCTTTCTTTGCGTGCACATTGAATATTTCTAGCTACGCCCCTGCCAGGCCTAGGATTTACTCCACTTACAAGTACTTGTACAGTTCTGTCTACGGGTATAATAAAACATTACCACACTTGCGCATCATGCTTCATAAGAATGACAAATGGGAGTGGCTGGCAAAACGCAAAGTGCTTACTGTTCCCGCATATTTTGTCTCACCTCGGTATTTCAGGGGCACGTTGTCCCTGGCGGATTTTAGGGGTGGGGTGGCACTCGCCCTCATCTTTTTATTTGTGTGGGATTTTTAGAATAAAAATAGTTTGTAAGTTTTATGGGTACATGCCATAATATTAATTTGTAAACTTGGATATGTATATAAATTTAGTAGAGCTAATTATGTTTAGGTGTTTTATCTTGTTCTTTTATGGTACATGATTCATTCGTGGTACTCCTTACAGATGCGTGCTTTAAATGAATGTACAAAACTCATATGGACAAAAATTACGATGGATTTTACCA
Organism: Pteria penguin; assembly: GCA_035048485.1. Taxonomy (NCBI): domain Eukaryota; kingdom Metazoa; phylum Mollusca; class Bivalvia; order Pterioida; family Pteriidae; genus Pteria; species Pteria penguin. The sequence goes on along the minus strand of CM068580.1, from coordinate 19,634,733 downwards.
GATACATGTATGTATATATGTCTCTGATTTTATCTCAGATTTTGTGATCAAAATTCACGAAAACTGGTGAGCTTCCGGAAGCACCAGTGCCTAAATCAAATCAAATCATATAAGCTTTTTTTGTAGTAGGCATGTCAGGTTAACAGAGACCATAAGCTCTACTGAGCCTTTAAGACCGACATTAACGTATTTACATTAACACACTTACAGTAATCAATCGAAGAATAAAACAATGGAAATAAAACAGATAAGTATTGATATATACAGCATAGTCTGAGATACAAGAATGAACGTTACATATCTGTTAATGGCAGCTAGATGAACATTTAGAATATCATATTAGCAATGTCTATAATGAATTAAATAAAGGAAGTAGGATTTGATTTGATACTATTTAATGATTATAAGTTCCTATATGTATTTTTAGATTGATGAAAATCTTCTGTTTCAACTGTCAATTAATTACACACACAACCCCCCCCCCCCCCCCCCCCCCCCCCAACACACACACACACACTCACACACACACACGTAGTTGAAAAAGAAGATTTTCATCAATCTAAAAATAGCTTTTGAAAGTTTGAACTATCCACATAAAAACTCTTATTATTAAAGTAAAAATATGGTTGGCACTATATGTATAGTAGAATATAGATATCAATATAAAATTTTAATACTTAAAAAATGGGTTTGGTCCTAATCATAGTTAATAAAAGTTACAAAACAAGATTATCACAAAAAATCAATATTCCTAGAGGCAAAAGTAAGCAATGATTGGAATATGATATACACAGAACACAGGTCAAAATCATTTAGCAATAGGAAAGAATTTGTCGGTGGTTGGAAAGATTGCTATCGTGTGTCGCTGATAATCTTCACTGACGTGATAAAATGATAGACACAGAATAACAGTTCGCGAGCATACTGGTGTCAAACTAAGTACATTAGAAAAAATAAAAAAGAATCCATTTTAAAACACAACATGTAACATAAATTGACAATAACATTACGAACAGCAGACAGATTGGACTAAAACAAAGATTGTCAGTATTTAGAAAAACTGATAGGTACAACAAATGCTACAAAAGCCAATGTGCACGATGAGTTTACAGTAAGCATATAACAAGCATAATATAATGCAGAAACAAACAAAAAATTGAAAGAATAAACAAAATTCAGCAGCATTAATGATATTAATTTCAGAAACTGCATTTGCAGACAGTCCCATTACAGTGTGATATTAGCTACTTGTAATGATTAAAATTACTTGTCGTCCTAAATTCATTTGGAAGACTATTCCACAGTACTGCTGCTGCATATCTGAACGAGTATTTACCATATTTTGATAATCTTGCCGTTGGGATCTGCAAAATATTTGAATATCTAAAGATATATTTATTTTCCTTGAATTTTAACAATATTTGTTATGCAAACCCCCCCCCCCCCCCAAAATAAACCAAACAAAAAAATAAATAAAAACCAAACCCCCCCAAAAAACAACCCCCCCCCCCCAAATTGAAATGAAAAGTTCGAAGTCTCCTCACCAGTAGTTGGCATTTAATCCTATCCTTATTTAAGAGCTTGTCATATGTAGTCATAATATAATCATTATATTCAAAAGGTAAGGCCCTTTATTGTAGCTTTTCAATTTTTTAAGTGTTTGATTCAGAACAGAAATTCTAGGATAAGGGACAAAAGTTGAAATTGGATAGCATAAAAGAATGAAAAGAATGATAACCTATTTAATTTGTGTAAGTGCTTACTCCATGAATACACGCTGTTGATTTGCTGTGCGGCCTTTCTGCATAGTTTTGAAACAAAAGTTAGAAGATAATGAATATCTATACCAAATAATTTAACCGAATTTTCACAGCTGATTTTTTTATTTTCTATGTTAAAGACTGGTTGTTTATCATTAGTTTTCCTACTCAAAACAATGGATTGAAATTTATCCGCATGCAATTAAAATCAAACCATTCAATTAAGGAATAGCTATCTTTTTCAAGAGACTGTATTAAAATATTATAACCAGGAGATGACATAGATAGTGTGCTATCATCTGCATAATTTCAATGGCGAATAAAATAAAATATGTCATTCATAAAGAGGTTAAAGGTTATTGACCCTTTAAAATTCGCAGAACAGTTTGACAACCATGGCCTCGTCTAAACGCACATAGATAATTGTTAGAAATGTTATCGCAGTACAAATTGAGTTGTATACATATAACTTTCTCGAATATTTTTGAGATGTCGTTTCAAACACTGACAGGACGATAACCCTGCTGAAAACAATAATTATTCAAAGTAAATATGCAAGTGTTTGTCCAAAGTTCTCTGTGAGAGTTTTTAAAAGTATTTTTACTCGTAAATTTGAATACTGATTTTGTACTTTATTTTTTTTTAAGTAAGCAATTTAAAATTTCTCTTAACTTTAAAAATATAAAAGATGAAAATATATTGAATATGAAAATTATTTTTTATATTTACGACAAAGCTTGATATGATTTAACATTTATTTTCTTAGATATTCTAATCCCTCCTTAAATGCCCCATAGTAAGAAGCCGTTTTCGTGCCATTTTAAATAAGAAAAAATATTTTTTTATCTCGTTCGAACGAGATAATTTCTCGTTCGAATGAGAAACTATCTCGTTTGAACGAGAAAAAAAATCTCGTTCGAACGAGAAATTATCTCGTTCGAACGAGAAACTAGTATCATCTATACCATAGTCTACAGTGATAAGTGTTATTAACCGACAGAAAGAAATGGAATATCGTCCATCAATAAATCTTTTGATATTTTCTAACAATTTCTTTAGTAGCGGATGTTTGATCATTTAAATAACTATATAGGCAGGAGCATTTGGCCGTGTTTGACCTGAATATAGTTGAAATACATTATACATATTATTTCAGTCTATCAAATGGCAGTTAAAGTATGTTTGCAACATTTGATTTGGAGCTTCATCTCCTCCTTTTTTATATTTATTTATGTTTTAAGCCACTGAAATCAAACTAACTTGGCTCAGTGACCTCACCAGTTAACATTAAACATTAATGAAATAATAATGCATAATTATAAGTGTTTTACTGTATATCAGTAAGTACCATTCAGTTTATATTTCAATTCTAGTCATTATTCACCAAAAATGCTCAGATACGCCACGCTTAACAATACAACCACAAAGATTTCCTTCAACAGGAACAATTAATAAGTCAAATTTTATTCTCATAAATAATAAAGTACAATACATGTATAAATCTACCCAGTTGTATATAAATAGGGTCCATAGTACTCCCAGGTGTTTCACTGATTCTATTTGTGCTTTATATGTTTATTTCTCTTTCAGTGATGTATCCTCTCAGGGGATCCGCCTGCGTTTACGTCGGGTAAATTCCTTCACTTTCCGCGGCCGTGTTGTCATGCATGCGATTAGCTAATGATTGGCTATTAAAGCTCCATTTTTTGTGGAGCTCGGGTAGCTCAGTCGGTTAGAGGGTCGGATGCATGACAGCTAGGTGATTCGGTACCATAGGTCGTGGGTTCGAGTCCCAGACGGGGAACGAATATAAGTGAAATATAGGGTGCCTTGTTAACTATATATATATATCCGACCCTCTAAGCTTCTATATTGTAGTTTTTCATTTGGAACATATGGGGCTTTGCCTTTCACAAGTATACCAATCATATTGCGGCAATCTGAAAGCCCGCAGTCAAAATTAAAAGGGTTAAACAGGTAAGGTGGTTGGTTTGATAATAAAACATCAACAAGAGATGGTTTTCCAATCTTTGTGAAACATGTCTCTGACTTAATCAAATTAGTAAGGTCAAAGATATCACAAATATCCCGAAGAGCTTTGCCCTTCTGCGATCAAGTAGATGTGTTGTAATATGACTAAGTGTAATAAGGGTGCTGAGAATAGAAAGTGGAATGAGAAAGGATAAAATGAATGAGAAAACACAGAGAAGATAAATAAATAAGTAAATAGAAAAAAGAGGGTGTGGGGGTGTAAGCACAAGGTCAGCAGGACAGGTGTTTAATATTTTTTGTTCATTTGGCAGACATCCATCAGTTTGTTGAGACCATTAGGTTCTACGGTCTTAAGCGCGAATTGCCAAAAGTTTTCTTTGGCAACTCTTTCTTATGTCGTCCACATAATGTTATGGTCTAAGGTCACAACCATATATCCTCCCAACAGTGGTCAACCTTGTTAAAATGCTTACCCACAGGTAAATGCATTTTATTTAGTGGTGATGGACGACCTGTGGTTATTTACTCGCATGTTGAGCGCATCCTCTGTTTCCCCGACATATTGTTTCTTACACACTTTGCATGTGATTAGGTACACCACATTTTTGGATTTGCAAGAGAGCTTTTCCAATATTTTGTAATTGTGTCCTGTAATGGAGCTTTTGAAGGCAGAGGTGGTTTGTGACTGGGGACAAAGTTTGCCGCGTTTGTTGCAGGTTGTAAATGAACCAACAGGTAGTGGATTGTCAAGCCTGGATCTGACAATATGATCTTTAATGCTTTTCGGCTTTTTGTAGGCGACCATGGGGGAGGCGACGGAATGACCTTAGCCATACGCTTGGATTTGTGGAGAGTAGGGAAGTGCTTATGTAGAATGGAGGATAGGCCTAGTAGAGATGGATGGAACGTGGTGACCAATGGTATTCTCAGTGCAGCGTCATTGATCTTGTATTCGAGCAAATTAGTTCTACCAATTGACTTGACATAGGAAATAGCTCTTTCGACGGAGTTCCTATAATAGCCTCTGTGGCAAAGTCTCTGTTTGAGTTCCGAGCTCCTGGTGCGATACAAGTCATCGGTCAAGCATATTCGTCGTATTCTAATGGCTAGACTTTTCGGGATGCCTATGAAGACATGGGGAGGATGACAACTATCGGGCCAAAGGTAGAGGTGAGAATCGGTAGACTTAGTGTAAAGATCAAAGGTTATATTTCCGTGCAGGAGGGTTGATCTGATATCCAAGAAGACATAAGTAGTGTCAGAAATATCAACCGTGAACTTTATGGAAGGATGAAACTTGTCGGCAAAATTAATGAATTCATCCAGATTCTCTCTACCAGCTGTCCATTTCATTTCAATGTCATCAATAAAACGAAGCCAACTCATAAGTTTGACTGGGGCCTGGTCGAGAAGGCTTTTTTCTAACTCACCCATGAAGATGTTAGCGTATGAGGGCGCCATCTTGGTTCCCATGGATGTACCATTGATTTGGGAGTAATGTTCTCCGTTGGTTCCCATGGATGTACCATTGATTTTGGAGGAATGTTCTCCGTTGAACATGAAATTGTTAAGTTTGAGTGTGTGTTCAAGAAGATTTTTTGTTTTGCCTCGAATCCCACACTTTCTGCAAGCTTCTATCCCTTCGTCGTGAGGGATATTGGTATACAAAGTGACATCCATGGTTACAAGGAGGGTGCCGGGTGGTAAACTACTACTAGATGTTTTATTAATGTAATTCGTTGTGTCTTTGAGATATGATGGTAACTGCACAACGTGTGGACGCAAATGGTAGTCTAGGAATTGTGATATTTTCTCAGTGGGATGACCAATAGCACAGACGATGGGACGGCCAGAGATGCATTTTTTTTTGTGGATTTTGGGAAGCAAGTTAAATTGACCTGGCCTACAGTTTGTAGGGCAAAGGTAATTTGAAGTGTCCTCATCAATCTCACCAGCGTCACACATCTTTACTAAATCTGCTGCGATAGTCTTAGCAAATTCGGACGTGGGGTCAGTATCAAATAACTAACTTTCCGTTTCTTTGCAGCAATATCCCGTCCTCACCTGCCTATGGAGTTTTTATATATCAACTTATAAGGTACGCAAGAGCCTGTTCTCTATACGACGGTTTTATTCCAAGGGCCAAACGACTGGCCACTAAGTTGCTCATGCAGAGATATGTTAAAGAACGTCTGAGGAAGTTCTACGGTCGCTATGGGGATCTTGTACGAAAATATGATGTGCCTCTTTCTAGAATGATTGATAATATTCTGGAATGTGATTAAATGGCCTGTTCAGTGAACACCAAATATGACTTTGTATACCAGTTTGTACTATCGTATGTACAATTAGGAAACCAAAAACTCTTGATTTTCGACATGTTTCTTTAGAACTGCTGTGACGGGTGATGCATGCAAACAGGAGACGCTTACTCTCCCCAGGCACCTGGTCTCACCTCGGAATTTTTCAGTATATCGGGGTTCACAGCAGTTCCTTTTTGAAACTTACACGATTTTGTATCTGTCCTTGGACTTTGAGAATGATTAACGGTTTGGTACTTCTTCGATATTGATTAGTGTAGAAAGAAGGACAAGAGAGCTATTTGTTAGCTTCTTTTACGTAATCGGACTTGTTCATAACAACTACAGTAGATCCTTTGTCAGCCTTTTTAATGACGATTGACTCGTTGTCTTTGAGGCTTTTAAAACTTTTCTTCTCCTTCTTGTATAAATTGTCTTTAACTCGACCAGGGTTGGAGCTCAACAGCTTTTCAACATCATCTTCTACTGCATCAATAAAGGCTTCTAGGGTTCCACATTTTCTAGGTCCAGGTTCCCATGTACTCTTTTTAGCGAAGGCATTTGGATTATAGCTATCAGATTGATCATCTTCCTCGCATTCGGTATCAGAATCTTCTTCGTCTATGATATCTCGCTTTCTGTTACGTCGACTGAAATATTCCTTCAAACGGAGACGTCGAAAGAAGGCGCCGACATCCTCCCTGACAGCTCTTTCATTAACATCTCTCGGGGTAGGACAGAACGTGAATCCCTTGGAAAGAAGCTTCTTGTCGCTGTCTGACAGAGGAAAATCGGAAAGGTTAAGAACTTCTCGCTTATCCTCTTGAGCAACGGGAGGGGCACTTTTGACGGCTGTGATGTGCTTCCGATGTCGCCTAAAATGTCTGTTACGTCTACGTTTGGAAGGATGCTGGGCGAGCCATATGTGGATGGAACATTTGTTATTCCATCACGATTGAATTTCTTCTGTTGTCTCTGCAGAAGCTGATCAGAAAGCTTGGAGTTTTATGTTGAATGATCTGTTGGATGGTAATAAAGTATCCATTGCTGAGTCTGTTGGAAAGCAGGTCAGTAGATCTGAGAACGGTCTGTTCAATTCTACTGAGCATGCTACGGTCAGCACTTAAACAAAGGTTAAGGAGCTGTGATGGGTAGTTGTTAATGATATCTGTCCATCTCTTATTGAATCTATAACCTGTATTGCCAATGTTGGGAGGCAGTTTGATGTGGAGTCCTTTAGGGATTTGATCGTTGGCTATATATGCAGAGCAATTGGAAATTCTGTGAGTGGTTTTAACATATCTCTCGTGTGAAGACTTGAGAATTTTAAACATAGGGTCAGACTTAAATGCCATAGTGTTGAGTCAGGAAAGATAGGAGTAGAACGATCATGAAAAAAAGAATAATAGTGAAGAATACACACAGATAAAATACATAGAACCAATACACATGTATTTACAAGACCAAAACAATGCATTGCAGGGTCCTGAAGGGTTTTATATAAAGATAAAAGCACTAGTCAACGGTATTTGTTGCTGATTTTGTACTGTAATTGGGAATATCGAAATAACATATAATGCAGGTTTCATATGCTACAAATCAGTACACAGACTATGACTTTAAGACTTCTCATTTCAAAGATATAGTAAAATAAGATTTAACCATTGGTTGGCCTAGAAGTTTCGAACAACTGACCCTTGGTCATAGGTATATTGCTTCATAATTTGTCCTGTGTGACACTAGATAGATTTCTAGTTCAGTGTGACATCAAAGAGATTTGTAGTCCATTGTGATATCAGAGAAATTTGTAGTCTTGTGTGACACCAGAGAGATTTTTAGTCCAGTGTGAATTCAAAGAGATTTGTAGTGCAGTGCGACACCAAATAGATTTGTAGTCTTGTGTGACACCAGAAAGATTTGTAGTGCAGTGTATCTCCAGAGAAACTTGTAGTCCAGTGTGACACTAGAGGGATTTGTAGTCCAGTGTGCTACCAGAGAAATATATCGTCCAGTGTGACACTACAAAGATTTCTAGTTCAGTGTGACACCAGAGAGATCTGTAGTCCGAGAATTGTGTGACATAAGAGAGATTTGCAGTCTTGTGTGATTCTAGAGAGATTTGTAATGCAGTGTGACTCCAGAGAAATTTTTAGTCCTGTGTGACGCTAGGGAGATTTCTAGTTCAGTGTGGCATAAAAGAAATTTGTAGTCCAATGTGATATAAGAGAAATTTGTAGTCCAGCGTGACACCAGAGAGATCTGCAGTCCAGTGTGACGCTAGAGAGATTTTTAGTCTTGTGTGACACTAGACAGATTTGTAATGCAGTGTGACAAGAGAGAGGTTTGTAGTGCAGTGTGATAATAGTTAGATTTGTAGTCTTGTGTGACACTAGAGATTTCTAGTTTAGTGTGACATCAGAGAGATTTGTAGTCCGAGAGATTTGTGGTCCAGTGTGACACCAGAGTGATTTGTGGTCCACTGTGACACTAGAGAGATTTGTAGTCCAGTGTGACACCAGAGAGATTTGTAGTCTTGTGTGACACCAGAAAGATTTGTCGTCCAGTGTGATCAGAGAGATTGTTATTTTGTGTGACACTAGAGAAATTTCTAGTTCAGTGTGACATCACAGAAATTTGTAGTCCAATGTGATATAAGAGAAATTTTTAGTGCAGTGTGACACCAGAGAGATTTGTGGTCCAGTGTGACACCAGAGAGATCTGTAGTCCAGTGTGACACAAGAGAGATTTATAGTCCATTGTGATACCAGAGAGATTTGTAGTCCATTGTGATATCAGAGAGATGTGTAGTTCAATGTGATATAAGAGAGTTTTATAGTGCAATGTGACATCAGAGAGAATTGTACTCCAGTGTGACATCAAAGAGATTTGCAGTGCAGTGCGACACCAAATAGATTTGTAGTCTTGTGTGACACCAGAAAGATCTGTAGTGCAGTGTATCTCCAGAGAAACTTGTAGTCCAGTGTGACACTAGAGAGATTTGTAGTCCAGTGTGCTACCAGAGAAATATATAGTCCAGTGTGACACTACAAAGATTTCTAGTTCAGTGTGACACCAGAGAGATCTGTAGTCCGAGAATTGTGTGACACAAGAGAGATTTGCAGTCTTGTGTGACACTAGAGAAGTTGTAATGCAGTGTGACACCAGAGAAATTTGTAGTCCTGTGTGACTCTAGGGAGATTTCTAGTTCAGTGTGGCATAAAAGAAATTTGTAGTCCAATGTGATATAAGAGAAATTTGTAGTCCAGCGTGACACCAGAGAGATCTGCAGTCCAGTGTGAGGTTAGAGAGATTTTTAGTCTTGTGTGACACTAGACAGATTTGTAATGCAGTGTGACAAGAGAGAGGTTTGTAGTGCAGTGTGATAATAGTTAGATTTGTAGTCTTGTGTGACACTAGAAATTTCTAGTTTAGTGTGACATCAGAGAGATTTGTAGTCCGAGAGATTTGTGGTCCAGTGACACACCAGAGTGATTTGTAGTCCAGTGTGACACTAGAGAGATTTGTAGTCCAGTGTGACACCAGAGAGATTTGTAGTCTTGTGTGACACCAGAAAGATTTGTCGTCCAGTGTGATATCAGAGAGATTGTTATCTTGTGTGACACTAGAGAAAGTTCTAGTTCAGTGTGACATCACAGAAATTTGTAGTCCAATGTGATATAAGAGAAAGTTTTAGTGCAGTGTGACACCAGAGAGATTTGTGGTCCAGTGTGACACCAGAGAGATCTGTAGTCCAGTGTGACACAAGAGAGATTTATAGTCCATTGTGATACCAGAGAGATTTGTAGTCCATTGTGATATCAGAGAGATCTGTAGTTCAATGTGATATAAGAGAGTTTTATAGTGCAATGTGACATGAGAGAGAATTGTACTCCAGTGTGACATCAAAGAGATTTCTAGAGCAGTGCGACACCAAATAGATTTGTAGTCTTGTATGACACCAGAAAGATTTGTAGTGCAGTGTATCTCCAGAGAAACGTGTAGTCCAGTGTGACACTAGAGAGATTTGTAGTCCAGTGTGCTACCAGAGAAATATATAGTCCAGTGTGACACTACAAAGATTTCTAGTTCTGTGTGACACCAGAGAGATCTGTAGTCCGAGAATTGTGTGACACAAGAGAGATTTGCAGTCTTGTGTGACTCTAGGGAGATTTCTAGTTCAGTGTGGCATAAAAGAAATTTGTAGTCCAATGTGATATAAGAGAAATTTGTAGTCCAGCGTGACACCAGAGAGATCTGCAGTCCAGTGTGACGCTAGAGAGATTTTTAGTCTTGTGTGACACTAGACAGATTTGTAATGCAGTGTGACAAGAGAGAGGTTTGTAGTGCAGTGTGATAATAGTTAGATTCGTAGTCTTGTGTGACACTGGAGATTTCTAGTTTAGTGTGACATCAGAGAGATTTGTAGTCCAGTGTGACACTAGAGAGATTTGTAGTCCAGTGTGACACCAGAGAGATTTGTAGTCTTGTGTGACACCAGAAAGATTTGTCGTCCAGTGTGATATCAGAGAGATTGTTATTTTGTGTGACACTAGAGAAATTTCTAGTTCAGTGTGACATCACAGAAATTTGTAGTCCAATGTGATATAAGAGAAAGTTTTAGTGCAGTGTGACACCAGAGAGATTTGTGGTCCAGTGTGACACCAGAGAGATCTGTAGTCCAGTGTGACACAAGAGAGATTTATAGTCCATTGTGATACCAGAGAGATTTGTAGTCCATTGTGATATCAGAGAGGTCTGTAGTTCAATGTGATATAAGAGAGTTTTATAGTGCAATGTGACATCAGAGAGAATTGTACTCCATTGTGACATCAAAGAGATTTGCAGTGCAGTGCGACACCAAATAGATTTGTAGTCTTGTGTGACACCAGGAAGATCTGTAGTGCAGTGTATCTCCAGAGAAACTTGTAGTCCAGTGTGACACTAGAGAGATTTGTAGTACAGTGTGCTACCAGAGAAATATATAGTCCAGTGTGACACTACAAAGATTTCTAGTTCAGTGTGACACCAGAGAGATCTGTAGTCCGTGAATTGTGTGTCACAAGAGAGATTTGCAGTCTTGTGTGACACTAGAGAGATTTGTAATGCAGTGTGACACCAGAGAAATTTGTAGTCCTGTGTGACTCTAGGGAGATTTCTAGTTCAGTGTGGCATTAAAGAAATTTGTAGTCCAATGTGATATAAGAGAAATTTGTAGTCCAGCGTGACACCAGAGAGATCTGCAGTCCAGTGTGAGGTTAGAGAGATTTTTAGTCTTGTGTGACACTAGACAGATTTGTAATGCAGTGTGACAAGAGAGAGGTTTGTAGTGCAGTGTGATAATAGTTAGATTTGTAGTCTTGTGTGACACTAGAGATTTCTAGTTTAGTGTGACATCAGAGAGATTTGTAGTCCGAGAGATTTGTGGTCCAGTGACACACCAGAGTGATTTGTAGTCCAGTGTGACACTAGAGAGATTTGTAGTCCAGTGTGACACCAGAGAAATTTGTAGTCTTGTGTGACACCAGAAAGATTTGTCTCCAGTGTGATATCAGAGAGATTGTTATCTTGTGTGACACTAGAGACATTTCTAGTTCAGTGTGACATCACAGAAATTTGTAGTCCAATGTGATATAAGAGAAATTTTTAGTGCAGTGTGACACCAGAGAGATTTGTGGTCCAGTGTGACACCAGAGAGATCTGTAGTCCAGTGTGACACAAGAGAGATTTATAGTCCATTGTGATACCAGAGAGATTTGTAGTCCATTGTGATATCAGAGAGGTCTGTAGTTCAATGTGATATAAGAGAGTTTTATAGTGCAATGTGACATGAGAGAGAATTGTACTCCAGTGTGACATCAAAGAGATTTGTAGAGCAGTGCGACACCAAATAGATTTGTAGTCTTGTGTGACACCAGAAAGATTTGTAGTGCAGTGTATCTCCAGAGAAACTTGTAGTCCAGTGTGACACTAGAGAGATTTGTAGTCCAGCGTGACACCAGAGAGATCTGCAGTCCAGTGTGACGCTAGAGAGATTTTTAGTCTTGTGTGACACTAGACAGATTTGTAATGCAGTGTGACAAGAGAGAGGTTTGTAGTGCAGTGTGATAATAGTTAGATTTGTACTCTTGTGTGACACTAGAGATTTCTAGTTTAGTGTGACATCAGAGAGATTTGTAGTACGAGAGATTTGTGGTCCAGTGTGACACCAGAGTGATTTGTAGTCCAGTGTGACACTAGAGAGATTTGTAGTCCAGTGTGACACCAGAGAGATTTGTAGTCTTGTGTGACACCAGAAAGATTTGTCGTTCAGTGTGATATCAGAGAGATTGTTATCTTGTGTGACACTAGAGACATTTCTAGTTCAGTGTGACATCACAGAAATTTGTAGTCCAATGTGATATAAGAGAAATTTTTAGTGCAGTGTGACACCAGAGAGATTTGTGGTCCAGTGTGACACCAGAGAGATCTGTAGTCCAGTGTGACACAAGAGAGATTTATAGTCCATTGTGATACCAGAGAGATTTGTAGTCCATTGTGATATCAGAGAGATCTGTAGTTCAATGTGATATAAGAGAGTTTTATAGTGTAATGTGACATGAGAGAGAATTGTAGTCCAGTGTGACATCAGAGTGATTTGTAGTCCAGTGTGACGCTAGAGAGATTTGTAGTCCAGTGTGACGCTAGAGAGATTTGTAGTCCAGTGTGACACTAGAGTGATTTGTAGTCCAGTGTGACACTAGAGTGATTTGTAGTCCAGTGTGACACCAGAGTGATTTGTAGTCCAGTGTGACACCAGAGAGATCTGTAGTCCAGTGTGACACCAGAGTGATTTGTAGTCCAGTGTGACACCAGAGTGATTTGTAGTCCAGTGTGACACCAGAGTGATTTGTAGTCCAGTGTGACACTAGAGAGATTTGTAGTCCTGTGTGACACCAGAAAGATTTGTCGTCCAGTGTGATATCAGAGAGATTGTTATCTTGTGTGACACTAGAGAAATTTCTAATTCAGTGTGACATCACAGTAATTTGTAGTCCAATGTGATATAAGAGAAATTTTTAGTGCAGTGTGACATCAGAGAGATTTGTGGTCTAGTGTGACACCAGAGAGATCTGTAGTCCAGTGTGACACAAGAGAGATTTATAGTGCAATGTGACATCAGAGAGAATTGTAGTTCAGTGTGACATCTGAGAGATGTGTAGTTCAGTGTAACACTAGAGAGATTTGTAGTCCAGCATGACACCAGACAGATTTGCAGTCCAGTTTGACAGTCCAGTGTGACACCAGAGAGATTTGTATTCAAGTGTGACACCAGAGAGATCTAAAGAAAACTGATCATACTTTATGGTAAATGAAGATTCAAATTAAATATTTCAAATCTTATGCATGCTTTCAATAATTATATATATTATCGTAGAAAGAATGCAAAAGCGAAGAATTGTATTCAAAATTTCAAACTCGAAATTTGGCAGTAAAACACTATGGATCTAAAGGGACGAAATGCTGATGGCAGAAATGGGTGTCATGCATGGATGATAGAAAACACGAAATACTGTAGGGAAATAAAATTCATAATTATTGCTTTAAAATTATCAAAGCCATTGCAATTTATTCACATACACATGGTAGCCACTGTTTTATTCGCGTTGACCGCTCTACGGTTCAAACCGCAGGCCAAGATTCTGACCTTCAGTAAGGTACCCCATGATTTAAGGATGACGAAGCTTGAACTGATTTCATATCAATATCAGAGTATGCATAAATACCGATATATAACCAATGTGCATAAAATAGAAATTTAAATTGTGATCGTTTTTGATGGGAAGAAGAAGGGGGGAGGGGTGCCACAGATATTTACAAGAGTTTTGATTGGATATGCATTCGTTGGTTGTGATCAACAGGTACTCATTTATGGACTGTATCGGTACAGATCGTTACACTTCGTCACTTGCAGTTTTCTGTCCTTAGTTACCACAGCCAATGTCGTCTGCTTCGTATCTACCTGTACGCTCATGAATACATTGACCTCTGACCTTTGACGTATAACGGTACACAACACACCTGGTTAAACTGTCAAAGCTGCGGAAAACACTCATTTCAGTTACGGAAGGTATAAGAGGGGTGATGGTATGTGAACAGGATTTATAATAAATTTCGAAAAATGAGAAATTCTGAGGATATTCACAAACTGACAGATAACGTTTATAAGGTAAGTTGAACTGACTTGATGATGTATCTGATTCTCTATTTACGATGTGTCCACGCCTAGATAGAGATCCAAAATCGATTTATATAAGGATGTGCCGTATAGTATATTCTCGCTAGTACTCATGATATTGCTTCATTTGTAAGCCTTTCCGTCTAGTACACTTCATTACATAGCGATCGCGATTAAAAACCGATAGTCACTTGAAATTCATCGCAGTTGATTTTATTGTCTTCTTCGTTAACAAAATTCACATTAGGGATATTGAAATTCGCATAAAACTTCTCTTTGTATTGTGGAAAATGTAATTATCAGCACATAAGCTTTTATAACCATCTATAAGTTCCACCCGCCTTATTACTTGTCCTTTTGACTTGTCATTTCTTTTTAACAACACAGTTATGTATTCTGTGTATGTTTCTTTGGTATCAGCTATGTTTATAAACACGCAATATATATAAATATATCAGCACATCTCAAGTATGTATTTACCCTAATATTGTTTCTTAAAGGTTAAATCTGGAAAATACTTCTTGAAATAAGGCGGAGGATTTAGCACTGTCACCACCTATACCGGAAATTTTATGACATATTTGGCCAATTTTAACCATAAATATAGAGGATTTGGGGAAAAACTGTCAATTGCCGGTTGGGGTTTTAAACACCTCCGTTTAAAGTCTCCCTCTAAATTAACCTGATTGATAAACTTACTTAACACATAGCCATTCACAAGACAGGGGAGGTGCGTGAAAATGCGAAGTGAAATAGCGTACTATTCCCAAACATGTATCTGTAATTCCGTTTATTCTCTTACCGTCCATTTTATTATTTATTTTCAGTATAGACATGCACGTTCAGTAGTTTGTATGGAAGTGAAATCATTAGCCTTTTTACTTCAAATATTTCATACCACTCTAAACAGATTTTGTTTGGAATTGTTTTAATTTTTGCAGGGATTGTCCGAGAATTTTAACCCAGGTCTTCGGCATGTGCTACTTTGTGGGAAGGTGTACCATAAAGCTTTACAAGGTGAGTCTGAACAGGACTGCCATTTACAATGTTGACATGAATAATCCCCTGTCAACTGGGGTGATAAAATAGATATAAAGACAATATATTTGTCCACCTCAAATAAAGTCTGTATTCCGCGGGCCGTTTCGTCGAGGATGTTAAGAATAAATTTATTTATATGTGTGTCCCCTATACAAGTAATGAAATTCAAAGCGTTTGTAATATGGTTATTCTCATCTTATTGCTTATTGCGCGCAACAAACCTTGTTCTGTAATAGGCCAGGACCTATGTAAATTTCATTTGCACTTTCTGTTTTTAAAACTCAGTTTTTTAACAAATTGTTTGTGGTGCAGGCTTTGCGGGTTTGAGCCCATTTTTGGAGTATTTTAGAAATTGATGAAATGTACGAATTGTTGCGATATATCTCGGTTTCGTTTGTAATGGTTTTATTCCAAATTCAACAACATTTCATCAATATATTATGATAAAGAAACAGTCAGTTGCGACTGTTTTAAACATAAGCGAAAACCGTAGACTGAACCGGGCAGCGTCGCTAGGATTGCACATACTTGTAAACCCTTTAAGTCCTACAGAAAGCCCGGCAAATTTTATAAAATATAAATAATAATGCTGAAAGCAATGATGTTGTGCCATTCTCAACAAGATACCACTATCACTATCTACCTTACATAACATATGTGGACTTCGATCTACAGAATAGTACAACTTATTCAAACCATCACACATAGAATATGAATTTTCAATATCCAGTACATATTTATACAATGCATGGGAAATGAGTAATGGAGATGTGTCTGTGAGGTCTCAGAGTTACGAAGTACAGACACGTACGACTAGAAAAAAAATCGTGTAAGGCGATGGACTTAATAGAAGGTGTCTAATTTGGTCATAAACACACATGGTAAGTTACTATATAAGGGGAGGTAAACTCCTATAAACTCTGTGGTCAGTCCTCGCTTCTTCACTGCAGATGAGTTGACAAGACGACCTTTTCAAGATTGACATTGAAATTAGATTTCACTGGAAACAACCGTGGTATTTGACCCTAAGTTAACACGTGTTCAGACACTTTATCGAGGTACTACATTGTAATTTAGCGGCGTGTCGTAACTGGGAATGTCCACTGTAGACCTAACAAGACGGTCATTAGTAAAGCATACCTCAGTCTGTATGTTAATACCAGTCTGACAAGGCGTACGAAGGGAGGGGAATTAGTCAAGAATTCTCTGTATCGTGCACGATTGAGCATAACATCCTAGATCAGAATACCTTTAATTAATTCTACCTAAAGGCCACAGGTTCGAATCTAGCACTTGGAGGGACGTGGAAATCAGTCGTTCAGATACACACTTCAACACTGGCTTCGCATCCAGGTTTCTTTGAAACTTTATTCAACCAACTAGTAGTGGATACTTACGGAGGATCCATGTAGATATATATATATATATATATATATATATATATATATATATATATATATAATATATATATATATATATATATATATATGTGATGAACAAAACAGGCGTCGTCATGATGCAGCAGATGTATTGTTTAATATTGTATATAAGTATACGAAAAACTATTGTCATGACAGTACATTCTAGGGAAAAACTGGAGACTATATTAGTTTGAATCAAAAATCACATTCAGAAGAGTAATGTGCATGTACATTTTAGTTATTTAAAGTCATTAAGAAGAAAGGGTTTTTATGTACTGACTATATCTTATAAAGTGTATGAATAAGAATTTAGAGGGGAAAGACAAAACTTGAGTGTTTGAATTTTTATATGTTGTTTACCAGACACTTGTTCAACGGTTTTAAAGTAAATGATTTTTCGGTGAATGATGAAGGTAATGATATGTGAAACATTGATGGATAATCCTTTTCAATCACCATGCGGACAGATTGATCCCACTATCATCAAATCTTCAAACGGGCATAATGTGGTAATCAAAGTGCGAGGGATAGACAACACAGTGGTACAATAAAATACACCTAGCCATAACCCAGAGTTAATCACACCAATGTCAACAATCTTTGTTTATAACATTCATGGGAGTATGATATAGTTGTATGAATGTTTACAAAATAATTTCATATCAAATTGTAAACATATCTACATATAATAATGCATTATAACAAACCCTGATAAGTATATCATTTACTCCACAGGGCTAAATTCAGCGGCCAAAGCATACTCCGAAGCTTTACTTCGTGTTGGTTCCACGGCCAGATCCACCTGTAAAGGGGGAACCGAAGATATAGGTAAGTGACGAACCCTATCACGACCTTCTCTCTAACATTTTGTGTGTTTAAAAGTAACATTCTTGAATATGTTTGTTTAAAATATTTTTATTTATGTGAAGTCTTGAAGAATTATATACATTAGGAAGAAAGGGAAAATTTGTTGACATATATCGCACGAAAACTGTTCAAAATTGATGACTGGAGAAACTCCCTCTGCCCCCCCCCCCCCCTCATTTTTCCCTCCCTACTTTTTACGACTACACATCTAATTTGCAATCATGAATTATATATAAACTCATAATATTCTTCATGAGATTAAGGATTATCTCTCTGATTATCCGATTTCAACATATACCACTTGCAGTTTCAGAGGGAGTGGAAGAAACGCTCCCCTTTAACAGAGAGAGAGAGAGAGAGAGAGAGAGAGAGAGAGAGAGAGAGAGAGAGAGAGAGAAGTATGAATCCAATAAAACTGACTTTTGATAGACATCTCTGAGAACTGCAACCCCAACCCCTCCCCTTTCCTGACAGAAAAGCATATTTTGCAGATGTCTGTTTACATAATTCTATTTGTGAAAGAATTGAAACTGTTCAAATTTGATGATTGAAGACCCCTCTCTACATTTATGACTACACACCAATCTGCAGTTATAAAATTATTTATACATTCGTAGTTTTCTTCATGAGATTAAGAATGATTTGTTTTTCTCTTTTCAACATATGTTTATTTTGTGTGGCATTCTGACAAACTAATCATTCGTCGGTGTTGAATCGTGCTGTAACATTATTTCAGAATGTAGAAATATCCTTTATTGTGCGTAAATCTAATGGCATAGTTTGCGAGTCTGACCTATTGCTAATGGCATACTGGAGGTATGATAATTCACCGACCAACTTGACAATTATTACAACCCCTCTGGTTATCCATAAATCCCTTAAAACTCTGAAGAATGTAATGCATCCGCTAAAATTAGTGTATTGCTTCACATATAACATCAAATTATAAATTAAATGATATTTTCTTCGGTCAAAAGCAGCGGGAAGATGTTCTAGCACTATATCTGCTGAGGGTCGGTGGGAAGATGTTCTAGCACTGTATCTGCTGGGCGTCGGTGGGAAGATGTTCTAGAACTATGTCTGCTGAGGGTCGGTGGGTCGGTGAGAAGATGTTCTAGCACTATATCTGCTGGGGGTCGGTGGGTCTAGCACTATATCTGCTGGGGGTCGGTGGGAAGATGTTCTAGCACTATGTCTGCTGAGGGTCGGTGGGAAGATGTTCTAGCACTGTATCTGCTGGGTGTCGGTGGGAAGATGTTCTAGAACTATGTCTGCTGAGGGTCGGTGGGTCGGTGAGAAGATGTTCTAGCACTATATCTGCTGGGGGTCGGTGGGTCTAGCACTATGTCTGCTAAGGGCCGGTGAGAAGATGTTCTAGCACTATATCTGCTGAGGGTCGGTGAGAAGATGTTCTAGCACTATGTCTGCTGGGGGTCGGTGGGTCTAGCACTATATCTTCTGGGGGTTGGTGGGAAGATGTTCTAGCACTATGTCTGCTGAGGGTCGGTGGGAAGATATTCTAGCACTATATCTGCTGAGGGTCGGTGAGAAGATGTTCTAGCACTATCTCTGCTGGGGGTCGGTGGGAAGATGTTCTAGCACTATATCTGCTGAGGGTCGGTGGGAAGATGTTCTAGCACTATATCTGCTGAGGGTCGGTGAGAAGATGTTGTAGCACTATATCTGCTGAGGGTCGATGGGAAGATGTTCTAGCACTGTATCTGCTGGGCGTCGGTGGGAAGATGTTCTAGAACTATGTCTGCTGAGGGTCGGTGGGTCGGTGAGAAGATGTTCTAGCACTATATCTGCTGGGGGTCGGTGGGTCTAGCACTATATCTGCTGGGGGTCGGTGGGAAGATGTTCTAGCACTATGTCTGCTGAGGGTCGGTGGGAAGATGTTCTAGCACTGTATCTGCTGGGCGTCGGTGGGAAGATGTTCTAGAACTATGTCTGCTGAGGGTCGGTGGGTCGGTGAGAAGATGTTCTAGCACTATATCTGCTGGGGGGTCGGTGGGTCTAGCACTATGTCTGCTAAGGGCCGGTGAGAAGATGTTCTAGCACTATATCTGCTGAAGGTCGGTGAGAAGATGTTCTAGCACTATGTCTGCTGGGGGTCGGTGGGTCTAGCACTATATCTGCTGGGGGTTGGTGGGAAGATGTTCTAGCACTATGTCTGCTGAGGGTCGGTGGGAAGATATTCTAGCACTATATCTGCTGAGGGTCGGTGAGAAGATGTTCTAGCACTATGTCTGCTGGGGGTCGGTGGGAAGATGTTCTAGCACTATATCTGCTGAGGGTCGGTGAGAAGATGTTCTAGCACTATATCTGCTGGGGGTCGGTGAGAAGATGTTCTAGCACTATATCTGCTGAGGGTCGGTGGGAAGATGTTCTAGCACTATATCTGCTGAGGGTCGACGAGAAGATGTTCTAGCACTATATCTGCTGAGGGTCGATGAGAAGATGTTCTAGCACTATATCTGCTGAGGGTCGGTGAGAAGATGTTCTAGCACTATATCTGCTGGGGGTCGGTGAGAAGATGTTCTAGCACTATATCTGCTGAGGGTCGGTGGGAAGATGTTCTAGCACTATATCTGCTGAGGGTCGACGAGAAGATGTTCTAGCACTATATCTGCTGAGGGTCGATGAGAAGATGTTCTAGCACTATATCTGCTGGGGGTCGGTGAGAAGATGTTCTAGCACTATGTCTGCTGGGGGTCGGTGGGTCTAGCACCATATCTGCTGGGGTTGGTGGGAAGATGTTCTAGCACTATATCTGCCTAGGGTCGGTGAGAAAATGTTCTAGCACTATATCTGTTGGGGATCGGTGAGAAGATGTTCTAGCACTATATCTGCTGAGGGTCGGTGAAAAGATGTTCTAGCACTATATCTGCTGGGTGTCGATGAGAAGATGCTCTAGCACTATATCTACTGAGGGTCGGTGAGAAGATGTTCTAGCACTAAATCTGCCAAGGGTCGGTGAGAAGATGTTCTAGCACTATATCTGTTGGGGGTCGGTGAGAAGATGTTCTAGCACTATATCTGCTGGGGGTCGGTGAGAAGATGTTCTAGCACTATATCTGTTGGGGATCGGTGGGAAGATGTTCTAGCACTATATCTGCAGAGGGTCGGTGAAAAGATGTTCTAGCACTATATCTGCTGGGGGTCGGTGAGAAGATGTTCTAGCACTATATCTGCTGAGGGTCGGTGAGAAGATGTTCTAGCACTAAATCTGCCAAGGGTCGGTGAGAAGATGTTCTAGCACTATATCTGTTGGGGGTCGGTGAGAAGATGTTCTAGCACTATATCTGCTGAGGGTCGGTGAGAAGATGTTCTAGCACTATGTCTGCTGGGGGTCGGTGGGAAGATGTTCTAGCACTATATCTGCTGGGGGTCGGTGAGAAGATGTTCTAGCACTATATCTGCTGGGGGTCGGTGGGAAGATGTTCTAGCACTATATCTGCTGAGGGTCGACGAGAAGATGTTCTAGCACTATATCTGCTGAGGGTCGGCGAGAAGATGTTCTAGCACTATATCTGCTGGGGATCGGTGAGAAGATGTTCTAGCACTATGTCTGCTGGGGGTCGGTGGGTCTAGCACCATATCTGCTGGGGGTTGGTGGGAAGATGTTCTAGCACTATATCTGCCTAGGGTCGGTGAGAAGATGTTCTAGCACTATATCTGTTGGGGATCAGTGAGAAGATGTTCTAGCACTATATCTGCTGGGGGTCGGTGAGAAGATGTTCTAGCACTATATCTGCTGGGGGTCGGTGAGAAGATGTTCTAGCACTATATCTGCTGAGGGTCAGTGGGAAGATGTTCTAGCAATAGGTTTGCTGGGGGTCGGTGGGTCTAGCACTATATTTGCTGAGGGTGGGTGAGAAGATGTTCTAGCACTATATCTGCCTAGGGTCGGTTAGAAGATGTTCTAGCACTATATCTGCTGAGGGTCGGTGAGAAGATGTTCTAGCACTATATCTGCTGAGGGTCGGTGGGAAGATGTTCTAGCACTATGTCTGCTAAGGGTGGGTGGGAAGATGTTCTAGCACTATGTCTGGTGGGGGTCGGTGGGAAGATGTTCTAGCACTATGTCTGCTAAGGGTCGGTGGGAAGATGTTCTAGCACTATATCTGCTGAGGGTTGGTGGGAAGATGTTCTAGCACAAACGTCTGCTGAGGGTCGGTGGGAAGATGTTCTAGCACAATATATGTTTAGGGCCAATGGAAAGATGTTCTAGCACTGTATCTGCTGAGGGCCAATGGAAAGATGTTCTAGCACTATATCTGCATGCTGAGGACCAATGGCAAGATGTTCTAGCACTCTATCTGCTGAGGACCAATGGGAAGATGTTCTAGTACTGAGCTGAGGGCCGATGGGACGAAGTACTATCTACATTTGCTGATAGTCGTTCGGGAGGTGATCTTGTACTACATTTGCTGAGCGTCGGTGGGAAGGTGTTTTTGCACTATGTCTGCTGAAGGTCGATGGTTTCTCCAGGACCTCCACGACTGAACACTGGTAAAATATTTTCTGTGGGGCGTTTAAAATAAAAAGCGTAATACTGTATATGTACTTGGTTATTCCCAACTCCTTTCCGCTTTAAGGCAGATGTGAAGACCTTCTCGGTCGATTTCCATGTTGGAACAGACGGAAAACGGAGTACTGTTTTGCAGTTCATTACTATACAATATATTAGAAGCAATACGAAAGGGAATAAGATAGAAAGGAGGAAATGTAACGAATATAATGGAAACATCACAAGTCGGTTACTGCAGCATTTTGTAAAGATCAATCACAAAATGTTGTTCATTGTTTACATCGCGACCTGTGCATTAAGTACGTGTCAAGGTACAACATGCCACGTCATATATATATCAAGCTTCATTATTCTCTCAAAACCTACGTCAGGTCTCTGTATTTTCTCACATCTTATGTCAAACTCAGCATATTATCGCTTCCTATGTCAATTTTCAACATCCGCTCACATTCTATACCAAACCTCAGCATTCCCTCATATCCTATGTTAGTCTTCAACATCCTCCCACATTCTATGTCATCCTCAGTCTTCCCTCTTATCCTTTGTCAGTCTCTAACATCCTCCTACGTCCTATACCAAATCTCGGCTTTCTCTAAGATCTTATGTCTATCCTCAGCATTTTCAGTAACCAAGGGCGGATCCATCAATTTTCGAACAACCTGATTAAAACTAATCTGTATTCCGCTTATCTATTTGTCACACTGCGGATAAAGGATGGGATAAATGTAGAAGTGGAATAAAGATTTGGTTTTGATCAGATTGAGAGAAGTGCTCTCACATCATTGGTCAAAGTTATCAATTGTAACCTTCTGTCTCACAGCTTTTGCTAAGCCTCCGCATCTTTACACAGCCTACGCTAAATATCAACTTTCTTTTGTACCTTATGCCAAATATCAGTATCGTTTCGTATTGTATTTCAGACTAATGCGAATTTTTCTTTTCTTAAGCTACAGTATGCGTCACCCAACAGTATTATTGCCGTTGCCTTTGTATATGTGTAACGTCTCTTTACGACAGATCGTCTGCGTAATGAATGTTAGGCGTCAGTATCTATTGTGTATTATCATGATGTAAGAAAGCATTGACGTGATGAAAAGTATAACAATACGGTGATTAAACTATAGTTTTGCCATTTTACGATATGCTGTTTGGAGATCAAATTCAACAATCCTGAGATTGAAACGTTGATAAGCCATTAATTCATTTTTATCTTTCTATTGTCATATTTTTCAGTGATGTTTTTCATGTGATAACTAATTGAATGTCCATGACAAGTTGTTGTCTATGGTAGTTTGTTGTCCATGATACGTTGTTGTCTATGGTAATTTGTTGTGTATGGTACCTTTGTTGTCTATGGTACGTTTGTTGTCCGTATTATAATAATGTAGTAAGTTGTTCTCAGTGTCACAGGGACATTTTGTCACTCATCTTCGTTATTTCACGATGTATTGTGTATTGATTCCATTGTTCTTGCTTTTCTGAGAAATGTTTATGTATATCGCGATGTCATTACCTATGCACGACTCAGAATCTATGTTTGAAGCCCCAGATATAGACAACTATGAACATACATAATTTTTCACACAGGCTTCGTTTGTGCGGTCCTGCTATTTGAGCATAATTCCAGCAAGACCATGGGGTTTATCTCCCCTTCAAACCGAGAAATTTTAT
This sequence comes from Pteria penguin, assembly GCA_035048485.1. Classification (NCBI taxonomy): domain Eukaryota; kingdom Metazoa; phylum Mollusca; class Bivalvia; order Pterioida; family Pteriidae; genus Pteria; species Pteria penguin. Next base: position 19,610,932 of record CM068580.1, on the reverse strand, counting down.
TTTAAATAAACATATAGTGTTATTACTCGTTACCTATTTTGATTGGTCAGGTAAATGATGAAACAGAAAATTTGTAGCAGATTTAAGACTGACCGTTACATGGAAAATATTTTGACAAACGAGGAAACGTATGCACATCATTGTGTGTTATGCTTTTTTGGTATGGTAGAGAATCAAACCAGTTTGACTGATGATCACTCATGGCCATTGGAGGTATGTGACTTGACCGGTCATCTTGTATCGTTACGCCCTGCCAGCTCGAGGCAAGACGAGATATCTCTTGATGTCATAAGGTGATAACGATAATTAATTCATATATTATATCGTTATCATCAATAGCTATACACTATATAGCTATAGAAGTGTAACAAAAAACTAGTAAAGCGGATTGATTTTTATAGAAAACATATATATTTTCGAACCATGTAACAGATGGAAATACGCCTACTGCCATATTGAGCTTTGGCCTTCATTTACATGAAATCGTTCTGCCTGAGGAAGCTAAGATCTGCTTCTTACAACACTATTTCCTTTATTTTCTTTGCTTGACATTTCGCTTACAGTTATATTAAGTTGCCAGTACCTCTGATAATGATCATAAGGAAGCTTCTCCTGTCCTCCGTATCTTATTCTCAGATTGTGAGCGATATCAATATTGTCATATACGCATTGTGATAAGGAACGTTCTCTTGTACTCCATATCTTATTCTCAGTTTGTGAGCGATATCAATATATTTCAATTACGTAAATGCATACATGCTTGGGATTACACTCGCTTCAGCATACTTAATAAATTTTCATTTCTTTTGAACTTCTTTAGAATCTTGTAATGAAAGGTTGTGCTATATTTATCCATTGTATGCTGCATTTTATAGAATGCGATTATGTACACCTTTCTGTTGACGCTGTGATTAAAATACAACACTAGTTCGCTTACTGCGACGAAACGAAATTGGAAATGTGCTCTGTACAAACATTGCGCTGATTTGCCATGCTTTGCCCGGTGATGTAAGTATGGGATCTAAGTGGATTGCCTTGAATGTACTTATCGTATTATGAATACAAAACCAGTGTTCGTGGTACAGTAAAGTACAGGCGGGTCCAAATATTGACAATTCATCATCCAGTTTTAATACTTATCCCACCCATTTGTGTATCCATCTCTACGCATTTGTTTCTTTGTCGTTTGTCAACTTTGAGACAGTAAATTCCATTCGGGATTGCAGAATTGATGTTTAACTATAGATTATGATACTTAATTAGAACTTTACTTTTCAATGCCTTTAAGGCCCCCTCACATATAGGTGAATCAATATAAACGAAGACTTGCGAATTTGGTAAATTTGTCAAAAACTGGCGATGTTTGACCGAAAACAATATTATGTAGTTTTACGTATAGTTTTTGGTCAAACTTTGACAAGTTTCACAAATTTATCAAAATCGCAAGTTTTCGTTTAAATAGATTGGCTTATATGTACATGCATAACTTAATATTATTTGACTTTATTGCGTCGCCTGCGAAGCATAGCGAAACTTTGGAGTGTAGACTGGTGAAAATGTAAGTCTTTATTCTTTGTTTTTTAAGATAAGATACTTTTCATATGTTAATTTAAAACTTCTCTATTTGTAGAGTGCTTATATTTTTAAAATATGAATCATTTGAGGTAATACATGTACATACATGAAAAATACATGGTAATAAATATCTGTTGAGTTTTGCTATATTTAACAGAGGTTTTCTTGAGTTTAAGGATATATTCTTATTTAGAAAAGCTCAGTCATGTTGTGCAAGATAGAAATGGTGAAATATATTTTTGACACACGATTTACCAAGAAATATGCCAACAGATTATTGTTTGCTATAGGTATCATATGACCTTGATCTGTGATTTCAAGGTCATATAATTCCGCGCGTGTTCTTCATATCTTTGAAATAATATTGCCCATTTAATGCAATATCCACGTTCGGTCTCTATTAAATTAAGTTTTATGATACTTCATACATGTAACCTTCACCCCTCACCATTTTACGTTAGAGTTTAACTCACTGATATTTAGGCGATCTTGAAAAGCGATGTCAAGACCAGTAGGCAAAACTTTCATTGACATCCAATAATCATGGTAGTAACAATTGTATGTACCAAAGATTAACCCTATGCAACTTTCCTACAAACTATCAAACACTGAAGTTCTATTATACATATTCTGTTCTGAATCGTTATAATTTTGAAAATCGTTTGACGAATTTTGTCCAAAATCGGCATATTCGTTAATTTTTACCAAATATTTGACAGACATTTGCATTTATGCATTTATACATTTATGCATTTATGTTATGAATACATTTTCATTAAAATTGAATGTTTTTGTGATAGAGTTAGGGGCCAACAGTTATAAATAGTTATAAATAGACACTACATCCAGTGGTGATATTCAAAATGCTCACCTGTCTACACCCTTAAGCAACAGTTATTCTGTATATTCTGCCTGTCCGTCTATTGTACCTCTGTTCGACTTATTTTCTGCTTTCTTTTATAGTGAATTAAGAGTCTTTTGTATTTGTCTTCTCTTGTCTATACTTTTCATATTGTTGTATATTAATTGTCTGTAAAGTTATTTTCTCGTTTGCCTTTTTTGGGATATGCGTTTCATTAGCTTTGATAATGCTCCCAACTTTGTCATGATATACTTGCATCTTTGTGGGATGTGTCCCAGGGATTCGCAAGAAAATATCAACTAAATTAACTAAATTGATTCTTTTTATCATATAACAGATAATATTTTGGGACATGTCCCTCCGTTTCTGAAGTTGCAGGAAATGTCTAATAACAGTTCTTTTATTCTCTTTCAGTTATTGCACCGCCCAATTGTCTTAAGTTTGTAGTTTTTCCTCGCTCCTTCCAGTTTCATTTCACATAGTCATTGTCCCCGATTTCTATTTATGAGCAATCGTGTCATAACGACCACCTGTATAAAGCGGTCATCTATCATCTACAGACACCTTACACTGTTTCCTACTGGTCACCTTATATAAGGGACAAAACCCGTGAGTTGCATATACATCTGCATATACAATGTAAGCTGTCCGTGTTTATGAGAAGAGATAAGACAGAGTTTACAAATACAATTCAACAGACCTATACTATTTCAAGTTCACTAAAATGATTTATTGGTCAATAAATGTCATTATTTTGTGACCTCCATGTTTCATTTGAATCATAAACTTCTTTTCTTAGTATGTATCTATGTATTATTTTGAAATGATCGACTTCGTCGGTGGCAGCTGATATTAATCGCATACTCATAAAACGAGGAAGTAACTGTATGATACCGATTTAAATGTACAAAGACTAGAAAGTGAGATTTATCCCACAATCGGATTAATTCGTCGGCATTATTGACATTTATTTTCCATGTCGTATATAAGTATAAATGAATAAATCGATGAAATATGCATTTGTAGATGCCTGTTGTTTAGAGGCATGTTCAGTAATTCATTCAATACTGTAGCAGCATAGGTCATGCTGACTTCATGCTATAGGTAGCTATGGAGTTTTTATGCTCCCGGATCGATAGATCGGGACATATCATTTTTGTCCTGTCTGTCTCTTTGTTTGTCTGTTTGTTATCAACTTTAACCTTTGCCATAACATTTGAACCATGAGAGATAGAGACTTCATATTTGACTTGCATACTTCACTAATAAAGCCCTTTCAAATTACACCAAGATAATTGACCTCGTGACCTTGACCGTGACTTTTGACCTACATTTCAAAATTTACCTTATTTGGACTGTGTTGCTGCCGGGGTTATTCGTGTTTCACAAACACATTGCGTTCTTTTTTGGTCATTCCGTTACTTGGACGCTTCTGTATCAGTCGTTTAAATAGCCATTTCTAGTAGCCGCTCCTATTGTCATGACTGTACGCACAACATAGGATCTGTTATTTTTGTTATTATAATATTGCATGTTTTACTTGATTATAGTATTGTCATTGATTGAATGTATCCTCTATTGTTGCTGACAACGCGAGCGAATAATAACATTATTTACTGGATAGTCGTGGTAACGACGGGTTTTTAATTTTCCTGATGAGTGGTTTGGGAATATTTTATATAAATGATTGTTATACTTCATGAATTTTAATTCAATTTGCTGAAAGATATTGGATAGAATATTCAAAATACATTTACTTAGCCTAGAAGCTAATCGTACCAATTTGCATGTATGTACTAGTTAATTGTCATAGAGCAAGAGTTATCCTTCTTTGTGATATTGACCGTTTATTTGGAGAGAAACATCTGATTCTAAAAGTGGGAGACTGATGGTGTTTGGAAGTAAATATTTTGATCTCCCCAAAAATGAAAGTAGATAATCTGTCTTCGATTAAACTTTGAGAAAATATTCTGACTTTCAGAAGTGTCACATTATTCTTATATAACCGATACTGTTATCGGTTCGTTAGCCAAATGCATATTAGATCAGAAAGACATGAAATCGACGAACCTCTGGGCGGACTCGAACTCTCGGCCTTTTTGTCACGAGCAAAGCACCAAACCGATTGAGATACACAGGCTGTATGTTGATGAACTACCATTATGTGATCTTGCTTCACATTTACTGTGTAAAATGGCTACTGATATGGGCAAAATACTTCTCAAAATTAGTTCTTATTCATTTCTAAAACGGTTGAGAATTTGAAACTGTTAAATGGAAACTTTGGTACAAGGCTTTTCTTAAAATCAATCACAAAACAGAATAATGGCTGCCTTTTATCACATCGGCAAGAATGTCTGGAGAGTTAGCATTGATTGTCATCCATGAACAGCTAGTTGTAATGAAAATCAATTATATATTATGGGTAGTTCTAATAATCTAATGAAAGTAAAATTAAAGAAAAGAATCTAGCCTCGAGCATCAGGAAAATAATTTTTTCTTCCAAGTTTTGTTTGTAAAAAAAGGTAATAAGATTTTCTCACTCCTCCCCTCAATCAAATGTTATTCTCTTTGTAAATTGATGCAATTTTAAAACAGAAATAGGCTCCACAAAACAATCATTTATTCCTAATATAATAAATAAGTCACTTCAAATACTAAAATGTATTTAAAATGAATATAGAATACACACAACTACGATTCACAATCGTGTTACTAAAGATCATGTGACAAAGCGTAGATATTTGGCGACACATCAAACTTAGATGTTTGCAGAAATGATATGTTCTGCTTAAACTGTAATCATATTTGATATATTGCTTTCGCAAACATTACATTTATTTTAGAGTATCCATGGAAATATCTCTGTTTAAGAGTCTTTTAGTAAAACGGGCAATAGAGAGCCACTTACGACCAGGTACCCGAGAGGAGTAAGAGTCTCCGGATTAGATAGCTACATCCGCCATGTATGCAACATGTTCAACAATAGTCCAACATTACATACATGAAATGTGGACTTAGTTGAATTCTTTTATTGCCATGAGAGATATGGCGTTCGTAGAATTCATGAGCTACATTTCAATTTAATAGTACTGGCTCCATTTGCATCTGAATGAGAATGAATTATCTTTTGAGAAATTACAGTAGTAGTTAGGTTGATTGCGTTAAGTGGTCGTTTTATAGAGAAAAGTATTGGTAGAGTGTGATTGAACAACCATGATGTTGAAAATTGAGAAAATGAACAACCATTTTAGATAAATTCGAGAAAAAAATCCCACATTCTCTATGTGTTTCTTATCTCGTTACAATGAAGATTTGAATCCCGTCTAATACCTTGTTGATTGAATTCATTTGTAGATTGTAATAGCACTAAAAGTACAGGGCGTGCTAACGTAAATATGAGATTTCATCACATTATGTGTGTTATGTTTGTATAGTATCATTGTTACTTTCCGGCTGAGAGACCTGATTTCGTTGTACTATGACTATAAACATTTTCCATGATCAGTGTAATAAACATCAAGGTGTAGCATAAATGAGTATGTACCTTTTCTATTTTACATAATTTGATGTCTTCATGAAACAGCAAATCGTGTCCTTTTCAGAAACCCTGATTACTGATTTGGCAATCGGAATACCGTTCCGCAATTCTCAATGATGATACATTTTGAAATATACCATTATATCAAATGCACGTGTTGTAAAGAGATTAAAATGGATTTGTTAGTAAATCAAAATACAAATGGAATTAATACACATCTTTCTTTGGAAGAACATTGCACGAATCGAATAATTATCCGATTGTTAAAATTTCAGAAATAACCCCCCCCCTTCCTGATTTATACTACATGTATATAGAATGATGACTTTTTTCTGTTGCAAGAGATACTACCAAAGAAGTGAGTGTTTTGAGATTTTGTCGTGTGTGAAGTATGCTGGAAAATCACATGCACTGTATATATGCGTTGATAAGATCTGTATCAGGTATAATACTCTAGCCATTATCTACACCGTATGTTTTGTGATTTTAATAATATGTATATACCTATCATTACTTATCTGAATTGTTGATATTTATCATACAATTTGATTAAGTAATATAAACTGTTTCGATGGATGATATCATTTATTCAGTTTGAAAAAGATATTTTGGATTTATATATCATCTTTTTTATATTATTATTTATTCAAATTGCATAGGTGATATCACCAATTTAAATAGGTAATCACACATGTAGGTATATATGAACTTTATGAGTACAATCGTGGTGTTAAGCAGCATGGTATATGGGTTAAATTTCAGTTGAGAGTTGACTTGGTACGTTTAAGAGTCGAAATAAATAGTGTGTTTTAATTACTGAAATATGCGTTAAACCCAATTCGCCAACCAACAATTCTTTTTATTGTGTTGTATGGCATACCTTGATTTATCTTTAAAAAGCAAAAAGAATATATACACGAAGAGTGCGTTTTTCATTTGTTCAAATCTATCGACAATTAAAATCCCCATATTAAGAACGACAATGTAAGGCTGTTTTGTGATGTAATGCTGTATCACTAAGGTAATATTTACAATAGCGATAGGTGTGGTGCCGATTCGGGAGTGCTTCTTCGGATACACATCTACTTATCTCCTAAAGGTGATTTGGTTACACCCTTATAAGTAGACATGGATTTTTTTTTCTTTTCTTGATGTATGATATTCACATTTTCATATTTGATAAATTTGAAAGTACCGTAGAAGATAGGGAATGTTCGAAAAATTCTGTAATCTATAAATTTCCTTTTGGAATATAGGTCAATGTGTCATCGTCATGCTTTTCTTGAGACTTTATCTGTATGTCACTAGTATTATTCATTTGTTTTACGCTCGCAGCAGCGTTGAAGGGGGATATAGTAACGGTACCGTTCGTGTTTGGTGCTTGCTTGCATGTATCTGTAGCAAAACCTTGTAGAAACTCTAAAAGTCACAGTTTTGCCCTGTTGGGTTCATTCTTCACATATAGCTTAAGTTTAATGAAAGAAAGATCCCTATCGATTTTGGGATTAAAGGATCAAAGGTTAAGGTAACTAGAGGTCGCCATAGAAAATATTGTAGATACTGTAGAAGTCACAGTTTTGGCTCTGTTGGATTCATTCTTCACATATAACTTAAGTGTAATGAAAGAAAGATTCCTATTGATTTTTGGTTGAAAGGTCAACGGTTAAACTTACTGGAGGTAATCAATGAAAAACCTTATTAACACTCTAGAAGTCACAGTTTTCGCCCTATTGGATTCATACTTCACATATAGCTTAAGTATAATGAGAGGAGGATCCATGCTGATTTTTGGGTCAAACGGTAAGAGTCAAGGTCAGTTTAGTACCATGGATTTTGCAGTCGTGTGAGTGATGCCACGCTTGGCGTTGCTCTTGTTTGTTTTGTTTTTATTATATACATTAAATACACTCACCACGTTTATCAATGTCTTGTATGTGATACTTGTTGTTCAAGCATGTCATCTAACTACGAGTTGTTCTGGTCTCTGTCGTTTACCTCAGTAGATATAACACCCATGGTATTTCAGACCGGAATGTCTAAATCATATACATAAAACTCCCACAACAATGCAAAGAAGTGTTGCTCATAAAGATATACATGTACCACGGTACGTATGGAGGTATGCGAGCAGTTTTTTGTTTGTTTTTTGGGGGGTTTTTTTGTTTTGTTTTTAGTGAATAAGTTTTTGTTAGCCAGACAGGAGACGCGTATTCCACTCTCTCTCTCTCTCTTCCTAGCTACTTCTGCGATTTAAATGAAACGGATTTTTTCGAAGTGACATGATTGGTTGACTCTATGTTTACCGGTTCACTTCGATTGTCACTGGACTATTTGTATAAATTGGTGAATGTATACCGTTGTACTTTTTGTGTCCTAGTACCACTTGTTTTGATACACGAGCAAACTAGATTCAATTCCCAATTCCGTCAACTTACTAATAAAGCTTTTAATGTGATGTTTCCATGTTGCGTTATAAATGAAAATGGTTAAAGGCGACATTGCAAAACAATATAATACTGATGATAACCCATACATACCATGTATGAGGGTTTAAAGAACACCATCAATCTTGTTGGTATGTTAAGTCAAGGACTTACATTGTTTATAAGTTTTTCCCTATCTACTTAAAAAAAGTTTCTTATGACATTGTACATACCGTCACTTTAAAGTTATCAACCGCCTGATAATAAGATATACATCAAAGTTAATTAAAAGTATAGTATAGTCGTTCGTTCTATCTAATCTTTAAGACAGTGATACAGCTTGTGTTCCTTATGGGAAGACTTCCTTGTAGGTATATCGTATGATGGCCTTGATCTGCTTTCTGGACAGTTATATGCTGCTGTTGTTAACGCCAATACTTGCCATAGTTTGTCAAAGTACCAATAACACCGAATCTTCAAACATTCAGCAGTTTTAATCCCCCGAGACTCTCCACTGCACCATCTAGTGTTATCTATATTGAAGTTTTAAAACTACATCGATTCACGTTTTTAACGTTGCGTTGAGGAGATGTATCGCTTTTTTATCGTTAGTTAACATTTTATAATTTCAATATATTAGAAATATATTGTGAAGATGGTTTCTTGATATATTTTTCTTCGTTTCTTTTTTCAGGGGAAGCGATATATCAAATTGCAGAAGCCCACAAAGAAATTCAATCCAGAATCGAAGAGAATGTACGTTAGATTAAATCTTACTCTTCGCCAGATGAATATGAATAGAATACATATAAATAGATGATTTAGAATTTATCCATCTCCTGTTCGTCCATACAACTGATTACCGTTATGATCGTGGGTCATTTATTCACGGAATAATATTGGAGAAGATATATTGCAAGGGTTTCTTGGTTGAGTGCGAGTCTCTTGAACTTGATGACCCGTCGGAGGTAGTTCGTCATGTATTTCGTCATGTTGTGATAATCAACAGTTTTTCTTGTGTTGTGGGAAAGTCTCCTTGATATAACACATTATGCATGGTTTGCTTTTGGCGTCCATACATCATACATACGAGTAACGTGTAAATCCAGTTATTGATATTCCTAAGTATGGATGGATACGAATCTATTACCCACGACTTTGCATATTATACAAGGAAACTGTAAAGAATAAAAAGTCAAAACGTGCAATGTATAAGCCTGAATAATGAGTGTCAGTGAATGTTAATGATATGTGCACACTAGGGAAAATATCGATGAAGGGTAGATAGGTAATTTACTTCCGTAAATGAGGACAGGGTTATCCCATGTTCAGTTTCATATTTTGGGGGAAGTGATGGGAATGTTCTTGCCACATTAGAACGTGAAGTGACAATTAAAAATAGCAAGGATTCAAAGGACATTTTAGATAGCTACTTAGCTACTTTGAAATTGGAAGTGGGGCGATCGCTTCTTCAATTAATCTATAATCGTCACTGACAAATAATAACGAATTTAAAACAAAACCATGTGCATTGCATCTTCATAAATAATGATAGGCAGGTTTCTTAAATATTCTTGAAATATAAACATTGTCTGCGTTTAGTTAGGTGAGGATAAGACAGGAAGAAGGTTTATTGTTTGTTCATTGACCTTTTAAGGTCTTTTCATAGATGATATGAATGGTTTATACCAGCTGTTTATAAGTCTATCATGGTATAGTAGATATTTATGTATATTTTATATTTCTATACACATATATATGAATTCTGCATTGTTTAGTGATATATTTCTATTTATAGACCAAAGCATTATTCACAGAACTTGTGCTGCCGTTAGAACAAAAATTAGAAAATGAATTCAAAAGGATCACAGTAAGTGAATTCATAGGAAAATTTCATACAAAAAAATCAAGATCCTGAAATGTTGTCTTTGTAATACATTCTTTGCTACACATGAATTTTTGATTCTTGAAGACTAATCAACCTCTTCTGATTGCATTGACCTTCAGTATCATTGATAATGATGTCTTGGTGTTATCAACTGAAATCCCTCATTTATTTCATAGAAATAATACTTCTTCTTGTTTCAGTCTCAGCATAAAAAATATACACATGGCCACAAAGTTGTATGGTCTCCATATGCCAAAGCTTGTGATACCCTGAAGAGGTTCCGAAAGAAAAGCAAAAACAAGATGACATATGATGACCAAAAAGAAGCACAGGTATGCAAGAAAAAAATTAGGTCTAGAACATACTGTCTTTCTGCTTTCATGTATTTAAAATTCAGAGTTTTTTTTGTTTTATTTTGTGTAAGTCTTTGGTAGAATTCAGTTCAAACCAAAATAAAATCTACTCGAATTGGCAATGAAAAGTTGAAGTATGACACAATGTATTTTGTATGTAGGAAATTCATAATGGGTTTGAAAAAAGAAAGACAACTCTTGTTATTATCCTTCAAGAAGGACAACTATTAACAGAAGAATTTTCAGTGAATGATATAACTAGTATTTTGACATTATTTGCTTTTTTACTTTCAGTACATAAAGACATTAGATAGATGTCAGAATAAACTGGATGAATACAGAATTAATGGGTTGAAGTTGGTGAGTACTAAAGAAACATTTGAATGATTTAATCTGTTTTTTTTTCTAGACTAGTAGTTTTGAAAAAATTCTAAATACACACTATGTACTACATATCTAATATAGAATATTTTTTAAAGAATAATCTTATATAAATGTAGTTTAATTATGTCACATATTTCAAAACAGAGATGGACAAATAAATGTGCATGAATTTATATATTTATATTCAATACTTGTTCATTATTTCTATATTTTAGGCTTTAATTGAAGAAAGGAAGTGCCATTGTTTCCTTCTAGATCGTTTAAACTCCATGGTCAGTCTCTATGCCAATCATCATAAACAGGTCAGTTGTACAGAGTAACTCACCTTCCTTATAGTAAATCTAATTATAATGTTCCAAACTCTTGGAAACATGCCAATAATAAACATGATGTATGAAAAACTATTCAAAACTAAATTAAATTTTGATGAAAAAGACTCTGGAAATTCATTCCATTTTTCTAAATTTACCATCAGGCTGCAGATACATTTTTATCAGGAATGCCCCAATGGAAACAGTTAGCAGCTAGACCACATATCCTACCTCCAGAGGCAGACAGATTACTCATGTTGCCAGTAAGCCATTATCAAATTCCTCATTTATTGTTTTGTTTAAAACTGATACTCGGTGTAGCACACTGACTTACATACATTAATTGGATAGCACTAAGTAATGAACATATGTATTGGGGAATATATTTATAGCTTTATGTATCAGTAAATTAAGTCTAATATATGTATTTTAAATTCCAAGATTCAATAATTTACTTGGGAAAAGTTTTTCAGAAATATGGGAATAGTCACTGTCATACAGATCTAATATGTCAATACAAATATGCAATGTGATGTAAAGGAATTAAAGAATTATGTTCATCCTTATATTCTCTCTGTTTTTAAGGAGGGACTTTTATTCCATTACAGTTGATAGCAAACTATGTAAAACTTTTAAACTTCGGATGTATGTACATTATCTTACTTTGAAGTTATTCATGTTTCACGCTTTTGTCTAAAAATAATACTTTCTAAACCGAAGAACAAATCATTTGCATCAGTTTATGGTCAGATATTTACTAGAGCTTTACTTATTGACAGGAAGATACTGGAGGGAGTTTTGAGTACATGAATGGTGGAGGAGTATACAGGAATGGTTATGTGCCTGATGATACTCGGTCAGTAGCAAGCAGTCCTTACAGGCGTTCACAGAGTATCCATGATGTGTACAGGAGGCCCCTAGGACCAGCTGATACTATACCAGGCGATTATAGTAAGGGGTCCTGTCAAAATACTACCTATTGTATTAACTCACTTAGACCCAGTTGCAAAAAATCTGATAATTCTCAGCCTTTTCAGTTTCACTTTAATCTCTGAAAAAAGACTGAACAGAGGCAAATTATACAATATATGATTCTTTTCAAAGCATGAGGGAAATATCTTTAAAGTTTGAGCAGTTTTCAGAGGAGCATTGATTGTTTATTTTTATTTAATGTTTTAAAGACAGTTACAGCATTAGAATTACTGCTGTTTAGTATTAAACTGCTGATGTACTTCTACATAGATGTGTTTTAACTCCCGCTTTTCAGAGGAAATGGAATAATCTCATGGCCATGGACATGTTTTCCTGCAAATAAATTTAGTTCGTTTTTAACAGGGGTAAAATTTAACAAGATAAAACAATAGGATGCTTGGAATTATTTCAATGCATGCATGTTTATTTTCTAGGAACTTTACCATCACGAGGTATGAATGTCCCTCCTCCTCCCCCTCCCACAGCAGGCCTTCAGGTCAGAGCTGTGTATAATCACACTGGACAAGGAGAGAATAAGCTCAGCTTTACAGACGGGGATATCATCAACATCATAGGAGATAAATCAACAGAGGGATGGCAGTATGGCATCAATACCAGAAGTGGAATGTATGTATTGAGAGTCAGGTTTGACTATTATCTTATGAAATATTTATTGATCAGTTTTCCATGAAATCAGAAAGTAAATGTAAAACCTTATTGATATATATTCTATCACACAGAATTTTGTCAAGCATATTATAGATTTTTTGTTGATTTCCAAGATATTATTATAAAAAATATTCAAGAACAATTTAGAAATATTTACTTTAATTATTATGGAAGTAATTATATTTCAGCTTTTTGTTTTCTCTTTGCATGCAAGAGTGTCAGATGGAGGTCTTTTGTATTATAATTAGACAGTGAAATTTATATGTTCATTATTGCATTGTAGGTATGGTTGGTTCCCATTATCTTTCACAGAGCCACTTAATATACCCCCACCACAAGAACCCGCTCCAGTGTAAGTACTCTTTTAATATATCATGATTAAATAACTATGTTTAAAATATTCCTCTAGCATATTGTTTTAAATTGGTAAAACTTGCATAAATTAAGGTAATTAATTATTAATATACATGTATCGTACATATACATGTATTACATCTTCTATTTAATTTTTTTCTTTAAGGAATGAATCTAATTTTTTTTCATTGGATGGAGGTATACCAAAACAAAAAGGACTGACAAAATTAACTGCATCATTGTGCACAGCACATGATGCATAAGTTTTCTGTCCTATTTTTCATGGTATACCTCCATCCTACAAAAAGAAATTAGATTTATTTGTTATCATTTAATTCCTTTCAAACACGTTTTAAATTCTCAGAAATTGGTACGTTATGTCTGCATTATAATTCTCAACATCTCTCAACTTCTGCCACAGGGGTGTAGATATATTGATGTCACAGTCACAAAAACATGGGAAATTATATATGTCATCACAGAAAAACATTTTGTGGATAAAATATACACTAATTTTAAAACCAGTCAAAATGTGTCTTCCATGTAAAATTAATGATAAACTTAAAGATCTATTATTGATATAAATAGTGTGGGAGTAAATGCATTTTAATAAAAAATCATCTCAATGTTTGTCGACTTCCACCTTGATTGCAATAAAGAATACAATATTGATGTATAGGCTGAACAACAGAGTCAAGAGTATGGGAGACCTACATGAAAGTAGATCTATGGTGGATAATTTGGACTTCCATGTTGAACAAGACATACCAGGAAATATCCGACGACCTAAATCTTTGTATGAAACACCTGGAGGGCAGGTAAATATGTAGATGGTATATTTTCAAAGGAGTTTTATGTTTTGATGTCTTTAAATTTAATGGTAAAAGGATTTTCTTTTGAGGTTTCATCAGTCAGTTATATACTTTATGTACATTCTTATCAAAGCAATTTTAACTAGATATTTAATATTGCTCCTTCCCTTTCTCAGACCTCAGATTACATGAACATTTTACAACACTGGATGACAGACTAAGATGTTGAATTCTGACATTATACATTATGTATACAGTATCCAAATCTGAGGGTTTTATAGTGAGAAAATTACAAATAAAATTTCTGGCAACATCTCTTTTTTCTATGATCAGTTAGGCAAGTGTTTGTATTTGTCTGATTTTTAGTTCTGACTTCATTATGAGAGCATATTGGTAATCCTTTTACACTGAACCAATTCTGTCTCTGTGTTATTAGATTTGGGTATGAACATTACTTCCTTGAGTCTGTCAAAGTTCTAGCTGGAATTGTGTGACTATGTCTTAAATGGCTAGACTGAAATTATGTGACATGTCATGATACTTTATGGTGTTATGTAGCTGTGTTCGTAAAAATGTTCATGTTAAGATTTGGAGTAAATGATTATCTTTAGATATTAATCTTCAATTTTTATGTTTAGTAATCAATCTAATGAATAATGTTTTGTCAGTTCTGATATGTTAGCTAGCATGATAAAAGTTTGTTTTAGACAGATTTAAAAACAATCATTAAAATAGAATTAATAAATATAACGATTAATTAATTGTAGTACATGTATTAATACTCGAAGTATAATTATAGGAGTTTTCTACCAGTAGCTGTAGTTTTACCTTGGTTTATTGTTTTTTTTTTCTAAATATCTTGCATAGATGTTAAAGAACTTAATTTAATTTAGAGAGCTTTTTGCTATCGCTTTTGCTTGAATATATTCACCTTAGCAGCTTGGTAGCAAGTCACTTTTATCTAATAAATCCACTCACTTTTCAGCCCTATAGTCCTTTTGGCCCAGGTTGGCGTGGTTCCACAGCAAATGTTATGCATTCGTCTAATCCTTTGGGGTCCTATTCACTGCCTCGACATAGTTCTAGGCACAGCAACCTTTATAGCTCTGAAACCGACCATCTTTATCAGTTTTTACCCCCTGAAAGACAGGTACACCAGTTGTTAAACTCCCACAGCATGTGTAGGAGTAACACCTAACACTATTGCTACCATATGTGACACCCTCTGCATGATTATCAGAATAGATGTGGTGACACTGTACACACTTACAAATACAACTACTGATGCTCTAACAATTCTAACACTATAGATACAAAACCATCTTTGATGAAAAGGTGGAATTCTTGGAAGCTTGATTAATGAGGATGTATGATACACAAATAACAATACCAACAACATGATACTTTGTGCATGTCAGTGAATATATACAATGTGCAATACTCATCTATATACCTTATCATTGTTATACTTATACAACCTGCTTGCATGCATGCATGCATTCATGAAATTTCATTCTAATTAATGTAAAATTTACAACTCAGATTTAAATAGTGTGTTCTAGGTGAAAAATGATAATATCATGGATTTTAATACTTATTTGAAAAAAGAGAAAAGTCAGTTTATACTTCACATCCTTGTTTAATCAAAAGGGGAATTTAAATTGCAATCAAATAAGAGTACATATACTTAGAATTTAGCATATTAGTAATAAATACACTGAGTTTATATGGGATTCAACAGAAATAAAAGAAATGAGTGTAATATATGTACTCTTTTAAAGTTAATTTGTATTGATTTTTTCCCATTTATAAAACCCATTGTGCAGGAACAGTCATTATCACAGTTTCTCATAAGGACCTGATGTATGGATTAAATTCTTTATAACATCATCCCCTCCTTCACTTGGTTTTCTAAATACCAGACTAAGTTATCTGTGACAGTTAAGCTAGTGTTTCAAATTGTCATAAATACACATATTCAAATACATTATGTCCAAACATTTATTTCCACTTTTAATTTAATAGAAGAAAAAGAGAATATATTCCAGTAACTGGAAAAACAAATGAAGGGAGTGTAACATAAAACCAAGTCCAAGTGAGAATGGGAGAAGGGGTTGTTAAGTAAGGCATAGTAAATTATATATAGGGGCTAATATTGTTTACTTATTTATTACCATTAAGATAAATAATTTCTGTAAGATTTAAAAAATTCTTTGTATGCTGATTGATTAGAGAACAACTAAAGTGTATATTTTATAAATGATTCAGGATTTTGATGCAGATTATCATGACTGTTGTAGGATACAGTATCCTTGTCTGTTTTGAATCACTAGTTGTTTAATTACTCTATATATGTTGTTGGTAATTTCATTTCCCATACGCTATAATTTTCTTTTGATAGAACATATTATAGAATGATTGGTTTGACCCTTTCGTTTGATAATACCTGTATCTTCACTTGTCCTGTTCTGTTTTTGATATTTCATGAAATTTGCCTAAAATTAAAATAGTTTGAATACATGTATTATGTAAATATATACAGAAAAGATTAAGTCTGTCCATTTTATTTTCTTTGTAAAAGATATTTCATAAATTTGTTTTACAGTTTTGAGGTACATGTAGTCATAAAGAAAGTAATATTTATTATATTTCCATTTATGTTCAACTTGCCAAAATTATTCAAAGTAGATTTTTTCTCTCTGTGATTACACTTGTCCATAAAGATTTAACTCTACTGTCTCTTTAGAGTTTTAAGAACAGAAGGTTCACATTTGTATTTTCTTTGAAGCAATGTTGTATATACAGATTTTTATGTTTTATTTGAAGCATCCTTTTTTCAAATAATTTTGTGAAGCATGTACTTGTAACCTTGCAATTACATATAAAGACACTACAATGTTTAACTCTTCAACACATACATTTGCCTTCTGAATTTATTTTTGATAAATAAAAACATCATTTACAAACATTCATCATAGTTTTTCATAGCTCACAAAGTACAAAGATCTATTCAAAGAACAATGTAAACTTTTTATAACTATGATTTTGTGTCAAAAACATGAACAATATTCAGTCAACAACATATAGATTAAGGAATTATATTATTGATAATTTTGCCTTCTGCCTACTGCATTAACAAATTATAAACTATTTCCATTTCTAGCTGCCTTCAGAACTGATGCCTGACAATGCTAGTTACAAGGCTCATCCAGTCTCTACTCCTCTAGCTCCTAACTCTACCACTAACACTACACCAGCCCCTCCTCCCCCACCACCTCCTCCTCCTCCACCACCACCACCACCACCACCCCCTCCTTCTGTTTCCACTGCACCTTCTGCCACAGTTGCTAAAACTTTACCCAAAGCACCTTCCTCTAACAATCTCACTGTGTTCACTCCCAGTATGATTCTTGAGTCTCCTGTCCTTCGCAGAAAAGCTAGCATGCGGAAAATTAATTCTGAAAATGCTTCAGCACTTAGTGCCCCACCACTTACTGCAAATCCAGGGGCACATAATGGTTCAAGTGTCGCCAATTTATCTCAGAACAGAGACTCTGGAATGTTGGGTTCCCAGCTTCGTCAGCAACAAAGTAACCCCCCTCCCCCTCCACCACCTAACATTGGAGGAGACAGCCGTAATCAGCCCCCGATGTCTCGACCACCTGCTCCTCCTGTCCCAGCCACTGATTACGGAGGTGAAATCGAAGAGGACGTCAAGTAAAATAACACTTTTCTTTTTAGAGAGTTTTTAAATTGATCATAAAATATTCATTGATTATTGGAAATAATTTGAAATGGAATAAAATTTCACATTTAAAGATGACTATTTCAATCTATAATATATCTCTAGTAATTCTGCATAGTTGATCAATATTATTATCACTAGTTGTCTAGATATACATGTGCCTTGTATGGAATACCCAAAGCTAACTACAATGTATCAGATATGGAATGATTGAATGATGAACACACATAGTAATAACACTTGTTTCAAAATGCATGAAGCATGGGGCTGGCTGAATTAATTATATATCCATGTATTTAATTTCTTTATCTTTTATAACACTGTAAAAGTATGTATTTTGAAAATACATGTGTACGTGCAATATTTCTTTTAATAAAGTTAACTATTTAAATTTGGTATAATGATTCGTCACTGAATCTGTTCAAAAATCTAACTAAATCACTTTGAGTTCAATGCAGATCTGCAACTATTCATTAATGGTAATTCTAAAATTTGCTCTAAATTAAAAAACATTTATCAATTATTTCAGATCAAATCATTTTCAAATAATCTAGAAAATTGTTTTTTCCATTCTGCTAATTGATATACTGTAAAATAGTATATGCAATATGAAGTTGTTAATTTGTTTTAATTGTTTATGAAGTTGTATTAAATAATTCTACTATCTATTTACAGTTTCAAAAGAAATCCTAGCTTTGCGAATGTCAATCTCAGAAAGACTGTGACCAATGACAGATCTTCTCCACGACTGTAGATGTCAACACAGTAACTGAACAAACACAATGTATCTGCTCAAATCTCAGAAAGATACCAGAATTTTTGGAAGTGGAAAATTTTTAAATAAAAACATTTCATAAAAACATATAGCTATGCATCATATGAAATCATTACCCTAGCTGTAAAGATTTCCTCTCTCAAGTTTATTGATCGATCTTCTATCCTTGAAAATCTCTTTTCAGTACTATACAGAGTACTGTGATATTTGTTCTATATTAATTTGCAAATTAGATTGATGATCATTATCCATGAGGCATTATTCGTTCTTTTTGTTAAACACTGAGTTACTTCCCATTTGGGACAGTATCTCACATATGAGAATTATGAGCTCATCAAATTCTATGGTAACTGATTTAAAACTCTGGAAAATGATAGTCCACAAATGACATTTTCATAGAAATTGATGACATCATAATAGATTTACATCAGATATGGACCCAAATGGGAAATAACTCTGTTTAACGAAAAGACTCAATATGTACATCGGTTGTCAGCTATATGTATTAAGCTTTGTAACAAAGATGATAATTCAGCTGGGTTTTTTTTTAAATATATGTCTGGTAATTTAGTTGACAAAATGTCTGATTTATCACATGTCAAAATAATAAGTCTTGTCAAAAAGGTTACAGTGCATTATAAAAAAAGCCCAAGAGGATACTTTAATTGTTATATATATATATGTTGAAAATAAAATTTTCAGGATATATGCTGTTATTGGTTGATGTGAAATAATCCTGAATTGTACATTCTGTGCCTTTTCCTTGAGTATATTCCCAAATATCTCAGTTTGTTTGATCCTGACCAAATGGCAGAAAATCTGTGTTTTATCTTTTTATTTTCAGTTTTACATTTTTATAAATATCCCTCTGATGCACATGTAAGAAATTTGATCTGATTTGAAAAAGAGAAGATAATTATATGTAATAAACAATGTAAAATAGATTCTCAGTCATTGTTGGAAACCCTCTCACTCAGAAGTCAGGCAATGGAGACTGAAATGTGGGTTCCTGTCAGTGAACTTCAGTTTACTTGCTATGATAAAAAAATGTCTTATTTATTATATTAATGTGCCATCATTTATTAATAAACACATGTTTTTTTAAATGTTGAACAGTTAACATCTAGTGTTTACTAGTATTTGTTTTTTTCATTTAGTCATTTAAATGTTGATTTCTCTGATTAGTTCCATAAAGAGAGAGAGAAAAAAAAATATTTTTCATTAATGTCATTTCTAGATTTTACTATATATTGATGAATTCCTATAAATAACATCCATCAGACCACCATTATTTAATGTTTTTCTTCTGTATTAAGATGTTTTTTTCTTATTTCTGTACATGTACATTCATAATTGAGAGGTTAATGTCATTTTATGTATCCTACAATCTAGTCAGTATGGACATCAGCCATGATACAGATCATGATAATATGTAATATAGAATCTACAACTGATTATTGGTGCTGTTTGTGTATATAATGTTGATATTATTTACTGAGTATACAAACATATAACTATATATCATACTTACAGTAGTAAATTATAATACAAGATACTATATATATACTTCTATACTGAAGCTGTACAGTCATTCCAGAATGATACCAATAACATGTCTAACCTATATGCAGAATCATGATGCTTTATTTCCTTTTTCATTTTCACAAGAGCTACAAGCATATATTATTTTGATTTTTATCGTTTTATAATGAATAGTAAAGGATCTGTTAACGTGAGAGATGGGATGGGATGGACTGCATAGATGAAAATAATTCATTGAATGAAATGCTAAAGATTCAGAGACAACAAGATATGAATGTAAGAAACAGAAAGTGAGAAAGGAGTAAAGATAAATATGGAACTGAAAATGGTTATTACATTTAAGAATAAAATTTTGTAATATAGGTACTAAGTGTAAGTTTTGTTCTGTAATTTCTGTGGACAAATACAACATATATAGCATAGTCACATTAAGCTACATGGTAGTTATTGCATTTTCATACTTGAACTGTAAATCCAATATTTTTGTACAAATTCAGATATTTGCCCTTCCAAATGCTGTATCAGAATGCTTCACCCGAAGTTATGGTTGTGCATTCCTCAGATATGTTGTACGTTTATCAATTGATTATATTTTATTGTATACTCTTGAAAGTTTTGTTAGTAAATAATAAAATGCATTCAAGACTTTGTGTTTCTGAAGTACTGTTCCCCTTACTACAACAATGTACCCCCACCCCGACTCTTTGCTATTTTGACTTCGCTTTAAATGATGTATGACTGAAGATGTTTTCAGTATGATAGTTATGGTCACACGAGCAGTGTTCAATATTTTTGCTATTTTCAATAAATTTTAACTTCATCATGATGGCGCTATTATTTCATTAAATAAATTTGGATCTGTTGGGCGCAATTACAGATCTTTTACATCCAAGTATATCCTAGGTATATATGGATGTCCATGTTTTAGCCATCGGACATGCATGAACCTAGGTACCACTAGGCTTTACCTTCTAACCTTCATATAAGAGTCGATCTCGCTTACCTCTCTACCACGTCTGACTTCTGTCGGGCATTAACATTCATTTACAAGATGAACGCTTACTTTGCAAAATACTCTTGTTGCTTTATTTCAAAATACCAATGTAAATAATATTAAAACTTGGAAAAGGAAAAAAATAGTAACACTAAAGGGCAGTAATACTTGTGAAAGGGGGAAAATTGTTACAGAAGATTAATTTCATCTGTCAGACTTCACAGAAGCTGACCTAAAAATTTCCGGATAAGATTTTCTTCAAAAGTTTGGGTTAATTGCAAACATTTTGGAACATCACATGAACTAATGAAGGATTTCATACTAAACATACATATACAAACCAAATATCACTTCCATATCTCATAACATGGTAAAAAATCCCGGAGCACCGATATTCATCAATGGACAAAAAACTGGGTTCCACTGCGAAAAAAGTCAAACTTCACGCTTAACATACAAACGTGTTTCACTTTAATATCTCGATGCGCGATCAAAAAAATTCTGGACTTCTGATTTTCATTTAAAGTAGTAGATATTTTGAATATTTAATCCCCAAAAAGAAAAAAAAACCCTCAAAATTTCCTTTGGTGTCAAAGGTCAACATCTTTTGTAAAATGTTGTCAATTTCAAAAACTCGAATCTCATGTAAGATACCTTTCCAAACACAAATTTCACTTCTGTATCTTAAAATGCAGTGACTTCGGACGTACGAAAGGACGGCGTATAACATAAGTTTCACTTGTTGAGAATTTTTAACATTAACGTGAAGTTCTATTTCTCATAACTTAAAATGTGGTGAGTACAAAGGTTAGTTGTAACGCTTACATATTTCTAGCAACCTTGTTATTTATTTGAAGTTACAAATATGGAAATCACTACTACTCTCTGGGAAAGCTATTTTTCGGTTAACAGACGCGTGGCTCGAAACCCATTTGTTGATCAATCGGACGCGTGTCTCTTAAAATGCCTAGATTTCTTCAATGTATAAATTGGAAATATACGCACAATGTGTTCATTACAGCGCTGTATATAACATTATTATAGTTATAGCGATTAAAGGTTTCTTGGTTGCCAAATAAGATAATAGGAAAACGCTGAACCATTGTCATCGATGAACAAGATGTGTTTATGAAACATGAATACCCCGGCGCCAACAAAGTTCAAATAAGGCAAATGTTTGAAATGTAGTTAAAAGGCCACAGCGTCAAAAATTATATTTAAATTTAAACTTTATTTATTTTACAACGATTAAGAAACAAGTTAACAACTTATATAAATCTTGCTCGTTGGCACGGATCTTGGCGTAAGGGTGTCGTTTGTGTGGGAGGAAACCGGAGTACCCGGAGAAAACCCACGAAGCCATATATTGACGGATAGGTTTTGTCACAAGGAATACATATGTGTTATGGTACCGACGGTAAGGTCTTGTCACAAGGAATATGCATGTGAAATATGGAAGCTCTACCTCTTAAGATTCAAAATTCATTACTAACGTCACAAGTTAAACATTGTTTTTGCGACAGACAAACAGACAGACACAGGCCAAAAACTAGATGCCCCAAATCTTTGATTCCGGGAAAATAAAAAGAGCAAAATCTTCAAAGGGGCCAATGCTGCCTATAATCTTGTATATATTCCGTTCTCTTATGTTCGATGTACTAGCCATGTTATATATTAAGACCGGTTGCATTTTCTCGATAATTCACCAATTATAACCAGTATCAAAATCATATAGGATGACACTATTCTTAAGAAGCACTGATAAATTTATAAACATCCTCCTATGACAAGGTTATGATCCTTTATCTCTAAACAGACCTACGTGTACAGTTCCAAATCGAAAGATAAAGAGCGTCTTATTTGTCCCGATCATCACCGTCTCGTAGAATCGGTTAACTAGAAATTACTGATTACTAAACGGATCTGAAACCGGCGAGACTTAGTCTTCGTAGGACTGCATCATAATCCATTAGCTGAGCTTATACAAATGTATAGCAGCAGCTGAACACCGAAGAACACTTTAAAGGTAAGATAATACATTATCATATTCATTTCTACACACCCCAAACTGCCGACGCAGCATTGAACCGTTTCTCAAAACTAGATCACACCAGTTAAATAATAAGATTGACACCCGACGGACGGTTAACATGACCAACTGGCATCCATGGTTATTATCTTAGTCAGTCTGGGAATTAATGAACGTAACTCAACGAGTCTCATATATGTACTTTTCGATAACGATGTGCTAAAACCTTCAACATATATATATAATATACGTTAAACGGAATGTTATTTACTGTTTTCAGTTTCACATTTCAGATGCAGTCCTGCATCAAAAGGAAGATCCGTGGAGTTTCGCGGCTTTCTCCGTGGCTATATTTCATCATCTTCATTGTCATATTCACGTGTATTGTAATAATTCTAGAGAGCATACCCGCCTGGCGCCAGGGATTCAGGATACAACAGAGGTCGGACACCGATCAAGAGGAAAACTTGGTCATTCCGCAGCATAATCATGACGTAGATGACAAACAAGACACGGATAACGACGAAAAGATGAACACCGAACAAAGTATAAGACAAAGTATGCCTTCCAGTAAAGACGAAGCCAGTACCACCACTTCTGAAAATAGTACCAGAAAAATCCAATCATCAAAAACACATTTGATGACAAAAGATAAATGGGTAAAATCTTGTGATGATTGTTTTTATCCAGAAATGGAATTGTTGGTGCAGAATAATGACATATGCAATGGAACTAATACGGAATTCCTTATCTTAATTACGTCTCCTATATGGAATATGAAAAATAGAAAAGTTATCCGGAATACTTGGGCATCTATGAGTAAAGGAAACCAGGGGAATATTCGGTATGCCTTTTTATTGGGTACTGCTCCACTAAACGAAGATGAAGTGGTGAATGATACAGTACTGAAAATAGAAAGCTACTCGAATAAGGATATACTCCAAGGTCAGTTTATAGACAACGCTGAAAATATTTTGTTGAAAACATTAATGGGGTTTAATTGGGCGATAGAAAATTGCAATAATGCGAGATACATCATGAAGACGACTGATGAAACATTCGTCAACACCAAGGCATTAGACAAACACCTTGATAAAATGTATCACAAAGATCTAGAGACTCATATGGGCGGATTTTGTTGGGAGCGTGGAAAATTTGTCGTTCGAAATCCTAAGAAAAAGGACTATGTACCACAGTCTATATACAGTGAACACAAATATCCACCATTTTGTAGTGGTGTTGGCTATATATCTAAATTAGCAAATATAAAGAAAATACTGACGGTATCCAGAAATACACCTTTCTTCCAGCTAGAGGATGTCTATATAGGAGTATGCCTTCAGAAGGTGGGGCTAAAGGTTATGACTATCAAAGGATTTCATGATGAAAATGGAAAAATAAATCCGAAAAACCTTTGCATATACATGAAATCAGACATATACACTATTTATGGACTGACCCATCAGCAAATGTATGATATATGGGAAAAGAAATGCTAACTTCAAGAATGTCAGTTCACATGCAACTCTATCAATTAGCATTTGTATGATATATGGCCAAGGAAAATTCAAATCCCTCTTTACATTGATACAGAACATTGGTACAGTGGAGAATAAAGACAATTAGAAATCAAACTGAAAGTTAATGTCCATGCCATGAAGGATTGTAAACTCTACAGACAATATGTCTTTGATAATGACGCTATCATATCAAATCACTCTGTAATGATTTTGCCAAAGCAGCATGTAACCATGAATCACCTTGTACTGTTATCAATGTATGTATAAGATTGATATTGTTTGAACCCATAATTATTCCTTTATTCTTTTAGTTTTAAATTTTGAAGATGTATTCTGTATCTCTGTAAAAAATTAAATATCCACATGATCAAAAACTTTGAATTTAATTGTATGTCTTTTCATAATACATGTAGCATGTCAAATGAAGGTTTCAACAATTCACAAAGTATCACAAGATAATGAAAATCACATGTACATATGATCATAAATTATTTCAATAATAAAAAGTCATTCTTATGTTTGAATTTATCTAAAGATTCATTCATGAGTTTAAAAAGTAAAATATCAGTTAACAAAAGGCAGAGATACTGCCCAGTTATGGTAATGAGATCATATAATGGCTGTGTTTTGGTTTCATTTTTCTAGGAAGGGGAAAGTAAACACAGTACTAAGTTGCCCATGTAAAACTCATTACATATACAAATCAAATCACTAATTAGAGTTTTGATTGACATCTTGTTTGTTATGAAAAATTACCGGTAGAATGTAAAACTTCTATCAATTCTCTTCTGAAAAAAGGAGAAATTTTATTTTTGTAATGCGCTCCAAATAAACTGGAATACGAACTTATGGCCTATAAGTTTTTCTTTTTAACTTATATTCAATGTATGTAGTTCCAGAATTTTTTTCTTCTTGTTTTCCAATGATAATCTGTGTGACATATGCTGCTATTAAAGGTTCTGAATACTGAGGAGAAACTTCCAGGTTCAGGTGATTCAGTGTAAAGGGCATCATACCACATCCCATTGTGAGCATTCATGGAATCCTAGAAATCAGGGGTGAAAGTAGGTGCCCTGGCACTGTTAATATCTCCTATTTGGCTAGTCATAAATGTGCAAATAACATAAAAATGTTTCAGCTGATAATTAGGGATGAAAGTGGATTAACAGAAACAAGGCAAGTACAAAACATCACAACTGTTGTATAGTAATACTTAAGTAAATTAAGTCAAACCATATACTGGGAACTGTTTTTAAATTTTACAAGCTCCAAACTGCAAAAAGAACAGAATCAAAGAATTTTATCCTGAATATGTAGAGACAGAGTACCATTCCCTCCTAACAAACCTACCTAAATGAGATAAAGGTAGATGGTTAATTAGACACTAACTATACTTCCTCCAAATTTATTTGATCTAAGAGATAAAAAGGAAATATTTTAAAAGATGAAATTCACAATATTTCTTTGTGATATTATTAAAATGTGTCTTTTCCAAATCGTTAAAAAAATAAAAAAAAATAGTAAATTGTAACTGACCCCTGAATCTTATAAATATATATGTTGTGCTTTCTTAGCACAATCTTTGATTCTTTGAAAATTTTTGAAAAAAAAATATCACTATCTTACTGATTCATGTTGATGTGTAAATGATCTTAACAAGATTTTGCATTATTCATGGAGGGTGTTAAATGATGTACCAAATCAAACACATTATATTTTTAATCGTGTATGCATTTGTTGTTTTATATCAACAATAAGTAGATACTTGTAACATAAAACTAGATATTGAAATTGATTTTAAATATATCTATAGTAAATCAATTCAAAAGAATTCTTAAATAGTACAAGAGAAACAAATCACTAATTATATAGTTAGGATATGATTTTTTAAAACCTGTACAATACAAATAAAGTAGTAGTGATAAGCTGGATTTACAAGCTGGATTCTGGCGCTTCCCAATAAGAGGTGTAAAATGTAAAGAATGATGCTGAATTAACTTTCTACATTTCTCACCATCTTTAGCTATTTCTTAGAATCAAAACACTTATCTGAGGCAGCTTATGGGTCATAATCAAATAAGTATTAAATATTAATAACTTCTTTAACAATTTTGTATCAAAAGCAAGTGTCATGGTTTAACAATTTATGAATCACTTTTATGAAAGCTAAACAACTTGTGTTTGTGAAGCACAGACCTCCAGAGGCAAAAATTACCTTTACATTGAAAACTTCTTGAAATCACAAAAGACAGAGGACAATCCATATGCAATTTCCTTTGCATATTTCTGACTTGAGGTAAAATAAGTGAAAATGGCAGTGTCTGACAATTCTTTTATAAAATACAAATATAATCTATTCTTTCATTTAATTTTATAAAATGATTAGTAAAACAATGTTGGAAATGTTATAAAAAGATGCATGTATTGATACTAAAACCAAATTATTGAAATAATCGGTGTTACCGGTAATGTGAATCAGCTAAATTTCTTTATGAATTTCTGTATGATGCAATAAGATCACTTAGGTTTTCATATCAGATTTATAAAACATTAGATGTTTCAGATCATTATTTGATTCTGAATTTGATCAGAATTTGATTCTGTAAAAATAACTGTAATTGACACTATAACAGTATAAGCACCTTATGTCAAGACACCATGACTAGAAATCTGTTAATTGTTCGTAAAGATTCAGTACAAACATTCACCAAGTTACTCGAAGGTATGGTGATACTAAATACTACTTCACTTTTCTGGGCATGTAAAACACCTTAAGAAGTATAGAAGTGTATAACTTCAATGATAAAAGTTGTATAAAGGTTTTCATCACAGATGTAACAATCACTGAGGATTTACCCTTTGTAATACAGGTAATGTGTGCTAAACCAATGCTAAAGTTTCCAGTGGTACATTTGTTATAGCATATGTTTCATTTCTATATGAACTGATCTTTACACATACATATTATTATTGTCAATGCTTATCAACTCTCTTCCTCCTCAGCATCATCAAACTGACCATCTTCCATTTGGAATGTAAAAGTATCTTTGACAAATGGTTTACTGTGTATATCATAAGGAAGGAACAGGTGGTCATCTACCTCATATCCTGCTTCCTCTAGTGTCTTTGGCTTGGGATGTTGATAAATGTTATTGAAGTAGTTATAATCTGTAAATAATGACCTGGTATTATCATTCAAATCCCTCATCTGTTTTTACAAAATACATGACAATTCAGTTACCCTATACTTTTTTGTAGTAACAGTCTGCAATAAATTATAATGTCATTAAGAGAAATTACCAAATTTTTCATCTTAATTTGACGTATGTTAAAATCCAGTGTATTTCAGTACAACACTCTTCATGGTAAGTACTGTGTACTGTAATTAGATATTAGAATACACAGCATTTCCTGAGTATATATACAGTATTTCCCGAGTATGTACACAGTATTTCCCGAGTATGTACACAGTATTTCCCGAGTATGTACACAGTATTTCCCGAGTATGTACACAATATTTTCCGAGTATGTACACAGTATTTCCTGAGTATGTACACAATATTTCCCGAGTATGTACACAGTATTTCCCGAGTATGTACACAGTATTTCCCGAGTATGTACACAATATTTCCCGAGTATGTACACAGTATTTCCCGAGTATGTACACAATATTTCCCGAGTATGTACACAATATTTCCAGAGTATGTACACAGTATTTCCCGAGTATGTACACAGTATTTCCCGAGTATGTACACAGTATTTCCCGAGTATGTACACAATATTTCCCGAGTATGTACACAGTATTTATTGAGTATGTACACAGTATTTCCCGAGTATGTACACAATATTTCCCGAGTATGTAAACAGTATTTCCCGAGTATGTACACAGTATTTCCCGAGTATGTACACAATATTTTCCGAGTATGTACACAGTATTTCCTGAGTATGTACATAGTATTTCCCGAGTATGTACACAATATTTCCCGAGTATGTACACAATATTTCCCGAGTATGTACACAGTATTTCCCGAGTATGTACACAATATTTCCCGAGTATGTACACAATATTTCCCGAGTATGTACACAGTATTTCCCGAGTATGTACACAATATTTCCCGAGTATGTACACAGTATTTCCCGAGTATGCACACAGAATTTCCTGAGTATGTACACAGCACTTCCTGTGTATGTACACAGTATTTCCTGAGCATGTACATTTTGAAATTGTAATTAACTTTTAGTAGCCTTATTCACAAAGTATCATAAGATTTGTTGCCTGCTTCCTCCTAAGATTGCACTTATAATTACTCTTAAGTCATTCACAAAAGCTGTCATACTTTCTACCATAAATATTTTAGTTCTAAAGTTACAAACTTTGCACACTACCCCATTCTGCGTAATAATGGGACACTAGTCATATGCAGTGGCTGAATTTATTGAGTATGTGAATGCCATCACACTTTTCTTGCTTTAAGAATTTTCTTGTAGCTCCTCAAAGAAAGCAATATGCTTTATAACAATGTGCAGCACATTTAACAAAATACTTCATGCATTGAGAACATGACATCACAAATTCACATTAATCATTCTAAAATAATCACAATATGTAAGCATGACTTCCTGAGAAGAACCAGGTTGATCATAAGTACGTTAGAGATTTTAAGTCTCTGGATTTCTTTGTGGCATATGTGCAGAATGTGAGAGACGGAATATAATGTCAAATGTAAAAATAAACACTCTGAGAGTCTCTCCAAAGCCCTTCTAAATAATTTTCCTCTATTTTACCTCCCTGTCATATTTTTGTTTTCCTCATCTTATGGGGTGTCTGGTACAGGCCCATCAGAAGCTGTAACCCTTACCCCCTATAATTTGACCATGCATGGTTAACATTTTTATCATCATTTCACACAAATCATCTACATACGTATAAATTGTATACTTGATTGCCCTTTTCTTTGGTCCCCCTTCACACATGAATTGTTCCGACGGGCCTGTCTTTTGGTAATAATATACATGGTTGTGAAGCAAAGAAAGATTATGCAACTGGCTTTTTTCCCTCTCCCTAATGTAAAAATCAGACACTTCAAAGCTCCAAATGGATAATGCAAGAATATCATGACTGAGAACGATAAGCAGAATGATTTAATATTTACTAATATGCAATTATGAGAGACTTGATAATTTTCCTTCATGTCAATGAAATCTATTGTGTACAAAAAGAAATCACAAAGCAAAATTTCTATTACACTTCAAAATGAAATGGATATGCACTATATGTATACAAATGACAAGAATTGTCAGAAGACACCAGAGCTCGCTGGTGGGCAACCAAGTTTTGAAAGTAGATCAATCTTCAAAGTCAAGATCAAAACTTTAGAAATTTTGATATGTA
Source organism: Pteria penguin (assembly GCA_035048485.1). Lineage (NCBI taxonomy): Eukaryota > Metazoa > Mollusca > Bivalvia > Pterioida > Pteriidae > Pteria > Pteria penguin. Next base: position 19,580,791 of record CM068580.1, on the reverse strand, counting down.
AGAATGGTCTTGTCACAAGAAATACACATTATCTCTTACTGTTCATAAGATATGATCAACGTTACAGTTTTTTAAAAGTAAGTAAAACTTCAAGGTCAAGGTCACAAGGTCAAAAACCTTGGTATCCATTGAAAGGTCTTGGCACAAAGAATACACATGTGAAATAATAAATCCTTATCTCTAATGGCTCTAAAGTTCTGATCCAGGTTAAAAGTTTTGTCCAAGTAAATAAATCTTCAAGGTCAGGGCCAAAACATACAAAATTTTGATATGCAATGAAAGGTCTTGCCACAAGGATCTCTTACTGTTCATAAGATATGACCAAAGTTGAAAAGTTTTAAAAGTAGGTCAAATTTCAAGGTCAAGGTCACAAGGTCAAAAATTTTCTTATCTAATGAAAAATCTTGGTAAGAAATACACATGTGAAATATTAAAACCGTGCCTCTGATGGTGTTTCAATTATGATCCATGTTAAAGTTTTTGTCTTCAAGGATGATGACAACTACAATGAAGATACCAGGGTATGACAATAGCTCTCCGGACATTCATCCTGGCAAGTTCAAAAATAATTTGAAACTTTGTAAATGAGGAATGAAATGAGAAAGGACTTGGAACTGCTGAAATCACAACTTGTATGAGAGACTTCACATTTTCTTCTCACTGTGTGAAATAACACACACTCGCTGTGCTGAACATTTTCAAGTCTTTAAAAATGTAAATAAATGAAGATTCACATAATTGGCGATATTAACATACGTACACATATACTATGTTTATACAAATTATAAACTGTATGACATTGCTTTGTATTGTAAAAAAAGAGGCCCAAATGGGCTTATATCGCTCACCTGAACATCTAGATCAAATGAAGCGCAAAATTTTTGCACAATATGTAGAGGAACAAGCATGAAATTTTTCATTGAATTCTGCTCCGTAGTTTCAGAGAAGAAGTTAAATCTATCAAAAGTTTACGGACAGACAACAAACAATCTGGTATGACATTCGGCTCAGGTGAGCTCAAAATCAAAGTCCCATAACTCTGTAATGACAAATCGGATGAACCTGAAAATCGAAAGGTGGCTTCCTCTCCACATTTTTGATCTATTGATTTCAGTATATTTCAAGTGAATTAAATCAAAACATAATCAAAGAAAAACTTTCATTCTTTAAAAACATACATACAAAGCTATTGATGTGAAGGAGGAGGAGGAGGTGTTTTTAATTCTTTTTGAAAGAACATGATGATTTCATATTTCAAACAATTATTTAAAATGTTAAATATTGAAAATATATCAATTTGCACTTCAAGAAAAGAAGTCAATGCCAATTACAATGATGCAGTAATCTTTCCCCTTTTGCATAGAATAAAATTTATAAAAATTGGCCTGTGGTGGCACCACCTGTTGATGCATCTTAACTTCACACAGTTCTGAAGATAAAGAAGAAAATGTGAATCTCCCCTCTTTTTTTTTAATTAAGAATAAAAATAAAATAAAAAATATCTAGAAATTGAGATAAAAGTGCTTTTCATATATATAATAAAAAAAAAAAATGCCCCCGGTGGGGTTTGAACCCACAACCTTAAGATTCCTTTAAACCTTTTATTACCAGTAATATTACAATCTTATAATCTTCATAAAACATCTAAAAATTAAGATATTGACCCAAAAAAACTTATACTGTAGCATTCTTTGCCCTTAATATGATTAAATGAAACCAAATTACAGCATCAAATTATGATACGAGGAGCAATAATGAGTAAAGTCACTTGTTTTTGCATTGAAAACACTAAGTCTAAAAAGACAACGAAAAAAACGTCAAAAATTTGAATTCGGAATGGAACCAAAAACAACAACACTTCTTCACATTTGCCTCTAGATCATTCCTATGCATTCAATTTGTCTCTGTATGTCTCCAATCTGAAAAAGAAGTTTGTCAAAGGAGGGTACCCTCTATGACCTACTTTTGCCTGTGGTGGTGCCATCTGCTGATTGATCCGGACAAAAAATAGCAACCCTCGTAAGAGACCATGAGTACTTGCATCCTACCCATTTTCATCACAATCCTTCAAGTAGTTCTGTAGAGTAAGTTGAAAATGTGAAAAGCTGTCCTCCCCCACTTTTTCTTGGAGGTCTTAAAAAATTCATAAAAAATCTAAACATTGAGATATTGACAAAGTCACAATAACATTCCTAATTCATTCATAATTATGATCAGATTTGGCCATAAGAAGTCATCATTATCAATTAACTGAAAAACATGACACTTTTCTGCATTAAAATTACTAAGTCAAAACAAATGTCCAAAAAAACGTCAAAAAATTTATTTCGGAACGGAACCAAAAATAACAACATTTCAGACATCCCTCTACATCATTCCTATGTATTCGGTTTGTCTTTGTATGCCCCCCGTCTGAAGAAGAAGTTTGTTAAAGCAGGGTATACATTGTGACCTACTTTTGCCTGTGGTGCCGCCACCTGTTGACGGATCTGGACAAAAAACAACAACACTTGCGGGGGACCATGAGTACTTCACGCATACCAAGTTTCATCAAATTCTGTTCAGCAGTTCTGAAGAAGAAGTCAAAAATGTGAAAAGTTAACAACGAACGGACAACGGACTACGATTGATCACAATAGCTCACTTGAGCCTTGAAGTATGTCACCCTCGACTGATATCTTTTGATCGATCTAGTTTTGTTCCCCTTTTAGTTAAGGAGGTAAAGCCCGGACAATCTTTTCTGACCCCGCCCATTTTCCCCCACCCCAGGGGCCTGACCTCAACTTTGAAATCCACATGCACAACTACAAGCCACACCCCTTTATTTGACACAACCAAAAGTTTTTTTCCCCTTTTAGTTAAGGAGAAGAAACCCGGACAAGCTTTTCCGACCCTGCCCATTTTCCCCCATCCTAGGGGCCTGACCCCAACTTTGAAACCCACATGCACAACTACAAGCTACATCTTTTCATATGACACCATCAAAAGTTTTGTTCCCCCTTTAGTTAAGGGGGAGAAGCCCGGACAAGCTTTTCAGCCCATTTTCCCCCAACCCAGGGACTAACCCCAACTTTGAAACCCACATGCACAATTACAACCCACATCCTTTCATATGACACCATCAAAAGTTTTGTTCCCCCTTTAGTTAAGGAGGAACAGCCTGGACAAGCTTTTCAGACCCCACCCATTTTCCCCCTCCCCAGTGGCCTGACCCCAACTTTGAAACCCACATGCACAAATACAAGCCACAGCCTTTCATATGACACAATCAAAAGTTTTGTTCCCCCTTTAGTTGAGGAGGAGAAACCCGGACAAGGATGGATGGACGGACAGACGACAGCAGTATAGCATTATACGCCCGCATTTAAAAATGTATAAAAACTAGAAGAAATTTTTTATTCCAATAGAAGTATTTTAGCATTGTTAGGTAAGGTTGGGTTGACAGGTCGGACGTTTTCAAAGTTCCCAGTCTTGAAGGCAAATGAAGCATTGCAAAATTCAACTACAATCCATACTTTTACACATCATGGATTATCTGAATGAAAATCTCTGCGTAAAACGAAAGAATTTTTTTCAATTTTTATGAAGTACATAACCACACCTTGCGTCTAATTTTTATAAAGATATACTTAGATGGAGAAAGTTGTTTCAAGTCTATCATCATCTGTAAGAATGTAGACAAACATTTTCCTCACGAAGAATTTATTTCTTCGATATCTTTATTCAGACAAACAAACAAATAGTAAATAGAGGAACGAAAAATTAAAGTAAATTTTTTAAATTTGAAAACACATATACAAAGTCAACTACAGTTGCACTGTCCCCCTCCCAAGCAACAATGTTGAAATATGCAATAATATATCCCAAGATACATCACTAGTATGAGTGTAATGGATGTCCCATTTGTACATTTGAGACAGTTGCTTCCTTAAACTTCTTAACAGATGAATATGTAGGATAATTCCTTTATTACTCACCCCCTCAAACGAAGCATATTAGATATTCTTTGTTCAAATAGGACAAGTTGTTTCAAGTCTATTTCATTCGTTAGAAAGAAGACAAACATTTTCCCAATTAAGAATTTATATCCGTGATATCTTTATTCAGACTATTATTTAGCATATCTCTCTACATTTGTAGTTTCAAGGTTTTTTTCAATATAAAAGTTTGAAATTTATTTCTGATTTCAGCATCTCCATTGTGAATGTCAAACAAAACTTGAATCATTTAGATAATACAACAAAGTACACTAGATCTATCAAAAATACTGCATCCCATCAATGTACATGTACATCCATGACATGCGCTGCCACATTAACCATACCCTAAATACTTCACTGAAAGTATGCACATTTCATTTGACATACTTTGTACACATACTTATGCTATGGGACGGAGATTCACAGAAGAAAGTGTAAATGAAATATTATGAGTGTAGGATTATTTGTTTTTAAGATAATTTTCTTTCAATGTGGTCGACTTAATCCATAGCAACACCAAGTACAGGCCCTCACACAACAGCAAAATTCATAGTACTGAATTGATCTTGGCTTCTGACCTCAAAATCAATTGGGATCTTCCTTTCATTATACTAAACCCATATGTGAAGTATGAACTGATAGGGCCAAGACTGTGACTTCTAGAGCGTCTACAAAGTTTTCCTATGATAACCTCTAGTGACCTTAACCTATGACCTTTTGACCTCAAAATCAATAGGCATTTTCCTCTTTTTATACTTATACTACATGTGAAGAAATATCCTAATAGGGCCCAAACTGTAGCTTCTAAAAGGTTTTGTTATAGACACATGAATGCATCCATGCACCCATACACGAACAGCACCATCACTATATTCCCCCAGCAACACTGTTGTGAAGGGATGATGAATAGATGTAATGTAATTTTGTTAAGGGTCATCTTCCTAGACCAATCCCACTTTATCCACAATGTTAGTCTACAAAGCTATGAATGGGTGATGGCTTTGTAATTTTGTTAAAGGTCATCTTCTTAGACCAATCCCACTTTATCCACAATGTTAGTATGTTAGTCTACAAAGCTATAAATGGGTGATGGCTTTAGCTGGGAAGTTAGACTGCAGTACCTTGATCAGAGGAAATCATACATCTGTCGGTTTATCACTATAAAAACTGGGTATATATTATGGCTTAATATGGCTTCAGGACATAAAGAAGGTAGATACAAATATATGCAATGACAGACCCTTCTTACCATAATCAATATCATATGGCTTCATGACTTGGAGAAGGTAAATATCAATATATACAATGACAGACCCTTCTTACCATAAACATAAGCAATTTCATATGGTTTCATAACTTAAAATAAATCATTATACATGTATACAATGACAACCCGTTTTACCATAAACTACATTATATCGTTTCATGACTCAAAGTATCTTTAAATACAATGACAGACCCTTTATTACCATAAAAGGCTTCATGATTGGAGAAGGTAAATATCATTATATACAATGACAGACCCTTTATTACCATACACCATTATACATGATTTCATGACTTGGAGAAGGTCTATATCATTAAATACAATACAGAGCTTTCTTACCATATACAATATTATATGGATCCTCCACCTCCTCCAGTTCATCATCCCAGTTCTCTTCTGTAGTAACAGTATTTGTAACAAGATCCTCCTCTTTACTTTCTGTATCTACAAATAAAAATGCATATACATGCAATACATCACAATGAGTAATGCAAATGATGCATCACTATAGAAATAAACAAAAGATGTTTGTAAAACACATATTCAGTGATGCTGAAAAGTGTCAGTTCAAAGGTTTTGACTGACAAAATTTCATTCTGACTGACATATTCTAAAACGGTTTCTATATATTTTATTGTCCTGGCTGTCAAAATTTTGAAAATCGATGAAAATGACTGACATGTTTGAAAACTTTTGAACATCTCTGCATATGCCCCCCATTCTGGTACTACATTGTACTATTGTATAAAGTACTACATGCACTAAGTGACCTTTGACCTTTTGACCAGAGAATCAATAGGGGTCTTCTACTACCCGTAACCAACTCACATATGAAATATCATCACTATGAAGTAAAGGGTTTTCAAGATATTGGGCAGTCCCCGATTGTATAAAGTATTGCAGTGCACTCAGTGACCTTTGACCTATTGACCTGAAAATCTACAGGAGTCATCTACTACTCATAACCAACCCACATATGAAATATCATTTATATCAAGCAAAGGGTTCTCAAGATATAAAGCAGACACCGATTGTACACAACACTGCATTGCATTGTGACCTTTGACCTTTTGATCTGAAAATCAATAAGGGTCATCCAGTACTCATAACAAATGAACACATGAAAAATTTCATTTCAATATATGTGAATCATTGGAAATTTTCAAAGTTGAAGAGGTGGAACTCTGTCAAAAATTGTTTGATAGTAACCAAATCAAAACTTGACTTGAATATTCTAGTGATGAATCTGTATGCTAATTTCAACTCAATATATGCACCCATATTGCAGAGATAATGAACAGAAACTGATTATTGAAAATTTCATTTCAATGTGTGCATCTGTTGTGGTGATAATGAACAGAAACTGATTATTGAAAATTTCATTTCAATGTGTGCATCTGTTGTGGTGATAATGAACAGAAACTGTTCAGGTTACAGACCTACAAACTGACAGACTGTCAGCAGCAAAGCAATATATCCCTTCTTCTTCAAAGGGGGGCATAAAAATTAATAAGAATACTCCAAAGTAGAACTTTCGCAAGTGTGAACTTTCGACCTCTGAACTTGAAAATCAATAAGTTTCATCTCACATCTTTAAGAAAATGTGCATCAGGATGATGAACCTTTGATGCAAAATATTTCCCATAGAGTTCACAAATTTAAAATCACTGCCTAAGCATCATCATGAAATACAACATTTTAAGCACTCGTAGACTCCATAGGGAAGCACACTGGTTAATATATTCAGTTTATTTTTTCTTCAAATCAGGTTTGTCATAAAGACCCTTCCCAATGGAAATTTCATTGATTTTTCCCAAAATGTCTAGATTTTTCCCAAACATTGATCTTTTAGCATTATGCAAATGGAACAAAATATTCTCAAATGAAAAGGTACAGGCACCTTTGAAAAAAAAAGCACTAAATATTACAGAGTTTAATAACTGCTAACCATTTAATCTGTTCTTCGGTTGGAATATTGGAGGCACATAGTCATCATCAGCATCAACATCACCATCATCAGTTCCTTCTTCATCAGTACAGATGTGATTCCATTCTTGATTTTCCTCTTCTGCTTCTTTATCACTGCTGTTGCTGACAAAGAATTATGTTATTTCAGTATGTGTTCATTTGTTTGTTCAGCAGATTTTTATGTCATTTCAGTATGTGTTCATTTGTTTGTTCAGCTGATTTTTATATTATAGTATGTGTACTTTTGTTTGTTCAGGTGTTTTTTCTGTTAGTTGAAGCTCTTCACTCAACATTTTGGCCAATGGCCTTTACAAGATGATTCAAAACGATTAGTCACATTTCATTTCATTCTACATTTACACAACTGAAAATCCTAGGGAATCCTGACGTCACACCACACTACACAGTTGTTCACGCTGTTATGATGCCATTGATGTTACCACACGAAAAATCACTGCCGTATCTCTAACATAATTGGGTCATAGGATTCCTAATTGCCATTTTTGTGGAGTCCGAAAGATGTGGCGGTATTTAAAATCTCAATCGAATGTACTTCTCTCGCCTTCCTGTAGCAGTTAAAAATCATCCAGCACATTTATATGATAATTAATTCTATATTTTATATACTACGTTCTATAGAATTAAAATGTATTGAAGCTGCCTTATTTCTTTTGTGTCTGATGTCTGCTAGGTGTTATTTTGTGCATTTGCCAACTGTCCTATCTGTTTCTCCGATGTATGAGTGTTTTGCAATTGACACTTGTTTCAATCTTCCCTATGTGTGGAATTTCTGAATCTGAACTTCTTATTCGATCTTTTCATTATACAGAGTTACTTTCCATTTGGGACGGTATCTGACGTAAAACACTTACGACGTCATCAAATTCTCTGGAAACTGATCTAAAACTCAGGGAAATGATAGTCCACAAATGATGTTTTCATTTGAAATTGATGACGTCATAACTGTTTTACGTCAGATACCGTTTCAAATGGGAGATAACTCTGTGTAACGAAAAGACTCAATAATAATCCAGCAAACTATGCACCCTTTTGTACCACACCCGTTAAACGTCTGTACTTTTTGTTTGAATACTTTATTATGTTTTCCAAATGAGGATCTGATCTCTTTTAAAGGCAACTAAAGGTGGTTTGTTGAAAATCTGCTTGAAGACTTGAAACCGGTTTTTGTTTTTCAGTATGTGTATTTTTGTTTGTTCTGCAGATTTTTGTGTTATTTTTAGTATCTGTACTATTGTTTGTTCAGCTGATTTCTGTTTTACATCTCACCAAGATTATTTCCCTAATGTGGTGACTGCATCTTCCTGATATATTGCAAAGAAATTTAGAACAATGTAATGGATCCACCAGAAATTGTGAGGGATCTTTAATTTGCCATGAGACTGTGGTATACCATCTAATACTGGTACATAAGACAGAAATGAGATGTGGGTGAGACTTGAAGCTGGGACTTTTCTGTTATGAGTCAAGCATCTTATTAATTGAGCTATGCTAGATCTTTTGAATATTCAGTAAAAAGAACTGACAATAACATTGCAGGAATAAAACATTATTTCTCATAATGAGTTCATTTATATTTGAATGCACACAGTACATTTCCTCTGAGACATTATTCATATTATTCTGGGTTAAGCCTTGTTGACAATATCAGTTCCCTTGGACAAAGAATGACCATTCTGAAGCAATGAATCATGATATCATACAAGAGATAACTAGAAACCATCATAGATGGTATGACCAGATCGCAAAGCATAACATTATAGTCTATCTGTAGAATCTTTTCCAAAAACATGTTTCTTTAAGTATGAAGATGTTTCCAGAAACTGTTTCCTTAAAAAAAAAAAAAAGGTCGGAAAGAACTCATTAATGTCTTCAAACTGACCAAATTTGAAGCTGGTGTCATTAATGGTATGCACAAGAGATAAGCTAAAGGCATAATCCGACTGTGTTCACTGAACGGTAAAATTTAGGTCAAGGTCACAAAATTTTGTCGGTCTGGAAGAACTCATCCATGTCTACAAACTGACAGTTTGAAGTTGGTATCATTAACTGCATGTTAAAGATCAAACTAAATGCAAATTGTTGATGACAGCCATGAAATGGCCAGAAAGACTTTGCCAATTCATTGACCAGACTTGCAAGGATAAAGGGACTCTGCAAATTACACCTAGGGTGTTGCAAATCACAATAACTGTATCTCTCTTTTTCATTATTATTTCTATTACTATACATTATTTCATTCAGAAATCAAGTTTCATAAAACTTTGAAAACTCAATTTTATGATCAAGCAAAAACAAGAAATCCCTCTTACTCTGTTAACGCTTCCAAAAATATAAATTTTGACTGCAGATTTTTGTCTTTTTTTTTGTTAAGGTGTAATTTCACATTTTCCCAATCTGGAATTTGCAAGTTTCAAAAGAATTTATGTGAATAAATGAGTTTCCTTTATAAACTTTTTGCTAAATCTCGAGATTTTAAAACGAGTAACAATACAATTTCAGTATTAACCTGTAGATTAATCATTTGAACTCTTCCATGGTATAATTGAATGTCTAGAATAAAAAAAAAATAGAGCACTGCTAAACTGGTACATGATACGCCTGCATTTTGTTATCCTAGGTGTCATACAAACTAAATATCTAATCTAAATACCAGTAGTGGTAAATTTAAATCACCTTTGATGCTGGTAAAATACTTCAGTTTTCTTCAATTCTTTGTAGATTAATTGATCTTCTTCCCACATCAATCATTTCCCATGTTGACGTGAAGATTCCTGTTTAAAATGCACATCTTCATAATGTGATATTTCTTTGTACCAAGTTTCATCAACATCCACCAAAGGATTTAGGAGGAGTTGCGAGGACAAGGCATTTTGCATCGAAAAATCTAAGAAAATTTAACTTTAGTCCAAGCGCCATTAATTTTTTTGGAAAGTACATGTATTCATCGTTCAATTTGCACATCTCCATAGGGTGTTCTTTCTCTGTACCAAGTTTCATCACAATCCACCAAGGGTTTAAGAGCAGTTGTAAAGAGAAGGTATTTTAAGAAGTAAGTATTTTTAAGTCCAAGGGCCTTAACTTCTGTAAATGTTTTTGGACAGCATTCCCATTCCAGTATGCACATCTACAGACAGTGTTCTTTCTTTATACCAAGTTTCATCAAAATCTCAGCAATGGTTTAGAAGGACTTGCAAAAAAAGATGGTGCAGACTGACAGAGACAGACAGACAACGAAAATAAAGCATAATACACCAACACATTTATGTGGGCGGATCAAAAAGAAGTCAAAATTAAAAAATAAAAGCCTACCCAACTACTCTATATTCTTTCAACCTGTCAGAGGATACACATGCAATCTTTTTTTGGCCTTTTTTCATTTGTGTGTATCAGTTTACACTGTATAACCGAAATTTTCACGAGTATCAAATTTCGCGATTCAGTATAAGAAAAGTATTTTTGTGAATGCAATTTTTCGCAATTTCAAATAGAGAAAAAAAACCCAAACCATATTCTTTAACTATGAAATAAAAATGACTCTCATAAAAAAACTGGACAGACGACAAGCTATACCAGCATCTCTGTGAATCAGTTTACCTATAGGTATAACTGCACTTGTTTCGACTCTAATCTATGGGTTGTAGCTTGTCAGTGCTATCAGTGGAATAGTTGAGTAAAGGAGATGCTTTGACTTGATCGGAAATTATCTGTAATTTGTTAATGAAAGCAGTGGAAAATGACAAGAGCTTTTTGACCAAGCGGCAGATAAAATTCCTAAATTTTATTTGACGCATATGAGTATATAATTTTTTCAACATACTGAATCATTGTTTCCTCGTTTGCTCAGTGGTTTTTGGAATGAGTTATGTGGAATTCGGAGTGAAATCGGAATTTCGGGTGGTACTTATCTGTCTTCCCGCCACAAATGAGCATAGAAAGAAACACTCTGTTCATTGACCCAGCAAAAATAATACATGTACCTTCAAACAATAAATAAATAAATATGTAAACAAACTAATTAAGGGAATACGGACATGTACAATGGCTTTGATTACCATATGTTGTATTCATACCCATTGATAATTGCTTGGTAGCTATCGACAAATGTGTTAAACAAGTGACATAACGAAATCATGGGCTTTATCAATTAGAGTTTTAAATTTTTTTAAAGTTTTAAAATTGTACATACAGGTACCTAAAATTTGAGTTTGTCGTCAATGCCCTGGATTTCTACTCGTTTTGCCACATAGAGATCTTCGAAGAGGGGCATAAAAATGAAGAGATTCTGTCCCATTAAAATCAATCAAAGTTCTTAGCAAGGTTGATAAAAGTTTTCTTTGACACTAACAAAACCATAAAAAAAGAAAAAAACTGAGACCAAGTTTTCTTTGTCCACAGAAACATTGATAGTTTCTACAAGGATTTAGATTATTCTTTACAAACATTATAATATAAACTCAAAAAATGACTTGAAAATCTTTTTTCATTTACCTGTGAGACTTTCTATATCTGGAGGAAACATCAAATCGATGTATAAACTTTTCTCGTTTTTGTGGACCGGAGTGTGTTCTCCATATAGACAAGTTGGAGCGAGCAGCATCCCGCAAAGCATTTTCACTTAGTGCTAAATCCTTAGGAGGAGGTTCAAAATCTAGGACCTCTGAAGATGTAGTCATCTAGGAAAAACAAAAGTTTTGTAAACTACTTACAAATCAACAAAGTACAGTCAAACCTGTATTCAAGGACCACCGAGGGGAAATTGCCAAAGTGGTCGCATAAGGCAGGTGGTCCTTGAAACCAGGTTTTCATATGAAGACTTATAGTAAAGACTTTGTACATGATTAAGAAGTGAGAAAGAACATATTTTTATTATACACTTATGCATATGTACATGTACATGTATGCGTGATTTTGTTCAACATCTTATATACATAAATTCAGGTTCGTACTTTTACTCGATGGTAGAATCACTAACATCTCCCCTTTCCCCACTCATAGTCCCGAATGCTATATTGTGCCTTTTTCGAAAAGATTTGAGCCATCCATCAGAAGCTTTGAATGAGTCTACGCCAAGATTTTCAGCAAACATTTTAGCCTTTGTTTGTATATATTGGGCCACTTACAATGATTCGCCTTGCAGTAGCGTCCTGAAACCATGCCCAATTCAGGTGGTCGGGTAACTCAGGTGGTCCTTGAAACCAGGTGGTCTTATGACCAGGTTTGACTGTATATGATTTATCTTTTCAAGACATACAGTAAAACCTGTCTATAAAGGACAGCTTTCGGAAGTTATGATTTTGTTTGTTATAAAGAGGTGTCCTTTATGTAGAGGTTGTCATAATGACCCATTCATATGGTCAATTACGTGTACCAATGTGATAATTTAAATTAGCATATAACATAATGATCTGTTTACAGTAAAACACGTTTATATCGAATCGCTAGGGACCAATAAAGCTAATTCGTACTATGCATAGTTTACATTCTGAATTCACTTATCAACAATGAATACAAGTGTTTGTAGTCTGTACTCAAAGATTGTGTAATGCATATAATGACTTATGTTAAGAGAAAGTCAGCTAATTTTTTTCTTTGCCATTGTATCTAATGTTTTATCTGACATAAATTTCTTGAAAGTATGATGACAGTTGAAAACGTCAACATTATATCATGGTTTTTAAGTATTGTACTCCATGTATTTTTGTGAATACCAAAGTCTGCTGCAGTTTCCTTTTTTGCCCGTTATCCTTCATTAACTTTAGCAATGATTTGGTATTTAATTTCTAATTTATATCTATTAAATTTTTAATTTTATCGCTATGCGTTTCCTAGATGGGCTTAACATATCCATTCCAGAATAAGAGAAATATGGGTAAGACAGACGCACTTTTCTTTGTCGTACAATTATCGCCTCAAATCTGAACTATGGTGACAAACAAGTTGTTATTACTAATCACGTAATTGAAGTAATCACAGGTAATCAGTTCGTAATAACAGTGTGTATTTACGAAGAAATTCAACCACAGGGCCAATGGTTTTGGTTCGCAATATGTGTAAGTTCATATTATTAAAATTCGCTAAAAACGGAAAATTTCCCATAACTTTACATGACGATAAGGTCGGGGAATTCATCTTAGTTCGTAATGAGCATGAATTCTTAATGAACGTGTTCGCTGTATGTGGAGTTTACTGTATTTTCATTTAATGTACATATCTATATATAGTATGCATGCATATTCTGTGTTGAATAATTTCAAAAACTTTTTAAAAATGTCATTTTTAACGATAAAAATCACTTAAAAAAGTCTTTAATGGAGGACTGTTTGTTATTGCTTTCAACCATGTATGTTCCAATCATACTGTCTATATCCATAACGGAGCTAAGAAGTTTAGCTTTCCCCTGGTGTATAGCATATTCTTTCATTTTTGAAAGATACGCATTATTTTTGAAAGATAGGCATTATACTCGTGTAATCCTATAACGGAATTGGGTTCCTCAGTGCATGAGCACTCATCATCGTCAGAGTCACCATCATCCTCTCGGATAACTGACAGTATTTCTGGTGCAGGTTTCTCCCAGTCAGTCATTTGCTCTGAACATGTTTTCACACTTTCATCAATTTTACACAACTCACTGAAATGACATCTGAAAAGTTCATTTGAAAGTTGTACATAACGCAACGTCGTCATCATTGGCATCACCCAAACCGTCATTTGAATCGATGGTACTGTCATCACCTGTAGACTTGGACCTCTGACCATGACCCTTTGACCCAGTAGATCGCATCTAATAATGAAATTTCCTTTAAAATTTCGGACCCTGATTTGGTTGAATTGTCAACTTAAAGTATAAAGTGTTGAAGTTGGTATTTGCGAAATTCTAATTTCAACATTTGAATGATCCCCTGATCCTTGGGCTGGGCCTTGGATTTGACGTTTGGGGGGAAGAACTGCAGCTTCACGTTTGATAATTCATTTTTGGATGACAGGGAACATTGTCAACAAACAGCAATATCTTTCGGTTTTGAAGTTTCATTTGCGATTAAGTGAATGGAGCCATTCTTCAAATAATTTTCCAGTAATCCAAGCCTTAGAATTGTTGCGGTATGTAACAGGAAGTGTATTGGAGCTCAGAGCGCTGAAGCATCTTGGTGTTTTTGCTTTTCCTATTACAAGTGGTGTTATTTTTTCTCCCTCTAAGCTTGCACAAAGAGCTAGAGTGATCCTTTCTTTTGACCACTTTCCCCTCGCACAATCATCTCCCTTAATATGGAATGTGTAGTGAGTCGTGTCTCTGAAAATTAAAAAATCGATTTTCACAAGGACGGTGTATACAGCGCCTTTTACAATAACAATTAGCAAACAATAGGTGAAAGGTGATGCATAATTCGCTTAAACCGGTTACAAAAGCCATTCATATATTGGACAGGTGTGAACAAGTGGCGGATCTAGAATAGTTTCTATGTAGAGTATGAAAACCTTAAAAAAGAAAAGAAGAAGAAATCTAAATGCTAGCTCACCGAAACAAGAGACCAGATTCATCCTTGTTGAAGATATCTTTGGTTTTATAGCCTTCACATATTGATGCTAAACGTGCTGTCCAGTCCTCTACTACCTTGTCGTCCACATCCCCCCTTTCACCGCTCATTTTGCCAAACACAATATTGTTTCTCTTCAAAAAAGAGGACAACCAAACATTTGACACCTTGAAACTGTCATTTTTAAGATCATTTGCAAATTGTAGCGCTCACTCCTTCAGCATTGGTCCTGTTCGCCGGGTTACCGCTTCCTGGAACCACTTCCAAGTTAAATCGTTAATGTCCTCATTTCCTGATTTAAATCTCTTTCTTTTACGATCACCCCGTGCGTTATTTTCAATGTCATCTAAAATTTCACGTTTTCTTTTTAACAGATCGGCTATTTGTGTTTTGCCAATGCCCATCTCATAACAACACAAACAACTCAACAAGATTTAAATCACTGCAAACATACGCTTGTCCATGTACGTGTTAATTGACCATAGCTCAATGATCAATGCTTAAGTGGCATAACCAGTTATAATTGTCCGCTATATAGAACATTTTTCACACGCAGGGTATGCAGAAGGGTGTCCGTTGTCCGGAGAAGGGAGGTGTCCATTTTGTAGGGTACATTTAATGAATGAAAAACGCTGGGGGATTTCAAATCGTCTTTTATGTACAGGTGTACGTTATCACAGGTCGGACTGTACATCTCAACTAAATTAAATCTTATATTATTCAACCTCATGTAAAATGTACCCATATTATTCTTGTTTATTATGATACATGTATCTTTTTCCCATTTAAAATATTTCAAATAGCCAATGAGAAAGAATGTACTGAACTTAGATATCTAATTGTTAAGGATAAAAACCACATGTAACAAAGCCTTTATGTGTGTCATAGCATCATGAATTAGGCACAAATTTTAAAAAATGCCTTAAAGATTCACAGTTTTTCACTTACTGGTCAGTAATGGAGTATGAGTGAAGTATACAAGAAGCTGTTTTTTCCAATTCATGATTAGATTTCTACTTGGTTAATAATTAGATGTTCGGTTAACTGTACAATATTGTTTATTTCAGATGTCACACAATTAGTATGTTTTCCAATATAGTTTTACTCCAATGATCAAGTATGATTTTCCACAATGTCACACAGAGGACTGAACAGAAAGACATATAGAATAACATAGTGTAATCAAAGATTAGCATGCTCACCTTGATGTAGTATTTGTCACAAAAAAAAAAAGAACAGCAGGAAGTTCTATAGAACATTGCGTTATTGAACCAAGTCACTCAAGCGTAAAATCAAGGTAAGATGCATCATCAGATGAATGCACGTTTAAAAGGAATCATCTTAAGATGAACACAGAGGAAGTTTGGTAACACTGTAGTACTTATACTTTCTCTAATACATGTACATGTACTGAGTTTGGTAACTGTAGTACTTATACTTTCTCTAATACATGTACATGTACTGAGTTTGGTAACTGTAGTACTTATACTTTCTCTAATACATGTACATGTACTGAGTTTCCCCAAAGTATTTCACTGAATCATTCATGCAAAAAATGTTGGTCAGATGTATCATCTGATGCATATGCTTAATTCAGCATCCCTTGATGAATCTATGGTGCTAGTTCGGTAACTGTAGCACCTATACTTTCTTCAATATTGAATTACCCCAAACTAAATAACAGGCTGAGTCACTCAAGTAGAAAATGTAGGTCAGATGCATTATCTGATGCATGTGGTTAAGTCAGCATCCCTTGATGAACCTATGATGCAAGTTTGGTAACTGTAGCACCTATACTTTCTCTAATACTGAATTATCACAAACTACATAACTGAACGCAGATGTGGATGCCAGGGATATAGTGTAAGCTCAATCAACTTCGTTGAGGTGAGCTGATAATTATGGTCTAAATGATATTAAAGTGAGATTTACCAGCAAGATGCACAAGGAACTAAACCCTACAATAGTACTGACTGTTTACCTTTATAATTTGATCATCCAGCATCGACAGGTCTTGTCTTGGCCTGCCTCTCCAGTTGTTCTTGTGTCTGGGATCTCGAGAAGGATACCGAGCCTGTGTGACAATTTGAGGGACTTCATACCAAGGGATGGCAAAGTTATTCTGTTGACAAGATTTCATTCAGATAAACATAACACAGATTATACTTAGTTGTACATGTACATGTAAAATTAATTCTAAATTTGTGTACGGACATTAATGTTAACTTTATCTTCTACCAAAATATGTGAACATCATTCAAGTATACAGTACAGTCTGGGTGGAATTTTGAATGGCCACTGTCCACAGTGGGCAGTGCACCTAAAATTTCAGTGGGCATTAGGAGTGGACATTTACCTGAGCTACCAAGCTGTCCACTTACCTGTATGTTAATTCTAACTGACTCTTACAAGAATGTCCAGTGTCAAGTGGACATTTTTAATGCCCACTCTAAAAATGCCCACTGTGACCAGTGGGCAAATTGAGTTCCACCTGGACTGTACTGTATAGTATAACATGCATTTAACTTTCTCAATCAGTCAATACCAACTACTTTAAGTTTTAAACTCTACTAAAAAACTTCACATTTCTTGCTCAATTTTAAAGTTTCAACTTCAAAGTTTTGTTTGATTTATGTACCAATATTCATTTCCAATGAAAACACCATTTCACCTAACTTTTGTTTTAGACTGACACGAATATTAAAACCTTTAAAGGTTTTCTTTAAAGAGGGTTTTTATACCTTACTTTACATTGTGTACCTTCTTAAACTTGTGTATGACATAACAATAACAGACTTTTCTAAAGTGAATCAGATTAATGACATATGAACAGTTGTAAAATCAAATTTGCAGTATAAAATGTTGCATACCTCCGACAAGTCCATCCTGACTAACTTGGTAAAGAAAGGAAGAGCAGATGGCACTTCAATAAGTTTATTGTTAAATAAGTCAAGTGTTTTCAAATCTGCAAGATCTTTAAACGATTCTGGGAGTTCTTCCAACTTCAAAACACAATAGTACAGTTACATTAATACTTTAGATATCAGCTCTTTTGAAGTGTATGAACTATGAAGAGTGTTAATCAATTTAGCAAGACAACCTACTCTCCTACAATACTAATTTAAATTAATAATTTTCTGTTTAAATTTCAGAGTATGCTCTTACTTAAATAAAATGTTACAATATTTTAATCCATTCTTTTCACAGTTCTTTAATACCTAATTTGGCTTAAGGCACAGCTACATGTACAAATGTATTGACCAAGATACAAAAGTTTCAGATTCACAAACAAGAGGCCAAAATGGGCCTGTTTTGCTCACCTGAGCAGTTTGGGCATATGAGAAACTTAAAGAAGCAAATTCAGAGAATTGTGGTCCCCCGCTTTCAGGGTTCTATCAGTAAGGGTGCAAAGATCTGTGACATTTTGTCATGGGTTGTGCATGTCTACACGTATCTGCAGTTAGGGACACACATGTCAAATATGAAGGCCCTAAGTCTTATAGTTAAAAAGTGACACTGAAGTAGGTCAAAAGTCAAGGTCAACATCACATGATAAAAAAAAATTGGTACCAACGGAAAGGTACTGCAATTAGGGACACATGTCAAATATGAAGGTTCTACGTCTTATGGTTAAAAAGTTACAATGAAGTAGGTCAAAGGTCATGGTCAAGGTCACATGATAAAAAATTCTGGTACCATCAGAGAGGTATTGCCATTAGGGACACACAAGCCAAATATGAAGGCCCCACGTTTTATGGTTAAAAAGTTACATTGAAGTAGGTCAAAGGTCATGGTCACATGATAAAAAAATTTTGTACCAACAGAAAGGTATTGCAATTAGGGACACACATGCAAAATATGAAGGCCCTATGTCTTAATGTTAAAAAGTTATGACCAAGATTAAAGTTTTTGTGACAGACAGACAGACAGATGAATGAGATTTAATGTCCCCATATTTTCAGGAAAAGCGAGGGAACAAAAGAATCAGACTGTTCTCTTTCAATAGTACCATTTTCAGAAATTTTATTTCAAGATTGATCTACAAACAATACTTCATCATTCTAAAACACTTGTACATTATGTTAATCAAAATGAACACCTTAAAATGTTTAAAATGACAGATTTTACAAAGATGTCCAAAAAATGTCAAAACTTGGTTTCTGAATGGAAATGAAAACAACAATTTACTTTTTAAGACATCTTTCTAGATCACTTAGGTGAATTCAATTTGATGATCTATGCAGTTGATCTGAAGAACAAGTTTGACAAAGCAGATTGTCCTCTGGGGCTTATGTCACTCCACCCTAGATCCATGCCTTGAAAGATTGGACCAAAATGTGAAACACTTGTAGGGGATCTTGAGTACTTCATCCCTACTGTATTGAAAGCTTATGCACTGAAAGTATACACTGGGTGAAGAGTGATCATAGTAGCTCACTTGAACTTTCAGCTCACCTGGTAGGTAAAATGTATTATAGGTTACCCTTAATCCTTTATACTTTTAAACCTTTTGGAAAATCTTTTATAAACAAGAGGCCCAAGTGGGCCTATATCACTCACCTGAGTACCTAGATGATCAGTCATGCAGGAAGGAAGAAGTCATTTATTTTTGCATTACTGTGACTTAGTCAACACAAATGTTGAAAATATGTTAAATTTTATTTGACCACAGCTAAATTTGTACAGCTACACTCAATATTTTAATTACAAAGTAGTATATGTACCATTGTGAGACCTATTTTTTAGACAAGGTGGCACCATCTGTTAACCAATTTGGATGAAATGTACAAAATTGATAGAGGACGTATAGTACTTCATGTATATCATGTTTCAGTAAAATATTTCATGTGGTATAACAGCAGAAGTTAAAAATGTGAAGAATTGTCCCTATACACCCTCATTTGGAAGTCTTGAAAAATTCATAGAAAATCCAAAACTTGAGATATTGACAAAATTCTTTCAAATTAACATTCCGTACCATAATTATCATCAAAATAATCCATAAGAAATCATCATTATCAATTAACTAGGAAATATGACACTTTTCTGCACTGAAATCACCAAGTCCAAAATAATGTTGTAAAACTTCTAAAATTTGATGTTGGAAGGGAATCAAAATGACAATACTTCACTCATCCCTCTAGATCATTTCTATGCATGCTGTTTGTCTCTGTATACAGCCAGTATGAAGAAGATTGTCAAAGGAAGGTACTCTTCTGTGACCTACTTTTGACTGTGGTGGGGCCACCTGTAAAGAGGTCTGGATGAAAACGACAGAATGTGAAGGGGATCATAAGTGATTTATTTCTAAATAGATTTATTAAAATCCTATTGACAGTTTTGTAGAAAAATTTGAAAGTGTGAAAAATAGCCAAACCCTTCCTCCCTTTGTTTTGGAGGTCTTAAAAAATTCATAAAAAGTCTAAAAATTGGGATATTGACAAAATTACTAAGTTAATAATGTCAAAAAAATGTCAAAAATTTGATTTCGGAACAGGACCAAAAATAATGATACTTCTTTACATATCCCTCAAGATCATTCCTATGCACTCAGTTTGTCTCTGTATGCACCCGGTCAGAAAAAGAATTTTGTCAAAGGAGGATACATGTACCCTCTGTGACCTACTTTTGCCTGTGGTGGTGCCACCTATTGACGGATTGGGACAAAAAACAACAACACTTGTAGGGGACCATGAGTATTTTATTCCTATCAACTTTCATCGAAATCTGTTCCACGGTTCTTAGGAAGAAGTCGAAAATGTGAAAAGTTTACGACAGACGAACAGACGGATGGACGACAGATGGACAGCGCGCTATGACTATAGCTCACTTGAGCCTTTGGCTCAGGTGAGCTAAAAACACACCAGCCTTACCAAAACTTGTATGTGGATATTGATTTTGTTTTACTGAACACCTACATAAGTGTATGTACTTAAATATCTATCCCAGTATATCGTGCGACTTAGTGTCATGTACATTTGATTTGATAGATCCATTATAAGGTTTGCTTGTCTTTTTTTTCTTAAATGATTTGTATGAAAATGTTAATACCGTTGTATAAGATAAAAAATCAACTTCAGAATAATTCAACCAATTAGACATATTCTGTTTGCTGAAGGTTTAATTACATATTGGTACAAAGCAGATTAAGTTTTTCAACTTACCAAATTATTGTCTAGTCGTAAGTCTTGAAGAGATGAAAGTTGTCCAAAAGAACTGGGCAAAATCTGAAGTTTGTTTTTAGATAACAGACATATCTTGAGAGATTTTAAATTCCCAAATGAATCTGGTAATTCATGTAATGCATTTTGACCTGAAAATATAATTAAAGATATATTTACAATTACATGAACTAGATGTATGTATCAATATTAAAAGGATGATGTTTTAGATTTTCTGTACATAAAGTACATGCGATTTGTAAATATTGGTACTTCGTGTACATTTTATATTTGTACCTAAATCGGTTAGATGAGCATTTGTAATTTTACATTTGTAAATTTAACAAGACTATCAGTAAAATTATGCATGCTCCCTGCTTCAAATCAAAGGTAATTTGTTTGTAGAATTACAAAGAATGTTGGTAAATTCATAAAATTAAGGCTTTCCCTAATATTTAAGTTTTGTATTTTGAGTGAGTATTCATGTGAAATATGATGCAATTCTGATGAATGGATTGAGAGATATGAGGTCTTTCCCATTATTTTAGGGATATGTGCATTTGACCTTCACCTAGGAGAAATTACCTTGAATGACCTTTTTCTAAAACTCCCAGTCCTAAGGAATATTGGTGTGAAATATGATACAATTCTAATGAGCATTCTGAGAATATTGCTAAAGCAATACAAGTCCCCTATCGGTCCCAACAAATCCAGAAGTGGCTGAAAAGTACGTCAGTGGCAGCCAAAGGGTAACAGGCATTCTGATAGTTGCCTCTAATAGCCAAAGTTACTCACTTTTTTCTTTCCTTTTTCGCTCTGACATTTAACTTGAACATTTCGAAGTTAATCTACATGTACAACTCCTCAAAGGGAAGCTTACTACATGTACTATGTTTCAGCCTGATATCTGTAAGCATGACCAAGAAAAGTGAGGAAAACTGATTCTGAACCATGGGCAATAACTCTGGAAAAAGTGGGTCAACCGTGACCAAAGCCAAACTTTATCTGTAACTCGTCATGGGGAAACTTGCTACTGTTTCAGCTTGATACCTGTAAGCATGACCAAGAAAAGTGTGGAAAACTGATCTTGACTGAAGGACAGAGAGACAACAGACTGACTGACAGAGTGGAAATCTATAGTCAGTCCCCTCCAGTTTCACCAGTGGGTGGTTAATTAATGGTTTAAGAGATACTATATGAGTGCGAATTGACATATAGATGGACATAACAATGGCTGCATCTTCCCTCACAATTTTTCATGGAGCATAAAAAATATTCCTGTATCTTAGTTATAAATATAAAAATCAAAATTTGCTTATAATACATGTAATACATAGTACTATAGTACTCTAAAAAAGAAAAATTTGTTCAGGTTTCAAAACATTTTGTTTTAAAGTTCAGAGAGTATCACATATCACAGAACAACATCTTATTCTTGTTAATGTTAGGCGAAACTTTTTTTTTTAAATTGGATTACGGATTTTAAAATTCAAAAATTGGGTCGGTCGGTCGGAAAAAAAAAAAAAAAAAAAAAAAATACAGAACACTTGAAAACTCAGTTTTTCCAACACTTTAAAACACTCGCGGTTTTTCTAGCCCTCATCTTCAATAATGTCAGCCACAATTATATTGCCCAACAGTATAACTTGGGCCTAATCTTTTCAACATAAGTGTAGTAAATTCTAAATTTTAGGGACATAGACATGTTTTTGACTGCTTATATTTAATAATTTATCTAACTGAACAAACGAGAAAATACTTGATTTACTTGGGACCACCTCCTTCATACAATCACTAGTCACTATAATGAATTTATTATGGGTGCCGAAACGTCCTTAATGAGTGTCGAATCGTCTCGATTACGGTGCCGAAACATCTTAATTGGTGCCGAAACATCCAGGTACCGAAACGTCTATGATTCCATCATTCTCGTACCACGTTGGGATTGGAAATAATTGCATTCCTAAAGCAGTGGCTATATACACGACGGTCGTGTATATAGCCGGTAGTGGCTATGTACACGACCGTAGTGTATAAAGTCTGTCACAGTCTATATACACGACGATCGTGTGAATAGCCTGGATGGATATTGAAGACCTAAATCAAAGACCTAAATTCTAAAATCACAGAGACTTTCTTGGTCCCAATGTGTTGCCCCTTGAGGTTAGTTGTGCATACATAGACCATAATTGTTGTAGACTATTGGCAATACTGAGGATTTGCAAGATCGCCGTGTATATAGACCATAAATGATCTTGTTGGCTATTTGCAAGATCGTCGTGTATATAAACCATATACATGGGCGGATCCAGAAATTTTTGTCAGAGTGGGTCCAACCAAAAAAGGGAAATTTTTCTCTTAGACGAGGGGGAGGAGGAGGTTCCACCCCAAAAATGCTCAAATATTACCCTTTTTTTGGTAAAAATTTTCGGATGCCAAAAAGGGGGGGGGGGGGTGGTTCTAGGGTCTACGGTTAAGTCGCCCCAAAGTGAAGTCGCCCCAAAGTAAAGTCGCCCTATATCGGTTAAGTCGCCCCATAATGTCAAGTACCCCAATGTCATGTAGAAATCGATCTGTTTATGGTAATTGTTTGAGTTATCTATTTGTTCACTTGCAATACATGTTAATTAAATTGATGATTGTGGTACTTATGTCTTATCCTTCATAAAATTAAAAGATTTTAAATTACTAGAGAAAAGTTCTACATCAGTAATGGCAGTATAGATAGACACCAATCGCACGAGGCGACTTCATTTGATATCAATAATTATCCTATAGTAAACATACACCAAAATATTTATTCATAAAACTTTATTTTCATCAATAAAAAGATAATTAATAACTCAAACATATATTTGAATATAATGATGAATCTCTATGTGGGGCGACCTTACTTGACAATATGGGGCGACTTAACAGATATAAGGCAATTTGACTTTGGGGCGACTTAACCTGACTCCGGTTCTAGACCCCGGTACCCTCCTCTGTATCCGCGCATGATATACATGATGCTGTTGGTTATTTGCACAATCGTTGTGTATATAGACTATAATATACGTTTTGGTTGGCTATTTACACGATCGTCGTGTATATAGAGACAATATTGGCTAGTTGCACGCGGATGGTATGGTCTTTCTTCTAGCTCATTCAAGTTTCTCTTTTCTTCTTTCCATCTTGTGAGCTTCGGTAAGTCTCGGACGTTTACAATACCAACTTCTTCTTCTTCGTTGTCGTCTTCTATAAATCCCTCTTATCATACCAAGGACTTAAGAATTAACAACTTGAAACTTCATAATATACTTCTTATGGTTATATTTTTATTTCATTTTTTATAATGTATTAAAGTGTGATTAATATTTGCTCTAGTTTTGTTATTCGCAAGACAGTCATGTATATAGAATATTTCCGCGGTTTTAGCTATTCGCACGATCATCGTGTATATAGAAATTCTTTATCAGTGGCTATAGCATCGGCCCATTCCTAACCCGATCTATATTTAAAAACGAAAGTACTTGTGCAATCCGAGAGTTAAGTAATTTTATCAACATTTTAGTCATATCTTTCACGTTGGTTACCGTAGTTTTATTATTTTTTATTGCTTATTTTTATTACTGTCGGCGAGAGAAAAAAAAATTTGAAATTTGTATTTTATTTTTTTTCTAAAAGTCAAAAATATACGGTCGGCGGATCCGTAATCCAACTAATAAAAAAACTTTCGCCTTATTACTACATTATATAAATTCAACAGTTAACTTGAATGTTTTGCTGAGAGCATCTAAATTCTAATATAAAGTATCTAGAAATTATTACCTAAATCAATGAATTCTAAGTTAATCAGGTTTCCAAAATCAGCAGGTAATTCTTGTATTAGATTTTCATCCAAATGAATTTTTGTCAATTTTGTCAGCTGACAGAAACTTGTTGGAAGATATGTAATCCAATTTCCATTCTGAAATGCTTTTCTTTCCAGTTCACCAATACAACTCCCCAAATGTAATTCCTGTAAATTCTCAAGCTGACCAAAAGAATCTGGCAGTTTAGTCATAAAATTACCTCCAAAGTCAAGATATGTTAGCTTCTGACACACTTCTCCAAATTTTTCAGATATGACTTGATTATGGAATTGATTATCATTAATGGACACTTCCACAACATTCTTTAATTCTGAAATCCAGTCAGGAATTGTCACAAGTCTATTTCTATCACAGTATAATTTCTTCAGTGATAATGTTGACTTTAACTTAGCTGGAAGACTTTCTAAATGATTTCCAGACAAATCCAGAAATTCTAAAAGTTTAAGCTCTCCAAGTTCTTCAGGGAAATTGTCTAATTTATTGTTACACAAATTTAAAACTTTCATCCCATGAATTTTACCCAAGCTAGCAGGAATAGATAACAGCTGATTTTCACTCAATTCCAGAATTTTTAATTTTTCCAAGTTACCCATGCTATATGGTAATGTTTCCAGAATATTTTCCTCAACATAAAGCGACTCAAGATTTATTAACTTGCCAAACTCATCCGGAAAATGATGTAGTTTATTTGAAGTCATTTTAAGAATCCTCAGAGAATTCAGAAGACAAAATGACTGCGGAAGGGCACTGATGTCATTCTCATTTAGTGATAACTCCTCTAGACAATTTAGATTACCCAATGTTGGAGGTAACATCTTTAACTCATTTCCGATCATTGATAATATTTTTAAGTGAATGCAATATTCTCCAAAATCATGTGGAAGACAAGTTAATTCATTAAAATCTAGCAGAAGAGAAGTTATGGAAGCACCGAGTCCATTACAGATTTGTGATGGCAGCATCTTTAAATCTTTAGTAGATAAGTCTAAGGTTCCACTTTGGAACTCCTTCAGAGTTTTCTGTACCAAATCATAATCATCATCTGAGTCCTGGGTCGTCTCATCATCCCCATGATGTAATGCCATTATATGTGTTCTGTTAGTAATAAAATCCATCTCCTCTTTCAGTTAAAGTCAAAGCTTCATCTGAAAAAGAGAGAAAAAGATAACCAGCAAAATAAAACTCAATATTAGAGGTATGTGGTTTACACTGTCTTCGTTACAATGAGAATAAAACAACTGATGGTAAGCATTTTGCAAGTGTAATTCAGTCATTACCAAATCAATCATTATCAAATCAGACTAAAAGTCAGGCATGGGCGTTGAATGATCAAATCTGTAATCATATGTGGTTAATGATAATGATATGGCATTTACAAGTAAGAAGTGACATATTGGCAACTGGTTGTGACTAGAGACTATATCATTCATTTCGATTTCCACCACCAGTTCATCGATGTCCTGTTGTCTGGATAAAATCTTAAAAACAGAGGTCCCCTTTCTCAGTAAACTACGGCACATTGAAGATTCCATAATATTTCTATGTTTCCATCATAGACAGAAATTTCTGTACCATCACTGGCTAAATTTTATAGACTTGATGTCCTTAAAAAGAAACAAGGAAGTAAATTTAATCTTTCTTTCAAACTTATGTTTTCATTTTAATTACAGACTGATCAATCCGAGTTAATGAAATCAGCAAGTTATATCTATCTCCTGTATGTGAGCTTGAACTGACTGAAGGCATGGCTTCATCAATTAATTACAATGATTAATTTGCTACATACATGTATACATGTGCTCAGAGGTAGGGATTTTTCCAGATTAACAGATCAAGTTTAACATAAATTTGGAGATCTGTTCTCTAAATTTTCTTCTGGATCCAGAACATTGATTTCCTGATTATCAGGCCAAAATAAGATTGAGGAAATCAGTTCTCATATTTTCTGTCTGGATAAGTCAAATTTCCTGTGTACCAGAATCTGGATTAACAGCACAACACTGTAGTTTTCTACATTTGAAAATAGGGGATTTACTTTAAATTACAAAGTTTGCTACGTTTCCAAAAGCAAGATGGAGGTATAAAGTGACTTTCAAAACACAAAAATTCACTTGATGCAGTTTAGGGGAAATTCAATCCTTAAAATATTCTTTCACTATTACTGTGAGACTGACATTTTGTTTGGCAAAATCTAGTCTGAAACGTCAGAGCCAAGTATGAGACTTGGGTCTGATTTCCTCCTATAGAAGGAATCTACAGGATCTGATAAAAATTAAAAGTTTTTGGTTTTCCTAGCAGAATATTACTAACAAATGTACAACTGGTTTTTCCATTCACTTGTTTGCTTCCAAACTATAATGCATCCATATCAGATAGTTCGATAAAACTTTAAAGGCCAGTAAGAAACGATTTTAAACATCCTTTGGCAAAATTTTTCCAGGATTTCTATTTTAAGATTGCATTTATGTCCTATTGTGAATGCAATAGAAGGAAATTCTACAAAGTTATCTTCAAGATCAATGTACATGTACATGTAGGCTGCACCTTTCTGATCCATTCTGATGACTTATCATTATTCGGAGGAAGAATGTTAACAAGAGCAATGCCAAAGTAGCATATGCTCCCCCTAGTTATTTTTGTAACGTAGGCATAACTCACATGACCACATCAGAGGCCATCTACTAATCATAATCACCCACAAACAAAATTTTTCCATTCAAAAGTTTGTGTCTAATGATTCCACTCTGGGTCCGGCGCCATAAACTGAGAATATACTTAAGTAATAATTTCATATTCTTCTGTTCATTAATGAATTAATACCTGAGATTTGGATTTTATTTAGTTTTATTCCATTGATAAATAGAATTAAACCATTGTGCATGAAAATTTATTTGAACATTTGATGATGGAATAATTTAAAATGAAATATCTGACTTAAATATATTCTTAGTTTATGGCGCCAGACTCTGGTCATGCCAGTGTCCTGGCTTTCGGACGACATACTAAAAGCCAAGGCTCTGTGTCTTGGTATGCATGGCAAGTAAAAAATCCTTCACTACTTCAGATGGGTCAGTTGCAAAGGTCAAAATTTGTATGTCCGCATCAGGACAGATGCCGTCACCATATACATGAAATATTAGTGGTGTAACGTTAAACAAAAATATTTGTGGTGTGACGTTAAACAAAAATCAATCAATCAATCATTGCAATAGCATTAACTGTACTGGACTTAAGGTCCGAAAACCAATTTTTTTTAATATTCAATGCCCATGACCTTGATATTTGACCTTTTGACCCCAGAAACAATATGGCACACCTTCCACCCATGATAAGTAAGTGTATGATCTTTCATTGCAACAGCACTAAACATATTGGATTTATGGTCCGGAAACTAATTTTTGATACTCCACTCCTATGACCTTGACCTTTTGACCCCAAAGACAATAGGGCACATCTTCCACTCATGGTGAGTAATTGTATGCAGTTTCATGGCAATAGCACTAAACGTATTGAACTTACGGTTCAAAAACCAATTTTTTATATTCCACTCCTATGACCTTGACCTTTGACCCCAAAAATAACAAAGCACATCTTCCACTCATGTTAAGTAAGTGTATGATGTTTCATTGCAATAGCACTAAACTTATTGGACTCATGGTTCGGAAACAAATTTTTGATACCCTATTCCTATAAGCTTGACCTTTGACTCCAAAAACAAAAGGACACATCTTTCCACTCATGGTGAGTAAGTGTATGAAGTTTCATTGCAATAGCACTTTACATACTGCACTTATGGTCCTGAAATCAATTGGTGACAGATGCCCGTCCTCCCATTCAACTCGCATCAATTTAAGAGCCAAGTAACATCTACCAATGTCCTAGAGCAACAAAGGCACTTTGCTACAAAACACTCATCCCGCCGTAAATGGAGTATACCAGCTTAATATGGGATCCTCACAGTACTAGCAACATCAACCGACTGGAAGTGGTGCAGAGATGGGCAACCAGGTTTGTTACTGGAGACTACCATCGGACAAGCAGTGTTACCACCATGCTTTGTCAGCTCCCGTGGCTCGCACTCCAGGAGCACAGGACAACTAGTAGAGCTGTCATGATGTACAGCATAATCAACTGCATGATGGACATACCAAAAGTACATCTCATTCCAACAGCAACAATAGTACGGGGACATAACCAGCTTTTCCTAGTGCCCTACGCAAGAACCCAAGCTTACCAACACTCGTTCTTCCCTGGAGTCATCAAAAGTATGGAACAGCCTGCCACAATCCACCGTGGCCTGCAACAAGAAGGAGCAGCATAGGACTTCATACTAGTGGGCCAAGATGTTTTTAACTGTAAATACATTCTTTTAACCTCACCTGTAAATATTAGGTTCACTCACACTACACATTGTGATAGTACGATGATACACCAGATGATCGGTGAATCAAAATTCAGAAACAGCACCCAAACACCGGAACGGCAGTGTAAACAACGGAATGGCACCGAAACAGCACTTTATAATGACCCATATTGCCTAAATTAACTTTTTTATGTTAGCGATACACGTTATACAATGACCAAGTTATATTTTAATTTGATACATATTTGACACAGTTATGACATTTTCTTTTTCCTGCCATTTCAGGTCGTGACTGAAAAATGCCTGTCAGCATATCATGAACAAATAAAATGTAAAAAACATAGTTGTTCTTTATTTAATATTACAAATGTTAGTTGTATACATCATTTCATGTACAACAGTCTGAAACTCATGACAACTATCAACATTGGGACAGTTATGGCTCTTGCGTGAGGGGGTGTGTTCCATTCCAGTGAACTTGCATGATTAATGTTATGCATCCTTGTAATATGTAGTCAGTAAAAAAAAAAAAAAAAAAGGATATGAAAATAAATCTGAATAGCTATAAAGAATGCCCGAATCCTGAACTTGTCGTAATCCAGAACAGCCCAAATGATGAAACATAATACATTAAACAGAGGAAATTCAGAAAAAAGTCAAGCTTAGTTTTAAAGTTGATGTTGACTTTTTCAGCATTTTTTAACGTTATTAAGCCTGTATAAAATAGAAATTGACCTTTACGCAGTGATGAACCAATTGTCACTGATAATAGATCATTAAAAGTCTTTCGATTCCGATTATCGATTCCATTTCTTCATAATTGATTGTCACTGAGGGGAAAAAAAAAAGATCATTCAGTACACACTAAACTCTGCAGGTAGTGGCTATTTACATGACGATCATGTACCTAAGTGAAACAGCTATTTACACAATTGTCGTGTACCTAAAGTGATATGGCTATTTACGTCATGTTACTTATGTGCGTTACCTAAGTAGATGACGGGTATATAACCCGCTAGCTTTAAATTATGTCGAAATACAAATCTTCTACGTTGGCATATATATAGGCCACAAATAAAGTTTCTGTATCAAACTTCCCCCGCAATATTTTGGGCACAAGGGGCCTCAACAGGGAGTCTGTTAGGTACACCATGGCATGATCGTTGTGTAAATAGCGAAATCATTTATGTACTGATCGTCTTGTAAATAGCCATATCACTTTAAGCACACCACTGTTGTGTATATAGCCATATCACTTTAGGTATATGACTGTTGTGTAAATAGCCATATCAATTAAGGTACACTACCATCGTGTAAATAGCCATTACGTTCTCCTTCAGCTAGAAATTCCGATTTACGTACACGACCATCGTGCCAATTGAATGGCCTAAACTGCATGGAAAGATTATATTATTCTAAGTATTATTCTGCACAAATTGTCTAATACTAACAAGAAGGTGACTAAAACCAACGACGATACTGAATCTGCCAAATCAATCAGATTTATTTTGTGATCTATTATTTGTCAAACTCTAAATTTCAATGAATATGGATTGGCCTAAACTGCACGGAAAGGATATATTATTCCACACAAATATTATTCTGCACAAATCGTCTAATACTAACAAGAAGGTGATTAAAGCCAACGACGATACCGAATCTGCCAAATCAATCAGATTTGTTTTGTGATCTATTATTTGTCATACTCTAAATTTCAAAGAATATGGATTTCCAATTTAAATCAATAATGGATCGATTTACCTTTTCCGATTATCTTCCGCTTATCGATTCTTAAATCACTTCGGATGTACAACACTACATATAACTCATTATAATGAGGTTACAAGTGCCATTCCGGTGTTTACCCTGCCATTCCGGTGTTTTAGTGCCGTTTCGGAGTTTTGTCCAACTCCAAAATGATGGAAAGTACTTCAATGGAAGAAGAAAGCTTTGCAACTCAGCTAATAATTGTTAATTCTAGATTTAAAGAATGAAACAAAACAAAATCTAGAGAGACAAAAATGAAAGGACTTGAAAGTCCTCAAGGTCGGAATTGCATGGTCAAGTTCATCAAAGGTAATAAAGTGGTGATCCACCAAGAGATCACACACCAAGCATGTAATGTTCAGGATCAGTATTGACAAAAACAAGGTCTTCGTTGAACATAATTTCTATTTAAACGGTCGGCTCATACGGTGGTGAAGGTATGAGCCAACCGTTTCAATAGAAATTACGTTGAGCAGAACAAACAAAAACAATGAAGGACTTGATGCATCGCCTTCGGGCTTTCGCCCACTCACACATAAAGAATTAATGTACGATGACACCAAATTTCACTTAAAAACTCCAAGCACTTCCCGAGATATACAAGGTCAAATCTGCATGGCCATGGACCCAGCTTAGCATCCGATCGTATGGAGAAAGACGGTCCATTTTGGAAATGCAACAGATGAATGAACTATACATGTCATGTTTAAAGCATATTTGACTTGAATTCTTTGCCCGAATCGCAAATCAAAGTTATTCGCCTTTTCATTTGCCAATTTCAGCTTTCAGCTTTCGGCTATCATTCTCTCTTATCACTTTTGACCTTGACAGTAGTATGAAATTAGCAATCTGGACAAAGTCTCCCACTGTACATGAACATTTGGGGAAAACCACGTCTACACATGTAGATCTGGCTATTTTTAGTAGCATTACACATCAACAACTACCAAGACGTTTTTTATCGTTGTGACAAGAGGATTGTAGAGTACTTCGAATTCCACTGTTATAAAAAGAAGCGAAATTCTCAAGTTTTATTAATTATAATAATTCGAAGGAATAACGGCACATCTACAGTACAGTCCGGGTGGAACTTAATTTGCCCACTGGTCACAGTGGTCATTTTTAGAGTGGGCATTCAAAATGTCCACTGGACACAGTGGACATTCTTGTAAGAGCCAGTTAGAATTAACATAAAGGTAAATGGACAACTTGATAGCTCAGGTAAATGTCCATTCCTAATGCCCACTGAAATTTCAGGTGGACTGTCCACTGTGGACAGTGGTCATTCAAAGTTCCACCTGGACTGTACTGTATTTTCTCATCTAATCAAACTTATCTTGCATTGAATCGTACAATATGAATTATAAGTACTAAAAGTAAATCTAATCACGCTTTTTCTAAATATCGACGTTCTATTTATACACGAGGAGGTATTTTCTGCGTTCCACGCGTTCACCACAGCATATTGTAACGACTAGGATCTGAAATTACTATGCAATTCTGACCAATAATTGATAACGTGTCACTTGAATCTGGGTCAGTCCTGTATGAATTAGTGTCTCTATCTGTATCTGTATAGTACGTCGGCGCAGTCAAGCTTGACTATGATGCGACGGGTGGCGGGCGGCCAAAATTTGGTTTAAAAAAAAGTGGTCACCTTTCTAGACATTTTAAGATCTTGACAGGCATTGACAGTCTAATAATCTCTATTGAACTGGTTCTGCTCAAGAACTGAATGGCGTTTCAATAGACATTTTTCCTTTGACTGTGGAACTGTAACATTGGACGGCAAACTGATTAACCTTCCCTCCAATCTTATTACTTCATAATGTATTGTGATCATGTCATTCTGATCGATTTGGAGGGAATGTCCTTATGATTTTGCCGTCCAATGTTACAGCTCTGCAGTTAAAGGAAAAACATCTGTAGAAAATACCAGTCTAACAAGCCTTAAAATACCCTTCTATAACACTATTATATTTAGTCCGACAAATCTGACGAAGGGCATTTTTATCATTTGTCGTTATGCCCTACGACAAATGATAAAATGCCCTTCGTCAGATTTGTTTGACTATATATTATTATTAACACTGATTAATTAGAAGATTACTCTGATATTATTGTTAACACTATTCATTAGAAGTTTACTCTGATAATATTGTTAACATTATTAGGAAACTGTTATAAATAACCACACGTACAGTATTAAGTCTTGTTCAGTTTCGAATTTACTGTCAACCTTTTTTCACTTCGTACTACACGCCAAGAACTAACCGGAAGTTACTGTGTAAAGAAAATTTTTCCGGCAACAAGGTGTTCGAATTTCACGACTTTCAAATTTATTCATTATGATTCAAACACTGATATAGGTTGTGAAATCTATGTATACTGTATGATAATAGGAAACAATTACTTACAAGACTTACTGTACGAACACCTTTTCTATTTACGACAACCGCAATCTTCAGCTGTCATCGGCGCATAATTCGGATCGACTTAGAGAGGCATACGATATACAGTGTATTTTGGTCTTTTTGATAGCTGCAGTAACAATCACTACATAAAAGAAAGATTTGAAAATTGGTGTATGTTCCGTGCTTTCACTTTAACGTGTTGTCGTTTATTTTGTATTGTCATATAAATTTTTTTTGTAGGTTAAAACATGTTTTGACTTGAATTTTAGTAGTTTACTGTAAACTTTATGTTTAGGCCTATTGAGTAGTTTGGTGTATTCAAATTGCGATTTAAGATTGATATTTCGATTATAAAGACATGTGGAGCTGATAATTAGTAACAGAGTCTGTGAGCGGATTACATCACAAAATTGAGTGTATCGATCCAGATACTTGTTTGGCCGATGCTATTCGCACAAAGGTCCTGTACGTAAACCAGAATTTCTATATACATGACATTAGTGTAAATAGCTGAGGGAGTGTGCAATGGCTATTTACACAACTGTCGTGTACCTTAAGTGATATGGCTATTTACACAACGGTCGTGTACCTAAAGTGATATGGCTATATACACAACGGTCGTGTACCTAAATGATTTGGCTATTTACATGATGGTCGTGTCATGGGAAACTAACAGACTTCCTGTCGAGGCCCTTCATGCTCAAGCGAATGCTGGGGAAGTTTGATACAGAAACTTTATTTGTGTCCTATATACATGCATGTATATGATAAACGAAAAAGAGCTTGCATTTTGGCGTAACAAATGTAAAGAGGGCAAACAGATGATTTTATAATTTTTTATTTTGCTATTTACAAGAAGATACACTTATATACCTGAACTGATTTTCTGAATAAGAGAGATTAGAAATGGGAGGGGATGGGGGAGGAGCTGAGCAAGATTACTGTCCTATTTCTGGCTGTTGGTTGTGTCAAATATATTTCTTTTAACTTTAATATCTATTACTTTATTGA
This sequence comes from Pteria penguin, assembly GCA_035048485.1. Taxonomy (NCBI): domain Eukaryota; kingdom Metazoa; phylum Mollusca; class Bivalvia; order Pterioida; family Pteriidae; genus Pteria; species Pteria penguin. The sequence goes on along the minus strand of CM068580.1, from coordinate 19,546,450 downwards.
AGTTTTATATTGAGCAGTATTCTTACAAAGAAAACTTCTATTCAAAGTGATAAAATCTCTGATTGAGATAAAATAATTGATCACAGGAATGGTTAACGAAATGTCCTCCGAGCATCCTCGGCCTAATACTCTCTAAATCTGTTAGTTTGCGAGAAAAGGGGCACCTCACAGGTATGGGTTATATACCTGTCGTCTACTTAGCAATGTACATAAGTAACACAGCGGTCATGTAAATAGCCATATCACTTCATGTTCACAACCGTCGTGTAAATAGCCGTTTCACTTAGGTACATGACTGTCGTGTAAATAGCCACTACATGTACCTACTTGTTCCTATTGTCCCTTTATTATAATTTGTGGTATTGACTTGACCGGGATCATAATTCATTACTATAGAGACCGTTTCAATAGAAAGTATTCACAAAGTCAGATTGTCGAAGTCAGCGTCTCTATTGCTCTACGTAGATACTTGAGGAGTCCTTCAGTGGTAGTTGGGGTAAAACTCTGGGTTTATTGTTAGCGTCAATACAACTTTAAGTTCTTCTGTATCATGTCTTAAGGGGTTTGTGTGAAACGTGTATTCAAAATTTACTTATTTGAATGACAAAATATTTTAATAATATATATATTCCTTTTTACCAAAATTCCTTCCAATATACGCATTGATCTATGATAAAGTCCGATGCTTTACCCCAAATGTTCTGAATGCTCGTTAAAAAACATGTAAAAAACATGAATGCAATCTATTTATTACATATTGAAAGTTGGTTGTGGTCGGAGAAAACAAGATCATCCTACCCTCTCCCATATCAAGATTGAGCTTATAGTAATTGCAAATCATAGTACAACAGTGCTGGCGCACAGTGTGGTTTGCTCATAGGTGCTGCAGGTGCTACTCTATAATTCCTGTTTGTAGTCAATAGGAAATAAAATGAAGACCAACACTAGTTAGAAAGTGTTTATATATGCCAGTAGTACATGTATACAGGTACTGTATGTTGATGTGTGTTAATGGTACATGCATGTATATTTTTGGTACATTTTACTGTCTTTAGTATGGTAAATGTCTGTGTTTTTGGTAATATACAAGTTACAAGATATGGATCTGGGTCAACATTTTTGGAATTTTAAGCTCTCCTCGTGGCAAAGGCGGGACATTTTTACATCCGTCTCTGTGTAAAGTTAATGACCCGTTCTATTTAAACGTGAATAAATCAACAAATACATATAGGATAAAAATGTTTGTGTTTAAAAAGATTTAGAAACTAAAGCTGAGAATTACTGGTTTCAAAAGTGAACTTTCTTTATATTTTTGGTGCGGTTTAGATTTTCAGTATAGCAGATTCCAGTGGAAAGTTCGCTTTTATAGTGAATTATAGAAATTAACAGGAAAATACAATTATACATGAATATCTAGGATACTTCATTTTGATAATGCTCAACAAATTAGTGTTGGTAGTTTCTTTGAAAAATTCCTTATAATTCACAATAATCGAAATATCCTTCTCTATAATGGCCAGTGTTGTCCCACCTTTACCTCAGTTGTGTCTCAAAGAACACATAAAAACTGAAAATTGACGGTCCAGATTTGCATTTCGAAACCGACATAGTAGTAGTACCCCATGTATATATATTCATATGTATGGTGTAAGCTTGAAAGTACCGTAGTTTAGCACAATAGTGATAGTTAATGTGTGATTTTGATAAAGCGCAAACTATGTTTTAGTATGATAGAATGGCATTATCAGAGGAAGGGTGTAATGAAAGCTGGAAAGAATTAGCAGCAAAGAAGGAAAGAGAATGGAAGGAAGTAACAGAATTGAGGTAAAATATTATTCATTATACTTATTATGGGTTTTTTAGTTTCATTCAGAATTTGAAATAGTAAGTTTTTTACCGGAACATGTATACATTTTTGAAAGTGCTTATGGGTCTTACCTGTATGTTTTGAGAAAATCTACACTGGTTAACTTGCAATCTGATTAAAACCATATCTTTATTCTGCTTCTCTGTTTGATAAAGATCTGGTGAAACTCCGAAAGAGGTAATGTTCTGGTGAACCCTGATGATGTTTCAGTCACAAAAACCGTAATTTCCCATAGTCATTCAATGGCTCGGCTAGGCACGTGATAGTGACCCAATATGTAACAAACACTGTGCAAAATCTACCTCGTGGGTCACACATGCTGTGGATTTTAATTTCATTCCTAGGAGTTTCTAGCCGATCCACTGATTGCCTGAAAATCAGAGTTCACCAGAACATGACCCTTTATGGAGTTTCGCCAGATCTTTATCCGCAGTGGGACAAATAGAGAAGCGGAATAACGATATGGTTTTAATCAGATTGGTTAACTTGGTAAGTATGTTCTGTATTAGAGTAAAAAGAATAACAGAAAAAAAAATAGAGAAGATGTTAATAATATTCAAAACTGAAAAACTACTTAAATTTTGATATTTGTCATTGTTTTGTAATAAGAATAGTGTGAAAATAAAAATTTATTCATAATGTACTGGATTTTGACATTAATTTTAGGATACAGACTTTGGAATCTGCATATGAAGGGAAAGAAAAACAACTTCAAGAAGAAATATCAAAGTTTAGTAAACTGAAAGAAGATTTTAAGTATAATCTGAAGCTTTTGGAAGAAAGGGACCAAGAACTCGAAAGATATGATGCTTCTTTTGCTGGTAAATTTCTTTAAATTTTTCAACTATTTCCCCCCCATTCCTCACCATACTCACTCATTTGTAATGCACTTTTTTTTTTTTTTCAAAATTTCAGTTGTTGATTTTTAAAGTGTGCATTATACATTGGATCTAAAATAGAAAACAGAAGACATCTGACAAAGCTGTATGATACAAATCACCAAGAACCTGCACACAAAAAATGACAATAGCATAATATACACAGAATGATATTACTAAAATAATTGATTGTGCTGCCTTTACGATAACGACTTAGGACGGTCAACTGAAGTAACAAACCTCACTCAATTGGTGTGGTTAACCGGTTTACCGGCACCCACCTTCCCACTCACCGCAAAAGCAGCATAATCAAAGCCACACATTTAAAAATTTATAAATAATCCTCCATATAGAGAACATGGATCAACAGGTTTCTCAAGCAGAGAGGTCATAAAAATTTATTACACATGAAACAATTATAGAATAATATGTTGCTATCAAAAATATGTAAGGAGACATCAGCATAAGTAAACCGTGCTCTGCCCGTCTGTAAGCAAGCTCAGATCCTTGATCAATAGGAGTCCTGACTAACAGTCTGAGGGGACGAGGATCAGGACCTTGTCTCCTCTGAAAAGCTTTGGACAAGACCCGTCAAAGAGTCCCCACTGCCCTGTTAGTCAGCGTGCAACGCTCAAGTTAAAGTCTGCATTGGGTTGTAGAGGGACCCAATATCTATCGTCTTAGCGATGATCTGGGGGTCATACTGTCGATGTCGAAGGCGTTTAATAATTTTAGAACCAGCTGATATGAAATTATCGGAACCTTTGACCCTCCTTAGTTTGTACACTAGATCACCGTAGAAATTGGGATGAGAAATTCCTCTGGATACATATTGTTGGAAAGTAACATTTCCAAATTTAGATAAAATGTCTGAATAAGATCTATAAAATTTACCAAAAGATTTTAGAAGTTTATGATATTCATAAGCCTGAGTAAGAAGTTTAAAAGTAATCTGAGAATTTTTTTCGTGAAAATCCAAAACGTTAGTACAGGCTCTAGCAAACCAAATCAATTGGCTAATATAAGTACCATATGATGGGAGTCTGGGGACATCACCATCTAGATAAGGGAAATTTACAATAGGAAATCCAAAGTCATCACGTTTATCATATATGTTGGTATGAATATTTTAATATATAAGTCCAAAAAGGTGTTTCCTGATCGGAAGTATTGGCTTTGTTTAATTGAAGTTCAGATGGATAAATGTCAGATATATAGTTTTCAAACTCATCAAGATATCTAGAGGTGTCATTGAACTTATCAATAAGGTTAGAACATTTAGAAGTTTGAAAAGAATGCAGAAAGTCTCTCTCATAACAGTATAAAAATAAATCTGCTATAAGGGGAGCACAGTTAGTGCCTATAGCAGAGATGCCAACTGCTCCGATTTCGGCGGAGCATCTCCGATTTCAAGCCCCTAAATCCGCGCTCACCGTAGCTGGAAATACGATTAATTTAAAACGAAAGTAGCCAAAATGGAGGGTAACAGTGACGAAGAAGAAAACAAAAAGTGCCGGCAATTAGATGAAGATGTGTACAATAAAACCACACCTAAAAAATTAAACGCCAGCATAGTCAGCAATATAATGTTGCAATAAAAGACTGCACAAAAGACTAGAACTATAACATACTCTTTTCACCCAGTTTTTGATCTTTGTTTTTTTTTTTTATTATTATTTATTTGTGTTTGTTCAAGAAGGGCATAACACTCAATTTTTACTCATTTTGAAAACTATATTTTCCATTTTTGTTTTGGCTTCAGGGGGGCTTTGCCTCCCTCTATCAGGACTTCGCCCTGAACCAGACAAGGGGGCTGCCACCCCCTTGACCCCCTGCTCCTCTGAGACATAATGAAATGTTGGCATCTCTGCTATAGGAATCCCAATAATCTGTTGATAAGTCTTGCCATTAAATTGTACATAAATATTATCCATCAAAGATGTGATGGCATTACACAACTCCAGTGCTTCAAGTTTGTCCTAAAATCCTAAAAAATCTTAATTTTTTTTTAACATTTTGTAAAATCCTAAAAAGTTGAAATCAATTAAATGGAGGGTATGGGAAAATCCTAAAATTTTCCTAGATTTTAGACCAAAATCCTAATTTTTTGTTAATGACTGTGATCGATAAGCTCAAATTTTGTCAGATATAGTTATATTATTAAAGGCACTATACAAATGTTATTGTTAATTCTATAATTGAATTGATATAAAGCTCTTCGTAGTTTCCATTTCCATAGCTCTCACCCCAGTTATCATATCTGTTGATGGCCTGCATTATGGGAGCAAGCATGAGGGAGCTACAGTAAGATAACAATGTTTCCTATTGCAAGACTCAACAGATTTGAAGACTGGGATGAAAGCTGTCTGTAAGCAAATGATTATTATCTGCTTTTAGGTGAGTAAAAGGTCCTAAAAAAATCCTAGTTATTTTCAAAATGTCCTTAAAACATCCTAAAAAACATTTTTAGATTTTTGTGTAGTTTGGAAAGCCAATATGTTGTTGAAAGATCATTTTTATCAATGCTTAAATTGAAGTCACACATAGCTTTACACTGGTCAGATAGAATCTTGTCTTTAAACAATGGGGTTTCAACATTTGTAGAGGTAGAGTTCAATATCCTTTTTAAAAACTGAAATATAGTATATTTTTCAAATAATGATGATATTATTAGCTGCTTCGTCAGCAGGTATGAAGACATAAGTATTATGTAAATCAGCCATTTTCTTTTTTATAGACTGGACTGGTATATAATGTGGTTGTTTGAATAAATGGGGATTACTTATAAAATTGTCGATGCGAATACATGTATAGATAATTTTTAAGATTTCACTTTTCCAGTCATTCAAGGCATGTATTTTTAACCATTTTTACACCATCGTTTACAATAAGTGTTTAATGCTTCTTCAATAATATCCCGGCATTTGGTAAAATCTATCCTGGAAGGTAATGTATACTTTTGCCCATTATTAAAAAGTGAATGTAAATATTTATCCAAAATACAATTCAGATCACCTGTAATGATATAGCCCGCAGGCTGATAAATGAATTTAGAATTATTGCATGAACAGGACAATGGAATAGAGTCAAGAGAATTTAGATTAGATGTGACTGCATTGTAATTAAATATAAGATTTCTAATAGGTTTTTTGTACTGACAGCAAATCAGATGTAACAACAGTTTTCTTTCAATAAAAATTCAATGTGCACATGATTGTCCAATTAAATATGGTTTGCTGAGCATTTAATGAGTGCTTTGACAACAAGAAAGTTACTTTAATGCTTGAAATAGGTACCAGTTGTCATGCCTGATACATGTACATGCTGTGGGCAGATTTAAAACTTCAGTAATACATTCAATAAATGCTTCAGTGATATATAATTGTAACATATTTAATCCAAAATTAGACACATTTTTTGCTGTGTAGAAACTAATTGTATATATTGTAAATGCCATTGGTCTAACTGTACCTAGCTAACCGCTTTAAAGCATATAATACATGTATACAGGTGATTGGTAAATTGGTTATTTAGCGAATAGTTTAATGCCACGAAGAACATGCACAATAATGATTATAATGATATTTAGTACTGTTTGATTTGGAAATGTTTTTATGTACAGGTATGTGCTAGCTAAACGACATACATTGTGTGAATGTAATATTGAAATCCTTTCCAGTATTCTCATTAGATATGATCATAGCTCCCTAATTGATATGTCTGTTACATACCTGTATTACCAATTGTCTTAGTTGTCATACTAGGCTCTTCTCAAAGTTAGAGTTTTATTTTATCCACATCGATATTCACAACTCTTAATCTGCCTATTTTGGGTTCAATATTCAGCTTCATTATAATTTTCCATTTTATGTGAAAGAGCATATTTTTTTGCCCGCTCCATGAAATGGATGGGGGCATATAGTGTTACCCTGTACCGTCATTCTGTCCTTCCGTCATCATTGAGTTTCCGCTCATTTTCTCTATGTAGGTTAGATGAATGAAATTGATATTAGGTATACAGATGTATCAAGGGAAGATGCAGGTCAGGCTTGAATATTGCTGTGGTCTGGTAATTTTTGACAGAGTTATTGCCCTTGAACATAGAAAATTTCTTAAAAATGACAGTTTCCGCTCATTTTCTTGGTAAGGGTTTGATGGATTGAATTGATATTGGGTATACAGATGTATCAAGGGAAAATACTGGTCAAGTTTGAATATGGATATGTTCCAGTAATTTTTCTCATCGAGTAATTGCCCTTGAACATAGAAAATTTCTTAAAAATGACAGTTTCAGCTCATTTTCTCAATAAAGGTGTGATGGATTGAATTGATATTTAATATACAGATATATCATGGGGAAATGCAGGTCAGATTTGAATATGAGTGTGTTCCGATATTTTTTTACAGAGTAATTGCCCTTGAACATTCAAAATTTCTTGAAAATATAAGTTCTCTGCCAATTATATTTCGGTAGTAGCATAGCTGCCAGCGGGGCATTTATGTTGCACCGACACATTAAATGTCAAGTCAAATAATATTATTAATGCTACAATATGGTCTATGAACTTTGCCACTGTCTGTGGAGCTGTGTCGACAGACACACTCTTCTAATTAAATGAAATATCAAATCACTGCATAATATCACATTTCTCATGATGGTTAATAAAACACGTATTGATAATTTGCTATTATTAACAACTGTAGTGCATGCTTACTACTAAAATTTCACTTATCATGGTGTCTGTCAATTTGATTATGGCATTGTCATATAAAAAGTCTATGGTCATAGTATGAGATTCTACAATGTAGTGATGTACTGCCTTGGTATTGGATTGTTTTACAAATTTTCAATTTGTTTCACTCATAGTCATAATAATTTTAGAGTAGACAACAATTTTTTTGATGAAAAGGAAAATACGTGTAGTTTGAAGGAATTAATGACTTAAGTTCAGGTTTGCATTTTCTCTTAGAACAAATTGTTTATGTTGGTCGGTGTAAAGGGAGCATTTGATTAATGCAGGATGCCATCAAGCATTCTACATGTAAATCAATAAAAGTCAGACTACTAGAGTTTTGACATGTGAAAGATCATGTGATTTGTATTGTTGACAAAAGGAACTGTTAAACAGATTGAGTAAATTTATTGAATAATAAAAGAGATATTTAACTTTAATAATATAAACTGATCATTGTTTGCTTTTCAATTTCATTTTTTTAAAAGTAGCAGATGTGGTTTACATGCATATGTATTGTACTTTTCCTGTACTATTGGGTAGAAAATGTGACTGTTTTCCAAATCTTAAGGGCCCAAGGCCCAGTGTCAGAATAGGCTACGAAAGCCCTGGATAATATTGCCAGGCATTTTACTCTACGATAAATGTAGTAACAGAAACACATCACTGTGCTTAAATTCATTTTGTAATGTTTGTATAATAACACTAGCTTCTGTGGTTTATTCAGGTACATAACCAGGTTATTATGATTTCATATGTAAAAGATAAAACATCAAGCATTGGGCCAACTATCTCAACTTTGCCCCTATTACTAACTATTCAAGGATTTTTAATCTCTGCATTACACATGGGACATAAAGCTGATTATGGTAGTGTAGCATTAAATGTTTTTCCTGGTCTTGGCCTGAAGTAGCATTCTTGATAAATATCATGTAATATACAGGTAATCATTTTGTGTGAACATATGTTGCCAAAAAAGCTGACATAGCTCAGCTGGTTGAGTGCTGGGCTTGTGATTGAAAGGACTTACAGTTGAATTAAGTTCTGTTTATGACTTGTTGGTATCATGTCTGTCAGATGACAGAGAAAAAAATCAGGTATCATGTCACTGTAGACATGACATGTAAAAGATCCCTCACTGCTTTGGATTTGCATTGCATCAAGTAGGTGCCATCATTAAGTGAAGCTGGCGTGGCCTATTAGTATCGCACTAGACTCCTAATCGGGAGGCTGGGGTTCGATTCCCGCTCTGGTCATGTCAGTGTCGTGTCTTTCAGATGAGACAGTAAAAACCAAGGCCCCGTTTTGTGGTATGCATGGCACGTTAAAGATCCCTCACTGCTTCGGGTGTGTCCGTTGCTAAGGTCAAAATTTGTATGCCCCGCATCAGGCAGATGCTGTCACCATATACGTGAAATATTTGTGGTGTGATGTTAAACAAAAATCAATCAATCAAGCATTATATAAGTGCAACAGATGTAAGGTGATAAGGTGAATGTTGGGTCTATATCTCAAGAGCCTGTAATTAGATTTCCAATATACTTCATTATGGTATTACCCTTGACCCCCAAAATATCATGACTCTGACCCAAGGTCATATCACAAAGGTCAAGATGTGTAGGAAGTGTCATGGTAAAATCAGTTCTAGGCTGTATCTTGGCTACCCTTGCCTTGATGGTTATTAAACTTCAGTATGTTGATGCTTTTTAAGTGATGGTGTTTCACAACTTTGTTCCAAAATCACAAGGTCACAGGACTAATGCAGCATGCTGAAAATGTGTTTAGAGGAGACAAAGAGTTAGGGACTTGGACAACTTTCATTCTCATTTTCAGATATCAAGGCACAGCTAAATGCTAAAACAGCAGAAATAAGTGAACTGAAAATTCAATTAGATGACTGCAGGAGCTGTATTGACAGGGAAATCAAAGGTAAAGAAGAGCTTCAAATGCACTATCAACATCGTCTGAAGGAAAAACAGAGTGATATAGAATCCTATAGATGGTAGGTGATATTGTGGTCTGTTGAACTTTTACAACACAAATTTTCATTAGCTCTCCAGAGCCGATGGTTCAAGTAAACTATTGTGAGATGCATTGCCTGTTGCTTGAGTGACCTATTGTAATGGTGCATTGTTCGTCCTGTATCATCTGTCCATTATCCATACACTTTTCAAATTTTTGACTTCTTTCATAAACTTTGACATTGATCAATTTGAATTAAATCTTGTATATATGATCCATAGGGTACAGAGATGCAGTTTTGTTCCAAGGTGTTTATTTCTCTTTAATAGGGCCACAAGGGCTAAGGAAAGGGTAATAATTGCTAAATCTTTAAATATCATCTTCTCAAGAGCCACAGGTCACAATGACTTCATATTTGGTATATTCTTATAAGCATCCTTATAACTTACTGTATCAAGACAGTTCAAGGAATATGATGTGGCAGTATTTGTCCCAGTACATTGGCTCACAATTTTACATTGGTTTAAATAGGAAATGTTTTTGTCAACTTTCTTTTTAAGAATCACTAACCATAGTGATTTTGCATTTTGTGTAAAGCATGAATTAAGTATGACCATGTTATATCACTTTCACTGGAACAAAAGTCCTCTGGTTATATTAGGCCCTGTCCCAATGGCTGACAGTTACTAGGAAATATTGTTATTCATGTATGTCTTCTCTGAAGCCACAAAAAAAATTGTCATTGGTAACCAGCATGACATGACTTGAAGTATTAAGATTGTTGTAAAAGAAGGATCACCTTTGTAAGATGTCTTTATACTATCTGTTTATATCGTACCCCTGGAAATGACAACTGGGAGTATTTAGTGTTATATAGGTGATTATTAATAAGCAAATGATCTATTGAAACAATGCCATAAAAAGCTAAATTTCTTCAGATTTATTGTTTCTTGTGAGATTGTCTTAGCTCAAGTGAGTGTTTTGGCCTTTGCATCTTGTATCAAAATATCTAAATCAAGGGCTAGAAGAAAGTTTCATGTCAAAATTTAGATTGCTTGATTTTTTAGCTTGCCAGGAAAAATGTCTGGGGAGCTAATTTCATATCCCTAACGTCTGTGTCCACTTTCCGTGTCTGCCGTTTGAAAAACTTTAAGTTTGATCTTGGCTCTAACTTTTGAATCATGAGAGATAGAATTTAGAAATTTCAAAAGTCCTTATGACCAGAACTTTCATTTACTGTCATATTTTTTGACCTCATGACCTTGACCTTGGACTTTTACTTACGTTTTATAAACTTTAAGGAGGGCTTTATCTATTGAACTCTTAAAGATAGGACTTTGGTATTTCACGTTTATATTTTTTATGACCAGAACCTTCATTTGTTGCCATCATTTTTGACTGTCACCTTGACCTTGGATTTGACATTAACTTTTGCTTTATCTTTTCAACCATTACAGATAGGGCTTTGATATTTCACATGTAGATTTCTTATAATCACGATGGGAGATACCGCCATTAACTGCGGTCCTAATACTTACAGAGGAAGTAAGACATATTCCCGCAAAAATGACGTAAAGAACAATGGTACATTATTGTGATGTCATGAGGTTGCTAACTCCAATCGATGTTATTAACTGAGAGTACACAAGTGCCGCGTTACGGATGGTACCTCCCATTTTCACTTGGTACCATCACTTTTTAGCTCATGACCTTCACCTTAGACCTTCACCAACATTTCAAAAACTTTAACTTTGGTAATATCTTTTTAACTATTAGAAATGGGCCTTGATATTTCACATGTAGATTTCTTATGAAAAGAACTTTCAATTGGTGCCTTTACCATGAAATTTGAGCTACACTGAACTACAAAAAAGGTTTTTCATCCTTTGAACTGTTAGAGATAGGGCTTTGATATTTCCTATGTAAATTCCTTATGACCAAAGTTTTCATTTTGTGCCATCTCTTTTTACCTTGTGACCTTGACCTTGAACTTTTACTTACATTTCAAAACACATTACAGATTAATAAATCCTTGCTTTTAATGTCCAAGAGATGATTGTGACCCCCATTGGTGAGCTATGTTGAATTCTGACAAATTTTGTTATAATTTTGATATAGACTAGTTCTGGAATGCTGAAGGTGGTAGTGCAAACCAAGCTCAGATAATTTTCTTTTTCATTTAATTTTACACCGAAACACGTTTTTGAATGTTTTACAGCACTCTGTATGTTAACTATGTCCCTGAAGATGAAAAGTTTCAACATGTCAGGCAAACAGACTGACAAAATTTCAAAATTTGTCATAACAAGTATGATAGGACATTCAGAGCGGCCCTTTAATAAACTGTATCGGACATGAGGAAAATTTGTCAATTTTGCTGGCATGTCCAACACTTTAGGATATCTCTGAAAAAAGAATTCTGACTTCATCTTTTTCCCACATTTTGGTGTCATTGTATTGAATTATTCAATGTAGAGAAGCAAGTCTATACTATTTTCAGTTGTCAATACCACATTAACCAAGAAAATAAATGTATATGTATTTATACAATTTTTTCAAGGCATCAGTTGTTTACAAATAGGCAGATTGTGTTCAGGGGAACAATATAGGCCCATTATTGTTACTTATTTCAAAGGAAGTTCATATTCAAACCTATAAATTCTTCCTTTTTCCTGGGGTTTGACTTCTGCCCTGAGCACACTGATGTTCTGTCTTTTGGATGGGATAGAGAACATCAGGGTTGCCATGTCATGGTATAGACATGGCACATAAAAGATCCCTGACTGCTTTGGGTGTGTCTGTTGCAAAAGTATAAATTTCCCAGCAATGCACCAGGCAGATGCCCTCACCAAATGCGTGAAATAAATGTGAAGTGTTATAAAAAATGATAAAACAATATTTTACAATTAATCATGTAATAGTAGTGAAAGGTATGTATCCAGAGTGAAATAGTTTTATAGGTTCTACTTATTTCATTTCAACATGTAGAATTTTTACTTCTTCAAGATAAGTGTTGAATTTAACACAAATATTCCTTAATGTTCTTATAGTAACAAAGATGCAGAATTTCAAGAAGAGAGGAAAGAGTTTGAAAATTTCAAAAGAAATTTACAACGGCAGCTTAAAGAAGTAGAGGATGATCTTGATGTTCAGAAAAGGGAAATGTCAATTAGTATGTTAATTTCTTAATTGTCAAACATTTTTAATTAGTAAAGCTCATAGCTCTGGAAAATCTAAGTTTGATATACAGTCAGAAAAAGTGAAAAAATAGGATAAAAATTACCTAGATTCTATTTTGGAAATTTTATAAAATTTGGAAGACATTTATTCTTAAAATTTGCACTTCATGAAAAAATTCACAAACATATACCGGTATATTAAATTAAAGAAGAATGATAGAATAACAATTGCTTGATAAAGGCCTGGAGGCGGAAAATTTGCGGCAAAGAGTGTTTGTGTTGTTTCTTTTAAAGAAGAATGTGTAGATAAAAAAAGAACTTTTCAGATTAAACAGTAAAACTTGTTTTTGGAAGTTGATACTCTTCTTTTTATGCCTTTTGATTGATAGATAAGGGGCATATTATTTTTTTAACATTGGACACACCGGTAAATTTTTTAACCATATGAGTCAGTGCATTTGTATTTCACATGTGTATTCCTTGTGGCAAGAGCTTTTCATTGGAACCATAATTTATGACCTTGTGACCTTGACTTTCATGATAGGCCTACAATTAAAAAACAAATCTTTTTCCATATTTTTTCAGCTGTGGAAGCTATGGTTTTTGTCTTTCTCATATTTGTTCCTTGTAGTGCAACCTGTCCATTGATACCATAATTTAGGATCTTGTCACCTCTACGGTCATGAACAGGAACAACTTTTTGCTGGTTACTTAGGATGAAAAACCTAAATGAATAAGAATATATGAGAGTGTTCTTAGAATGGTGGGATGTTGTTAATGGTTCAGTTCTTAAACAAAATTTCTGAGAAAGAATACTGTCATTAGAGAACATTTTCCTGGTACATTAGGTGGGTGATGTAGACCCATTCAGTCTACATATTTTCAAACTGGGAAAAGATAACAAGTTTGCCATTGGTAGGGCATGGTTAGAATATGAGAAGTACTGATATAGAAGAAGCCTTGAATAGTCTTCTGTTTTTTCTTAGGATAATAAAGTTTGCTTGTTCACCAAACACTAATCACCATGATTGTATTGGTGAAAAAAATTCTAGTGTGGCATTTGACAATAAGATTGATAAAACATGTATAGTTTTAAGCCTCTGTCAAGAGGCACATTAGTGTTCAATAGCAATTCATCTGTTTATCCATTCCGCTTTCACATATTTTGACTTGCGTGAACTGTTGTTTTGCAAGTAATTATTGATTGTGTATTACATTCACAGCTTGTTTTAATTCTGCCACTGAACTAAATGATCAAGGGGTATAAAACATTTGGTCTGCCTGCCTGCTAGCTGTAAGCAATAGTTTGTGATCGCTACTCTGTGTAGACTATTCAACACAGAGAGTCAGCTTTTTCATTTTCTATTTTGTCAAGTGTGTGGTGTAGAAATGCATATGTGATTTTAGTTCTGGTTCTTTACTTTGGGGCTCAGACAAGGATTTTGGTCTTCTTTCCAATCTAATGAAAATCAGACCTCCGCGAACAAACAGTAGAGGTCTGATTTTAATTGAATTGGTCACTTTTCCTATTCAAGTCTATGTACAGTGATTTGTGATCCTACTTCTCAAGGACTATTTAAAAATAGAACTTCAATTGTCTTCATATTTTGTCAATATTGTCAGGTATTTGGTCTAGTTTAGCATGTGCAGTTTTGTTTCATGTTCTTGAACTTGTGGTCCAGAAAAGGGACATGGTTACTTTTCAAATATAAATTTGTACAATCTTTCATAAGCTCCTCCTCTTCATTTTTTATGCTTCCTGAAAATTTTTGAGGGAGCATATAGTCTCTGTGGTGTCTGTATGTCTGTCAGTCCATCTGTCTGTCTGTCTGTCCATCCGTCCGAACTCATATCTCCTATACCTTTTATCAGAATTTGATCGTAATTCCCCAAAATATTATTCAGATTAAGGGCTTATAAATAAAGGTCACTCAAGGTCATTTATGAAAGGTCAAGGTCACTTATTAACTATGACTTAAAGTGCCATGAAATACTTATATCTCCTACACATTTCATCAGAATTTGATCATACTTCGCCAAAAATTTTTATTTAGATTGAGGGCTTTTGGACAAAGGTCACTCAAGGTCTTTTCTGAAAGGTCAAAGTCATGATAAAAAGTTTTATTTCATAACTAATCAAGGTCAGACTTACTCATTTTAGTTCAAGATACTGTTATCACTTGTTGTTCTACAGTTGACTCAATTGGATATCCATTTGATACATTGAGATTTGAAATTTTCTTCAATTAATACAATGATTTCCTATATATTGAATCATTCATTTCTGTCATTTTGCTGTGCCTGTTTGTGCATCCAACAGTTTTACTGATTTTTTGTATATGATTTGAGTCTTCAATTTTCTGCATTATAGCTGCCATTTAGGGAGCATCCATCAGTTTTATTGATACTCTTGTTTATAATAGGAAAGCTAAAGGATACTGTAGAAATTACAATGAAAGTTTACAGGAAAGATCCAATTAAGCTACCCAGTAAGCTTCTGTGAAAAAAATGGTGTAATATTATAAAGCCAACATGGCAGCCATCTTGATAATCTTAGAAATATACTAATAATGAAACTCTACTGGAGACATCTAAGCAAGATATGTATCTAACTTATGGTATTGTGAAATCCAATATTGCCACTAAAGCAGCTGTCTTGAAGATTTTAGAGCTGGATATTCTCTCTTGTTTTCATAGCATTTATGATGAAACTTTACAGGAATGATCATATCAAGCTACTTGATAAACCTACATCAGAAAAAGGAGTAATATAGAAAACTTATATGTTCTTAAATTTTCTATCTCATTTTCATTGCAGTCTTCATCAATTTTATACTCAATTTACTTAACTTCTGAAAAATGGTGGCAATCCGATATGGCAACAATGTCAGCTATCTTATAAATCTTCTTAAGAGTGAATTCCTCCCTCATTTTTGTAGCAGTTGAGATAAACTTTACAGGAATAATCTACTGATGATGTTAATACTAAGTTAGACACTATACATACCATTTCAGCTAACAAAACCTCTTCTACTTCTTCCATTAAAGTGAAGGACCGCATATGGGGCATCATTTCACTATGATAAAAATGTGTGCTTGAGGGGAGTCCACGTCAGTATTTACAATCTAAAAAGCTGCTAAAATATGTGCTGCAGGTCTTATGGCACTGTGAAAAATTGGATCCTGATTTTGAAGATCTTGAAAGACTCTGCCTTTGTGAAATGTGCTGGCAGATGGTTCCATAACCTGATGGTGGAGGGAAAGAAGGACTATTTGTAGATGGTGGCTGTATGAGATCCTATACCAGTGTTCATATCTTCTTGTGGCTGCTCCTATCTTGGTGAATTGAGGAGGCATTGGGATGGCAACTAAGCAGTGGACGATGCGTTACATCATAGTGGCTTTGGCTCTAATTCTTCGTTGTTGCAGACTTTCCCATTTGAGCTGGTCCATCATGGCTGTGACACTACTGGTGGGGTTGTAGTTGTTGGTAGTGAATCTTTCGTTGTACTGCTTGTTGATGTGCTTCTTTGTATGAGGGTCCCAAAGTGTAGATGCATATTCTACATGAGGTCTGATGAAGGTCTTGTAGCATCTGTCCTTGATGGTTGTTGGACATGAAAACAGGTTCCTTTGTAAAAATGCTGCGGTATTAGTTGCCTTCTTACATATGGTGTCGATGTTCTTTGATTTGATTATAGCTGGTAGGAAAAAGATCTCACTATGACTACTGGTAGTTAGACCAGTTGACCAGTAGAGCTCCAGATGCAATAAAGTCTCTGGTTTAAAACAAGCATTGAAATATCAGTGATATAGATTAACAATTTATAAATGTATTTTTTTTAATCTTTTTTTCTAGTTCATATATCTTCTTTAGTTATTGTGTGATATGGGGCATTCTACCAAGTGAAAAGTGAAAAGCAAAGTTTTTTATTGCACTTTATATAAGTTAATGGATATTTAAGAAAATGCTTAGATAAAGGTAAGTGTATATAAATTAATATACACATTTATATGTTATTATTATTCTTGATAATTTAAGGTTTTGAGGATGCATTGAAGAAAAGGGAACATGAATTCAGGCTTCAAAAGGATGAGATGAGTACCAAAGTCTTGGAATATGAACTAAAGGTTAAAATTTTTCATATGCATGTATCATATGCATATATCAGATACTTGTAATTAGAACATCGTAAACGTACATTATTTGATAAACCTGTATGCATGTATTGTAGACACTATTTGTTTTTTTATCAAGCATGGCTAAATCATTTAGATGCTTGACTTGTGAGTGAGATGAGCTGAACTCTGTCTTTGGCTCTTCCATTTCCTGTCTTTCAGAGGAGACAGTTAAAAAAAATGAGGCCCAGTGTCATGGTAGACATAGAAATCCCTCGCTGCTTCAAGTGGGTCAATGCATTGGTCTAGTTTTCTTTACATTGCATCAGGCAGATGCTGTTGCTATCACCATATAAATGCAATAGTCTTAGTATGATGTAAACAAGAATCAAACAAAAACAAAAAACAACTTGTTCCACTGATCAACCTCTATATACATTTTATTATGTCAGAAGAATCAGTATGAAATGGAACATCATGTAGAAATAACAAATTTTTGTGTAACTTTGATCTAGGCTAAACTTCTGGCTAAAGAATTGGAGATAATGAAGACCTCACAGCAGAAAAACTGTGAGGAAATGAATGTTGTGGAACAGAGTCATCAAAACCTAGAGAAAAAAATGAAAGAGAAGGAATGGGAGCTGGCAGATGTCTCTGCTATGAAAGATGCAAAGTAATCATATAGAAATAATAATATCATACTCATTCTGCTTTGTTTCTTTTGGTACCTTTGAAATCTGAATGTTGATCGTATATTTATGTAAGAGTACAGATATATGTTGATTCCCTCTCATGGGGACTGTTTAAGGATCTCATTCTACATCCTAAAAAGATTGAGCTTTTTCTTAATAAGGTCAAATGATGTGGAGAAGAATACAGTAAGTCTTTTTTCAATATTAATTTGAATTTCGGGTTTTTTAGGTTTAAAGTGCATACATTTCAGTTGTTATTTTCCCTCCTTAAAGAGAAAGAATTTTGTTTCCCAAATTTAACCAACACATCTCTATTCCATAATAAGATGTAAGAAGCCTGATATTTAGATTTTTATTTAAGTGTCCACAAATGGAAATATGTAGCATTTTTTTTTCTAAATATGTGGATCAAAAAGGCACAACATTATTTGTATGACTGGAAATTTTCAGGATATCTGATTTAGAAAATCAGCTTCGCCAGTCAGAAAATATAATCTCAAGAATGAAAGAAGGCTTTCAATGCAAGTAAGTGAATTGAAATACTGTTTAATTGATATTGTGCATGCCTGATATTTCAATTCAGTATTGAATGAGGATACTTTGCAATATTTGATAATATTTGTATATGTTCTTGTAGACATGCAGAAATGGACAGAAGTATCAGAGAAAAAGAAGAAACATTAGCAAAGATTAAAGAAGGATACACAGAAAGAGAACATGCTCTTCAGAACTCAGTACAAGACTTACAGTCTCAGATTGAGGACAACCAAGTCAAAATTAGACAGCTTCAATGGAGCAAATCAGACTTAGAAAAAGAGAAAGAAGTACAGATAGAGAAGTATGACAAATGATCAGATAAAGTCATTTACTTTTAATTCAAATGACTTTATTGATATCATATCCAATGTGAAGAATAACTTCTGTAGGTTTTGGTTAAAAGTAACTCATTTGTTTGTATTGTAAGAAAAGTAGAAAGCTGAAAGGTATCTGCAATTGTATGCAGGGCAGAATGGATTAAATCACTGTTCTGGAACTTACCGTACATCTTCTTACTTCTGTTAACTTTTGGTTTAATACCTGATTTGTGCAAATTGGCAGGTCTGTCAGTGTACTTGTCTGTGTACCTGTCAGTGAACATGTCAGTGTATCTGTCAGCATACATGTCAGTGTATCTTTCTGAACATGTCTGTGTACCTGTTAGTGTACATGTTTGTGTACCTATCAGTGTACATGTCTGTGTACCTGTTAGTGTACATATCTGTGTACCTGTCTGAACATGTCTGTGTACCTGTTAGTGTATATGTCTGTGTACCTGTCTGAACATGTCTGTGTACCTGTTAGTGTACATGTCTGTGTACCTGTCTGAACATGTCTGTGTACCTGTTAGTGTATATGTCTGTGTACCTGTCTGAACATGTCTGTGTACCTGTTAGTGTACATGTCTGTGTACCTGTCTGAACATGTCTGTGTACCTGTTAATGTATATGTCTGTTTACCTGTCAGTGTACCTGTTATTGTACATGTCTGTGTACCTGTCTGAACATGTCTGTTTATTTGTTAGTGTACATGTCTGTGTACTTGTCAGTGTATCTGTCAGTTTACATGTCTGTGTACCTGTCAAGGCACCTGTCAGTGTACATGACAGTATACATGTCTATACCTGTCAGTGTCCTTCTCTGTATACTTGTCAATGTACATATCTGTGTACCTGTCAGTATACATGTCTGTGTACCTGTCAGGGTACCTCTTAGTGTACATGTCTGTATACTTGTCAGGGTGCATATCTGTGTACCTGTCAGTATACATGTCTGTGTACCTGTCAGGGTACCTGTCAGTATACATGTCTGTGTACCTGTCAGGGTACCTGTCAGTATACATGTCTGTGTACCTGTCAGGTTACCTGTCAGTATACATGTCTGTGTACCTGTCAGGTTACCTGTCAGTATACATGTCTGTGTACCTGTCAGGTTACCTGTCAGAGGTTTTCTCCAGATATTTCATTATGTTCTACCACTAATTACTGGGAGATTGTAAGGTTGAAAAACAATCATACAAAGCCATTGTAAAGATCTGTTGTAAATTGTACATCATTCTTTAGGTAACAAAGGTGTATATATTATTCATCTTTATTTATGCAGAATCATGCATTATAATGTTTTGACCAAAAAATTATTTAGAAGCTTTAACTGCACTGTCATACTTGACATTCATGCGTCTTTTAATCTTTTCTACATGTATTACAAAATTCTTCATGATACTTAACTTTTCACTTATTTTGTGAATCCTTATTTCATTCATTGGAATAAATATTTGTTAAGGGTAAAATAAATACATGCCACTTTTAATATTATTCATGTTTATTTGTCAATTTTTTTTCTCTAAAGATTACAAGATGAAATAAGTCAGCAAAAAGACAAATTTGAGAGGCAGATAATTGATGTATCTCGGAGCCAAGTCAGTAAAGATGTAGAGTTGCAGTCTGTACTTGAAAACCAAGAAAAACTCAAAGTCGAAATCTTGCAGAAAAAGCAAGATATTGAACGGTAGTTTTCTCAACAATATTGTGAAGTCTTAAAAATCAGTATTGGTTCTTGTTTTAAGATATATAAATATATAAAATCAGTGATGATGCAGTGTGCTTGTATATATGTCATATGTTATTACATAAATAGTGGTTTATTCTGCCTTTTACAGATACAAGAAAGATCTGAAGGATGCATATGACAGAGAAAATACTTTGGAACGAAGTAAAGCACAACTTGATTTGGATTGGCAGAGGAGGTTCGAAGATACGGAGAGGCAGCAATATGGGAAATCTGAAGATTTAGTCAAGAAAATTACACAAAGCCGAGATGAGGTTAAGTTTTACCTCATCTATTGTGATCACTCTTTGTCTGGCATCCAACAATCTGTCTGTCTGTCCGTCTGGTATAAACTTTCATTTTTTTGACTTCTTCAGAATTGCTAGAGGGATTTTTATCAAGTTTAGTATGGAGAGAGTACTCAAGTGTTGTTACTTTTTGCCAAGATCTGTCAAGCAGTGAATCCAGGTAGGGGTGTGACGGTTCGGTAAATAATCATTGTACCGCAGCACAGAGAGGTTCGATTCGGTTTTCGGTTCACTATTTCGGTTTGATTCAAAAAGTAGAAATTTAAGAGGTCATACTAATTAACCAAAAATTGCACTATAAACGTAAAACATGACTTCAAAACTATTCACATACAAACATAGTAACTATCACGACAAGAAATGTAAACCTTATAATGGAACATAAATGTTGACTATTTAAACATTAACATGATAGATGAGGTGTATCCTCTACTGTACATACAATAATTCAGCGCCGTATTTGTATGGCATCGTGTTGGGTGTTTAGTGATCCCAGTAAACAATTACAAATGGCAACAGTAGGCAAGCGGAGCTCACGATCTGAAGTGTGGGAGTATTTCACCCCAAAACCTGACCAAAATGGTCTACAGATAATTCATATAGTTCAATATTCATTTTCAATGTAAAGTTGCTAACTTTACGTTAGAAATGAATATTGAATTATATGAATTCTCATTCATGATTTCATACCACTGATCTGTTCAGTGTGAAGTTGTTAACACACTTCATTATTTTCAGGAGCTAGTAAGTCAGTCATCGCTAATCAGTGATTTGTAATTTTTTTTGTGATTTATCATATAGACATACACTTTGACATCTGTCTTTATAGTAGACCTGGAATAGAATCTAAGTATAATATAGTGAGTTAAAATGACACTTTTTCAGGTTTTTTTCTTTAATTTTCATAATGTGAGAGTATTTCAGAATGATTTGATGTTTTTGGTTTCTCTTGAAATAAAATTGCCATAAGAAGATACTTTCATATGAGGACATTCTAAAACTTAGTTTCTCATGTGCTTAAAGTGCTCAGATGAGCAATATAGGCCCATTTACATCTCTTGTTTTATTTTGTGACCTTGACCTTAACATTAGAGTTAATTTTCATAAACTTTGACTTTTGCCATATCTTTTGATTAGTAAAAATATGGCTATGGTATCTATATTCCTTGTGACTATAGCTTTTGATTGATACCATACTCACCTACTTATGATCTTGACCTTAACATTAGAGTTAATTTCATAAAATTTAATCTTAGCTTTATCTTTTGATTAGTGAAAATATGGCTATGGTATCTATATTACTTGTAACTTGAGCTTTTGATTGATACCACATTCACCAACTTGTAGACCTTGACCTTAACATTAAAATTGATTTTCAAAACTTTTACCTTGGCAATGTGTTTTGTAGAGCGTGCTTAATAATTTAGAATTTAATGGTAAAGATAAAAGATGTTTTTACTGTCAGGAACTTCATACTTTTGTACAGAATTAAACTCTTAAAGTACATGAGAATAAATGGAGTAAATGTACCATACCTATTATGGTATTTAAACTTATCCAGTAGAATCTGTTGTCTTGTGATAACTCTTTTTGAAATATAGTTGTAATATATTTTGAATTTTTCTATTTAAAAGGCTCTTGCTTTGATCAAAGAGAAGGATAAAGATATCCAACAGAGGGAGTCATTGATTCGTGTACTTCATCGAGACAGAGAACAGGCTTTACAGACACTAAAGAAAAATGGAATACCTATTGACAAAAAGATAAATGTACTAACATGTTTTCTTTTCCCTTGTAGAGAAACAACTGAAATATAAATTCTAAATTCTAAAAGTATTATTAATGTGGTTCACACATAGTGACTTATACAAATCTTTATTATTTTGCCAGAAGAGAACTTTTTTATGACAATGGTTTAAAATGTCTTCAAACTTGCCTTTCTATCACTAGTAAGGCAAGGTGACCCTAAAGATGTTCAGCAGTCATTTACCCAAATCTAACATTGTGTATTAACATTGTATAGCATTTAATGTTGTTTTAATGAAAGTGTCCCCTGTTAACAAGACACATTTATTACTCTTATGTCAGCATCATCCTTTAAAAGTAGCTCTCTAGTGGGTGAGATTTACTTTGTTATAGTATGAGTTTGATTGCTTGTACAATCTATTTGGTACACCTGTCATTCTATAGTAATCTTATTGCTCATTTATATAGCCCAGTAGATGGAATAGACATAGAGCAATATCTTGCATATATAGTAGTATGGCAATAAAATCAATCAAATTAACAAGTTTTAATCTGCCTTGATAAAGTGAAGATAGACTTTGCTTTTGATTCCCAAAATATTGAATTTTAGAAAAGTCATATAATTTTGGATGTTTCTGTCTACTTGTACCTTGTTATGTTAATTCTGTTTCCATCATCTTTTTCATCTAATTGTACTACCTGTTTTGATATAAATAGATTAATATTGACAAAGTATGGACATTTGCTGACCCTGAAGAAATTGTCCAACTCAAAGAACAAAATGAAAATCTGCGGGCTGTCATAAAGGAAATGAGAAATCAAATGGAACATTTAGGACAAGAGTTACCTACTCCAGAGGATAAGGACACAGTTCAACAGAGTTCAGCAGCCAAAGGTATACACTTGTAGACAAAAGTTTAATGCACAAAACATCATGTATTACACATTGTATATATACTGTCTAACATTGTGAAGTACAATTTTCAACAGAGAGAATATCATGCTTTATGGCTAAGTGAAATCAATCATCAACTTCTTGCTTTGTAGTCTGACTAGCTAAAGATTGAGCTTTGTTTTCCACCTGATGAAGTTACAGTGTCAGCATGTGTTTGCCTAGTCTGGTTGTCTGGTTGTATACTTAGCTGTATGGTGTACATGTACTATACAGGTACATGTGTATGTATTCAGTTTTGGTGTAGATTTATACATATTGTGTAGCATATGTTTTTTTATCCTAGTGTGAGATACATACTTTTCATTGTGTTAAATGTAAGTATAACACTATAAGGAAACCCTTTGTTTATCTCTCTATTCAACTCTCTGTCCATCTATCTGTCTGTTTTTACAGAATTTCTGACATCAATGTCATGGGTGTGCATTATTATATGGGGACTAAAATGTGGCAGTTTTTTTTCCAAGGATTTGTATGTTGTGTCAATCTGAATATGACTGCTAAAATGTCAGGATGTGCTAAAAACTCACCAGGAACTTAATCGATCATGAAAGATATACAAAGGCCTTCATTCTTGTATTTAAAAGTTTAATGTAATTAATTAAAAGCAACACTAAAAATGGATTTGATGTTTAGTAAGATGGTCATATAATAACCTGCAATGGACCCATTGTATACCTTTCATTTACACAGTTAGATACCTGCTGGTATAGCTGTCAACTGAATGCTATACATTGTACAAACACATATCAGTCAGACGAAAATTTAAACTGATAGAATTCATTCAGGAAATAAGAAAATCGATTATATTGTGCAGTAATGTATATAGTGTATGTCTCTAATTTTAATCGAGATAAAATTAAATAACATGTAATATAATATGCACCTGAGTGTAATACACACCTAAAAAATGACCTCAAAAATCATGAAAAAACATCTAACTCCATTTATAATACGCAGGGAAAAAATTTAAAAAAAATGTCAATTTCATATTGAAACAGCAAGACTGCAAGACGCAATTGACATTTTTCAGCACATGTATATGATTTTGTTTTTATGTTTGGCAATTTGTCTTTTGTGTACCTCCTCAATTAACCTGTCATTTCATCGTTGATGTTGTCAGTTGAATTTGCTTTGCCGCATACCTTTTACAATGTTATCATGTTACTGTATTATCATCAAAAGTGGCACAGAATGACCAGCCTTTATTCGTCGTGTGATATCAGCGCTTTTCACTCATTCTCTGGTTCCTTTACAATCAAACTCATCTAGACTTCAAATTTCTTAAATATTACAGCTGTACTAGTAGTTTAACCCTTGACCCAAACGACTGCTTCAAATCTTTTCTTCTTAGAATGAACGTGCGTGTCTATGCAAATGACGTGAACTTTAAGTGCAGATCGCCTATGTTTGTGATGACACAATGAAAGAATTTTTTCTTGTTTGAATGAACGTTCGTTTCCACGCAAATGACGTTAATTTTGAGTGCAGATCGCCTATGTTTGTGATGACATTATAAAGAAAGAATGAATGAATCAAGTGTTATCTGCTGACATAATCTAATTCAAGTACAATTCTTTTTAATCTAATATTCTTATGATAGTAAGCCATGCTGTTGATACTCGTGCTGTTATGGTCAAGTAATTTCACCTGTTGCATAACTATCAATTAACCAATCAAGGCTAAATCACTATATCACCTGGTGTCTTATTCACAAAGAAACTTAAGTGAAAAGTTTCTCTGTGAAGATATTATCAGGCATACTATTCACAGAAAAACTCTCTACTAGTTCTTAGAGCTATGGCACATGCTATTATAGGACTCAAGTTTTACACTTAGACTTAAGTTTCTTTGTAAATAAGATGCCTGTACATTCTGTTTATCAGAAACCATCGTCGTGATATACAGAGACATAAACTTCTTTGTCACCCAGAAAAAAAGTTACAGATTTCTAATCCTGTGTATAATACACAATCAAAAACTGATAAATCCAATAGGCCTAAAAAAAAGTGTGTTATATTCAAGCATATCTGTTTTCACTCTGTCATAGTTTTAAGAGAGTGAACCTATTCATTCCAAGATAACAGAAATATTTCATGAAATTTAATTATAAATCTTTGAAATTAACATCAGTAGTTATAATTTTTCCTCACAGAATATGTACAAAATCTTGAATATGAAATCAGAAAATTGAGACAGCGGATGAGAACGATGGAAGATGATGCAGATTCTTACAGAAAATTTGGGCATGTTGGAGTCACACAGCAAAGGATCAATGAGGAGGAAGTAATGGCTGAGGTCAAGGACAATTCTGCTGTAAAGGTTCATATACAGGCATTAAATGATCAAATAGGTAAGTCATTTCAGTAACCAATCATAAAATGAAAACATTTTTCAATGTTTTCTCTTGGGGTTTGAAGCTTTTTTTATATTCATGTTAGGAATCCTTCATAGAGATATTGATTGATTGATTGATTATTGTTTTACGTCACTCCACGATTATTTCACGTATATGGTGACGGCATCTGCCTGATGCATTGCATATAAATTTAGACCTTTGCAACGGACCAACCCGAAGCAGTGAGGGATCTTTTACGTGCCACGCCCACCATGACCTGGAACCTCGCTTTTTACTGTCTCATTCGAAAGACAGAACACCGGTGTAACCAGGGCAGGAGTCGAACCCGGTACCTCTCGATCACTAGCTGAGCACCTTATCCACTAGGCCACACAGGCTTATCATAGAGATAAAGTGGTTGAATTTGCTTATGCTGATAATCACAATGATCATTATAGAAATTAATAGATTTTGAGATAGTCATTTTATTTACATTTCATTCAATATAATTTGCAAAGGCTACAATATTTCATGTACTTCAACACTTGTGGAATGTTGTACACTCTTCTAGAGGTAATATCACTGTAACAGTGTTCTATATTTTTATATGAAAAGATTAAAATGATGAATATGTTTTATCTAGAAAAAAAATGAAAAAAAACCCCAATAAATATGTGTAAATAATGAATAAGTGAATATTATCATTTGACTGCCACATGAAGTATAACACTCAACTTTTGAGTACACTTCGTATTGGAAGAAGAAGAATAAATAAATATATCCCAAATCTGGAAAAAAAATTGATAGAAATTAAAAGAGAATTTATTTACAGGATCATTGAGGTCTGTCAAAGTTGAGCTGTCAGCACAAGTGAAGAAACAACAGGCTAGAATTCAGTATCTTGACAGTGCAGTGGAAAAATTAAACAAAGAGGTGAAGTAAAATCTACATCTTAGGTCATTTGATCATGAGGTTCATTGTAACCTATAGCTGTACACTTTTGTATGTCATTAAATGTTGTGCTTCATTGTTTCACTTTTTAATGCAATGGAGGAATGAAAATACTTTTTTCTCAAGAATTTAAGTTTTTTGTCCCTCACTTTTCGCGAAAGCGTGGGGAGGACATTAAAACTCATTCGTCTGTCTGTCCGTCCGTCTGTCTGTTACAAAAACTTTATCCTTGGTCATAAATTTTTAATCGTAAGGCGTAGGACTTTCATATTTGGCATGTCCCTAATTGCAGTACCTTACCGTTGGTACCAAAATTTTTATCATGTGACCTTGACTGTGACCTTTGACCTACTTCAATATAACTTTTTAACCGTAAGATGTAGGGCCTTCATATTTGGCATGTGTGTCCCTATTTGCAATACCATTCTGTTGGTATCAGAATTTTTTTCTATCATGTCACCTTGACTATGACCTTTGACCTACTTCAATGTAACTATTCCACTGTAAGATGTAGGGCCTTCATATTTGGCATGTGTGTTTGTAGACATGCACAACCACGACAATATATTTGGTGTGTGTGTCTGTAGACATGTGCAACCATGTCAGTATGTCACAGCCCACTGCACCCTTATGGATAGAACCCCGAAAGCGGGGGGCCACAGTTCTCTGAATTTGCTTGTTTTTAATATAGATTCATGAAAATGTTGATAGGAAATATAGATAATCTAATGTGACAAGAATTCAAGGTCAAATGTGCAGGCACAAAAGAAAACTTAAAAAATTATTTTGGTCATATGGGCCAATAGCTCAAGTGACTTCTTGCAATCATCTTCTTTCTGAATCATTTGCCTGCATTTTCTGTTTACAGTTTCAGACCTGCCTACTCTTCCGATTTGCCCATGATTTATACAATTTTCACACTGCTTGTGAAAAATTAATTGATCACTCTGTCAAAATTAGCTATTCAGATATTTTTTACACATTCCTTGGTTGATTTGAGATATTGGACTGAAGCTCAGTACACATCTTTATTACCAACAACCATAGACTGAGTTTAAATTTTATTGCAAATGATATACATTTGCTGGCATTAGAGGATTTTGTTTCACCAAAAGCTTTACCAGACTGTAATTCAATGGGTTAAATTCTAAACTCATGATGCTTCACACATAAGATGTCACTATTTTTACCCATAGCATGTCATGACCTTGATCCAAGGTTTAACTTGTTGAAAAAGTTCTGATTTAGCTTCATTGTCACTATCAGTATATGACCAAAATATATGTTGTAAAACTTACTGGTTCTTGGAGTATTTTGAACAGTTCTAATTACTATTGGTTCTACTCGAAAATAATTTTTAACATAGTTGTACCTTTTGATGCCTCAACCAGGCATGGTCAGTTCCATATAGTGTTTGCTTTCTTGTAATTTATCCTTCCATACACATTTGGTGTCCAAATGAAAACTCAGATTTCTTGTATCCTATCTAAACCAAAGTTGGATTTATGAACACTTACTAAAATGGAAAGATGTCTATTGATTTTTGGTTCAGTAGGTCAGAACTTGAAGTTCAGTAAGGATGTAATGGTTTGGAATTTTTCAGTTTGGTTTGGTTTCCTATTTTGAGTCTTGGGCTCAATGTATTTTGCTTCAGTTTGATTTGTTAATTGTGAAGGACATATGCTTCCGGATTTTTATGCTCCATTGAAAATTTCCGTTTAGCATATACATGTTGCAATGTCTACGTCCATCGGTTGGTCAGTCCATACAAGCTGATATTTCACACAAATGTTCCTTGTGACATATACTTTTGGACAAAAGTCACTCCAAGTAATTTCTGCATGGTCAGGATCACTCAGCACATATCCATGAAATATTGCGAAAGGCCTTTTTCCTGTTACATCAAATCTTGCACCAATGTTCCTGGGACAGAGGTTCCTTGGGCAAGGGACTTATGGACAATATTCACTAAAGGTCACGACCTTAGATATTAGGAAAAGCCTTAATTTAAAAAATTTACCAACATTTCATGACACTTCTACAGACAAATTCTTACTAGTATGATGCAGTTTGGGAGCATCCATCAATTTTACTGATATTCTTGTTTTATATTTAGGTTCAGCTCAGCCTATCTCTCTAAATATTGGGATAGGCCTTTATTCCAGTGTATCTCATTATCTGTCCCTCAAGGTCATTGTGTAAGGTCAAGGTCACTCAGCACATATCCATAAAGTACATGTATTGGGAAAGGCTTTTATTCCATTTTGTCATATTTCAGACAAATGTCTTTGGGATGGGTTCCTTTTGCAAGGGACTTTTGGACAAAACTCACTCAAGGTTTACATACCAGTTGGTGTTTTTCTCCATTTTTGACTTTCTCAGTTTTTATAAACATGAATATATTTGGAAGTTTTGGAATCGTATTTGGGTAATTGTTATTATCAAAGGTCAACAAAAGGCAGTACAAGACTGAAAATTTGATTTTATTGAAACTTTTTATCTTTGAGTGCACAGATGGTAGATACATGAAAAAGTAAGAATTGAATACAAAGTTATTTTTGATTGAGCAAAGTGTGCTCAGGTTAGCGATATAGGTCCATTTTGGCCTCCTGTTTTTTTTTTCACTGACACAGTTGTATTGATATATTTATTATGTTTATTATATTGTTTTGCTGCTGTCGCTATGTCGGTCAGTCGGTCTGTCTGTCGGTTGGTCAGTCGGTCCATTTAGATTTACATTTTCCACTCATTATCTCTGGAACCAATAAAAATATTGAATTGATATTTGGCATACAGGTATATCTCAAAGATATGTAGGTCAAGTTCAAACTTGGTTATTGTTCGATAAGTTTTGTCATAGTTATCCCCCTTGGACTTCCCTTTGAAAATTTCTTAAAATTAGCAGTTTCCACACATTATCTAAGGAACGGATAGAGATATTGAATTGATATTTTCCATACAGATACATCTTATAGATAGCTAGGTCAAGTTCAAATTTGGTTGTGGTTCAATAATTTTTTGTCAGAGTAATTCCCCTTGAACTTAGGAAATTTTTTAAAATTAGCAGTTTTTGCACATAATCTCTGGAACCAATAAAGATATTGAATTTATATTTGACATACTGATACATCTAAAGGATATTTAGGTAAGTTCAAATCTGGTTATATTTCTATAATTTTTGTGAGAGTTATCCCTCTTGGACTTAGAAAATTTATTAAAATTAGCAGTTTCCACTCATTATCTCAGGAATGGATAGAGATATTGAATTGATATTTTGCATACAGATACATCTTAAGAATATCCAGGTCAAGTTTAAATAAGGTTATCGTTCAGTAATTTTTGTCAGAGTTATTATTGGTTGATTGGGGTTTTATGTTGCATTCAATAGTTATTCCATCATATCATGGCATGGAGGCAGGAGCTAACCATCCTTTTAAACATTGTGAACAAAATTGCTTGTACCACTAGATCTCTGTCTGCCTCTCATATGCTCATTGAAGATGCCACTAATCTGCAGCTCTTTCACACAAGATGGTGTTAATTTCTTTCTAACATGGATTTGTATAAGACAGCTTCTTGCCTAACTCTCTTATTTTAATATTAAATACAGTTTTATGCTTTATGATACTTCACATTTCATGAGAATATTGTTTGCAATTAGTGAATTGAAGAGAAAATGTTTCATTTTATAGCCAAGGCAGAAGCAAGTTGAGATTGACCAATTGAAATATGAGTTAAATGCACAGAAGAGGAGAGATCAAGCAGAAATAGCAGCTTTGAATCAGAAAGTTGGAGATCTAGAGGTACAACTGGTAGAGACTCGTAAGGAAGCTGATGAATACTACAAGGCAAATCTGGAGCGTAACATGGAAGTCACTGCATTACAACAGCAGGTTGGAAAGTAGTTAGCTTCACATGTCAGCAATATATTCCTTTTGAAATATCTTGTAATATAAGAATATAGCTTTCAGTAATTAAGAAAAAAATATTGTAGTTTATCATAATACATTTTTCTTACTTTAAATGCCTGGTCACACTGAAAGTCAAAAAGTAAACTTATTATTCACTGTCACTACTATATCTTTATGCAGGATTCATGTTTGAGTAGAGTTGACACTGTCCTTTATGCACTTATTCATTATCAAGTTAATACCAGTGTATTCAAAGATAGGAAAAAGAGTCACAGGATGACCTAATTCATAAATACATTAATGCTTTATTCCACAAACCCCTACTTTCAACATTTTGTGCTGAAAGCCATTTGCACTGCAATAAGTGCATTTGCAGTATATATTACATTTTTTGCAGATTTCATCTTTAAAAATGGAACTGGCAGAGAAAAGACCAGAACTGAATTTTGGAGCTCAGGTAGAAATTGTATATTGAGTCTATGTTAAAACATTAGTAGAAATATATCAAGTGTATAATTTATTAACCACCTTTAGTAAAATTGTCATGAAATCAACTGTTTTGATTGGGTTAAGCATGTCATGTGATTACAATGTATATTCAGATGCTGGGATCCAATATTAGTCACTCGGAAATGCCTCAGAGTTTTTTGTTGACTTTTAACATGAAATTGTAATCTAAACATGATATTTCATAGCCTCACACATTATCAAAAAGTATTCCTCAGAGGAGGTTTTTGATATAATATTAGACTTAAGGTAATGTAAATTCATTATTTGGTCATCTGGTTGGGGATGTATTGGATGATACGAGATCAGTTAATCTCATACCAGACTCTGCATTGTCCCTCCTGGTATGATATGATACAAGATCAAGTAATTTCATACCACACTTGGCTTTGTCTCCCCTGGTATGAGATGATACAGGATCAATAAATCTCATACCAGACTCAGAGTCTCCCCAGGTATGAGATGATACAGGGTCAGTAAATCTCATATCAGACTTGGCTTCGTCTCCCCTTGTATGAGATTTACCGACCCTGTATTAACACATACAACCCCACTAGGTGATCATGTTACTAATATTATACAATTAGATTTAGTTTAGTTTATCACAATATTAGCTACTTGGTTAATTGGATACATTTCTATAGTTAGATGTATCTGAATGTTTGACAGATTCTATTATTTTCATTTCTTCCTTATAATATTCTTTGGATAAGGTATAGAGTGAATTATTAAGTTTGTTATTTCTATATATCTTATATTAATACTTTGAAGCATTTACTTACTTTAATTCAAGGAGCTTGTAATACAGCAGCTTCAGGATGATATAATGGGTTTACGACAAGGTTCTGAAGCAGTGGTGCCATCGAGGAAGTCTTCTGGTACAAATAGTACTGTGAACGAGTTACAACAGAAACTGAAGACAGCTGCTAAACATATTGCCCAACTGGCAAAGGAAAGGCAGCAGCTTATAGAGATGGGCAATAGATTGAGGGCAGATATGAAAAAAGCTGGTAAACATGTCTCACTTATGCCTTTTATGATATTTTAACAAAACAAAAAGAAAGAATATTGTAATTCTTGCATTTTCCTTTTATGATTTCTGATAATAATGATTTACCTCAGTAAGGCAATATTCATAAAATGGAACAGATGGATAAACAAGTCACACATTTCTAAATAATAATTAGACAGTTTTATCAATATTTATTCCAGAATATATACAATATGATTTGACAAAATGCATTTTATATTCAGGATCTGACAATAAGAGATTATCTGATACAAAGCCATCCCTTTTCTATGCTAAATTTAATTTGTATTTGAAAAAAGGCTGGAGATTTTAGTATTAACCATATATATATACACAACCACTGTAATTGCCTGAGGTAAAGTATTTTCTGTATAAAATACATTGATTGGTGACGTCATAACGCCCCATATTTGACCCACTTTTCAGCACAGAAAACGATGTTTGGAAGACTTTTGATTGTTAAGCTGAGGACGTCATAATGAAATGTTCGACATTTCCAATCTTGCGTGACATCATCAAAGTGTAATTTATTCCTGCATGAAAACACAAAATAAGACACTTATTCTATATATAAGGATTACAATGAAAAACAAGACTGTAAAGAAAGTAAATGAAAATATATGATATTAGTGGGGAACTATTAAAGAAAACTATTTCTTTTTTGCGATAAATGCATGAACTTAGAGGAAGATTTCTTAGTTGATCTTCGCTATATAAATGACAGCCCTCTGAAGGAATGTCAGTATTAAAAAAGTCGATTAATGTATTTATTATATTATTTCTAATATCATTGTAATTATGGCACAGTAGTAGATAAATAGTTATTCATCATGTAGTTATTTCTATGATTGACATTCAGAAAGATGACCTGATTATAAACCACAGTTTTTGTAGAGACTGTAATACATGTACATGTCAAATGGCACCACTTTATCTGTTGTTTGGTGATTGTAGGAATAAAAGCGGCTCCTCCCACAAGTAAAGGTCCTCCTTTGCTACCTCAGCAGGCTTGGAGCAATTCAGAAAATGTGCAACCTCTGTCTCAAGAATTTCTTGGGAAGTTGTCTCAACTTGAAAAGCTTCAGTATGAACTTACTAAACAGGTTTGTCATAAATATATACATGTACATGTACTCCAAGTAATATGTATAGATATGTTCCAGATATCTTATGAACTGTAAGGCTAACTGTAAATCTATATTATTTTAGACAATATATGTATAATTTTACAAGTTTGAGTCCATTCATCACATTTTTCTTTCTGCATTTCTTTTGAGATTTTATGATCCTTCTTACTATAATCATTTAATCAACAAATTACCATGTACTATAATTATAAAAGTTTGTATAGTTTTTATACGCCTGTCTTAAGATGGGGCATATTATGTTATGGCGTTGTCGTCTGGCGTCAGGCATCCGGGATAAGCTTGCCCGGGCCATAACTTCTTCCCCTGTGTATCGATTTCAATAATATTTCACAGAATTGTTGCTTAGGATCCAAGGGTGTGTCATGACCTTGACCCAAGGTCATAGCTCAAAGGTCAAGGTCACAACATGCAAAGTGAGTAAAACCTTGTCCAGGTCATAACTTCTTCCCCTGTGCATGGATTTCAATAATGTTTCACAGAATTGTTACTTAGGAACCAAGGGTGTGTCATGACCTTGACCCAAGGCCATAGGTGCAAAGATTTCAATAAAATTTCACAGAATTTTTATTTAGTACCCAAGGGTGTGTCATGACCTTGACCCAAGGTCATAGGTCAAAGGTCAATGTCACAACATGCAAAGTGAGTAAAACGTTGTCCGGGCCATAACTTCTTCCCCTGTGCATGGATTTCAATAATATATCACAGAATTGTTACTTAGTACCAAAGGGTGTGTCATGCCATGACCTAAGGTCATAAGTCAAAGGTCAAGGTCAAAACATGCAAAGTGAGTAAAACCTTTTCTTGGCCATAACTTCTTTCCCTGTTCATGGATTTCAATAATATTTTACAGAATTGTTACTTAGGACCCAAGAATGTGTCATGACCCTGACCCAAGGTCAAAGGTCATAGGTCAAAGGTCATGGTCACAACATGCAAAGTGAGTAAAAACTTGTCCAGGCCATTACTTCTTGCCCTGTGCATGGATTTCAATATTTCACAGAATGTTACTTAGGACCAAAGGGTGTGTCATGACCTTGACTCAAGGTCATAGGTCAAAGGCCAAGGTCACAACATGCAAAGTGAGTAAAACCTTCTTCGGGCCATAACTTCTTCCCCTGTGCATAGATTTCAATAATATTTCACAGAAATATTACTTAGCACCCAAGCGTGTGTTATGATCTTGACCGTCAAAGGTCAAGGTCACAACATGCTAAGTGAATAAAACCTTGTCCGGGCCATAACTTCTTCTACTGTGCATGGATTTCAATAATATTTCACAGAAATATTACTTAGGACCAAAGGGTGTGTCATGACCTTGACCCAAGGTCATAGCTCAAAGGTCAAGGTCACAACATGCAAAGTGAGTAAAACCTTGTCCAGGCCATTGCTTCTTGTCCTGTGCATGGATTTCAATAATATTTCACAGAATTCTTACTTAGGACTAAAGTGTGTGTCATGACCTTGACTCAAGGTCATAGGTCAAATGTCAAGGTCACAACATGCAAAATGAGTAAAACCTTGTTCTGGCCATAACTTCTTGCCCTGTGCATGGATTTCTAAAACATTTCACAGAATTGTTACACTTGATCCAAGGTCATAGGTCAAAGGTCAAGGTCACAACATGCAAAGTGAGTAAAACGATCTTCGGGCCATAACTTCTTCCCTTGTGCATAGATTTCAATAATATTTCACAGAATTGTTACTTAGCACTCAAGCGTGTGGTATGACCTTGACCTTTAAAGGTCAAGGTCACAACATGCAAAGTGAGTAAAACATTGTTCGGCCATAACTTCGTCCCCTGTGCATGGATTTCAATAATATTTCACAAAATTGTTACTTAGGACTCAAGGGTGTGTCATGACCTTGACTCAAGGCCATAGGTCAAAGGTCAAGGTTACATCATGCAAAGTGAATAAAACTTTGTTACTATGATAAGATGCTATGGAGATGCTATGTAACGCGATAACTCAAGTAAACCTCAGTTGTTTTTCATGAAACTTATACAGAATGTTTAAATAGTGTAGGGGAAGCCACTTTTCAGTTTTGAGGAAATTCCATTTTGTTGTTACAGAGTTATGGGACTTGGATCCCTCTTTTTGGATTTCACTATTTCATAAAAGTATTACCATAGGGGTAATAAAACCATACCTTCACATTGATCCTGTCCAAAGTAACCGACAGGTGTATTATGCCACGCTAAGCGTTGCTCTTGTTAAGAATTGATATTATTTATTCTTCCATTCTCCTACTTTTTGATTATAGCAACTTCAGTATGCTCAGAAATTTCCTGAAAAGGACAGCAGTTCAGATATGGAAATAGAGAGACAAATTCCATCAATTCTCAGGAAGCCTGGCCGTAAGTAATTATCAAACTTTATCATCAGTTTTTTAACTCAACAAAACATTAATTGATTACTACTGGATATTCTTTTTAGCTCACCTGAGCCAAAGTGAGCTATTGTGATCAATCGTAGTCCGTCGTCCGTCCGTCTGTCGTTAACTTTTCATATTTTCGACTTCTTCAGAACAGCTGAACAGAATTTGATGAAACTTGGCATACATGAAATACTTATGGTCCCCTACAAATGTTGTACTTTTTCGTCCAGATCTGTCAATAGGTGGCGCCACCACATGCAAAAGTAGGTCACAGAGGGTACCCTCCTTTAACAAACTTCTTCAGACCGGAGGGATACAGAGACATACTGAATGCATAGGAATGATCTAGAGGGATGCTTAAAGAAGTGTTGTTATTTTTGGTTCTGTTCTGAAATCAAATTTTTGATGTTTTATCAACATTTTTTGGACTTAGTAATTTCATTGCATAAAAGTGTCATGTTTTTCAATTAATTGATAATGATAATTTCTTATGGACTATTTTGATCATAATTTTGGCAAGGAATATTATTGTGAAAGAATTTTGTCAATATCTCAATTTTGGGATTTTTTATGAATTTTTCAAGACTTCCAAAAAAAAAAAAAAGGGGGGGGGGGTTGCCATTTTTACACATTTTCAACTTTTTCTGCAAAAATGTTGGAAGGATTATAATAAATCTTGGTAGAAATAAATCACTTTTGATACCCTTCAAATTCTTCCATTTTCGTCCAGACCTCTACAGGTGGCATCACCACAGTCAAAAGTAGGTCACAAAAGAGTACCCTCCTTTGACAATCTCCTTCATACTGGCTGTATACAGAGACAAACAGAATGCATAGAAATGATCTAGAGGGATGAGTGAAGAAGTCTCGTCATTTTGGTTCCCTTCCAAAATCAAATTATAGAAATTTTTTTCGATATTTTTTGGACTTGGTGATTTCAATGCAGAAAAGTGTCATTTTTCTTAGTTTATTGATAATGATGGTTTCTTATGGACTATTTTGATCATAATTATGGTAAGGAATTTTGAAAGAATTTTGTCAATATCTCAATTTTTGGATTTTCTATGAATTTTTTAAGACTTCCAAATGAGGGTGTATAAGGACAATTCTTCTCATTTTTAACTTCTGCTGTAATACCACATGAAAGATTTTAATGAAACATGGTAGTCATGAAGTACTATAGGTCCTCAATCAATTTTGTACATTTCATCCAACTTGGTCAACAGATGGTGCCACCATGTTTAAAAAAATAGTCTCACAATGGTACATATACCACTTGTTAATTAAAATATAGAGAGTAGCGGTTCAAATCCAGCTGTGGTCAAAATTTTTTTTTCATTTCTTTACACATCTAAATAAGGTTTTAGATGTTTCTCAACACTCAACATATGAAATTAGTCCATTTTAAGTTGAATCTGGACAATGCTTGAAACAATTGTTGTTCATGACCCAGACTTGAAATCAGTCATTAAAAGGCCCACCTAAAGAAAATGACTAACTTGTTGCCCTGAATCATATCTTGCAGAGACAAAGCAAATGCTTAATATTAAAATCAACTGAATGGATGTGCAAAAAACTATTGGTTTTTTTTATTCTGGTCTGAAATAAAATTTGACATATTTTCAACATTTGTGTTGACTTAGTCACAGTAATGCAAAAATAAATAACTTCTTCCTTCCTGCATGACTGACAATCTAGGTACTCAGGTGAGCGATATAGGCCCACTTGGGCCTCTTATTTATCCAGCTTTGAAATACATTTTGAAGAAAAGAATTTTCAAATTTTCAACTTAGTAGAATCAATTGATTAATTGATTGATTTTTGGTTAACGTCACACCACGAATATTTCACGTATATGGTGATGGCATCTGCCTGACTCGGGGCATACAAATTTTGACCTTTGCAACGGACCCACCCGAAGCAGTGAGGGATACTTAACATGCCATGCATACCACGACACGGAGCCTCGGGTTTTTACTGTCTCATCTGAAAGACAGAACACTGGCATGACCAGAGCGGGACTCGAACCCCAGCCTCCTGATCAGGAGGTGAGCACGATACCAGTAAGCCACACCGGCTTCCTTGTAGAATCAACCTAGTAGAATCACTCTAGTAGAATCAACCATAGACCCTGGTACTTCAGATGTAAAGCAGTGCAATAAAAGTTACAATTCATTCTTTAGAGGGTTTCTCCACTTTAATATATAGAGTTTTATTGGTTTTTATTTCTCTATTATCTCTGTAGTTCTAGATATAGTAAACATAAGGGTTCATCCCATATTTCATGTTTCAGTTATAAGAAGAATGTTTTTTCATCATCATTTAGTTTTTACATTCATTTTTGCGATTTATATCATACATTCTTTATGATTATTGTATGCACTTGAATTTCATAGACATTAAATAGATATATACAAAAATGAAGAAACTCGGACTAACATAGTATCATTAATTGAATGAAGTTATCTTATTTCTAATGATTTTAAATAATTTATGTGTTGCATATCTTTTTTAGCTTCTGAATCCACAAAAGCTGAAGTCAGCGTGAGTTATGACAACATGGAGGAGTCTTACAGGTCAGATAGTCCACTTCGAGTGAGCAGAGATGGTGATGGTGTTTTATCAGGCAGAACATCACATGACAAAGAGCAATTTTTGATGAGCATGTCCTCTGCAGGGGGAGAGTCCCTAGAGGAAGTATGGAGGATGTTAGATCGTCCTTCTCCTAGTCCTTTCACAACACCTAGACTACGCAAATCAGGTTTGTAATATGAATCATTTCAAATTATCACTGTCCTTATTTTCTTTAAGTACATATAAATATAATATAATTGTTTGGGATGAAACACCAAGTAGTTTGAAGACTAAAGTTAGCTTATCTGATCAATGTTGTTATACCCTTGTTATAGTGAGGCAGTGCACAGTAAGCATTTGCTTTGTAAACCTATCCATCTTCTGTCATTTCATTCATCATAGCTTATCAACTCCTCCAAGATGCTCTCATGGAATTGAACCAAACTTGCCACAAGCATTGAACTAGAAGTGTAGATGAGCATGAAAGGAGGCAGTTTCTCTTGGACCTTGACAGGAGTTATGGCTTTACAGTTTGTTGTTTTATTCTTGTTTACATCACAACCAGATTATTACACTTATATGGTGATGACATCTGACTGACGCAATACACAGAAATGTTAGACCAATGCTATGGACCTATCTGCAGCAGTGAGGGATCTTTTACGTGCAATGTCTACAGTGACATAGATCCAAGTTTTACTGTCTCATCTGAAAGACATGTCACCAGCAGGACTCGAACCAGTGACCAGCCATGCACCTAACCAATGGAACTGCACCAATTTGTAATCCCAGCTTTTTTCTATATTATTGCATGGCATGGAACCCACACTTTACAAATCACAATGTTTTATTGGATGGGTAGATGAACATCAAAGGATGAAACTGGTGTTTGGACTTTACAAGAGTTATATTCCCTTAACACCTAGAATTTCTGTATGTTACATCTCTTCCTACACTATTGCATGGAATTTTGAAAATCAAAGTTTGACGTACTACAAATGATGTACAAGCTGACAAAAATAGCTTTGTAGCTTCCCATGGGAATTTAGTGTATATCAGATTCATGCTCTTATTAAACATGAATATTACCATTTAGTGTTTTAAGAACATTGAGTTTTTGAAAACTGTTTTTAGGCGAGAGTGACTTGATAATTAAAGATGTAGAAAGTTCATCAGAGGATATTGTGATAAAAGGACAAAAACCTAGAGTGCATGAGAGACACAAAATAGATCCCAAACCAAAAAATTCTTCAAACAGATCTACAAAAATAGTGCAAAAGCCAAAAGTGCGAAATTATAACATTAAAAACAACAATGTTAGATGATAATTATTGATTTAAAGCAATGTCTGTGATTCTGAAATATACATATATTACTACTCTTTGACTGCTCACTATATCAAATACTGAAATAAAAACTTTTCATACTTGAGTGTTACTGTGTTTCCAAGCAGGCGTAATTTAGTTGAAAGTGTGCTCAGTTTGACACCGAGAAATGAGTTGGAATATCTTTGCAATGTCTTGTCGGTTTCTCGTCTTTTGGGTTAAACGATGAAAACCGAATTCCAATATCACGTTGATGTACCACTGCTTTGGATGAACTCATTACATAGACATGAATATTATGCAGAACAGTCGATAGACTCGAGCAATACAGTGTGATCCCGCTCCACTCCCTTTTGCTCAACGACACAACAAGGAAAACACATCAGCTAATACATGTGGAGGCTGGCCATAGCAATTTGAGTGATTTCTTAAGTGAAACTGAAGTGAACGTGAAAGATCCCGTCTACCTCCCACACTTTGAAAGGTAGGACAGAAGCCCCGCCCTACGACTGATCAGGGCATAGCTATGACTGATCAAGACATAGCTAAGATTGATCATGTAATAGCTACGACTGATCAGGACATAACTACGACTGATCAGGACATAGCTAAGACTGATTAGGGCATAGCTACGACTGATCAGGACATAGCTAAGACTGATCAGGGCATAGCTAAGATTGATCAGGACATTGATAAGGCATAGCTAAGACTGATCAGGGCATAGCTAAGACTGATCAGGACTTGGATAAGACCGATCAGGGCATAGCTAAGACTGATCGGGACATAGATAAGGCAAAGCTAAGACTGATAAGGACATAGCTAAGACTGATCAGGGCATAGCTAAGACTGATCGGGACATAGATAAGGCATAGCTAAGACTGATCAGGACATAGCTAAGACTGATTAGGACATAGCTAACACTGATTAGGACATAGTTAAGACTGGTCAGGACATAGATAAGACTAATCAGGGCATAACTAAGACTGATGAGGACATAGCCAAGACATAGCTACGATTGATCATGGCATAGCTACGACTGATCAAGACATAGCTAAGACTGATCATGTCATAGCTACGACTGATCAGGACATAACTACGACTGATCAGGACATAGCTAAGACTGATTAGGGCATAGCTACGACTATTAAGGACATAGCTAAGACTGATCAGCGCATAGCTAAGACTGATCAGGACATTGATAAGGCATAGCTAAGACTGATTAGGACATAGCTTAGACTGATCAGGACATAGCTACGACTGATCAGGGCATAGCTAAGACTGATCAGGACTTACATAAGACCGATCAGGGTATAGCTAAGACTGATCGGGACATAGATAAGGCATAGCTAAGACTGATAAGGACATAGCTAAGACTGATTAGGACATAGATAAGACCGATCAGGGCATAGCTAAGACTGATCGGGACATAGATAAGACATAGCTAAGATTGATTAGGACATACCTAAGACTGATTAGGACATAGCTAAGACTGATCAGCGCATAGCTAAGACTGATCAGGGCATAGCTAAGACTGATTAGGACATAGATAAGACCGATCAGGGCATAGCTAAGACTGATCGGGACATAGATAAGGCATAGCTAAGACTGATAAGGACATAGCTAAAACTGATCGGGACATAGATAAGGCATAGCTAAGACTGATAAGGACATAGCTAAGACTGATTAGGACATAGATAAGACCGATCAGGGCATAGCTAAGACTGATCGGGACATAGATAAGACATAGCTAAGATTGATTAGGACATACCTAAGACTGATTAGGACATAGCTAAGACTGATCAGGGCATAGCTAAGACTGATCAGGGCATAGCTAAGACTGATTGGGACTTAGATAAGACCGATCAGGGCATAGCTAAGACTGATCGGGACATAGATAAGGCATAGCTAAGACTGATTAGGACATAGCTAAAACTGATCAGGACATAGATAAGACTGATCAGGACATAGCTAAGACTGATCAGGACATAGCCAAGACTGATTAAGACATAACTGATTGGGACATAGATAAGGCATAGCTAAGACTGATTAGGACATAGCTAAAACTGATCAGGACATAGATAAGACTGATCAGGACATAGCTAAGACTGATCAGGACATAGCCAAGACTGATTAAGACATAACTAAAAGAGATCAGGGCATAGCTAAGATAGATCAGGACGTAACTACGACTGATCAGGACATAGATAAGACTGATCAGGGCATAGCTGAGAATGATCAGGACATAGCTAAGTATTATCAAGATATAGCCAAAACTGACCAGGACATAACTACGACTGATTAGGACATAGCTAAGACTGATTAGGGCATAGCTACGACTGATCAGGACATAGCTAAGACTGATCAGGGCATAGCTAAGATTGATCAGGACATTGATAAGGCATAGCTAAGACTGATCAGGGCATAGCTAAGACTGATCAGGACTTAGATAAGACCGATCAGGGCATAGCTAAGACTGATCGGGACATAGATAAGGCATAGCTAAGACTGATCAGGACATAGCTACGACTGATTAGGACATAGCTAAGACTGATCAGGACATAGATAAGACTGATCAGGGCATAGCTAAGACTGATCAGGACATAGCCAAGACATAGCTACGACTGATCAGGACATAGCTAAGACTGATCAGGACATTGATAAGGCATAGCTAAGACTGATTAGGACATAGCTAAGACTGATCAGGACATAGCTACGACTGATCAGGGCATAGCTAAGACTGATCAGGACTTAAATAAGACCGATCAGGGCATAGCTAAGACTGATCGGGACATAGATAAGGCATAGCTAAGACTGATAAGGACATAGCTAAGACTGATTAGGACATAGATAAGACCGATCAGGGCATAGCTAAGACTGATCGGGACATAGCTAAAACTGATCAGGACATAGATAAGACTGATCAGGACATAGCTAAGACTGATCAGGACATAGCCAAGACTGATTAAGACATAACTAAAAGTGATCAGGGCATAGCTAAGATAGATCAGGACGTAACTACGACTGATCAGGACATAGATAAGACTGATCAGGGCATAGCTGAGAATGATCAGGACATAGCTAAGTATTATCAAGATATAGCCAAAACTGACCAGGACATAACTACGACTGATTAGGACATAGCTAAGACTGATTAGGGCATAGCTACGACTGATCAGGACATAGCTAAGACTGATCAGGGCATAGCTAAGATTGATCAGGACATTGATAAGGCATAGCTAAGACTGATCAGGGCATAGCTAAGACTGATCAGGACTTAGATAAGACCGATCAGGGCATAGCTAAGACTGATCGGGACATAGATAAGGCATAGCTAAGACTGATCAGGACATAGCTACGACTGATTAGGACATAGCTAAGACTGATCAGGACATAGATAAGACTGATCAGGGCATAGCTAAGACTGATCAGGACATAGCCAAGACATAGCTACGACTGATCAGGACATAGCTAAGACTGATCAGGACATTGATAAGGCATAGCTAAGACTGATTAGGACATAGCTAAGACTGATCAGGACATAGCTACGACTGATCAGGGCATAGCTAAGACTGATCAGGACTTAAATAAGACCGATCAGGGCATAGCTAAGACTGATCGGGACATAGATAAGGCATAGCTAAGACTGATAAGGACATAGCTAAGACTGATTAGGACATAGATAAGACCGATCAGGGCATAGCTAAGACTGATCGGGACATAGATAAGACATAGGTAAGATTGATTAGGACATACCTAAGACTGATTAGGACATAGCTAAGACTGATCAGCGCATAGCTAAGACTGATCAGGGCATAGCTAAGACTGATTAGGACATAGATAAGACCGATCAGGGCATAGCTAAGACTGATCGGGACATAGATAAGGCATAGCTAAGACTGATTAGGACATAGCTAAAACTGATCGGGACATAGATAAGGCATAGCTAAGACTGATAAGGACATAGCTAAGACTGATTAGGACATAGATAAGACCGATCAGGGCATAGCTAAGACTGATCGGGACATAGATAAGACATAGCTAAGATTGATTAGGACATACCTAAGACTGATTAGGACATAGCTAAGACTGATCAGGGCATAGCTAAGACTGATCAGGGCATAGCTAAGACTGATTGGGACTTAGATAAGACCGATCAGGGCATAGCTAAGACTGATCGGGACATAGATAAGGCATAGCTAAGACTGATTAGGACATAGCTAAAACTGATCAGGACATAGATAAGACTGATCAGGACATAGCTAAGACTGATCAGGACATAGCCAAGACTGATTAAGACATAACTGATTGGGACATAGATAAGGCATAGCTAAGACTGATTAGGACATAGCTAAAACTGATCAGGACATAGATAAGACTGATCAGGACATAGCTAAGACTGATCAGGACATAGCCAAGACTGATTAAGACATAACTAAAAGTGATCAGGGCATAGCTAAGATAGATCAGGACGTAACTACGACTGATCAGGACATAGATAAGACTGATCAGGGCA
The DNA here is from genome assembly GCA_035048485.1 of Pteria penguin. NCBI lineage: Eukaryota > Metazoa > Mollusca > Bivalvia > Pterioida > Pteriidae > Pteria > Pteria penguin. The sequence continues at coordinate 19,502,759 of CM068580.1, read as the reverse complement.
TAGCTGAGAATGATCAGGACATAGCTAAGTATTATCAAGATATAGCCAAAACTGACCAGGACATAACTACGACTGATTAGGACATAGCTAAGACTGATTAGGGCATAGCTACGACTGATCAGGACATAGCTAAGACTGATCAGGGCATAGCTAAGATTGATCAGGACATTGATAAGGCATAGCTAAGACTGATCAGGGCATAGCTAAGACTGATCAGGACTTAGATAAGACCGATCAGGGCATAGCTAAGACTGATCGGGACATAGATAAGGCATAGCTAAGACTGATCAGGACATAGCTACGACTGATTAGGACATAGCTAAGACTGATCAGGACATAGCTACGACTGATCAGGGCATAGCTAAGACTGATCAGGACATAGCCAAGACATAGCTACGACTGATCAGGACATAGCTAAGACTGATCAGGACATTGATAAGGCATAGCTAAGACTGATTAGGACATAGCTAAGACTGATCAGGACATAGCTACGACTGATCAGGGCATAGCTAAGACTGATCAGGACTTAAATAAGACCGATCAGGGCATAGCTAAGACTGATCGGGACATAGATAAGGCATAGCTAAGACTGATAAGGACATAGCTAAGACTGATTAGGGCATAGCTACGACTGATCAGAGCATAGCTAAGACTGATTAGGATATAGATAAGACCGATCAGGGCATAGCTAAGACTGATCGGGACATAGATAAGGCATAGCTAAGACTGATTAGGACATATCTAAGATTGATCAGGACCTAGATAAGACTAATCAGGGCATAGCTAAGACTGATCAGGACATGGCCAAGACACAGCTACGACTGATCAGGACATAGCTAAGACTGACCAGGGCATAGCTAAGACTGATCAGGACATTGATAAGGCATAGCTAAGACTGATTAGGACATAGCTAAGACTGATCAGGACATAGCTACGACTGATCAGGGCATAGCTAAGACTGATCAGGGCTAGGGGCAGGCTTGGTGTAGTGGTTAAGCGCTTGGCTTGCGGCGCCGACGATCCGGGTTCGATTCCCGGGTTGCGCCACTATCTTTAAGAGGTTGGTAACCTCCTGTTTCCATGTCGCGATATAACTGAAATATTGTTGAAAGCGACGTAAAACACCAATCAACCAACCACTGATCAGGATTTAAATAAGACCGATCAGGGCATAGCTAAGACATAGCTAAGACTGATCAGGGCATAGCTAAGACTGATCGGGACATATATAAGGCATAGCTAAGACTGATTAGGACATAGCTAAGACTGATCAGGGCATAGCTAAGACTGATCAGGGCATAGCCAAGACATAGCTAAGACTGATCAGGACATAGCCAAGACTGATTAAGACATAAGTAAAAGTGATCAGGGCATAGCTAAGATAGATCAGGACGTTACTACGACTGATCCGGACATAGATAAGACTGATCAGGGCATAGCTACGACTGATCAGGACATAGATAAGGCATAGCTAAGACTGGTTAGGACATAGCTAAGACTGATTAGGGCATATCTGAGACTGATTAGGACATAGCTAAAATGATCAGGACATAGCTAAGACTGATCAGGACATAGCTAAAAATGATCAGGACATTGGTACAATTGATACATTATTGTTAACCTATCATCATAATGAGATAAAATAAAACTTGAATAGCAGATTTATCGGTCAAGTCGTAGGAGCATCGTAGCTCATTTTAGTTGATCGTAATCAGTTGCAGCAGAGTTGGATTACTCATGACAAGTCGTATTCCTGTCTGTCCCGATCCTCCAAAACACTATACAATAATGTGCAAGACGTGATTCTAATTTCCATCGATCTTGTTTTATACAAAGAGCAAGAGACAAACGGCTAGAACTGAATCCTGGTCATTCTGTTATATATGGTCAAACTGATTATTTAAACTTCTGTACTTGAATGTTAGAACATATAAAGTAAAACAGACTGAGAATTTGTATAACTTTTAAAGACGAAAAAGCGGAATAAGAAAGACTAAGGTTTGGTGACAAATATACAAACAGCAGTACACGTTTATAAATAAACACTATTCGATGCAATAAAAGTTCTGTAATACTGAATTGGCGACGGTAGCTGAATATTGCACAGTCCCTAAAAAGCATTCTTCTAAAGGATCTAGATGGCATTGTAACTGCATACCTATAACAGAACAATATCTCGGATTAAATTAAATTGTTTTCTTTATTAAAAAAAACATGCTCTTAAATCAGTCATTTGATCAATCCCGCTCAGAGAGAGATGTTAAGGTTAGATAAAGAGATTTTAATTCTAAAATATTTGAAGATGAAATATGATTTGTATACTTGATATATAGTTCCTTTTAGTACTAATTACTAAAGATCTAACTGACGCAGCATGGTCATACTGCATAGGACTGGTTCTGGAGCTAGGATTGAGGTTCGTGAGATATAAATGTACTTACACAGCAGGATCATTCAGCATAGGATTGAGGTTCTGGCGCTATAAATGTACTTACACAGCAGGATCATTCTGTGTAGGATTGAGGTTCTGGCGCTATAAATGTACTTACACAGCAGGATCATTCTGTGTAGGATTGAAGTTCTGGCGCTATAAATGTACTTACACAGCAGGATCATTCTGCGTAGGATTGAAGTTCTGGCGCTATAAATGTACTTACACAGCAGGATCATTCTGTGTAGGATTGAGGTTCTGGCGCTATAAATGTACTTACACAGCAGGATCATTCTGTGTAGGATTGAGGTTCTGGCGCTATAAATGTACTTACACAGCAGGATCATTCTGTGTAGGATTGAAGTTCTGGCGCTATAAATGTACTTACGCAGCAGGATCATTCTGTGTAGGATTGAAGTTCTGGCGCTATAAATGTACTTACGCAGCAGGATCATTCTGTGTAGGATTGAAGTTCTGGCGCTATAAATGTACTTACGCAGCAGGATCATTCTGTGTAGGATTGAAGTTCTGGTGCTATAAATGTACTTACACAGCAGGATCATTCTGTGTAGGATTGAAGTTCTGGCGCTATAAATGTACTTACGCAGCAAGGATCATTCTGCGTAGGATTGAGGTTCTGGCGCTATAAATGTACTTACACAGCAGGATCATTCTGCGTAGGATTGAGGTTCTGGCGCTATAAATGTACTTACACAGCAAGGATCATTCTGTGTAGGATTGAAGTTCTGGCGCTATAAATGTACTTACGCAGCAAGGATCATTCTGCGTAGGATTGAGGTTCTGGCGCTATAAATGTACTTACACAGCAGGATCATTTGGTGTAGGATTGAAGTTCTGGCGCTATAAATGTACTTACGCAGCAAGGATCATTCTGCGTAGGATTGAGGTTCTGGCGCTATAAATGTACTTACACAGCAGGATCATTCTGTGTAGGATTGAGGTTCTGGCGCTATAAATGTACTTACACAGCAAGGATCATTCTGTGTAAGATTGAGGTTCTGGCGCTATAAATGTACTTACGCAGCAAGGATCATTCTGCGTAGGACTGTGGTTCTTGAGCCTCGGACCCAGTAGAATCCCCTTGATCTAAAATATCAAAGAAAATATACAATTTGTTCTATAATGTTCGCAAAATGACATTAACACTTTGTTCCTTACTTCCGTGCAAATGTACTAGTTTCATGGTAGATTTAAAACTGAACAGTAATGAAGAGTGAGCTAGAATGTAAATATACATTCTTAAGTATTTGTTATCAAATTTGTTTAAAAGTATTTCTCGATTATAATTATTACTATTATTTCATATTTCAAAGCCGTTTGCACATTAAGTAAATTCAATACTTATTTATAATAAACTGGATAAACCTGAAGTTAAGTAAAATATTTTTTCCTGTGCTTATTTTCAACCAGCAACATTAGGGCTACTGAAACGAAAACGATCAATTACACATGCTTCAAACCATAGAAAGAAAAGCATAAACACCACACCTAAGCTACTTTTTAGATTAGCCGGTTGGATAAAACTAATTTGTTACTGCATCAGCATAAACGAAGCCACTGCACAATGTTAGTTGCAGACAAGGTGTAAAGCTGTCGTTTAAATTCATTTAATCTACACAAAAATGCATATTAACAGTTAGTCACATTGTAATATGCAATATCTGTAAGCGATCAGCATCTGCCACAAACATTAGGACCATGTCTCTTACTAAAGGCGTTTAACTTCTATAGCAAGAAGCCCTCCGCTACAGCTACCGTGGTAAGCTATACTACACCTAGCTACATTTTCAGTATACCATATGGATATCGATTCTGTGCCCTGAGACGGGCATAAAAGTCGGTGGTAGGCGTGGCTTGAGTGGATGTCCACTGTCGATTCTTATGGCCGGACCAGTGAGTCCGAGATCGCCTACCTGACGATACGGGTGCGGTTCTTGGCCGATAAACATTCATCACAAGAGACGCATCAGTGTTTGGTACAATATCATCGCTGGGACCAGGATACCTGCAGAGTATATAGGATAATAAGCCATTACATCATATAGTACTCTATTCCGGATTTATGTTGCCTATGTATGTCAGCACGACTAACCTTCATTTTTGTTAAATTTAAATGATAGTCATTGATTAAATTCATAAACATGGATCTGAAAACAAGCCTAAGCTTATATTGGTTAATTTTCCATACTTTTTATTCTAAGCAGATACGCATCTTCTAGTTAGACCGTCTGCATTACCAATACTGTATTATTTGTAGTATCACCACATATAACGGTTGGGACTACGGCTGTGCTCTTTCCTACTTCTGTGACTGCGAATAATAGTAATTCCCATATAACTAAGCAGTATCACGGCAGGTGTGACCGGTCGGCAGGGGATGCTTACTCTTCCATGACACCTGATCCCATCTCTGTTTTAAGAGGGGTCTGTGAATGCTTGTGTTATATATACGTACTGTCATGTTCTTTGGACTTGGTGTGGTGGAAATCGGATCGGTATCGCAGAATTTTACTTTATACGTGTAAGGACATTCATTGATACATATTTAGTTACATCCTACCTGATTTATGCAGGTTTTGTAAGGTTCGAACCCACAACCCTTTGATTGAGATACTCACCAACCATTCGGCTACGTTAGACAATGCATATATAATGTTAATTTTACAAAGTTTCTGTTTTTACTTTGATAAAAACTTCATTTTCTATAAAATAACAGCATGCGCTTTACGCAAAAGTTTCACTTGAAGAAGGAAGTTTCAGCGTGTCAAGTATATAACTGGCGTTAGATCTTGAGTAACAAAAAACATAGCCTCATTTGAAAGGCAAAGGGCTAAAGGACTTCCAAAACTCCTCAAGACCTCAACGATTTTAGCATTTTGATGTAAATTCCACACAAATAATGCAAACTCTAAAATTTTTACAAAAATTGTACCGAGCTGCATTCAGATACATATAAATATTAAATTATATGTTTTATTTTTGTGTATTCTTTGTGTAAAGGGTGCTACACAACTGGTAAGCATTGTTTGGCGTATCGATAAATCTGATAAATATTCTTATCTTTATGTAAATAAATACACAACAAAATTAAATTGAAATACGTGTATGTATAGGGATTGACATATGATATTGACTCAAGGGCTATGCCGCTTATATACGCTTAAAGTTAATCAAAAATATTAGGGGACACTTTAAAGTTTTGATAGCCAACTATTAGTGCATCAAACCCATGCATGAGAAACTTGGTTTTTAAGTGGACTCTATTTATGTTTAACCTTTTTACCGGATTACAAAAGTGAGGATCAGCGATTACTAGAGTGAGGATCAGAGATTATAAGAGTGAGAATCAGGGATTACAAGATTGAGGATCAGGGATTACAAGTGTGAGGATCAGGGATTACAGGAGTGAGGGATTACAAGAGTGAGGATCAGGGATTACAAGTGTGAGGATCAGGGATTACAAGAGTGGGGATCAGGGATTACAAGAGTGAGGATCAGAGACTACAAGAATAAGGATAAAGGATTACATCAGGGAGGATGAGGGATTTTAAGAGTGAGGATCAAAGATTATAAGAGTGAGGATCAGGGATTATAAGAGTGAGGATCAGGGATTACAAGTGTGAGGATCAGGATTTACAGGAGTGAGGGATTACAAGAGTGAGGATCAGGGATTACAAGTGTGAGGATCAGGGATTACAAGAGTGGGGATCAGGGATTACAAGAGTGAGGATCAGAGACTACAAGAATAAGAATAAAGGATTACATCAGGGAGGATGAGGGATTTTAAGAGTGAGGATCAAAGATTATAAGAGTGAGGATCAGGGATTACAAGAGTGAGGATCAGGGATTACAAGTGTGAGGATTAGGGATTACAGGAGTGAGGGATTACAAGAGTGAGGATCAGGGATTACAAGTGTGAGGATCAGGGATTACAAGAGTGGGGATCAGGGATTACAAGAGTGAGGATCAGAGACTACAAGAATAAGGATAAAGGATTACATAAGGGAGGATGAGGGATTTTAAGAGTGAGGATCAAAGATTATAAGAGTGAGGATCAGGGATTATAAGAGTGAGGATCAAAGATTATAAGAGTGAGGATCAGGGATTTTAAGAGTGAGGATCAGGGATTATAAGTGTGAGAATCAAGGATTATAAGAGTGATGATCAAGGATTATAAGAGTGAGGATCAAAGATTATAAGAGTGAGGATCAGGGATTATAAGAGTGAGGATCAGGGATTACAAGTGTGAGGATCAGGATTTACAGGAGTGAGGGATTACAAGAGTGAGTGGATCAGGGATTACAAGAGTGAGGATCAGAGAATACAAGAATAAGGATAAAGGATACAGGATGAGGATTTTACAAGTGAAGAGGGATTATAAGAGTGAGGATCAGGGATTACAAGAGTGGGGATCAGGGATTACAAGAGTGAGGATCAGAGACTACAAGAATAAGGATAAAGGATTACATCAGGGAGGATGAGGGATTGTAAGAGTGAGGATCAAAGATTATAAGAGTGAGGATCAGGGATTACAAGAGTGAGGATCAGGGATTACAAGTGAATCAGGATTATAAAGTGTGATAGGGATTACAAGAGTAAGGATCAGGGATTACAAGTGTGAGGATCAGGGATTACAAGAGTGGGGATCAAGGGATTAAAGGAGTGAGGATCAGAGATTACAAGAGTGAGGATCAGATTACAAGGGAGGATGAGCGATTAAAAGAGTGAGGATCAAAGATTATAAGAGTGAGGATCAGGGATTATAAGAGTGAGGATAAAAGATTATAGGAGTGAGGATCAGGGATTATAAGAGTGAGGATCAGGGATTATAAGTGTGAGAATCAAGGATTATAAGAGTGATGATCAGGGATTATAAGAGTGAGGATCAAAGATTATAAGAGTGAGGATCAGGGATTATAAGTGTGAGAATCAAGGATTATAAGAGTGATGATCAAGGATTATAAGAGTGAGGATCAAAGATTATAAGAGTGAGGATCAGGGATTACAAGAGTGAGGGATTACAAGAGTGAGGATCAGGGATTACAAGTGTGAGGATCAGGGATTACAAGAGTGGGGATCAGGGATTACAAGAGTGAGGATCAGAGACTACAAGAATAAGGATAAAGGATTACATCAGGGAGGATGAGGGATTTTAAGAGTGAGGATCAAAGATTATAAGAGTGAGGATCAGGGATTATAAGAGTGAGGATCAAAGATTATAAGAGTGAGGATCAGGGATTATAAGAGTGAGGATCAGGGATTATAAGTGTGAGAATCAAGGATTATAAGAGTGATGATCAAGGATTATAAGAGTGATGATCAAAGATTATAAGAGTGAGGATCAAAGATTATAAGAGTGAGGATCAAAGATTATAAGAGTGAGGATCAGGGATTATAAGAGTGAGGATCAGGGATTATAAGAGTGAGGATCAAAGATTATAAGAGTGAGGATCAGGGATTATAAGAGTGAGGATCAAAGATTATAAGAGTGAGGATCAGGAATTACAAGAGCGAAGATCAGGGATTATAAGTGTGAGGATCAGGGATTATAACAGTGGGGATCAGAGACTACATGATTAAGGATCAAGGATTACAACAGTGAGGATGGAGATTATAAGAGTGAGGATCAAAGATTATAAGAGTGAGGATCAGGGATTATAAGTGTGAGAATCAAGGATTATAAGAGTGATGATCAGGGATTATAAGAGTGAGGATCAGGAATTACAAGAGTGAAGATCAGGGATTATAAGAGTGAAGATCAGGAATTACAAGAGTGAGGATCAGGGATTATAAAAGTGAGCATCAGGGATTACAAGAGTGAAGATCAGGGATTATAAGAGTGAGGATCAGGAATTACAAGAGTGAGGATCAGGGATTATAAAAGTGAGGATCAGGGATTTGATGATGGAGAGGGAGAAGGATTTACGAAAAGTCAGTCATGGGCGCCTTTTAAAAGGCCCCGGGTGTACCTAGGCCAAGTCTTAGTAAGGGTCCAGGGGTGAAGTCACACGAAGCTCTTAAATTTTGCACGAATTTCTAGTTCTGTATCAGAAAAATGTCAAATATTTGTAATATTTGAAAATCCGCCAGAGGATAATACTCAAACAGTCTACAGACAAACAGTCTACAGACAAACAGTTTCAATACAAATATAAATTCAAATATGTAAAATGACAAAATTCGTCGATTACATAAGAGTTTCCGGGGGCGCTATTCATTTTCTCAATAAAACCGGCTTCCATATTACGAAGTATACCGTGCTATGTGACTCAGTTAATGAAGTGTGGATTTTATATGAATCGGACGATTCAAGTTTTCTTTGACACGTCTGTAAATGCAGTATATTGATTCGTCCTTATCTTATTTCTGTTTGTTCAGTTATATGCAAAATGTTATTTGCAATCTTTTCCCATTCCAATATAAATTAGATGTGAACATTTACCTATGTGAAGTGGTGTTCACACAAAGAAATTCAATAGAACACAAAAGATCTCTGAACGTGCGAGTAAAGCAAACAAATATTCACATATGCATGCACGTTACCATTCTTTCGATCATTTCTATCGCGTATTAAAACCAAACCCTAAATGTCGCAAACCGAAAAAAAAAACTATTTGTCGGAGCGTGTTTCCTCCCCCTTTCCGGAAATGCATTAAAACTTATTTGGCGGCTAAATGCCTGGCTTGTGGTACAAGATAGCCGGATTCGATACACTATGTTTACTTCTTGATATAATACGATATGTCGTCATCTGACAGAAAATTGGTGAAAACGACACTTACTGTCCGCGCCACTCACTTTGTAAAACGAAAAATCTGGATTTTCACTTATTTATCTTTAAAATAGTTTTACAAAATTAATATCAATCGACAGATCTTGTTTAGTCGTAACTTTTGGTGTATGTTATATGTTTCTACGAAGAAGCATTCGTATTTGATAGGGAAAAAATCATTTTAGATAGGGCGTTTTCTATGTTAATTTTGACGTGACGTCGCCGATGTTTAACATTGAGTCTATGGGAAACTTGGCGACGTCATGTCAAAATTTAACATGGAAATCGCCCTATCTAAAATTGATTTTTTTTCTATAAAATATGAGCGCTTATTCATACAAACATATAGCATACATCAAAAGTTACGACTAAACAAGATCTATCAAATGGTTTTGCCTTTTTGAAACTATTCTGAAGATGAATAACTGAAAATCCAGATTTTCCAGTTTCCAGAGTGAGTGGCGCGGACAGTAAGTAATCTTTTAAATGTAAATTTGTCTTACAATTTGTTATTTAATAACAACTATATATCTGTACCACATTTAGCTTTCATTATTAAAGATAAAATTGTCGGTAAATGGACTCTTTTAAACTATCGAATTCTTCTATAATCGACCGGATTCAAATTAGAACTTGAGCTCATTCTATTCACTTCAATATCAGCAACGAAATTATGTCAGAATAACAGAGGGGCAATAAGGTGCAGTACTGTCTCCGGTCATAATATGTCAAGGGCGTAAAAAGGACAGAATCGAGAGTAATCACAAATCTATGAATTCTGAACAGGAAAAATCGTCTGTGGAGCGACTATGCAGCTACAAGCTCGAGTCAGTCTAGTAGTCTATATAAGAAAAAGGTGTAATCCGCACAGTGTACCCTGTAGTCATTGTCCACACAGTGTAACCTGTAATCCTTATCTGTACATACAGTGTAATCTGTGGTCATTATCCACACAAACAGTGTAACCTGTAGTCATTATCCCAACAAACAGTGTAACCTGTAGTCATTATCCACACAAACAGGGTAACCTGTAGTCAATATCTGCACACACAGTGTAACCTGTAGTCAATATCTGCACAAACAGTGTAACCTGAAGTCAATATCTGCACAAATAGTGTGGCCTTTAGTCCTTATCTGTACATAAAGTGTTATCTGTAGCCATTTTCGGTACATACAGTGTAACCTGTAGTCATTATTCACAAAAACAGTATAACCCGTAGTCATTGTCCTTACAAACAGTGTTACCTGTAGTCATTATCTGCACACACAGTGAAACCTGTAGTCATTATTCGCACAAACAGTGTAACCTGTTGGCATTGTCCACACAATGTAACCTGTAGGCATTGTCCACACAGTGTAACCTGTAGTCGTTAAATATACAGTGTAACCTGAGTCAATATCTGTACAGACAGTGTAACCTGTAGTCATTATCTATACAAACTGTATAACCTGTAGTCATTATTTGTACATACAGTGTAACCTGTAATCATTGTCCACACAGTGTAACATATAGACATTATCCACACAAACAGTATAACCTGTCGTCATTAACCGCACAGTGTAACCTGTAGTCATTATTCGCACAAACAGTGTAACCTGTTGGCATTGTCCACACAATGTAACCTGTAGGCATTGTCCACACAGTGTAACCTGTAGTCGTTAAATATACAGTGTAACCTGAGTCAATATCTGTACAGACAGTGTAACCTGTAGTCATTATCTATACAAACTGTATAACCTGTAGTCATTATTTGTACATACAGTGTAACCTGTAATCATTGTCCACACAGTGTAACATATAGACATTATCCACACAAACAGTATAACCTGTCGTCATTAACCGCACAGTGTAACCTGTAGTCATTATTTGTACATGCAGCGTAACTTGTAGTCATCCCATTATCTGTACATACAGTGTAACCTGTAGCCATTATCTATACACACTGTGTAACCTGTAGTCATTATTTGCACAATCAGTGTCACCTGAAGTCATTATCTTTACATACAGTGTAACCTGTAGTCATATTCCCAACAAACAGTGTAATCTGTAGTTAGTATCCACACAAACAGTGTAACCTGTAGTCATTATCCACATAATCAGTGTAACTTGTAGTCATTATCCCAACAAACAGTGTAACCTGTAGTTAGTATCCACACAAACAGTGTAACCTGTAGTCATTATCGGCGCAAACAGTTGTCATTGTCCACCCAGTGTTACCTGTAGTCATTGTCCACACAAACAGCATAACCTGTAGTCATTAACCGCACAATCAGTATGTCCCGTTACCATTATTCGCACAGTGTAACCTGTACTCATCATCCACATAAACAGTGTAACCTGTAGTCATTATCTGTACTCACAGTGTAACCTGTAGTCATTATCTATATATACAGTGTAACCTGTAGTCAGTATCTATATATACAGTGTAACCTGTAGTCATTATCTATATATACAGTGTAACCTGTAGTCAGTATCTATATATACAGTGTAACCTGTAGTCATTATCTATATATACAGTGTAACCTGTAGTCATTATCTATATATACAGTGTAACCTGTAGTCATTATCTATATATACAGTGTAACCTGTAGTCATTATCTATATATACAGTGTAACCTGTAGTCATTATCTATATATACAGTGTAACCTGTAGTCATTATCTATATATACAGTGTAACCTTTAGTCATTATCTATATATACAGTGTAACCTGTAGTCATTATCTATATATACAGTGTAACCTGTAATCATTATCTATATATACAGTGTAACCTGTAGTCATTATCTATATATACAGTGTAACCTGTAGTCATTATCTATATATACAGTGTAACCTTTAGTCATTATCTATATATACAGTGTAACCTGTGGTCATTATTCGCACAGTGTAACCTGTAGTCATTATCTATATATACAGTGTAACCTGTAGTCATTATCTATATATACAGTGTAACCTGTAGTCATTATCTGTACTCACAGTGTAACCTGTAGTCATTATCTATATATACAGTGTAACCTGTAGTCATTATCTATATATACAGTGTAACCTGTAGTCATTATCTATATATACAGTGTAACCTGTAGTCATTATCTATATATACAGTGTAACCTGTAGTCATTATCTATATATACAGTGTAACCTGTAGTCATTATCTATATATACAGTGTAACCTGTAGTCATTATCTATATATACAGTGTAACCTGTAGTCATTATCTATATATACAGTGTAACCTGTAGTCATTATCTATATATACAGTGTAACCTGTAGTCATTATCTGTACTCACAGTGTAACCTGTAGTCATTATCTATATATACAGTGTAACCTGTAGTCATTATCTGTACTCACAGTGTAACCTGTAGTCATTATCTATATATACAGTGTAACCTGTAGTCATTATCTATATATACAGTGTAACCTGTAGTCATTATATATATATACAGTGTAACCTGTAGTCATTATCTATATATACAGTGTAACCTGTGGTCATTATCTATATATACAGTGTAACCTGTGGTCATTATTCGCACAGTGTAACCTCTAATTATTATCTGCATCAAAAGCTTATGTAGCTTCTTATATACCTCCTTACACCGGCCCTGTACTGATATATTAAAATCAATATATCACTTCATACCCGATGTAACGGGACATATAAACACAAATGCTTGTAATTTGCTTACAAACGCCTATGATTGGCATAAACTGTATAACCGATAATTAATTTTCAGCACGAACAGTGTAATCCGGGGGCAGATTCAGTATAAAAATCGAAAACGTGTCATCCTATGTCAGAATCAGTATAAACATTGATAACGTGTAACCGTAACTCAGAATCAGTATAAAAATCGATAACACAAAATCTTCACTCAGAATCAGTCTATACATTGATAACGTGTAACCCTAAATCAGAATCAGTATAAACATTGATAGTATGTAGCTTTAAGTCAGAATCAGTAAAAACATTGATAACGTGCAATCCTAACTCAGAATCAGTATAAACATTGATAACGTGCAACCCTAACTCAGAATCAGTATAAACATTGATAACGTGCAATCCTAACCCAGAATCAGTATAAACATTGATAACGTGCAATCCTAACTCAGAATCAGTATAAACATTGATAACGTGCAACCCTAACTCAGAATCAGTAAAAACATTGATAACGTGCAACCCTAACTCAGAATCAGTATAAACATTGATAACGTGCAACCCTAACTCAGAATCAGTATAAACATTGATAACGTGCAATCCTAACTCAGAATTAGTATAAACATTGATAACGTGCAGTCCTAACTCAGAATCAGTAAAAACATTGATAACGTGCAGTCCTAAATCAGAATCAGTATAAACATTGATAACGTGCAATCCTAACTCAGAATCAGTATAAACATTGATAACATGTAGCCTTAGGTCTGAATCAGTATAAACATTGATAACGTGCAATCCTAACTCAGAATCAGTAAAAACATTGATAACGTGCAATCCTAACTCAGAATCAGTATAAACATTGATAACGTGCAATCCTAACTCAGAATCAGTATAAACATTGATAACGTGCAACCCTAACTCAGAATCAGTAAAAACATTGATAACGTGCAATCCTAACTCAGAATCAGTATAAACATTGATAACGTGCAATCCTAACTCAGAATCAGTATAAACATTGATAACGTGCAATCCTAACTCAGAATCAGTAAAAACATTGATAACGTGCAATCCTAACTCAGAATCAGTATAAACATTGATAACGTGCAATCCTAACTCAGAATCAGTATTAACATTGATAACGTGCAATCCTAACTCAGAATCAGTATAAACATTGATAACGAGCAATCCTAACTCAGAATCAGTAAAAAACATTGATAACGTGCAATCCTAACTCAGAATCAGTATAAACATTGATAACGTGCAATCCTAACTCAGAATCAGTAAAAACATTGATAACGTGCAATCCTAACTCAGAATCAGTCTATACATTGATAACGTGCAATCCTAAATCAGAATCAGTATAAACATTGATAACGTGCAATCCTAACTCAGAATCAGTATAAACATTGATAACGAGCAATCCTAACTCAGAATCAGTAAAAAACATTGATAACGTGCAATCCTAACTCAGAATCAGTATAAACATTAATAACGTGCAATCCTAACTCAGAATCAGTATAAATGTTGATAACGTGTATCCCTAACTCAGAATCAGTATAAACATTGATAACGTATAAGTACAAATGAGTATAAACAACATGACTCGTCATTATAATCAATACTAATTTCATTTCCTCACTTTTCAGTTCTGACTAATCAAAAGTGAGGAAATGACATTAAGTATACTACTTTGGTCATGATAAATATAGACAACTAAATAACTAAATCTATGAATGAAATATTTCCTCGTCACAGAATGAAATATAACCCGTGTGGAGGTGGAGTGAATCTAATTCAATAATATTCATATACCAGTTACTCACCAAGGATTTTGGTATAGATGTGAATTCCTGTTTTCACATTCTTGTCTGAAATCACCCAACTAAAATTAAAGAAAAGTGTTATAATAAGAAATGTAATTAATCATCTAATTCAGCATGTCCATAAAATAAAAATCTACTCAACGTAAAACAAGTCGTGCTAGATGATGACGATGATGATGATGATGATGATGATGCTGTTGTTGTTGTTGTTGATGATGATGATGATGACGATGATGATGATGATGAAATTTCATTACTCTGGCCTAAACAAAATCAGGAATTGATTCTCTATGGAGAAAAGGTATTTTTCTGGAAAGTGGGTCTTCGCCTTCCTCCGCTTACAACTTTGGGATTCTGTTCTATTCAAATTAATACACACTAACATATATTCAAATATAAAGTTCATATGGATAAAAAAATCTGACTTATGCAATATTATTTACAATGATTTGTTGTCCAGATCTGGTGACGCCCCAGTCGGACCGCTGAGGTATCTGCCAGCCCACTTCGCCCACTTTGGTTGATCTCGGTCGTGGGAATGGTGTAGAGGGTGCGGCTCTCCATAGATAATCGGCCTCGCTGGTCCACTCTACCGACATCGTACCAATACCGATTTGACGATGTTCACTCTCCACATTCACTCGATGGTCTCCATTAGCATCTGGTCCTGTAATAATGTGGATAGATTCACAAAATCCGGTATTCATCGTATACATTATAATTACAGGAGCGCATCTGGGCCTGTAATAATGTAGATAGATTCACAAAATCCAGTATTCATCGTATACATTATAATTACAAAATCCGGTATTCATCGTATACATTATAATTACAGGAGCGCATCTGGTCCTGTAATAATGTGGATAGATTCACAAAATCCGGTATTCTTCGTATACATTATAATTACAGGCGACACTCCTCTATCTCAGTTTTCTTCCTCTCAAATCAATTCTATAACATGTTGTTTATCGGTCTATTGATGGCTACATTCGAACTGGTGGAATTTGTCTAAGGGTTAAGATTTATTTGATTTAGCGCTGAAGTAATTTGAGAGACATGCGTTCAGATCTCAAACTTTCCAATACGCATTCGTTTTCATGTTACATGTACATCATTGTTTATATATATATATATATATATATATATATATATATATATATATATATATATATATATATATATATATATATAAAACATATATGTGTAAAAGCAAATTTTCGAGGACACACTGTTATTTAAAAATGTTTAATATGGGGGGATAGGGAGGGATGTATTCACTGTATCAAATCAAGTGTTAAAGGTTTATCGTATATACTTATTTTCACAAGCGATTGCGGCATAAGGGTTGAAAGGTTCAATTTTTTATTTCAGTGCTTCATACCATTTCCTATACATTGTACTTATGGTATTGGTTTTGTTGTACGTTATTAATCACGTGTGCTAGCTTCAGTGTATTGATTATACAAGTTTGCTTCATAAAATATACATGCCATCGTTATCTGAAATAAATACATTTATATAGGTCATAGTAAAACAGTTATTTGTTTTGCTAATAAAAATAAGCATAATTGTCAGGTGGGAATTAAGGCCTGACAGAATACGCCCTAGTTCGCAGACGTTGGGGCAGGGTTATAGATCACTGATGAAGTCTTTGGATCGGGCGATGTTCAAGATGACAGATACACTCAAGTTCAACGTGTTTCTTAAAAATATAACAATCATTTGAGATAAAACGGTCACACTTTTGTAAACACAAGAACCATAATAATATCAATTACTGCTTTAAAATTGTAGAAAATTAAATAAGCAGACATGACGACTGTCGACAATAAAATCTTACACAGCGGTTTATGATTAGTAAAGTAATAATGCACAATAATTATGATCTTGTTTCAGTTATCAAAAGAGTTTTACTTTTAAATGCACGCTCCAATTACTAGTTCACAATATATATATATATATAGTGAACTAACGTCGTTCAGAAATTTTGATATATATAAAACGCTGAAGAAGAACGACAGAACGACATATTTCCTCATTATACCGATAGAATACTGATAGAAAAACATTTGGACGAAAGAACACACTTGATTTAAATCCATCAGGATAAAGGAACAAGTATTTATAGACATGAAATGATATAAAATCAATCTGGATGAAGAAATAGCCCATTTATACAAACTTTTTCACGGTAACTGTGGGACTGACGTTCTGGTTAACCCATTCATAGTGCATAAAAGAACATGACATTTAGAGGACTGTACTCGATATTTATGACGTCATAAACAATCATACGTAGGCATATTGTCGGATTTCGAATGACATCATCACAATGCTTTCTGAGAGGTTGAACACATACATTTTACATAATGTGTGGGGAATCACCCATCCACGTTTTGTAAAAGAACGAGATATTCAGACGATTTTCAGTTGTTCTATTTATGGTGTCATAAACAAGTGTATATACCTTTTCCCTTTAACTGTGGAGCTGTAACATCCGACGGCAAAGTCATAAACATTCCCTCAAAATCGATCAGAATGACATCAAAATACATTGTGACGTAATAAAATTGGAGGGAACGTTAATCAATTTGCCGTCCAATGTTACAGCTCCGCAGTTAAACTAAAGGAATATAAGACTCTTTTATAGGCTACTATGAAAGATACATCAGTCACACCCGAGGGGTCTCAAAATCAAGTAAAACCCGAGGCTTGCCGAGGGTTTTGCATGATTTGCATGATTTTCAGACCCGAGGGTGTAACTGATGTATCTTTCATAACAGCCTATAAAAGAGTATTTTTATCTTTCATATGTTTCTTTCATTGGAAAACTGTATATTACATACGCAAGTATGAGAGAAAAAGGTATATTATTTGTCGGACCTCATATGACGAACATGTAAACTCCGGTTATGGTAACCATTTATGATACATATGCAGCAAGGTCGTAGGAAGCATTTCAACAAGAGAAGGGAACTACTGTCCGCGCCACTCACTCTGGAAACTGGAAAATCTGGATTTTCAGTTATTCATCTTTAGAAAAATTTCAAAAAGGCAAAACCATTCAATAGATCTTGTTTAGTCGTAACTTTTGTTGCATGCTATATGTTTGTATGAAGAAGCGTTCATATTTTATAGAAAAAAATAAATTTTAGATAGGGGCGATTTCCATGTTAAATTTTGACGTGACGTCGGTAAGTTTCCCATAGGCTCAATGTTAAACATCGACGACGTCACGTCAAAATTAACATAGAAAACGCCCTATCTAAAAGGATTTTTCCCCAGTAAAAATACGAATGCTTCTTCGAAGAAACATTTCACATACACCAAAAGTTACGACTAAACAAGATCTGTCGATTGATATTAATTTTATAAAACTATTTTAAAGATAAATAAGTGAAAATCCAGATTTTTCGGTTTACAAAGTGAGTGGCGCGGACAGTAATCTTTAATTTCGTTTCTCGTAACGTGATACATATTTAAAAAAGCGGTCCACGATCGGCCAAAAACAACAATATATATTTTTTTCTTTTTTCTACGGACCTATGTAACATGTAAATAATGAAAATGAATGGTACTACTACGTTTCAGATTATATTGCTACTAACACCAGCTAGTTTAAAATAATGTGTATTCCTTCATTAAATCTCACAGGGGGTCACATAGTCTGAGTCTGCTACTTTATTAATCCAAGAGCACAAAAGTAAATTGACAGGTAGGAGTAAATAGGTACGCATGCCTTGGTTTAATGGGTTTAATATTGTTCAAAGTTTGATAGACCATTTATCGCTTTAATTCAACATATACGCAATTTAAACAACGCATTCAAGCCAATGTATCTCAACTGGATAACTTAATTGATTTCTTAAACTTTCTTTTTTATTCATGTTTCATGTGAAATAGAATTCACAAAATAATCAAAACAAATACATATCAATATCAAGAGCATGAACTTCGTGCAAAATATATACCGGTATAATATTGCAAATCATTTTTCCCTACTAGATTCTATTTTTGTGCATTTATAAATGTCGATTACGACTGTCTGATATAGTTGTTATAGATCTATTATTGTATAAAATAGTGACAGTAATTCTAGTTAGTACTACAAATCTCATAAAGAATATTCAAACTACGTAAATATTGAATTTCAAACAATAAGCACATGCTACTTTGAAGACTTCAAAAATATATTATTAAGTACATGTATTACAGTGAAACTGAAAGGCAATTCTATTTGCATATTACCTGTAAAAAGCATTCTTCCTTTCCATGGTTCTGCCGAATCTATGATATTGTACAAATAATCTTTTGTACGCTGCCCAGGCTGATCGTTTCCAGACGTCATTTTATGTCAGTCAGACACAATAATAATTAAATAATCCTTACTGCAGTAGACCGGCACTGTAGTGTAGACCTAATCGCTTCTCGGTTTACACGTGTTACTCCCCTTTACAGCTGATTGGCAACGCGACGCCACTGTCGGTGTAACTAAGGAAGTTATAGCGAAGGAACGGTAATTCATCATAAACAAAACACAGCGGTGAGGGTAAGCGGGTTTTGAATTCAGTTATACCTTACATTAATAAATGAACTTATGTGTTGTTTCAACAGCATTAAATTTTGCGGTATTGTTTTATTTTTTTAAGCTGTCATGGATGTCGTTTTTTTATGTTAGTTTTCATCGAGTTTCCTCTGACATGTATTCTTAATATTTTAAATACGAGTACAATATCAATATGTATTTTATGTGATAAAATTTAATCGTATATAATACAATATTTCAATAAAAACACCAATATCTTGATTTAGTGTAGCAATTTTAGATGACAATGGATACAGCTTATTTGAAAAACAATCTTGGCAACTGCCTTACACAATGCTTAGCAGAAATAGCGGAGAAAAGACCAAGGGATCCAGTAGAGTATATGGCACAATGGTTATATAAATTCAAAGAGAACATTGAGCACAAGCAACAGGTATTTATAAAGAAAACAGAATATTTTGAGAAAGTTTTTGTTTAGTTACAATGTAAATGCAAATGCAGATATAATCTTCTAATCTCTTTTGAGATTCTTGCACGTGCCTTTGTATTATGCTGTAATTTACTATTGCCACTCAGCGAGTGGCAAAAGTAAACGACAGCATAATACAATGGCCACATGCAAGAACTTCAAAAGAGATTAGAAGATTTTCCCTTAAACATTTTATGGCATTTGAGAAATTAAAATAAATAAACAAGCAAATGGATTTAATGAAATTAAAATGGATAAAAACCTAAATTGAAACATATTCCAATACTAATACAAATACTTAAGAGTTAGAAAAGGAAATATAGTTTTGTTTTGGTCTAATACACAGTAGTATTGGTATGTTGATTTAGATAAAAATTACCGTTAATTCATATTGAAATCTTGATCTCTCTTATTTTGACCTCAGTAGTTTGATTGTGAAATCTATCATATTCTTCAATTCCTCTGCCTTTTGTGATGACTGTATAAAATGTAATTGGGGTTACCTACTCTTCATAAAATTAAAGATTTATCTAATTATCAGACTTTAGATTACTTAGTATATGATTCAATACTCAAATATGCATTTGCCCTCTTAAAAAATCACAATTCTGTATGTAGATTGAAATTGTTTTGAGTTTATGTTGTTTTATAATTTCATAAGCAAAAAGATATCCACCATTCTCAATTTTATCTATATGACTAGGTGTGCAACGCTACTGATACCTCACAATAAGATATGTATCACACTATTACAATGAACTGTTCCAAACTTCATTACATGACAAAACCTTACATAAAAGACCAAGGAAATACATCTTGCTTAGTAAAAATTTGAATCATAGCTTAAGCAAATTATAGTTCTTATAAATACCAAATGATAAAACCTGAATCATTTGGAGTCCAAGAATGAATTTAATTTTCTAAGGACAATTATTGTTTGCAATAAACAGTGTCATTTTTTTTTTTATATATTCTAACTTTTGAAACAAATCAAAACAGAACGATGTGGACACTATGTCACTAAAGATGACGAAGAACTGAGAATCGCAGCGCATCATTTCACACGTACATGTGGCTGAGTATCAAATTTGGATCCTGAATATTATTTCAATTGTATTATAAAAAGTGCTAAATGACAGACAGACAGGTGGGGCTAAAAATGTTAAATTATTAATATCTCATTTTGATTTCATTGGCCATTTATTATCTGTGAAACTGTTTTGTGAGAGTGTTTTGAGAAATAATATGTCACATTTATGTTTAACAGATTGAGAATGAAAAACTTCAGTTAGTAAAGGAAAAGGAAGACTTTGAAAAAGAACAGGAAATGAAAGAGAAAAGGAAAATAGAAGCAGAACAGATCAGAGAAGAAGATGAGGCTAGAAGAAAGGTAATATCTATCATCATTTAATTTTACATGTAACACACATTTCTGATTGAAAATTAGTGGTATATCTCATCCAAGAAATTTTTTCTCTGACGATGTAATTGAGGGATCGTCAAATGCCTGACATCGCACCACTTTGTGCACTTTTTTAGTATGATGTCATAAATAAATCGCCTGTCAAACATGAGTTTAACTGTGACGTCACAATGAAACTAGGCAACAGACGTGGTTAAATTTGGATCAAGCGATCCCTCAATTTCCTGTGTTTTCGTAACTCGTGATTTAACAAGGCCATTTTGGGTAAAAATGTCTCTAAAACTACCATAGGAAAATTGATCATTTTTTGCGTCAGTGATGAAATGCTAAATAAAAATAATTTTCAGGGAATCGTAGAAAAATTCACTGCTTGGTTCAATATTTCGGGGGAAATCTAAAAAAAACCACTATTTTTAACGTTTTGAAAATGTTGAATCAGATATTATGGGAATTAATTTCGATATATTAATGTTGGGTAGATACATTTCCGTTTAACTATGCTGATTTTATAATTTGTTGATAATTTTTAAATATTATTAATGTTTTTAAGACGCTGACTGTTTTAACAATTACCATCGATCGGCATGCGCTAAAACTTGCGCAGCGTATTAAAACTCGTACCAAGAACCAAGAACGGACTCGTTAATTGATAATTCCATAATTGATAGATATAAAATATTTTTTAAAAGTAAAATCTCAGTTATGCATCATTATCTAATCTCAAAAAAAAGTATGATGAATTTGAAAGAGATTGGTCTCAAATTATGAATTCTTTATAAAATACAGAGAAGTATCCTTCATACATTTCGTATTTATTTACAAAATGTATATTGTCAGTTCTGTCAACTGTTTGAAAGATATTTATGATTATCTTAATCAAGTATAACACATTCTTCTATTTGCAACAATGATAACAAAGATATGCAACTCTTTCTCTGTGTGTGTGTAACACCAGTATACAAATACATGTATATATTGAATATTCACCATTAAACCCTGAAATGAATTGTCTATCGTTTATAATAATCCTACATGTAGTTGATATTTATACTCTACTTATATAGATATTACTTGCATATACATCTTAAGTAAAACTTGTCACCAGTTCAGTGATATAGCACAAGACACAAGATATCAGTGCTATGTGGTATTGAGATGAATTTATTCTTATTATTCATATGCTTATCCACTTTTATCCCTCCATTAATGAGTAAATGTATAATGATTATACACATATTATACACATATCATTATGATATATTATTTGTTAAGTTTCATTTGTTACAATGTTTGTACATGTATGCTTGAAATGAAGCCAATAAAAAAAACAACTTGTGATGTCAATATTCATTCCACCGTGGCAGAAATTTAGAGATGTTGAGAAATAGTGCAGACATAAAGTACCAATTTCTGAGAGTATAAAACATGTTTGAAAGGAATTAAATGATAAGGAATGAATCTAATTTCTTTTTAGTTGGATGAAGGTATAACACGAAAAAAAGGACGGAAAACTTATGCATCATGCAATATGTGCAATGATGTAGTTTTCTGTCCCTTTTTTTCCTGGTATACCTCCATCCAACCAAAACAAAATAATAATAAAATTAGATTCATTCCTTGAATAAAAATAAAAATTTATTGAATTTGATGTAGTATGATTTTCTGTTTATTACCAGTTATGTAGCACAGTATGAAAATTGAAGTATTAAAATGATTCAGAAAACAAGATTTGTTTGTGAAACACTTATATTCCTGGACAACCTATTTTTGAAAATTAGTCAAAGATAACAATAATGATTACAATGTTAAAACTTCTGGTTTCAACAAAATATATATCTGCCTAAGTGTAACATGAACCTAAGTCCTTTTTTCCAGTACTTATATTTAATTTTAAATGACCTTCCCAGAAACATTTTTTTTTAGTTATATGATATGTTAAATAATAACATTGCTTTGATTTGAATGTTCTTTTTCAGTATCTTTTTATCATTTTATGTATATTAATTCTTTGGAATATGTGTTTTTCTACATTCTAATTTAAACCATATCTTTATTCCGCTTCTCTATTTGTCCCTTTGGGGATAAAGGTCTGGCGAAACCCCTTAAGGAGTCATGTTCTGGTGAACTCTGATAACATTTCAGTCACTGAAACCATTATTTCCCATAGCCAATCATTGACTTGACTAGGCACGTTATAATGATGCAATATGTAACAAACACGGTTCAAAAACTACCATGTGGATCACGCACTCAGTGGATGTTAATTTCATTCCTAGGAATTTGTAGCCGATCCACTGATTGGCTGAAAATCAGAGTTTACCAGAACATATCCTCTTACCGAGTTTCACCAGATCTTAATCTGCAATGGGACAAATAGAGAAGGAGAATAAAGATATGATTTTACTCAGATTGGTTTTTCTAATTCACATATTTATTTTTAGATTTTGATTTATATTCGTCTTGAAATTTAGGCTGATGAAGAGAGAGCAGCAAAGGAAATGTCATCCCCCACCAAGCTTCCTCCTGTGATTGAAGCAAAGGAACCAGAAGAGGAGGAAAAAAAGGTAGCAGAACCAGTACCAGAAGTCAAGGAGGAAAAACCGGCAGAAGTGGAGGCAGAGGAACAAACAGAAGAGAAAAAGGTTTGGATATGTATTGTAGTGACATATGTAATCTTTAGAGAATAGATATTCAGAATATGGGTCAGGTGATGATATTGCAGGTACGAGGTACAGAGTGTGTTGTCTAATACAGAAAAATAATAAGCAGGAAAGAGTAGAGCATATTTGTATGATCATAGATAAGATACATGTTGGATGCTTAGTCTTTTTTGGTACATGATTGTGTTCATTGACAAGGAATGCTGGTGTAGTTCAGTTGATTAGGTGCTCAGGTCATGACAAAGAGGTCCAGGATTTCACCGTGGGCATACTAGTGTTTTGTCTTACAGATAAGATAGTGGTGGTGGTAGATCCATTGACAAAGACATTTAGCTGGTGTCTGAGTGAATAAACAGTTTGATACATGACATTTCACTAGCTATCTTTATTGGTTTATGTCCATTGACAAAGACATTGAGCATTGAGCTGGTGTTTAAGTGAATGAGCTGTTTGTTACATGACATTTCTCTAACTATTCTTATTGGTGCATATCCATGTACAAAGACATTAAGCTGGTGTCTGAAATAATGAGTCATTTGGTACATAACATTTCCCTAATTATCCTGCTGGTGCATGTCCATTGACAAGGACTTTAAGCTGATGGCTGAATGAATGAGCTATTTGGTACATGACATAATAACCTAGATGTCCATATGCAAACTTCTTATAAGCAGCCACTGATCACAGTTTCTTCAATTAGTGCTTCTGGAATACCACTAACAAAAGTATGATTTTGGTATTAGAAACAAACACACATAAGGAGAGGATCAGTGTTAAGAAAGAGATGATCAATGTTAGGAAGAGATATATAAAGGGATGATCAGTGTTAGGAACAGATATATCAAGGGATGATCAGTGTTAGGAACAGATATATCAAGGGATGATCAGTGTTAGGAAGAGATATATAAAGGGATGATCAGTGTTAGGAACAGATATATATAGGGATGATCAGTGTTAGGAAGAGATATATAAAGGGATGATCAGTGTTAGGAAGAGATATATATAGGGATGATCAGTGTTAGGAAGAGATATATAAAGGGATGATCAGTGTTAGGAACAGATATATCAAGGGATGATCAGTGTTAGGAAGAGATATATAAAGGGATGATCAGTGTTAGGAAGAGATATATATAGGGATGATCAGTGTTAGGAAGAGATATATAAAGGGATGATCAGTGTTAGGAAGAGATATATATAGGGATGATCAGTGTTAGGAACAGATATATTTAAGGGATGATCAGTGTTTGGAAGAGATATATAAAAGGATGATCAGTGTTAGGAACAGATATATTTAAGGGATGATGAGTGTTTGGAAGAGATATATAAAAGGATGATCAGTGTTAGGAACAGATATATTTAAGGGATGATGAGTGTTTGGAAGAGATATATAAAAGGATGATCAGTGTTAGGAAGAGATATATAAAGGGATGATCAGTGTTAGGAAGAGATATATATAGGGATGATCAATGTTAGGAAGAGACATATAAAGAGATGATCAGTGTTAGGAACAGATATATTTAAGGGATGATCAGTGTTAGGAACAGATATATTTAAGGGATGATGAGTGTTTGGAAGAGATATATAAAAGGATGATCAGTGTTAGGAACAGATATATTTAAGGGATGATGAGTGTTTGGAAGAGATATATAAAAGGATGATCAGTGTTAGGAAGAGATATATAAAGGGATGATCAGTGTTAGGAAGAGATATATATAGGGATGATCAGTGTTAGGAAGAGACATATAAAGAGATGATCAGTGTTAGGAACAGATATATTTAAGGGATGATCAGTGTTAGGAACAGATATATTTCAGGGATGATGAGTGTTTGGAAGAGATATATAAAAGGATGATCAGTGTTAGGAACAGATATATTTAAGGGATGATGAGTGTTTGGAAGAGATATATAAAAGGATGATCAGTGTTAGGAAGAGATATATAAAGGGATGATGAGTGTTAGGAAGATATATATCAAGGGAATATAATCACATTTTTGAATATTGAAAAAGAAGATGCTACTTTCTCAGTTGTTTATTTGGAATTAAACTCAGGTTTTCATTCTCTTCAGGATGAAACAGAAGCACCAAAGGAAGAAGAAGCAGGAGATACAACAGGTGACACTGAAGCCCCAGCACAGGAAGAGGAAGCTTCTTAACCATTGCCATGTTCCATTGAAATGGAAGGAGGTCACCATATCAACTTTTCCAGTCATTGCATACTGTTGACAATCAGCTCTCAAGACCTTGGTGAATTAAACATCCAATACAAGACTTAAGGATACATATTTAGTTTGAGAAATACCAAAGCTTGTACATTAATTATAGGAAGGTATGCAACACATTCCGTCCAGTTTATTCACTTTATTTAAGACATATAGATTTTGATGTGTATGTTACTTGCCATGTCAGTTCAATGTGCTATATGTTTTACATTTATATTTTTTCACTTGTGTATATGTGTTATCATAAATAATAATAGAAATAACCAATTTTAAAAGTTAGTTCACTTTTTTCAATTATCAATTTCTGTTTTAATATAAACATTTGAAAAGTCTGATTAAATTTGATTACAAAGTTCTCTTATGGTCAATGGGAAAAAGATACTGAAGTATTCTGCATGTGTACTTTTTCAAAAGAAAACAAAGACTACAAAGTGCTTCTTTTTATAAGCTCATCTGAGCCAAAAGCTCAGGTAAGCTATTGTCATAACGTGTTGTCTAGTGTTCGTCAGTCGGTCATCGTAAACTTTTTACATTTTTGACATCTTCTTCAAAACAATTGAAAGGATTTTGATGAAAGTTTGTAGGCATGAATTACTCAGTGTTGTTTTTTGTTTGGATCAATCAACAGGTAGTGCACAACAGACAAGAGTATGTCACAGAGGGTACCTTACTTTGACAAACTTCTTCTTCAGAACGGCTGCATACAGAGATAAATTGAATGCATAGGAATGATCTAGAGAGATGTGTGAAAGAAGTGTTTTTGTTTTTGGTTCCATTTTGAAATAAGATTTTTGACGTTTATATGGCATCTTGTTGGACTTGGTGATTTCAGTGCAGAAAAGTTTAATTTTTCTCCTTTAGTTGACAAAGTTGTTTTAATTTGGTTTCTTTTAATCATGATTATGGTAAGCTATATAACTGTGAAAATTTTTTGTCAATAACTTAAGTTTTGAATTATTGAACAGAGGGGAGGGGCATTTTCCACAATTTCAACCTTCTGCAGAACCACTGGAAGGATTTTGATGAAACTTTGTAGGAATGAAGTACCCATGTTCTCTTGTTTGCAAGTGGTGGTGTTTTTCATTAAAATCTGTTTACAGGTTTTTGAGCATTCATTTGTTGTAAATTATGACAGTTTTAATACATGAATTTAAATTTATATGAATTTAAATTTGGCCTGCATAAACAATTGTTGTTTAATGTTAATGATGATTTAAATTTTACACTTAGTTTTCAGTATAAAATGTAGTCACAACACAATTAATATAAGAGAAAATACACATTTTTCTGCAATTTTTTCAAGCTGTAAGTTGAATGAGGAAATTGTGTACAGGTGAGCAATATAAATGGTCCACTTAGGCCTCTTGTATAAATTAAAAAATTTTATTTCATATTTAGATTTTATATAAATTATATTGACATTGAACAAGACTCAAACTAATATAAATATTGTCGACAATGGAAACTTTTGTTTCATGATAATTCCTGTAAATTTCAACAAGTGTTAGGATGATTTACCATTTTTTCAAAACGGCCAAAGTTTCTTTAAAAAATTCCCAACAAAACGAAATAAATTTTGAAAGAATCCACCCTTCCCTCTCTGAGATTGTCTTCGGATTTCCTCTCTAAATTCTTCTTCTCTTTGTCGCATTTTTTCTTGATATTCACGTTCTCTCTGTTCTAAAAATAACTGATATTGTCGTTGCTTCTCTTGAAATTCTTCCATAAGTGCATCATTCTCGTTTTTGTATCGTTCTTTTACAGAGGCAAGTGCATCATTTATTTCTTGATCGTGTTTTTCCTTCTCCCGCCTTTTTTCTTCGTCCCATCTTTGTTGGAGAATTTTCTCAGCTTCATTGTACATCTCATTTGTGTAGAATTGACCATCATTATCGCCTATCATCGTATCGATCATGTGGAGAAAGTGCTGAACCTCCTTTTCACGATCCTCTTGTCTACCCTTGTATCCAAATACAACATACCGTTTCTGAATACGTTTCAAGAGTGAATTCAAACTGCTGTCTTTTTTCAATGTATATACATAATCATCTATGGTCTCGCCCTCTCTTTCGAGTTTATCTTTCCCAGTGAATGCCACTATAAGAAATTGAATGACACCCTCACCGAATCTCTCTAGAAAAAATTGGACCGTTTTATTTTCTTCTGCAGTAAATCTTCCAACTTCCACCACTAGCACGATGGCATGCAGACCTGGTGCAGTTATGCCGTAGCATTTCGTTATTTCGATCATCACTTCTTCATTTGTTTTGTTTGTATCGTATAGACCAGGAGTATCGACTACCAAGAGCTTTCTACCATATCTGTCAGCGTATCCTAATTTAGTTTCTGTTGTAATTGAAGTTCCCGACATTTTTGCTTCGAAGAGTTGCTTTCCCAGGATGGTATTTCCAGTTGTGCTTTTCCCT
Organism: Pteria penguin; assembly: GCA_035048485.1. Taxonomy (NCBI): domain Eukaryota; kingdom Metazoa; phylum Mollusca; class Bivalvia; order Pterioida; family Pteriidae; genus Pteria; species Pteria penguin. Next base: position 19,474,315 of record CM068580.1, on the reverse strand, counting down.
ACTCCAGTTTTGCCAATTAGAAGTATCCGGCGTTCGTTTTCGGCGATTCCTGGGAATGAAATTGAAGGCTCTCATATCACTGAATAGATTCACACTTTTTTATAACAGATCATTAAAAGGTGAACATTCAATACAAATATAAAGAAATAGTAGTTAAATATACCTATATTATTTGTGGATTCTCTACAGAACCTGTGTCCCGTGTTGTCGACTGAAAAGACAAAAGAACGCACATAAAATAAAAGTTATTGAATATTTCAAATTTCAAATAAAGCTATGCTTTATTCATTATATTTTAAGTTAATCATACCTATAGAATGTATCGTGCAAATATACATAATTAAATCATAATTAAATCAATACAAACTTAATGTATATCATATTTATTGAATGTATCTCCTAGGGAATTCTAATGGTCAATTCTTTCCCTGGAAACATGGATAAGACGGTGAATTTCAAATATTTCAATATATCGTTCATATTGATAAATTATAGTCTAAAACACAGTTCAGAACTTACAGCTAATACTTATAAATGTACGAAAGCCTATAAGGCTTATTTTAGAGGGAGAAAAATATTTTCATGATAGTTCGCGAAACTTTCACGTTATTTCGCGTAATATTGCGAAACTTTCGCATTATTTAGAGTAAGCTACGCAAAAATTCGGGAAGTGTTAAAAACTGATAAATTTTGCCCTTGATATTTAATCATGTGGGCTTAAAATTTCTATGCATGATCTGAACGGTGTCGTTTTACTGTTATGTCCCCGCAAATTATGACAGACGACATTAAGTGTTTTCTTTGTCATTTCTTCCGTCCTTCTGTCCTCTCGTCATTCCGTCATACATTTGGTTTTATCATATTCAAACGAAATTTAAATATATGCTTCCTTATGAAGAGAGGAAGAACCCTATCGATTTTGGGACCAAAATGTCAAAGGTCAAGGTAACAGCTGACGAAAATATACTGTAATTATTGGTTTCTGGATGATAATCAAAGTAATTTTCATCATATTCAAACCAGATTTGGGTATATGCTTACTTATAAAGAGAGGAAGGATCCTATTGATTTTGGTGTCAAAAAGTCAAAGGTCAAGGTCACAGCTGATAGAAAAGACTGAAATTATTTGTTTTATGGTGATAATCATATATTATATCATTATCTGCTTATAAGAATTTTATCGTATGTCACATTTTTCTACAGCGGAAGTTCTTTTAAATAGGCGAAATTTAAAATCTTATCAAAAGGGAAGGATGCCTTTAGATTTGAGGGTCAATATGTCAAAAGGCAATACTACGCTACCGGTAATATTTAAAGGAGGTATGAAACATGGAACTTGATTAAAACGTTAATTAGGAAAGCTTTGTTGCTGATATAAGATAAGCACACAGCGGGGGTATATGTTTTACAAACATGCGCTCTAGTTATTCCAGTAGGTGATATCACCAAATTATTATTGTGATATCATCCCAAACGCAAGTGATATTACAAAATCGTTTTATGGAAAAATTACAAAATCGTTAGGTATATTACATATCAACAAACCAAAGTGATACCGCCTTTACATATTTTTTTGACGTAGTTTACCCAACTTTTACACTGTGATTTCAAAATCTTTAGGCTTAGTTCTCACAGACAGAAAAACAGATTGAATGACGGAAAACGCGTTTCTTATCATTCATATTGCAAAGCGGGACCCTGATGAATAATTTGTAACCGCGGAATATATTAAGGCAGATTCTTCATAAAAAGGATGCATCTTTGATAAACTATTATTTTGTAAGTCCCTCTTTCTGCGTGTAATATACATATGAGTGTTTTATGTTCATATGGGCTGAGCTCGCAAGAGCTATTATCACAGCATGTTGTCCGGCGTCGGTCCGTATGTCGTCTTGGTATACTTTTTTTTTTTACATATTTTGATGGAATTAAGGGATTAAGTAGTAATGGTTTCCTACAAATGCTGTCATTTTCCATTCGGATCCGTCGACAGGTAGGGCCACCACAGACAAAAATAGGTCACGGAGGGTACCCTCCTTTGATAAACTTCTTCATCAGAACTAAAAGCACATATAGACAAGCCAAAGAAAAAAACCCTGAAAATAATCCAGAGATATGCCTTAAAAAGTGGGGGTTTTGTTTGTTTCAATTCGAACTTATTTTTTAAAATTTTTCTAGAATACTCAGATACTATAAATTTTTCAATCCATACATTCCTTTTGAAAATTTTCATAAGAGGGTACCGCATTCGTCATACTGTGGTTTATGGTGGCACCACCTGTTGACATATCTAAATAAAATACAAAGCATGAAAAAGTCCTCTAGTACTACACGTACACATTTGATCAAAATCTGTCGAGTCGTTTAGCATGAAAAGTCGATAATGTGAAAAGTTGACCATGACGGACGAAGCGCTTTGACAATAGTTTATTTTAGGTTGTGGCTCAGGTGAGCTAAAACAATAGAACTCATAATTTACTGATTCAAAGCTCTCATTTATATAACCTATATATAACCTAAACGTAGACTTACTGAATGTTGTTCCTTCTACTAAAACTCCAATTGATAAACATCAGATAAGTCAGAGAAGTCGGAACACTCTTAATGCAAGCGACAGGCGTAGTAAAAGCAAGATTGAATTGTCTACGCACAAGGGGGAAGGACTACGAGGCGAAAACCCACCCTGTGGTCTACGACTACTTTCTATATTGTTTAGCCTTTTGTGTCATATGACAGTGTACCAGTGGTGAATTTTAGGTTCTGTAGTTAGCTGTGTACAGGGACCAAACAGTCGGAACCCTGTAGCTCCTTTAATTTGGAAATACTAGGGCTTAAAGATTTGCTTAATTCCACATTAATAGATTTAGCCGTTACCGGAGCTGTATTCCAATTTTTCTTCAAGTGATGACATTCAAATTTTCGATATCGTGTTCTTCGTGTACATCCCTGTACCCTAGTGGAGTTTTTTTTCGTGTACATCCCTGTACCTTAGTGGTGTTTTTTTTTTCGTGTACATCCCTGTACCTTAGTGAAGTTTTTTTTTCGTGTACATATCTGTACCTTAGTGGAGTTTTTTTTTGCAACTGATACTTGTTTTATGAATATCTCGAGTATATTATTCGGAGGCTTGCAATTCGAAAATAGGGCAGAGGAACAAACAATCTCCAAAGCAGAGTTGTCGTTCCTTTACAATCAACACACGGAGTGCAAGGACCGTAATTCTTCTTTGGAGATTGGGGAACAAAACCCTTATAGCCATCACATCCATCGAAAGAGATTCGTGTGTGAAAATGTCCGAAGTGTCATCGCATGATCATCCCCATCTCCAGTAGACGGTGCTCAACTGTCTTTCTCTCCTTTGGAGATTGGGGAATGCCCTCTCTGCATCCGCCACTGTAAAATACTAAAGTAACTAGTAATAGTATTATGTTGGTTGGTTGGTTGATTGGTGTTTTACGTCGTTTTCAACAATATTTCAGTTATATCGCGACATGGAAGAAGGAGGTTACCAACCTCTTAAACATAGTGGCTCAACCCGGGAATCGAACCCGGATCGTCGGCGCAGCAAGCCAAGCGCTTAACCACTACACCAAGCCTGCCCCTAGTATTATGTCACAGAGACACTAACAACAATACATCATACTGAAATCCATGGAGCTTTGGAAACCAGAGGCGAGACGAGGTGACCAGACGAAATAAAAATCTGGCCCGAGCTAGCCGCACATACCACTATCGTCGGAAACACAGTCAAATTGCACTACGTTTACAATCCTGGATAGAAAAGCTTAATGCAGATATTTATTTCCAAGGATGCGTCACAACCATATAACGCTAGAAAGGGTAACTATTACACCTTTGTAAAAAGTCATAACATGTGGATGGAGAGGGGTTTTTCATAAGTTCCATAGGCAGTTATAAATAAGACCTTACAGTTAAACTATAATTTACGATACCTTTGTCACAGTGCTCTGTTGAAGATACCCGAATCATGTAAACACTACATATTACAATCAGAGGCAAAACAACAGGCGCCATGTTGTACTGATCGTCTATAGGTAGCTGAAATAACAAAATACATCATTAAAAGATTATACCATACTACTGCATGTATGATTTTCATCTTTAACAAGAGGCATAAGTGGGTCTATATCACTCACCTGAAAACAATTTACTCTTCTGCAAAACAACTGATAGCTTGAAGGAAATCGCAGGTAAATATATATCTTGCATACAGTGTTTTGACAACTGACAGAATACTGTTAATTTGCTTCTCTACATTGACTTAATCTTTTCTTTCTTCAATAATATTTTTAAAAATCTTGTTTTGATGTAAAATGTACATCAAACAAAACTGCCTTTACTGGGGTTACCTTCGGTTCAGGTGAGCTAAAATCATAAAAAGACGAAAAAGCTTTGAAACCAAACTTTCAAATAACCCTCCAAATAGACAGCTTCTAATAAAAGCTGACTTTGATGTAAAATGAAATGAAAAATCATTCTCTACCCAGAGTTGCTTGCGCTAAAGCCACAACATCTCTGTCAACGCTATTGTACAAGATTCTTGTAAAACTTTTTTTTTAATCCATGTTTAGAATATAAAACTAAATATCCAAGCGTGTGATGATATGCTTCATACAAAGTATGATTTAAATTCAATGTAAATTATTTAAAATGAGTTTTTAATTACCTTGAAATTGGAACTATTTACCTTATTTGCCTCGAAAATTAATCATTTTAACATGTTTCTGCAAATCATCGCGACAAGAACTGTTGTTACATAAAACAGTGCTGTCCTAACGGGACAAATACCCCCCACGGCAACAAAGTTGAAATATGCAAGAATTCAAGATCCAAGATACATCATTGGTATAGGACATGACATGACATGGACATGAGTTGTGTAAATTATAATCTCCCTCCAATGCACAAATAAGAAGCTATGGTGCGAACAGGAATTCTAGTCTTTTGTGCACTGTTACCTTAACCTTGAAGATATGACCATGGTTCAAGGACATGGAAAACCCTTGGGTCATGGACAACAACTGCGCGAAATATATAATGCCCCTCCAAGGTAACAGGAAGAACTTACAGCCTGGACAAGAATTCTGCTTATGTGTGCACTTTGACCCTGAACTTGAAGATAACGACACAATCCTTAGTCATGGACAACAATTGTGTAAAATAGAATCTCGCTCCAACATAACAGGAAGAAATTATGACCGAACGGAACAAGTAGGATGGCTGTGTGTGCACTGTGACCTTGACCTTGTAGACATGACCTTTGTTGAGGGTAATGATATACCCTTGGATCATGTACAATAATTGTGTAAAATATAATCTCCCTCCAACATAACAGAAAGAAGTCACAGTCCGGGAATGTATTCTGGCTGTGTGTGCACTGTACCCTTGACCTTGTAGATATGACATTGTTTCGTGGTGATGACACACCCTTGGGTCATGGAAAATAATTGTGTAAAATATAATTTCCCTGCAACGTAACTGGAAGAAGAATTCGGGCCGTGTGCGCACTGTGACCTTGACCTTGTAGATATGACCTTGGTTCAAGGTTATGATACACCCTTGAGTCATAGACAACAATTGTGTAAACTAGAGCTGTCCTAACGGGACCAATACACCCCCCCACATCAACAAAGTTGAAACATGCAATAATTTATATTTATATAAAGATACATCACTGGTATAAGTGTAGTGGGTACCCAACTTGAACATTTTGAGGTATAATCATGAAAACTGAGAATTCTGGTATGTGTGCACTGTTACCTTGACCTTGTAGATATGATCTTGGTTCAATGTCATGACAGACTTTTGGGTCATGGACAACAATTGTGCGATACATTATCCAAATCCAAACTGGCAGTAAGAAGTTATAGTCCGGACAAGGATTTTTGCTATGTGAACACTGTGACATTGATCTTGAAGATATGACCACAGGCGATTATATCGCCAGGGTTCGCCTCCTTCCTGTGTTTAGGAAAGAGGCGAACCCAGGCGATATAAACGCCTGTGGATATGACCTTGGATTGAGGTCATGACACACCCCAGGGTCACAATCTTATTAAAACTCGACTTGTATTTCGCTCCTCTACGATACTCTCCATGTACAAGATCTTACAACTGCCGATTCGAGGTCATCTCAGGATGACCTTTCAGAACAGTCAATCAGAATTGAAGTTAGAGATCTTTCGGTGTTATATTACATACAAACAATACCGAAAGATCTCTAACTCAAATTCTGACTGGCTTTACTGAAAGGTCATCCTGAGATGACCTCGAATCGGCAGTTGTAAGATCTTGTACATGGAGAGTAGCGTAGAGGAACGAAGTACATGGGTCATGAACAACAACTGTGTGAAATATTATCTAGATGCAACTCGACAAAAAGAAGTTATGGCCGGGACAAGGATTTTTGCTATTTATGCACTGTGACCTAAGCCTTGAAGATATGACCTTGGTTCAAGGTCATAACATACTCTCGGTTCATGGACAACAATTGTGTGTGAATATTATCCAGATCTAAATTGGCAGTAAGAAGTTATGGCCCAGACAAGGATTTTGCTATGTGTGCACTGTGACCTTGACCTTGAAAATATGACTTTGGTTTAAGGTCATGACACACTCTGAAAACATGGACAACAATTGTGTGAAATATCCACATCCAACATGGCAGTGAGAAGTTATGGACCAGACGATTTTTGCTATGTGTACACTATAACCTTGACCTTGCAAATATGACCTTGATATAGCTCATGACATGCCTTTGGGTAATGGACAATAATTGTGTGAAATATTATCCAGATCCGACGAGGGGGTAAGAACTTATGGCCCGGACAAGTTCACAGAAGGACAGACAGACAGGGTGATTCCTATATACCCCCAAACTATGTTTGCGGGGGTATAAATATAATCTCCTTCCAACCTAACAGGAAGAAGTTATGACCATAACAAGAATTCTGGTTGTGTGTGCACTGTGCCCTTCACCTTGTAGATATGACTTTGGTTCAAGGTCATGACACACCCTTGGGTCATGGACAACAATTGTATAAAATATAATCCTCCTCCAACATAACAGGAAAAAGTTCTTGCCCGGACAATTATTATGGATGTGTGTGTGCACTGTGACCTTGACCTTGTAGACATGATCTTGCTTCAAGGTCATGACGCAACCTTGGGTCGTGAACAACAATTATGTAAAATATTATCTCCTTCGAAAGTAAAAGGAAGAAGTTATGGCCCGAACAAAATTGACGGACAGACGAACGTTTGCGGAGAGTAGATTTACCATAGTTCAGTTTTCAGAAAATGAAATGGGCGGAGCATCAAGAAATGTGATTGTATAGTAAGCGTGGCGTATCTAATTGGGAATGTGTTTGAGAATAATCACTAGGCAAGCTCTATGGAACGGTATTTTCCGGTTGCAAATATTTTAATTAAATATAATTGGGTGTGAAAGAGGCCTTCCATGGGGTAACCAATTCATTTACCTGTATTATCAACAAACGTTTAATGTCATAGGCGGATGATTGATGTATCAACAAATGCTCAGATTGGGTTTAGACACTCACATAGTACCATTGATGCTATATTTTCCTTGAACTATGGCGAACAAATATCTGACAAAGAGAAAAAGTTACTATTGTTGTTTTGTGGATTTTAAACCTGCATTTGACTCAGTCAGTCGAGTAAACATGTGGCATAAGTTACCAACGTTAGGAATAAGAGGCAAGCCTCTCAAAATTATGAAGTCATTGTACCAGAATGTAAAAGCTAGTGTATTACTGAATTGTAAGATTTCAGAGTTCTTTGTAAACAACATTGGAGTGTTACAAGGAGAGATAACTTCGCTTTTTTATATTAATATTAGAACATATAAGGAGAAAAAAAACAGGCTAAAGAAGAAGTTTGTCATGGCAGCGTACCCTCTGAGGCCCATGTTGACACACCCTAGATTCACTCCTTGAAAAATCTGGTTGAAAAACAGCGACATTTCTGGGAAATCTTGGGTACTACATCCCTACAAAGTTTCATCAATATTTATCAAATAGTACTGACGGAATAGTTATGAAGGAAAAGGTCATCAAAGCGTATTGTTACATACTAATGATATATACCTCCCTTTTTTACTTTAAAAGTTTACAAGAATTCCTATAGATTACTTTTATACTCCACCTCTTTCAAATTACATTTATTGGAATTAAATCATTTGAAAATCATTCCAAAAGATTTCGGAAGGTAACCATAAACAACATTTCTTAAGGCACCCTTTTAGATCAGTGTGATGTATTCGTTTTGATGATCTATGAAGCCGTTCTGAAGAATAAGTTTTTCATATGAACATACACTGCCGTGCCCTGGATTCACTTTTTGACGGATCTGGTAGAGAAATCGTAAGATATGTAGAGAACCTTTAGTACATTATGCATACAAAGTTTCATCAATATCTTTCATTTAGTTTTAAAGAAAAAGTCCATCAAAGTTATTACACACTTATAGTATATATCCCCTTTTCTAATAAAAAAAAAAAACAAAAAAAAAAACAAAAAAAAAAACCGAAGCAAACAATAAATAAATAAAACCCCAATAATTTCCTGTAAATTCTTGATATATATCATTTCCTTCCATGCCCAGTTACATTTAAAATAAAATCAGTTAACATTCACAAAACCGATACGTTAAAACTTATAAGCAGCATATAAGAAGAAAGCTGATTTGAGAAACTAACCCTAAAAAGCAACACTTTTTTTTAGTCCTATAAACATGACCTCGCTGACAAGCGCGAGCAGCAAGTAAATAAGAGGAACGGCGTCTTGCATTGCAGTACTACACTTTTTAAGACACCCTTCTAGATAACTGATACATTCGGTTTGATGATTTATGAACCCGGTCTGAAGAAGTTTGTAAAAGGAAGGTACCCTCTAGGGCTTTTGTCGCTCCACCCTGGATCCATCCTTGACGGATCTGGCTGAAAAAAAAAAACAGTTATAGGGGATCTCATATACTTCATTCCTACCAAGTTGGATTAAAATCCACCCGGCAATTCTGAAAAAGTCGAGAGTATGAAAAGTTGACGGACCTTTCTGGACAACGGACGACAGATAGGGAGCTATGAATGTAGCTCACTTGAGCCATAGGCTACGTATATGTTTTTGAAATATTTTAATATGTCAAATAAAGGAGAAATACCAATCACATAAAAACTTTAATTTGAAAAATATTCGCAAACTAGTTATGTACATGACTTCTCACACTTACCTTAATTTGAAAAGTCAGTCAGTCTATGTTCTTGAAATGTATGCAGGTATTCATATACATGTATATATAGACTATTATTGCCAGCGGAATTCCCTGACACGTGTATGAAATTATATATAGTGAATGTTCTCTCCATTACTTTTTCTAAATGTTGATATTATGTCATTACGTTCCCTTTAAAGTGTAGATTTATTTTGGGATTTTGTCGTTGTTGGGTTTTTTTGTTTTGGTTTTTGTTTTTTGTTTTTGTTTTGTTTTGTTTTGTTTTGTTTTTGGTTAAAATAAATCAGTTAGGTAATCCGCCATACTGTTAATCTTAAACTACAATCAGACCTGACCCGAATATCAGTCAGTACAGAAAGAAATATATGCCTTAGGTATTGGGTGTTAAATAATACTCAGTAAATTTTAATCTTCAGACACCTAAATAGTTTTCAAAGATACATCTGTGAAAGCATGTTCGCAACATTGATGTCATTTATAAGTTCGAAAAACACCCATTCTTTTCATTAGTAAACACATTGATGGAATATATGTAAATTACTATGTGGATACCAGGACTTAAGTCCCTGGTCGATATCGACTGAATTGTCAACACCCTACAGAGTCATGAAATACATTATCACCTATACTGGTAATACTTCTCTGGGACTTCCAGCAGTGATTTACTTTTTAAAACCCCAGTTCGACATAAAGAATGATTACTACAGTCTCTTAATTTCAGAAGAAAATGCAGACTAGTCCTACATGTTTTTTCAACTGGCTTTTGTTTGTGTTTTGGTTTTCACTGAAACTATTTATAGTGAATGCTCTTTTCGTCGTCTTAATATGGACCGTTAGTTAAAAAGTTGTTATTCCGTTTTCTCTATAATTAATAGATGAAAAGATGAAGTGAAGATATCACTTACTTCAGCACAAACTCTCGAATTAAGTACATTCAAAGTATAGATGGTGTCAAACTAGGTGTTCAAACGGTTGGAAAAAGTCTTAAATCCAGAGATGTATTTATTATTCGGAATAACTTCGTATCGATCATAGATTTCCTCAATGACGTTTTAGTTTATTTATTATTAACATACCCGTCGCTAATACATATACATGTACAACATATACACACACTAATTTATGTATATACATGTATACATGTACATATACCAGTATACGTCAATTAAATTGGTGCATGACGTTATAATGTATGATGTTGAAATGAGAAATGTCTATATAAGGGAAAGTCTGGAAGAGAAGATTCAAGTAACTTAGTTGTTGTAGGTAGTAATGTCGAGGGATGTGTTTACAAATTTTCAAAGGATGGTAAGAAACAGGTCAGTTTCAGAAAGAGATCTGTGTGTAATTTAGTATTAAAGTTCTTTCTGATATTGCACCACCAAGTGCGTTGGATATTAGAGGTAACAGAGCATATGCAGCAAACATGTTCATGCACGTCAGAGCACTGCGAGCGAGAGGAAGGACACACCGACGGTATCTCTCGAGCTAGTTGGCATATAGGATACTTGCACTACGTTTTGCGGTAGTTGTATCAGTACAAGGCAACCGATTAAATCAAATTTCATATGGTTGGTATTGACTCGATAAAAAAATATCGATAAATCTCTGAAAGTCATGGTCAGTAGACATACGCAAGGTCCGAAGAGTGTGTTGAACGTTATACACAGCTTCTTTCACCTAGTGTTTCGATGAGAATTTGTTTAGGAAAGGGTGTCCAATAGAAAAATAAAACAATTAATCTTCTAAGTTGTATTATGTAAAATGCGGTAGATATCTGGTACAAATCCATTTTTCACACTGAGTGGATCTTCCAGGAAGGCATATAGACGAGTGAGGAATATTTGCTTAGTTAGTTTGATATTCTCTCTCGAGCACTAGTGTCCAAGGTAAAGGAGTTTACTTGTGTCAATTTCTGCTTCAATTGGCAAGAACCTAAATAGAATATCGCATATTTCAGATCGTATCGGTTTAGGTAGGTTCATGGAATGCTTGCAACTGAAGTACTATCAAACATTCAGGCGTATCATGTCAGCTCGTGAGAATATTCCACAATTCACACCCGTATGTCACACCGTGAGCGGATTTTGGTGAGCAATACCGCTGTCAGATAAAGTATAGTACGATGCACGTCCCTTATCTCATGCTTTCATAACTTCATCAGCTCAGTTCATCTTATTATTATAGACAATACCGAGATGAGAGCATGACGTAACGACTGGAATGTCTTCTCCTATCGTCCAGGAAAAAAAAAAATGGCGAGCTTACAAGCGCCTTTAGCTTTAATTGGTAATTTGTATGATTTACTGGCGTTGAAATGGAAGCGAAGTGAGGAGTGAGTATTCATACGCAACACGAAGCATGGATTGTAAAGCTGTAGGGGACGTGGCAACACAGGATATGTCGTCTGCCTAAGTTGGACAATAACTCTGGACATGAAAAATACATGTATCACGACAGGAGTTGGACAATTTTCATAAAAATGATCTATAAACAGCAGGTACAAAAATGTTGAGAGTACCCCTCACGTCTCACGCCCTACTTAACTTCGAACCATCTAGATTGGTTTTGATGGACTTCAAGGTGCTTTTGTATCAATATGACAGTCATCAATTATCGACAATGGTTACCTTTGATAGCAATTTTATTTAGTTTGACCATAAAGCCTTCATGTCATACGGTATCAAACGCCTTTCTGTTATCTAGGAACCCTACGTACATACTACATTTTTATAGGTTAAGAAAGATAGTCTCGTGTCAGATGAATGAAGCAGTGATACAACCTAACTTTGATTGAAAGAGTTATTGTTGTTCAGAAGGGACGTTGATATCGATGTCGCGAAGACTATCCACTCGAGTGAGAATGATTTATTTTCAAGGAGTTTGACTAAGTAAGGTAATGAGTCTATAGCTATCAATAGATGTCTTTACCTTGTCCCCACCTTTAAAGATGTAATATATGAAGTAAATTTATACCGTAAGGCGGCTTCGCCTAGTTTACAAAGCATGCCGCATATAACGTCACGCCACGGAGACAATCCCAAAAAGGTTGTTCCAATGACGTACATATATTACGGCATGCTTAACAGACACCGGAAGTGAAGTTATGATGTGAAATAGGTTGCACGTGGCTCGGTTCTGAGGTGGGGATATCACATCCTCGACACCAGCGGACGTCCATGTAGGTGCATATGTAATATATGAAGTAAATTTATACCGTACGGCGGCTTCGCCTAGCCTACAACGCATGCCGCATATAACGTCACGCCACGGAGACAACCCCAAAAAGCTCGTTCCAATGACGTACATATATTACAGCATGCTTAGCAGAAAATTATACCTTTACAACGGATTAATCCCGAAGCAGTGAGGGATTTTTTTTACACGCTTCGCCTACAATGACATCGGGTATCGCTGTTCACAGTTTCATCCGAAAGACAGAAAACCGATATGACCAGGGCAGGAATCGAACCCGGGACCTCTCGATCCATTAAGAGACCCTTAACCAATAGACCACACTAGCTCTATACTGTAGATATTGACCAAAACCAAAAAAAAAAAAAAAACCAAAAAATTAAAAAAAAAAAAACCCAAAACAACACCCCCCCCCCCCCCAAAAAAAAAATTATATTGATTTATTGATATATTGATATTTGATTTTATTGTGAATATTATACAGTTATTGACTGGGATTGAGGGCAACTCGAAGACAAACTGTTGAAAATTCACCCTACCTCTAATGACTAGTTTTAACAATTCCTTACTTACTCTTGATATCGAATAGACACGCTATATTGGACTTTAAAGGTTTTTCTATAGAATACATTAAAAACTTTTTATAGGGGTATAACAACACAGCATATTTACCATGTAAAAAGTTCATAATTGTATCAAGTGTCATAAATGACGAAACAGAATATAAGGGACGAATCTACTTCCACATATTTCCTGAACAAAGACATTTTATAGGCTATCAAAGTGATCCTTTATTAACAATAAAATATTACCCCACTGAAAGTGTACCCAGCCAAGTACACTTATCGTAAAAAGGAAATTTTCTCGACTTGGGGTCGCTGAAATTGGACCCTACCTCTGATGACCAGTTCTCAAATTCATTTTACTTGCCATCGAATAGTCACACTATGTTGTAAACCGGAGTTCGAATTTTTTTCATAGGGAGTCATCAATTAATATTGAAATATTAACAACCTCTTCCCAGCTACTGTCTCCGCAAAACATCCCTCTTTATTTAACAAAAACAGACAGTGTACTTAGATAAATACTTGTATTGTAATTAGGAGATTTTCTCTAAATGCGGTAAATTTTTGATGTTGAAATTGGACCAATAGGACCAGTTTTCAAGTTCGTTTTACTTACTGTCGAATAATCGAATAGTCACGCTATATTATAAACCGGAGTTCAAGCTTTTTTTTCATATGGAGTCATTAATTAATGTTAAAATATGAAACCCCCCCTTTGCCCCTTTTTCCTTGCTATGGCAATGCATTGTCTCCGCAAACTATCACTCTTTGTTCAACAAAAACATATAAAGTGTACTTATCTAAATACGTGTATTGTAATATATGCACTGATATTTTCTCGGCATAGGATCGTTTTTTATGTTGAAAATTCACCCTACCTCTAATGACTAGTTTTCAAGTTCATTTTACTTACTCTTGTATAATCGAATAGACACGCTATATTATAAACCGGTTTAAAGCTTTTCCTTATGGAGTCATGAATAAATGTCGAAATATGACCACCCCTTCCCTTCCCTGGCTATGAAAATGCATGGGTCCCAAAACTATCACTCTTTATTCAACTAAAACATAAAGTGTACTTATCTAAATACGTGTGTTGTAGTATATGTACGGAGATTTTCTCGCTATGGGGTCGTTTTTTAATGTTGAAAATTGACCCTACCTCTAATAACCAGTTTTGATATCTATTTTACTTACTACTGAATGATCGAATTGTCTTATAAACAGGAGTTTGAAGCTTTTTTTTCTTATGGTGGCATTAATTAATGTTGAAAAATGACCCATCTGAAGCATTAGTTCTCTTAAACAATACGTCTAATGAGATCGAAATTTGTATAATACTCTACATAAGATGTCATTGTCCAATGTAACATTTAGACCAATCTGTAACTGACCTGTTTGCAAACAGGAAGTACAGAGTATGAATTGCATTTTAATAGTGCAAGGGAGCATTATACACAAGGGTCATCTTTTAACGTTAAAGTATGACCCACCATTGCGGGTCAATTTTCAACGAGGGTCGGATGGGGTCATTAGACAACGGACCGAGTCAATTTTCAACGTTAAAAAATTGACCCTTAAACCGTTGAAAACTGACCCGTGGGTCATTTTTCAACTGGGGTCACTTTTTAATGTTACATCGGCTTCAATGCACAGCTGAATTAACTTTAACCCATGGATAGGGAGTTGTTATTTCTTAAATAAATTTACGAGAGGAAAGCTTAAAGCACAGCTCAAAAAGTAACGTGGGTCGAAGCTAACAGAGAACGCTTATAACTTCTATGCTAACCACAAAAATTTTCTTCTTTTCCGTTTCAGTTAAAATCAGACAAAACTCGGATTGACCGACGATCATTGCCATATGATTATATATCCCGTCAATGAACTTCCGTGAAAAAGTAAGTCATTGCATTTGATATATACAAGTGGCAGTTAGAATGCAGTTAATGAAAGAAATACCTCTAAATGAAAGAACAATAATTGGACTACTTCACAAAATTAAGGATACGTCTCCACATCCTTTGTAACATTTTATCTTTCATAGGAAAACAAAGAATTCCAATCACGGCCACAGTTTTCTCCAAAGAAAATTCCCGATAAAATTAAATATCTTTTCAAAGAATCCACCCTGTCCTTTCTGTGATTGTTGTCGGATTTCCTCTCTAAATTCTTTTTCTCTTTGTCGTATATGTTTTTCATATTCACGTTTTATCTGCTCTAGATTTGATAGATATTGTCGTTGCTTTTCCCGTAATTCTTCCATAAGTGCATCATACTCGTTTTTGTATCGTTCTTTTACAGAGGCACGTGCATCATTTATTTCTTGATCGTGTTTTTCCTTCTCCCGCTTTTTTTCTTCTTCCCATCTTTGTTGGAAAATTTTCTCAGCTTCATTGTACATCTCATTTGTGTAGAATTGACCACCATTATCGCCTATCATCGTATCGACCATGTGGAGAAAGTGCTGAACCTCCTTTTCACGATCCTCTTGTCTACCCTTGTATCCAAATACAACATACCGTTTCTGAATACGTTTCAAGAGTGAATTCAAACTGCTGTCCGTGTGCAATGTATTAACATAATCATCTATGGTCTCGCCCTCTCTTTCGAGTTTATCTTTCCCAGTGAATGCCACTATAAGAAATTGAATGACACCCTCACCAAATTTCTCTAGGAAGAAATGGACCGTTTCATTTTCTTCTGCTGTAAATCTTCCAACTTCCACCACTAGCACGATGGCATGCAGACCTGGTGCAGTTATGCCGTAGCATTTCGTTATTTCGATCATCACTTCTTCATTTGTTTTGTTTGTATCGTATAGACCAGGAGTATCGACTACCAAGAGCTTTCTACCATATCTGTCAGCGTATCCTAATTTAGTTTCTGTTGTAATTGAAGTTCCCGACGTTTTTGCTTCGAAGAGTCGCTTTCCCAGGATGGTATTTCCAGTTGTGCTTTTCCCTACTCCAGTTTTGCCAATTAGAAGTATCCGGCGTTCGTTTTCGGCGATTCCTGGGAATGAAATTGAAGGCTCTCATATCACTGAATAGATTCACACTTTTTTACAACAGATCATAAAAAGGTGAACATTCAATACAAATACAAAGAAATAGTAGTTAAATATACCTATATTATTTGTGGATTCTCTACAGAACCTGTGTCCCGTGTTGTCGACTGAAAAGACAAAAGGACGCACATAAAATAAAAGTTATTGAATATTTTAAATTTCAAATAAAGCTATGCTTTATTCATTATATTTTAAGTTAATCATATCTATAGAATGTATCATGTGCAAATATACATAATTAAATCATAATTAAATCAATACAAACTTAATGTATATCATATTTATTGAATGTATCTCCTAGGGAATTCTAATGGTCAATTCTTTCCCTGGAAACATGGATAAGACGGTGAATTTCAAATATTTCAACATATCGTTCATATTAATAAATTATAGTCTAAAACACAGTTCAGAACTTACAGCTAATACTTATAAATGTACGAAAGCCTATAAGGCTTATTTTAGAGGGAGAAAAATATTTTCATGATATTTCGCGAAACTTTCACGTTATTTCGCGTAATATTGCGAAACTTTCGCATTATTTAGAGTAAGCTACGCAAAAATTCGGGAAGTTTTAAAAACTGATAAATTTTGCCCTTGATATTTAATCACGTGGGCTTAAAATTTCTATGCATGATCTGAACGGTGTCGTTTTACTGTTATGTCCCCGCAAATTATGACAGACGACATTAAGTGTTTTCTTTGTCATTTCTTCCGTCCTTCTGTCCTCTCGCCATTCCGTTTTATCCATTTGGTTTTATCATATTCAAACGAAATTTAAATATATGCTTCCTTATGAAGAGAGGAAGAACCCTATCGATTTTGGGACCAAAATGTCAAAGGTCAAGGTAACAGCTGACGAAAATAAACTGTAATTATTGGTTTCTGGATGATAAATAATTTTCATCATATTCAAACCAGATTTGGGTATATGCTTACTTATAAGGAGAGGAAGGATCCTATTGATTTTGGGGTCAAAAAGTCAAAGGTCAAGGTCACAGCTGATAGAAAAGACTGAAATTATTTGTTTTATGGTGATAATCATATATTATATCATTATCTGCTTATAAGAATTTTATCGTATGTCACACCTTTTCTACAGCACAAGTTCTTTTAAATAGGCGAAATTTAAAATCTTATCAAAAGGGAAGGATGCCTTTAGATTTGAGGGTCAATATGTCAAAAGGCAATACTACGCTACCGGTAATATTTAAAAGAGGTATGAAACATAAAACTTGATTAAAACGTTAATTAAGAAAGCTTTGTTGCTGATATAAGATAAGCACACAGCGGGGGTATATGATTTACAAACATGCGCTCTAGTTATTCCAGTAGGTGATATCACCAAATTATTATTGTGATATCATCCCAAACGCAAGTGATATTACAAAATCGTTTTATGGAAAAATTACAAAATCGTTAGGTATATTACATATCAACAAATCAAAGTGATACCGCCTTTACATATTTTTTGACGTAGTTTACCCAACTTTTACACTGTGATTTCAAAATCTTTAGGCTTAGTTCTCACAGACAGAAAAACAGATTGAATGACGGAAAACGCGTTTCTTATTATTCATATTGCAAAGCGGGACCCTGATGAATAATTTGTAACCGCGGAATATATTAAGGCAGATTCTTCATAAAAAGGATGCATCTTTGATAAACTATTATTTTGTAAGTCCCTCTTTCTGCGTGTAATATACATATGAGTGTTTTATGTTCATATGGGCTGAGCTCGCAAGAGCTATTAACACAGCATGTTGTCCGGCGTCGGTCCGTATGTCGTCTTGGTATACTTTTTACAGATTTTGATGGGATTAAGGGATTAAGTAGTAATGGTTTCCTACAAATGCTGTCATTTTCCATTCGGATCCGTCGACAGGTAGGGCCACCACAGACAAAAATAGGTCACGGAGGGTACCCTCCTTTGATAAACTTCTTCATCAGAACTAAAAGCACATATAGACAAGCCAAAGGAAAAAACCCTGAAAATAATCCAGAGATATGCCTTAAAAAGTGGGGGTTTTGTTTGTTTCAATTCGAACTTATTTTTTTAAAACTTTTTCTAGAATACTCAGATACTATAAATTTTTCAATCCATACATTCCTTTTGAAAATTTTCATAAGAAGGTACCGCGTTCGTCATACTGTGGTTTATGGTGGCACCACCTGTTGACATATCTAAATAAAATACAAAGCATGAAAAAGTCCTCTAGTACTACACGTACACGTTTGACTCATCAAAATCTGTCGGGTCGTATAGCATGAAAAGTCGATAATGTGAAAAGTTGACCATGACGGACGAAGCGCTTTGACAATAGTTAATTTTAGGTTGTGGCTCAGGTGAGCTAAAACAATAGAACTCATAATTTACTGATTCAAAGCTCTCATTTATATAACCTATATATAACATAAACGTAGACTTATTGAATGTTGTTCCTTCTACTAAAACTCCAATTGATAAACATCAGATAAGTCAGAGAAGTCGGAACACTCTTAATGCAAGCGACAGGCGTAGTAAAAGCAAGATTGAATTGTCTACGCACAAGGGGGAAGGACTACGAGGCGAAAACCCTGTAGTCTACGACTACTTTCTATATTGTTTAGCCTTTTGTGTCATATGACAGTGTATCAGTGGTGAATTTTAGGTTCTGTAGTTAGCTGTGTACAGGGACCAAACAGTCGGAACCCTGTAGCTCCTTTAATTTGGAAATACTAGGGCCTAAAGATTTGCTTAATTCCACATTAATAGATTTAGCCGTTACCGGAGCTGTATTCCAATCTTTCTTCAAGTGATGACATTCAAATTTTCGATATCGTGTTCTTCGTGTACATCCCTGTACCTTAGTGGAGTTTTTTTTTCGTGTACATCCCTGTACCTTAGTGGAGTTTTTTTTTTTTCGTGTACATATCTGTACCTTAGTGGAGTTTTTTTTTTCGTGTACATCCCTGTACCTTAGTGTAGTTTTTTTTTTTTCGTGTACATATCTGTACCTTAGTGGAGTTTTTTTCGTGTACATCCCTGTACCTTAGTGTAGTTTTTTTTTTCGTGTACATATCTGTACCTTAGTGGAGTTTTTTTGTAACTGATACTTGTTTTATGAATATCTCGAGTATATTATTCGGAGGCTTGCAAATCGAAAATAGGGCACAGGAACAATCTCCAAAGCAGAGTTGTCGTTCCTTTACAATCCACACACGGAGTGCAAGGACCGTAACTCTTCTTTGGGGATTGGGGAACAAAACCCTTATAGCCATCACATCTATCGAAAGAGATTCGTGTGTGAAAATGTCCGAAGTGTCATTGCATGATCATCCCCATCTCCAGTAGACGGTGCTCAACTGTCTTTCTCTCCTTTGGAGATTGGGGAATACCCTCTCTGCATCCGCCACTGTAAAATACTAAAGTAACTAGTAATAGTATTATGTCACAGAGACACTAACAACAATACATCATACTGAAATCCATGGAGCTTTGGAAACCAGAGGCGAGACGAGGTGACCAGACGAAGTAAAAATCTGGCCCGAGCTAGCCGCACATACCACTATCGTCGGAAACACAGTCAAATTGCACTACGTTTACAATCCTGGATAGAAAAGCTTAATGCAGATATTTATTTCCAAGGATGCGTCACAACCATATAACGCTAGAAAGGGTAACTATTACACCTTTGTAAAAAGTCACAACATGTGGATGGAGAGGGGTTTTTCATAAGTTCCATAGGCAGTTATAAATAAGACCTTACAGTTAAACTATATTTTACGATACCTTTGTCACAGTGCTCTGTGGAAGATACCCGGATCATGTAAACACTACATATTACAATCAGAGGCAAAACAACAGGCGCCATGTTGTACTGATCGTCTATAGGTAGCTGAAATAACAAAATACATCATTAAAAGATTATACCATACTACTGCATGTATGATTTTCATCTTTAACAAGAGGCATAAGTGGGTCTATATCACTCACCTGAAAACAATTTACTCTTCTGCAAAACAACTGATAGCTTGAAGGAATTCGCAGGTAAATATATATCTTGCATACAGTGTTTTGACAACTGACAGAATACTGTTAATTTGCTTCTCTACATTGACTTAATCTTTTTTTTCTTCAATAATATTTTTAAAAATCTTGTTTTGATGTAAAATGTACATCAAACAAAACTGCCTTTACTGGGGTTACCTTCGGTTCAGGTGAGCTAAAATCATAAAAAGACGAAAAAGCTTTGAAACCAAACTTTCAAATAACCCTCCAAATAGACAGCTTCTAATAAAAGCTGACTTTGATTAAAATGAAATGAAAAATCATTCTCTACCCAGAGTTGCTTGCGCTAAAGCCACAACATCTCTGTCAACGCTATTGTACAAGATTCTTGTAAAACTTTTTTTTAATCCATGTTTAGAATATAAAACTAAATATCCAAGCGTGTGATGATATGCTTCATATAAAGTATGATTTAAATTCAATGTAAATTATTTAAAATGAGTTTTTAATTACCTTGAAATTGGAACTATTTACCTTATTTGCCTCAAAAATTAATCATTCTAACATGTTTCTGCAAATCATCGCGACAAGTACTGTTGTTACATAAAACAGAGCTGTCCTAACGGGACAAATACCCCCCACGGCAACAAAGTTGAAATATGCAAGAATTCAAGATCCAAGATACATCATTGGTATAGGTATAATGGATCTCCCACTTGTACATTTTGAGGTAAAATAAAACATTAATTATGGTAAGTACATACTCAGACCTTGACCTTGTAGATTTGACCTTGGTTCAAGGTCATGACACACCCTTGGATCATGGACATGAGTTGTGTAAATTATAATCTCCCTCCAATGCACAAAGAAGAAGCTATGGTGCGAACAGGAATTCTAGTCTTTTGTGCACTGTTACCTTGACCTTGAAGATATGACCATGGTTCAAGGACATGGAAAACCCTTGGGTCATGGACAACAACTGCGCGAAATATATAATGCCCCTCCAAGGTAACAGGAAGAACTTACAGCCTGGACAAGAATTCTGCTTATGTGTGCACTTTGACCCTGAACTTGAAGACAACGACACAATCCTTAGTCATGGACAACAATTGTGTAAAATAGAATCTCGCTCCAACATAACAGGAAGAAATTATGACCGAACGGAACAAGTAGGATGGCTGTGTGTGCACTGTGACCTTGACCTTGTAGACATGACCTTTGTTGAAGGTAATGATATACCCTTGGATCATGTACAATAATTGTGTAAAATATAATCTCCCTCCAACATAACAGAAAGAAGTCACAGTCCGGGAATGTATTCTGGCTGTGTGTGCACTGTACCCTTGACCTTGTAGATATGACCTTGTTTCGTGGTGATGACACACCCTTGGGTCATGGAAAATAATTGTGTAAAATATAATTTCCCTGCAACGTAACTGGAAGAAGAATTCGGGCCGTGTGTGCACTGTGACCTTGACCTTGTAGATATGACCTTGGTTCAAGGTTATGATACACCCTTGAGTCATAGACAACAATTGTGTAAACTAGAGCTGTCCTAACGGGACCAATACACCCCCACATCAACAAAGTTGAAACATGCAATAATTTATATTTATATAAAGATACATCACTGGTATAAGTGTAGTGGGTACCCAACTTGAACATTTTGAGGTATAATCATGAAAACTGAGAATTCTGGTATGTGTGCACTGTTACCTTGACCTTGTAGATATGATCTTGGTTCAATGTCATGACAGACTTTTGGGTCATGGACAACAATTGTGCGATAAATTATCCAAATCCAAACTGGCAGTAAGAAGTTATAGTCCGGACAAGGATTTTTGCTATGTGAACACTGTGACATTGATCTTGAAGATATGACCACAGGCGATTATATCGCCAGGGTTCGCCTCCTTCCTGTGTTTAGGAAAGAGGCGAACCCAGGCGATATAAACGCCTGTGGATATGACCTTGGATTGAGGTCATGACACACCCCAGGGTCACAATCTTATTAAAACTCGACATGTATTTGTACATGTACAAGATCTTACAACTGCCGATTCGAGGTCATCTCAGGATGACCTTTCAGAACAGTCAATCAGAATTGAAGTTAGAGTTATATTACATACAAACAATACCGAAAGATCTCTAACTCAAATTCTGACTGGCTTTACTGAAAGGTCATCCTGAGATGACCTCGAATCGGCAGTTGTAAGATCTTGTACATGGAGAGTAGCGTAGAGGAACGAAGTACATGGGTCATGAACAACAACTGTGTGAAATATTATCTAGATGCAACTCGACAAAAAGAAGTTATGGCCGGGACAAGGATTTTTGCTATTTATGCACTGTGACCTAAGCCTTGAAGATATGACCTTGGTTCAAGGTCATAACATACTCTCGGTTCATGGACAACAATTGTGTGTGAATATTATCCAGATCTAAATTGGCAGTAAGAAGTTATGGCCCAGACAAGGATTTTGCTATGTGTGCACTGTGACCTTGACCTTGAAAATATGACTTTGGTTTAAGGTCATGACACACTCTGAAAACATGGACAACAATTGTGTGAAATATCCACATCCAACATGGCAGTGAGAAGTTATGGACCAGACGATTTTTGCTATGTGTACACTATAACCTTGACCTTGCAGATATGACCTTGATATAGGTCATGACATGCCTTTGGGTAATGGACAATAATTGTGTGAAATATTATCCAGATCCGACGAGGGGGTAAGAACTTATGGCCCGGACAAGTTCACAGAAGGACAGACAGACAGGGTGATTCCTATATACCCCCAAACTATGTTTGCGGGGGTATAAATATAATCTCCTTCCAACCTAACAGGAAGAAGTTATGACCATAACAAGAATTCTGGTTGTGTGTGCACTGTGCCCTTCACCTTGTAGATATGACTTTGGTTCAAGGTCATGACACACCCTTGGGTCATGGACAACAATTGTATAAAATATAATCCTTCTCCAACATAACAGGAAAAAGTTCTTGCCCGGACAATTATTATGGATGTGTGTGTGCACTGTGACCTTGACCTTGAAGACATGATCTTGCTTCAAGGTCATGACGCAACCTTGGGTCGTGAACAACAATTATGTAAAATATTATCTCCTTCGAAAGTAAAAGGAAGAAGTTATGGCCCGAACAAAATTGACGGACAGACGAACGTTTGCGGAGAGTAGATTTACCATAGTTCAGTTTTCAAAAATGAAATGGGCGGAGCATCAAGAAATGTGATTGTATAGTAAGCGTGGCGTATCTAATTGGGAATGTGTTTGAGAATAATCACTAGGCAAGCTCTATGGAACGGTATTTTCCGGTTGCAAATATTTTAATTAAATATAATTGGGTGTGAAAGAGGCCTTCCATGGGGTAACCAATTCATTTACCTGTATTATCAACAAACGTTTAATGTCATAGGCGGATGATTGATGTATCAACAAATGCTCAAATTGGGTTTAGACACTCACATAGTACCATTGATGCTATATTTTCCTTGAACTATGGCGAACAAATATCTGACAAAGAGAAAAAGTTACTATTGTTGTTTTGTGGATTTTAAACCTGCATTTGACTCAGTCAGTCGAGTAAACATGTGGCATAAGTTACCAACGTTAGGAATAAGAGGCAAGCCTCTCAAAATTATGAAGTCATTGTACCAGAATGTAAAAGCTAGTGTATTACTGAATTGTAAGATTTCAGAGTTCTTTGTAAACAACATTGGAGTGTTACAAGGAGAGATAACTTCGCTTTTTTATATTAATATTAGAACATATAAGGAGAAAAAAAAACAGGCTAAAGAAGAAGTTTGTCATGGCAGCGTACCCTCTGAGGCCCATGTTGACACACCCTAGATTCACTCCTTGAAAAATCTGGTTGAAAAACAGCGACATTTCTAGGAAATCTTGGGTACTACATCCCTACAAAGTTCCATCAATATCTATCAAATAGTACTGACGGAATAGTTATGAAGGAAAAGGTCATCAAAGCTTATTGTTACATACTAATGATATATACCTCCCTTTTTTACTTTAAAAGTTTACAAGAATTCCTATAGATTACTTTTATACTCCACCTCTTTCAAATTACATTTATTGGAATTAAATCATTTTAAAATCATTCCAAAAGATTTCGGAAGGTAACCATAAACAACATTTCTTAAGGCACCCTTTTAGATCAGTGTGATGTATTCGTTTGATGATCTATGAAGCCGTTCTGAAGAAGAAGTTTTTCATATGACCATACGTTGCCGTGCCCTGGATTCACTCTTTGACGGATCTGGTAGAGAAACCGTAAGATATGTAGGGAACCTTTAGTACATTATGCATACAAAGTTTCATCAATATCTTTCATTTAGTTTTAAAGAAAAAGTCCATCAAAGTTATTACACACTTATAGTATATATCCCCTTTTCTAATCAAATAAAAAAAAAAGAAAAAAACCCCCCAAACAAACAAACAATAAATAAAACCCCAATAAATTCCTGTAAATTCTTGATATATATATATCATTTCCTTCCATGCCCACTTACATTTAAAATAAAATCAGTTAACATTCACAAAACCGATACGTTAAAACTTATAAGCAGCATATAAGAAGAAAGCTGATTTGAGAAACTAACCCTAAAAAGCAACACTTTTTTTAGTCCTATAAACATGACCTCGCTGACAAGCGCGAGCAGCAAGTAAATAAGAGGAATGGCGTCTGGCATTGCAGGACTACACTTTTTAAGACACCCTTCTAGATCACTGATACATTCGGTTTGATGATTTAAGCTCACGGTCTGAAGAAGTTTGTAAAAGGAGGGTACCCTCTAGGGCTTTTGTCGCTCCACCCTGGATCCATCCTTGACGGATTTGGCTGAAAAAAATAACAGTTATAGGGGATCTTATACACTTCATTCTTACCAAGTTGGATTAAAATCCATCCAGCAATTCTGAAAAAGTCGAGAGTATGAAAAGTTGACGGACCTTTCCGGACAACGGACGACAGATAGGGAGCTATGAATATAGCTCACTTGAGCCATAGGCTACGTATATGTCTTTAAAATATTTTAATATGTCAAATAAAGGAGAAATACCAATCTCATAAAGTCTTTAATTTGAAAAATATTCGCAAACTAGTAATGTACATGACTTCTCACACTTATAATTTGAAAAGTCAGTCAGTCTATGTTCTTGAAATGTATGCAGGTATTTATATACATGTATAAATAGACTGTTTTATTATTGCCAGCGGAATTCCCTGACACGTGTATGTAACTATTAATAGTGAATGTTGTCTCCATTACTTTTTCTAAATATTGATGTTATGTCATTACTCTAGATTTATCATGGGATTTTGTTGTTGGGGTTTTTTGTTTTGTTTTGTTTTGTTTTGTTTTGGGGGTTTTTTTGGTTAAAATAAATCTGTTAGGTAATCCGCCATGCTGTTATCAGACCTGACCTGAATATCAGTCGGTACAGAAAGAAATATATGCCTTAGGTATTGGGTTTTAAGTAATACTCAGTAAATTTTAATCTTCAGACACCTAAATAGTTTTCAAAGATACATCTGTGAAAGCATGTTCGCAACATTGATGTCATGTATAAGTTCGAAAAACACCCATTCTTTTCATTAGTAAACACATTGATGGAATATATGTAAATTACTATATGGATACCAGGACTTATATCCCTGGTCGATACCGACTGAATTGTCAACACCCTACAGAGTCATGAAATACATTATCACCTATACTGGTAATACTTCTCTGGGACTTCCAGCAGTGATTTACTTTTTAAAACCCCAGTTCGACATAAAGAGTGATTACTACAGTCTCTTAATTTCAGAAGAAAATACAGACTAGTCCTACATGTTTTTTCAACTGGCTTTTGTTTATGTTTTGGTTTTCACTGAAACTATTTATAGTGAATGCTGTTTTCGTCGTCTTAATATGGACCGTTAGTTAAACAGTTGTTATTCCGTTTTCTCTATAATTAATGGATGAAAAGATGAAGTTCTTAAAATAATCATCGTGGAAAACCATTATCGATGTGACTCTTATAGCGCTTTTTGTTTCTTTATGTTTTGCTTTTCAATGAAGCTATTTATAGTGAATGCTGTTTTCGTTCGCCTAAATATGAGGTGTCATTTAAAAATTGGTAATTCCAGTTTTCTCTGTAATGATGAGGTTCTTAAAATAAGTATTGGGGAAAACCATAATCGATATGAACTAATAATAGAACATGACATTTAAATGGTCTTAATCTAAACATGGAACAAGTACACATAAAATAAATGTACGCGTTTTAAATACTTGCACAAAGTAATAGTAATCATGTTCTCAACGTTACCGTATCACTTTTGGAAAACACAAGTGCGTTTATTAATTATGTGGATGATGATAAGCACAGAAGTTCAATGTAAGTATGTATGTAAATGATATATACCCTTAAAATGTAAAATACAGACATTGATTCTTAACACGATGGAATAAGATGGTGGATAAAATCAACTCAGTGCTTATCAAAAATCATGAAAATGAAGTTTATACAAAATCGGCAAAAGGAATAACAAACCAAAAAGAAACTAGATCGGATATGTAAAACCCCAAAAGGCAGTGATTTCAGGTGGTCCGAAAAGTAAGCATCTACTGCTGGCTAAAACAGATATCACTTACTTCAGCACAAACTCTCGAATTAAGTACATTCAAAGTATGGATGGTGTCAAACTAGGTGTTCAAACGGTTGGAAAAAGTCTTAAATCCAGAGATGTATTTATTATTCGGAATAACTTCGTATCGATCATAGATTTTCCTCAGTGACGTTTTAGTTTATTTATTAACATAACCGTCGCTAAGCAGGTAATCTGATATTACATTACCTAAAATTTTTCTACGGGTTGGGGAAAATGAGGTTGAGGGGAGACTGGCGATTGACATTCGTGTTATAAACAGTATACAATGTGAAGCTTCCATTAATTTCCACCGAATTTAAATTGTCGGATCTTGTTCACTAGCAAGGACAAAACGCATATAATGCAGAGTTGTTACGTCACATATTTACGGTCATTTCCCTGGCTATTAATTCAGGAATTAATATTATTTATAACATAAATTACGTGATAGCAAACGCTCCACTCTTTTATAATCGTTTGTTTTAACACACCGAAAGAAGAGCACTGTATTTGGCACGAAATTTGTAATATGCTGGCCCTCATTGTCCATTCTACCGATGGAGTATGATAAAACTTATTTTGTCAAGTGAATTTCTGGTTCTAAAAATAAATCCACGGAGACAGATGTCATCAAGACGTTCAACTTTCTGATCGATATATCACAGTAATGTTTGGAAGGAACGATTTCAATCTTCGCCTGATGGCAAAACAACTTCCAGATAAACTGCTCAGCCAGGGCAGAGCATCGTCTATAAGGAAGTGATCTAACTCCATTTTTGTGTTGATATATGCTCCTTAGTTTGTTTTCTATCAGTGTTTGCTTTTTGTTCATTTGTATGCTTTTCTGATTCATGACTTGAACTACTGAGTTGGTTTTATCATAACTATTACTAAATGTAAGAATTCACTCCATGTGCCTTATCATAACTATTACTACATGTATAGGATTAATTCCATGTGTCCTATCATAACTATAACTAAATGTATAGGATTCACTTCATATATCTTTTAATAACAATTACTACATGTATAGGATTCACTCCTTGTGTCTTATCATAACTATTACCACATGTATAGGATTCACTCCATGTGTCATATCATAACTATTATTACATGTATAGGATTCACTCCATGTGTCTTATCATAACTATAACTAAATGTATAGGATTCACTTCATATATCTTCTCATAACAATTACGACATGTATAGGATTCACTTCATGTGTCTTATCATAGCTATTACTACATGTATAGGACTCACTACATTAATCTTATCAAACTACTACTAAATGTAGAGGATTCATTCCATGTGTCTTTTCATAACTATTACTACATGTATAGGATTCACTCCATGTGCTTTATCATAACTATTACTACATGTATAGGATCCACTCCATGTGACAGTGTCTAATCATAACTATTACTACATGTATAGGATTCACTCCATGTGTATCATCATAACTATTACTACATGTATAAGATTCACTCCATGTGTCTCATCATAACTATTAGTGCATGTATAGGGTTCACTTCATGTGCCTTATCATAACTATTACTACATGTATAGGATTCACTTCATGTGTTTTATCATAACTATTACTAAATGTATAGGATTCACTCCATGTGTCTAATCATAACCATTACTACATGTATAGGATTCACTTTATGTGTCTTATCATAACTATTACTACATGTATAGAATTCACTTCATGTGTCTTATCATAACTATTACTACATGTATAGGATAGGATTCACTTCATGTGTCTCATCATACCTATTACTAAATGAATAGGATTCAATCCATGTGTCTTATCATAACTATTACTACATGTAAAGGATTCACTCCATGTGTCTCTGCATACCTATTACTACATGTATAGGATTCACTCTATGTGTCTTATCATAGCTATTACTACATGTATAGGATTCAGTTCATGTGTCTTATCATAACTATTACTACATGTATAGGATTCACTCCTTGTGTCTTATCATAACTATTACCACATGTATAGGATTCACTCCATGTGTCATATCATAACTATTATTACATGTATAGGATTCACTCCATGTGTCTTATCATAACTATAACTAAATGTATAGGATTCACTTCATATATCTTCTCATAACAATTACTACATGTATAGGATTCACTTCATGTGTCTTATCATAGCTATTACTACATGTATAGGACTCACTACATTAATCTTATCAAACTACTACTAAATGTAGAGGATTCATTCCATGTGTCTTTTCATAACTATTACTACATGTATAGGATTCACTCCATGTGCTTTATCATAACTATTACTACATGTATAGGATCCACTCCATGTGACAGTGTCTAATCATAACTATTACTACATGTATAGGATTCACTCCATGTGTATCATCATAACTATTACTACATGTATAAGATTCACTCCATGTGTCTCATCATAACTATTAGTGCATGTATAGGGTTCACTTCATGTGCCTTATCATAACTATTACTACATGTATAGGATTCACTTCATGTGTTTTATCATAACTATTACTAAATGTATAGGATTCACTCCATGTGTCTAATCATAACTATTACTACATGTATAGGATTCACTTTATGTGTCTTATCATAACTATTACTACATGTATAGGATTCACTTCATGTGCCTTATCATAGTTATTAATACATGTATAGGATTCACATCATGTGTCTCATCATACCTATTACTAAATGAATAGGATTCAATCCATGTGTCTTATCATAACTATTACTACATGTAAAGGATTCACTCCATGTGTCTCTGCATACCTATTACTACATGTATAGGATTCACTCTATGTGTCTTATCATAGCTATTACTACATGTATAGGATTCAGTTCATGTGTCTTATCATAACTATTACTACATGTATAGGATTCCTTCATGTGTCTCATCATACCTATAACTAAATGAATATGATTCACTCCATGTGTCGTGCCATAACTATTACTACATATACAGGATTCACTCCATGTGTCTCATCATAACTATTACTACATGTATAGGATCCACTCCATGTGTCTCATCATAACTATTACTACATTATAGGATTCACTTCATGTGTCCTATCATAACTATTACTACACGTATATGATTCACTTCCTGTGTCTTATCATAACTGTTACTACATGTATAGGATTCACTCCTTGTGTCTTATCATAACTATTACTACATGTATAGGATTCACTCCATGTGTCTTAGATCTCGGTTTAAACGATGTATATTCTGTGCTTCTTATCGCTTTCATCACCCAATACCCCGGTATTATGAGGCGATAAGATTAAATCGCTGTATATTTTATATTTTTGTTCACAAATATTTGCTAGATTAAGATGATAAGCATATATTTCATTAATTGTGTGATATATTTTGGTTGTAACGTTTATAAACAACTTTCATTCTTTTCGTTTTAAGCAACAATATTGACTATAATATTAAGTTTATAAGAACCAATTGTATTGTTTTAATTTTTTTTACACATAAGCTGATGTTTGCACCAGAGATGTTTGCACTGGAAGTGAAACTCACTTACTTTTAGTCGGGAAAACTGGCGCCGGAAAGAGCACGACTGGAAATGCCATTCTTGGAAAAGATTTATTCAAAGCGAAACTATCAGGCTCCTCAATAACAAAAACGATTAAACGAGGGGAAACATATTGGTTCAATCGTAAAATCGATACACCGGGACTCTGTGATACAAGAAGCAGAAGCAGACGTCATAAGTGAAATCATGCTATACCACGATTCTGTATCTTATGGCGTACATGGCATTCTTTTCGTGATTGAATTAAAACGACTGACAAAGGAAGAAGAAAATACTGTCTCAACTTTTCTCAAATATTTCGGAGAAGAAGTTATAGACTTCGTTGTTGTTGTTTTTACCGGTAAAGATAAGCTAAGAAGAGACAACATTGATTTAGATGATTTCGTTCTTAATGGCATTCATAAGAATTCAAATTTAAAAATGCTACTGACAAAGGCTAATCATCGTTATATCGGCATTGGTCTCAATGAGAAAAATGCAGATGTAATTGATCTAATAAATATAATTGATTCCATGGTTCAAGAAAACAATGGGAGGATATATTCAAATGCAAGGAGTCTCAGAGTTTCTGAGAGGTTAGAACTGCAACGTAGAAGAGAAGCGGCCGAGGAAATTGAAAAACATAATAACAAAATTAATGATGCAATTGCAGCAGAAAAGACTCTACTACAAATACAAAATGAAAAACTGCGTAGAAAAATTGATGAAGCAGAAATGGAATTCAAATGAAAAAGTAAGTAATTACATTATAGAAATGATAATCAGGAATCACTGTTAACACATATTCTAATACATTTTTTCTATATCATCAATGTTCATTGGTTGAGATGGAAACGACCAGGAACGTATGTACATTCATGTGTAATGCTATATGAACAAATTTGTGTCAGATCATAAAAGTAATCACGGATCTGATTACCAGCGAAATGATCATTTTCACTGGTCAATTCGGCGAGGTTTTATTGCACATTTTACATGACCTGTCATTTTCATTTCTTGTCTATTTCTTCTTGTGTTGATTGTAAACGGAAACAATCAGAAAATCATAAGGTGTTGGTGCTGATGAGTCACAATAATACGTCAACTTCTACTGATCAGACGGAGAAACAGAAACCATAAACATCGCATGTTATGTCGACACATTAGCATTAACAGTAAAGGACTGTGATAGAGACGCGAGGATACCTCAGATTGATGTGTTGTGAGCCTCATATTGAAGAATTTGAATTTTGTCCGACATATAGCATTATTTTTCAACACAATCCCCTTCAGTATCTATACACTTTTGCCAGCGGTGTTTAAGGGTCTCAATGCCACTTTTAAAGAAGTCCTTTTCTTGGCTGTTCAGAAAGTCATCCACTGCATGTATGACGTCATCATCTGACTGAAAGTGGGTGCCGGAAATAGCTGTTTTCAGTTTTGGAAATAGAGGAAAGTCTGATGGAGCGAGATCAGGTGAATACGGCGGATGCTCAGTCAATTGAAAGCCACAATCGTGAATGGCAATGACAGACTTGTGAACAGTAACATTGTCCTGATGGAACATCACTCCCATAGTGAGGTTTCCGCGCGCTTAAGTTATACATTTTCCCGTAAATGCGTCAGAAGTGAAGCATAGTATGTATCATTGATTGTTTGTCCCTTTTGTAGATAATCTATCAGCAAAATACCATCTATATCCCAGAAAGCCGAGGTCATAACCTACCCAGCTGATGGAACAGTCTTTGCCTTCTTTGGCGAGGGTGAGCCAGGATCCTTTCATTGTTTCGATCGTTGTTTAACCTCTGGGGTTAAAATGATGGACCCATGTTTCATCCATAGTGACAAATCTCTTAAGAAAGTTTGCAGGATCTTCCCCAAAGAAGTTAAAATTAGCACGCGATGATGTGCGCCTGGTGTGCTTCTGATCAACTGTCAGAAGTTTTCAGTGATACCCAACGGGCCGAAAGCTTTCTCATTGCAAGATCCTCTGTCAGAATGGAATGTACTCTTTCCTGTGAAATGCCAACTGTACTGGCTATATATCTTTCT
The DNA here is from genome assembly GCA_035048485.1 of Pteria penguin. Taxonomy (NCBI): domain Eukaryota; kingdom Metazoa; phylum Mollusca; class Bivalvia; order Pterioida; family Pteriidae; genus Pteria; species Pteria penguin. Next base: position 19,441,953 of record CM068580.1, on the reverse strand, counting down.
GTAACTCGTCTGTCAGTCATAACAATATTATGGATTTTAATGACCATTTCTGGGGTTGCAACAGTGACAGGCCTTGCAGGACGGGGGTCATCCTCAAGGCAATTTCTGCCGCGCTTAAATTCCGCCACCCAACTTTTCACTAGTGCTGCTGCCATATCATTATGGATATCCTTAGGTGTTAAACCTTTTTATACAAATATTGGATCACTGCTCTTTCACTGATTTCGTCCATTTTGCAAAAGCCACATGTCTTGTTTACTTTAGCATTTGCGGATTTAGAGGGGGGACCCCTGAAGTCCAACAGGCTCACAAACTAGAAAGAAAATACGCAGAGCATGGATGAACACAGGACGACCACGCGGATTGCATAAATTGTCATACTCATACTACAAGAGCGCAAAACTTGCACTTCCGTAACACCTTTGGCTTGGCTAATGTTGGTTGGTGATTGGTGTTTTACGTCGCTTTCAACAATTTTTCAGTTATATCGCCACATAGAAGCAGGAGGTAACCAACCTCTTAGACGTAGTGGCGCAACCCGGGAATCGAACCCAGATCGTCGCTTGGCTAATAAAAGCTATCTTCAGAAAGCTAACAAAGACATTGATAGTGCCGCGAAATGCGTTATACACTTATTTTGGAAACTCATTAAAGGTAAAAACCCGAGCATCACGAGTGTACCAGACAGTCAGAAATGCACGACCCCTTTTGGTTACATATGTTTAACTCCATCAAACGTTGCTGAAGCTTTTGTTAGCTTTTACGAAAGTTTATGTTCACCATTAGATGACTGCGAATTTGATAATTCATTTAAGCTTCTGTAGAATCTACTTATCAAATCAATAAACGTGCTGGGGCTTGTTCAACAATGCGAGCGCTCGGTCCGCTACCGAGTGCCCGTTACCTGAACGAGGGATCTCACTGTAGCACTAACTATCGTCGGTGTTTCACACAGAAATGACCAAGCTGCAATTGGAGGGTTTTTATTTTTATTTTATTTTTTATTATTTTAAATAATTTATTATTATAATTACCATTAAAGATATTATTTTCTTTATTATTATCATTAAAAAGTAATTTTATACTCTCGAGCGCTCACTTTCGTTCAAGAACGCAGTAGGTGCTCTCTTTATTGAACACACCCCCTGCTCTACCAGGGGTCCAATCACTGTGCAGGAAGTGAAATCAGCAGTCTAATCTCTAAAACAATACTGTATGGCATGCAATTTAACTTAAAAGAAAACGGTACAGGTAAGCGTTCTGATTCATCTCACTTGGTTACATCTAAAAGATCGGCTTATCAAAATAATTCTAGTGCTATGGCTAATGCGTCAGCTTCAGCAGGCTCCCAGACCCCCTACTTCCGACGCCATCTCAGCCCCTACCGCCTCCGACTACGTCTACGCTAGTTACGCCACTTTGGCTGTTCCGATTAACCCATGTGGATATCGACTCCAATAAAATCACACCCTTGAGCTGTTCTTGTAAGCACCCTTGTGAAATTTTTCACGCTTTTCAAAAGTATGTTTCATTTATATATATGGATTCGCTAATTCACGTCATTTGTACCCATTATATGTACTATTCACAAATATTTTGTAAATTATGTTTCTATATTCCTTTTTTCTTTTACTCTAACCAGAGACATATATACTTTCAGAAAGTATATATGTCTCTGCTCTAACCACCTCACTATTTTAGCTCACCTGAGCCAAAGGCTCAAGTGAGCTATTGTGATCAATCGCCGTCCGTCGCCTGTCCATCCGTCGTTAGCTTTTCTACATCTTCTACTTCTTCTCCAGAACTGATGCACAGAATTTCACCAAACTTCATAGGAAGTAAGCACTCAAGGTCCTCTACCAAGTTTGTGTTTTTCGTGCCCATCCGAAATCCAAGATGGCCGCCATTGGCTCTGATTGGTTGACACATTTTCGACTTCTTCTCCAGAACGGCTGCACAGAATTTCACCAAACCTCATAGGAAGTAAGTACTCGAAGTCTTCTACCAAGTTTTGTTTTTCGTGTCGATCCGTAATCCAAGATGGCCGCCATTGGCTCTGATTGGTTGACGCATTTTCGACTTCTTCTCCAGGACGGCTTCACAGAATTCCACCAAACCTCATAGGAAGTAACTACTTGAGGTAATATACCAAATTTGTTTTTCGTGCCGATCCGTAATCCAAGATGGCCGCCATTGGCTCTGATTGGTTGACACATTTTCGACTTCTTCTCCAGAAGCGCTACCCAGAATTTCACCAAACCTCATAGGAAGTAACTACTTGAGGTCCTCTACAAAGTTTGTATTTTTCTTGCCCATCCGTAATCCAATATGGCCGTCATTGGCTCTGATTGGTTGACGCATTTTCGACTTCTTCTCCAGAAGCGCTAAACAGAATTTCCCCAAACCTCATAGATAGTAAGTACTCAAGGTCATCTACCAAGTTTGTATTTTTCGTGCCGATCCGTAATCCAAGATGGCCGCCATTGGCTCTGATTGGTTGACGCATTTTCGACTTCTTCTCCAGAACGGCTACACAGAATTTCACCGAACTTCATAGGAAGTAAGTACTCAAGGTCCTCTACCAAGTTTGTGTTTTTCGAGCCGATCCATAATCCAAGATGGCCGCCATTGGTTCTGATTGGTTGACACATTTTGGACTTCCTTCTTCAAAACGACTGCACAAAATGTCACCAAACCTTATAGAAAGTCTTGTAGAAAAAAAAGCAAAATTTTCCACTGAGATTAGCTGTCATTTTATTGTAAATAAACAATTTGTGCCCAGGTTAGCGATATAGGCCCATTTAGGCCTCTTGTTTAAGGATTATTGTGGCAAATTTTGAACATAACAAATGCACATACAAGTTTCCTATTCTTGCACTTGAAGACTGACATAAAGGATTATGCTCATAACCTTCATCACATAGTGTGGATGTAGTAGACATTAGGAAATATATATAAGCGACAACTGCTACAGCTAAGAATCCATACAAAGCTAGTAAAACAGCCTACATCCATAACAAAAAATACGTCAACAGTACTAAATTACTAATAATCCACAAATTATCAAACACTCCGAAGTTGTCGAACCTTTCTTAGATGCAAACATTCGGTTTTCATCGCCCAATTATATGTTTTCTCAAGATAACAAAACCAATTAAACACAATCAACCATCACATATGGCTATACTTCATTGGGAATTATGATCAGTTTAGTCATTTAATCAATGACGTGCGTTAGCAAAGCTAAGGAAAGTTAGGAAAGCAAGAAATAATGTGATTAAATTATCAAGAAATGCTAAACAATCTTTTCATGACAAATTATTTTCTAAAATAAAGTCATACAAATTCGATCCAAAGACTGGTGGAAACTAGTAAAACAACTTTCAAATTTCTCCAAACAGAATTCTGGAATTAATGTTTTACAAAAACAGACGGTACTTTGACCACGGACGATATTAATAAAGTTAATGTCATGAATATTTTCTTTTCATCTAGGTCAAATATAAACGACAGAAACAAAATCCTACTACGAATACAACACATTCACACCTAAATTCATGACACACACATAACAGAAGATGAGATTGATGGCATCCTACCTACACTTAATATATCTATGGCTAGTGGTTCTGATAATGTGAGTCCTAGAATGCTTAAAACGGCCCAAAATGAGAGCTAGAGTATCCCCTATGTCGCCTCTTTAACTTGTCAATAAGTGCATCTACCTTCCGAACCTCTTGAAACTAGTCAATGTTTTTTAAAAAAAATGAAAAAACGTGGGTGGAATTTATTATCATTAAATAATTTAATTTCAGAGGCAAACGTCGTATAAAGCTTTTTTAACCGTATATAAAAAAAATTTCGTTTATACCTCGGAAGTAAAAAATGTCATGTGATAATTGGCCACGCCTATCGTTAGGACGTTCTATGATAAACCACGCCCATGGGCCGGAACTATTTCATGTAACGTTAATTTTGATTGGTTGCGTGGCTATCAATGCGCTAAATTTAAAAATTCCTTACTTACAATAAATATTTCAAATTTCATCAAAAAGTTTTTTTTATATTAATGGAAATAATTAAATTATAAGGAATGAAATTAATAATTTATTTTCATTCCTTAATTATGAAAATTCCACCCACGTTTCTCGCTGGCTCTCGCGCGACTTCGCATGAACTGCAGCATACTATAGCATCATTTACATTTCCAAAATCTTATTCTAAATCCACGATGTAGCTGCGGAGAAAATGAAACAACAACACACTGCCTTCTTCACTGTACAAACTTTAGAAATGAAAGACTGACTCATCTACATTTTATTAATAATCTTCAGTCCAAACTTGTCAACTTATGTTCTATTATCTGGCAATACAAATTTCTCACAAACAGAAAATGAAAATATATTTACTTCACTCAATACATACTTTTATCATCAAAACAATACGATTCGACATGCCATGATCACAATTACATTGAACCCCCCCCCCCCTCCCCGCTCTCTATTTATTCTTGATGTACTGTATCGTAATGCTGCATACAAATGTATTTGGAAATATTTGATTTTTTTTCTTTTGCTCAATCCACACCTAACCCAACCTTTAATATATATATATATATATTTATATATAATCTCAAAATTTGTTACTTCATTGATTATATGTTGTATTACCACTTTCTCGCAAGTTCTTGTTAAATAATTTTCTCCCAAGTAGTTTTGCTTGTCCAAGTTTACGGGAGAAGAATTTATATAATCTTATATCTTTCTTCTCTTATCCCTTGAAATATCTAATTGTGAAAATATGCTTACTTTCTAAATAGAATATTTTAAAACTATTTAAATGTTCACTTTCCATAATAATGTGTAAATGCAATTTATGTACATATCGTAAAATGAATCCTACTTAGGTCTCAGATTAAGACAAGTTATATATGTATATTAGGAAATGAATCAATCTGATTAAAACCATATCTTTATTCCGCTATTCTATTTGCCCCATTGCTCTATCCGCAATGGGACAAATGGATAAGCGGAATGAAGATATGGCTTTAATCAGAATGGAGATGAATTGATATAAGCAAACTTGCTTGTTTTCATATTCTGAAATTGCATTGATGTTTCGTATGTATATGTGATTGTTTGAAATAAATACAATTTGTTGAAGAAAAAGGAAAAGTTCCTGAAAAATGGAAACAAATTAAGGCCTAATTGTGCCCATCTTTAAAGGTGGGGACAAGGCAAAGCCATCTATTGATAGCTGTAGACCCATTACCTTACTTAGTCAAACTCCTTGAAAAAAATCATTCTCACTCGAGTGAATAGTCTTCGCGACATCGGTATCAACGTCCCTTTTTGAACAACAACAGATGCTTTCAATCAAAGTTAGGTTGTATCACTGCTTCATTCATCTGACACGAGACTATCTTTCTTAACCTAAAAAAATGTAGTATGTACGTAGGGTTCCTAGATAACAGAAAGGCCTTTGATACCATATGCCATGAAGGCTTTATGGTCAAACTAAATAAAATTGGTATCAAAGATAACCATTGTCGATAATTGATGACTGTCATATTGATACAAAAGCACCTTGAAGTCCATCAAAACCAATCTAGATGGTTCGAAGTTAAGTAGGGCGTGAGACAAGGAGGGGTACTCTCAACATTTTTGTACCTGCTGCTTATAGATCATTTTTATGAAAATTGTCCCGCTCATGTCGTGATACATGTATTTTTCATGTCCAAAGTTATTGTCCAACATAGGCAGACGACATCTCCTGTGTTGCCACGTCCCCTACAGCTTTACAATCCATGCTTCGTCTTGCGTATGAATACTCACTACTCCCTTCGCTTCCATTTCAACGCCAGTAAATCATACAATTTACCAATTAAAGCTAAAGGCGCTTGTAAGCTCGCCAGTTTTTCTTGGACGATAGGAGAAGACATTCTAGTCGTTACGTCATGTTCTCATCTCGGTATTGTCGTTAATGATAAGATGAACTGAGCTGATGAAGTTATGAAAGCATGAGATAAGGGACGTGCATCGTACTTTACTTTATCTGACAGCGGTATTGCTCACCAAAATCCGCTCACGGTGTGACATACGGGTGTGAATTGTGGAATATTCTCACGAGCTGACATGCGACGCCTGAATGTTTTATAGTACTTCAGTTGCAAGCATTCCATGAACCTACCTAAACCGATACGATCTGAAACATGCGATATTCTATTTAGGTTCTTGCCAATTGAAGCAGAAATTGACACAAGTAAACTCCTTTACCTTGGACACTAGTGCTCGCGAATCGTGAGAGAATATCAAACTAACTAAGCAAATATTCCTCACTCCTCTATATGCCTTCCTGGAAGATCCACTCAGTGTGAAAAATGGATTTGTACCAGATATCTACCGCATTTTACATAATACAACTTAGAAGATTAATTGTTTTATTTTTCTATTGGACACCCTTTCCTAAGCAAATCATCGAAACACTAGGTGAAAGAAGCTGTGTATAACGTTCAACACACTCTTCGGACCTTGTGTATGTCTATTGACCCTGACATTGAGAGATTTATCGATATTTTTCATCGAGTCAATACCAACCATATGAAATTTGATTTAATCGGTTGCCTTGTACTGATATAACTACCGCAAAACGTTGCGCAAGTATCCCATATGCCAACTAGCTCGAGAGATACCGTCTGTGTGTCCTTTCTCTCTCTCTCTCGCAGTACTCTTGTTTGTTGCATATGCTCTGTTACCTCTAATATCCAACGCACTTGGTGGTGCAATATCAGAGAGAACTTTAATACTAAATTACACACACATCTCTTTCTGAAACTGACCTGTTTCTTACCATCCTTTGAAAATTTGTAAACACATCCCTCAACATTACTACCTACAACAACTAAGTTACTTGAATCTTCTCTTTCAGACTTTCCCTTATATAGACATTTCTCATTTCAACATCATACATTATGACGTCATGCACCAATTTAATTGACGTATACTGGTATATGTATACATGTATATACATAAATTAGTGTGTGTATATGTTGTACATGTATATGTATATGCATGTAAAATTACACGTATTTTTGGTATATGTGTTTGTAACTATGTGCTGTCCATTTTCTATTCTTTTCAATTATGTATATATACATGTATATATTCTTTGATTGATGTTTAAGCCCATACTGTTTGTAAATATGTTTCTGTATATGTCATAACATATACTAATCTCTGTAAAAGAGGAAATAAAGAATGACTAATCTCTGTAAAAGAGGAAATAAGGAATGAATGAAAGACTAAATTAAAACACTTCGTAATACACACCAACATTACACATTTCTAAGATACTTTATTAAAATGGTTGAAATTGTCTTTTTTTAAATAATGTAATACAAATGCAAATGTATAATTTATGGATCAAATAACAATTAAAGTACTTATTCCTGTACGCCTTGAGATTATTTTGAATAACTATATACTCATTATTATTGAAAGGGTTCGTTGGATCTGACTACCGCGGTAACTGTCTCCATGGACACCAGTGCCGAGATGGATGCCGCGCAGGGTCAATAGATGGTGTTCCTGTGTGTTGTCCAAATTGCAGAGATGGTTACAGTTTAACGATCGGGAAAGATTATGTGGAGTGTATGTGTTGATGATGGTATAAGGCCATGGCCGTAAGGAGAGGGGTTGGGTGGGTAGGCCATGGCCGTAAGGAGAGGGGTTGGGTGGGTAGGCCATGGACTGATTTCTAGATGGGCTTAATTCACGTCTTTTACCGGGCTTTCATTAGAGTCCTGATAGTAGCTAACGTCAAACCTATTCAGAAATTTCAATGAAAAGCTGCTGTTAAAAATGTATAATTACGGAAACTGGAAATACACAAAGTAAATAAGTACGAAATTTTGCTATCAAATTCATAATTCATACAGCATATAGAAAAACTCCTTGTTTCTAAGTTATATATACACATGTACATACATTTAAACATATTTCTCTTCAGTTAGGTTGATGGCCGAATGCTAAGTAATTTAACTAATCTAAAACACTAGGCTTTCAATCGTAATACGGTTTAATATACTGTGTTCGCAGAGTGCTATAAGAAGGGCATAATATTATAATTAATATGAAATGATATTTATATTCCACTTCATTTCGGTCCAAATATGCGCATATTTTATGCGCTCATAATCTAATTTAGCGGTACCTTTCTTATATAACAAGGGATTTTGTTTTCAATAATATTGTATTTTAAAATTAAGGTGTTGGTGTAAAAATGCTTGCTAGATCTTAAAATTTCAATAAAATATTTTGTTGGTACATATCGTTGATTTGTTTTTTTCTACAATTTTAAATGTATATCGATCGGTCGCTTTGTATGCCATCATATAAGCTAATCCCAGATGATTTTATTCATTAAGTATACTTTGAGTCCATTCATCTTTACTTTCAAAATATCATCATAGCGGGTCTTAAGAATGCAGTTTGAGGTGTTTTTTAATTTTAGCCAGAATTGAAATATTTTTATTTTATGGGATATGCATAGCGGATATCTCCCTAGTTCACAAAAAAACCCAAATTGTTGGCAATACTCTGTTTTGGTCCCAAAATGTTTTTACAAAAAGAAGTGTGAACCTTTTCCGCATCTAAAGCTTCCTCTGTCACGTAAGTAAGAATACTACTGTTATTGATAACTTTAAATACTCCTGATCAAAAGTGATCACATGACAATCGGTTGTCATGTTATCACTTTTGATCAGGAGTATCAAAAGTTATCAAATGACACTACATACATACGTTTAAAAAATGGAGCATTTTGTCAGTATATTGAAATAAAAATTTTGAAGATAACTCTAAATTGCAGATTTATCCTGCTCTGATATGTGTTTTCACAGTAAGAAATTTCCCATTAGAATTAAATACTAAACCAAGAAAGTTAAAACTATCTACAACTTCGAGTGTAGCATCAATATAAAACCACTTCACATTTATTCATCCATGAATCTTTTACTATTTCGGAAAAAAATATACTAATCTTACAGGTATTTACATTTTGATTCCAACAAGATGTACAACGAACCAAAAACTCTTTGTAAACCCCCAGCAGATTCAGATATTAAAACAGTGTCATTTGCATACATTTCCAAATTGAAAATCAACGGAGGGGCAGTTATCAAGTAAACATCGTTAACATACAAAGAATACAATCTAGGCTAGATAGTGTATGCTCATTTGAATACATTTTTGTCTGACAATGAGCTCAACAAATCAGTCATGAAGCCTGGTATTCTACCATAGACATGATCATATGTATAATAGAATTCAGTTGTAAAAATAGCAGCAGCTCTGTGTTCTCCCGCAATAATCAAACGACCAACATTGGTAAATGGTCTCGTTTATCTGTGCTGTAAGTTCTTTGAATAATCACGTTACTAAAGGCAACTAAAGATAAGTTTTGCCCCCCCCCCCCTCCCTCCCCGCTTCCTTATTATGAAATGCTTTCCTGAGGACATCCAAACTGAGATTTAACTGAACGGTCATTCTGCTATCTCGCATGTTGTCACTGTCATTTACTATTTCCTCATGGCAGAGCTGAGTAAAATATAGTCTACGTAAATGAGGAGTGAGATTTACTAAAAGTCGTAAGTCCAAAAGTAAACGTAAACTTTCCGTCTTAAAAAATTTAAGTTACGTGTACGTCAATTGAATTTTTCTTGAAGTCTATGTTCATACGTAATTATATTGGTAAACGTTGTAAAAGGTGTACGTTTATGTTTAGAACGTTTTAGGGAGGAGACAAATATTTCTTGGCAAAGTTTACGTCTACGTCTACGCTTGGGCTTACGACCTTTAGTACGAAAAGAAAGTATTAAGACCAAGGACAAAAGTTCCGGGAACGTATACATATCTTCAGTCTGTGTATTCTCCTATATATAGACCTTAACTCCAGTGATAATATTTATTCTAAAAAAATATTGAACTTTTCTACTGAAAAGCCTGTAATCAAGCTCTTCCATAGTGAGAGAAATTAAATAGGTATGGTTTGCAGTAAAAAGGTTATCATTCAATTCGTCCAATATAAAATGACACCTTTTCCCACGATGAAAATCTTCTGAAACGGATTGTTTTCTCATAATTTGTTCAAACCATGTTATGGTGCCTTGAAATAATTTAAAGTCAAGATCGATTGCCTTATGTCGTGTAATACTAGTAGCTGATTGGATATAATGAAATGAATTGACGAATAATGACTATGTGTCGTATAATGTGAATTACAATCTTAAAACGGAAATAGAAAATGATTTGATATCAATATAACAGTTAAAATATCCTAGCAACACCATCTGTCTGCTGTTGGAAAACAATTCCATAAGATATAAATCACCCGAATATCAGTCTTGTATAACACTAATTGAGGTAACAATGCAGGTCTTAAGTCCAGTGCGACCAGTGTTATTGGTTTATAGGATTGTAAAGATCAAGTGCGTCAAATTTATTTTATTAGTTTATTGCAGTGTAAAGTCATGGCTAGTAATTTTATTCCGTATGCAATGTATATATGTATTTTTTTCACTTTGTATAAAAAATCTTTTCTGTCTTACATTATTCCATTATATATCTGTTGAATATAAGTCATTAGAAGTTAGACTGGTATAGATTTATTATACTTTATTAAGTTTTCATTAGATGGCGTCATATCTTTAAAGGACACTCAATCTGTTAAATGTTCTACTCTTCAAGAAATCGGGATCGGTGAAAGGTTGTAAATAAATTTCTCAATTAAGAAATTGAAGACTTATCGATAATCGTTTACAACTATTTACGGTTTCTGGAGTTTATTTGATAAGGTTTCAAATAGAACATCACAGAGCACCCTTGCACTACCAACATTATGGTTGACTTCAATGTTACTGCCAACTTGACAGCTCGGCATAATACAACAATGCCGTCTTGGAACGACCAAACATCATGGGATGATATCTTTTTTCGTATCAGTTTATGGCGAATATCACACGGCTATATACTCTTTCCGCTTTGCATACTGGGAATGCTTGGAAATATCCTTTCGGTCATTGTATTAAACAGACAAGCCGTACGATCCAGTACCATTGCGGTTTATTTACGTTGTTTAGCGGTAGCGGATTTTTTCGTCTTGGCCACAGCTATATTTCGATTTCGATGTTACAAATTATTTCTAGGCGATGAAGGTGAGAAGTGGACGGTTTATCATTTTGATCCATATATTCAAGTCTACGTTGAACCATTACATTGGATATCACTCGGTGTATCTAGTTTTGTCATAATTACGTTATCGATGGAGCGCTACCTGGCAGTGAGATACCCTGTAGAAATAAAACAAACGTGTACACCAGCTCTTGTGTGGATTATAGTTGGTTTCATTGCAGTTGTAACATCGGTTATCACAATTCCCAATTTCTTCGCCTATACGGTTGAATCTTTCCAAATTGACACCTCAAAAGTTGTATTGGTCGCAAAACTTACTGAGATGGGAAGGCGTACCCTGTATCATTGTACGTATCATAATTACGTCATACCCGTTGTATGGTACGTCATTCCGTGTATGGTGTTGGCAGTTTTCAGCATACTCCTATCAAAACACGTAAAAAGATCTAGCAAAATCAGGACGCACGCAAAACAAAACACACATGCGAACCGGAACTTGAATACGTTGATTATTTTAATCGTTGTGGTGTACATTGGGTGTAATTTTCCTAACTGTATCTTCGTATTTTATAATCTCGTGCATCATACTATGGAACATAATATCTGTACCTATGAAACTCAAGGATTAAGTACAAAAACATCAAGAGCATATGATGTCATAGAGGTCATTGGTGAATTGCTGAATGTACTAAATAGTTGCATAAACATAATCGTGTATTGCTTGGTAGGGTCCAAGTTTCGAAGGGAGTTGAAGAAATTCATGCAATGCAACAGATGCAGATTTAGAATCAACAAAGTCCATACTTCTGACTTCACTAGAAATGGTGCTACTGGATCGGACGTCACTTCTGGAGATTCTAATAAAACCTCTGATGGTCATAATGGTAAAAGACGGTATTAATGGCACTGGATATTAACATTAACTTATTTTCGATGAAATTCAAAACTGATACTACAGTTTATTAATAGTTACTGCTGGTACATAAGAAAATCTTGCTCAACCTGCCTGCAATTTAAAAACACTAATTATAAACAAATTATGGGTATTACGATGGACAATAATTGTGTGTATTTTGGAGAAGACCAGTGTATGTGCTTTGGAGAAATTTTATGCATCGACTTCGAATATCAGAACGTTTTGGTCCTATTATCATGTTCAATGATACCTCAAGATATCCAAATAAGATCACAGCAACTGACAGACCTGACTTTATATGATACAATCATGATATCTATCCACCTGGATCCAGTTGTTCAGAAAGTTTTACCACTTAATACATAACATGGTTACGTTAAACTTATGAGACACTGTATAAATATCTATACTTCATTAATTTACAGATCGCATGTGCTACAAACCATAATGAATGACATACCTAAATGTAATTAATCACTGGTTAGCTTAAGTACAATCTGACTAAAATCATATCTTTATTCCGCTTCTTTGTTTGCCCATTGTTTATACGCAATGGGACAAATAGAGAATCGGAATAAAGATATGGTTTTAATCAGATTGGCTTAAGTACCCGTGAAAGTTTTGAACAAACGATGTAGAAGCAAAAGGTCGATGTGGGCATGTCATGCTCTGAGCACCCTGCACAGAAATCCCTGCAATGATAACGGAGAGGTGCAAAAATGTGAGTCAATTAGAGGCCAGATCGGCCATATTTGTTGGGGGACCTAATCGAAGAAAACAAACTTGGTAGAGATCATTGGGTACTTACTTCCAGTTTCACTGAAGTACTTAAAGCGGTTGCAGATGAGAGGCTGTGGGCCATGACGGCGATATTTGTTGACGAATCGGTTGGTTGGTTGGTTGATTGGTGTTTTACGTCGCTTTCAACAATTTTTCAGTTATATCGCGACATGGAAGCAGGAAGTAACCAACCTCTTAAACATAGTGGCGCAACCCGGGAATCGAACCCTGATCGTCGGCACTTCAAGTCAAGCACTTAACCACTACACCAAGCCTGCCCCTTTGACTAATCGGACCAAAACACCCAGAAGGGTTCATAGAAACATAATTTCTACTAAGTTCGAACTCATTCGCATTGACTGTTCTTGAGAAGAAGACCAAAGTGTTAAACATTTAAGGCAGGCGACGTCGACAGACCGAATAGAAGACGGACGACGCATGCTTACAATAGCTCGCCTTCGGTTCTGGTGAGCAAATAATAGCGATATCACTGATTAGATTAAATGAATATGTATGTTAAAATCATTGAAATGAATATTTAAAATGGCGAACGCCTTAATTACTAGATTACGGAAAACAGTCAATTCGTGACGACAGGATGAAGCGCACTTTTAGTTTGAGTTTAATTCCATCATCTTTGGGCGTTGTTCAGAAGTTTTCAATGCTTTTCTAATCATGGGTTCTGCACGGAATAATAATAATAATAATAATAATAATAATAATAATAATAATAATAATAATAATAATAATAATAATGACGACGATGATGATGATAAAAAAAAAACCAACCCCCCCCCCAAAAAAAAACAACAAAAAAAAAAAAAAAAAAAAAAACCAAACAAAAACAAAAAAACCCATGACGTACATGACTCTCAGGCTATCGTGACTTCGGACTATTGAACCTTTGATTTACTGGACCTTTGGACAATTCTACAAGACTTTCGGAGTATTGGGTCTTCGGCCTATCGGATCTTCGGACTATTGGGCCTTCGCACTATTATACTGCAGGGGTTTCGGACTATCGGACTTTTGGACTATCGTGCCATCGGACTATCGGGCCTTAGGGTTATCGGGCCTTTGGAGTGTCGGACCTTCGGACTATTGGGCTTTCCGAAGGCTCTAGGCTGAAATCAGTAAGACTTAGTAGGCGGCTCAACTAATTGACTTGATTATTTTCTCAGTTCTCAGACGAAGTGGTCCCAGATGACCATCGTGTAATAAAAAGGAAGACGAGGAGACAGGGGCTTTTGTATTACAACACATAATCATGAACTACTGACTACATAACCACTTGCTTTAGATACATTCTTCCTTTGTGTATATATATATTTATGTTAAACTGTACAAATCTGTTCCATAAAAAAATCTTAGAAATCTTTGTACGTGAGTATAAAGTTGGTAAGAGTAATAATTATTTATAGAACTAAAAACTATGTAGATAGATAATATGTTATGAATTTTTGTGAAACACAATGTATGAGAAGTGGGAAAGTCGATATTAAAACAGTATATCTAATTATGCCGATGAATAATAATATATAGCATTCACGTTGTATGTTATTAGAACAAACGACGGAGATAATAAGTTAATTTCATTTATTTAAGTGGCATTTATTTCACTAATATACATAGACAGTTTTAAGCTTTAAGTACAATATATATAAACACGTATTCTATAAAGTTCATATTCAACGCTATGTATCACAACACTGGTTATTTTCCTTGTATATTATGTGAAGCTCTCATCATCCCTGTTTACAATAAAGGTGATATTACTAACCCTCGAATTTACAGAGGGATAAGTCTAATAAGCTGTATGACAAAACTGTCTACTTCTGTTATTAACAGACGTTTGATTTCTTGGGATGAGAGCAATGATATACATGTACCTGCTGATGCCAAATTTGGCTTTAGGCCATCTCACAGTACTACAAATGCCATATTTGCTCTAGAAACCATTTCTAATATACGGAAGCCCATTTAGGACCTATCAAAAATATTTTTGAATTTGATATAACGAATTCTTGTATTTGTTAAAACGGATTAAACTTGTTTTAACATATTTGAGGAATTCGTTATAACGAATTAAATCTGTTATAACAAATTTGAGAAATTCGATGTCTGCATTACAGGCAAATTTGTTTAGTATTGAGTCTGCCTTCAATGGAAACATTTAAAGAATCGGGGTCTGTATTCCAGGCAAACATTTTAAGAGTCGGGCCTATATTCCAGGCAAACATTTTAAGATTCTGGGCATGGATTCCATTAAAACATTTTAAGAGACCGGGCTTGCATTCTAGGCAAACATTATGAGATCCATGACCTGCATTCGAGGCAAACATTTTAATATTGGTAGCCTTCATTCTAGACAAACATTACAAGGATCGAGATTGCATTTCATGCAAACATTGTAAGAATCGGGGCCTACATTCTGGACAAACGTGTTAGGGTTCGTAGCTTGCATTCCAGACAAAACTTTTGAAAACCGGGACCTGCATTCCAGGCAAATATTTTAAGAATCCAAACCTGCCAGGTAACCATTTTAGGAGTCGAGACCAGCAGTACAGGCAAACATTCTAATGTTAGTGTCCTTGATTCTACGGAAACATTTTAACGTTCTAGGTCTGCGTTCCAAAGAGATTTTAAGTCCAAGGTAAATAGTACAGGCAAACATTTTAAGAATAGGGGCCTACATTCCAGAAAAAAATCTTAAATCTTAATCAAAAGCCTCTCAGCCTGCATTCCAGGCAAACGTTTTAAAGTTCGGACCCAGCATTCCCAGAAAAAAATATTAAAAAGCTCGAGGCGAGCATTACAGGCACACATTTTAATGTTCGGGTCCTGCGGGAAACATTTCAAATTTCGAGTCTGCATTCCAAGTATGTATTATAAAGGTCAGAGTAAGTAGACGACCATTTGATTTTGCGGCAGGATCTGGCAAATTTGGTTGAGTCAGATTATTTATTGTCAGTCTTTGAAGGATAGAATGTTATTTCCTTGATATCCTGGGACAAATTTTTAATTTTCTTGACTTTTTTTGTCGCCAGTAAATATTTGTTACAATTGCATTGTAATATATGCCATTAACAAAACACTTGCTAATATAAAGTAAACTCAACAAATAATATGCGAACACTACTTTTAAATGCATAGGTCTTTACACTACTAGTGTCTATAGTTAAATGTATAGTCTCTCTCAGTCTCTGGTATCCAGGGGGAGAATTTCCATCAATTACTAAAGACGGATATTTGAGGAAATGTTGCTGTTTTGGCCTCCTGTCCGAATGATAATATTTTATTCGTTTCTTACTTACTTTGAACTACGTCATTTTAATGCAAAAAAAAAAGCATTTCATGAATATTTTTGATAAATAGAATTTTCACATTTTTAACTTTGCCTTCACTACCTCTAGACTGATTTTGAGAAAACTTGGTAGATATTAAGCAAAGATGGGACTGTACAATTTTACATTTTACATGTTTTAAAAGTTTTTAAGAAATTAAAGGATTATGGCCATCTACAAGCATTGTTCAGTATCATTGTGCACTCCAAGCAAACACTTACGTTTCGTAACTTATATTCCAACCAAACATTTTGAGGTTCGGGACCTGCATTCAAGACCAGCAATTTAAGGTTCCGTGGCCTTCATTCCAGGCAAACATTTTAATAGTTGGGGCCAGCAGTAAAGGCAAACATTTTAAAGTTTGGGTCCTGTATTCCAGACACACATTGAACAGTTCACGACAAACAGTACTCTAGACAAATATTGTATGGTTCGGTCTTGCATTCCAAACAAATAGTTTAAAGTTTAGAGCCTGCATCGCAGGCAAACATTTTATGATTCAGGCCTGTTTTCCAGGTAACATTTAAGAAGTCGGAGTCTGGATTCCAGAAAAATATTTTTAAAAGAGTCGTGGCAATATTTTAAGGTGGCCTGCATTGCGGACAAAGATTTTGAGGTTCCAGACCTGCATTCCATCCTGCAATCCAGGCAAACATTTTTTGAGGTTTTTAGCCTACATTCTACAAAAACATTTTTAAGATTTGAGGCCTGCTGGAAACAATTTGACGTTCAGGAATGCATTCCAGGTAAACATTTTAAGAATCGGGGCTTCGTGCCAGACAAACATCTTAAGAGACGGGGCCTGCAGTGCAGGCAAAAGGTTTAAGAGTTGGAACCTATATTTTCCAACTATTCGTGTTTTGTCGCTGATTATTCTTGGTAAAAAGTTATTGATGTCAAAATAAAGCGAGTCCTTTAAAACTCATGCTGAAAAAAAACCAGAAGATTTCTGCAAAATATCGTGTAAATCATACTTAGAAAGTTTCTGATATTGTGCATCCTTGATCGCAGGTTTCGTAGAACAAGTAATACGTGCATAGCACTGGAGCAAAACGGGTATTTTACAGATGAATGCATCTTATAAATTTTTCTATAATGATTTTATAAATTGTTAAAATCGAAACCATAGTTATAAAACTTGAAATAACAAAGTAAGCGTGGAATTAAATCATTGATTGATTGATTGATTGATTGATTATGGTTTTACGTCACTCCACGATTATTTCACGTATATGGTTACGGTATCTGCATGATGCTTTGCATACAAATTTAGACCTTTGCAATGGACCCACCCGAAGCAGTGAGGGATCTTATACGTGCCACGCCTATCGTGACACGGGACCTCGGTTTTACTGTCTCATCCGAAAGACAGAACACCGGTGTGCCCAGGGCGGGAGTCGAACCCGGGACCTCTCGATCACGAGCCGAGCACCTTATCCACTAGGTCACACCGGCTTTGGAATAAAATCAGTCTACTTTCGTTTTCAAGGAGAATGAAAAGAACACCATGCCGATCTGCATCGTCAGAGACCCATGCAGGGTCTCCGACGATGGCTGTATATGAATGAATGAACAATTAAAGTCATGCCTTTCGAGAAAAGCGGGGCATAATTTGTATTTGGTTACCGTTTACTTAATTGTACAGTTCTTAGGAAACCGTATCCCATTTCTATGTATATTCCCACCTAAAAATTGGTTTGTTTGCAAACAAACTCTCAGTGGTCAGGTGTAAAGATTTCTGGTCAACTATCACTGAGGGAAATTATCAGAAACCCTCCGAAGTGAAATATGAAAAACAGGTAATGAAAAACAACCAATATATCCACAAATTCTCTCCACCTGGCCCCTATCAAGCGGCAACCGATTGCTAATATTTTAGTTTCCACTTGATAAAGGCCAAATGCAAGCGGCCGAAAACCTGCGGACATTAAGTTCTTCTTGTTACGCACACACGTATACATCAAAATAACAAGACATATACATATACATACACGCATACACATATATACATACACATATACACATGAATATATACACTCATTTAAACATATATAGATATGCACATTTATATAAAATAGTGGTATAAATTAATATTTTGTTAATTTTATGTCCGCATTACAAAAGAGAAAACTGAAGACATCTGACAAAGCTGAAAAAATTCACCAAGGACATGCACACAACACATGATAATAGTAGAATGCACACGGAAAAAAGGCATTACAAAAATATTCGATTGTGCTGCGGTTACGATACCGACTTAGGACGGTCAATTGAAGTAACAAACGTCATTCAGTTTCTTTTTTCTTTTTTTTTCTTAATAATTTAACATTTTATTTACTGTATAAACCCATTTACAAGGTCGATATATCCCGGGTCAGGATATATCGATAACAAAATATATGCTTTTTCCATATGTGGAATACATACATTAATGTTAAACTACAAAGTATAAGTAAATATACCATTTTAAAGTAGGTGTTGAGATTTCATTCGTCTATGTATTATATAGTTTGCCTATGCATGCGCTTTCTTGCATTCATTTACATATAAACTCGTGTACAAGCATATACAAATACAAATAAATGTGTGATATACAAATACACACACTCATATATAGTTATACACATATATGAGCACATATATCACACAGATACATGCATATGCACATACACACATACATAAACATTCACATACAGAAATTCATATATATATATATATATATATATATATATATATATATATATATATATATATATATATATATATATATATATATATATTCCTAAACATATATATATATAAAAGCACAGGTAAGCGATAACGATACTAAAACAATTAAAAAATTGCCAAATTTTCGAAGCAATCTGCTTCTTCTTCAGGACACACACATACAAACACTTACATAAATATAAAGACACGAAAAGAAAGATAGAAAATATATACAAAGCACTAGTCTAATAAAAACTGGTTTCTTGAATTGGCTACATATTGGGCGTTTCTCTATGCGCTATCTAATGGGAAATGAGCGAAACACATGCTAACAGCTTGCTTACAGGTCAAGTGGCGCCCCCTAAAATGTTTTTGCATTGACCTACTGGAGGTAATTAGACTAGGTGATAAGAAGTTTTAGATAGAAGGACAAAGAAAATAAATAAGAGAAATAAATGGGAGTGAAAAACAAATAAGTGATAAAATAAGTAAGTACCAATAAAAAAAAACTGTCAAGGCAAGTGGTAATATTGGATGGCGAGTTACATGACAAGTATAAAGGCACGGATTCCTATCGTCTGTCCGTACCAAACCCTACCCAAAAATGGGCATCTCCACAAAAGATACGGTGTTTGGAACAAGCAGACGTAGACTGCTCTATCTCATAATATAGGATGCTGGTGTCAATACTTCTTGTTCATCAAAAGGACATCTGACACTTTGTTTAGACCGCTTGGTTCTATAGTGTGAAGCATATGTTGTAAAAAAAAATACACACACACACACACACACACACACACACACACACACACACACACACACACACACACACACACACACACACACACACATATATATATATATATATAGATACATATACACATACATACATACACAAACATACATATACATACATACACACACATACATACATATATACAAACCCAAACATATATACATATACATACATACATATACATACACATACCCATACGTAAGCCTACACACACTTACATACATATACATACAAAGGCAGGCATAAACACATAGATACATGTAAACAAAAAATGCATACATGCATATACATATTCACTCATATACATCTGTATATAAAGAGCTATATAAATTTAGTGAAAGATTAGCAAATTATTACAAACCTGTCTCATTCTTTTAGGCTTATAGTGCGTTTGAGAGTGTTTTAATCACTGTGGTATTTTTGTTTTTTGAAATGCTATTAAGAATATTATAATAATTAAGTTGTGATTGTTTAATATGCAATCTGACACCTTTTATTCTGCATGTCATTTTATATTTGCAAATTCTAAAAGCAATAAAAGAAATAAGGTTGTTCAACATGATTGTTTTTCATTAATCTCATGATAGAACCCAACAACAATAGTTTTCCAAGATATATGAAATTTGAGTATTTTACCAGTGTAATTCCAGACATTTAGCACATTTTTACATTCAAAAAGTAAATGTTTGCTGTCTTCGGTTACATTATAACATAAGCAACAATATCTATCCATATCTTTGTTCCATTTACTTTCCAAATTCCTGTTAGAAAGCATATTATTAAAAAGTTTATAGTTAAAGGGACATAGTCCGAGACTGGAAAATTTTAGCTTGAAAAGGATAAATTACGACAATATCTTATTTTTCCTGTATTACATAAATTATAAACTTTGTGTTAATTACAAAAATTAAAACTAAAAGCCCTCAATGTTTTCGTAGAATAAAGGCAATTGAGTCGAATTAAATTCGGCTAGTATCAATTCCCCAAATAAGGCGATGCTCCGCCCATAATCATGCGCGTGCGTGGATATTCACTGTAGAAAACAACAAAAATGGTTCACATGGAGGAATACGAGCACGAGAAAAGCAAAAGTGTGGCAGAAAATAACTATACACAAACTCAGAGGCCAAAAAATGTTAGAATCGGGTAAAGCTCGAGTTTCATTGTCACGTGATTTCCTCTGACCGACCTCATCAATATTCAAGGAGTTGGCCTGGTTATGTTGCAAATTTAAAACGGGCATATCTCGTTAACGACATCGACTTTGGTAACGATACGTTTTACACATCTTAGATAATATACTAGCAATCGATTGCCGTTTAAGAAATCCGTTTACATTTTTTTTATACTTTTCCCGACTTCAATCGGACCATGCTCCTTTAAACTCGGCAATATTTTTACACATAATGTTTTTTATTTTTTGCTTGTTAATACTTTTCCGAGCAGATTTCTCATCTATATTAAATAATTTTTCAAGAAAGGTTTGATGAATAAATGTAAGGAATTTTTTTTCTCTAAACATTTCATAGAAAATTTTACTGGTATAATAACAACTTTTTTCTGTTTTTATAGAAAACCGACCTGTATTTAGCTGTTGGTCTTAGATAAAGTGATTTAGTGAGATCAAAAAGTGGTAAACATTTTTTTAAACATTGATTAATAACATTGTATTCATATAGCCAGTTATGCTTCTTATCGAGTAAATTATAAATTCTGTCTGGAGATAAAAGACGGTTATCATCAACAATGTCTTTTACATACATGTATTTTAGACCGCTATTAATCCAATTGAAAAAACAGAGTGATTTCCCTTTAAAATGAAAGAGTCTGTTATTCCATAAAGGTTGTAATAAAAAGGATTCTGTGGACAACTGTTTTAAATTCAATATTGTTTTACATTGATTAAAATAAGTGAACATTTGTTGGTAAAATAAAGGTAATTTCTTAACAATTTCGTAATCATTTATGTTAATTTCGTTAGTTTCAGATAAGTAGTTAAAATCAACACCAATCTTTTGGCATAAGTTTTCAAGAAGTATGGTGACTTTACTTTTGCTTTCTTTTATTTTCTGTATCCATGCTGCTTTAATAGCTTTAAATTTTGACTCTATATCTATTATATTGATTCCACCTTGTTCTATCGTTCCAATCAAAGTGTTTCTTTTAATTCTATCTTTCTTACCCCAGAGGAAAGAGAAAATAAGTCTATTAATAGATTTTATTTCTAATTCACGTGGAATGCTTAAAACAGATGCTCTATAAATTACTTTTAAAATTGCCAATGTATTAATTACACAGCATTTTCCGAATATTGTAATGTTTCTTGTTTTCCATGATTCGAAAAGGTTCTCCATGTCATCAATACATTTATCCAATTATTACGATAACACAGTTCTTTATCGTGGCCGATATAAATGCCCCAACTTTTGACAGCAGTATTATTTATTTTTACTACAAAAGTATGCATATTTTCGTTATTTGTAAATTTGCCTGATAGAATACATTCAGTTTTGGATAAATTTAGTTTTATACCAGACACTTTGCAGAACATATCAATTTCTTTTAATGCGGTCTCCAGAGATGATTCATTTTTAAGGGACAATGTACAGTCGTCTGCATGTTGTATTATCTTTATTTCATTTTCAGAAGAATTCGTTATATTGAAGCCTTTTAATTTCTTCATTGTTTCTTATTTGGGTAGCTAGGATTTCAGTTACAAATACAAAGATTAACGTTGAAATTGGATAGCCTTGACGGATTCCACGAGACATATTGCTTGATTTCGACATCCAACCATTGTTTTTAAGTCTGAATATTGGTTTTTCATATAAAATTTTCATCCAGTTTATAAAATTTTCCCCTAAGTTAAATTTCTCTAAAGGTTTAAACATAAAATTCCATTCAACTGAATCAAAAGCCTTTTGGAAATCTAGAAAGAGCAGTATTCCACCTATTTTATGATTTTCGCAATATTCGTAGATGTCTAAAATAAGCCTTGCCTTTAAACCTATGAATCGCCCTTTAATATAAACCGATTGATCTTGTGATATAATATTATCAATAACTTTTTGCAAACGCTTAGCAAAAGTAAAAGCAATTATTTTATAATCTGTGTTTGTCAAACTAATAGGCCTATAGTTTTTAACTGATCTTTATCTCCCTTTTTATGTATAAGTGAGATAACCGATAGTCTTTGAGAGTACGCTAAACAGTTTATATTATAAGAATGTAATAATGCTTCGTAGAACGTTTCGGATATCTTTTCCCAAAAACTTTATAGAATTCTGGTGACAGGCCATCTAACCCTGGACTCTTATTGGTTTTCATGTCAAATAATGCTTCTTGACATTCTTTAAGAAAAGGGAAAGTATCTAATATAATTTGTTCTTCTCAGATAATGTTTCCTTTAAATATACACTAGACAAATATTCCAAAATGTCATTCTCTTCAATATTTTCAGAATCATGTAACTTCTTGTAAAAGCAGCACATTTCATTTAAGATATTATTGTTATCATTAATAATTACATTATCATCGAGTCGCACCTGTTTTATAGCATTATATGTTTGTCTTTGTGGCTCTAATCTTAAAAAATAAGATGTGTTTTTCGCCTTGTTCGATCCAGTTAGCTCTCGCGCGTATTTGAGCTCCTTTTGCCTTATCATTTAGTAATCATTTAGTAGCATGTTTAATTCTGTCTCTAGATGACGTTTTCTAGTCATGTCATTATTGTTTGACTGAGAATTTTCAATAGCAGATATTTCCTCCTCGATGTTTTAATCTTAGTTCTGGAACATTTACTTTTTTTTAAAGTTTATACAAAATGATTTAATTTTGGAATTTAGTTTTTCCCATTTTTGATGCGGATCTAATTCTTCAAGATCAATCGTGTCTAAGTAGTTATTCATAGATTGAACAAAGTTACTATTATCAAGAAGTGAAGTATTGAATTTCCAATAGCTTGGTCCTCTAATATTACCACATGTATCAAAGACTAATTTTAATGACTTATGATCAGACATTCTTGTATTATTAGAGTGCTTTCCTGGAATGACTCTGAGTATTATAGAATCATAGATATAAACATAATTAACAGAAACAAGTATATAATCAATCCTAAATTTTGGTTTATCTGCTCCGTCACACCATGTATATCCATGTTCTAAGATTTCGCCATACATCAATCAAACATAATATTTTCATTAAACTTTTTAAGATAGACTTTTATCATTATTATCTGCTGTATTTAATGTACAATTTAAGTCGCCTGCTATCAAAATATTTTCAACATTGTACGGCAGTTGATTAACCCAAGTGCAAACTTTTCTGAAAAAAGTAACTCTATCATTAGGCTGATTTGGTGCATATATATTAATTAAAGTAAATATATTGTCTTCAAATTTAAGATTTATAACTAGTCTTCTTCCGTCTAACTCTTTATGTACATTGATAATATCAATAGATAAACCTTTTTTAAACAAAATTGTAACACTACGGAAGCCCATTTAGGACCTATCAAAAATATTTTTGAATTTGATATAACGAAGTCTTGAATTTGTTAAAACGGAATAAATTCGTTTTAACAAATTTTGGGAATTCGTTATAACGTATTAAATCTGTTATAACAAATATGAGGAATTCGTTATAACGAATAGGGACACAACAAAAATATTTTTGAATTTGATATAACGAATTCTTGAATTTGTAAATACGGATTAAATTCGTTTTAACGAATTCTTGAATTTGTTAAAACGAATTTAATCCGTTTTAACAAATTTGAGGAATTCGTTGTCACGTATTAAATCTGTTATAAAAAATTTGAGGAATATATGAATTTAAGAATTCGTTATTTCGAATTTAATTTGTTAAAACGAATTTCAAAATCTGTTAAAACGAATTCAACAAGTTTGTTATAACAGATTTAATTCGTTATAACGCTTTCCTCAAATTTGTTATAACAGATTTAATTCCTTATAACGAATTCATCAAATTTGTTAAAACGTATTTAATCTGTTTTAACAAATTCAAGAATTCGTTAAAACGAATGTAATTCGTTTTAACAAATTCAAGAATTCGTTATATCAAATTCAAAAATATTTTTGATAGGTCCTAAATGGGCTTCCGTATAACACCTCTACTGAATATAGAATTAGAAAAACAAGGTATAGATTTTCCAGACCAGCGATAATCATAGATAAATGGCTTGCTTTCTACATAGTGAGTTTCTTGTATAAATATAATATCAATATTTGTATCATTAAGCCAGGTATATAATTTAACACTTTTATCATATGTATTAAGCCCTCTACAATTGTGGGATACTATTTTAAGTTTGTCCATACTGGTCTACGAGTGTACCGACTTCCAAATTATTACTCGTGCGCTCTGCCTTGACCACGTTCATGAGGAGTTTCCCCATCATGTTTTGACCCGGCCATTTCTTATGCGTCGTCTTGGTGGTTCCTTCTTTGTCTAGGCCTGATCCCCCAAAGTCATCCTAGGCAGATTCTACAAGGATTGCCTGTTTGGGTGTTTTAGTTGGTCCTTGAATTCTTTAACTTGTTTTAACTTGGCGTCGATTATTTCTGTCATCACCTCCTTGTTGGTGTGGGCCCAGTGGTCAGAAGCTAGGACTTGTGCTCCAATCTTTTTGCATCCAAAGCGGTTTCTGCGTCACGAATGTCCGCTGCTCTAATCACATCACCTGATCTCATTGCTTTACCGTATCGGTATGCATGCTCAGCTGATTTGTGCACCATTCCAAATATATTCACATCACAGGGATAGAAATTGGATAGCACATTGCCACTTCCGTTGAATGCCACAATGTCCTTGTGTTGACCTGACTCTTTGCACATTTTACACCGGGATTCGAATTCACACTGGTGTTTCCAATTATCATCACTCCAACAGATGGTGCATAACATGGAGCGGGAATGCTTGAGTTGTCCGTAATGTAGGATGGTGCACTTGAGACCGGTACAATAACTCGTTCTTGGAAGGAATTTGCCTTCATCGAATGGCTTCATATATGCAAAGCGATTGCCGATAAGAATATCTAACATTTTCTTAGTTTCTGGATTACGGATTTTTTCATACTTTAGAGGTGATGTTGAAGTAGCTCCTAACTTGTTTAACATGTTAACGATGCAACTGTCGTCAACTGATAAGGGAACGCCCTTGATGGTAACTTTAATCACTTCTTCCTCCAGGTTTTCTGTACCAGCAGAGAACGGATTCGTTTCATAGACCGACACTGACTTATTGTCTAGTTCGAAATCTTCCGTTACCAATTTTTGTCTACTTTCCCTTGAGTCATTCAGTTGGTGTGGTTAATCGGTTTACGGGCGCTCACCTTCCCACTCACCGCAAAAGCAGCACAATAATCCTCCATATAGAGAGCAAGGATCAACAGTTTCTCAAGAAGTGAGGTCACAGAAATTTTATTACACATGAAACGTTTATAGAATAATATTGCTATCAAAAATATGTAAAGCGACATCATTATAAGTGAACCGTGCTCTACCCGTCTGTAAGCCGAGCTCAGATCCTTGATCAATATATAGGAGTCCTGACTAACAATTAGAGGGAACGAGGATCAGGACCTTGTCGCCTCTGAAAGGGTTTGGACAAAGCCCGTCATTGAGTCCCTACCGCCCTGTTATTCAGCGTGCAACGATCAAGCAAAAGTCTGCATTGGGTTGGAGAGGGACCCAATACAACAACTATGGTCTTAGCGATGATCTCGGGGTAATACTGTCGATGTCGAATTAATAATTTTAGAACCCGCCGATATGAAATTATCGGAACTTATTACCCTTCTTAGTTTGTACTCTAGATCACCGTAGAAATTGGGATGGGATATTCCGCTGGATACGTGTTGTTGAAAAGTCACATTTCCAAATTTAGATAAAATGTCTGAATAAGATCTGTAAAATTTACCATAAATTGTTCGAAGTTTATGATATCTATAAACCTGCGCAATGGCGGATAAAGAATTTCCGAGAATTAGGTGGGCCCCACATGTGTATCTGCCAAACTAGTAAGCCATTTTTGGTGCCAAATCTGGAGTTTTACTGATAAATATGTGGCGAAAAGGGGGATCCGAGCCCCCTGCCCCCTCTAAATCCGCCACTGCTGAGTAAGAATTTTAAAAGTAATCTGAGAATTTTTTGCGTGAAAATCCAAAACGCTAGTGCAGGCTCTAGCGAACCGAACCAATTGACGAATATAAATACCATATGATGGGAGTCTGGGGACATCACCATTTTAGATAATGGAAATTTATCATAGAAAATCCAAAGTCGTCACGTTTATCATATATGTTGGTATGAATATAGTTGTTAACAATTTTAATATTAAAGTCAAACATCAAAAATAGCTCTTTTTAATCTACTGTACAGTATTGATGTAATGGGTCGCTTTGCAGGCTGACCTTTCGGGCTCACCGGTGATTGATGCCGTAAAATCAATACATATATACTTATCCTTTCTACTTATTGTTTCCAAAGTATGTTTTTCTGCATACACATACTCACGTCTTTGGTGTATGCGGATTGGACGCATAACATGCTGTATAAACGTGTACTGGATGATATTTCGGTCCTTATAGTCGTGATTTTGTCCGATATACATGAAGTTCTATCACAGACGTGTACACAATGTGGATATTACTATATATGTCTTTTGTTCTTCTTATTATATCTTCTCAGTGGCGGATTTGCCTCCCCCCTTTGGCCACATATTTACTAGTAAAAATCCAGGTTTAGCGCCAAAAATGGGCTAAGTCGTTTTGGCTAATACATATGTGCCCTCCCCCCTCTTTTCGGACATCCTGGATCCGCCACTGCTACTTATTTATTAAACTTACCAAAATTTCTGTATTTTTCAAAAGCAAAACGCACAGCATTTTACGGAAACGTTTATGGACCCCTTATTTTGTAAATACAACCCAAGAAGATTACAAAATGTATTATGATTAGCTTTTTATATTTCAAGCTTGCCCAAATGTTGTCAATTCATAAAGACATATATAATAATAATATTTATATCTTTTTTAATCGATGCAGTTATTCAATGTTTTTAAACATAACTATATTGAAAATTATTTCTAGTATTTATCATTTATTCCTTTGTAGTTCATATTGTTTCTTTATTTGTTTATTTTGTGTGTATATATTTGGTGTAAAATTGGACGGATATATATTTCAGTAACATAATAATGTGTAACAATTTAAGTTTAAATATACTCAGAAAATAAACAGCGTTGATTATTCAAAGCTTTCTGTTCTATTTTTATCCCTTTTTCCTGAATTTGTATGTCCTTGGAGTCATTAATTTTTTAATTACAAATTCATTGCTCTTTTGTTTCGATTCGTGTATGGTGCTGCCCATCCACTGACTATTAGTCATTATGAAATCTGCTAATCTATCACTCAATTCAACACACAATTGACAACCATCTGACATATATTAATGTGTGGGAAAATGTACATGCCATAAAACTACACATGTATAAAAATTTGTGTTTCCCAATTGCAATCAAATTCTACTAAATATATTAATGTGCGGGAAAAATGTACATGCCATAAAGTTGAACCTGTGAAAAGACATAGGTCTCTGTTGAAATCAGAATGTCCTTGACCTTTGACATGTTGCCAGAATGTCGATGTGAGTCATCTACTTGAGAAGGACTATCAACCTAGTAAGTCCCAAGACTGACTGAAATTAACATAAGTACTCATACACTAGAATGATATAGGATAACATACAGTAACATTTAAACACTCAATTAATTAGTTATAGCAATACCGTGTTATGTTTCCTTTATACAAGTATTGAATGGCAATTTGGTAGATAACAAATCAAACTAACCAAGTGATGATCTGCTTAGTTAAACCTTTAGGACTTACTTCAAAGCCAGTGGTCAAGGACACCACTTGTAAAGTTGTTAAAAAGTTATGGGCTGCACACAAATTTTTATAATACTGCCTGTACGTGTGTCTTTATTTTTTCATCTGTGTCTTTGTACATCTTTTGGTAATTTGTATCATATCAAATATTATTCAGTTCCGGGTAGGCAGTAAGGAATTATGGCCTGGACGAAAACTTACAACTAAATCTGCACTATGACCTTGACCTTAAAGTAATGACTTTATTTCAAGATCAAGACACTCTTAGGTCATGGACAACAAGAATTTGTATGTACTAATATTATTTAGATCCAATAATTCTGGGCCAAACCCTAATTTTGACTATTTGTTGATTGTGAACTTGACCTTAGACAGCCATGTCAGAAGAAAAGTTACTGTTTAGCTTATCTACAAGGGCTTGAAAAGAGCTACTATATAGCCTATTTTCCTTAAGGGAACACAAATATCAAGATATATTCATTTACAAAACAAAAAGATCCAAAATAATGTCATTTTATATTTGAAAAATATAAATAGTCAACTATAAAATTTTATATTATTTACTTATCTAAGTTATAAATATACATCGAAAAATGGTTGCTTTATTTGTAATTTATTGTGTGACGTTTTATGGATATATTTATTTTCAAAGCAAAATTTCATTAAAACCTGGCATGTATTTGCAACAAATAATAAGAGTAACAGGCGAAATATATTCCTTTTATAATATATAAATACTATTTTTTCTTATATATCATACTTGTTTTCACAAACTAAGGGAAGCCGGCGTGACCTAGTGGTATCGCACTGGATAGGGAGGCCGGGGTTCGATTCCCGCTCTGGTCATGCCGGTGTCCTGTCTTTCGGATGAGACAGTAAAAACCGAGGCCCCGTGTCGTGGTATGCATGGCACGTTAAAGATCCATCACTGCTTCGGGTGGGTCCGTTGCAAAGGTCAAAATTTGTATGATCCGCATCAGGCAGATGCCGTCACCAGACACGTGAAATATTCGTGGTGTGACGTTAAACAAAAATCAATCAATTAATCAATCACAAAATAAGGGGGGGTGGGGTCCATATACGTTTCCGTAGCATTTCTATTCATACAAATGGTTTCATATATGTGTGAAAAATACATAAATAAATTGATAACAGAGGTATATATACATGATACAGTGATACATTATGATAAATTTACAATCACAAAAGATTTCTATTGATACAAATGCTTTCATAGACATGTGAAAAATAAATAAATAAATTGAAAACAGAGGTATATATACATGATACAGTGGTACATTTGATAAATTTATAATCACAAAAGATATGGAGCAGGTACAGTCATATTTCTTTTTTTCTGAAAAAACAAGTAAGGAAGGATAACTCTGGATTGAGACGATCTATTTTCACTTTCACAATCGCAAAAGATGTTGTGTTATCTACCCCGCAGCTTTCATATGTTGTATATAAAGGTATATAAGTATGTGTGTCGTATGTAATAATTCATATCTATTTGACTAAAATCTAAAACAAGTGAAAATAGCATGTCTGCATCAGACTCAGACTCAGAGTCAGAGACATGGAACACCTAGGCTTCTGAGGCTATCAGGCTAGCCTATAGCCTATGTTGATATAAATTGTTGTATGTTTCTAGATTTCTGTTTCTTCTTCTGATTAGGAACTGTACTACCCATTTTAAGTGTATACTCATACCGGTGCATGGAGTGCAAGGACAACTTTGTACACATGAAAGTTGATGTTAAAAAACAATATACATATGACACTGCAGTTAAAAATATCTGGTACCTCTAACATCTGGTGTGGATGGTCTGTATCTGGCTGTCTGGGACCTTATTCACAAAGAAACTTAAGTCTAAGTCTAAGAATTGAGACCTATACGACAGCAAGTGTCTTAATTCTAAGATACTACAGCTGTAGTCCTGCACTATAAAAGGAAGAAGAAGAATTAATAAAAAGTATTTGTAAACAGTATTTCTGACAATCTATTCACAGACAAACTTTCAACAAATTCTTAGGATAATGACACATGGTATTTTAGGTCTCAATTCTTAGACTTAGACTTAAGTTTCTTTGTGAAGAAGACCCCTGGAACATGATCGATGCAATCCACTGATGGAGCACTGACTGCTACATATATATATATATGTATGGTAGAGAGTTCCAAATACGTATGCCATCAGGGAAGAAGGACTTCTGATAGATCAATGTATATGGGACTAGGAAGCTGATGAAATTATCCCCGGGTGAAATGGTAATGGTACCAGGATCTGGGGTGGTATGTGGATCAGCTGGTTAATCCATCATCACTGCTTTGTCTTGAGCCCTGTGGTCATGTAGTGCTGCTCATTGGAGATGGTTAATCACTTTTCATCACTAATTTGTCTTGAGCCCTGTGCTCTTGTAGTGCTACTCCTTGGAGATGGTTAATCCTTTTTCATCACTGCTTTGTCTTGAGCCCTGTGGTCATGTAGTGCTGCTCATTGGAGATGGTTAATCACTTTTCATCACTGCTTTGTCTTGAGCCCTGTGCTCATGTAGTGCTGCTCATTGGAGATGGTTAATCACTTTTCATCACTGCCTTGTCTTGAGCCCTGTGCTCATGTAGTGCTGCTCATTGGAGATGGTTAATCACTTTTCATCACTGCTTTGTCTTGAGCCCTGTGCTCATATAGTGCTGCTCATTGGAGATGGTTAATCACTTTTCATCACTGCTTTGTCTTGAGCCCTGTGCTCATGTAGTGCTGCTCATTGGAGATGGTTAATCACTTTTCATCACTGCCTTGTCTTGAGCCCTGTGCTCATGTAGTGCTGCTCATTGGAGATGGTTAATCACTTTTCATCACTGCTTTGTCTTGAGCCCTGTGCTCATGTAGTGCTGCTCATTGGAGATGGTTAATCACTTTTCATCACTGCTTTGTCTTGAGCCCTGTGCTCATGTAGTGCTGCTCATTGGAGATGGTTAATCACTTTTCATCACTGCTTTGTCTTGAGCCCTGTGCTCATGTAGTGCTGCTCATTGGAGATGGTTAATCACTTTTCATCACTGCCTTGTCTTGAGCCCTGTGCTCATGTAGTGCTGCTCATTGGAGATGGTTAATCACTTTTCATCACTGCTTTGTCTTGAGCCCTGTGCTCATGTAGTGCTGCTCATTGGAGATGGTTAATCACTTTTCATCACTGCTTTGTCTTGAGCCCTGTGCTCATATAGTGCTGCTCATTGGAGATGGTTAATCACTTTTCATCACTGCTTTGTCTTGAGCCCTGTGCTCATGTAGTGCTGCTCATTGGAGATGGTTAATCACTTTTCATCACTGCTTTGTCTTGAGCCCTGTGCTCATGTAGTGCTGCTCATTGGAGATGGTTAATCACTTTTCATCACTGCTTTGTCTTGAGCCCTGTGCTCATGTAGTGCTGCTCATTGGAGATGGTTAATCACTTTTCATCACTGCTTTGTCTTGAGCCCTGTGCTCATGTAGTGCTGCTCATTGGAGATGGTTAATCACTTTTCATCACTGCTTTGTCTTGAGCCCTGTGCTCATGTAGTGCTGCTCATTGGAGATGGTTAATCACTTTTCATCACTGCCTTGTCTTGAGCCCTGTGCTCATGTAGTGCTGCTCATTGGAGATGGTTAATCACTTTTCATCACTGCTTTGTCTTGAGCCCTGTGCTCATGTAGTGCTGCTCATTGGAGATGGTTAATCACTTTTCATCACTGCTTTGTCTTGAGCCCTGTGCTCATGTAGTGCTGCTCATTGGAGATGGTTAATCACTTTTCATCACTGCTTTGTCTTGAGCCCTGTGCTCATGTAGTGCTGCTCATTGGAGATGGTTAATCACTTTTCATCACTGCCTTGTCTTGAGCCCTGTGCTCATGTAGTGCTGCTTATTGGAGAT
Organism: Pteria penguin; assembly: GCA_035048485.1. Taxonomy (NCBI): domain Eukaryota; kingdom Metazoa; phylum Mollusca; class Bivalvia; order Pterioida; family Pteriidae; genus Pteria; species Pteria penguin. The sequence goes on along the minus strand of CM068580.1, from coordinate 19,409,391 downwards.
GGTTCAGAATATCAGATTCAGATTCTTTATTTCTCATAAACCAGTGAATACAATGGTATTGAGACAAACATATATACAAATATATTCAATATCAATTATATAAAGTGTTCAGACATATGAATACATGAAAATACACACATATACACACACAGAAACATACATATATACGTATATAAGTTTCTGATACAGTAACAGTAAACGCACCAGGTTGGGGGAGCTACGCTCTGGAAAATAATTTTAATAAAACTGCAGAGTTTTCGAAGGACAATGATGTTATTTGATTGCATTGAGGATTTGAGTTTTAAAGAATTTCAGGATAAATCGTGAGACGCTGCTAGTTGACTTGAAGTTGGAGAATACCATGCATGACACACAATGATTTTTCAGAAATATATAGTGATACTTGAAATTCAGAGTGACAAGCTAGTTATTCTTGAACAGCTAGATTTACACTATATATAAATATGGTAAAATAATTCCATTGGTGTGGCATTGGTGTGGCATTGGTGTGGCATTGGTGTGGCATTGCTGTCATTAATAATAAGATTAAGAATGTCATTACGGTTAAGAAAATGAAAAATGACTTTGCTTTGCAGTTTGTAGCACAGACAGACTAACATGGATGAAGTTTTGAGTTCAGAGCTTCAAGCTGTCGAAGCCATCTATTGTTTGCCAGGAGAATGTATTGTAACAGGTATAACTATGTCTTTATAAATTTTGTCAATAATATAAACTTACTTTTAATTCTTATGATTTATTCTCCATACCATTACAAGACAAGACAATATATTTATATTCTAGATCTCTAAAATGAATTAATTGTACACTCTCTGGATTGTATCATTTGTAGTCATTTTGGCTTCAGTAAAGTATATTCATGAATAGTTTTCATAGATTTTATTTATGTCCATCCCATAAATATACCATTGGACTTTTGCCTTGCTGTCTCCTCCTTACATTATCAATAACAATTTAATTATCAGTATCATAGAAGTAAGGACAACACAAAAGCCTTAATTAGAATTATTTTATTTTTCAGATTTTCCGGGCAGCAAACAATTAGAGGTAAAATTGAAGACACATTCCAGTGGGAAAAAGTTAGATTTAGCTGTTGTGTTTCAATTAGAGCAACTTTACCCTAATGTTTTACCAGATATGTCCTTTATAAGTGTTTCTCTCCCTAGAGAAGCAGTACATGATCTCAAGCAAAGTACAATGCAGTTTGCTGCTCAGCTTGCTGGACAACAAATGCTGCTTCAGATACTTTCATTTATTCAAGAGAAGTTAGATTCTTTGAGACTTAATGACAAATTACCCAATTCAAAGCCTGCAATTATGGAAGGCAAAATATGGACTATGATTCTCCAGTTAGATCATATGAGAGCTAAAACTAAATATGTGAAAACCATTGAGAAGTGGACTTCAGAATTATCTTTGACGGGAAGGCTTATTTTTATGGGCCGACTTATTCTTATTTTGATACAAGGAGACAAAGATTCTCTCAAGGTATGTTAAAACAGATTTTGTAATGTATATTTTTTTAGAATATTTATCACGGACATTTTACCTCAATTTTCATTAGTAATGAAAGTTTCCATTTATTCCCTTTTTTATTTCTCTTTTCTTCTGAATATAGCTCTATATTTCTGTTCATTCTGATATTTTCTGTGATATAGATCTTCAAAATCCAAGATATTTTTCTTGGTATTTGATAAAATTCATCATGGAATATATATCATGCATTGGTTTATTACTATTATCCATCCTTTCAGGACAGTACATATTATGATATAGCACATTGAATCCGTCTGTCTGTCTTTTTACATCTTTTGGCAAAATACAGATTGTATCATTAAGGTCAGACTTGTCCAAGTTGACATTTATATAAATTTATTAAAATGGGTTGTCAAAGCCTATTTTTCTTGTTGAAGCATAAGGTTAAAGTAAAAGTTACATTTAAAAATTTGTTTTGGGAAACTTTTAGGCAAGATACACACTGTACCATCAAAGCTAGGATCATCAGAGTTGGCACAAATGTTTATCAAAAGGACAGTGCCTATTTTTGCCTAAGTCATGAGATTAACATCCAACTTACTGTTTTATATTACATGTATTGGAAAACCTTTTAGGTAAAATCCAGACCATATCATTTGTGCTAGGATCATCAAAGTTGGCATAAATGTTGGTCATGGTAAAACGACAATATCTGTGGTTTTTCAAGGTCTTCAGTTATTAGGTCAAAGTCATAGTTCTATATTGTTTTGAAACCTTGTAGGCAAGATACAGACTGTAAGATTGGGCGATAAGTTGGCACATATGTTTCCCTTAGTGAGAGGGCAACACTTACTGTTTCTGAAGTTCATACGTTAAAGTGCAGTATTGTTGCAAAACCTTTAAGGTGCAGTACAGACTGTAACATACGGGCTAATATTATTAAAGATGCCACAAATTTTTGTCTAGAAGAGAAAGAAAACTTATTGTTTTTGAGTACAATTGGGGGTTTGATGATAAAATCTAGCACATATATTTCCCATGGTAAAAGGACTTGTAAAAAGGAAAATGCCATAAGATTTTTGGAAGTCATGGAGTAAAGGTCTAGGTCACTATTGACCTAAGACAAACGTTCTTGTGTAGCCTATATTTTTTTTCCACATGCTTCACTAGAATAAATTCATATTAAGTAGAAATGATCCTTATAAGAAATAAGTATCATGATCTTGAAGTAGGGTCATATATCCAAGTTTAAGATTACTTTCACTTTGAAGAAATTATTTTGCCTGACACAAAATTTCTACATGCTTCATTAGAATATGTGCATATGTGAAAACATTCCTTTAAGTATGGGGATGTGTAATGATACAAGAAGAAAGATTTTTCTGACAGTTCAAAATTTTTTATCTTTACTTGACTTTGACCACAGGCATTGCGTTACATGAAGAGTGCCTTTTTTTAAAACTACCCCCTCCCTCCTTTATGTCTCGTCTCCCTTTCCCCTGGGGAAATGGCAACGAGCTGATATAGGGGGATAGTTTTTAAAAAGGCACTCTTCATGTAACGCAGTACCACCTGTGCTTTGACCTTGACTTTAGAGTCAATTTTCACAAACTTTAACCTTTCCCATAAGAAAAATTGCTTTCATGTTTATCATCTGTATTCCTTTTAACTGGAGTTTTTGATTGATATCATACTGTTTTTTACTGTGTGACTTTGATCTTAACATCGTTTTTTAAAAACTTTCTAGCCTTATCCCTATCTTTTGCATAGTAAAGAGAATTGATTTCATATTCAGCATCTATATTCCTTGTGACTAGGGCTTTTGATTGATATATTTTTTTTATTGATATGATATTTTCTTACTTTGTGATGACCTTGGTTTAAAAGTAAATTTCCTTACAAGGAGTCATTCTGCCCAAAATGACGTCCTATTGTGTAAATGGGTCATTATGTGAATAAATATATTATCAAAAAAAAAAAAGTATATTTCCAAAAACTTTAAACCTAATCATGTATTTTCATAGTATATTTTTAAATTTAATAGAAAAAAATGAAAGATATATATTATAGATGAGAACTTAATTTTTAAACAGAGTCAGATCCACATATTCTCATGAAAGAAAAGTTCTTAGGAATAAAAGGTACTTAATAGTGTTTATACTCATTGTTATTGTGTGGCATAACTCTGCAAGAGTTATTTCCCTTTGTAGAGGGTTGCTCCCTTTGTAGAGGGTTGCTAACTTGAAATTAAATGTGGGATGTATTATGTAACGTAGGCATTGCTCTGGTTTGAATGGTAAAGAAGATCACTCTGTCACTTTCATCTTTTTCATTCATTGATCATTCACTGTGTATACTAAATCAAAAGAAAACAGTAATCTGATTTTTGTTAGATTGATTTAAAAAGACATTGTGCATGGAAGGTTGTTGTTGGTTGGTATTTTACGTCACTTTCAACAAATGCTCAGTTATGTCGCAACATGGAAACAGAAGGTAACCAGCATTTTAAACATAGTGACGCAATCTGGGAATCAAACTCAGAATCATCTGCACCACAATGCAAGTGCTTAACCACAACACTAAGGCTGTCATTTACATGAGAGGTATCCTGTGCTTAATATAGTTATATGTACATTACTAAACTCTAGAACAGTGTAATTTCTTCATTCAAGAGGAAGTATTCATGTTTCCTCATTAACTGAATGTATTATATTTGCAGAAGTACATACATAGACATAAATCTGAGAATGTTGATATTGATTCACATGGTAGAAGCTGCAAAGAGAAAATGATGAAAATACTCTGTGAGGAGAAATGTAAGAAAAGGTATACATGTATATCTTTAGTCATCTGGCCTTATTATACATTAAAACTTGCAAGATGTTTGGTCTGTACTTCCAAGATGTTTGGTCTGTACTTCCAAGATGTTTGGTCTTTTGGTCTGTACTTCTAAGATGTTTGGTCTGTACTTTCATGATGTTTGGTTTGTCCTTTCATGATGTTTGGTCTGTACTTTCATGATGTTTGGTCTGTACTTCCAAGATGTTTGGTCTGTACTTCCAAGATATTTGGTCTATGCTTTCATGATGTTTGGTCTGTACTTTCATGATGTTTGGTCTATACTTCCAAGATGTTTGGTCTGTACTTCCAAGATGTTTGGTCTGTACTTTCATGATGTTTGGTCTGTACTTTCATGACAGATCTTGTAATGATGTGCTTTACTTTTGTGTTTTGAAGAGTGAATGTGTTGAATTCTAAATAATACCAATATGAACTTGTAACTAATAGAATAAGAAAGGTAATCCTTTTATTTATAAGAAATCAATTTCAATTTACATACATGTATTTTAATTTGCTTTACTATATAACATGGGAATCATATAGCTTAAATATATCATTTGTGTTAGACTGGCTTGTACAATGATTTATTTATCCAAAATGCTAATTGAAATGCTCACATTTTCCTAATTAAACAAGAAATTGGTTCTTTTGATTTTATTTTCTGACTTTGATCTCGTAATAATCTTCTCATAACTATAGTGTTTTGATATTTTTTTCCCATTTCAATCTTATCCTGTTGTTTGAAGACTGTTTCTCATTACCGGTAAGTATTTTTTGTAGAGGAAGATTAATTGTTTAGGTTTTTGAAATAACAATACATGATTGTTTGGAGAAAGAATTCCGTTCATATAGCTCCAGTGTCAGACAGACATGTACAGAATTGTTTCTTTATTTGTGGGTTTTCTCAGTTTTACACTTTGACATGTGCCTCAGAGTTGTACAGAATTGTTTTTCTTTATTTGTAGGTTTTCTCAGTTTTACACTTTGACATGTTCCTCAGAGTTGGAATTCCAAAGTATTTACTCAGACTGTGAGATGAATGATATTTATGACAAATATATTAAACCAATGCAAGGTTTATACTTTTGATATCAATAAACTGACAATTATTTGCAACTGTTTCATTTTGCTTGTTTTAGATATGTCACATTTTAGCTGTCATTTCCAAAGAATAAGGGTGCATACTCCACATATTTTGAATAAGCCTTTGCTTAAAAACTTGACATTTATTTTATTATATATTTTTTAAATGTACATATTTTGAAAAATATATGTTTTAAGCAACTTTTTCATTGTACTATACATTATTAGTTTATTGTGTATTTTCAATGTATTTTTACAATGATAATGTTTTTTAATCACATATAAAATAAGGATATATTACTCTGGAGACTTAAGATTGGAAAGGCAAGAAAAATAACTCTAACTAGAAAGGCCAGTCTAGTATTGCTTTTTATTTTGAAAGAAAAATATATTTTTACAATTTGTCATATACATGGTATTCTCATCTTGCTAATTTAGATCTGGGTCTGAACTAAACTAAGAAAATACTTAAGTCAATTATTTCATCTTCATTTATTCCATGATCAAACATTCAAATAAATTGTCATGCAGAATGGTTTAATTCTATTTATCTAGAGAATAAAACTCAATACGATCCAAATCCCAGTTATTAATTCATTGTTGAACAGAAGAATTTGAAATTATGACTTGAGTATTTTCTCAGTTTATGGCGCCGTACCCTGTATTCTTTTCTTTCATATTTTTGATATAGTTTCCATAAAATTCAATTATTTTAGATCAATGCTCATATATAAATTTGTTTTGAGTGATACTTTGAATAGATTTGCCAGCATGTTAAAGAAAAGTGGTTTTTATAAACACTACAGATTGAAGTCCAGTCAAGCTCATGAGTTACTGCATTATAACTATAGCTTGTAATTGGTACTCCTTCTAGAGTGTTCATCACAGGAAGTCAACTATAGTCTCATTTTGTCAAGTGTGTGAGCTAGTAGTTGTTGTACATTGTCTTCCTACATGATTTTGTTTTTGGGCCTTTACTCTGGGTCCCAAAAAGGTATGGCAGGAGGCATTAAATATTTGCTTTGTCCGTCCTTCTGTCACTTATTGGTTTCCAGATAACTCAAGTGCCTTTCAACATATTCAAACCCAATTTGGATTTATGCTTACTTATTAAGAGAGGAAGAACTCTGTGGTTTTTAAGGTAAAAAGATCAAGGGTCAAAGCCACAACTGATGAAAATATACTGTAATTATTGGTTTCCAGATGATAACTCAAGTACTTTTCTTTATATTCAAATTTGGATATTATGTTTACTTATCAAGAGAGGAAAACCCTATTGATTTTTGGTCATAAGGTCAAGGTCACAGCTGATAGAAAAAGCTGAAATTATTGGTTTCCAGGTGATTCTTATGTATTATCATAAATTATTAAATGTTCCTCAGAATTTGATAATATTTTACATATGTTACAGGTTAAGTTATTTTAAAATGAGGTAATTTAAAATCTTATTAAAAGGGAAGGATGCCTATAGGTTTAAAGGTCAATATGTCAAAAGGCAACACTAAACTACTGGTAATATTTATAGGAGATATGATCCATGAAACTTCTAACTTAGGGAATTTTGTTACTGCTATGAATTAAGCCCACGCGGGGGCATATGTTTTACAAACATGTTCTAGTTTGTAATACATCATTGTAATGTTATGTGTACTTCTTCCTCATTTATGTAGTCTTTTCAAAAATGTAAAACAGGGTGTTATATCATCCAATGTGGATGCCATTGCGGTCATCTCGAAAAATTTGCACTTGGAATTACTCTCTCATTTTCTTAGCAATTTTGATGAAATAGATTAGGAATGATATACTCATAATACCGAACAAGCATACATACATACATACATACATACATACATACATATATATATAAATAATGGTGTTTCTAAATCAAATATAGCTCACAAGTTAGCTGTCCTATCAGCAATCTTGAAGGGCAGGCTTGGCGCATTGGTTTAGCACAGCTTGCGTTACTGACGATCTGGATTCGATTCCCGGATTTTGCCACTGTGTTTAAGAGGTTAGTTACCTCCTGCTTCCTTAACTGAAAAATCGTTTTATCAGTTAATCATTTACACCAATCATTCAATCAACCAACAGCAATCTTGAGAATCCTAGAATTGGAATTTCTCCGTCATTTTGCAGCAATATTTATGAAACTTTACAATAATGATCTACAAAATACCTGACAAATGTGTGTGAAAAATTCTAAGCAAACTTGATGAAACCTTAGTGACTTAGTCCATCAAAATAACGAGAGAAAAATTTAGCTGTAAACTTTTCAAGATGACAACCATTTTGTATGATAAATTGTCTGGTATCTGCAATATATTTTATCTTAAAGATTTCAGCAGAATTGCTTAGAATTTCTTGCATGCATTTGTCGGGTATTTTGTATAACAATTTTACGTCACTCCACGATAATTTCACGTATATGGGCACGGCATCTGCCTAATGTATTGCATAGAATTGATACATTTGCGACGAACCCACCCGAAACAGTTAGGAGTCTTTTACGTACCACGCCTACCATAAAACGAGACCTCGGTTTTTACTGTCCATCCCAAAGACAGGACACTGGTGTGCCCATGGAAGTAGTCGAACCCGGGACCTCTCGGTGAGGAGCTGAGCACGTCTTCCCCTAAGCCATACCGGCGTAATCAATTTGATGATCGACTTTTACAGTTTATGTGCAAGATCTACTCGAGATATCTGATTAACTTGCACGAAAAAAAAAATGTCATCCAATATAGCAGCCATGGCATCGATCTTAAAAACCCTAGAACTGGCTTTTATGTCTCGTTTCCTTAGTGGACAGCCCTGGAGTAGAGGTTAACTACCTGGCTTGCGGTACAGACAATCCGGGTTTGATTCCTGCATGGCGTCACTGTGTTTATGTGGTTGATTACCTCCTGCTTTCATAAGACTCAAAAAATGTTGAAAGTGGTGTAAAACCCCAGTATCAACCAACCAACCAATATTTCCGTCGAAATTTTTGAAAAATTTAATAGCAATGGCCTACATGATTTCAACCTGACACTGACTGCCATTATGAAGGGAAATAATTGTGTTAACTGCATGCAACAAAATTCTGTCCATAATTGGCACGACCTGTAAATTTCTTGACTTGTTTTTGCTATAATTGTCGTTTTCTTTTAAGGATTTATATTTGACTACACCATTTTAACCATAATCTTAGCATGTGTCATTAAAATTGGCCCAAAGTCATGATCAAAGTAAAGTTTTTGTAACTCCAAGCCCGTAAGTAGCATCTTTAGGTTAAGAGGGCAAATAAGCGGTAGAATGAAGAAATTAATTTAAATCACGGACTCGGATCGACAAAGCTCTGGTTCCTTTACAATGTATATAGGTTTCACACTCGGTCCCACTAGGGGCGTATATATCTCGTCCATGGAACCGCATGCAGTCCTTTGTGTCAGTTTCTCAAACTTATATACATGTACTACTATTATCTTCAAAAAGTCGTCTTATAAAAAGTATATTACTGTCTGAGCCTCCAATCTCGTGCATCCGAAAAATCGCGATAATTTGATTATTTCTGCAAATCTATTTTTATTGAAATTTGAAACCATAAATAATGTGTCACGCGTGCTTTGTAAGAATTCCATTCATGAAAAACCTCTCGATCATCGTTGATTAATGGGGAAAATAAACTATACTGCATGTGTGTCACATGAGTCTGCGTGCTCAGATTAGAATTAAAAAAGGAGACAGAATTCTTTAAATCAGCTGCATTGATTATTCTCAATTTGTACCAATTACAACGATAATTATTCATCAAATTCCAATGTTCACAAAAGAGTACCTGGTCAATGTACATTTATAAATGTGTACACGTACACAAGAGTAACTTGTCATTGTACATTTGGATAATGTTTGTACATGTGCGTAGTCCCTAAGTAACTTGTCAGTGTACAATCTCAACCTTCTGTACATACACTTTCTTCCAAGTAGTAGCTGTAAAGTGTCAGAACATTTCACATGTACATTTTCTTTGAAGAAGTAGCAGTAAAATGTCCAAAATCCCGTTTGTACACGTACATTTTCTTCCAATTAGTAGTTGTAAACATAGGTACTCGGAACGAAAACTTTGATACGACCCCTACCTTTTCAGCCTATACTCTGTAAGGTAGGGGTCGTATCAAAGTTTTTGTTCCGAGTACCTATGGTTGTAAAGTGACGGCTGATATGGGTAATCGTACATGAGAGAGAGAGGTGGTCGTATGCGTTTTCCTTTCCTACAAAATCCCATGCCTTTCTTGTGCGTACACATCATTTGCACTCAGGCCATGCCATTGAAGATGAAATATTCTTATTTATTTTCGCACTTAGGCAATAGTCATAGTAAAACAAAACGAGGAGAAAGAAGATTTTACTTAGAAACTGAAGATAAATCCTGAGGGTATTCTTCATGCAAAGTCACTTGTTTGGATCATCAAATTTGATAAAAGTTTATTTCGTATATTATAATCCGTTGCGATAATGATGCAATAACCAGAATTGAGAAAATTTGTGCCGAACGTGAATCATGTTCATTTTGTGCTATAAGAGTGTTCGTGTAGCTCTAAGTCGACCACAGAAAAATCAGAATATATAGCAAGGAATCGTAAAGGGGTACATTGATGTGGTTATACACGGCGGTACCCAAGAAATCGATATATAGGTGAATGTAGGAATATGCTTATAAATCAGAATTAAAATTCGAGATTTCTTTTTATTTATAATGTACAGCATATTCATTATAGTTAGCATTTGTTCTTTGTAGGTCTTGTAGCATTTCATTATTCACTTTGATATATATATATATATATATATATATATATATATATATATATATATATTATTAGTGATACTTGCGTGGCAATAGGTAGGCCCTCGGAGCCCTTGTTATTTTTCAGATTTTGGGGATAAACTTATATTAGCTTATATGGTAGCTGCCAGTGTTTAGTGATGTAGGGAATCAGATTTTCCGAAGAAAACCACAGATCTTCGGTAGGTACACCATGGGACCTTCCCATGTATCCAGATCATGACAGATGGATGGACATCTACATTGATATCTCCCACTTGGTCAAAGACCATTTAATATATAGGTAATGTGCTATTCTTGTACTGTATGGACCTCACCAGACAAAATAGATTGCACAAAATGTATTGAAAACAGTACAACACGTTAGTGATTTCTACAGAGAACATTTTTATCATCGAATGCCCATGCTTTATGAACTCATTTGGAGTAATGTCAAGATAAGTATTAGTCTATAGAACGTTATAATTGATTAGTACGAGGTAGGAGTGTAAACCAAGCTGTCTATTCAGAACTACCTAGACATGCTGAAGATCGTAGCTGTGTGAAGATCGTAGCTGTGTGGGCGTATGGAAATAGGTTTGTCTTCGGGAGTTTGTACTTTGTGTCGCTTCTTTATAGGGCCTGGATTGCTGGATGTAGCATAGATGGTAATAACTTTGTGCTACATGATAACCCAAGGTCTTGGTTTAGGAAATTAGATAATTAAATCTAATTCATGTTTATTAATATTCGGATATGGATTAGGGAGCAACCATTTGCTTTCTAAAGGGGGGAGGGGGTTAGGAAGGCTCGCAATATAGGAAGGGCCGGTAAGAAAAATAATCCGGACAGGGGGTCAGTGAAAACTGAGGTGTAGTATGTATGGTATTGGCCCGAGGAACATGTCTATATTGAATTCACAATATAGATCTAAATTGCACACTTCATTATTTCATAAACTGAAAGAAAATATACTGAATTCATTGCGAGCAAATTAGTGGCGTCGGTGACATGAGTTAATAAGGGCAATCAAATCTCTACATATCGCTTTTGTTCGTTGATTAACTCTATGCCAGGATCATTTTACGTAATGATGGCGAACATAGTTCTGTGATGAAGGAAATTGGCAAACCATGAAAAATAATTACATACGAACACCAACTTCATTACCAGACCTACTCTTTTTTACGCTCGGGATCATGGGCCATGCCCAAAATAGACGTTGGTGAGAGGTCATAGGGAGTTCATTTCGACGCATTTATCAACTCTGTTACCAAGGCCAAGCAGTTTCATACTCTGCCAACGAGACCAAACAATTACATACTCTGCCAACGAGGCCAAACAGTTACATACTCTGCCAACGAGACCAAGCAGTTACTTACTCTGTCAACGAGACCAGGCAGTTACTCACTCTGCTAACGAGACCAAGCAGTTACTTACTCTACCAACGAGACCAAGCAGTTACATACTCTGCCAACGAGGCCAAGCAGTTACCTACTCTGCCAACGAGGCTAAGAAGTTACCTACTCTGTCAACGAGACCAAGCAGTTACCTACTCTGCTTACGAGGCCAAGCAGATACCTACTCTGCTTACGAGGCCAAGCAGTTACCTACTCTGCCAACGAGGCCAAGAAGTTACTTACTCTGCCAACGAGGCCAAGTAGTTACCTACTCTGCCAACGAGACCAAGCAGTTACCTACTCTGCTTACGAGGCCAAGCAGTTACTTACTCTGCCAACGAGACCAAGTAGTTACTTACTCTGTCAACGAGACCAGGCAGTTACCTACTCTGCTAACGAGACCAAGCAGTTATTTACTCTACCAACGAGACCAAGCAGTTACATACTCTGCCAACGAGGGCAAGCAGTCACCTACTCTGTCAACGAGACCAAGCAGTTACCTACTCTGCCAAAGAGGCCAAGCAGTTACCTACTCTGCCAACGAGTCCAAGAAGTTACCTACTCTGTCAACGAGACCGAGCAGTTACCTACTCTGCTTACGAGGCCAAGCAGTTACCTACTCTGCTTACGAGGCCAAGCAGTTACCTACTCTGCCAACGAGGCCAAGAAGTTACCTACTCTGCCAACGAGGCCAAGCAGTCACCTACTCTGCTTACGAGGCCAAGCAGTTACTTATTCTGCCAACGAGACCAAGCAGTTACCTACTCTGCCAACGAGACCAAGCAGTTACCTTCTCTGCTTACGAGGCCAAGCAGTTACTTACTCTGCCAACGAGACCAAGCAGTTACCTACTCTGCCAACGAGGCCAAGCAGTCACCTACTCTGTCAACGAGACCAAGCAGTTACCTACTCTGCCAAAGAGGCCAAGCAGTTACCTACTCTGCCAACGAGTCCAAGAAGTTACCTACTCTGTCAACGAGACCGAGCAGTTACCTACTCTGCTTACGAGGCCAAGCAGTTACCTACTCTGCTTACGAGGCCAAGAAGTTACCTACTCTGCCAACGAGGCCAAGCAGTCACCTACTCTGCCAACGAGACCAAGCAGTTACCTACTCTGCCAACGAGACCAAGCAGTTACCTTCTCTGCTTACGAGGCCAAGCAGTTACTTACTCTGCCAACGAGACCAAGCAGTTACCTACTCTGCCAACGAGGCCAAGCAGTTACCTACTCTGCCAACGAGGCCAAGCAGTTACTTACTCTGCCAACGAGGCCAAGCAGTTACCTACTCTGCCAACGAGGCCAAGCAGTTACCTACTCTGCCAACGAGAGCAAGCAGTCATCTACTCTGCCAATAAGGCCAAGCAGTTACCTACTCTGCCAACCAGACCAAACATTCACCTACTCTGCCAATAAGGCAAAACAGTAACCTACTCTGCCAACCAGACCAAACATTTACCTATTCTGCCAATAAGGCAAAGCAGTTACCTACTCTGCCAACGAGGCCAATCAGTAACCTACTCTGCCAACGACGCCAAGCAGATACCTACTCTGCTTACGAGGCCCAGCAGGTACTTACTCTCTCAACGAGGCCAAGCAGTTAATAACTCTGCCAACGAGGCATCGCAGTTACCTACTCTGCCAACCAGACAAAGCAAATACTTACTCTGCCAACGAAGCCAAACAGTTGCATACTCTGCCAAAGAGGCCAAGCAGTTACTTACTCTGCCAACGAAGCCAAGCAATCTTACTCTGCCAACAACGCCACGCAGTAACCTTCTCTGCCAACGAGGCCAAGCAGTTACCTACTCTGCCAACGAGGCCAAGCAGTTACCTACTCTGCTTACGAGCCAAGCTGTTACTTACTCTGCCAACGAGACCAAGAAGTTACTCTGCCAACGAGGCCAAGCAGTTACCTACTCTGCCAACGAGGCCAAACAGTTACCTACTCTGCCAACGAGACCAAGCAGTCATCTACTATGCCAACGAGACCAAGCAGTTACCTACTCTGCTAACCAGACCCAACATTCACCTACTCTGCCAATAAGGCAAAGCAGTTACTTACACTGCCAACCAGACCAATTACTTACCTACTCTGCCTACAAGACCAAGCAGTTACCTACTCTGCCAACGAGACGAAGTAGTTACCTACTCTGTCAACAAAACCACGCAGTTACATACTCTGCCAACCAGACAAGGCAGTTACCTACTCTGCCAACGAGGCCAAGAAATTACATACTTTGTCAACGAGGCCAAGCAGTTACTTACTCTGCCAACGACGCCAAGCAGTTACCTACTCTGCTTACGGGGCCAAGCAGGTATTTACTCTGCTAACGAGGCCAAGCAGTTACCTACTCTGCTAACCAGACCAAGCACTTACCTACTCTGCCAACCAGACAAAGCAGTTACCTACTCTGCTAACGGAACCAAGCAGTTACCTACTCTGCCAACTAGAGCAAGCAGTCACCTACTCTGCCAATGTGGCCAAGAAGTTACCTACTCTGCCAACAAGACCACGCATATACTCAATAAAATCGAGGCCACGTTTTCACTCACTTTGCGACCAAGGCTAAGCATTGCCAAAGAGAGCCACCGAGGCCAGGTCATCAACTCTACCAAATAAGCTACGCAATTACCTACCCTTCCATCGAACTACGGATTTATCCACTCTACCAACGAGACTACCTATATTCTTTCTCTGCCGCCGATGCAACAAATTTACTACTCTGCTACCAAAGCAAACATTTACACCTCTGCCACCGCATCAAACATTTACTACTCTGCCATCGAGGCCACACATGTTCACACTCTGCCACCGAGGCCACACATATACTACTCTACCACCGAGGCCACACATATACTCACTCTGCCATCGAGACCACACATATACTCACTCTGCCACAGAGACCACACATTTACTACTTTGCTACCGAGTCCACATATTTACTACTCTACTACCAAGGCCACACATATACTTGCTCTGCCACCGAGGCTACACCTTTCCGACTATGCCATCGAGGCCAAACATATACTCACTCTGAAACTGAGTCCACACATTTTGTACTTTGCACCCCAGACCACACATTTACTACTCTACCACCGAGGCCACACACATGCTCATTCTGCGACCAATGTCACACATATACTCATTCGGCCACCAAGGCCGCACATTTACTACTCTGCCACCGAGGACACACATTAGTCACTCTGCCACCGAGGCCACACGCATATTCATTTTGCCACCGAGGCCATACATATACTTACTTTACCACCGATACCACATATATACTTATTATGCCACCGAGGCCACACATTTACTACTCTGCCACCGAGGTTACCCATATGCTCACTCTGCCACCGAGGCCACACATTTACTACTCTGCCACCGTGACCATTCATTTACTACTCTGCCATCGAGGCCACACATTTATTACTCTGCCTTCGAGGCCACACATATACTCATTCTGCCATCGAGGTCACACATTTACTACTTTGCCACCGAGACCACACATTTACTACTTTGCCATTGAGGTCACACATTTACTACTCTGCCACCGAGGCCACACACATACTCACTTTGCCACCGAGGCCACACATATACTAACTCTACTACCGATACCACGTATATACTCGCTGTGCCACCGAGGCCACACATTTACTACTCTGCCACCGAGGCCACACATATGCTTTTTTTTCCCGCTTTTGTAAAAATTTGTTCGGGAATGGTTGTAGGTACAGCGAGATTTCAGTGGATAGGTGTGTAGCATATATTACAGATAAAAGCGCTTATCTTTATCGACAGTCATTTGTCCCTAGGGTATTCTGAAATTGACAGCTGATTTCAAAAGTAATTGAAGACCGGCAATAACTGTCCGTTAAAAAATACATGTAGATATTATAAGGCAGGCAGACACAATCCAATGAATGGGGATTCATATTCTTTTAATTGCAATATAAACATATAATTTGATAACCAAACTTAAAGAGTCAAACGATGCCGTCGTTATTTAAGTAAAATAACTACTCGATCTATACAACGGTTCGGCCTATATATGGTCCAACATAGAGAGATGCCCCATTTTTAAGCCCCTCCACCTATACACCCCATCGATCTAAAGTGCAGAAGTTACGGTAATATAAGCTGTTTTATTTTATTTTTTCAATGATAGTCATCAATGATTCAATATATCATGAAAATCTTTTTATTCTGTTAAAGTAGTTGATACTACTGAAAAGGGTATGTTGAGCACATCTAATTTACTAAAACCAAGGAGCTTTCGGGGCCCATGCAGTCAGGGCGTTGCCCTGGACCCACCGGGGGCCCTAGCGGCCCCAAGGCCCCCAACCACTTTTCAGGTTTTTCAATTTTTCTAACTTGCACCCATGCATTTACTACTCTGCCACCGAGGCCACATATTTACTACTCTGCCATCGAGGCCACACATTTACTACTCTGCCACCGAGGCCACACATATACTCACTCTGCCACCGAGGCCACACATATATTCACTCGGCCACCGAGGCCACACATATACTCACTCTGCAACCCGGTCATACGTTAACTATTCTACCACCGAGGTCAAACATTTACTCATTCGGCCACCGAGGCCACACATGTACTACTCTGGCAACGAAACAACATATTTACCTTCTCTGTCACCGAGGCTCTTTGAACTTGCATTGACGCTCTTCTCTAAACTTAGGCTTCGAGTTTCTCTTTTTTATTTTTTTTTTTCATTTCTTTTTGTTTTTGTTGTTTACGATGAAAGGGACGATTTCAAGTTATTTCTAAACAGCTTTCAGTGGTTTTACAGAGAATTTTCATATCAAAGCTCATTAACCAAAAGCATCTTCTAATATTGCTGATTCATTCGCAATATCAACAAATTACAGCTTGACTTCATACTCAGGATAGAGGATACACAAACTTGAAACGCTTGACGAATTCTTTAGATATTTCAAAATTATTTTTCGAGTTTCGAATGTAACTTCTCTGCAGTCTTGGATCAAAGAAATGACCAATCTTTTACGCGAAATTTTAAAGAATAGTCGAAGATAGGGGTAATTTCACCTCGTCTGGCAGAAAAAAAAATGTTATAAGAATTCTGAAATAAAAAAAAAGACTTTCAGATCTTGGTAAAAATGATGTCTCGCATTAATCCCCCATTCCGCTCTATATGGATAACTTAAACGTGGTTAAAAGTGGAGACAGTTTATTGAGATCTGTCTTCCCTAGTTACTGTTCAGTGGAGGCAGGATCTTGATACCTGTATTCTCTGAATACTGTTCAGTGGAGACAGAGTCTTGATATCTGTATTCCCTGCATACTGTTCAGTGGAGACAAGGTCTTGATATCTGTATTCCCTGTATACTGTTCAGTGGAGACAAGGTCTTGATATCTGTACTCTCTGGATACGGTTTATTGGAGACAAGGTCTTGATATCTATATTATCTGGTTGCTGTTCTGTGGAGAGAGTCTTGATATCTTTATTCTCTGGATGCTGTTCAGTGGCGACAGAGTCTTGATATCTGTATTCTCTATATATTAGTTAGTGGAGACAGGGTCTTGATATCTGTATTCCCTGCATTCTGTTCAGTGGAGACAGAGTCTTGATATCTGTATTCCCAGCATACTGTTCGGTGGAGACAGAGTCTTGATATCTGTTTCTCTGAATGTTGGTCAGTGGAGACAAAGTCTTAATACCTGTATTGTCTCGATGCTGTTCAGTGGAGAAAGGGTCTTGACACTTGTATACTCTGGATGTTGTTCAATGGAGACAGAGTCTTGATATCTGTTTCTCTGAATGATGGTCAGTGGAGACAAGGTCTTAATACTTGTATTGTCTCGATGCTGTTCAGTGGAGACGGGGTCTTGACACTTGTATACTCTGGATGTTGTTCAGTGGAGACAGAGTCTTAATATCTGTATTCTCTACTACAGTAGATGTTAGTCAGTGGAGACCGTTTCTTCATATCTGTTTTCTCTAAAGGTCAGTCAGACACATTTATATGTCATCGGTTCATCTAAAGATAGTCAGAATTTTGTTTGAATCAAATTATTTTATACATCATATACAGTCTTAAATATTTGCTGTATTCCATTCTGAGTGTGTTTCAACTCATTTCTAGACATAAGGGTTCAATACAAACCGACTTAATGATGTGGCCGGGGGAGGGAGTGTTTAACCTTGGCAATGGCGTGTGCTTGGAATCGTTAGCATCCTTTCCGGCAAACTGAGAAATCATACCTATTCATATACTGGATATAGGTTTTTGATCTACACGTACGTTTTTCCTATATTCTACATTTTAAATGAAAATGAAACCCATTCATTAAAAGATATTTTATAAAAGTATACTTTTGTGACATCGCCCATGTATGCTTTTGTTCCGTTCTGTGTCTTATTTCCAGGGATGGATTTGGGTTTGTCATGTAGTTGATTCATACCTCAAAAAAAAAAAAAAATAGACCGTCATCGTTCAATCTTCCATATACAATGTAGACTATGTTGCTCATTGTAAATCATATAAGTCTCGTTTAATGATGAGGATGTTGCACATTTAATGGTCGTAGAAATAAGCTGACAGGATATTATACCAGGATGAAAGGAGATAATGAAAGGTAAATGTCAGAAGATTATAACACCTGTATTGATTGCATGTCTTAATAATATTTTTCATTTCCTACCTAGTGACTTGCTCAGATCTTAATATGGTACAAGTTATGAATTATTGGATAACATAGAAGAAACTGTATACCTCAAACTATGGACGTGGATTAGGGTCACAGCGTCATCTCTTGTTTACATGCATCATTACATGTAACTTTCTTTCTGAGTGATTCTTTCGTACTATGTCGCTTGCTTTCATTTTGATTTGACAGTATTCTATTCGTTTGTATTCTATGCATAACGCTTTACTTCTGTTTGCTTTCATTCTGATGCATAATTTCATTTGTGTTTTATTTTCACTCTATATGCATTTATAGGCATCACTGCTTCCGTGTACCTTACATTCCTCTTTCGTCTATGTATTAAGCCGGCATGGCTCAGTGGATGAAGTGCTCGGCTCATTACCGGAAGGTCCCGGGATCAAATCCCGCTTATCTTTTGGACGAGAAATCTAACCCGTGGTCCCGTTTCACGATAGCCGTAGCACTGCATAGATCCCTCACTGTTTCGGGTGGACCTATTGCAAAGGCTTAAATTTCTATGCAATGTATCAGGCTGATGCCGTTACCAAGTACGTGCAATAATCGTGGAGTGACGTAACACAATAGTCAGTCAATCAATTCGTTTATTTTTAACTTTTGTTTTAAAGAACAAGGGAATCATCAAAGCTTAAGATTCAATATGGTAATACATTTTACCATCTGCTAAATAAGAGACATTTCGTAGTAGAGTTTGTCTTAACACAACAAGATTACGTGTAAAACGTAATAACGGAGAGAAACAAATTACATTATTTCAAATTAGAATGAAAGTAAAAGATATATCATGTAATAATCACTCGAAGAGAAAACGTGTAATGATGAAGGTGAATAACCGAGATGTCATTGTGACTCTGATACCCCTCCATATCAAGCGATCATTACTTTTCTTGAGCCTTTAATAAAAGATTGTAAGAATGGTGATTGTACTGGATGTTAATACTAGGTATCAGATTTTTAATTGTTGGCCATTCTCTGCCACATTTATGACATACTGCTTATTCAGAGATTACTTCTTGAGGACATGTATCAGATTATAGAATGTCCGCCATAGCCCATACTTCTGACCTGTTGTATCAGACTATAGAATGCCCGCCATGTTATGTCATACTAATGACATGTTGCTTATATAGCGATGACCTCTTGCAGACAAGTATCAGACTACAGATTGCCCGCCATGTTATGTCATATTTATGGCATGTTGCTTATATAGCGATGACCTCTTGCGGACAAGTATCAGACTACAGAATGCCTGCCATGTTATGTCATACTTATGACATGTTGCATATATAGCGATACACTTTTGTACCGATTATGTATCTTAGAATGTCTCGTTTGAAAATTTTTGAAGTTATACTGACTGATTAATTAAGTTTAAAATTCATATCAATCTCTCCGCCATTAAAAACGGGCAGTGGAAAAAAATTAGGGTTTCCTTTATCTTTTCATCAATTTCTACCGCTCTTGCCGCCATTTCTTGACTTTAAAACGATCAAATTGGTTTGTAACGGTCCGATTGGTGTTTTATAAAGGGTTCGTTACCAAGCTCGCGCTCGGTACGCCAAGACTTAAAATCAAATAATCGGTATGTATATTTACAAATTGTATTACTTGTCGGCGCCGAGCTATCTGTGCATTGCGCCTAACAAATTACTTAATTTATACGGAATCACGGAATATATACACAAGTGATTGAATGATTTAAATTAACAAAACATAAACCGTAGCTAAATATCAATTATATATATACAAGTGGCACTTTACTAACCAATGCGCTTTCGTCAATGCGCAACGGTAACTACACAAGAGCCTGGTCAGTGCGCACGACGCACTGGCAACTTCAGTTCAGTTGTACCCATACTCAGGGAGTTAATGCATAATTCCTTAAACAGGAATTAAATATAGATCCTTATTCAGGAAATACTAAATAAATAATATTACTTTTACTGTTTCGCTTTTATTCTTGACTGCCCACAATCGAACGCTGTTCCGGCTTTTATAGGCGTGAACAATCTCGTGATTTGCACGGATCATGTGACTTCTCACATGCATAATCAAACACATACATTACTGTACAAGAAACAATTTGGTGCAAGCACCAAAGTGTGGGCCGGAATGTGATGATAATAAAACTGCAAAGAATTAAAAAAAAAACAAATAATGTTTTAAAGTTTTCAGTATCACTTCCTTTTCAGTTATAATAGTTTATAAAATTGGTTCATTCAGCCCATTAAGTACATAAGGCAATAGCGAGTTTATTAGACGGACGGATTAGCCTGCATTTAGTATGGAAATGTACTTTTAAAATTACTAGCCATATCATCTACCATTTGTTTTAAGCCGATGGGCTCAGTGGATAAGGTGACCGAAAGGTTCCGGGTTCGACTTCCGCCGTGCGCACATCGGTGAAACCGAGGTCCTGTGTCACGTTAGGCGTGGCACGTAAAAGATCCCCCACTTCTTCGGGAGGGTCCGTTACGTGAAATAATCGTGGAGTGAAGTGAAACAAGTTTTAATTTATAAACAATAATTAAGGTTTCAAAATCGTCTTACCATAATAAACAATTGTAAAATATAATTGGTTATGTTAGACCTTCTTAGCGCAGCATTCTGTATTCAGAAACGTTAGTAGGACTTGCATCACACTATCATACAATCGTAACAACTCGTCCATTTCCGTACACAAATAAGATTTTTTTTTTGTAAAAAAATAGCGATGATGTTCCGATTGGCTATTATTAACCGAAAGTCACTTAGGCAACCGAATAATAAGTTTGCTTATGAAGAAAGCGCGTCAAATATTAAAAATTGTAAGGTAACACTCATCCCCAGAAAATATTCCAACAAATTTTATACTTAAATCAGCGAAAGTCTCGAAGATAATCTATCAAACTGGGTCAGCGATGTGACACATGCTCTCTCCGCAGTGAATATAATCCTAATTTTATCATTGGTGTAAAATCCTGGGGGCGGGGCCTTGCTGTACCGCAGAAACGCATGCAACTTTTCCAAACCTATATCAAAGGATGGGCCGGCCCACAATAAAGAACCCGACTATTACTGGTTTTTTTTTTTTTTTGGTTTCATCGCAGTTTCTGCGTCACTATTTTATGATGCCGATAATTTTGGACGTTTTTCTAGTTTGTTATCCTTTCTTGACAAAGAAAATATGTAAAATGTGATTTTCCGTACCATAACTTAAAGATTCTTTAATAGAATTAAATATTTTGTATTAAAGTTTAGATATTAAACACCTAGGAAAAGTTTGGTTTTCAATAGTTTTCGACAATTGTTTTTACTAGAGTTATAATCCTTTGTGGACTTAGAAATCAATTCATATTTGCTTTCACTTTAGAATATTCCGGTCAAATAAAACGATATTTTGTTTAGCAGCATTAGGTACTGCGTTTCACACACTAGTATTTGTGAAAGTCTGAAAAATTCAATGAAAATTGTGAGGGTAAAAGCACATGGCTGATTATAATAAGTTTGTGTTACATAGTTATATCTACTGATACAGTTTAACAGATATCTGTTCCATGATCTAGCAGGTATGTCACAAAATAAATGAGCTAGACAATGCAGAGTGCTTTATTCAATTGTTTCCGATCATTATTTCAGTAATGGACAGAGATATTGATGTGAAATTTGGTTATTGTTGTAGCATTCAGCTCCTAGCTTTCTCTTCAATTGATTTTTAGAAAAGTTATTATCCCTAGATTTGGATAAATTTCAAGAATTTCCAGTCTTTGCATTTGTGTCCAGTTTTAACATGGTATCGATCTATCACATCTAATATAGTTTTTATCATTATTTTTTTCTCTATAACTTTATGTGTTTATGCATTTGCATTTGTGTCCAGTTTTTTATGGCATCGATCAAACACATCTAGTATAGTTTTTATTATTATTTCTTTTTCTCTATAACTTTAATATGTTTATGATTATTTTTTCAACAACAACAGTTGACACAGGCCACAGATCCTCTTCTTTCAGTATATCTCTTGATAGATACTTTATTATAGGACAGATCCAGTTTCAGTAACATCTGAATGCAATATGCAGTAGGTTGTTATACGTAAAGGAGGAAAGTCTATCATGTTGATACCACATGTCCGTTAAAAGTCATTTAATGTTAATAAATACTTTCTAATAGCATTTCTATATAGCCGTATACATGTATTCCGCTTTTCTTAGAAAACTATATATCAAGATTGCTAATTGAGAAAGAGAAAAAAAAATGAAATGCAAAAAACAATAATAATAATAATAAAAACAAAACAATACCAAAAACAAACACCGCCCTCTCAAAAAAACAAAAAAAAAACAAAAAAAAAAAAAAACACCAAAACAAAAAAAATCAAAATAAAACAAACAAGCAACCTCTTATACATATTGGCGCAACCCGGGAATCGAACCCGGATCGTCGGCGCCGCAAGCCAAGCGCTTAACCACTACACCACGCCTGCCCCTCAGCTCCAAGGTCAAGGTCACAAATGATAGGTCTCATCACAAGGAATCTATATGTAAAGTTTGAAAGCCCTACCCCTTTTAGTACAAAAGATATAGCAAAGGGTAAAGTTTTTGAAAAGTAGTCAAGCTCGAAGGTCAAGGTCACTAGATCAAAAGTCATGGTCCTAAATGAAAGGTTTCATCACAAGGAATCTTTATGTGAAGTTTCAAAGCATTACACCTTTTGGTGAAAAACTAGATGTCCCCGAATTTCATTCGGCGAAATAAAAACGAACTGCTGGGTTTTAAATTTACATCTGTCAAAGAGATTACAATTGAAGACATATATCTTTAAGAAAATGAGATATCTCTAAATTCAATGGAAATATCTCTCTAGCAAAAGTTGATATATCTCTGTTTTAAATAGAAATCTCTCTTTTAATTGTTAACAAAGTAAAGAACTGGATTTACTTATGCGTGAAAAGAAAATCCGGAATTTTAAACTGGGAGAAAAATTCACAATGTTTCCACAGGGGAAAATGGTTATAAGAGGGGGGAAATGACTATATAGCCAAATTTCCCCCGAGGGAAAGACTAGTATATACATGTAGTCATTTTTCCAGGGGAAAACTGCTATATAGCTAAGGGGAAAAACTACTATATAACACCGCGCCGTCACTACATGTATATCAGTAAATAAGGAAGTAACCTTTTGATTTTAGGGTGGGGGGTGGGGGGGCAGGAAGACTTTGCAAAAAAAAAAAAAGTCCGGCTCAAATTTTGAGGAAAAAATAATCCAGCCCGAAGGCCCGGCAAAAAAAAAATAACAAGAAATAAATAATATATATATATATATATATATATATATATATATATATATATATATATATATATATATATATATATATATATATATATATATATATATATATAATCCGGCTCTGAAATTGGGCAAAAAAATATTCAGGCCAGTGAAAGTCTTCCTGCCCCCTAAAAATCAAATGGTTGCTCCCTAATCGTGATGTGGTGTAAATTTTTATGTGTCGATATACCCAATAGGAGGATGAAGAGATAAATGGGGATGGATGAATGAATGAATAGATGGATAGAAGGATGAGTTGGTGGATATGACAAAAAATTGGACCAGTTTGAACTATAAATGTTCATATCAAGCTTCTGCCTCGACAGTCGGCGGTACATACGGTACTTTGATAACACTGCAGCACTGAAGTTCATTTTGAATACTTTTTTGAGTTGCTCTCCGATCCTTTTAGCAGAATGGGATGTATATTAAATTCTATAGAATTTTATTTAAAATACACCGACTGAACTTTCTACAAAGAAAGGATATATTTTCACATTATTTGCCAAACGTTCCCAAATAAAACTGATTAATCGAAGCGGTATGATGAAATGAAGTTGTAATAGATTTACGGAGTTTTAGTACATGGTTTATACTTCAATAATTAACGTGCATATATTATCACAGTAAATTAATGTATATGAATATCGTATCTTAAAGAGAAATGTATTACATTTGCATTCATTTGTCTAAAAATAAAACAAATACCGCGATGCATTCAGGCGCGGATCTAGAAATATCGCAAGGAATATGAAAGGGATTTGATTTAAATTCTTTATTAAAGTTGTAGAAATATTATACAATTTGATTTTGATACTTGATGCACATATTCGATTTACGTTTGTATTTTTGAATACTCAATGTACAAGTGTTTGCTTATCAATTAAATAAAAGTCTGTAACACTTGAATTCTTTAAAAAAGGGGGGATCTTCCTCTAGAAGATTTGTGTTTAAAAGTGAAAAATCAAGAATATGTTTAAAATGCACACATCGAAGAGATGTCGCATTGTAGTTTTGCTGGCATATTTGGAACAATTTTATGACTGATATTCAACATGTATATAAATGTTAATACTCCAAAATAATACTAGAAATGACTTGAATAGTACTTAAAACTCCCTAAACGTTTTAATCTATGGTATATAAACTGAGATTTGAAAGGAATTTGGGATTTCGGAACAAATCCCCCTTTTCTCCTTGCTGGACCCGCCAATGAAATTGATGAAGAAAACGGTGAGATATATACATAATATAAAGACAGTTCTCAAATACATAGCTTGTTATAAAACAGTTTAGGTATAATTTTGTCAGATAGGACCAAAATGTGAGACCTATGTAGAGCACTCTGGACTCAAATCGTTCCATAAATTTTCTTTCTTTCTGGTTCTTTTTTTTCATTCTTTATTTAAAATGCTGAATAATTTCGTTCTCAATTTCAGTAAAATCTTTTCTATTCTATCCTATGACATTTTGAAGAAATAGATGAATATACCAAAGTGCCCACACTAAACAGTGACCGGCACAGACATTTTGTCTGCTTTGGACAGGAGTACAATATTCAGAAAATGGCTAAAGACATGAATTCTACAGATTTCTTTAGAACACTCCAAGATGGAACTCCTTGTTGTTGTTTTTTACAACATCAGACACCGAGATCCTAAATCTAATCCTGTAGGGACAATTTTGACATATTTTCAGAATTTTATGTTAAAGCTGATCTTAACTTTGATCTAAAATTCTACACAACTATACTAAGAGACCCACTCCTAACATGATATTTAAATTAAGATCACTAACAATCTCAAGTCTGTTTACCATTTAGAAAAATAGGACACTGTTAAATGATTGATTAATTATTATTTTACGTCATTCCACGATTATTTCACGTATATGGTTACGTGTCATAGGCGTACAGATGTACGTGCACACACACGTGTTGCAAAGGCCTGAAAGGGTATCGGACACCTGTAGAGTCGAGGATGATGAATGAATATTTCATAACATTTAATTATAGGTCATTTACCGGTAGTAACTAAATTATACCTAAACACACTACAACATACTTTTACAATAGCTACGAAATAAAAACACCCAAGCTGAATTACAGTCTACCGTTTTTACCTGTACAGGTATGGAAAAAATTGAAGATGTAAATTTTTGGTATGTAAGAAAAAGTATTCGGATGTGTTGCACATCAAAATATGACATGATAAACTGCTAGTACAAATCATTTGTCCTAAATTATAATAAGGAAAAAATGTAACTGAATTAAGTGTACCTGTGTTAATATACATAAGTTTTTTCTTAAATATCTTTCCATATATAAGATCTGATAATCATACTTTTTTTTACTTGAGTATGCAGTCCACATGAATTCATTTTCACTCTGAGTAAGTTTACCTGATTTCACTTAATATACAGGTAAGGTAAATTTTACTGGTGTAAAAGTGTGATACTTGAAAACTCAAGCCAATGACCCATTGAACACATCCTGACAATTTCAGCGAAAGGTTGTCTTTAAAAATAATAAAGTTAGTTTAAATGTATTGGTTCAAGGGTTAAAAAATGTCATACTGGTGCTGTTACTTACTTCATAATATTGGTAATTTGCAGTACTGCATGTACAAATCAATCCACAATTTTCTCAAAGTACATACTACTTTACCTACCGGTACTTCAAATGCCTGTATCTCAGTAAGTATATATACATGCCACCCTGGCAAGTAAGGCATCAAAATGTTGATAGGTGTTTTACGTTAATTGCTTTCAACAATTTTTCAGTTATATGGAAGCAGGAGGTAACTAACCTCTTATTTAGATGTGTAAAGAAATAAAAAAAATTTTTGACCACAGCTGGATTTGAACCGCTACACTCCATATTTTAATTACCAAGTGGTATAGTATGTACCATCGTGAGACCTAGTTTTTAGATATGGTGGCACCATCTGTTGACCAATTTAGATGTATTGTTCCATTTCTATATCAGAAAAGGAGCTAAAATATGCGATTTCGAAAGGATTTAGCCATGAAATTTGCCAGCACACCCACCTTAAAGAGGAATAAGGTCACACATGGTACTCAATATCTTATTAGGACTATACCCAATATCAGAACAATGAAATGGGTAAATTCTGATGAATATTGCATTTGTGGTATGTGAAAAGCAGTCTTAACAGCTTATTTTACAAGATTTTAGACGTGAAAATTGCCAGCACACCCACTTTAAAGAGAAATAAACTCATACATAGATTTCAATGTGTTGTATGGATTATTCTCAAAGTGTGAACCAGAACATAGGCACATTCAGATGTAGTGTTCCATTGCAATACCAGAATGAGAGGCAAAATATGCAAATTTGCAAGGATTTAGCCATGAAATTTGCCAGCACACCCACCTTAATGAGGAATAAGGTCACACATAGTACTCAATATCTTATTAGAATAAGAAAAGAGGCTAAAGTGGGTTTAAATCGCTAACATGGAACATAAAAACCCCCACGCTACCTTTTCTGTAATCTTGAAATTTTGAAAATGTGAAGAAAATACCCTGCCCCCTTAAACATTTTTTGCAGTCTTAAAAAATTCATGGTAAATCAAAAAATTAAACTTATGTCAGAATTCTTTCAGAAAAGCATTCCTTTACTATATTCTGGCTAAAATAAGCATTTCGGTGCATTAAAAGTAATCCATAGGAAAAATATTGAGGAAAACCATGCTATTTTGATCAAAAGAGCTCACTTAAGCTTTCAGGTCAGGGTCCGGCGCCATAAACTGAGAATATACTTAAATCTAAAATTTCATTTTAATTCATTCCATTATCAAACGTTCAAATAAATTTTAATGCAGAATGGTTTAATTCTATTTATCAGTAGAATAAAACTAAATAAAATCCATATCCCAGTTATTAATTCATTGATGAACAGAAGAATATGAATTTTTGACTTAAGTATATTCTCAGTTTTTGGCGCCGGACCCAGGTTAACTAATAAAACAATCAGGAATAGTCTTATATATATATATATATATATATATATATATATATATATATATATATGTATATATATATATATATATATATATATATATATATATATATATATATATATATATATATATATATATATATATATACATATATATATATATATATATATATATACATACATACATATGGATGAACCACCTTTATGCGACTGGAACTAAAATTGCTGCTGTGTGGATATATATTACATAACTGTATCTCTACAAATGTCATTGTGGTTTTTTCTTTCATTGCCAAAGAAATGGTAACCAAGACATCTCCATCTGTCACATTAAATTTTATTTTATCTCATCACTGCCAGTGTAGAGTTAACTTCCTTTAATACTCGATCTTCATCTGTGACTTTTCTCTTTTCGTATAATCGTTAGTGTGCGTAACTATTCTTGTTCTTCTTCCAATACGAAGTGTACTCAAAAGTTGAGCGTTATACTTCATGTGGCAGTCAAGATAAAAGCCTCTCAGGGCAGTATGATACAGTTAAAAAGTTAAAATCTTTTGTCCTCATCTTAAGCTGAAGTGGGCAGGTGGTATGTTGCCCATTGCATTCCTATAGTCCTCCAAGGAACATGCTGATGTCATTGCTGATGGAAGTCTGTTCCAATCCCTGATGGTTCGCGGGGAGAAGGAGAACCGGTATACATCCTTTTTCGCTGTTGGGATGCGAAAGGTATGTTGTCCCCTTGTCCTGGTGTCTGTCTGGATTAGGTATTATTCTGCTGGAATGGCCACTAGATTGTGCTGGATCTTGAATAGCAACAGAAGGCGGATCTTTACTCTTCTGATCTGTAGTGGTTCCCATCCCAGGGAGTTGACCATGTTGGTGAAACTGCCTGCTTTCCTATCCCAGTAGTTCCTTGTAGCGAATCGTGCCGCTCTACGTTGGACTTTCTCTATCTGGTTGATCTGTCCGATAGTGTGAGGGTCCCATATTGAGGCAGCATACTCCAGCGTTGGACGTACAATGGCTTCATAGGCTCTAACCCGTGCTGATGTTCTGCAACCTCGGAGATTTCGCTTCAGGAAGCCTAGAGTCCTATTGGCTTTCGCTGTGATTGCATCAATGTGCTTGTTCCACTTCATATTGCTGCTGATTGTAACTCCCAGGTACTTGCTCGAGTCCACTACTTCTAACTTATGACTGTGTAGTCTGTAGTCTGCACTGATTGTTTTCCGCTTTGATGAGACCTGTATGACC
Organism: Pteria penguin; assembly: GCA_035048485.1. Classification (NCBI taxonomy): domain Eukaryota; kingdom Metazoa; phylum Mollusca; class Bivalvia; order Pterioida; family Pteriidae; genus Pteria; species Pteria penguin. The sequence continues at coordinate 19,380,513 of CM068580.1, read as the reverse complement.
ACGCACTTCTCCGGATGGAAGGACATCTGCCACTCTTCTTCCCACTTCTCAAGTGCTGTAAGGTCTTGCTGTAGCCTGTTGCTGTCCTCTGTGTTGTTGATCGGGCGGTACAGTAAACAATCATCTGCAAAATACCTGGTTTCTGACTTGGTGGCTTCTGGGAGGTCATTGATGAATGCGAGGAAGAGCAGAAGGCCAAGTACTGTTCCCTGTGGTACTCCTGATAGGACATCTGCACTAGATGAGGCATGGCCGTCTAGAAGAACTTGTTGTTGTCTGTTGTTCAGGAAGTCCTTAATCCATAGCAGAGTGTTGTTTCGTACACCATAGAACTGCAGCTTATGTAGCAATCTCTTATGTGGCACCTTGTCAAATGCTTTCGAGAAGTCTAGCAGAACAATGTCGACTTGGCCCCCTGGTCTAAAGTGCGGGCAATACTGTCTATGGTGATGGCTAGCTGAGTTTCACAGGAACGCTTGGATCTGAAGCCGAGTTGACTGTTGCTGAGGATAGAGTGCTGGTCGAAGTGGTCCATTACTTGGCTGTGGATGATGTGTTCCAGTAATTTACAGGAGTTGGGGTCAGAGAGACTGGTCTGTAGTTGGAGGCCTGATGCTTATCACCTTTCTTGTACACTGGAACAATAGAAGCTGATCTCCAGTCGTCTGGGATGGTGCCTGAATCCAATGAGATCTGGAAGACTTTGGTCAATGCTGGAGCTATTTGGTCTGCATACTCATGTAGAAGCCTGGCTTGGATTCAATCTGGTCCTATTGCTTTGTGGGAGTCGATGTTCCTGAGTAACTTGTGGACTCCTGCTTGGCTGACTTGGATTGAAGGCATCGCTGGATAAGGACTTGCACCTTTGTTTGGCATCCATGTGAAGTCCTCCCTCGTGTATACGGAATGAAATTGTTGGTTGAGTATTTCCGCTTTGGATTCAGTATCACTGTACAGGAGTCCATCTGTCTTCCTTAGTGGGGCTACTCCTTGTAAGTCCTGACGTTTGCTCTTCAGGTATGACCAGAATCTCTTGCTGTTGTTCTGCATCTCTCCACATACTGTTTGGTCTATGAAATCATCATGAGCTGACCTCATTTCCCTCCGTGCTGCTGCCTTTAGTTGTAGATATCGAGCCTGGTCCTTAGGGTTCTTTGTGTGCTGTGCTTTCCTGAAGGATTTCTGGCGTTGACGTATTTCAAGACTCCTGACGATTAATTAACAAATACTTTGTAATCATACTCCTTTCTCTAAACAATTGGATGTACATACCTGATAGATCTACATAAAATTCAAACTGCATTTATAAAGATGGATAACTGAACAAATACATTGTATGAGCTGATTCATGCAGTGCTGTGTATTTATTTATTTATCAGAAAATTAGTACATTTGCTCAGGTATTGAAGTCCAGCGTCTAGATTTACTGTATTTAGCCTAATACTAGCGATAGAACTTTATTAGTAATAGTACATGCAATACTTAGACATTACCCGTGTCATCTTTGCTATAGAGAGTAATAAATAACACAATACACGAAGGAGACGAAAAAAAAGGAACTTAAACAATTTTGAGAGTACAAATAGTTTGAATGAAACCTTGAGCGGTAGATAATTAACGTTTTGTATGCGTTTGTATCATCTAAGCTGACTCGTCGTTCGAAGTGAAAGTAGGATATCCATTAGCATTTCATTAAGAAAAAGTATATTTAATAATCGATCATTTTTTGACAGTGCTCAGATTGAATCAGTATTAGATTGCTTTATACTATAAGCAGTAAATGATTCACAATTAACGTAATTTAAAGGAATATATAAACTTTAAAACAGCCTGTCACGGGGGTTGTTGATATGATGCTTGCGCATGCGCACTGGCAAATTTCACGGGGCTGGCGGATTTCACGCTCCAACGGCATCTGCATGATGCTTTGCATACAAATTTATACCTTTGCAAAGGACCCACCGGAAGCAGCGAGGGATCTTATACGTACCACGCCTATCGTGACACGGGACCTCGGTTTTTACTGTCTCATCCGAAAGACAGAACACCGGTGTGCCCAGGGCGGGGATCGAACCCGGGACCTCTCGATCACGAGCAGAGCACCTTATCTACTAGGCCACACTGGCTTGACACTGTTAAATGGCACATAATATGCCCGCATTTTGTTATCCTAGGTGCCGTACAAACTAGGATAGAACTAAATCATCTAACTGTAGTAATTTTAGATTACCTTTGTATTAAATCGTTCCATAGATAGATTGGCCGGAAACTGAAAAGAGGAATCGAAACATTTCTATTTAATTCTTTGCTTTGTCATTCACAGTTGTAATGCTTTAAATAAAAAAAAAAATGAGAAAAGGAATGTAAGAAGTGATTTCAAACATTCTCTGAATGTCCTCTTTTCATTCCAATTTGAATTTACCATCCAAATGTATTGTATGGTTAATTTTCAAAATGGAATTTCAGAGTAAGGATATTATTGCAGCCCGGATGACCCTTTACAGATAAGTTTGAGTATACGCAAAGCAGTGGAGAATTTAGTGGGAGAAGTCGTTGAGTCATATAGCAGTAGGAACTTGAGAAATAATGAGTTAAAGAAAGTTATAGTTTGCTTATCATTCTATAAATATTTTGAATGGATTTATATTAAATCGCACTTAACTGTTATGTACTAAAATAATTCTTCATGCAATAACGCGAGTTCATTTTTCAATAAAATCATACTTGCACGTTCCTGAATTAGCGAATTATGTTGCAGAAAGACGATCATATATAAAGAATACGTGATTCCTTGAAATTATCATATGCAAATTTGTAATGAAAAGAACAAAGTGATAAATAATGATGCTACTAGAATTGATATACATTTTGCAATTATGAAATGTTTTAAGTGATCTTTACGTATTTTCGTTTTGACAATAGATATATTCGCAAAATTCATAATGGTAAAATTGCCCAAAACAAGTAATTTGGAACTTTTTTCTTCATTCAGATATAAACATGTAAATGACAAAGCGAAGTGATAGAAATATTTGAATTTTTTACCCTCTCTGTCAGTCACATGGCTGGCAGTTTTAAACCATAAGAATTTGTTAAATCAAACAACATCGATCACTGTTCACCGTAAATTCCCCAAGCACCCATTGATGTAAACATCCATGTTTTCTTGTAAGTACTTGACAAAAGCCTACCACTAAACTTTGTGATATGTAAGTTTAGTTTGGATGTAAACAAGAGAATGGCAAAGCGAAACTTGGGGATAACATGGTTCAGTGGATAACATGGTTCAGTAGATAACATGGTTCAGTGGATAACATGGTTCAGTGGTATCACACTGGACATCACATCAAGCCGGTGTGGCCTAGCGGGTGAGGTGCTCGGCTTATGACCGAAAGGTCCCGGGTTCTATTCCTATCGGGGGCACACCGGTGTTCTGTCTTTCAATGAGGCAGTAAAAACCGAGGTCCCGTGTCACGGTAGGCGTGACACGTAAAAGATCCCTAACTGCTTCCGATGGGTCCTTTGCAAAGGTATAAACTTCTATGCAATGCATCAGGGAGATGTCGTCACCATGTACGTGAAATAGCCACGGAGTGACAAAAACAATAATCAATCAATCAACGGATGTCAGATCAGAGGACCCGGGTTCGATTTCGGGTGTCGGTTAGGTTTATCATGATTTATCATCTTCTTGTTTCATGCGATAGTATAAATCGGCTCGTGAAAATCCCTCACAACTTCGGTTGGGATCTTAACACAGAACACAAGTAAATAGGAATATACCACACAGGAAGCATCACCAATTAATTGCAATAATCGAGGAGTGGAGTACCACAAAGATCCTTACAAACAATTCCCGCCATTTCTCTCTATGGTGAGAGTTCAGACCCAAGTCCTTGGTTCAGATCTGACATCTCGGAAGACAGCCAACTATCAACCAGCCGTCCACCTACATATGCAAAAACTAATGCAAAATTGATAACTATACAATGAATTATAGGAGCTGTATGATAGATACTGTTTAGCATAGTATATAAGGTTATGCGATGGTAAAGTTGCCGGACAAGTTCTGGACTTAATGATGATTGATTTCATTTCTTTGGTGATTCGATCTCATTCATAGAAAAGAAGCAGACGACGATACACTTCGGACTTCCATCTAGGTTTTTATTGTTTAGTTGTACAATTAATAACAATGTACTATTGATTGATTGTTTTTTTACGTCACTCCACGGTTATTTCACGTATACGATGGCAGCATCTGCCTGATACATTGCATAGAAATTTCTACCTTTGCAACGGACCCACCCGAAGCAGTGAGGGATCCTTTACGTGCCACGCCTACCGTGTAATGGGACCTCGGTTTTTACTGTTTCATCCGAAAGACAGGACACCTGTGTGCCGGGACCTCCGGGTCACGAGCCGAGCACCCCATCCACTAGGCCACACCGGCTTAACAATGAACTTAAGGAAGTTATCTGTTATTGAAATAGGGTGACGAAAAATGTGGTGTATTTATTGATGATAAACAAATTGTGAAAAGCGAAGAGGAAAGTATTCACTCGAATTCATTAAATTGACTTGGGTAAGAACGAAATATAGTAAAGCTCTAGTGTGCTGTCTATTTCTGTTAATGCTTTCTGCATCAACATTGATATTATATTATCCAAACACATCTGGATGAATATCTGTATTGCAAATATCAATTAAAATCTAAATTCAATCATAGAAAAGACAAAAATGTTTGAGTAAAGCTGTGGCATATGGCAGTGCACGTTGACTATTACATAAATGCAGACCGACGTTATATGAAAACAGTGAAATCTTTTAAAGATACATGTACATGAATACTCTTATTCAATTATCAAGAACTACAAGAAAAAGTACTGGAAATGCAATTATGCTATATGGACATCGAATTTTGCGATAAAATTGCTAATTTCCAAATTGCTAATTGTCATATGAAAAATTTCGATGCAGACGTGTAAATTGATTAGTCTGACATTCTCTGCCCTTCTCCCACTTTTGATATCGGCGGTTTGTGGGAGAGGGTCAGAGAGACTTTGTTCGTCATAAGTTGGAAAAAATCGTTTGCACAGCGAACTTTCAACCTATAATATAATAAACGAACATTTAACTTGCTCGATCATATATGATCGAGTAAGTTAAATGTTCATTTATTGGATTATAGGTTGCAAGTTTGCTGTACAAACGAGTTTTTAGCAATATCTTTTCTATATAAGATCTATAACTTCTACTAGCTGCCGTTTTATCTGAAAACATGACAAGATTCTCCATTTCGTCATTTTTGTATACAGTATGACGTCAGATCTCGTTGAACGCGACCCCGTATGTAGACAGTCTATCCCGTTTTTATCCCTTATCCCTTTCCTATACAGTCTATTCCGTCCTTGCTCTGTTTCTTGTCAGTCTGTACCATCCTTATTCCTGGTCTTTTCCTGGACAATCTATCTCGTTCTTATCCCGACCTCGTTCTTGGAGAGTCTACCCCGTTCCACTCTATCCCGACCTCGTTCTTGGAGAGTCTACCCCGTTCCACTCTATCCCGACCTCGTTCTTGGAGAGTCTACCCCGTTCCACTCTATCCCGATCTTACCGTGTTTCGGTTAATATGGATTAAATAAGCCCCTAAGGCGTTCTCAGCGTCAACACTGGAGAAGGCAAACAGAGAGGAAAACGCAGGTCCATTGGTCACTTAACCTTTTATCTCCTTCACAGCATATACTGTAGTCTTATTTTGAATCTGTATCTATTCTTCTGTCATACTGGTCACTTTCTGTGACTATAGCAACATCGTCCATCGGAGTAACCGGAATAAACTGTCGATATTTCCACGAGGTACTACCATCTTCGTAACACGGGCATTTGTAAAGGTAGTTTTGCATACGGACTCCATGTGACATAACCCATTGTAAACATTGACAAATCTTATAACAATCTCTGATTGGATTCACTACTGATGAACCCCAATTTGCTAAGCATTTACATTTCTCTGTTACGACAAATAAAAGACATTATGTATCAAATTTTCATTCATATATGACATATCCGTAAATATGTAGATCTCTCTCTCTCTCTCTCTCTCTCTCTCTCTCTCTCTCTCTCGTGCATTTTATCTGATTACATAAGCTGTGTAGATAAATGAGGTCAAATAGTCAATATTATATGGAATCAGGTAGCTGTTCTAGGCAAGAACTGACAGTAGATAGATTTCCGAATACTTCAGCTCTCTCCTCTACTGGCCACCATAATGGAGGTAAAATAATATCAGCGTTAACAGAGTTAGGTGTCGGAAATTCAGAGAGAGAGAGAGAGAGAGAGAGAGAGAATTTTAGTTTTGCAAGTTTTGTTTCGGATAATTCGATAGTCTTTCATCAGAAGGGTTCAGGACGGGAATTCTTCACACTCTATACGTACACGGACATGATAAAGGACAGACACAGTCTAAGTATTTCGAGAGGTTCCTCGTTATATTTGGAACCAATATCATGAAATATCCACCACATCGCTAGCTTCATTGCTAATAACGCTGACACTAATTTGCAATGTTATACTCTTTTGGCGTCACGTGTTAGTAAAACTTTAAAGATCAAAGGATGTGCAAGATATCAGTTTAGGGGATTTTCTGTCGTATACAAGCCTTTAATTACACAAATCTTCCGATATAAAATGAAATTAACGGCAGTTTCCAAGGTAGCTAAATGAAATGAACTTGCATCTTATCGCAGAGTCGGATTTTGTTGCTATCAAATACCTTGTTAAACATCACATACGACCTTTCAAATGCCCAGATAACGTTAATCAGTGATTATGTAGGATATTTTCCGTTTTGCTGTAGGAATTACATCTCCTACCGTTGTTAAATTTACCGTATCGAGAAACTGACGGTCGTATCGATTATGCTCCTGATGATACTTTATAATGAAATTTGGTCAATGCCTTTCAGAAGTGAAATTCGTCTCATTATTTCAGGTACCAGCACGACTTGGTCAATTCACTGATAACATTAGAACAGATGTTCTATCCGTGATAAATCATTACATGTATGTTTCAGGTAGAGATCCAGACAATTATTTGTGTCACAGGGATGTAAGTTAGATTTCCAAGGAATATGCGATAATTTGTTTTATATGCATTGTAGAGATATTTTATATCGTTTATATATATTGCGTACTCATACTTAATGTTTCTAGTCAAACGGGAGACGCTTACTCCTCCCCGACATCACGTCTGAGGCTTACTCCTCCCCGACATCACGTCTGAGGCTTACTCCTCCCCGACATCACGTCTAAGACTTACTCCTCCCAGACATCACGTCTGAGGCTTCCTCCTCCCAGACATCACTTCTGAGGCTTACACCTCCCAGACATCACGTCTAAGGCTTACTCCTCCCAGACATCACGTCTAAGGCTTACTCCTCCCAGACATCACGTCTAAGGCTTACTCCTCCCCGACATCACGTCTGAGGCTTACTCCTCCCAGACATCACGTCTAAGGCTTACTCCTCCCAGACATCACGTCTGAGGCTTACTCCTCCCCGACATCACGTCTGAGGCTTACACCTCCCAGACATCACGTCTGAGGTTTCTCCTCCCAGAAATCACGTCTGAGGCTTACTCCTCCCAGACATCACGTCTGAGGCTTACTCCTCCCCGACATCACGTCTGAGGCTAACTCCTCCTAGACATCACGTCTGAGGCTTACTCCTCCCAGACATCACATCTGAGGCTTATTCCTCCCAGAAATCACGTCTAAGGCTTACTCCTCCCAGACATTACGTCTAAGGCTTACTCATCCCGACGTCACGTCTGAGGCTTACTCCTCCTAGACATCGCGCGTAATGATTACTCCTTCCATATATCACGTCCAAGGCTTACTCCTCACAGACATCACGCCTAAGGCTTACTCCTCCAAAAAATTTCACGTCTAAGGCTTACTCTTTTCAAACATTACATCTAACGCTTACTCCTCCCAGATATCACGTCTAAGGCTTACTCCTTTCAGACATCACCTCTAACGCTTACTCCTCCCAGATATCACGTCTAACGTTTAATACTCCCAGATATCACGTCTGATGCTTACTCAATGCCTTTCAGAAGTGAAATTCGTCTCATTATTTCAGGTACCAGTTCACTGATAACATTAGAACAGATGTTCTATCCGTGATAAATCATTACATGTATGTTTCAGGTAGAGATCCAGACAATTATTTGTGTCACAGGGATGTAAGTTAGATTTCCAAGGAATATGCGATAATTTGTTTTATATGCATTGTAGAGATATTTTATATCGTTTATATATATTGCGTACTCATACTTAATGTTTCTAGTCAAACGTCACGTCTGAGGCTTACTCCTCCTAGACATCGCGCGTAATGATTACTCCTTCCATATATCACGTCCAAGGCTTACTCCTCACAGACATCACGCCTAAGGCTTACTCCTCCAAAAAATTTCACGTCTAAGGCTTACTCTTTTCAAACATTACATCTAACGCTTACTCCTCCCAGATATCACGTCTAAGGCTTACTCCTTTCAGACATCACCTCTAACGCTTACTCCTCCCAGATATCACGTCTAACGTTTAATACTCCCAGATATCACGTCTGATGCTTACTCAATGCCTTTCAGAAGTGAAATTCGTCTCATTATTTCAGGTACCAGCACGACTTGGTCAGTTCACTGATAACATTAGAACAGATGTTCTATCCGTGATAAATCATTACATGTATGTTTCAGGTAGAGATCCAGACAATTATTTGTGTCACAGGGATGTAAGTTAGATTTCCAAGGAATATGCGATAATTTGTTTTATATGCATTGTAGAGATATTTTATATCGTTTATATATATTGCGTACTCATACTTAATGTTTCTAGTCAAACGGGAGACGCTTACTCCTCCCCGACATCACGTCTGAGGCTTACTCCTCCCCGACATCACGTCTGAGGCTTACTCCTCCCCGACATCACGTCTAAGACTTACTCCTCCCAGACATCACGTCTGAGGCTTCCTCCTCCCAGACATCACTTCTGAGGCTTACACCTCCCAGACATCACGTCTAAGGCTTACTCCTCCCAGACATCACGTCTAAGGCTTACTCCTCCCAAACATCACGTCTAAGGCTTACTCCTCCCCGACATCACGTCTGAGGCTTACTCCTCCCAGACATCACGTCTAAGGCTTACTCCTCCCAGACATCACGTCTGAGGCTTACTCCTCCCCGACATCACGTCTGAGGCTTACACCTCCCAGACATCACGTCTGAGGTTTCTCCTCCCAGAAATCACGTCTGAGGCTTACTCCTCCCAGACATCACGTCTGAGGCTTACTCCTCCCCGACATCACGTCTGAGGCTAACTCCTCCCTGATATCACGTCTGAGGCTTACACCTCCCAGACATCACGTCTGAGGCTAACTCCTCCCAGACTTCACGTCTAAGGCTTACACCTACCAGACATCACGTCTGAGGCTAACTCCTCCCAGATATCACGTCTGAGGCTTACACCTCCCAGACATCACGTCTGAGGCTAACTCCTCCCAGACTTCACGTCTAAGGCTTACACCTACCAGACATCACGTCTGAGGCTTACTCCTCCCAGACATCACGTCTAAGGCTTACTCCTCCCAAACATCACGTCTAAGGCTTACTCCTACCGACATCACGTCTTAGGCTTACTCCTCCTAGACATCACGTCTGAGGCTTACTCCTCCCAGACATCACATCTGAGGCTTATTCCTCCCAGACATCACGTCTAAGGCTTACTCCTCCCAGACATCACGTCTAAGGCTTGCTCCTCCCGACATCACGTCTGAGGCTTACTCCTCCCAGACATCACGCGTAAGGATTACTCCTCCCATATATCACGTCCAAGGCTTACTCCTCCCAGACATCACGCCTAAGGCTTACTCCTCCAAAAAATTTCACGTCTAAGGCTTACTCTTTTCAAACATTACATCTAACGCTTACTCCTCCCAGATATCACGTCTAAGGCTTACTCCTTTCAGACATCACCTCTAACGCTTACTCCTCCCAGATATCACGTCTAACGTTTAATACTCCCAGATATCACGTCTGATGCTTACTCCTCCCAGACATCACGTCTAAGGCTTACTCTTTTCAGACATCACCTCTAACGCTTACTACTCCCAGATATCACTTCTAACGCTTACTCCTTTCAGACATCACCTCTAACGCTTACTACTCCCAGATATCACTTCTAACGCTTACTCCTTTCAGACATCACCTCTAACGCTTACTACTCCCAGATATCACTTCTAACGCTTTATCCTTTCAGACTTCACGTCTAAAGCTTACTAACCCACAGACATCAGGTGTGACGCTTGCTCCTCCCAGACATTACGTCCATCGCTTACTCCTCCCAGACATAAGTTTTACCCTGTGATTTCCAGGGATCCATGAATATCTACCGTGATGCTGAATACGGACCACAGTTGACACCTGTGTCGTAGAGATTTATGTAATTTGTGTAGTCTGACTTGAACCCTGTTTTAAACACTTCTTCTTTGTATATTACCACCTATGTGCCGCAGAAGTGCTTTACAATATCGTTAACCTGAGTTAAAGTCATTTGTCCGGAGCAGTTAATTTTTCCTTTAATGACTTTCCAAGACAGACTTAAATGCATGTGTTTTTGTTATTTTTATTACTATTATTATTATAATTTTTTTTTCTTTTTTGATAGTTTCAAAACTTAAGGAAATGCTAGATGCTGGGCCGATCCAGGATTTCCGAAATGGTGAGCCCAAATGTGAAAGTCAAGTTTTAGCCAAAATACTCCGCCATTTCGAGTGCCAAATCTGAAGTTTTACTCATACTTGTGGCGAAAAAGAGGGGGCGATTCCCCTCTAAATCCGCCATTGAGATGGATATTTATCTAATTTAATGTTTTATATCAAATTCATGTTGTCCTCTGAAGTATTGCTACATTAATATTATACCTCGTATCTAGTGACATTAATAGGGGATAATGTAAAAGAAAATGTATGTGTGCATTTAAACCTGTTTTCTATATTATGCTTTAATGGAGGATGGATTCCGTCTTCAAAGAATCACATACAACAGTAGACCACTTCGTGTGATTACATCAATTATAGAAGCTAAGGTCATGTCAGTACTTCAATGAAACTAAGGTCATGTCAGTACTTCAATGAAGCTTAGGGCATGTCAGTACTTCAAGTAAGCTAAGGTCATGTCAGTACTTCAAGGAAACTAAGGTCATGTCAGTACTTCATGGAAGCTAAGGTCATGTCAGTACTTCAATGAAACTAAGGTCATGTCAGTACTTCAATGAAGCTAAGGTCATGTCAGTACTTCAAGGAAGCTAAGGTCATGTCAGTACTTCAAGGATCCTAGGATATGAATCATTCTTTTCCCTGCTGATACCAGGTCTTGACTGAAATCTACAACTATGGCATCAGCGTGGGGTCAAATGCTTCACGACTATGTTGAACGCTTTCAATAGATTCAGAGAGATCATTTTAGGAGATAGAGAAAGCATGCCCTCCTGGATCCGCGCTTTTATCAGTGAGATTTAGGAGGTTGTCAAGCCTGTACCTGATGGTGCAGATTGAAATGTCACCTTCGTTCAACAGCTTGATGCTCTAGCCCGCTTTACAAGATAAGTACGTTAAAAGACAAGAAAAACATGTATGATACTCTCTTTGTGGATATTTCGATTTAATCGATCTACTTAAAATATTTATATTTAAGGAAATTCATTCACTGTTCTGTCGATGTATGCGACAACACTTTCTAATATAAAACACACCTAACACATGCCATATCCTTGATTGTATTGATATGCTTTATCTAGGATGCTATATATACTATTGAAAATTGCACCTTAAATGCTTGATCTGCACAATACTTAAAACTGAAATCAAGTTACTGATAACGCTAATCGTTTGTATGCGGTCTCTATGGATTTTGAGAAGTTCAGTAGGGCGTTATCATACTGAACAATTGAATAGCCAAAAAGATTTTAAACCTTTTATATCGAGTACGACTACCAACTACCATTTTAATTGTATTGACTGATTGATTGATTGATTGATTTTTATATAACGTCACACCACGAATATTTCACATATATGATGACGGCATCTGCCTGATGAGGGCATACAAATTTTGACCTTTGCAACGGACCTACCCGAAACAGTGAGGGATCTCTAACGTGACATGCACACCACGACACGGGACCTCGATTTTTACTGTCGGCATGACCAGAGCGGGACTCGAACCCCGGCCTCCCGACCAGCGAGTTACCAATAGGCCACGCCGGCTTCCATTTTTATTGTAATAACTACGGACTCAAGGCGTGTGTGACCGGTTAGCATGGGATGTTTACTCTGTCATCTGGTTCTACGTTTGTTTCTTTGGAGGTCCATGTACATTTTAGGGGATTTTTTATATTTATTTATAGTAATGCTTACACTTCAGTCCCTTATTTTTACTTATACAATATGTATTTCACTTGTTATCACAGGTTTCAGTGAACACATAGTAGTACAACATCATGACAGGGTGAAACATTTCGCCCGAGATTTACTGGTATTAAGTACAGCATGTACTAACTAGACGCGTTTCACGTCACACATTATCTAGAACAAAGATGTTCAAATCAGGTGTTTTTGGAAGAATAACAATAGATAACGGTAAAACAGGAGTCAAACAAAGAGAATTATCAAAAACTTCATGAACTATATATAAGTTATATCAGATTCGTATATTTTTCTGACATAAAGTAGAGAGTAAATCCAGTTTATTCATGATTGTAAGTATAACAGCTCCAAAGTATAAGTTTCTGTTCCAAATTAACTGATATACTCGGACTTACAGCTGAATTTGGCAGTTTCTTTGTACTTTAAATATTCTGATTTTCCACACAAATTCGGCCTTTAGCATCATTGAGAGACCTTGGTTTTATAAAATGCGCACATGGTGCATTAAAATGATACAGTCGGTGTAAGGTGTTATAGTTATATTTACAGGAGTGTAGAACTTTCCTTTAGCAAAAAAAAAAATTAAATTGAACAGTAACTTTGAGTTGTTTTATCTTTAAAATAATATATAGGTAGCAATGTTGGTGTTATACTGTATACGGGTTGATGATCTGACCTGTTAAAGTTCTTTAATTCACCAGTCAAACAGAGTCTATACAAACAAACTAGCATTATGGTATCTTTGAATTGGAAAGTGAATTGATTGTGTTTTCAAAGTTTAGTTTCGTGTTGAAATTGCTTGGTTGATGAACAGTCTTATATATGTAATCTTAATTTCTACAGTGATAGATTATTCAATGTACAAATGTATGGTAATCATGCAAAACCAACTATAATAATAAACGAGACTCTTTGAATGACAAAGGTATTTCGATAGATCAATAAAGACTATGTTCTCTTTTGTAACGATTTCATAATTTGTCATCTGTAATCCTTCGTGTTTTAATGTGTACACGTCGCCTGTTGATGAGCGAAATAGAATATGGCATATAAGAGATTATAAAGTTAAGCTATTGATTGCCATTGAACGCTTCTGTCCAGTGACGAAACACAGCTCGTTACACCATCTTCCTGAAGTAGCAGTACAACTTTGTGGAGTCTTTTTTTCTTCTGGGATTTAATAGTGTTTTCTAACTACGATTAATGGAATGAGTTAAGTTCAATATTGTAATGTACAGCATTCATCACATACACAAATTGTGGACAGAGTAATTGCTTGTCGTCTCTCAGTTTATGAACGGGAACGCTATAGTTGTTGACAGCACAGCACTGCTGAGCTTCATCATTGATACAATTTGACTTTCTTTACCTGTGACATTGGATGTTTTTAAGCTTTTGATAGAAAGAGGGATTTCAGCAACAAAGGTTAGTTATGAAGTTACGGGTATTTTAATATCTAAAATGCTTATTTTTTCAATTCTGTCCATAAGGATATGGGGACTCTATATAACCTATACTATTGATGAATAACATTTTGTTATCTGGTTACTCAGTCTTATGTTCCTTTAGCTTCTTTTTTCATTATTTTCTCAGTATTAGATAAAGATCGTTTGTACTTCATTACCCCTGTATATTGCACTTTTAATTCAAAAGACATGCGTTATCAAGGAATGTATTGATGTATGATTGGAACATCGTGGATTACACAATTTTATTAGATTTAGTTCGACCTTTTATCAAAAGGACAGAGACGTTATCAATAATATCGTCAGTGATATTGATGAATGAACTATGATAACTGAAAATCTAACAAAGCCGTAATATGTAATTCTACATACGATATATCGAATTACCATGATCATAACGGGATAGGTTTTTTATATTTAGGAATGGCAGTGTATGCCCTGTACTACGTCAAATACTAAATGTTGTATAATGGTGGATAGGACACATTCATAGTAATCTCTCGTAGTACAAATAGTACTAGTGTGTGTGAATCGATTGACTGATACCTGAGTGCATTCATGAAGTACAGATATGAATTGGGGTCTATTCGTTATACAGAGTTATTTTCCATATGAACAAGTATCCAGTGGCGTAGCATGACATGTTTTTGAGTGTAGGCAAATTGAAGCCGAAGGCTTCACTGAGGCACGAAGCACCGAAATGGGGTAGGTGCTGGAGGGGTCATCCCCTCCCACCGGGGGGAACCACCTCTAGAAAAAATTGGGAAATTTGACATAAAATAATCCAGTTTGAGATCATTTTTCGTTGCATATATGCATTTATTCGCTCTCAGATTTTATGTCATATAACTAGTCTGAATGTAAGAAAACCCATGCAGTTACAGCTTGGTATATTCTTCGAGCAATACTACATCAAAGGCCACCATCACTACTATTGATGGTATCAACGCTTGGCCAATAACACATGTAATTTTCTTGTTCTACAGGTCTCTGTATTTTCATGATTTCAAGACACCCCCGGAAAAAACCGGTATATGATTTGTTACGTTTCATCCTCGATTAAAAAAAAAATCACTCCTTCTCAAAGACTTCCCTCGAAAATGCACTCTTTTTTATTGATTTACACTTTCGAACCAAGAATGTCTGGTGCACTGCATTTTTTAAATTTTAGGCAGGAAGGTTGCTTTCTGGCAACAAGTTTGAAATACCTCGGGGTTTTTTTATACGAATGAAATGCAATAATTATTAGATTCGAAGATTTAAAAATCCGTACACTTAATCGGCAAAGATAGTTTATTAGATACACTTGTAAATCTCTCTCTCTCTATTTTTTCTTGCAAAATTTGTGTGTGTGCACTTGCCTTTTTGCCTATATGGAAGCTACGCCACTGGTATCTGATGTCAAACCAAAGTAACATCAACCAATTCCATGGAAACTGGTGTAAAAGTACGGGAAATGATGAAATTATATGACGTCACAATGACATGACGTCATTTACCTGCCCATATGGGAAATAACTCTGTATGACGAAAAGACTCGATAACCGTAGTTTTAAATATTGTTTGTTCATACACATTTTATTTCACTGGGATGGTTTAATTAATGAGATAAAGATGTCAGTGTTACTGTGACTTTGATATGAGGAAGTTAGATATTAAGATAATTCTAATTCACTTGTTATATTTTAACAATGGGAGATATGGCCATTAACTGCGGTCCTAATATTTAGGGAGGAAATCAAACACACTCCCGTAAAATTCACTCTTCCACGGTTCGTAAAAGAACGTGGCATTCAGTCCTTTTTAATTGTTTTATCTATGACGTCATAAAAATGCGCTGCTTGTCCGACTTCAGATGACGTCATCACAATAATAAATTGTGTTTTTTGTGGAAGAGTGAATTGACGTAAAGAACAATGGTACGTTATTGTGACGTCAGAAGGTTGCTAACTCCAATCGATGTTACTAACTGATAGTACACAAGAGCCGCCTAACGGACGGTACCTCCCATTCTGATTGATCCACACAATGTATAACTACGATATACCGTCCTCAAATGTATTACTACATGTACGAACTCTTTGTCCACATTGCTGACTCCAACTATCAAAAATACTGTCTGTAACAGTTTCTTTCAGTACTCTTAACGTGAATCTTAGTCTTGTATCAAGGACGATTTGCAAGTTCTACCATTTACATGCACAATTATTACAGTCAAGTTGAACCAACAAAACTGACAACGTACATGACATGATGATGTACCACCATGCAACATGCTTTTCAGCATGTTATTTCATCTCGCTGCGTCGCAGCAAAACTGCCTGTTCAGCTGTTTACGATGCGATGTCAAGTCACTCATGTATGAATCAATTTGTGATTAATAATTTAATCATAAAATTTTAAGAATATGAAAATGAAGAAACTTCTTATGTCAGTGCACTAAATATCAATTCGATTCTCGGAAGAATTTTAAACATGGCGCTGTCCGACCGTCCCTTTGCAACGGGGAATTTGGGTGCAATTTCAAAGAGAAAAACAATGTTTGTGTTATTGTGAATTAGAATGGGGATAAACGTACTGTGATTGATTGTTTCCGACAGGTATACCGTGGTTATGCCGTTGGAAACCACCCTTTTCCTGGCTCCGCAAGCGACGCCAGGAAAACTCTGTTTCCAACGGTATAGGCCTAACCACGGTATACCTGTCGGAAGCAATCAAACAGAGTACGTTTATCCCCTAAGTACATGTAGTACGGTGAAGATATTAAATTGAAAGAAGCATCATAACAATTCAAAACTATGATATAATTTGGAGTTTTCAATATACAAATATACTCATAATGGAATTTGCAGACAACGAACTAAAATTCGGTGTACTTAGTCTCAAACTATCACGTTTTCAACACTTTACATGTTACTTCTCACCATGTAGAGTGTTTGGATATAGAACATCGCCGATTCACATACTCATTTGAGACAGTGAGAGGATGGGTTTGTTTTTATTTCAACTAGAAAAGTAATGCGATCCGAATGACTTTCGCCGTCCGTTATCATCCGTTAGGCGGCTCTTGTGTATTATTAGTTAGAAACGATGTTGAACGTTAGCAACCTTATAACGTCATAAGAACGTTTAATTGTTCTTTACGTCATTTTTGTGGGAATATGTATTATTTTCTCCCTTAACATTAGGACCGCAGTTAATGGGGGCGAAGTCCATTAATTGTCGTGTGGTAAAAATGAAAACAATCATTTCTGGTCAATCATAGATAAATCACATCATCTAAAATGTTTGAAAATAGATTATATTTAAACGGTACACGATGTAATGTATATACATATTTCTCCAATATTCACAAAGTTATCCTTACAACAGGTGTGAAATGATCAGCCTGTCAACCACAGGGCAAGGGAGGGCGTTGTGGATGACAGGCTAGATGCGCCATTTCGCCCAAAGTTTATTATGACGTCGTAAGCAAACATGACACACGTCAGACGACCTCATTCCTTTTTATTCATTTTCGAACATAGCGCATAGGAAAATGACAAAAAATTTAAGTTTCAAATTAATCTATGGGAGAAAACACCTCCAATGTCCGATGAAATCTACAAACCCTTGTGTCAAGTTATCTAGTCTATTCCTCTACAATCCTCTGCTTACACAAAGTGAACTTGACACTCGGGTTTGTGGATTTCTCAATCATCACCGGACATTAGAGGTAGATTCTATTCATCATTTTGCCTTTCGAAAAAGAAAAGACGTCAGAAATGATGTGTACTAAATTTGGTGTTTTAAAATTAGATGATATTGTGATTGCTTTTAACGATGATAACTTATTTTTCGCCGTAAATAAAAGAAATAAGGACATAACAGACATGAACTTTGTTAATTATTGTTCTTCCTCTGATCATGAGATATATTCCTCAGTGGCATTTTGCACTCTGTTTTTATTATTAGTTTGAGATCCACAAAATAATGTATTTAAACGTTATATTAACACATTAAAGACCCAGCATCTCTGAGTTAATCTCATTTCACAGCTGATACCTGATTCTTATCCCAAGGGAAATGTCTCAATCTTTAAGACCACACATGTTAAAATGAATAATTGCCGAGTGTTCTATATGATGTAGTCACCTTAGGCTGATCAACGTGGATCGAAGGGAAATATTGTCAGGAAACCTCCCCTATAAAGCATGCTCAATGGCATAAGTATGGAACAAGGCATATCAAGGCATTATAGGTACACAGACAGAAATTCATAGTTATTCTTAGCCAAACTCTTTTAGAAATTATATATTTTGTTAAACATAAAAGAGAAGGTAACTCTAAGTGTGTAAGTACATGGTGACTGTAGTTATTACAACAAAGTACTAAGACGAACAATAAAATACACTGGAAATTCAGTGATGAGGTAAGATGGAGGTGATATGGATTTAGACCCACACTGTACAAAGAAAGTGTCCCAGACAGCAACAACAGAACATGCGTGTACTAGCATTTAGTGAAATCATCCGTAGCTGAGTGATATAAAATATGAAAGGATCTGGTGTGAGGTGAATGTAAACCGTCACAAAAGTGTATCACGGTTATTATTCATGGACCCATAAAACTGCGAGGTGAGCCTCGATACTCAGATTGGCGTATAAGCTATTCCTGTTTGCTAGCTATGGATGCATGAAAAGACGAAAACAAACATTAATGATATTGGTACTATTTTATTTTGGCACTCACAGCAACATAGGATATTGATACATGTTATTCAGGCACTAACATCACAATAGGACATTGGTACTGTGCTACTTTGGCACTCACAGCAACATAAAGTATTGGTAAAATTTTATTTTGGCACTTACAGCAACATAAGATATTGTGACAATGTTATTCTGGCAATAACAACAACCTTTTCTAAGTTTTAACATTTATTGTACATGTTGCATAATATTGATAGCTATTATTATCCGAAATAAAAAGAAAATATTATCTGTTAGAAAAGATTTGTTGAATTGTAGATATACTATGGGAAAATGCTATGGTCTTCCGCGAAAGATAATAAACTTATTCAACCAAACGATTTCCTCTGTATTAAAACATAATGTTAGTGTGCAACTGAAATTTTGATTTGATGTAGATTTATCCATCGTCATATCAGTCAGTTTGCTTTAAGCGTGAAAATTCTCATAATTCCAAAGTAACTATATATGATTTCCTCTGAACAATCTGATCATGTCATTCTAGTTGTCATTTTCGTATCAAAAATATACATATTTTGAAAGTAAAATAATGCAAAATTATTGCTGTATTTTGTCTGTCACATAGATATTAATAAAGGATAGCTTTTGTTAAACCAGTGCAGGTTTACAAATAAAGTAGGGTAAACTTCATGGTACACGCTCTTCAGAACTAGGAAGTGACATTATATGCACAGTTTGAATTAAAGAATTAAATCTCGTGTGAACTTTGGATTAATTTAATTACAAAAATCATCCATCTTTCATTGTAAGTGTTTCTTGACGTACAATCCCCTCATAGCAGACTTGAGTGTGTATTCTTGTGAGAGGTATTTCATCCTTCAACTTCCAAAATGAAAACGTTTCGACCTTATTGACATGGTTAATGACACATATAGATATGATTTAACAGTATCACTTATCCGAAGTTCTACGGTGATTTGATTTACAAACTAAGAGGGGTCAAGATTTCCATATCATCTAATCCGGTAAAAATAACCCTTTCGACATTGTTAGTATGGCAATGAGATCATAGCATGCACCATAAATCTTGTATTGTGCCCTTCTTAAGCATTATGGAGATTTTTCTTGAGCGTTGAACTCTAATTTACAAGGAGATATACACTGAATGATGGGCCTTGTCTACATCTCTCAGAGGAGAAAAGGCCTTGAACCTGTACCACTTTAGCTGTTAGTCGAGATTCCAACCTAACACCGATCTAAGCTCCCTTTCAGACGGGACAGAGCACGTTTGTTTTATTGATGTCACTTCATAATTTTATATCAATATTTAATCCATCATAGTATTCGTGTTTACATTTTCATAAACTCTTAGTATGAGTAAGCTGTTGGTCCATGTGCTCTATATGGCGGATAATTTATAATTTCTTTTACATGTGTTCTTTGATTGTACTGCTTTTGTGGTGAGTGGGAAGGTCGGCCCGTAAATCGGTTAACGATTGACGATTATCATTTTAAGTGACCGTCTTAATCAATGCCGTAACTACATAACAATCTGGTATGTGTGCTTATTACTTTATTCTCTGCATATCCGTAGCAACTTCTCGCATATAACTAGGTCAGAAGTTCTTCTTCCTTTCTTAAAATTCCATGGGTGTTTGAAAATAGGAGTTTATATTGAGCTGAGAAGGATATATTCAAATATTAGAATGACACGCCTACGAGTTTTCTGATTTCGATTTCGTTTTTCTTTAATACACAAAGATAATATCGGGTAAGTGAGATAAATTCCGTACAATGTTCTAATTAAATATGCTTCACATTTAGAATTGATAGATAAATTTAGTGCAATGTTTTATTTAGATATGCTTCACATTTACAATTAATAGATAAATTCAGTATAACATTTTAATTACGTATACCTTACATTTACAATAAGTTTTGTACTGTAAGTTTTTTTTAGAATATTTGTGTTTATTCTTTAAAGTTACATGTATGTATACATGTATATACAGTCAAACCTTTGTACAAAAGAAACGTAAGGGAGAAAACGAAAGCGACCTCCATGGACAGGAGACCCCCATACAAAAGTTTATTGTATATATTTAAAAAAAAAAATCAAAGTGACTTCCATAAACAGGTGGCCCTAATATAGAGGTCTCTGTTATGGTAGGTTTGACCGTAATTAAATGATCTGGAGAATAATAATTCAGATTGTAGAGAGCCACTCCCACTCGAGACATGTCGTCTGATAATAGAAATCTAACTAGATTTCGTTTTTCTTTACCGATCAACAAATGGTAAAGTTTCACTTTTAAAAGGTTTAAATGTACTTAAAATTGACAGGACAAATACTATTGTCTGCATATATTACCTCTGTCCACTCTTTCTTATTAGGCATTTACCTTTTCCTTGCTAAACTGACAATGTGCATATTTTTAATATTTCTTCATGTTCACGATAACAGCTGTGCAGTGCATTGATAACAGTTGTTGAGGCTTGTTTAGTTGTTTTCATATTGAAGTTAATCATTCATTTTGATAAAATATTTATACCCATAACATATGTTTAATGAACTGAAAGTTCTTAGTAAAATAGAGTATATTAATTATATTATCATTTTAACTGTAGCTATGTCATTGTGATACAAACAATAACGTACTATGGCTTTTAATCAACACACCACCTTCCCTCAATTTACTATATGACAATGATAGTATCGAATACCTTGCTTTCCTACACCGCAGATATATTGTTTGTTTGTGAGTAGGCTGCAGTTATTATTCATTTGTCGTTAAGAACCGTTGCATCCACAATTAAGCTAAAAGGTTCGGTATTTTATAGTATTCAATTATTCATAACTTACTTTATCAGAAGAAAACCAAAGCATCATAAAACATTTCGTTAGAACAAACATCTTTATATTGGATAAAATACTGTACAATATGTGTGGTTAACACAATTACTGTGAAATGAAGTCATTTGTGATGCCAAAAAATCACTGGTTAGGTTGATATGCTTTTAAAACTATGAATAAAGAAGTAAGTAAAACAATTACTAATGAAACCCAGTTTATCTGATTAAACATTCATAGAAATAAAAAAAAAATGAAGCAAAAACAAATGGGTTGAATGTCATCTTGTGCTGGAGTTTACTTTACAAAATTATCATACTACGATATTCCTGTCGAGTTTTCAACACAAAGTTGGTATTCCAAATTGTACAATTATGTTTTATTTAAGTCCTCCTAAACGGCAAAGAAACAAAGTTAGCTAGGTAATATATCACATAAAGAAACATTAATGATATCTTGTCATTTAAAATACTATGTCCCACATCTAGCTATCATATTTCTTTATTCATCAGAAGCTAAACTCATCAATCTTTGCTCTATAAAGGAAAGAAGCAAATGGTCATTTGGATGTACTTGACATACATACAATGATGGTTTTCTCAATCTAGAAATTCCATTGATAGGGACACAAGGTAAAGGAATGAATTTCCTCAACGCCTATCTTGACAATTTTGGGAACGGATATAAAAGATTACGTTTAAATTGACCCGTTTATCGGCACAACCGCAGCAAATTAAATATATCAAATAATATTAGTAGATGAATCCATGTCGTTTACCGCTTTGTATCACGTTTTGATTGTTTGTTTAGCACATCGGCTCTGCCTTTATCTCGTCACCTGTGTTTGGTATAGTAATTACCAGTCCATATTACAATGAATCGATCTGGATATAATCAAACATCATGCTAAGTGTCAGTGATGATTACTTTTTAATAATTTTTGCTTTTTAATAGGTCAGTGTACAATTTCATTACTTACACTGAACAATCAATACCCCAAAAAATGAATAGAAGTAAAAAGTCCCAGGTATAATAGAATTTAGTTGTTTGTTTCTTTTGTACGTTACGCCAAGTTTATATCCGGTGACAGTATGTGCCAGATTAACTGCACAGAATTTTTTTTATCTATAACGGACACATCGAATTATTTCGGCATCTTCTACACACTGTAATTTACAGATACAAGCTTTCAATAAATAATTTTCCACCCTAGCATCATCTATCAAAGTGAGCAAGTTATTACAAAGAGCAAAAATCCTCTTCGTATCTGGACATCACGCTATCTTACGATATTGATCGTCACCTGAACACCTCACTCTGACAAACGTAACGATTTTAATTTCGGCATAACACTTTCCCTTCATAAGCTGTAGTATCCCATCATCACCTGTAGATAGTGTATTCATATCTCAGTTAATACATTGTGCCAGAGCAAGTTACTTTTCATTGATATTTTTCTTTGAGCAAAGTGACTTTCAGATAAATTTGTCAGTCAGGGATGTATAAGAGCACTAAAGTAATTTATTTATGTATCTCTTTATATTTGAGGACTTACAACGTCACTGAGACGTTCTGTGGTCCATACAAAGTTCGTATCAAACCAGTAATATAATTGTTTTACAAAGAAAATTTTAGAAGGTCTATCATTTATTGGCAATTCAATTAAAACGCTATGGTAAGCAGTGGTTTACATTAGAAATTCCTCAATAATGTCATTACGATTTGAATAACATTTGAAATCTTTTAAACATTCAGTTATAGAATTCTCTTCAATCGGAAATGGAAAATGAAGCAGCGATTCCAGTCTCATCTCATGCTTGATTTGATATAAATTTTGCAAGATGGATTTGATTTACATTACATCTTGAGTGTTGTCAACGTGTTATACAATCATTGGAATTCGACTCAATGCTTAAATGTAAAAAAAAATTATGTTAACATATATAAGTTCAGAAAACCAATAAATCTGGCTAATAGCAGTGGCACCAAAATCAATTCTGAAGCAAGGAATGTTACAAGTTTAAAATAAATTTTATTTATTTACAACGGAAATAGCAGGGTTGGTTTGGTTTTAGGCTCAGTTTGTATTCAGAAGTTCGTTTGAATTTCATCTTATTCATCGTACAGTTGAAATGCTATCAAGACGTTATTGCACTTTTTAGATTCTTACCTGACAATAGAATAGGAACGCGGTAATTATGTACCCCACATACATGTATATATAATTGCGATGATTCATTAACTGTGATTAACGTGACTGAAAATATGAAAATAATATAAATTAAATTGTTTTGTTTTTGTTTACATCACAATATTGCACGTACATGGTGACAACATTTGCCTGATGAATGCACAGAAATTTTGATCTATGCGACGGACCCATCTAAAAAGTAAGGGATCATTCAGCAGCCACGTGGTCAATGACACGTGGCCTTGGATGGTTTGTCTGAATGACAGAACACGGACGAGTGACCAGTGAGATTAGGATTCGATACCTCTCGGTCAATTACAATTAAAAAGTGAAAAGGAAATAAATCAATTTTCCCTCACAATACATGTACTATAGCATGATAGTCTTTCGTGGGGTCCAATATGTAAATATAAGGGACTTTCTAACATATAACACCATTCAGTTAAGCTGTTTGAATACCAGTATAATGTGATATACATGTGTATCAGATATTCATGTCTCATCAGAGGTGCTGGTAATGAACGATATGAAATCATATTGATAGAGAATTCCTAAAAAAGGTTAGAAGACATCTGGCACAGCTTTATGAAAAACTTCGCCACAGAGAATTCAAGGATAAACACAAAATACGTCATTACAAAATATTCATTCTAAGGCTGTTGTGATTCCGACTTAGGTCGGTTGATTGAAATGACAATCGTCAGTCATTACGATAGTTACCCAGTTTACGGGCACTCGGGGCGGTGGGAAATTGTGACGGGTCTTGGTTTAAACAGTATTTTTTGTGTAATTTTCAAGACAATTCTAAATATAGCATAAATTATTCTGGATTGAGCAAAAAGCACAATGACTTATCTAAAGCTCACTCCAGGTACATGAAAATTTCAATATAAAACAGATACAATGGCCAAAGAGATGTTAGGAAGAAAAATACAATTTAGACCACTTCGTAAACATGATAGAAGAAAAGAAGAAAAAAAGAAAATAATAATATAATAATGATTTGTATTTATAAGGATAAATTTAACACATACATACTTTGAATGAAGAGTAATTAATATACTAATAGGAAAAATGGAACCAAAAATATGTGAAAAGGTAAGAAGTACAGTAAATGTATGGAAAGTGTGAGGTTAATAAATGATCAGTTAATTATGAAAATCTATTGCTATCTTTTATAAATATGTGAACAGTCTCATATATTGTGGTGTTGACTTCATCACTATATAGGGAGCAACCTCTCAGTAAGATCTCTAAGTTAAAATTGAAGGACAGACTAAAGATTGTATTTGCCCTGGCATTGGCATAGACATGACATATTATAATGGTGTACAGTTTCTTGCTGTACACATTGACATATATTGAATCAGAAATATGGTTTTTGAAGAGGTCGGAGTTCAGAGAGCTGCATCCAAGTCTAAGACATGTGTGTAATATTTGGTATTTTCTCTCACCAACAGAGTAATACTTTGGGACTGATGTTCTGTTTTATCCAAATAAGTTTTGAAAGAGTTTACTGAATTTAACAATTTAACTTCCTCTGGCAGTGAGTTCCAATCTTGAATAGTTTTTGGAAGAAATGAATTTGATGTCTGTTGGTGCGAGAAAATGGAGATCATCAAAAAGACTATAGGTCTTGTATTTGGCCCCTCTACAGCCCTATGCAGACTTTTACTTGAACGTTGCACGCTGACTAACAGGGCGGTGGGGACTATATGGCCTTGTCCAAACCTCTTTCAGAGGAGACATGGTCCTGAACCTCGTCCCCTCTGACTGTTAGTCGGGACTCCTACAATTCTAGGGTCTTAGCTCGCTTTCAGACTGGCAGAGCACGGTTTATCATGTTGATGTCGCATATATTTTTATACCATTATGTGTTTTACAATACCTTACGTGTTTATTTTTTTATGACCCCTCAATATGCGATACCTGTTGACCCTTGTTTTTTACATGGAGGATTATTTATAAATTTTTAAATTTACGTCCTCTGATGTTCTGCTGTTACGGTGAGTGGGAAGATGGGCCCGTAAACCGGTTAACCACACCATTTGTTTGGCTTTTGTCAAATCAAATGACCGTCCTAAGTCGATATCGTAATTGCACTACAATCAAATATTTTTGCAATGTGTTATATGTTCTAGTATATTATTTATATTCATGTATTGTATAGCTCCATGGTGACTTCTGCCACATAACTGAGCCAGTAACTCCTCTTTTTTCTTCTGTATGTGGTTGCTTGTCCTGAGATGTCTTTGTGTTGCCGGTCCTATGTTTGTTGGTACAAGTGTCTGAAGGTAGCTTGGTGCTTGGTGTTTTATCATTTTGAAGAAAGTGATCAATCTATGTTTGTATCATCTGCTCTTTAAAGTTTCCCATCCGAGCTCTGCCAGAATCATAAGGTGTGAACTGGAGTTTGTTGCCCCAGACACATTCCTTCCTGCTTCAATTTGAATCTTCTCTATTTCATTCGCTTCACATTGAGTACAGTTATCCCAAATAGTATCCCCATATTCCAAAAGTGGCCTAATATACGATAAATACATAATTTCTAATTTCTGTGACGGGTCTTGTTTAAACCTCTTCAGAGGAGATAAGGTGCTGAACCATGTGCCCTCTGATTTTACTCGGGACTACAATGGAACAGAAGAGTAGAGAAGGGTAGGCTCAAATTGACATCAATTTTATATTTAAGTCTCCCAAACGAATTTGTAGAGACATATTGTCTTACTGCGTTTCTTACTGTTGTCATGAAACTTCACAAGATAGTTGCCCACCTTGATTAGATGTGAACACAGGTTTCAGAATCGATCTCGTAAACATCACCTTGGAGTGTGACCTATTTTTATTTTATTATTATTATTTTTGGGGGGGAGGTTTATTTTATTTATTTTATTTTTATATGTCGATAACTTTTGAATGACAGTTGATATGGCTTTGATATTTTACGTGTAAATTCCTCATGACAAGAACTTTAAGTTGGCATCAAAATTTTTTACGTTGTGATCTTGAACTTGGCGTTTGACCTACTTTTAAAGAAATTTAACCTTGGCCATAACTTTAAAATGGCAGGTGATATGGCTTTTGAAACTTCAGAAGATAGTTGCCAAAATTTATTAGATGTGCACACAAGTTTCATAATCGATCTCTTGACCTTGGAGTTTGACCTATTTTTAGATGATTGTTTTGAACGTCACACCACGAATATTTCACGTATATGGTGACGGCATCTGCCTGATGCGGGGCATGCAAATTTTGACCTTTGCAACGGACCCACCCGAAGCAGTGAGGGATCTTTAACGTGCCATGCATACCACGACACGGGGCCTCGGCTTTTACTGTCTCATCCGAAAGACAGGACATCGGCATGACCAGAGCGGGAATCGAACCCCGGCCTCCCGATTAGGAGTCCAGCGCGATATCACTAGGCCACGCCGCCTTAACCTATTTTTAAAGAAATTTAAACTTGGCCATAACTTTTGAATGTCACTTGATATGGCTTTTATATTTTACGTGTGAAATTCTCATGACAAGAACTTTCAATTGGCATTAAAATGTTTGACGTCGTTACCTTGACTTTGGAGTTTGACATACTTTTAATGAAGTTTAACCTTGGCCATAACTTTAAAATGGCAGGTGATAGGGCTATTGAAACCTCACGAGATACTTGCCAATCTTAAGTAGATATGCACAGAAGCTTCAAAATTGACCTCATGTCCTTGACCTTGGAGTTTGACCTACTTTTAAAGAAATTTAACCTTGGCCATAAATTTAGAATGGCAGGTGATAGGGCTATTGAAACCTCACGAGATGGCATCTAAACTTTTGACCTTCTGACCTTGGAGTGTGACCTACTTTTTAGGAAATTTAACCTTGGCCATAACTTTTGAATGACAAGTGATAGGGTTATGATATTTGATATGTGTAGTCCATGGAAACCGAGAAGGGGGAATTTGATATATTTACTTTTGGCATTTCATCTTAATGATTTGTTACTTTCTAAATTTCAACGGTGTAATTAGGCGTATATCCCCAAACCAGCCGGATTAGGCTATGTCAGGGAGTACTCCTGCCAAAATTTACTTATATGGATGCAGGTCCATAAGGGTTTGATCATGAATACTGTTTTTTAAACTGCTTTTAGCAGTTTAAATAGCATGTAAGTGGTTTACAGATTTCGGCAGTATTTTACATGATGTTAATGGGGTTTTGCCCCTCTAATATTAAATATATGATATAGAATAAATTTTACACCTTTTTGACTACAGGTTCTTACTTTTTAAACGATTTAATTTATGTCACGCTGGAGTGTTTAACACTCAGTTTGAGTCCACTCAATATCGGGAATAAGAAGAAAAATATATTTTTAAGTATAGAATGAAGCAAAAGTAGCAGGTAACTTGGGAATAACACTTGAAGTCATCAAACTAATCTGAAATATATGCACAACCACTGTAATTGTCTGAGATAAAGCTTTCAAGACCTAACACGCATTATATCTAATAAATGCATCAGCCATTTTACTTTGTTCCTGCATGAAAACACAAAATAAGACGCTTATTCTGTATATAACTTTTACAACTATGATTATTCTATTGAAATAAACCCAAAAATTAATTCTGAAATGAAAATATTTGACTGCTATTATTTTTTTTCCAATTCAGTATAAATGTTTTAAATTTCTTCTGACCAAACCTGTTTTACATTTTCTCTTTTCTCAAAATATTATTACTCTCTTAAATAATTTATCCTATTCTGAATTGATTATTCATTCATTTTTCTACATTGATTATACATTGATTTTAAGATAAAAATTGATAAAGATAAATATGATTAGTTAGTTGTTACTATATTTGCGGCTTACACGAAATAATGGTTATATATAAAATAAGACACTTATTCTATTTATATGCCCTTTTAACGCCAAAATATCATGTTGGAAACTTCCATTGCCCATAAATTTATAAACCGCATCATTTAATCATTCCGGAGGGAAGTTTTAAATTGAAAGTAACAGCCCGTGTCCCATAACAACGTAACGTTTATCCAGAATGACATACTTTCGTCGAATGTCAAGCACTTTAAATAGCGCAGAAAACCACTTTGATGACGTCATTGATTGAGTGATTGATTTTTGTTTAACGTCACACCACGAATATTTTCCGTATATGGTGACAGCACCTGCCTGATGCGGGGCATACAAATTTTGACTTTTGCAACGGACCCACCCGAAACAGTGAGGGATCTTTAACGTCATGCATACCACGTCACGGGGCCTCGGTTTTTACTGTCTCATCCGAAAGACAGGACACCGGCATGACCAGAGCGGGAAACGAACCCCGGCCTCACGATCAGAGTCCAACGCGATACCACTAGGCCACGCCGGCTTTATATACATATATGTATATATATATATATATATATATATATATATATATATATATATATATATATATATATATATATATATATATATATTAAGAGGTTGGTTAACCTCCTGATTCCATGTCGCGATATAAATGAAATATTGTTGAAAGCGACGTAAAACACCAATCAACCAACCAACCAACCAATATATATATATATATATATATATATATATATATATATATATATATATATATATATATATATATTTATAATCACTATTTGTCTAGGTTGTATTTAATTTTTATAAAAATCAAGACGAAAATGTCAAGGAAAGTAATTAAAGCTGTAACAATTCGGGATTACTATTTAATTTAAGTCCGTTGAATTGTGAAAGTCTTCTAACGCCTTCATTACACGCCAAGCACTGACCTATTTGTCTGGTGCACATGCAAGCGTCTAAAACTACACTGACTATTTCTCAATAATGGTTACGAGTGACGTCCGAGATTTTTTTACGCAGGAAAAGGTCGAGGATATCCGAAAGCGGGGAAGGCAGCCATTTGTTTATCTGTACTTAGCTTTATACGTCAGCTGTTGATCACATGACCGCATTCCACAGAAAAGGCCAAGGCTATTGCACATCTTGTTTTTTGATTGCAGTGACATATTAGCTGTTGTGTTGCAATTATGCAATGAAAATCTGAATTCCTGACAAATTTTCAGTTAATATGAATTAACAACAACATCGAGTAAGGGAGTGATAAATAAATAAATAGATAAAAAAGAATATTATTTTGAACCAGGGATGTATATAAATGTGTTTTATATACGTCCATGATTGAACATGTACCTATGTAAATGACAACACTGGAATTAAATTAAAATTAATAAATATTAATAAATATATTTAAAAAAAAAATAAATAAGATAAAATAAATAAAGAAAACATGAATGTAGAAAGGTTCATTGCCTATTTTTGAATTGAAAACTTACAAATCATCCCTGCTTTATCACATTTGTAGGTAAAACCTTTCAGAGATTCAAAGAAATATCGCATACGTTTCAATTTTGATCAACTGGACCCAATGTGATGCTTGTTACCATTGGTTCTACCTTAAACACTGCACAACAAATCGTGTGATAAGGCGAGGACAATTATTCTACTGCCCCCACTGCAAATGAAAAACTCTTACAATTAATTACAAACATGAGTTAAAATACCTTTTGTAATTTAATTATAACTTCAAATAAATAAACTGATAAATTTCATTTATTTTGTTATTTACATGAATTTATTTATTTATGTGTTTATTACTTATTTATTTATTCATTTATGTATTAAATATTACGTTTCCATAAAAGTAACATTTATGAATTCATTGATAATTGTTTGTAGTAATTTTATGTAAATATTTTATCATTTAAACACAACTTTAATTGCTTTGGCCTAAGTGGATGACGTTTTATTTACACCGGAAGATCATCCACGAAATTCACGAGGGCATTGTTATCAAACATTGTAATGAGGTAGATTCAAATTTAGGCCAAAGCAATTAAAGTTGTGTTTAAATGATAAAATATTTAAATAAAATTACTAAAAAACAATTATCAATAAATGAAGTATGTATTGCATTATAACTGAATGTTTTGGTCATGTCTTCAATGTCTTCATTGTTTGCTTTTTTTTTTGTCGTGATGGGTGTCGCCATACGGCTGAGTCAGATGTCTAGACATTTTCCTCAATACAATAAATTGTGAACATTTTATTACAAGTGAAATACTCACGATCTCTTTTTAGTTTTTGATTCCTAGCTTTTATAGCTCGTTTCTCAAACATGACTGGAGATGTGGGATCAAACTGACAAAATAACTCTATATTTAGTTAATGAACTGTTGTTCAAACTTCATCATTACAACGATATCGTAATTACATTTGCTGCTTGGCTTCTCGAGAATTTGTTTTAAGGGTGTAAACAGTTTGAAACCAATTAAAATGTTCGCAACAATTTGTTTTATTTGTCATATTTCGATTGCTTTCATGACTTTTCATGTTTTTTTTAATTTCATCATTACGTAATGAAGCTAGAGTGCTCAATAAGTTAATATAAATAGAATATTTGTAGAACATCGTCGGAAAAGCTATGTCACGTCGCATCTAATATCCCATCTTAGTAGGTTTTACATCTACTTTATTCTGATACTAGGGAAACACATTGATCCAAACGTAAGCAACTCCTGTCGGTACATAACATCCATAATACGGATATGTTCACCTAATTTCACTTTCTTATTTCATTAAAGACATTTGCATGTATTTTTCTATCATATAAGATCGCTATGTAATGTTTACTTATTTCTTAGTGGAATGCATTATATAATGGTTTTATCTGTGTATCGTATATATCTGATGCATACACAGAATAATATATTTCATAGCTTTTTTTATTCACTATACGAGCGCAACTGAAAAATGTACTGTTAGTTGAGTTATTGTAAATCAATCTCATATATTCATTGTTTTGAGTTTCGAGATTTCTCTTTATCGTGTAAATAAGAAAATAATTGAAATGAAAAGAGGTACAAATCGCAAAGAGTTAATATTTATAAAGTAAATTGCAAAAATAACATTTGGATTCATTATTAGATTCATAGTGGTGTAACACAATTGAACTGAACGATCATATGAATTTTAAACGGGAAAAATGTAATTTCAAGCCGGCGTGGCCTAGTGGTATCGCGCTCGCCTCCTGTTTGGGAGGCCGGGGTTCGAGTCCCGCTCTGGTCATGCCGGTGTCCTGTCTTTCGGATGAGACAGTAAAACCGAGGCCCGTGTCATGGTATGCATGGCACGTTAAAGATCCCTCACTGCTTTGGGTGCAAAGGTCAAAATTTGTATGCCCCGCCTCAGGCAGATACCGTCACCATATACGTGAAATATTCGTGGTGTGACGTTAAACAAAAATCAATCTATCAATCAATTTAATTTCTCTTTTTTCTCGCCCGAGATGGACACGATCGTTTATATAAGTTACGTCTGTAATTGACTTCTATTATCAAATGCTTCGTATCTATTTTCCCAATTCGTATGCCGGAAATATAATGTTAAAATTTATATGGAGGACAGACATGGCTGATAGCGACTCATCTTTCTGACATGATTCTATATTATGAGGTCACATACTTATTCGTACGAACTGTACCAATAACAAAACAGGTCGTAGAATTCTTCAAGTGGTTTATTTGCAACTTTGTGTTCCTGCCTTTGACCAAGTGATACTGGTCCTCGTATATGTACAAATCCAAGATATTGTTCCGAAATCCACAACTCGATGTCGAAGAAACATGACAATACATATGTAATTATAATATATACAATCACGAATCTCTGTCAAAACAGAGGTGGGATCAGATGCCATGGAGGAGTAAGCATCCCCTGCCGACCGGTCACACCCTTCGTGATGTCATAAGTATAAGCAAATAGTATCATTCGCTGTCACAGAATTAGGAAACGGCACAGCCGTAGTCAAAATAAGTATATATAATGAGCAGTAAGAAAACTGCTGTATAGTATAGGTAATACAGATAGTTAAGTTACTGTGAAATAAGGATGTCAACATGTCAGACAACGATACATCATATGAGCAAATAAGGTCTTTATAACGACCGTAAAATTTGCGGAATGTTGACATAAGTCGTGATATCTCATATCCTTGCTTGAGTAATTTTTTTCTTAGTAATTGGCTTCGATAAATGAAAGAGCGATACTCAGATGACGCTCGCACATATCGAATCAATTGGGATATATAAACACCGTACGCAGGTGATAAAGGAATGTTGCTACTAGTATATGGAAAGTTAACAATGGGGAAACTAAAGTCATCACGTTTGTCATAAATTGAAGTAGTAAGTTTACCATCTCGGTCGGCATCAATAAGTAGATCTAAATATGAAGAGTAGTCTAGTGGGTCACCTCAGATCCAAGTTTGAATTTCCCGCGCGACAAACTTTGAACCAATCATTGGGCTTCCGGTCGTGACGTCATCGTCGACCCCGGTCACATGACCGCTGACCTTAGGAGTGACCCCTTGCCCACTCGGATGACCCCTTGACCTCTCTATTGACCCTTGCGTCCTGTCCCTTGACCTCTTGTAACCCCTCCCATGACCTCAAAAGGGAATTTCCGGATCTATTTTAGATGCTACTGATTACTTCATGAAATTAATTAAGTTACATAAGCTCCCCTGTTGGATATATTAGTTAGACAGGAATATCTAACCATATACCCCCCCCCCCCCCCCTTTTTCCACTTTACGACAGGTAAGTTTGTTATATGATCAGTGAACCGCAGTAAATGCCATTCATCTTTATGTCGATAACAGCGCTGGCGTTACCGGTGAATGATTTTGAATGGTAGACGTGAACTTAAATAAACCAGTACAGACATGACAATAGGTATTCATGTTAATATTTGTAAAGACTTGATTTCACGGTGACCAATTTAGGACATTATGGGAAATGACAAAAAAGTGTAAATAGATTTTAATCATTTATAACACCATCACCAATATATATATACATATTTAATACATGTAACGTATTGTATTGTCTATTAAGCAAAAGCATTACTGCTTATAGATACACAAATATATAATTCAAACATTATAAACACAAAAGTATTAAATAAGCATGTACAACATGATACAATCATTCATTGTCACTTTCGATTTCGTCGTTGTCTTCGAACAAAAGGTCGAAATCCATTTTATGTTGTTTGATTACAAGGATGCAAGCCTTTTCTACGTCCATGGATTCGTCTTCAATCAAGTCTTTAATCTCTTGTTTGATTTCACGATGGAGTTTACTATCATTCAAGTGATGCATGTGCATCAGAAAAGTTCGATATTTTTTCATAAACAGTGATCTGTCTTTCGGTAACATGAGTTCACTGGCTTCTTCCTTCGCATCCTGTTTCGATAAATTTGTATCCGCGGCCATCAACTGATAGATTTTCATTTCGTATTGGGGATTATGTTCATCCCAGACCTCATTGATGATGAAATTAAAACCGTCATCATCATCGTCGTCTTCTTCCTCTTCTTCGACGTCCATGCTCTCTTCATCCATCGGACAACTGTGTTTGATATGTCTCTGGAGATCGTATTCAGTAGCAAATACGATTCCACAGTCAACACACGATGGTGTTTTGTCTGATTCGGGGTTTTCATATTTCCATCGAAGGTTTTGCATGTAAAATGGTGCACGTCTCTCCGACATGTCTGGCTTTGATTCACCTACGGCTGTTTTGTCTGATTCTGGATTTACATAATTGAATCGAGGATTTTGCATGTAAAATGGTGCACGTCTCTCCGACATGTCTGGCTTTGAATCACCTACGGCTTGTAATATGTTTACCGCTTGGGAAGGACACGTCTGTACACCTCCACCGTCAGACGAGGAATGACACACTTCTGGCCAGTCGGGTCTTTTATAGGTATGGAAGACGTCCGTCTGCAGTCTTTTGGATTCCGGAGTGATTTGTTTTAAATCCACGAGTAAATAACCAAATGGCCTCTCTATCGCTTGTCGATATATATCCATGAATTTCTTTGTGTTTCCCGGATACATTTGTCTGGCAAGGGCACCGATTTGTAGTTGGTCTCTTGGGTTTTTGAATAGAACGAGGTATTGACTGTTCAAATTCATCGTCCTATTTTCTTTGCCTTTATTGAATATATTTTGCATCAAGCACACTACACTAAGATTACGATGATGTGCTCCTTCCGTGAAAAGTTCACTGACCTCTGGACTTTCAGACGCATCCCTTTGAATATCGTCCATGACGAGTAAATTGTTGTCTTTTAGATTGATGAAATCTTCACCTCGAATCTTGTCTGTCAATCCTTGAATGAACTCAACAGGGGGACGTACTAATGCCCCGATGACGTCATACAGAGGTTGCCATCGCTTGTATACCCATATAATCCTTGTTGGAGGAGGTTCAATTACGACTCTATTTAGCGCCAACAGTTCTTTAACCCACGTACTCTTTCCGCTCATCGTCGGTCCGACCACGATCATGGTGAACGGATGTTGAAACTTGAAAGAATCCTCGTCAATAATTTGCTTTCTGGGATTGTGTTCCTTGGAAGGAGGAGGAGGAGTGAAGTCCAGAGGAAAAGAAGTGAAATCCTGAGGAGGAGGAGGAGGAGGAGGAGTGAAGTCCAGAGGAAAAGAAGTGAAATCAAGAGGAGGAGGAGTGTAGTCCAGAGGAAAAGAAGTGAAAATCTGAGGAGGAGGAGGAGGAGGATATGCATCAGTGATTTGAGGATACGCTTCAGTAATCTGAGGATATGGTTGACTTCTTCCATGGGCTATCCTCCTATGCCTCCTCATGTTATCTGGACGAGAAAAACTCTTGGAGCACACTGGACATGGTGTTGACAACATGGCGACTCTTCACCTTATGACGGTTGATGCAATATTTAGCCCTTTTATATGTTTTGCATCCTCTCAGATTCAATAAGTTTCTAAAAACAGACTGGAGAACGTGACGTCATTTAAATATCAATCTATAAAGAACAATAGATTTGAATGTATAATTTCCTCGTAAAAAAGTCATTTGATGTCGAGGTGTTCACATCGTTGATTCCTTACTTAATATAGATTACTCTAAACATAGAATTCTGTGGAAATCCCTTAACTATAAGGTAATTCCCCCTCTAAAAATAGACCCCTTAAAGGGTCACGGAAAGGGTCGAGAGAGGGGTCGAAGGGTCATCACAAAGGTTGAGGGGTCACCCCAGAGGTCAAGGGGTCATCCCTAAGGACATGGGTCATATGACCGGGGTCGACGATGACGTCACGACCGGAAGTCACGTGATTGGTTCAAAGTTTGTCGCGCGGGAAATTCAAACTTGGATTTGAGGTGACCCACTAGACTACTATGAAGCACATGAATTGGATATTGTAGTGTCCTTAATTTAAGTTCCTATGGATATATTGTATGTACGTATGTATCAAAGTTTTTTTTTATTTATAGATAGTACATCATCAATATATCTGAATGTAAAATTAAAGGACAAGGCCAATTGCTTCTTATTTTGACTTATAAGATTTTATATGAAGTCAATTTCTTAACACGAAAGGAACAAATCGGCCAGCAAAGGAGCACAGTTAGTGACCATAGGGATTCCGATGGTTTGTTAGAAGACCTGGTCACCGAACACAACATATATATTGTCAATCAGAAAGTCCAGCATGTTTTTATGTCATCTTCAGAGCTTCAAAGACTCCATGACTTATGTTGACATCCTGAACATATATATTGATTAAAGTGGTGTAAATTTCATATCGTATATCAAATTCCCATATGAATTATACCGGAAATGAGGGCATCAAAATGTCGGAATATATTATAGCAATACATTTGAGCATATTCTTGGTAATTCAAATGGGTGCAGCATCGTCACACGCCATGATTATAGAGTACGTTCGCCCCTTTCTCCCTCAAACCGTGGCTTCCCGCTAGAGGTTTATCTCGATTCTCATGGATTATTAATCAATTGACATAACTACGCTTCCGCCTATCAGGATTGCGGAAAGGCTTGATAATATATTGACTTTCCGCTTCCCATCTGAATACGTAGAAAATTAATTTTCCCCCCAATTAGCACTCTAAGACTGACAATACCGGATATCAAATTTGCACTTCTTCGAAAATTTGGGGCATATTGCTTTGCACATGTCGATCAGTCGGTCTGTCGGTTATGTTATCCGCCCAATATCTTAAGATCCCTTTGCTTTATAGTGATATTTCGTATGTCGGTTGGCTATGAATAGAAAATGACCCTATGGATTTTCAGGTCAAAGGTCACTAAATTCAATGAAGTACTTTGTACAATCGGTGTCTGTCCAATATCTTGAAAAGCCTTCGCTTGATAGTGATGACATTTCATTTGTAAGTTGGTTATGAGAAGTAGATGGCCCCTATTGATTCTCAGGTCAAAAGGTCAAAGGTCGCTTAGTGCATGTAGTACTTTATACAATTCTACATTATAGTACCAGATGGGGGCATATGTGTTTTACAAACATTTCTTATTTTAGAACTTTAAGATTGAACAATTCCCAAGGCTGTTTTCTGCCTTAACATATTTAGTGGTGAATGCATATTATTCATAATTCATGTCTCATGTATAATAATAGCTGTAAAACAATTCAAATTATGGATAAACACATTTCATTTGTGGTTTGTGACAATAGAGGTAGCAGTCACATGACAAATATGATGTCAATACGATGATTAAGGGCTAAATGTATTACCTAAAGGAGAAACCTCTTGTTAGCATCCTTAAATTTTTCATGTTTCTAGCACGCTGCTGTGCACAACCGCAATAGCGACATATCATCGTGGAATTCATGCCATGACACAAATGAATAAATATTCTGATTCACATTGTTGCCATTCTTTTAAAGTAAATTTATTTTGACCTGTTACATTCAAGCAGAAACTGAACAATTGCATTACTGGACATTGATGGTTATGCCGTCCATCCAATTTTATACTTCAAATTCAATAAGTAAAACAGCGTATTTCTATTACAAAGCTATTGTATCATTCTGTCAACCCCACTACTCGACTGCTATGATGTATTGCTGCTGATTATCAAGACAATCAGATCGCCTCGTAAACGAGGCTGTGTTGCCATATCTCATCCGCCTGCAGTGCGCCGTATCTTGGAAGAAAGTGAAAATTAAAGCATTTTATTATGAGATTGTGCCAACACACTTGTGAGTAATTGACCATGTATGAGAACTTTGTGCCGTTGTGAAGAGGACATATTAGATGTGAAGGGAAAATATTACATCACATCAAGCAGTACTTTGCAGAACAGGTCACGATTGAAATCGAACACTCTTTTCTGATATAGTTTGATGCAATCACTGAAGATAGATTTTGAGTGGAAAAGCGCACATACAGACCATTGAAAATTTGTATTTTGTTTAAACACATATATCAAGGCTCGATAAACACGTAATCAGGAATCTATGACAATTCTATTCTCAGTACCGCTAAAATGAATTTTCTTTTCAGTCAACATTTTATACATACATGTATATGATCCTGTCATAGGCATAAGAAATGCAGATGATGCGTTTTAATCACATTTGATGATATGTGTGCATAGTGGATCCACAGTATCTAAGAAAGAACAATTTGATAACAAGATATAAGAATGGATTGTTACAATGTTCACTGTATTAATATACAAGACACAAATGAGGCGTTCAATAAAATGATATCGATCACGATAGAGCGATATAGTCAGATAATAAATCGAGCTCATTAAGGTGTATTCCTTGTCATGTCATATGGGGGATTAACAGCATAGTTGGCAGGGCTTGAAACACTCTATGGACGTAGCCACTATGAACTTGTTGAATGTCCTCCTCATAATCAAACCTTGATCTGTTTATCACTTATTGTCTATAGAATCACATAGTTCATCTGTAAACATGCATATTAAATATATATAAACTCAAAGGGAAAGAGAAAATACTCCAAAAGTGTGATGTCTGCTGTAAAAAGTATCGGATCCTCAGAAAGTAAAAGTCAATGCAAGTCACCACTTTAAATATGAAACAGGTGACAACAAAACTAAAGGAAAACCTTTTTGTTTTTCGGATTTTTGTTTTTGGGGGTTTTGTTTTTGGGGGTTTTGTTTAGTGTCGCTATCGATTTCCAGGGATTACTTTTCAAGTACGCGAGTAAATTAAGTCAGATTTTCTGCATGATATTTATGAATATATGCTTTTTATGGGTTTTGGATCAGTTTGAATGAGGTCGCTTTATACAAATATTTAGCAATTTAGACCCACAGAAATAATCCAAATAATTAGTTCTTGAACATTCACTATTCTCAATCATGAAAAGGCACAGTCTTGCATTTCTCAGTATTTTAAACATAAATCAACACCATGCATATAGCTATATCTATATCTATAGCTATATCCCAATCATTATTTCCAAATTTTTCAATTGCAAACAGGCTTTACAATGCCTAGATATCAAACATCTTACTCATACTTCTATCATATATTCATGCTCTGCATCTCCACCAGCCAATCAACAGAGGCCCTAAATTTAAATTTAGAGAGTCCAAATCAATAAATTGGCGTAAGAATTTGAATATTGTAATGACTTCGATAGATGATTTTGCTAGAAGATGGACTAGGCATAAAGATGTGGAATTGGACACGTTGTCGGAATGGGTCAAAAGTGTTGGTTGTTTGATAAAATCACTTATTACTAAACTAAGCAGAAACATGAGGACCCGTCATCCTGTTGCATTCGATGACACTGATGTATTGGCAGAATTAAACAGAATACAAAATGATTACGTATAGGTACCGGCAGACAATTTTTTAATGATATTGTATTTGTGTGGAAAGCTTACTATTACAATTGCCTTTCTGAGGAAGTTGGAATAAATACAGAAACTCATAATCCTACATATAATCGCTCTCTGTGGATGTAATCCTTGCAAACTATAATTCAGCATTGAGTACATAATATATGTACAGAAGACTATGAGTTCGAGTACCTTAATTATATTAGATTCCTTAATTTCATTAAAATCCATATGAACAAAATTATATTACAGGTTACAATAAATGCTCTACCACAACTCTATCAGCCCTCCTTCCCCAAATGTTATTTTTGGACATTGAAAAAAAACCTCAAAAAACCTTTATAGACCTTTTTAAAGTTTCAAATATTGTCAACTGTGAAATATATCAATTCATATGACATTCTACTTTACTTTTACACTACTATACCCAATTATCAACTAAAAGAGAGACTGTTGAGCATAATTGAACTACTTCTGCACTATGAACAGGTTCAGGCAAATAAACATATATGTTATGTCACACACATATTTTGTTAAAAAGACAGTGACTCAATGTTAAGTACTCTGAAAAAGAAATAAAATATGAGTTTTGTTGGTAATAATAATGGCCAATTTGTGCACCATTATCAGCCGATTTGTTACTTTATTCGTAGGAAGCTGAATTAATACAAAATTGTTTGTGTTAACATTATAAGCAACTGGCAAAGACCTTTGATTTACATTTCAGATTTATTGATGATGTATTGCCTATAAATATTAAAAGCATGGAAACATACGTATACGCAATATATCCTAATGAAATTAAAGATACAACAGAATCAATTTCATGTTCTCTTACTGAAATCTTTTGCTGAATAATGATCAAGACAGTGAACCTACAGCTGTACTCTATTATAAATATAACATTTTAATTTTACTATTGTTAACTTGCCATATTGTGAAGAAATATTCCTTTACCACCTGCGTGTGCAGTTTTTATGTCTCAACTTATCCAATACGCTAGAGCTTCTTCAGAATACGTTTCTTTTATTTACTGAGACAAGATTTTGCGTGAAATTTAATCTCACAAGGATACGAAAACCACGTTCAAAATCTACATTCCGCAAATTGTACGGTCGCTATTAAGACATTATTTGCTACTTTTCAGAAATCATTGACTGACACGTGGACTTTTTTGTGCCCTTATTAAACCAAACAGCACTGTGATGATACAATATCACACGATTTTACTTATCATGCCTTATCACCGATGGTGAATACGGTAATAGCGTTTCCACTGAATTGGACTACAAGATATACTGGTTAAAATAATCTCATTGCATCAGGGCGAATATGACCGGTCAGCAGGGGACACCTCCATGGCCCCTGATCTCAATTCTTTTACGGGTCTGTGATAGCCTATATGTCTATTTTGTCTAGTTTAATGGATATTTCCTGGGTATCTCAGCACTTAATATAGTAATTTATCATCAGGGGTTTAACTGTCCTAACATCGGAATTTCTAGGTTAAGAAATATATATCCAAGTACTAAAAATGATGATGATTGACGTTTAACACTTTAACATGGATATCCAGCTAATATCGTAAAACTGTGTATCTAGAGATGATCAAAACAAGCGTTATTCAAGTTTTTTTTAAATGTCAATACATGTAAAAGATATACCGAAGTTTTGTATGAGAGCGTTATATAGACTGAGCTGGCGATACCTGAGTCAATGGAAAATATCATAAAGATATCATTATAGAAGTATAGTATTTACCGAATTCTAACATTACAGTATTGTTTAAAATAATGGAAATCTAAATAATGTATGCTTCGAGCATGATAACCCAGGTGACTTTTGTACAATTGCTTCTATTCATCATTTGTACCGAGTACTAGATTTTAGCAGTATCACTGAAAAGAAATTAATTGTAACGATGCACATCTGGTGTACTTCATTAAAACACCGTATCATAGTAATTATCATTAAGGATTGATAACACTGCCAGTCGAGATTTAGTTCTTAAGAGTATCATCAGTAAAAAAAACTTTGGTTTTGACACAAATCAAATACTTTCGTATTTCATAATCCCTTAGACTTAGCTTTTATATAGATAAATGTTTGACTCCATCTATTCAGCCATTTTGATATTTAATTTGATCTACAATATTCCTGACAAATGTTGTAATTTCTAATATGCTACGTAAGAGACGCTTACTTTGATACACGCCGTCTCATTTTTGATATCCAGAGGTCATAAATGGCATTCCATTGTACGTTGTTATGAGTAGAACTCAAATTCTTATGCATTTCATTTCTTATCTTGACCACCATCAGAGATCCATATTCGCATCTGCCA
Organism: Pteria penguin; assembly: GCA_035048485.1. Lineage (NCBI taxonomy): Eukaryota > Metazoa > Mollusca > Bivalvia > Pterioida > Pteriidae > Pteria > Pteria penguin. The sequence goes on along the minus strand of CM068580.1, from coordinate 19,338,710 downwards.
GGAGAAAGGTATTAGAATACGTATTATATTTGTGAAGTCTACTATCTCTTGCATTTGAGAAATAAAACACTCACACTTGCACAATAACACTGAAATTTTACTTGCTTCAAAAATTATTATCAAAGGAATAAAACAGTGAATTATTATAGTTTTATGTGACAATTACACAAATATAATGTATTTTCCAGGAATTATACATCAAATCCTAAAGCTTTGAAATATTAAGAGGCATTTATGTTGCAAAGTCCAAATTTTTTTAATCAAAGACGTTAAAGCAATAAAATGAAGTTCAATTGGTCATGAATCAAATATATATATAGCTAAATCTATTTGAAATGTTTTTTATCTTCTGTTCGTTTCCTGTTGTTAAAAGAAAATCGTTTTAAATACTACGTTTGTGTAGGATTTGTGTTTTATTGGGAATTCCAAATTGAATTTTGTAGTCAATCTGAGGTTAAGTCAACGCACATGTAAGACTTGGATGTTTTCCATGAAAATTATATGTTTTGTCACACACAATTTACCCTAAATTTTCCATTGTGTAGTCATCTGCAAATTCCGTTTTAATACAGACTTAAGCGATGTCGGGGTTAAAACTTCTCAAGAATAAAACAGGTCAAATGCCAAATACAAAAAAGATAATCGACCAACCAAACAAACATTATATTAATGTTTAATGTCCGCTTCTCTGCTTTTTCATATTTAGGTTAAGTTACTTATTCTGGAAAGAATTTTGATACAATGTATGCGTTGAAATACTTGTAAATAGTATCGTAAATGGTTGCTCTATATGGATATAGATAAATAGAGTAATTTTGATAATTTATTCTGACTTTATAAGGAACAGTAAAATTTGTATATATCAAATTTCGATTTGGAAATCTAAAAATGTACACCCGTTATTTCATGTATTCTTTACAATGATTTAGCAAATATTTAATAATTCAGTTTACATACGTACACGCAATATATTCAAATGAACTCAAAATAAAACAGAATCTAGTTCTTGTCCTTCGTATCTAGATCTTCTTTCAAATATTGACAAAGATGGTAAACTAACTTCTTCACTATACGACAAACGAGACGACTATAATTTTTGCTATTGCTAACTTTCCACACACATGTAGAACATTCCTTTATCACCTGCATATGGTATGTATGTGTCTCAGCTGATCCGATATCCTAAAGCTTCTTCTGATTACGGTTCCCGCATTCACCGGGGCAAATTATTTAGTGAATAGTTTATCATCACAAGGATATGGAATCAAGCGTCTTAAGTCAACATATTTACAGACGATACTAAGATCTTATATACAGTTATCAGATATCATTGTTCGGCATGTTGATTTCCTTTTTCGGTTGAAGACAATTATCGTTAAGAATGTAGTGGATTTCTATTGTAATAACAATATTAATCATGACTTTTACCAAATATGACTACATAATTATATTATCTATTGAATCTGACTTTGAGTTCATAATAACTTGACTTATATTGTGGCATGACGACGGTGACCGGTCGGCAGGGGATGCTTAGTCCTCCATGGCACCTACCTGATCCCACCTCTGAATTGTGTCCAGGGTCCGTGATTGCCGTTACTCACTATTTTGTCTTCTTATATCGATATTTCGACAGAACATTACTCGGTTTCTCACTGTTGTACTTTAAGCAAGATTGTTTTCCGTTTGAATCAATATTACAAAATTAGATATAGTTTGTGCCATATTTCGGACTGGACAACATTGGAAATCCTGGATATTACTAATGTCTGGATATCGGTACGAGATCTACAAAATTCGGTGACAAATCCTTGACGCCATCATCTCACTTCTTTTGCCCCGCTGGTAATCGTACGATAGTCGGACGATATGTGTGAACACATTTGACAGGGTGTGGGAAAGACATTGGGCTGGCACCGGTAGATGCCACAAGGTTTTTATCCGAGCGATGGCCGATTCTGTACAGACATCGTATGTAATTATAGTTGTAAGGGTACCAAATCATCATATTCTGATATTCTGTGTATCGTTGTTAATTATTTGAGTACGGTTTTCACTTCAATCTTGTTTCGAGCAAGACAGAGGATGGCAAATAAAGTAAGGTTGCATTCACAACGCCTGAAACTGCCTTTGCATCCGATAAGTAAATCAAGTCAATTCGTTAAATTAATCGTATTGGCTCCAAGACTGTAAAGGTTGCAGCTATCAAAGACTTCAGAAGATCATAAAATGCACAAGACATACTTTCAATAAATATGTTTAACGTTTGCATACAAATAGATCCAACAATAATGTTGTGTAGATGTTAAGAAAACCTTCATGCGAAACGAAAAAAGAGTTAACAATGCAATGGAAACTCATGGAATTTGATATGACATGCCAAGTGGTCAAATACAGAAATTACAAAGATAATTTGTTTTTAGAGAACAACTAATAATTGTGTAATGCTATGAGTATGCATTGCATTGTTTGATCCAATCCTTCCTTATATTCCACCGAGAGGTCTAGTTTATCGTTTTACCAGAATCTGAGCGAGAAATCTAGACGTTTAGTTGTCAAACATATGCATCGAACTGTAGCATTACTTTATGGATCTAACGTAAATTATATACACTAAGGAGGAAATATAAAAGCATTATTGAATGACAATAATGCACAACGTATACAACAGAGGAAAACCAGATACTGATACTTTAAATCCAATTAGAATTATTTCACAAATATGGTGACTGCACCTTCCTCCGAAGTCAGAACTTCGGCTGTACTGCAATGGAATATTGTACTGAATATCAATGCACTTATTCTATTTTGCTCTTCATGTTCATGGCAACCTTTTGTCCAACACCAAAATAAATCGTTTCTTTCCATCTTGGTTTAGTTGACTGCAAAAAAAAAGATCCATGAAACTCTGGTGTAATTCGAAACCAAGACCTATATATCTGCCTTTAACAGTACATCTAAATCACTGTGCTACTTGAAAACAAAAGATTACACTCGGTACATTAGTAACGATTGTGATAAAAATTGGGATAGGGAGCGGTAAACGAGTTTCTTCTCTCGATCGGACGTACTCAATGTACCGCTGTAGCCAGAATCAGTAAAACTCCAAAATAATCTTACTCTGTTACCGTCATAGTACGAGCGAATTACAAAATTACAAAGGTGATATCCGTAAATTACATTTCTACAATATTTAGCAATGTATCAAGAACTAAAATCTCCATGTTCATAAAAGTTATAATGCCGCAAATACAGGATGGTTATAATTCTGTTATGTGAGTAAAACCCTTTATCTTATTGTTTAGAGATAGAACATGAGCATAGCTGTTAGATCGGCATATGTCAAATTCTGGTTTATTTTACCTGTTAATTTTGCTACTACTGTTTAGGATATATATATATATATATATATATATATATATATATATATATATATATATATATATATATATATATATATATATATATATATATATATATATATATGCTTTTAATATCAGTATTATACTCTCTGTCGATGTCATAAATATATTCAAAGTATATGCTTTCCCATATGAAAATACCAGTATTGAGTTAATTTCATCAATCCAATTAGTTTTATTTTCTTACTTTTGTAGGCTATATTTACAAGACTGAAAACAAGAAAAATAGAACGAAATAGGTGCAAAAATACGCACATACTGAAACTCTGCAGTAAAAATTGTGAAAATAAATAAAATTGTGAATGAAACAGAATAAATGTAGATGTTTAATTGAGTTGTACAAAGTAGGTCTCAATTCCGGATGTCATTTATCATTATGAATAACAAAATGTCACACTTTGTGATTGAAGTCCCGTGTCGACCATTTAACTTCCACGGTGACGTTGTTAGTCTGTATATCCCTGGCTGAGCAGTTTACCTGAAAATCGCTTTGTCCTCAAAACGTATTTACTGAATTATGAACACGCCATAGACACACTATTATTGGTAGTACAAAATGGAAAGTTTGATACTGAGATTGATATAGACCTGGTTGTCATAAGGCGAGGTGTTTGAGTGATCATTAACGTTGTTAGATAACATGATGTCAACACACAGAGTAAAACTGTTGCTTTTCATTGTTTCCTTAAGTTCCAGATAAATTTGGTTATTCAAGCCAATATAATTTGCGAATTTAGATTTATTAATTGATATAATTCATCTATAAAGATGTTAAGTTCCACTGAATTGCTTTTTGAGATCAAATACTGATTAGTTGCTGCTAAGTTCGTATTAGTGAAAAAAAATGTCAACGAAGAGTTGAACACACTTGGTGTCATGGAAATGCCGAAGATTTGTTGGAATATCTTTCCTCTAAACACCAATAAAATTTGGTTGCCATTTTCACTTTATATTACTCCCCCCTTCCTTGTGCTTTGAATGTATCTTCTTTTGAAGGTCTTGTTTTCCCAAGACCACGTATTAGCTGCATTGTTCACATACCTTTTTCTAAGGCTAGTCTAATATTCGTCTGTCGTAAAATATTAGATAGCTTGTGCACTATTCCCTTCTTGAAAATTGTCTCGAAATTAGCGTCTTTATTTTATTACGAAACCTTATTCTACTACGTCTAACTTCATTTAATTAGTTCTGTTTTCAATGGACTGGAGTAGGCGAGTTTTATTCTGCAGCAACATATTGTTTATTGACGCAATTTACTTCATTCCTTAAGTGCTAAATAGTCTTAATGAAAAAGTAATAATATAATGATAATATTATCCAAGAATTGAAAGGATAGGCTAATTCCGAAAAAAAAATTCCTGTGTTCTGTTGTAGAAGAGTGAATCACTTACATTTTACAGTGTTGACAACGTTGTGCAAATTTCTTGGGACATGACATGATTACTTCTCGTTAAACTTAGTTCCAAACAATGTTAATCTTATAATACTCGAAAGACATTTTTTGTATTTAACGGAAACAGTTTTATATAAAATAGAAGTATGTTCCTTGTCACTCTGTTCTGTCAATTGTTGTACATTTTTTTCCACACAAAATGAAATAATACTCATAACAGTTGTTTATATATAAGAGGCAAATACTACTAAATCATAATGTTGTCGTAATTCAGGAAGGAGTTGGCACAACCTTTACATTGATATCTGTCTTATTCTTTAAACAATCAAATTTCAAAGAGCTGCAATCAAGTAAAGGTTTAATTCCTTGACTATTAAATACTTTGCTGATGAATATGTAATATGATGTTTAGAAATGGGCATGGTCAACAATCACATAATATACTGGATGTGGTTATTGGTTTTGTTTTGGGTGTTTTTTTTTTTTATTTATTCTGGGGTATTTATTATTAAACGTTATATGGTTAAATAAAAAATATATGTATTTAATGTTTTACCAAAACACGCAAAGATAATTGAATCGTTCAAGAATACGGGCACCTTCTGCTCATGATGTTTGTGTGGGGACTGGTCATGCTCGTCATGATTTGTTTTATTATCAGTATTATAATAATAATAATAATAATAATAATAATAATAATAATAAAAATAATAATAATAATAATAATTAATAATAATAATAATAATTATTATTATTATTATTATTATTATTATTATTATTATAATTATTATTATAATCTGGTAAACTTTTGTAAATTAATTATGTAGCAACCAAAAGAATAATGTCTTAATCTATTCCTAAAGATTTATCAAATATGATTTTTGATTCACTTTGCAAAAATGGGTAGGTAGCGATAATATGTCCATTAATTATCCAAGAGGAGTCTCTACGAAAATCATTTTGCACTAGCAATCAATTTTCGAGAAATTCAATTTTTATGTTTACCACGCAAAGTTATTCTATTTATAATATATTATGTGAAATTCGTATTTCTATGATGATTTCAATCGAAAAGTCCCTGAAAATTACTGAAATGTACACTTCCCGTAGAATTTTGGCAAAGGTGAGTTGGTATCACATTCGATTTTTATTACTTGTGTACGTTGTGTAAAGTGTCGAAAACACAAATGATTTGATGGGGTAAATTATCAATGCATTCAATAATTAAAATAATTTTCATCCTAAACACATCAGATAAAGAAGACTTTGATTTGATTGGGAGTCAAATGCAAAAGAAGTTGTCAAAATCTATTATAGTATAATGAAAATAATATAAGTATATCTGGTATACAGTTTTCATTAGCTTTACCCATAATTTATATACATAAGAAAGAAAAAACTTGATATTTAGTCTCCTATGTATTCCAAACGTCAAGTATAAACTTGAAAACCGTGAATTGTATGCCTTATTTCAGTCTACCATTTTGAGTACTAAGTATCAATATAGATTTTCGAGAACGTGAAGAGCTTCAAACTCCGTTATGTACATTTGTTCCTCTTGTACACAAAATACTGATCCAACTATTTTGATAAGACAAAGGGTATATTTTTCTTGTCTTTTTCTCAATGGAACGTTAATCTGATAGTTAAAGACTGTAATTTTAGCGGTATAGGGAACACACTGTTTAAACATATATGCTGTATTGATTGCATTTTACAGAGCATTTGGAATCTGTACAGAGTTTTTGAGGGATAATGTATATCTGTATTATATCGTTACATTGTACGGCTTCAATTTCAGTATCATGCACTGTAAATATATATAGGGTATATATTCCTTATCAGCAATGTTGATAATCATTTATAGAAGAATATAAATAAGTTGAAAATGAAGCACTAAATCGCCATGCATTACAGTCTAAAACGCTGATATATTGTGTAAGGTTATATATAGAGCTAATTTGTTCAACGATAATTGCATAAAACTTTAACAATTTATAATGTAGTAATATTTAATATAATGGAGAGCTACATACATATATTTTGATAGTATGTTAAATAATTACTTTTGGTAATTCGATATTTTTGATAAATTGCAGTATGTTCATGTATTGTAGAATATAATAACGAGTTGTGTTCGGTTTGTTCTGGCATTGCTTAACGCACCGGGACAGTATAACTTCTGTGTATAGTGAAAACCAAAGTACTTAAAGAAAATCCCTGAACTTCGAGTGGTATTTAAGAAATGAATCTCACACTTACCAGTTGGACGGAAACCTCACTGTATTGTTTCATTTTTTGTGACACGAAGTGTTACTCTGTTATCATCGGCGTTCTGGGCGCCGCCATATTGAATTCTTGCGATTGACCCCTTTGCTCTTGTATTCCTACACTAAGGAAATAGGTCCATGGTGATGTGCATTAAATATGCATATATTCATGAAAAATGGATACCGTCTGTATGTTAAGAACTACATATTCATCAAATTATTTAGGAATATGTATGGAAAGTTTTTACCAGAACTGAACAAACACGATGATTAGTTTTTAGATTTAATGGCATGTAATCTATGTTTTCATTCAGTCGTTAATCGCACATTTTTTCGGCCTTTCCGACGGCCCTTGCCAACCCCCAAAACAGCATGCTTTTGAGGACGATATACCAAAAAATTGATGTTTTAATTGATTTAAGTGGGACAGCAGATTGGATTGTATGAGTTAAATTTATTCCTTTCCGTTTTGAAGACATTCTACGTAAGCTTCACCAGAGCTAGGTGTTAACGTTACCTACATTTGCAGCCTGTGTTTTCCCAATTTGCATATATAGTGTTACAAGACATGTCGTGCAATAATCTTTCATTTCAAAAATTCGACGCGTGAAATATTTATAGTTTGTTTCAGATATAATCGTTAAAATAACAATAATGACATTGCGTTGAGTAAAAAAAAAATTTTAAGTTTATTTTGTAGATTTTATATGAGGTTTGTAAATTTTACATGATCTACAACAAAACATTCTATGTACATTGTGATTGTATCTAGTCTCAAGGTTTTATATTTTCAATAAATTTTTTACTGAAAAATTAAAATGTCTTTTTATCATCCCTTTTGTCCCCCGCTTTTGAGAAAGCGAGGGGACATTAAATCTCATTCCTCCGTCTGTTAGTCGGTCACAAAAACTTTAATCTGGGATATAACTATTCATCCAGTAGGGATACGACGTTAAAACTTCACATGTAGATTCCTTGTGATGAGACATTCCATTTGATATCATTACTTTTGACCTCTTAGAATTCTTTGAATTCGCTTGTTTCATCCTGATATTTATGTATTCTCAGTAACACCTTCGTCTGATTACAACCCCCTCCTAAAACATGGATTCACCATGTCTTCTCTGTCTTTGTACACATGAAATCCACAGCAAATGCTCAGAGCAAGGACAGTTTAGATCACCTTGACATAGTTTAGATGATCTTGTGCTACAGGCCTGTCATCCGCAACTGTTTATATTAACCTGATTGGAACTCGGTTCTGGACAAACTACAAATGCTGCAAGTAGCAAACATTTTAGGATATAGACTTGATTGCATGCTTTGGGTGCTGCATGTGACATAATTTTTCGACTTGAGTCACATAGTTAGCCTTTTGGGGTATCTCAATTCTGGACAAGCTACAAGTACCAAACTTACACTAACTAATTATTCATCTTGGGATGCATACTCGAAAACATGTTTCAAGCTGTACCTGACATACTTTTTCCGTTTGAGTCATTTTGGTAATCTGTTTGGGGCACAATACAAGTACCGAATATGCACCAATAATTCATGTATGGGATGCACACTAGAGTACCTGGTTTGGTTGCTTCATGTGACATTTTTTCTACTTGAGTGTTTTGGTTAACCTGTTGGTGGTACCTCAGTTTGTAACAAACTAGTAAAAATAAAAGACTTCTGACTCGGCCGTACACCAAGTCATCTTAAATAAACAGTGTATGAAAAATCCCATACTTGCACTAATGTTTCATATTAGGATGCAGGCTTGAATGCATGCTTCGTATAACTATTCCCACTTCAGTTTTGTTTCATTAAAAGAAAATTGATTTAAAAAGCTCAGTAATGATTCAAGAGTCGTTTTGAATGTGTGTCTTTAATTCTAAGAAGGAAGCTAGTCCTGATTTAATACTATTGATAACACTAATTCCTCTTCATCTTCATATGAGTGTCACTCAGGATCTTTAGTCCTTTGATTTTCTCTTTCGACTGTATAAAGAGAAAAAATATTCGAGTCGTTTCTTACCTTTTGACTGGAGTTTTGGAAATGAGAAAAAAGAGTAATTGTGTACACAATTGAAGTTATTTTCTTACAATAGTATATGATCTCAACACCACACAGAAACAGTTCATATACTTATTTTTTTTTTTTCGTATGTATTGCGACCAACCCAGGTACAAAGTGTGCTCTTTCTATTGGTATATTAATTGTGTTAAAGAAGTACCTCAAATCTCGGGGGGGGGGGGGAGCGTGGTGTAGTGATTAAGCATTTGGCTTGAGGTGCCGACGATCCGGGTTCGATTCCCGGGTTACGCCACTATGTTTAAGAGGTTGCTATCCTCCTGCTTCCATGTCGCGATATAACTGAAATTTTGTTGAAAGCGACGTAAAACACCAATCAACCAACCAACCTCAAATCTCACTTTCATTTTCAGATAATATCATAATATCAGTAATTCGTCAAATTACTCAAAATAAACCTCATTACACGGATATGTGTGGCTTAAATTTCACACCTTCCACGAAACCTACGGTAGATAAAACCTTTATTCTGCTAGAAGATAACGATAGTCCATTCTAATGAAAAACTACCCTTGCTTCAGAAGTTGTCGGAAACTCCCTGTACGTGTAAAAATACAACATGTCTATACGTCATTTCCAATGTGTGTGTGTGTGTGTGAGAGAGAGAGAGAGAGTGTGTGTGTGTGTGTGTGTGTGTGTGTGTGTGTGTGTGTGTGTGTGTGTGTGTGTGGTGAGGTGCATCATGATGTCGTACATGCGGTCTTTCATTTTATTTGTATACAAATAAATTAATCTAAAACTGATAGACTCTAGATATATCACTAGACACAGGATCCATATTTAAATGCACACTCCAAAAACATCAACATTTCTATTGCAAGTGATTTAAAACTTCAACTTTCCATTTATACAATTCCATATCTATATACATGTGTATTCCATATTTCAAATACTCGCTCGTGCATTTTAGAAATCCTCTGTTTCTTTTCTCTGCATGATTTTCGTAAATGATTCTATTTAGATTTGAAAGTCTGATGTTCTGAACCAAGTGTCCAAATGTTGCAGTTTTCAATGATACTCAGCCATATGTAATCTGGCATTACGGTCAAGGCTTTTTGACGCATACATACAGAAACAAAAACGCGGTAACAAACTATATATTATAATATCTAATTTGGCATTACGGCAGTCAAGGCAACTTGAAGCATACCTAAACAAAATCATGATCATTAATACCTCTATTATCATAACAGTGTTTTATGTATGTCGATATTTACTATTGCTGATACACTATTTCATCACTTACATCCTAGATGAAATCTGAACGAATAGGAAAACCGATCTACATTGAATAAATGATAAAACGCGCAATTATCTGGATACATAAAGGATGTCCTAAATGAGTCATAACTTTGACGATCTTATCATTAATTGCTCATATTTTCTCACTTTGAAGAAATAAATGCATAAATAAAATACGAAACGCAAAAGAAATGCTCTCTAAGAAATTGTTGTATGATATGCGTCAAAGACGTTTTATGTTCCAAAGTATTAAACCAGAACAATTTCACACAATATTGCTTTGCGTCTGTTGTAGATACACTGTCTCGATCAGTGACAAACCCATATTATTTTCATCTGCGAAGTAAGCAAATTTCTGGACTCCTGCAAGTATGTATATCATCGTATACCAAAGAGATCATTTTCCAGATATTGGCCGTCACAAAGCGAAACTGTGTCCGCAATGTAATCGAATTTTTTTTTTTTTTCAATATAAACATACATAACAGCACAACATATATAGGACAAAATACATTCACAGCACTCACAACTTACACTCACAACTCACAGAACATGATATGTTTAAATAACTGTATATATATAAATATATATCATTACAAAAATAAGTGGTTTAAGCATATAATGTCCATCCATTTTTACAGTTTTGATAGGCACCAATAATAAATACTGGGTATATATCTTAAATGTAAATCCAATGCACATACGCATCATACACAGGTTTTATTTTTGTATCCATGTATGCATACACATACACCTACATATACATATACATACACATATACATATACCATTACCTACATATAAACACACACACACATATATATATATACATACACATACATACATGTACAAATATACATACATATAGGTGGTAATCGAATATTTTTGTCATCCTTTACATGTTTATTCTTAGTTGCACCAGAGACATAGACTAAGTCTCTGGTTGCATATGGTTTCACCTCTGAATTTCTGGGGTCCTTGAATGTCCGCTGTGGTACATTGTTGTTAGTGCCATAGTCACTTGACACCAATTACTTTCGTATTTTGCATTAATGTCACACTTACTTTCTTTGCAGTGTTGGAGCTCGTAGAAAAGTTTCCCGCGGAAAGTTTGACTTAGGCGTAATAACACTTTTTTCCTAATGTGATATTGCAATGATGCTTTCCACACAGTGTTGGTTCACATTCATTTATATATACAATGCTGAGTTACATTTGTTTCTTTTGTATGTGAGGGCATTCATTCATTCAATACTACATGATTGTGTTGACATAACTAGCACTGAAATTTTTGTTTTCAGAACCACTAAACTGATAGACAGCAAATTGGTGATATTTAATGAGTGCTCTTTTTATCCGTTTTACATGAAAGCTGGTGTTTCTGAAGGCTCTGTAGCTGGTCCTCTTTTGAATTGATATAAATAACTATAATTGCTATATACACAGTGTTATTATAGGACTTTTCACTTATGATACGTCATCGTAGCTTCTTTTATAATAATTTATACTCCGTTCACTCGAGTTGATTTACAGCTGTGACTTAAATACCGATTTTTCATACGACCATTTGATCTGTTGTGCCAGTGCCTGGACGACTACTCTATTCTCAGTGAATAGTAAATTGGAAAACCGTATCAGGCACAACTATATTTGCTGTGCAAAGTACCAGTATATTATAAATAAATGCTGCGCGTTCACATGAAAAAAATTACATAACTGAAGGAATAGAATTACACATGTGGTAGAGTAGATTTGTATCTAGTCTGAAAAAAGTGTCAGTTTAATACTGGGAGTGAATTTGAATATATGTAAAGGTACATTTCGTTGCAGTTTCTTCTTTTCATCTATGTATGATACTAGGTATATTGAGAGCCGTGATGCCAACTAGGACCACATCAACGAATAAATAACCAATTACTTCTGTCTAAAACGATCCATCGATTTTTAGGACACCCTATTTGTTCTTTTCGTTATACAGAGTGACTTCCTATTTGGAACGATATCTGACGTAAAACAATTATGACGTCATAAAACTCAGGGAAATGATAGTCGACAAATGACGTTTTCATAAGAATTTGATGATTTCATAATTGTTTTACGTCAGATACCGTCCCAAATGGGAAGTATCTCTGTTTAACGAAAAGACCCATTATAAATACATACCGTGCAATGGGAGTTACCGTCCGTTAGGCGGCGCTTGTTTACTATCAGTTAGTAACATCGATTGGAGTTAGCAACCTTATGCATCACAATAACGTGTCATTGTTCTTTACGTCATTTCTGCGGGAATATGTTTTATTTCCTCCCTAAATATTAGGACTGCAGTTAATGGCGGTATCTCCCATTATTGGCATGCATAATAATAATAATAATAATAATAATAATAATAATAATAATAATATTTATTCAAGATAAAGGCATAAATAAGACAGTATCACATTGAGACAAGTACAGGTATTCACAAAATAAGATAAAAATAGAACTATATATGATATAGATGGAAAGTTACAGTTAAAATAATTAAATATAGCACTATATAAAAAGAAACCAGCATGTTTAGAATGATATAGGTGTAAAAAAATTAAATTAATTTAAGTGTTTGTATATAGAATGACTATATAAATAATAATTAGGTATATATATTAAAAAAATTGAAATTGATCATAAGACTGATTCAGTAATTCTATGGACGGAGTGTAGAAAATACATGTATACTAAGTTTACCCTGCAGCCTAATATCTTGGGATAGCCCACAAAAGTCAGAAGACTTGTTTCTTGCGTGAGATTAAGAAAGACATGTTTTCACATTGGGATATATTTTCTCTATTTGCAAGGTATGCAAACATTTTCCGCATATATCAAACTTGTGTTATGTGTTTTAGTTACTATGCAATAGAACACTGTCATTACTAGTGAAATTTGAAATGAACTAAAGCAGTTTAGTATTACCAAATTACATCGTATCTACCCCTAGTGTGTACTTCTCTACTTCGTGTATCACGAACACATTCTAGTGAGCGACTTTATTGAATGACAATGCCCTCTGTACGAAAAAAGAATTCGTTACATATTCTGAAACCAGGTAAACGGTTCATATGGGCAGGCGAAGTCGTGTTAAATTCCAGAAGCGTAAAAGACCCAACTCGTCACAGGAATCGGTTACTACAAATTCATCCTCCACACCAAGTAATATAGAACCTTTGACAACAACGAAGGTGTTCAAAGAAGCAATGAATGTACTCAATGGCAGTGTCAATGTAGCGAGTCAGGGTTACCCATCCCAACATAACATTAGTAATCCACCCGCACTGTCGACTCCCCCCAATCCAGGCCCTGTGTTTCAAGGACTCACCCCACAGCAGTCAGGTTACATTCCCCCTCCCCAATGTACTAGTACACCTAATCCTCTATTTCAAAATGTGCTGAATCGCGGGGAATGTAGTGGAGTTGAAAAATTGCTCACTGAAATTTGCCATCGTCTGACGCGTATGGAAACGTCACTGTCCAAACTCGATTCGATTGAAAGCAAGTTAGGAGTGCTCGAACATGAAATAAGTTCTGTGAAAACCAAGTTAGCCACTGTTGAATCTTCAGTCACGATCGCTTCGGACTTAGCCAATCACGCTAAATTTTCCGTGGAAGAGGTGTCAGATAGAATGGCAGATCATACTGCTGAAAATAAGTCACTGCGAGATCATATGATTGACCTGCAAGCCCGTTCTATGCGAGATACATGTAACCTTGTTTTTGTAAATATTCCGGAAATTCCGGACGAAAAACCTAGCGATACGGAGGAACTTGTACGCAACTTCTGTGTGAGGGATCTAAAAATGAACAAGGAGCAAGTCGACGAAATCAGATTTGAAAGAGTCCACAGGACAGGTCCCCCGAATCAAAAACCTAGGCGTATTGTAGCCAAGGTCAGTGCGTATAAGCAGCGAGAGGAGGTCAGGGGTATGTCTAAAAATCTGCGTGGCACTAACATGTATGTAAATGAACAGTTTCCGCCTTCCATAGTGGCTCAACGCAAGGAACTATTTCCCATTACGAAAGCTGAGCGCGCGAAGGGTCGCAATGTGCGTTTGACCTATAACCGTCTATACATCGATGGTAAACTGTACAGACCACCCACCGGAACAGGAAACGCCCACCGCTAGGAGGTACAGGGGGTTGGACAAAACTTTAAATTTTTGTCTTGGAACGTTAATAGATCCCTTAGGAACAAATTATTGGACACTGATTTTTGTTCTTTTATTCGTGAATATGATATCGATGTTATTTTTCTCACTGAATGTTGGTTAGATCAACATCATGAGTTAAATGACGTTGATTCTTTGAACGGTTTTTCCATCAAATGTATACATAGGTCAAAAGGACGAGATGGAGGCCTTGTTCTATTAATACGTGAACAAGTTAAGAAGCAATTTAAAGTCCTTAAAATTGTTGAGGATACAGCTATTTGGGTGTATATAGATAAGAAACTCACAAACTTTGAGTCTAATTTATATATGTACTGTGTGTATGTACCACATGTAAATAATGTATTTTATGACCATTATGACAATAATTTATTTCAATAGATTGAAGATGATTTGGCAATATATAGCCGACATGGTTCAGTTGCTGCCATTGGAGATTGGAATAGCCGCACTGGTGAAAACTTAGATTATATTCAGTCTGATAATTTAAATACCTTGTTACATCCTAGGTTAAATAATGTACTCAACTATGTACCTGATAATGTTATGCCTGGTCGAGCATCAGCTGATAGAACGGTTAACACGCTTGGCCGCCGTTTGTTAGACATGTGCAAATCTAGTGGTCTTCGTATTTGTAATGGTCGAAAGCAGGGTAATTTAAAGGGCAATATAACATTTTTTAACCATCTAGGAACTAGCGTAATTGATTATGCCCTTGTACATTACTCCATTTTTGATAATAATTATGAATTTCACGTGTTAGATTTCAATGAATGGTCTGATCATGCCCCAATAGCACTTACGTTTAGTGTGTGTATCAATGATTCCAATGTACAAAGTGAGGGTCAAGTTAGATTTAAAGGGAGTTCAGTGAAATGGAACGACATACATTTTAATGATATGAAGGCTGCTTTATTAAATAGACAACAAGCACTCATTGATTGCATTGGAAACATCGGAGATAGTGTACAATGTTTTGATGCTGGTGTTTCTAAATTTACCAAGTCGTTAAATGATATTTTTAACCCATACTGTAAAAGGGAATATGTCTATACATCAAAATCCCACTATGATTGTAATAAAGTTGATAAACCTTGGTTTGATGATAAATGTCGCATTTTGTATAAAACCTACAAACGTAATCTTAGCGTATTCAATGTATGTCGTTCTCACACCAACCGTGAAATACTGTTAACTAGTAAAAGGGAGAACAAGCGTTATCTGCGTATGTGTAAATCACTATATTTGTAATGTAAAGGCAATCAGCTATGCTACATGAAAAAACACAACCCTAAGGTATTTTACAAATCTTTTTGTAAAAGAAAATATGTTTCACAGTGCAATTTAAATGTCTCTGAATTTTTTTAACACTTTAAACGATTGGGTGAAGCTCCTAGTCATGAGGATGATGAGTTGCCAAATGAAAATAGAACTGATGATGTTGTTTTTGAGGAGCTTAACGAAGTGATTACTTTAGATGAAATAAATGCTGTTCTGAAAAATATGAAAACGAACAAATCCCCTGGTATCGATTGTCTAATTAATGAATGTTTTAAAAACTTTAATGGAATTCCAAATCCAATTCTTTGTAAAACATTTAATACTGCACTACATTTTGGATACATACCCGATATCTGGTGTAAAGGAATTGTTGTTCCAATTCATAAGAAAGGTGATGTAAATAACACAGATAATTATCGTGGAATCACATTAATGAGCTGTCTTTTAAAGATTTTTACTACAATTCTGAACGATAGGCTACTTAAATGGTCTATGGATAACTCTATTATCACCGATGCACAGTTTGGATTTAAAGGAGGTCTTGGAACAACAGAAGCTATTTTTGCATTTAATACTATTATTGAGAAGTATATTTCATCTGGTAAAAAGCTGTATTGCTGTTTTATTGATTATAAAAAGCGTTTGATTGTATTGATAGAAATTTGATGTTTTACAAATTAGCCCGAATGGGTTTGAGTGGAAATATTTTCAACGCTATTCAGTCGTTATATTCCCAAGTGAAATGTTGTGTTAAATATGAAAATTAATTTTCAGACTTATTTGATGTTGACACTTGTGTTTTACAGGGTAAGGCATTGTCTCCTTTTTTATTTTCTCTTTACTTGAACGATTTCGAAAACTCGTTTATTACAAACAACTGTCCATATATAGAACTTAAAAACCTAGATATTTTTGTTCTTATGTATGCTGATGACACTGTACTTTTGGCTGAATCTGCTCAAGAACTTCAGACAATGCTTAATTCTCTAAATTCATACTGTGATAAATGGAAACTAACTGTCAATGTCGATAAAACCAAAATTGTTGTTTTCCGCAAAGCAGGTAAATTAAGTAAGTATGAAAATGGTTTTATCTTGATAATGAAATCGAAATTGCCAACAGTTTCAATTATTTAGGCCTGATGTTAAATTATACAGGTAATTTTTATAAATCACAAGTCGCTTTAGCCACACAAGGTCGAAAATGTCTTTTTGGATATATAGTTATATGAAAGACATGCGTCTTAATATTGAAACAAAATTGTCTGTTTTTGATACCTACGTTGGTAGTGTAGTAAATTACGCATGTGAAATTTGGGGGTATCACTCTGCTCCAGCAATTGAACGGTTGCACCTTGAATTTTGCAAAAATGTATTAAAAGTTAAAAAATCAACACCTAGTTACATGATATATTCTGAGCTTGGCAGAGTCCCCTTCATAATAAAAAGAAAACGTGGAATTATAAAATTTTGGCTAAAGCTAATTAAATCTAATAATTGTATTTTGCAATCTCTTTATGAACAAGCATATGAAGCATGTCAATGTGAACCTTCAAATATTTGTAAATCTTGGTTAGGTCAGGTTAAGTCTTTACTTGAAAGGCTTGGTTTTAATGATGTATGGTTGATGCAAACTGTTGTTAAAAAAAAACTTTTTGTCAAAGTCGTTGAGCAGCGTTTAACTGATATATTTTTGCAAGAGAGAGATGCATTTCTGAGCATATCATCAAAATGTAATCTTTACAAATATTTGATTGACTCATTTTCCCTTCAATTTTACCTTAAAAAACAAATTCCTGATGTTTATTTACACTTTATTACACGATTCAGATTAAGTGCTCATAAGCTTGATATTGAAACTGGTCGTTACACTAAAGTTGAAAAACATAACAGATTGTGTTGTGTATGTAATTTACAAGATGTTGAAGATGAGTATCACTTCATTTCGGTTTGTCCTATTTACACAATTAACAGAAAAAATTTATTAAGAAATACTATTGGCATAAACCATCTGTATTTAAACTTTTGCAATTGTTATCTTGTCAAAATGTTTCCGACTTACTCAATTTAGGTAAATTTCTCTAGTTTTCTATAAAACCAGAGACTTATTGTTGTGAAATTGTGTACCATTTGTCTTTCCTCCGCATGCCATTATATTATGTAAACTATATCAGATTGTATTCATTTACCTATAAGTTATCATGCTTTTGGTTGATAAACTAAACTAAACATTTCCAGTGGGGTCCTTATATAGCATACATAACAAAACTAGTTTTCACAGGCTTACGCTCTGGCTAAGTCCCCACCTCAAACAGGTTTAGACTAGGAAAACCTCAAAAACGTGGACAGAGATATTGACTGAAACAGCTCACACTGCTGCAGTAAGGTTTCTTTGAACTGAAATCCAAGTGTGCATGTCACCAAGCCTTCTATAACACTCGTTAGTCTAATATTGCATCAACTATATAAAACATAATGTATAGAGTTTCCGCTAATATGAAAGTCAATTAACCTATCATTACAATACACAAATCGGCAGCTCACAGGGGAAGTATCAAAAGTATGTTACCAATCCTCTAATATGATTTAACTGCTTTCATTGCTACAGTAATTGATACTGTCAAAACTTTCTCCCACAATCAACAAACACTGTACATCCATTTTATATGTACAATAAATATATTTGTCTAAATAAAGATCAAATGTCATTGTGAATTCATCTGAGCCAATAATTCCAGAACAAGAAATCCAATATTCCCGTAACAACAGTTTTTGACACGCGGTCAGTACGGATGTCTATAATAAGCACTTAAAATGGTGCAATTATGTAATTGTTATTACTTGATACGGTATACAAAGCATCCAGAATGTTTCATGCAGGCATGTGTATACTGTTACGTAATACAGGGGCGTGACCTGAGTGCAAATGATGTGTACGCACAAGAAAGACAAGAGGGGGGAGGAAAACGACCATCCCTCGCTCTCTCTCTCATGAGACTTTTTGACAAAATAATAAGTACGCACGTGCGTATTTGGCGTAAAAGTAGCTACGCCACTGTAATAAATAGGAAATTAATGTTACGTATATTATAATAATAACATGTCTGTAGTATTGCCTACAGCCAGAGAATTCACCAGAGTAAGATTACACTGGATGAGCGTATTAACCAAGTCTTAAATATATGTTTACAGGACATGAGTAGAACAAAATCTAGTAGTGGATCTAGACTTCCAACAGGAGACGTGTTTCTAGGAAAGACCATGTCATGTCCAGAGCAGGACCCAACTTTATCTGCCCAGGGGCGCAAAGAACTATACCTAAAGCGCCGAGATGCCCCGGACAAGACGCATCTCTGGGCTTACAGTCACATTGCTCGGACAAAAAGGTCAGCCAAATCGGAATTCCGGCGAGCGAAATTGTCTGAACCAGAGAAATTGGACCGGACGTTACACACCAAATACCTTATCCTGTCTAAAACATCGCGGCGCTCTTGGCCTACTTCTATTAGCAAGTAAGTTTTTTCTTTGTTTTTTGTTTTTGTTTTTGTTTTGTTTTTTTTTTATAGACAAAACTTTTGTTGGATGTGAGTTCTGTTTCTTGTATGTGGTTGAGACCGTTACCTAGAACACTTATGCACGGATCCAAAATCCGCTTCCCAACTTCCAACTTTAGGTAAAAAGGATTTTCCTTAGGTATACCTTCTTGCAAAGTAAGTAAATTTACAACCCGCATATTAATCGTACGTCCTTTTCCAAAAAAAAGAGAGAAAAAAAAAAGAAAAAAGGTCGGGAGTTTTTCAACAAAATTTATAGATCCGCATATTTTACAATGTGACAAATTATTTGTAATGAAGAATGTTGTATATGTTGAGATATCATCATTTGAAATTGTTTCTTATGCGATACTCGAGGAAATCCTAGTCGTTTCTGGTTATGTACAATTAAGTGCGACTGAGTCTGCGTGATAGTTGCATAGAGTAGGCCTGTTGTTAATTGTATCTACATAATGATACCATATGACGGTAAAATGCTATATGATACGTATATTTAATTTGATGAATCATCAGAGTGGAAAAAGCGCACATAATGTTGACACCGAAGGGATAGTAAACCCGACAGCTTGCTGGCAAAATACCGGTAAGACGTGTAACGTGTACAATAGATACTACATATAAAGGAAATATCGTGTTAGTTCGTGATTTCAAATGAAGCAGATTGTTCTACGTTTAAGATGTGAGGATAACATGAATGTTTATATTACATGAAAGTCCCCTTTAGAAACATGTTAAATTTAAAGTTGAAAATAAAAAATATAAATAAAAGAAAAAAAACTCGTATTAAATAATCCTTCCCATTCCATATCTCGCTCGACCCCTCCCATTTGAAATCATTGGAAAAAAATCAAAAACAGAAATACGCAAGGTCGCAAATACTCATTCCGTTCATGTTTCGTATTTTTGTCACATACCAAATCTATCGTTCTAAACTTGGGCAGATTTTCTGCCCTACTGCATGACAAAAGAATGGTGTGTATGCAACAACGAGTCAAAGCAGTCAGTCAGTAATCATGATTTTGCATGTTAAAAAATATATGTTGTATACTTAGCCACTAATCCTTATTTGTATTGGACGTTTGATGAAAATATATCTGCAGCACTTTTGGGAGTGGTTTTTTTTTTCGTTTTGTCTCTGGTTGGTGCAATTGGTTTAATGTTGTTTGGGGAGGGGAATTATGGTTTTTCTTGTGTTGAGGTTTTGGGGTTTTTTTAACATCAAATTATCGTCTTTGTTTTTTGGGGGGGTTTTTTTTGTTTGGTTTGGTTTTTGTTTGTTTGTTTTTTGTTTTATTTTTGTTTGGGGGGGGGGGGGGGGGGAGGGGTATGTGGTATTTGTCTTTTACAGAAGGTAATGAATGGCGGGCATGATAAAAGATATTAATGCTCAGTTATTAAGGTTGGCATAAAAAGCATACATCCTGACATTGTATTAACCTCAGTAACCTCAAGCTCAAATATTCTAAATCGGCAATCCCAAACAAACTGCCTTTTTGTGGTATGTATCAAAGAAATGCCGTCATTATATAGGTGAAATAATCCTGGTATGACTGACAACAATAGACAAGGCTGTATGTAGGTATTGTGAGTTTTATTATCATTAATTTTTTTTTTCATGGAACACCTGACCGACCTTTATTGCTTTGATACATTTATATGGTACATTTATTCTGCTGGATGCAGTCTAGACAAGTACGGGTTATTCTTTAAATGTACATAAGATGCCAATATGTGAATAATACTGTATAGGTATTTGGGTTTGCTAACGTACAGTCGTGTGGCAGAAACTTTCATCCCACTAGCTGAGAAAAGGAGATTGTGTAATCAAATTGATGCAAGTGAATAATTCATACTTAAATTCCTTTAAAGTGTTTTTACTGAATGTTTAAAGGTACATTTTGTTTCGAAGACGCTTTGATCTAGTAAATGAGAGACGCAAAAAAACTCGTTTTTGCCTTTATATAGTATTAATTTAAAACGTGCCATTATTTTCCTGGTCGACATAGGGAGATAATTTTCTTTGGGGAAAGATCAAAAGAAATTAATTGAAGCAATCGAAGTGATATTAGAAATGAATTTCACTGGATGTTCATTTCTGCATTAGAAAGATCTTCCAAAAGATTAGTTATATTCCATGTGACGAGGAATTGTTATGTATAGGAAATACCATTATGATAAATAATAAGAAAACTATTTTCATCCTTGAATTATCAGCCACCTGACCAATATCTAGTTATTATATGGATAAAGACCAAGTGGCCAAAATTCATGGATCAGAATGCTTTTATGTTAATATTGTTAGCACCTCCCATAATGGAGGATTTAAGGAATGTTATTCATTCTGATATAAATATAGCTATAGAATACAAAGAGGAAATGTTCTCAGATTCATCTTTACGTTCCCGTTTTATATTGATGGAAAATGTTCTAAAAACCATGCAATGTGAAGTCAAAACACTGTACGACTACCAACACACTCAAAACCGAAGTACGTGTATGAGTAATGCAGTTCATCATTATGTCGATTCTTTACTTTCGTTGTCCAGCTTGCATTTGGTTTAAATATTGTTTAATTCAATGGAAATTTATTTGTCAGTTTTCGTCCTAAATTTATCTTTTTCGACCGTGATCGATAACAATCGCAATGATAACGATTACATGTATCAAAAAACAAGTGTTTTTGGTACTGAATTAGCGGAATTTCGAATTCCTGACGGAAAACATTTTTATTTCGCCGTTAAATCAGATACATAAATCAGATACATACATACATACATACATACATACATACATACATACATACATACATACATACATACATACATACATACATACATACATACATACATACATATATATATATATATATATATATATATATATATGCATGGGATATATGTATATGTATCTCTGGTGAAATAAAAGGATAAAAGGATTATTTTGAAAAAGAATCAGATTTATTTAGTCACATTGTATCATATCAAACATAATCATATCGTGAAGGAGAATTATCATGTCTCGTTTGTCGAGTTTATGTCTATTGTAAGATGTTATATGTAAGTGCTGAGTATATGTCTGTTGTAAGATGTTATATGTAAGTGCTGAGTATATGTCTGTTATAAGATGTTATGTGTAAGTGCTGAGTATATGTCTATTGTAAGATGTTATATGTAAGTGCTGAGTATATGTCTATTGTAAGATGTTATATGTAAGTGCTGAGTATATGTCTATTCTAAGATGTTATATGTAAGTGAGTTTTTGTCCATAGAAATACAGTATAGTAAACAAAATTACAATGCTTCATTTAGGTTCTTTCACAGAAACATTTTGTATTTAATATAGATCTACTTGTCAACAAAATAAAGCACGACGACGAAGTGCTCCGTTTTCAGTTTGTGAGTGCACCAGTCGCATTGCATGCAAATACGCCCACTAAGGCTCATCCTGTTACGTCATATGGTGTTTTTATTCCCATTGATATCAACAATGTGTGTTTTATTACACTACTTAGTGTTATAGACAATAATAAGCTGATTTCCTCAGAGAGCCAGGGACCATCATTGCACCTATCTCATACAAACTTAGTTGCTCAAACTGAACAGACTTCTGCATCTAGAAATCATTACGGGTCCTTTAATGAACGTTGTCCATTCTTTCCGATCATCATCTGTTTGCGGTGAACACGGATAATGCACATGCCTCTCTCATAAGATATAAAAACCCTGCACATTCAATACAGCGACGGGGAATTCTTGGGATCAGGTTGTCGTAATTTTACGCTGTCTTTACAGTCTTACATTTGCTACTTTGAGAATAATTGGGCAGTATACTACATGCATAAGTATTTCCTTTTATGTGCCGGATCGATAGATCGGGGACATATTGTTTTTGTCCTGTCTGTTTGTCTGTCTGTTGTCAACTTTAACCTTGTCCATAAATTTTGAACCGTGGGGGATAGAGACTTCATATTTCACATGCGGACTCAACTAATGACGCACACAATCACAAAACAGGTTGTTTATTGTTTAATATGTAATAAGTAGAGGGGGCTGTTGGAGGGGTTCTGGTGATCAGTGCTCTGTTGTCGGCCCTGAAGGGATCTTTTGCCGACATACAGTTGATCGTTTGGACACTTTTACTCAATATTTGATGTTCAAACTTTTGAAAGTATCGTTTAAGTAAAAGTCATTTAATTTTTCAGTAAAGGTAGGAAATAACTATATGTGTCGAAAACAACGATACATCTTGGCAAGGTTTTCTTTTCGTTTGTTGTAACAAAGATTAGTCGACCTTCGCGTGAAGTCGTAGAACATTCTGATGCTTTCCAATTTTGTCTTCTGTTTAAGATGCTCATGTGATCGATGTAAACCCACTTGGGCTTCTTGTTCTTTACTAGCTGTTACCAACCTCTTAAAGATCTGGCGAAACCCCGAAAGGGGTCATAGATTGGGGGTATCGAAAGAGGATCACCCAGCTTATATGCTTAGCACTTTACCGTTAATGTGTCCTTTTGTAACAGCAACCCTCAGCTGCTTGATTAGATCTGCGTAATACGCATAAATGATACTGCTTTCAACAGGATTGTATTCAATATGTATCACGAGAACACATTGAGCATGAGTTTTATCGAGCTAATGACTGAGTTCCGAGATTTCTTTTTTTATTTTGGCTCCAAAATGATGCGAAATGATGAAGCCACGTTTCATCTTGCGTAAATATTGTTCATTGATTATCGTACAATCACTTCCCAAGCTTTCACGCTTATGACTAACTTACGCCCTTTGATGAAACGCAAATTTGGCTTAGTCCGAAAGTTACGCCCCACTAAGATTACGACCAGGCTTAGACCTTTGATGAAACGGGGTCCTGATGATTGTGATACTGATCAGTGCTACAAACCTAGACGACAGTATTTCTTGTAGGTGACCTTTTCTAACTTTAAATTTTTGTCACTTTAAATTACAAAAATTTAAAGTTAGAAAAGGACATAGGGAACAAATTTATGATGTGTATTGTATTTATAATTTCGTATTTACAACCGTAAACTTTAACATTAGTAACAGATTTACATCAATACAAGCATTTTGTTAATTTGTTTTAACAAACAAAAAGACGATAAGGTGAAATAATGTACATAATTACGTAAAAATCACGCAAAAAAGAAAATCCGCGAAAACTCACTCATTGAAATATAACACCTCAACTTATGGTTAAATCGATCTCAACTGAGGTAGGCCTCAAACTATTTCGTGACGGCGATTTGAGGAGAGAAGTATACCCAGTTGATTTCACCTCAGCGATTTGAGTTGAGTATTGAGGTTGAGATTTTTAAAATGTTGGTGACGGCGGGGCCAGAACCTCTGTCATCATATACCCTGGGCACTTGCCGGTGATTTTCTTCAGCATTTCCCCCTCTACCTTAAATTCAAAATTTTGGTTTTCCATCATTGTTTGACAGATATCAACTTCAACAAAGCTGAATATCGAACAATATGTTGTGCTAAGTGAACTTGATATGTCTGATCTAGCAAGATGTGTCGTTTTGAAATTTTGTGTTACGCTTTACCGAATACCCTGTTCTACAAACGATTTGACCCATGATCGTAGTTTTTGAGTGTTGCTTCAAGAATTTAGAATTTTGAAAATTTGATACAAGTAATCAATCGGCTTTAGAACATTTAATTTTGAATGCAATAAAAAAAACTACAAACCTCCAATCTTCCCTAAACACACTCCACAAAAGTATAAAAAAAAAACAACAACAAAAACAAAAAGCACAAACAAAACAAAACAAAACACAAAGGACCCCCCCCCTTTCCTTTGTTAGAAGTTTGGGAAAGTTGCATGCGTTTCTACGGTAGAGTAAGGCCACGCCCCCAGGATTTTACGCCAATGATAAAATTAGGATTATATTCACTGCGGAGAGAGCATGTGACACCTCGCTGACCCAGTTTAATAGATTTATGTAAGCGTAGTATCTTCGACTTTCGCTGATTTACATTGCAGCAGAGGAGTATAAAAAGGGCTAGGATCAGTAACAATAGTGCGACGGCCTCGAATTCAAGGGAATTTTTCAAAATAAAACTTTCAAGATTTTGTTTTCTTAATTTACTTACATAAGACTTATATTTTCAAGGAATAATAATAAAAACAATCCATTGATATCCATGTGCTACAGGACGATGAAATAGCGCATGATAGCAGAAAATGCCAAAAATCAGCGAGATTTTTTATTTCACAAAGAAAATTAGAATTGGTCCCATGAATGTTCATTGACAAAATTTCGCTTATTTGTGAGAAATAAAGAATCCAATCATATTACAAAATATTTTAAATGAGTACTTGTGAGGCCAACCTTAAAATAAAAAATCGCGTTTAAAAGTTTCCGTATTTTCCGGAATTGAGTTGCGCAGTATTTTTCACCTTAATATTTCCAGTGTAGCAGATGAATATCAAAGCATAGTAATTCCTTATAGGGTCCCATGATAGATTACCAAATTTCCAGCAAGATTTACACAACATTCTGCATCTTAGCTTTGTATAGCCCATATATCAAAACGTTTCTCAGACCTTCCTCTATCAGAATTTTAACAGTTTATTATAGATCATCAACCTTCATTTCGAGAAAATCTTGCTGGAAAGTGGTCACCCCCCCCCCCTAAAATTGCCAAATGTCAAATGTGAAGAACGTTGTTTTACGTCATAAAATCTTTAGCGAAATGATGTTAAACTTTGTGATTTTACCGCACAATCAGTCTTTATTTATAGATTGATCACAAATGATTTCATTCAATCAGAGCCCCTGATACACTGAAATAGTAGTCCCTCTCTCCCTACTGCAGATCAGCCAATCACACGTCTCGTTAATAACCATTCTTTGGCCTATACAAGACCATACAGTATAGTTTTTAACAGAGTTGCAAGGGGGATTATTGTAATGATACCGTCGTGTGTGGGTGCAAGCATTGGCGCATCTGTCTGAAACAAAACCTTGTAGACAACTTAGACGTCACAGGTTTGACCCCATTGGTATGATACTTCACATATGACTTAGATATAATAAGAGAAAGATCCCTATTGATTATGGGGTTAAAAGGTCGAAGGTTAAAGTCACTAGAGGTCATCATAGAGAAACAATGTAGACACTCTAGGAGTCACAGTTTTGGCCCTGTTGGGTTCATACTTCACATACGGCTTAAGGAACATCTCTATTTACTTGGGAGTCAACAGATCAAAAGTCAGGGACAATGTAGTACCATGAATTTTGCTGCCGTATGAGGGGATGCTGTGCTTGGCGTTGATCTCGTTGTTTCCTTTGTAGATTAAAAAAATCATTGCCAAAATCCCATTGTCAATCCGCTTATTTTTTCATTTTTCATCAACAAGAGCAACACCGACATAGCATAATACGTCGATCATATATTATTTCAAACACAACAAATATCTAAATGTACATATCTTAAAAAGATTTAATCAATCAAATGCACTGTGACGTTGACCTTGGTAATATTACCTTCGTCAAGGTCATGTCTCAACATTGAGACATGGGCTATTTTTCTGTGAGATATTATTCAATTCGATGAAAAAAAGTTAAGGCACAGAAAAGTTCTATTCATCTAATATACGGTGACCTTGACCTTGTAGGTATTATCTTGGCTCAAAGTCATGGTACACCGTCTTCCCATAATGACCATTTCTACCAACTATGAAGTTAATCCAACAGGGTATATAGAAACTATGCCTCAGACAATGTGTTACCTTGATTTGATTCCAAAAATGTAAGATTTTTTCATCCAGATTCAAACTGTTGCCCTCAAATTTATAAAATGTGAGAAATAAAGCATGTAGGCTTCCTGAAATACCTAAATTCAGCATTTTCTATCAGAAAAACAACAAAAACTTGGTTTTCAAAGTGGGACCAAATTAGGCCCTTACTGACCCTAGTCCTTTGTTGGAATATTTCCTAGAGATGGATGTTACCTTACAATTTTTGAATATTTGACGCGCTTTAAATCTTCATAAGCCAATAGGAACGTCATCGCCATCTTTTTTTTTTTTTTACAAAAAAATAGATCTTATTTGCGTACGGAAATGGACGAATTGCTATGATTGAAAAATAGTATGATGTAAGTAATACTAAACTTTCAGAATACAGATTGCTACCCTAAGAAGGACCAACATCAATTATATTCTACAATTGTTTCTTCTGACAAGACGATAAACCTTAATTATTGTTTATAAACTAAAACTTGAGAATAAAAAGATTACTAACCAGCACGGCCACACCACTACCAACAGTGGCGGATCAAGGATTTCCGAAAAAGAGGGGGGGGGGGCATGTGTATTAGCCGAACTTCTTAGCCATTTATGGTGCCAAATTTGGATTTTTGCTTGTAAATATGTGGCGAAAGGGGGGGGGGGGAACTCCCCCCGTCTAAATCCGCCATGACCAAAAGTTTACCCAGTAAAGGGTGGTCACCCCGGCAAGAAGCCAGTTTCTTATATTTTGGTTGTGTATTGTTGTTAAAAAAAATAGTGGATTGATTGATTAATTATTGTTTCACGTCACTCCACGATTAATACACGTATATGGTGACGGTATCTACCTAATGCATCGCATAGAAATTTATACCTTTGTAACGGACCTTCCCCAAGAAGTGGGGGATCTTTTACGTGCCCCGCCTACCTTGTCACGGGACCTCGGTTTCTACTGTACCATCTGAAAGACAGATCAGCGATATATCACGGCGTTACTCGAACCCAGGACCTTTCAGTCACCTCATCCACTGAGCCCACCGGCTTAAAACAAATATTAAATGATATGGATAGTAATTTTTTTTTAAAAGTTCATTTCCATATTAAATGCAGGCTAATCTGTACGTCTAATAAACTCGCTATTGCCTTAAGTACTGAATGGGCTAAATGAACCCAAGTATTAGCTAAAAAGGAAGGGATACTGGAGATTTATATGTCTGTGGTCGATCATCATGATCTTTATATATCTGCTAATTAACAGGCACATAGCCGTAGAATACAAAATCTAAAACATTATTCTGTTCTTAAAATTCTCTGCAGTTTTATCAAGCATCCCATTCCGGCCCACACTTTGGTGCTTGCACCAAATTATTTCTTGTTGTGTCTTGTAGTGCGTTATGCGAATGCTAGACGCTATCAGATACCTATCAGTCCCACGTCTCACCCCAACTACGTCACGTCGCTGTAAACGATATGCAGTTATTGTGTTATCACGTGTATATATATTCATACCGAACTGAATTAAAGCGTCTTAGAAACAGACTCTCATGAGACCATGTATAATAAGTAAGATTATGGATTCCTGTAGAAGTTCGCTATAAACACTTAAGGAATATCACCACTGCATGACGTTCGTCAGGTCTCGGTGTGCCAGACATCCCCTCTGTACTGTA
Source organism: Pteria penguin (assembly GCA_035048485.1). Taxonomy (NCBI): domain Eukaryota; kingdom Metazoa; phylum Mollusca; class Bivalvia; order Pterioida; family Pteriidae; genus Pteria; species Pteria penguin. The sequence continues at coordinate 19,309,839 of CM068580.1, read as the reverse complement.
AATATTGGCCCTACGAATCATATTCGCACGTTTTGAAAATGACATTGTCAAGTATAGAGAGGAATTGAAGTGTGATGTCAATTAACATAGCACTTTGAATGGAACACATTGTTATTTGTATATTATAAAATTCATTCAGTATCACCAATACTGATTCTGTTTACTTGAATTAAAAGATAAACTGCTAGATCATCTCGTAGTAAATGCACAAATTATCTTATTGGAACGCATTAGGTAGAATACATTTTCATAATTTGAAATATAACAACTTCTGGGGTGACGCTGTCTTTAGTCCTTCAAGAAGAGAAATATAACAACTTCTGGGATGACGCTGTCTTTAGTCCTTCAGAAGAGAAATATCACAACTTCTGGGGTGACGCTGTCTTTAGTCCTTCAGAAGAGAAATATAACAACTTCTGGGGTGACTCTGTCTTTAGTCCTTCAGAAGAGAGATATAACAACTTCTGGGGTGACGCTGTCTTTAGTCCTTCAGAAGAGAAATATAACAACTTCTGGTGTGACGCTGTCTTTATTCCTTCAGAAGAGAGATATAACAACTTCTGGGGTGACGCTGTCTTTAGTCCTTCAGAAGAGAAATATAACAACTTCTGGTGTGACGCTGTCTTTATTCCTTCAGAAGAGAGATATAACAACTTCTGGGGTGACGCTGTCTTTAGTCCTTCAGAAGAGAAATATAACAACTTCTGGGGTGACGCTGTCTTTAGTCCTTCAGAAGAGAAATATAACAACTTCTTGGGTGACGCTGTCTTTAGTCCTTCAGTAGAGAAATATAACAACTTCTGGGGTGACGCTGTCTTTAGTCCTTCAGAAGAGAAATATAAATATAAATGCTATGTTGTCCTTCAACTGTTGAGGTATTACACACACACACACACACACACACACACACACACACACACACAAACACACACACATATTACACACACACATATTGCACACACACACACAAACACACACACACACACATACACCTACATGCACACACACACGCAAACATACACACACATATATGTATGTATACACTACCAGTGGTATACTACTGACGCCTAGCCTACCGGTGGTATACTGCAGGCGCCTAGAGAACCATAGGTTTACTGGTGTCGCCTAGACCACCAGTTGTATTCTACTGACACCTAGACTACCAGTGGTATACTACTGACGCCTAGACCACAAGTTGTATACTGCTGACGCCTAGACTGCCAGTGGTATACTACTGACAACTAAACTACTAGTGGTATACTACTGACACCTAAACTACTAGTGGTATACTACTGCCGCATAGACTACCAGTGGTATACTGCTTACGCTTAGACCACCAGTGGTATACTACTGACGCCTAGACCACCAGTGGTATACTGTTGACGCCTAGACTACCAGTGGTATACTACTGACGCCTAGACCACCAGTGGTATACTGCTGACGCCTAGACCACCAGTGGTATACTGCTGACGCCTAGACTACCAGTGGTATACTACTGCCGCATAGACCACCAGTGGTATACTGTTGACGTCTAGACCACCAGTGGTATACTACTGCCGCATAGACTACCAGTGGTATACTACTGACGTCTAGACCACCAGTGGTATACTACTGACGTCTAGACCACCAGTGGTATACTGTTGACGTCTAGACCACCAGTGGTATACTGCTGACGCCTAGACTACCAGTGGTATACTACTGACGCCTAGACCACCAGTGGTATACTGTTGACGCCTAGACTACCAGTGGTATACTACTGCCGCATAGACTACCAGTGGTATACTACTGACGCCTAGACTACCAGTGGTATACTGTTGACGTCTAGACCACCAGTGGTATACTGCTGACGCCTAGACCACCAGTGGTATACTGCTGACGCCTAGACTACCAGTGGTATACTACTGACGTCTAGACCACCAGTGGTATACTGTTGACGTCTAGACCACCAGTGGTATACTGCTGACGCCTAGACCACCAGTGGTATACTGCTGACGCCTAGACTACCAGTGGTATACTGCTGACGCCTAGACTACCAGTGGTATACTGCTGACGCCTAGACTACCAGTGGTATACTACTGACGTCTAGACCACCAGTGGTATACTGTTGACGTCTAGACCACCAGTGGTATACTGCTGACGCCTAGACCACCAGTGGTATACTACTGACGTCTAGACCACCAGTGGTATACTGCTGACGCCTAGACTACCAGTGGTATACTACTGACGTCTAGACCACCAGTGGTATACTGTTGACGTCTAGACCACCAGTGGTATACTGCTGACGCCTAGACCACCAGTGGTATACTGCTGACGCCTAGACTACCAGTGGTATACTGTTGACGCCTAGACTACCAGTGGTATACTGCTGACGCCTAGACTACCAGTGGTATACTACTGCCGCCTAGACTACCAGTGGTATACTCCTGACGCCTAGACCACCAGTGGTATACTGTTGACGTCTAGACCACCAGTGGTATACTGCTGACGCCTAGACCACCAGTGGTATACTGCTGACGCCTAGACTACCAGTGGTATACTGTTGACGCCTAGACTACCAGTGGTATACTGTTGACGCCTAGACTACCAGTGGTATACTGTTGACGCCTAGACTACCAGTGGTATACTACTGCCGCATAGACTACCAGTGGTATACTACTGACGCCTAGACCACCAGTGGTATACTGTTGACGTCTAGACCACCAGTGGTATACTGCTGACGCCTAGACTACCAGTGGTATACTACTGACGCCTAGACCACCAGTGGTATACTACTGACGCCTAGACTACCAGTGGTATACTACTGACGTCTAGACCACCAGTGGTATACTGCTGACGCCTAGACTACCAGTGGTATACTACTGACGCCTACACCACCAGTGGTATACTACTGACGCCTAGACTACCAGTGGTATACTACTGACGTCTAGACCACCAGTGGTATACTGCTGACGCCTAGACTACCAGTGGTATACTACTGCCGCATAGACTACCAGTGGTATACTACTGACGCCTAGACCACCAGTGGTATAGTGTTGACGTCTAGACCACCAGTGGTATACTGCTGACGCCTAGACTACCAGTGGTATACTACTGACGCCTAGGCCACCAGTGGTATACTACTGCCGCATAGACTACCAGTGGTATACTACTGCCGCCTAGACTACCAGTGGTATACTACTGACGTCTAGACCACCAGTGGTATACTGTTGACGTCTAGACCACCAGTGGTATACTGCTGACGCCTAGACCACCAGTGGTATACTGCTGACGCCTAGACTACCAGTGGTATACTGTTGACGCCTAGACTACCAGTGGTATACTGCTGACGCCTAGACTACCAGTGGTATACTACTGCCGCCTAGACTACCAGTGGTATACTCCTGACGCCTAGACCACCAGTGGTATACTGTTGACGTCTAGACCACCAGTGGTATACTGCTGACGCCTAGACCACCAGTGGTATACTGCTGACGCCTAGACTACCAGTGGTATACTGTTGACGCCTAGACTACCAGTGGTATACTGTTGACGCCTAGACTACCAGTGGTATACTGTTGACGCCTAGACTACCAGTGGTATACTACTGCCGCATAGACTACCAGTGGTATACTACTGACGCCTAGACCACCAGTGGTATACTGTTGACGTCTAGACCACCAGTGGTATACTGCTGACGCCTAGACTACCAGTGGTATACTACTGACGCCTAGACCACCAGTGGTATACTACTGACGCCTAGACTACCAGTGGTATACTACTGACGTCTAGACCACCAGTGGTATACTGCTGACGCCTAGACTACCAGTGGTATACTGCTGACGCCTACACCACCAGTGGTATACTACTGACGCCTAGACTACCAGTGGTATACTACTGACGTCTAGACCACCAGTGGTATACTGCTGACGCCTAGACTACCAGTGGTATACTACTGCCGCATAGACTACCAGTGGTATACTACTGACGCCTAGACCACCAGTGGTATACTGTTGACGTCTAGACCACCAGTGGTATACTGCTGACGCCTAGACTACCAGTGGTATACTACTGACGCCTAGACCACCAGTGGTATACTACTGCCGCATAGACTACCAGTGGTATACTACTGCCGCATAGACTACCAGTGGTATACTACTGACGCCTAGACCACCAGTGGTATACTGTTGACGTCTAGACCACCAGTGGTATACTGCTGACGCCTAGACTACCAGTGGTATACTACTGACGTCTAGACCATCAGTGGTATACTACTGCCGCATAGACTACCAGTGGTATACTACTGACGCCTAGACCACCAGTGGTATAATACTGCCGCATAGACTACCAGTGGCATACTACTGACGCCTAGACTACCAGTGGTATACTGCTGACGTCTAGACCACCAGTGGTATACTGTTGACGTCTAGACCACCAGTGGTATACTGCTGACGCCTAGACCACCAGTGGTATACTGCTGACGCCTAGACTACCAGTGGTATACTGTTGACGCCTAGACTACCAGTGGTATACTGCTGACGCCTAGACTACCAGTGGTATACTACTGCCGCCTAGACTACCAGTGGTATACTCCTGACGCCTAGACCACCAGTGGTATACTGTTGACGTCTAGACCACCAGTGGTATACTGCTGACGCCTAGACCACCAGTGGTATACTGCTGACGCCTAGACTACCAGTGGTATACTGTTGACGCCTAGACTACCAGTGGTATACTGTTGACGCCTAGACTACCAGTGGTATACTGTTGACGCCTAGACTACCAGTGGTATACTACTGCCGCATAGACTACCAGTGGTATACTACTGACGCCTAGACCACCAGTGGTATACTGTTGACGTCTAGACCACCAGTGGTATACTGCTGACGCCTAGACTACCAGTGGTATACTACTGACGCCTAGGCCACCAGTGGTATACTACTGACGCCTAGACTACCAGTGGTATACTACTGACGTCTAGACCACCAGTGGTATACTGCTGACGCCTAGACTACCAGTGGTATACTACTGACGCCTACACCACCAGTGGTATACTACTGACGCCTAGACTACCAGTGGTATACTACTGACGTCTAGACCACCAGTGGTATACTGCTGACGCCTAGACTACCAGTGGTATACTACTGCCGCATAGACTACCAGTGGTATACTACTGACGCCTAGACCACCAGTGGTATAGTGTTGACGTCTAGACCACCAGTGGTATACTGCTGACGCCTAGACTACCAGTGGTATACTACTGACGCCTAGACCACCAGTGGTATACTACTGCCGCATAGACTACCAGTGGTATACTACTGCCGCCTAGACTACCAGTGGTATACTACTGACGTCTAGACCACCAGTGGTATACTGTTGACGTCTAGACCACCAGTGGTATACTGCTGACGCCTAGACCACCAGTGGTATACTGCTGACGCCTAGACTACCAGTGGTATACTGTTGACGCCTAGACTACCAGTGGTATACTGCTGACGCCTAGACTACCAGTGGTATACTACTGCCGCCTAGACTACCAGTGGTATACTCCTGACGCCTAGACCACCAGTGGTATACTGTTGACGTCTAGACCACCAGTGGTATACTGCTGACGCCTAGACCACCAGTGGTATACTGCTGACGCCTAGACTACCAGTGGTATACTGTTGACGCCTAGACTACCAGTGGTATACTGTTGACGCCTAGACTACCAGTGGTATACTGTTGACGCCTAGACTACCAGTGGTATACTACTGCCGCATAGACTACCAGTGGTATACTACTGACGCCTAGACCACCAGTGGTATACTGTTGACGTCTAGACCACCAGTGGTATACTGCTGACGCCTAGACTACCAGTGGTATACTACTGACGCCTAGACCACCAGTGGTATACTACTGACGCCTAGACTACCAGTGGTATACTACTGACGTCTAGACCACCAGTGGTATACTGCTGACGCCTAGACTACCAGTGGTATACTGCTGACGCCTACACCACCAGTGGTATACTACTGACGCCTAGACTACCAGTGGTATACTACTGACGTCTAGACCACCAGTGGTATACTGCTGACGCCTAGACTACCAGTGGTATACTACTGCCGCATAGACTACCAGTGGTATACTACTGACGCCTAGACCACCAGTGGTATACTGTTGACGTCTAGACCACCAGTGGTATACTGCTGACGCCTAGACTACCAGTGGTATACTACTGACGCCTAGACCACCAGTGGTATACTACTGCCGCATAGACTACCAGTGGTATACTACTGCCGCATAGACTACCAGTGGTATACTACTGACGCCTAGACCACCAGTGGTATACTGTTGACGTCTAGACCACCAGTGGTATACTGCTGACGCCTAGACTACCAGTGGTATACTACTGACGTCTAGACCATCAGTGGTATACTACTGCCGCATAGACTACCAGTGGTATACTACTGACGCCTAGACCACCAGTGGTATCATACTGCCGCATAGACTACCAGTGGCATACTACTGACGCCTAGACTACCAGTGGTATACTGCTGACGTCTAGACCACCAGTGGTATACTGCTGACGCCTAGACCACCAGTGGTATACTACTGACGTCTAGACCACCAGTGGTATACTGCTGACGCCTAGACTACCAGTGGTATACTACTGACGTCTAGACCACCAGTGGTATACTGTTGACGTCTAGACCACCAGTGGTATACTGCTGACGCCTAGACCACCAGTGGTATACTGCTGACGCCTAGACTACCAGTGGTATACTGTTGACGCCTAGACTACCAGTGGTATACTGTTGACGCCTAGACTACCAGTGGTATACTGTTGACGCCTAGACTACCAGTGGTATACTGCTGACGCCTAGACTACCAGTGGTATACTACTGCCGCATAGACTACCAGTGGTATACTACTGACGCCTAGACCACCAGTGGTATACTGTTGACGTCTAGACCACCAGTGGTATACTGCTGACGCCTAGACTACCAGTGGTATACTGCTGACGTCTAGACCACCAGTGGTATACTGTTGACGTCTAGACCACCAGTGGTATACTGCTGACGCCTAGACCACCAGTGGTATACTGCTGACGCCTAGACTACCAGTGGTATACTGCTGACGCCTAGACTACCAGTGGTATACTGCTGACGCCTAGACTACCAGTGGTATACTACTGACGTCTAGACCACCAGTGGTATACTGTTGACGTCTAGACCACCAGTGGTATACTGCTGACGCCAAGACCACCAGTGGTATACTGCTGACGCCTAGACTACCAGTGGTATACTACTGACGCCTAGACTACCAGTGGTATACTACTGACGTCTAGACCACCAGTGGTATACTGCTGACGCCTAGACCACCAGTGGTATACTGCTGACGCCTAGACTACCAGTGGTATACTACTGACGCCTAGACTACCAGTGGTATACTGCTGACGCCTAGACCACCAGTGGTATACTGCTGACGCCTAGACTACCAGTGGTATACTGCTGACGCCTAGACTACCAGTGGTATACTACTGACGCCTAGACCACCAGTGGTATACTGCTTAGACTATGTGTTTCCCGGATACATTTGTCTGACAATGGTGCTGATTTGTAGCTGGTCTCTTGGATTCTTGAGTAGAACGAGGTATTGGCTGTTCAAACTCATCGTCCTAGTTTCTTTGCCCTTGTTGAATATATTTTGCATCAAGCACACTACACTAAGATTACGATGATGTGTTCCTTCTGTGAAAAATTCACAGACCTCTGGACTTCCAGATGCATCCCTTTGAATATTGTCCATGACGAGTAAATTGTTTTCTTTGGGGGTTATAAAATCGTTTCTGCGTAGGTCATCGGTTAATCCTTGAATAAATTCAACAGGAGGTTACACAGTGGATCTGATGACGTCATACATCGTTTGCCATCTCTTGTATATCCATATAATCCTTGTTGGAGGAGGCTCAATCACAAGTCCATTTAGCGTCAACAGGTCTTTAACCCATGTACTCTTTCTGCGCATCGTCGGTCCGACCACTATCATGGTGAACTGGTGTTGAAACTTGAAAATGTTCTCCGATGGTGGTGGTGGTGGTGTATTATGTGGTGGTCGTCGTAGTGGATAATGTGGTGGTGGTGGATAATGTGGTGGTGGTGGATAATGCGGTGGTGGATTATGTGGTGGTGGTAGAAAATGTGGTGGTGGTGGATTGTGTGGTGGTGGTAGTGGTAATGGTGGATAATGTGGTGGTGGTGGTGGATTATGTGGTGGTGGTAGAAAATGTGGTGGTGGTGGATTGTGTGGTGGTGGTTGTGGTGGATTATGTGGTGGTGGTGGTGGTGGATTATGTGGCGGTGGTGGTGGTGGTGAACTGTGTGGTGGTGGATTGTGTGGTGGTGGTGGTGGTGGATAATGTGGTGGTGGTGGTGGTGGATTATGTGGCGGTGGTGGTGGTGGTGAATTGTGTGGTGGTGGTGGTGGATTGTGTGGTGGTGGTAGTGGATAATGTGGTGGTGGTGGTGGATATGGTTGAAGCCCGGGATTTCCCCTTTATGGTCACGGGAGGGGGGGGGGGTCAAAATAAGGTCAAGGGTCAAAGAGGGGCCAAGGAGGTTAGGAGGGAGATCGTAGGGGCACCCCAAGGATCAAGGTGTCAGGGGATGGGGTTAACGATGACGTCACGACCGGAAGTCACGTGATTTTTTAATGCCGGCCTCTGATTGGTCGAAAGTTTATCGCGCGGGAAATTCAAAAAGTGTTCTGAGGTGCCGTCCTAGACTTCTGCAATGCATCAGGCAGGTGCCGTCACCATATACGTGAAATAATCAAGGAGTGACGTAAAACAATAATCAATCAATCAATCAATCATTACCGTTTTTCTAGCATTATATGTATGCAGTCATTTTATAATGTTTATCATGCAAGGTGAAGGTCACAATGCATATGATGGGTACATCTTTGTGTAGGTCATAACTATTTACCCTTTCATTGATTTGATAAAGTATCACAGAATTGTTGCCCAGGACCCAAAAGTGTTTGTTTACCTTGAACCAAGGTCATGTCTGCAAGGTCAAGGTCATACTGCATATGATGGTTAAATCTTTGTCAGGTCCATAACTTTTTACCCATTGACAGATTTGAATAAAATTTCACAGAATTTTTGGCAAAGGGGAAATGTTTAAATACTTTCAAATTTCATCCCTTCAAACTAAGCGACTGGCGCATTATGCCACGATAGGCGTTGCTCTTGTTTTCCATTGCTATGGAAGCATTTTCTTTAATTGTATGTAGTGAGGATTGTAGTGTTATAAAATATATTTATTATTTTTTAGATGAACTACATTCATGTACAATCATTTACAAAAATGCCATCACAGTGTCTGTTTAATATTAAAACATTGAAATAAACATACTGATGTTCTATATCTGCATTTGGATTCCAATGGAACCTCCATTAAATCCTGAATTCTAAGTTTCTTATTAAATGATAATCTACAAAAGAAACATAAATATATCATACGTTCTATTCAAATCCTCGGATTTTTTACAGGCGGTCTTCTCCTTATAAGAACCTATTGTTAAGATCAAACATAAATGTGCGTATTTACATTGTATACGGACGATTGTCAGATACCACAGATGTTACATTCTTATACATTAAGACCTTTTTGTTCTCATCTTCTTTGATAAGATAAGGCGTGTACTGTGTTTATAGCAGAGTCCATAACACGGTATCGACAGGAAATTAAGTAAGAAGTGATTATACGCCGTATATAGAACTTCCTCGATATATGTTTTGGTTTATTTGTTTAGTTTCTCATAATTGTTCCACTATCAGTATAGTATAGTATAGTATAGTATAGTATAGTCATAGAATTTATAGACACACACACACACACACACACACACACACACACACACACACACACACATATATATATATATATATATATATATATATATATATATATATATATATATATATATATATGTGTGTGTGTGTGTGTGTGTGTGTGTGTGTGTGTGTGTGTGTGTGTATAACAAGTATATGTACAGTTCCTAGTACTAGCAAGGAGTGAAAGATAGACACGCATATATGAAAGAGTAAGAATATGTTAATAAATACATACAGTTAAATCAAAGAATTTCTTAGTGTTGTGCTTTTCATAAGATATTTACCTAGATTGCAGAGTTCTTTGGTATTATTTGAACTCATCAGTTGAACAATCTTAAAAGCGGAGGGTTTTCGAGAGTAGTGGGGCTTTATAAATTTTGACCTGAATAATTCATAAAACGGACATTTCAAAATGAAATGACACTCGTCTTCTGTGTCAGATTTACATAGCGGACATAAGCGCTGGCAGACAGGCTGCTTACGAAATCTGCATGTTTCTATACATAAGTTATGTGCCGAAAGCCTGTATTGCGTTTGCTAAACCTACTAATTTATTGTGCTCCCTAACCAGCTAATTTATTGCGTTTGCTAAACTGTTAATTTATTGCATTTGCTGACCTGCATATTTATTGTGCTTGCTTACCTATTGATTTATTATACTTGCTAACCTGTTAATTTATTGTATTTGCTAACCTATAACTTTATTGTGTTTGCTAACCTGCTAATTTTATGTGTTTTAACCTGCTTGTTGAATATGTTTGCTAACCTTTTAATTTATTGAGTGTGTTAACCTGCTTATATATTGTGTTTGCTAACCTGCTAATTTATTGTGTTTGCTAACTTGCGTATTTATTGTGTTTGCTAACCTGCTTATTTGATTTTATCCACAAGAATTAAGATTTATTAGAACACAGACGTATGGAAAGTAATTCTAATTCAGAGGAGCGTGGATATATCAATACAAATTCTTGGGTCCCTGCTCCCGAATTTCTCTGAACGATGCCCTGTGCATTATTTACGATGAACAACGGTTTACACTGCCCTATAATAGGTAAGCATCTCCTGTCAGCTAAACATAATTGACAATGACAAGTAAGTATCTTGGTGGTTAACATCATTACAATCTGAAATAAAATTATGACACACGAGAATTGAATATACAATTGAATATACATAAGAAAACTTGAGATGTGGAATTGTATCTGGAATGTTTACATTTATTTCTACCGAGAGAACTTGCAAATCAAGCTTCCTTTGATAAGGCCAAGCTACATCCTTGATCTTTGCACATTGTTCAACGGTTTTAATTATTTTGAGTATGTCAGAATAATTGTCGAAGCTTTCTGTCAAACTCTTTCATGTCTCTCAAGCTGAATTATTACTAGTGACATTGTGTGATTCCCCACAGCACAATGGTTAATATTTTAAGTATATTAAAAACATATGCAGATAGTCGTAAGCACTATTTTATTTTACGTGATAAACCGTGTGAAAATGGACTGAAAGAAAATTATTACATTGAGTGACCACTCAGTGCCTTTGTCTACAGTTCGTTGTTGCTTCTTTTGTCCAGAATCCTTTACTGTGGATAAGATTGCTTTTTTCACGTCTAACATTTTTCACGGAGCAATGAAACTGCATTAGTAGTACTTCGATACATAAAATAAATTTGAAATGTATTGATTACTAAGTACGTTAATACATGACAAATAAACAGAGACATCAATTAATTTGTTATATTTCTGTACTTGAAAGGACAAAGTTTGTGATTACAAATATTAATGGATGATTTATGAATCGACCTAAAGTACCAAATTCGTCAACATTTCGAAATACGACATCTATTAAAGTTTATTAATATAACAGAAACAAACCTATATTAAAAACAAAGAAGAAACATATAACAGACACTATCCTATACGGAGAACAGGCCAGGTCAACATAACAAAAACATGAGTTCTTTTGTAAAACAGGCTCCTGGTCGACCTCCTGATCTTCGCGAGTCCAATAATGGCCACTGTGGTATGCATTTGTGAGTGCCATAGTGACATTGTGAGTGAAACAGTGACATTGTGAGTGCAACAGTAACACTGTAACTGCAACAGTGATATTATGAGTACTATACAATGACATTGTGAGTGCTGCAGTGACATTATGAGTACTAGAGTGACATTGTGAGTGCTACAATGACATTGTGAGTACTACAGTGACATTGTGAGTGGGTGCTACAGTGACATTGTGAGTACTACAGTGACATTGTGGGTGCTACGGTGACATTGTGAGTGTAACAGTGACATTGTAACTGTAACAGTGACATTATGAGTGCTACAATGATATTGTGAGTGCTGCAGTGACATTATGAGTGCTACAATGATATTGTGAGTATTACAATGACATTGTGAGTGCTATAGTGACATTGTAAGTACTACAGTGACATTGTGAGTACTACATTGTGAGTGCTACAGTGACATTTTGAGTGCCACAATAACATTATGAGTGCTACAATGACATTGTGGATGCTACAGTGACATTGTGAGTACTACAGTGACATTTTGAGTGTTACAGTGACACTGTAAGTACCACAATAACATAATGAGTGCTACAATGACATTATGAGTGCTATAATGACATTGTGAGTGCTGCAGTGACATTGTTAGTGCTAAAGTGACATTGTGAGTACTACAGTGACATTGTGAGTACTAAAATGACATTGTGAGTACTAGATTGACATTGTGAGTGCTACACTGACATTGGAAGCGCCACAATTACATTGTAAGTGCCACATTAACATTGTGAGTGCTAGTGACATTATGCCTCCGTTTTTTGGTATTGGATTTGATTTTAAAAGTACTAGGGATATACTGAATTAAACGTTATCATTAAACGTATTTCAAGTATGCTGGTTTATACGAAATTGTATTGCATATACACATGTATGTATTTGTCAATAATTGTTTTCAGAAATGTTGAAGAATCATATTGTTGGGGTTTTTTTTACAAAATAAAATTGAAACAATCCATACGAAATAGATATGACTGTGTTACAAACTCGTTATATAACAGTAATACATCTTGACTGCCAACGGTCTCCCGTTGCTTGACATTGCTTGCAGTCAGATGAAATAACATGCACAATAAACTGCCCATTTTATTATTGGTATGCAGTCAATTTTCTGAATTTAAACAATGTATGAAATATAAATATCCGAAGTCATTGCATATAAAATTCATCTTATCTCGTTTTAGAGTTGTCTTCCGTTTTCCATACCTCTAGATTGCAATTGAATTCTATCCGTATTTTCTTATTAGTTGAAACAAAATTTGATTTGATATATCGATCGTTAACTGGAAAAAAGTGTTAAAGTTCACAACGGACTAAGAAAAATAACTCTTCCTATCTCACGAATATAAGCTGTTTACGTAATAGCATATGATCAGAGAACCGCCAAATTGCATAATATCTCCATTTATGTGTTAATTAGTGTTCTGGAAATGGAAATACATCTCCATATTCAACGGAGATACTGACAAGAATTCCCAGGATACGAGGCATCTTTGGTATTTCAAGTGATCTACAGAGTTTTTAAGTGTTGCCGAACTCGTCAAGGGTGCGGCAATCATTGAACGGGAGTGACTGGGGACCCATACATCTTCACGTTGTGTGGGAAGTTATATAACTGCTTGGTTACATAGAATTTTCAACATTTGTAGCACATCACCAGGTACAGAAAATAGCAATACAACAGTAAAAGCAGGTAAAAATGGTTAAAGATTAAAATGTACTCTTATTATAAAGTACGAGAATATCACGCGTCACTCATATTCAGGGACTGCTTTGAATTATAATAAAGTATACTGTGACTAAATCTTACTCATTCTTCCTAACTGTTACTTATTATTTGATAAGTAACTATCTAGTCTCAAAGTTTCGGGTAACAGAAAAAAAATATATAGATATATATTTATTTATTTATTTATTTATTAATTAATTAATTAATTTATTTATTTATTTATTTATTTATTTATTTATTTATTTATATCTCAATAAAAATGCTCTTGTGTATAGAATAATATATCTATAAGAAGTCCAACATTTCCGAGTTAATCGTTGTATTTCACATAAGTACTTTCATGTTTTATATCACAATCCTCAGGTGAACGAAGTGTTGGACTATTTTTATTATAGTTAACAATTTAATAAATTTATTATTCTAAAACATGATAGAAGATATGCATTTACACAAATATAGTTTTTGTATATAGATCAACCCTCAGGATAAAAAGGTTATTGTAATAATTAATTCGCCAGCTCGATACTTTCCTATTTTATATGTCACTATCATGCTCCGATTCAAATGCCTTTATAATGTGAAGATGTTACAGACATTGGACACGGTCATAAGCTAGCCGAGGAGGCAATTTAGATAACAGTAAATAAATTATAATAACCAATCAATCAAACTAAATAGATTAATCAATATGTGAATAAATATATAAAACATAAGAAACAGAAAAGAAGTTGAAGAAATACATGTATAGAATGAAGGAAGAATTAAGAAAATAAATTAACATTCTAAACACATGTACATAAACGGCAGCATACATGTGTATCTGTCGCAGTTTAAAGAAATTCTGGTCATAAATTTGTCCATTTCTATGAAGTCTCGATCTTGGACATCGCCCAGCTCCTAGACTAGATGTAAATTCTGAGCATTATTCATGTTGGTCAGACAGTGTATAATAGGACATTGGCATTCAGAGGTCCATCAATGTGTGCGTGATCTTACCGCGATAATTTGAAGTTGTCAGTTAATGGACATTGCTCGATAAAGACCATATTAATATATAGGGCGTTTGATTTATCAGTAGTCAAGAGTTTGTTTGTTTGTTTGTTTTGTTTTGTTTCGGTTTTTTTTTTTTTTTTTTTGGTTTTTGTTTTTGTTTTTTGGGGTTTTTTTTTTTTTTTTGGTTTTTTGGGGGGGTTTTGTTTTTTGTTTTTTGGTTTTTTTTTTGTTTTTTGTTTTGTTTTGTTTTTTTTTTTTTTTTTTTTTTTTGGAAAAGGGGGGTTGTTGGTTTTGGTATTTATTTATTCATGTATTATCATTATTATTATTATTATTATTATTATCATCATCATTATTATCATCATCATTATTATTATTATTATTATTATTATTATTATTGAAATTTAAGTTTCTTAAATCATATTTTTATGTAGACCTATTTTACGAAGTACTATATATGGACATAGACTTTTCATACCTCTTTCCTGATGCAGTTATTCCCTGTACACCAGAAAATTCGTTTGATTTTCTTTCAAAGCAAAAAGCTGTTCTTTCCAGAGCAACCCAATGGATATGGAGCTCGTCAACTGTTATGTGTTATATGAACACAGCACGTGTTTGATGGCCAAATGTGAATACTAATGAATTTTAGTGAAGTAAGAGAACCCCTTTTGTTTAACAGAGGTCGGTTTAAAGAAATGGATACAAAGTGTTTTCAATCACGGTGAAGTTTATAATAAACCTTTCTCACTTGACTTAGTGTTTCAAATTAAAAGCACCCATGAAGGCTTAAAAAGGCATATTCGATAACAAAGAGTTTTGAATAAGTAAAACAAAACCATGTATCTGTCGGAAACACACAACAATAAAGAAAATGAAATATAAATAAAATGGTGTTGAGGATTGTTTTTGCGTTTTCCGGTCTACTACAACGGGAGGTAATGTCACTGATTTTGTATTCCTTATATGTACATGAGTTTGAAATGAACTTTGTGTGTGACAATTGTCCATATATAGAAATACACCTACCTGTTCTGTATTTGATAATTATGTGAGTAATATCCTTAACTATGGAACCGAGATATGGGGTTTTCATAAGGCTTTAGATGTAGAGAAAGTACAAACTCTGTTTTGTAAAAATATTCTACGGTTGAAAAAGAATACCTGCAATAGCCTGTTATATTGTGGATTGGGGAGATTTCATCTTGCTGTCACACGTAAAGTTAAAATCTTTCAATTTTGGCTTAAGTTAAAATCTACAACTAACTGCATCCTTAGAGCTTGTTATACTGAAATGGTAAATCGAAAAGATGACTGGATTGTAAATATCTAACATGAATTAAATAACTGGGCTTATCATATTTATTTACAGAAGATATATTTTATAATAATAAGACCATAATTATTGTTGAGAAAAAGCTCAAGGACATATACCAACAAAACATTCTTTTAGATATTGCAAGACCATCAAAGGGATTTCTATATCAACATCTAATAGGTAATTTTACTATGCAAATCTATCTACTTAAGCCAATTTCCTTGTTATATAAGAAGTACAGCGCTAAATTAGAGTATCTTCGCATAACCTTCGAACAGAACGTGGAAGATACGATGACAAGAACAGGAATAGCAGATTATGTACTTATCGCAACAACAATGATATACAATGTAGAAGATGAGTTCCATTTTATACGTATTTGTCCATTGTATTCTACATTACCTCATCGTTATATCAAGCCTTATTATTATAGAAGCCCAAGTGTTTTAAACTTGTGCAGCTATTAAGTGTAAATAATGTGAACAGTTACTAAATCTTGGTAAATATCTGTATCTTGCCTGTAAACTTAGATCGTAATGTTACTCCTCCACTCACTACCCACTCTTTCAAATTATATCTTTATATTCGTATATGTAATAAAGAGCCCTAGTCTACAGTCAGGGCAAACAGACAATACATAGAGTGTACAAAATATAGAACCTCTGTCCACACACAAGTCAAACAGAGGATACAATGAGTGTACAAAATATAGAACCTCTGTCCACACACAAGTCAAACAGAGAATACAATGAGTGTACAAAATATAGAACCTCTGTCCACACACAAGTCAAACAGAGGATACAATGAGTGTACAAAATATAGAACCTCTGTTCACACACAAGTCAAACAGAGGATACAATGAGTGTACAAAATATAGAACCTCTGTCCACACACAAGTCAAACAGACAATACATAGAGTGTACAAAATATAGAACCTCTGTCCACACACAAGTCAAACATACGGTACATAGTGTACAAAATATAGAACCTCTGTCCACACACAAGTCAAACAGACAATACATAGAGTGTACAAAATATAGAACCTCTGTCCACACACACGTCAAACAGGCGATACATAGTGCACAAAATATAGAACCTCTGTCCACACACAAGTCAAACAGACAATACATAGAGTGTACAAAATATACAACCTCTGTCCACACACAAGTCAAACAGACGATACGTAGTGCACAAAATATAGAACCTCTGTCCACACACAAGTCAAACAGACAATACATAGAGTGTACAAAATGTAGAACCTCTGTCCACACACAAGTCAAACATTCGGTACATAATGTACAAAATATAGAACCTCTGTCTACACACAAGTCAAACAGACAATACATAGAGTGTACAAAATATAGAACCTCTGTCCACACACAAGTCAAACAGACAATACATAGAGTGTACAAAATATAGAACCTCTGTCCACACACAAGTCAAACAGACAATACATAGAGTTTACAAAATATAGAACCTCTGTCCACAAACACGGACATTTCGTAGAATGTATAAAATAAAGAAAACTGTATATGTAGTAATGGTATCCGATAGTAACCCTAAATAATGACACCCGTTGCTGGTGTCATGGCATAGCTGAGCTGATCAATGGTATCCTTACTTTACGACACAAGTTGCTGGTGTCATGGGCTTGGGTAGTTTATGTATTAACTTAGCAGACCAATGGTAATCTTAATTAATGACACACGTTGCTGGTGTCATGACTATGAGTTGTTTATACACTAACTAAACTGACAATCTGATTAAAACCAAATCTTTATTCCGCTTCTCTATTTGTCATATTGTGGATAAAGATCTGGTAAAACCACGTAAGGGGTCATATTCTGATGAACTCTGATGACATATCAGTCACCGAAACCGCTATTTCCCATACACAATCAATGACTCGGCTAGGCACGTGCGAGTGACGCAATATGGACCCGAGTAGCCCGAATTTACTTAGTTGACCAATGACAATCAGTCTTTATCCCTTTTTTAAGTGCCTCATACAATTAACAATGATATTGCAAATGTATATTTGTTGACAATAACTTTAAGTAAATTCGACTACAGATCAGAGGTCTTCTTTTCACACTACATGTAAACCTTACTACTAAATGTACTTCCGTTCATACTACATGTAAACTTTACTACTAACTGTACTTCCACTCACATGTAAACTTTACTACTAACTGTACTTCCACTCACATGCAAACCTTACTACTAACTGTACTTCCACTCACATGTAAACCTTACTACTAACTGTACTTCCACTCACATGTAAACCTTACTACTAACTGTACTTCCGTTCATACTACATGTAAACCTTACTACTAACTGCACTTCCGTTCACACTACATGTAAACCTTACTCTAAAATTTAAATGTCAATTCACCTTGTTGTTGAAGGTAACAATCAGGTCAATGTTCAGAAACTACTGTACAACACAGCATTTGAATTATTTCTCTTGTATGATGGAAGCATCTCAGTGGAAGCTGGGATACTGTTGTATATAACAGAATTACAGGTTTTAATACATACTAAGTATAGGAGAGAGGAGGATGCACAATGATTTTGAAGTCCAAATGTCAAGGTCACAGTACCTGTGTTTTAGAAAGCTGAGTTGTAGTTATGGTTCAATTCTGATGTAAAATTTGGGGGAAAATAGTAATTTGAACTCAGAGTGAAAATATTGTAAAACTCTAGTTTCTCAATGATAAAGTAAGTACCATACAGCCGATTTAAATCAAGTTAATTTATGCTTAATTATGAAGAGTTAGAAATGCTTGTCCACTTTTAGATCTCAATTATAATGAATAAATGGTTATCTACTTAGTATCTGGATGCCATATCTTAGGTTCTACCAAATTTGGATAAACAGTCAGGAAGGAGGTAACGAAAATGTCAATTGAAGCTGAGGTTAAAGGTCAAAGTCACGGCATTTAAACCTAATCAAGCGTTAAAGTTCCTCTTTCGCATCGAATGAAAGATAATCATTGTCTTATCATGTATAGCTCATAATGGAATCCCTATCATGTATAGCTCATAATGGAATCCCTATCATGTATAGCTCATAATGGAATCCCTATCATGTATAGCTCATAATGGAACCCCTATCTTCTCTTTAAAGAGTTTTCATAGATTATCATGGCATTTAGTTTCTCTGATGTCGCCATAATTCACTTGAAAGTGTCCAATGACTTTTTTATCTTGCTATCGTCATGAAGTAAATCACGCCATCAGTGTTTGTATAGTACGATCAACCAGATTGGAAGGTCGTCATTGAGAACATGTTTCCCTAGTTTTTGTTATAACCATATACAAAGCACTGAACTAAGCGAAACAATAAACAGATATAAGAAATTACATATTTTTGTGTTATGATTACACTACTTGGGATTTTATTGACCCTTGGTCAAAGAGCAGTAATTAACGAGAGTCGTGATTGATGAGAGAGGGACTACTATTTCAGTGTATCAGGAGCTGTGATTGGATGAAATTATTTTATCAATCTCTAAATAGAGACTGATTCTGCTGTAAAATCGTGAATTCTTATCTCATATCGCTAATGTAAAAATTTTACAACCCAAAAAGTGGTGGTTGTTTACATTTGAATTTTGGCCAATTTTTTTTTTGGGGGGGGGGGAGGTGGGGGGGGGGGAGGTGACCCCCTTCCAGCTTGATTTTCTCGAAATTAAGACGGATAACCTATGGTAAACTGTTAAAATTCTGATAGAGGATGGTCTGACAAACATTTTGATATATGGATTGTATATAGCTAAAATGTAGGACGTTGTGTAAATCTTGCTGAAAGTTTGGTAATTTAACATGGGACCCTATGGGAAATGGAATTACTATGCCTTGACCCCTTTCACGCTCTAAAGATCATTCGATAAAGGTAAACAGGAAAAGCCGTGAGCAGAGTGTAATAAAATGGGTTTTTAGAAGTGGATAAACCATAGAAAGAAAAAAGTAAAAGTGTATAATCATATGGAACAAAGCAGATGACAAAACAGATTGTAAAATATTCTGATTTTTTATTCATATGAAGTATATCAAGTATGTTGTTAATTTCGTCTCGTTTTATTGTCTTCTATAGCCACAACCGACGGGTACATCAATAAATGGGTGTCCTTGTTGAGATGCTTCCGAAATTTAGATGTACGTTTTGTGGTTATAGACGACCTACGGATTTTGATATTTTATGCTCTTGGGTGTTGCGTACACAACCACAGGGGAGATGCAATGGTTGTATTCATACGTTTGGATTTATGAAGAGTAAGAAGGTGCTTGTGTAGAATAGATGACAGCCCTAACAAAGTGGTGTGAAAAGTGGTGACTAACGGTATCCTGAAGGCTTTGTCTTGTATTTGACCGTTTAATTTTAGATTTATCCACAATGATTTTCATAAGAAAGATAAGTTATTGGCGAATTGAGTGAATTAATCAATTTTGTCCCTCCCATTTGTTCATTTTAATTTCGATCAATGAACTGAAGTCAGCTCAGGTGTTTAGCTGAAGTTTTGCTGAGGATTGTAAGTTGTGTATTTTGAGTGTGTTCAGGGCGTTTGACAAGAGATTCAGTGCATTGGTTTTTGGTTTGTCTTGAGTCTCATGCTCTCCTGAAGACTTCACTCCTTCATTATGAGGGATGTTCGTGTACAGAGAAGTATCATCCATGTTGTCGAGAAGGATACCTTATAGATGTAATTAGTAATATCTTTTTGTTATGATGGTAAACTAATCATCCATGTTGGACCGGGGGTCCGTACCCACCCTGAAATTCGACGAAAATGACTTTTCTTGGTATTTTTCGAAGTAAAATAAGGAATTTTACAATCAAAAACATGGTTGGTCCCCATTTTATTGGAGGTAGATCCCCTCTGGACAAAATTTCTGGATCTGCGCCTGGGACAAAGGTATAGTCAAGGAAATTCTCTCCGTGGAGTGCTCGACAGCACTGATAATGGAACGGTCTTGTATACTTTATATATTTGGGTAGTATGTAAAACTGGCCAGTCCTAACGTGTCCCCCTCAGTATATATACAGGGTATATTTGGTGTAGCATCTTAGCAATTTGTGCAGGCGATCTGGGTCCGATTCCCGGATTACGCCACTATGTTTAAGAGGTTGGTAACCTCCTGCTTCGAAGTCGCGATATAGGTGAAAAATTGTTGAAAGCGACATTAAACACCAATCTACTCACCAACCATAAGTGCATTATTAACAATGCATTAACACTGCATAACACTTTTTTATGTTACTTTTCTCTGCGAAAACTCTTTGGAACAGCAAAGGCAATTCCAACGTTATTCGGACTGCAATCATGCTACGTTTAAAAGGTGTATACTCAGTGAAAACTGCATTATGCATGAGACACACACGTAGATTGAATTACGTCGTTACAGGAAGCTTACGTCAATGACACAGAAACAATGCCTCCAAAGTCATTAAGTTTTAATATACGTGTCTACAATACCTTGCAAAATATTCATCATCTGGTCTATATTACTGTTATGACGCTGCTAGTCATTAAGTTAATCTAATGTACCTTTTGCTATCTATCATGCTTAATCTACATTACCGATGTCTTTGAATGCAGTCTGCATCTTTATCAATGATTATCGATGCCATCTTTGGTACTATCTACCAACTTTATGTATAAATATAAACTGAAGTTGTAAGTGTTCTCAATTACACGCACATTTAGTAATTTTGTAGACAATTAGTCACCAGAGTTGCTACATTAAATACATTGTAGATGTTGATAACAAGATGTATAATTTTGTAAAACACTAATGTCTACAGACGGCAGCCAGTATTAAAGTTTTTGAAAAGTCAACCAACGTCACAGTCAAGGCCATAGTGTTAAAATTTGGGTTTTAACTAGAAGTACTATCACAAGAAATACACGTTTGAAATATCAAAGCACTGCGTCTCACTTGTTCATAAGTTGTTACCAATGTTAAAGTTTACTTTAAAAGGGGACTTTTTGCCACATACTGAGATACATACCTTATTCCTCTACCTCCATAAATTCTCCGAATCTTGGGATATAAAAGGTAAGGTGATAGAAAGTGCTTAATAATATTCGTGCCTCCCTTTTCATATTGAATATTTAATAATATTTTAAAATACCTTAAGTAAAATGTAGAAACGTTGCAATACAGAAATTAAGTTTGTTCTCTCTGTTAATTCTACTTTGCATTTTATTTGTGCAAAAATCAATGACATAGCAGAAATATCAAGGTTCTCATTAACCGTTTTGTTCTCTTAAGAGATGTATGCAGACTACATACTGGGTTTAAGAGCATGACATAAGCAGTTTTCTATAACATTAAATGCTTTAGGCCTATCGATGCAGTGCATGCTATTACACAGCACTTCAATCAATTATTTCTTACGGAAAATATTTGTTTTATTTATCTAAACGACCATATACATAACATAACTGCCACTTTCCTAAATCCTTCTTAATTGTGATATTTCATATGCTGCAAACCAAAGTAAAGCCCTTTCGTAAAGTATGTAATCCTTTATAGCATGTATATCTAGAACTTTATATGTAACGTATCTTGCCAGACTATAATAGTTTAATACACAACATTGCACGGATTGTTTTATTGTACGGAAGCCCATTTAGGACCTATCAAAAATATTTTTGAATTTGATATAACAAATTCTTCAATTTGTTAAAACGGATTAAATTCGTTTTCACAAAATCTGTTATAACAAATTTGTCTAATTCGTTTTAACAAATTTTGCGTTTTAACATTAAATTCGAAATAACGAATTCTTAAATTCATATATTCCTCAAATTTGCTATAACAGATTTAATATGTTATAACGAATTCTCCAAATTTGTTAAAACGAATTTAATCCGTTTTAACAAAGTCAAGAATTCGTTATATCAAATTCAAAAATATTTTTTGATAGGTGTCTATTCGTTATAACGAATTCCTCAAATTTGTTATAACAGATTTAATACGTTATAACGAATTCCTCAAATTTATTAAAATGAATTTAATCCGTTTTAACAAATTCAACAATTCGTTAATACTAATTTAATCCGTTTTAACAAATTCAAGAATTCATTATATCAAATTCAAAAATATTTTTGATAGGTCCTAAAAGGGCTTCCGTATTATTGCCCTAATAGCATTATAATTTTATTTTGTAATCAGTATAAATATGATGTCAAAGTAAATATAACATAAAACATTATACTGTTTAATGGACTGAATGACCAGAGAAACATGATCTACTGTCTTGCTTACATATAGACGTTTCCTTGCCTTGTCATCAAAACGGTCTAGTGTGGATTATTCTAAATTAGTTGTTAAATATTTATATTGTAGCGGAACCATTACATTATGTGCTTCTAAACCTTACCTATAAAGAGAAGTGACCCAAGATTGATCGGATATTATTTGAGGCTCAAAGCTTCCCTCTTTTGTGTCGTTGAATCGCATCTATGCATGCAGTACGTGGCTAAAGATGATGTTGATTTACATAAATTCATAGTCATTTTTTCATGACTTAATGCCTTATTTGATTAATGAAATGTGTTCTTAGGGGTTTCAGATTATTGTCATATCAATTTAGCATATCGTGAATTAGATTTGAAAAATTGCCACAATCATTGGCAACCATAGGTACGTCTTGTTAATGTTTAGCTGAAGCGAAGTTGTCAAACTCCTGGTCTTGCGAAATTCTAAGGATTATTCGTAACTTTAACCTAGATATAATACATGTATGCCTTTAAACTTCAATATGCAGAATATGAAATATTTTGTTGTATTTTGGGATGAAAAATAATAACATTATGAATTTAACTATTTAAAGTTCAGGTTCATCCTATTTGAAGTATTCTGGAGTTACGACAAATCCCTAACACTTTCTTAAGAAATTTTGTGAAATGACCTGCAGAGCTGTTATATTAGCACAGTAGCCTGATCAAAGTTAAAAAGGAAGGTGATTTAGCTCTATTCTAAGTCAAATGAAAAAGATGTATATATGTTGTTTTCAACTTGTTGAAACTAAAGAATAAAATTCATTTAATGATAGCAAAATCAATCGTAAAATACTTCATTTTGAACAATATAAGCAGCAGCGAAATCATTATATGAACAGGACAATCTACACTGAATTTCCACGATTGTAAACTATTTTTGGAGTCACTTCCTACGAACAATTTTTGGATCTTATTTAAAAAAAAAACCCAAAAACAAACAAATAAAAAACAAAAATTGTCGGTTTTTATAATTTGAATGTGTAAGCTTAAATCATCATAGGATCGATGATATATTCCAACCAGATGATTCTGAACGCTTTTCAATAGTTTTGCCTTCTACGCACTCATGAGGTGACAGATCTTTGAAGGTTGACATGATCAGTTGACAGCTCGGCATATTTACTACAGGATGATCTGGATTAAGGAGCAATATCATCGGACGAGAAAGAATAGATGCAAAGTATCAAAACTTAAAAAGAATTAGAGAAAGCTGTCAATATGATGTGATAAAACCCCAGATTTTTTTTTAGTTTAGTATTGGATATGTACGAAACATAATGGTTTAGGAATTCTTTTTTATTTTTCCTTTGGAAGTCAGGCCCATTGGAAGCAATTCAAAAGTGTGTGTGTGTGGGCGGGGGACTTGTTAACTCAAAACAAATTTTGCAATATGAAACCACTGTTTTATTTTTGTGCCAAGGAGTCTTGCTTGAATGCACAGAGCTAAACATTGACCATAGACGGATCTAGAAAGTTTTGAAAGGGGGGTTGCAGCCATGACTACTGTTCTCCACTATTCAGTCTGGAAAATGGGGACGGGTTGTTGCAGCCTTGAAAATTGCCGAAAATAACCTTTTTGGGGGTAAAATTTTCCGACCAATGGGGGTTGCATTTCCCCCTCAAAATCCGCCAATGCTGACAGTTAATAAAAAAAAACCTCAGTTGCACCTCCCAAACATGGATAATCAGTGTTCGATGCCGGAGACAACATCATTCAGATTCAGTACATCAAACACTTTTTATCTTTGCATGATGAAAAAAACTTGCAGTATTAACGTTTAAAACGAGGACAGATTTATACACACTGTTGCAATACAGCATATAAAATTGCACATCAATTGCATGTTAAGAATAATTTAATGAAAACAATTTAGTAAATTAGATGAAACATTTATGATCGGCCATAAAATGTTTTATGTTGCGGAGTTTTTTCCCTTCCTTTTTTCTTCTCTTTTTAGGTTAGATGCAGATATATTGCAAAGGGTTTGAGTTTAATGTAATACTTCTAACTTTTAAAGACACATATTACTTCTAAACATGCCATTTTCATTCCTATCTAATAACAGTAATTATAGTATACGTTTTATTTGCCAACATATAATGAAATGCACAATTTAATAGATTGTAATGTTATTGACTTTTATTGGCTGGAATGTAAATAAATTTCAATGAGGGGTACGTAACAACTTGACTGATGCGAAAGTGAGGTTCTGGAATGATAACGGCATAACCTATGCATATTTCGTGGTTGGGTTTTTTTTCTTTTTTTTTTTTTTCATTTATTATTATTATTATTATTATTTTTTTTTTTTGTACATGTATTTTGTATTTTGTTTTGTTTTGTTTGTTTTTTCTTTTTTAACACACCCTTTGGTTAACATAATGTTCTATACCATTAACATATTGGGGTTAACTTAATGTTCTATACTTTTAACACCATTGGGGTTAACTTAAAGTTTTATTCCATTAATACCATTTTCAACAAGTGTTAGCCATGTTGAGATACGAGTTTTTCATTCGTAAATCTGTTTTATCACTATTATTTTGATGAATACAAATGATTTAAACGATTAATAATTCAGCGACTTTAGTACACATATCAAAGAAGAGAATATACTAGATGACAAACATCTTAGACAAGGATGTTCTTTACACCCATCTATTAGCATTTGGCAGTTAAAATTGTGGCCAATTTCCATTTATATGTATGAATTCATATACATGTGTATTGCAAATACTTCTGATAAAGGTCTTATATTTAAAAAGTTTTTTTAATATATAAAAAAGCAATGCATGAAACTCTAATGTGATGCTTTAGTGGATATACTATAAAGTGGTATATGTTGTACATATACTCATCTCTTCCTTCGCGTCATCATAGCACGTTACTCTGAGAATACGTATGGTACAGCCAGTATTGTTTATCTTCCATCATCGGAGATATTGATCTCACATCATCGGGGCGATTCCTCTTTGAATCTCTTTGCTCACCTTTATTTATCTTTATTTGGTTTTGAATAATTTTTCTTCTTCCATTAATTTTTTATTTCAGTCTAAATGAATAAAAGAAAAGCGTATTTCTGGGAAATTTCGAAAAGGTGGTAATAAAGAACCTGTAACGGTAGAAGCGCACTTAAGAATAAATCTGACCACGATTGGAAAGACGTATTCAGCAATAAAATGATGGTATATGCTTAATGACAAGCAAAACTTGCATGCGTACCAACCGAAATTAAAGCGAGGAGATAAAGAAATCGATGTTACCCCTTCTTCCTTTTGCGTCTGGTATGCGATTCGTTTTCAATCAATGTAAAGTTTGTGTTAATACTCTTGGAAACCGTAAAACTTGTAAAATCCAACAATTCACAAGCTGAGGTGGTCATTACTGATACACATATATAAAGGAAATTTGTTTTGTTCTTCAGCTCACCGCGAAATAAATATAAGTATACTTTAATATAAGTATTCAATATTTTCTAATACTTCGATTTCATAAGAATACTGAAGTAATTTGTACAAAGCCAGAATGTTTACTCGTATGGCACTTTATTGTTAAAACCCCAGGCGACAGAAGTGTGTTTGTAACAAACATTTACGTGAGACATTTTTATCACAATAATAAAGCATTTAGTGAGATGTTAATAGAAACCTTTGATATATTTATTACGCGATAATTGATAACCTCTATTGTATTGTCAATAAGAGAAAGTATTATTCGGGACCTGATGGATTTAATTGAACAGTCATTAATAACCGGTATTGCTAATCGATAAAACATATCACTTTTGTGTGACCACTGATGACTTTTAATTGTTGACCTGTATTAGGTCAGTTATTAAGTTGGTAATCACTAGTTCCCTAGTAATTTTTATTAAATGATTTAACATGTATGGTGGACCCTTTATTAAACCACCATTCGAATACTGTTTTAAACGGTGTCTATAATAAACTAGTAACGATTATTCTAAGATCGTGGGTTTTTCTGAAGAGTATTGATTGGAGGCCGATGATTTGCGGTTTGCCACAGTAAAATGACACTGAATAGCCAGTCACTAATAATCTGTAACAATAAACCTACACCTGCACCTTCAGTTTGTTTGTTTGTTTGATTATTGTTTTACGTCACTCCACGATTATTTCACGTATATGGTGACGGCATCTGCCTGATGCATTGCATACAAATTTAGACCTTTGCAACGGACCCACCCGAAGCAGTGAGGGATCTTTTACGTGCCACGCCTACCGTGACACGGGACCTCGGTTTTTACTGTCTCATCCGAAAGACAGAACACCGGTGTGCCCCGGGCGGGAGTCGAACCCGCGACCTCTCGATCACGAGTCGAGCACCTTATCCACTAGGCCACACCGGCTTGCACCTTCAGTAAACCACTGTTATGTAAATGTATAAAATGGTATCGGATAACAAATATTAGAACATATATACGTGTATGAAATTACTGCATCGAATGCACATTTCAACAACTTACATGTATGTCTATTCAGTGATGCTCAAATCCGAAACTGTTGAAATCCAAAGCGTAGATATTTGAAACGCAAATTAACGAGGCCTCTTTGGGTAAAAATATCTCAAAAACTACAATAGGAAAATTGATCATTTTTTCGTCAGTAAAGAAATGCTAAATAAAAATAATTTTCAGAGAATTGTAGCAAAATTCACCGCTTGGTTCAATTTTGGGGGAAAATCTAACCCCCCCTCACTTTTTAACGTTTTAAAATGTCGTAATCAGATATTATGGGAATTAATTTCGATATATTAATGTTGGGTAGATACATTTCGGTTAAACTATGCTGATTTTATAATTTTTTGATAATTTTTAAATATTATCAATGTTTTAAGACGCCGACTATTTTAACGATTACAATCGATCAGCATGTGCTAAAACTTGCGCAGCGCATTAAAACTCGTACCGAGAACGGACTTGTTATTTATCGAATTGAACTAAACACAAGAGCTAAGTAACCAATCTAAAGACAACGCTGTGCATGAGAAAGATACTCCTTAATTTTAGAATACAATGTAATTACAAACGTTTTGTCACAGTAAATTGGAAACATATTTCGGGTCAGTACAGAAGAACTGGGTTTGTGATTACCTTCGGGATTTAATTGATTGATTTATTATTGTTTTACGTCACTCCACGATTATTTCACGTGTATGGTGACGGCATCTGCCTGATGCATTGCATACAAATTTAGACATTTGCAACGGACCCATCCGAAGCAGTGAGGGATCTTTTACGTGCCACGCGTGACACGGGACCTCGATTTTTAATTCGGGAACTATCAATCCACCAACAGTGGTATTGACCCGGTGGTAATAATAAATTTCAGAACATATGTACGTGTGTAAATATAGTGCACAATATGCGCATGTCGACGACTTATGTCTCTTTTGTGATGCTAAGACTAATGAGCAATTCATACTTTCAGAAGCATTATTTTTTTCTATAACGAAGAAAATCGATTGGTGGTCGATGATTTGGTATGCAACACAGATCTGAACAACGCAGTGATAATTTCTTTCATCAGCTGAAATCTCATCAGTGTATGCTTATCATAAATGCTTTTTCATTCTTCGTAACCTTAAGTGATATGAATTAAGTTCAATCCCCTGTGGACACTATTGATTCTTTCAATGTAATTTGTTTTTATGTAAACAACATACATCATACTCCTGATATGCGTGTTTGTGTATCAATTAACAGCATATATTCGTTTTTGACATAAACCAAGTCATATTTAGCACAATGGGGATTCAAAAAGTTCCAATTCACAATGAGTTCGAACACTCGAGTTGTGTTGATGAACTGGGTAATATAATTGACTGTATGATCCGTGTGAAGAAACCGAGCCATCCTGGTAATTGATTTCCAGTCATCTAGTCTCATTGATCGCATTGGTTGGCAACACATGTCAGACAACAATATATAATTTGTTTTTTATAGATGGCTTGACTTACGAGTGAAGGAACAGTCGTGGTCAAATTTCATGGAATCTGTCAATAACATTGATTTTGATTGGTTGTTTAAAGACCAAATAATTGTTGCTGACGGGATAGCTGTATCTATATAATTCGCAGGAAGGCAGTTTTCTAGGAGGAAGTGACGTCAATGGCGTGAATCGCACGATGATTTTAGTAGTGATGTTTAAGGATGTTTTAAGTTGCTTACGAACAAGGCTTATTTCCCAAAGGGGATTGTGTTTCCCGCACATCGTAACTACATGTAGTTTGTTATGACCCCTTCGGGGAGACATGTTGAAAGCAGATCATTATTTTGAGAATATTTTACATGTGACTATTGAATTTCTTTTGAAATGAATCCTTCTAATTATCTGCCAGCCTTTATGTTTACTATGGCATGGGACTATTATCCAAATTATCATATCTCAGTCTTTGTCTTATTGTTATGCTTAATTAAAATCCAGACTGAGTATCATTTAAGCCTAGGTATTAATTGTATGTCTTGGCTGATTTCATATCAGCGAAATGAAATGATGATATAGCTGCACTTTATTAGCGAAAGAAATAAATGGGTTATGTGTATAAAACTCTACATATACAAGTCTATGTCTACAACTGTCTGTATACATCTACATGTATATGAAATTCGCTCAAATGAGGTACAAAATGAACGTTCAGATAAACATTCAATTTCTGTAGAAGAGGCAAGCTTAAACCTTCATCAGAATCTGATTTAGCATCGACCAAATAATTATCTATGCACGTAGTTAAAGCCGATAATTGTTGGCGTGGATTCCGTCTCATAATGTTCACGTTTACAATATATATAGTAAACTTATAGCATAATCTAGGACGCGTATTCCAAGAAAAGACTTTACACGGGAGTTATTAGAACTTTTTAAATTGAATGTATTACATACTGGATTATAGCCCTATCAAAATACATGATACACATGTTCCGGTAAGCATGTTATGTACTTGGAATGCATTGATTAAATGAATGCATGATCAGAACTTAACGATTGGGGAGACATATGTTATTATATCAAGTCAATAATAAAGGCAGTATTAATTAAACAGAAAACTTCCACGTCTTAGTAGACAACATCATTCAATTTGTAAAGTCCTATTTCTAATCCGAAACTTCTAAGTACTAATAATTTATCGCCATAATGAAGAGGACAAGGCCATGTAGAATCCAAGAGAGACTGTAGGACTATATATTTAGTCATTCTTGATATCTCAGTATTCTCAATATTGGGGATATTTTATAATCCAAATTTCAATAACAAAAGCTTTTATTAAATATTCTTGATCGATGTGGCTATAGTAATATCATCCATATTGTTATTAATTATAAATGGATAAAATTTTCAATTAAACTTTGTTTATATATCAATTTCAATAGTGGTGGAGGGGCAGGCTTGGTGTAGTGGATAAGCGCTTGACTTGCGACGCCGGCGATGCGGGTTCGATTCCCGGGTTGCGCCACTATTTTTTAAGAGGTTGGTTACCTCCTGCTTCCATGTCGCGATATAACTGAAAAATTGTTGAAAGCGACGTAAAACACAAATCAACCAATCAATAGTGGTGGAAAAGTGATACTTTCAATTTTCCTAAAGGTTTATTTCATTGCATGTTTTATAATACTTTGTGTTTTGAAAATTATATAGATATTTTTGATGATAGAATTCGTTTACAAATTTCGTACGTGTACCCATCGTCTTCGTATTGAAGCAAGTAGATGGTTTGTGATTGAAAGATATTGCTGTAAATATTTTCTGCAATATTAATGAAATGTAAGACATGAATTCCATTATCTATCTAATTCTACATATCAGTCACATAACAGAAACCAATTTATTGATAGATACTATATACATGTAGTGTAGATTCTTTAAACATTACATCCTTAATGCAATCGCATGGTTTCATTGTACAGTAGGATAGCTCCTCCTACTTGATACGTTTACTATCATTGTACATTAAGGTAGTTCCTCCTACTTGATACATTTACTATCATTGTACATTAAGGTAGCTCCTCCTACCTGATACGTTCACTTTCATTGTACAGTAGGGTAGTTCCTCCTACTTGATACGTTTACTATCATTGTACAGTAGGGTAGCTCCTCCTACTTGATACGTTTACTATCATTGTACATTAAGGTATCTCCTCCTACCTGATACGTTCACTATCATGTACAGTAGGGTAGCTCCTCCTACTAGATACGTTTACTATCATTGTACATTAAGGTAGCTCCTCCTACTTGATACGTTTACTATCATTGTACAGTAGGTTAGCTCCTCCTACCAGATACGTTTACT
Source organism: Pteria penguin (assembly GCA_035048485.1). NCBI lineage: Eukaryota > Metazoa > Mollusca > Bivalvia > Pterioida > Pteriidae > Pteria > Pteria penguin. The sequence goes on along the minus strand of CM068580.1, from coordinate 19,278,275 downwards.
ATCATTGTACATTAAGGTAGCTCCTCCTACTTGATACGTTTACTATCATTGTACAGTAGAGAAGTTCCTCCTACCTGATACGTTCACTATCATTGTACATTAGGGTAGCTCCTCCTACCTGATACGTTTACTATCATTGTACAGTAGGTTAGCTCCTCCTACTTGATACGTTTAATATCATTGTACATTAAGATAGCTCCTCCTACTTGATACGTTTACTATCATTGTACAGTAGAGAAGTTCCTCCTACCTGATACGTTCACTATCATTGTAAAGTAGGGTAGCTCCTCCTATTTGATACGTTTACAATCATTGTACATTAAGGTAGCTCCTCCTACTTGATACGTTCACTTTCATTGTACATTAAGGTAATTCCTCCTACTTGATACGTTTACTATCATTGTACATTAAGGTTGCTCCTCCTACTTGATACGTTTACTATCATTGTACAGTATGGTATCTCCTCCTACCTGAAACGTTTACTATCATTGTACAGTAGAGTAGCTCCTCTTACTTGATACGTTTACTATCATTGTACAGTATGGTATCTCCTCCTACCTGAAACGTTTACTATCATTGTACAGTAGGGTAGCTCCTCCTACTTGATACGTTTACTATCATTGTACAGTAGAGAAGTTCCTCCTACCTGATACGTTTACTATCATTGTACAGTATGGTATCTCCTCCTACCTGAAACGTTTACTATCATTGTACAGTAGGGTAGTTCCTCCTACTTGATACGTTTACTATCATTGTACAGTAAGGTAGTTCCTCTTACTTGATACATTCACTATCATTGTACAGTATGGTATCTCCTCCTACCTGAAACGTTTACTATCATGGTACAGTAAGGTAGCTCCTCTTAATTGATACGTTTACTATCATTGCACAGTAGGGTAGCTCCTCCTACTTGATACGTTTACTATCATTGTACATTAAGGTAATTCCTCCTACTTGATACGTTTACTATCATTGTACATTAAGGTAGCTCTTCCTACTTGATACGTTTACTATCATTGAACAGTAGAGAAGTTCCTCCTACCTGATACGTTCACTTTCATTGTACAGTAAGGTAGCTCCTCCTACTTGATACGTTATCAACTAGGAGGAGCTACCCTACTGTACAATGATAGTAAACGTATCAAGTAGGAGGAATTACCTTAATGTACAATGATAGTTATTGCTTAAATTATGACGTCTCTATCTAGTTCTTTACGTCAATTTGAAAACCCCGGCAAAAATTAACATGTCGGGTCTTGGGCCCCTTATATCATGTAAAATATGAAGATCGTCTATTTAATCATGTTTGAAGGCCCATTTATTCATGACGTAATAGTAAATTTATAGTTTTGAAAACAGGTACTTTGATCATTTGTACCTAATTAATGGCGTTGGCATCCAATATACTTGTATAGTAATATATTTACTTTATGCCATGTCACATCTTTTATAGACCATGTCCAAGCCTGTGATAAATCACGATTAATATTAAGTAATACATGTAATATTTTTACAACATGGAAGAAATCAGTGTTACCTAGTGATAAACAGACCGGATTTTTGCTGGATGACAGACCATACTCTGACGGTCAGTCTTTCTACACTAAAGAAATCAATAATAATAAAAAAAGGTCATGTGTTTGAGAAGATTTCACATTATGGGTACATTAATACAAATATTGCCATAAAAACAGAAATGGGTTAATACCTTTCATCAATATTGAGGGTACACAGTTAGCTTTCAACTGGCAGACAAATGAGCCTGCCTTCACTTACTATGTTTGAGAAATTATGGTCAACATTGTTCTACGATGATCTACTGAAAGACGTCATGTCGATATGTCGCAGTAAATTGCCATTATAGTGTTACATTTTAACTTGAACACAACATTTACTGTAAATGAATCGCCAGAGGTTCCCTAATGTTATTATTAGGACTTTTCAGCCAGGCATAGAATGTTGAGAATATGAACTTTTAAGCTTTTAAAAATCTCTAAGCCCCTTTGGCCCTATTTATAATAGCAAAATGAATAACTAATTCATCGACGTTACAAATATTCTATGTTAAATATGGAGAAATATACTCATATTTCGCGAAGGAATATTAATCTTTTACTTTTCTGAGAGTAAAAATGGATATTGATAATTTATTTTTAAAATACAAAGGTACGTATATATTGTTTGACTCCGTTTCTTTAAGTATGTGAGTATTTAAACAGCTGTTCTTGAACAGTCTATATTAATTTAGCAAGTTTAGATGTCCTTTTTTATACTAATTTCATTCCTGCTCTAACATCGGATAAGAAACACACATGTAATAGGTTACATTGAAGAGATGTGTTGTAGCTTTGTTCTAATCAGCTGATTTCTGGGATACTCAGTTTGAAGGGGATTTTTTACGCTTTTAAATTAATAAATTATGCATAGAAAAGATTTAACATCACAATCAATCTGAAACAATTACGTACGTTTCCTTTAATTAATGATTGCTTTGGTTTTGTTCCAATCTTCCGAAATTAAGTATCATGAACATGTTATGTTTATCGGAAAACTAAGCTATTTTAAGTTTGGGTTTGCCGAATCTTCCGGTGACTGACAAGAGAGGATATACAGAAAACCTTACGTGTAATATTCATCCGCTTGGAGTAAAAAGTTGCGATAGTGATATAAGAAAATAGCGCTTGCAATCATTTCAATATGACTAGGGGTCACCAATCGGAACTTGCCCATTTAATGATGTTGTAAAGAATAGAGTATGTTCCCTTTGAGAGGATACTTAAGAGTTAGATGTAAAACTCGTCCGTTACTAATTACCGTTTACACTGACCGCATGCCAACTACATTGTCTGTATTTCGTCAATTCCAGCATAAAATCCAGATTAAGTAAATACCCTATAATAGGAAGACAAAGGTTGCACAGCGTTTAAAGAATCGCTTATGATAGGTGTTTTACGTTTAAAAATGGACTATGCGTCAAAACAATGGTAACTGTTGAAATAATTTCTTTAATTTTAATGTTCTCTCTCTCTCTCTCTCTCTCTCTCTCTCTCTGTGTGTGTGTGTGTGTGTGTGTGTGTGTGTTAAGTGAATAAGGTATATGTAATGTGCCCTCCACAAATGTGTATTCTGTTCCTTCCTCTTACACAATGTGGAATGTTTCTGTGTTGGATAATGTGTTAGAGATTTATATCACTATCTGCAATATTTCAATAATATCGCAAAACGGAAGGTGGCGCTACAAACTCCGCGAGCTTAGTTACGCAATATGGAGATCGAACACGGATACACTACTTAATAACAAAGTGCTCAGCCACAACACCTACAATGTCCATATCAGAAAGTTGCATCAGCGTTTATATAGGAAATATGTTGAGCAGTGACATGTGCTTTTCCTTTGTGTGGTATGAATTTCTTGGTATGACCTTGATTAATTCGGAGACCCCCACCCTTTCACCAAGGACTTATGAAAGTCCTTGCTTTCACAAACCACCCCCCCCCCCCACACACACACATTAAAGGTTGGTAATACCGCTTTTTTTCAAAGTGGGCCTCTTTTTCTCTGCAAAAATTCTCATCAAGGTGTAAAATTTGAATATGACTGAGTATCATGACCATGACCATTTAGGTAGACGAATGAATATTTTTAGAAAATTTTTATGAATTTTGTGTGAAAAGAATGATTTTGTTTTGTTACTGAGATTTTCATGAATTATGCTGTGTGTTGTGTTCATGTGACCACATAACTTTTACTGGAAATGAAAACCTTTGTTTTCCTTACAACAATAAGTGTGGGATGTAAGAGTATACAATGACCTGGATGACTGCATACATTACTTTAATGCGAGCTTATGGATGAATACTCACCATACTTTACAGGATCATGACCTCATTCATATTCTTATTGCGAGTTTTTATTCCATGGTCATTGGTGATCATGACATAAGCATATAGTAATGGTGATCACGTACTCATTGAGTTCACATGTACATAGTTTGGTGATTATGATGATCATGAGTTAGGTCCCTGATTTGGATCGCAGCGAAAATGGCCCTATTTACTTTTTGCCAGCCTGAATTACTTCGGTTTATCACTTTGGCAACATATGCAGGTTGAATTAAGTAAACATAAACTAGCGTGTGACGGTGTGTTGACATACAAAATAATAAAGTCAGATTGTATTATAATCATGTAAATGTCGTGCATGTTAACATAATTGTCTTGTATTTGGACATAATTACTTTGCATATCAACATATTAAAATTAAGATACATTTTGACACATTTTTATGGCACAAACGCATAGATGAGGTGTTAATATTAACATGATCATAATGTGGAAGTGTGTTTTATAGAGTATAAGTGACACTGGGAAGGTAGCAATATAGTCACCGTTGACCGTGGTAGTTAGACATGAACATTTTGTTTAGAGTATAGATAGTTTTCGAATGCATGAAATTTAATTGGAGTTACTTCCCTTTCCGCCATTTTGGAGGTGAAGCTGTAGTTTTTGCTTCATATTCATACCAATTATATTGAATTTTTGTGAGAAAGTTGTTTGTTTTTTCACTCCTTTGAAAACATTTTGACACTGTTTAATAGTTTTATTATTGCATAGCAATTGCAAAAATTCAAGAAGCATCCTTAGTTTGAAAACATTCTTTACAGAATTTCATTCACTTATGCACAAATATTCAGTCATTTACCTCCAATATGGCAGAAAAGGGAAGCAACTCCTATTAAATTTATGCATTCGTTATACATGAATAGTTTGGCTAGAGTAAAAGTGACACTGGGAAAGTAGCAATAGAGTTGCCGTTAACCGTGGTAGTCAGACATGAACAGTTTGGTTAGAGTATAAGTGGCATTGGGAAGGTAGCAATATAGTCGCCGGTAACCTTTGTTGTTAGACTGTACATGAACAGTTTGGCAAGGTTCTTACAAATGATGGGCATTCAACTTGGGTATGCCAGTTGTTGACTGTAGAGAGTAAGATCATTAGATGTACGTTTTCACTGTGTATCCTAATGTAATCTTAACTTTGACCCATTAACGAGTATACAATTCATCAAACTGTAGATAATTTAACCGTATACTGACTATATGGATATAGATAACCTAACTGTATAACATTGTGGATGTGCATAACCTAACTGCATAATAACCGTGTGGATGTACATAACCTAACAGCATAATAACATTGTAGATGTACATAACATAACTGCATAATAATTGTGGATGTACATATCCTACTGCATAATAACATTGTGGATGTTGATAACCTAACTGTATAATGACATTCTGAATGTTTGATTGATTGGATGATTATTGTTTTACGTCACACCACGAATATTTCATGTATATGGTGACAGCATCTGCCTGATGCGGGGCATACAAATTTTTACCTTTGCAACGGACCCACCCGAAGCAGTGAGGGATCTTTAACGTTCCATGCATACCACGACACGGGACCTCGGTTTTTAATGTCTCATCCGAAAGACAGGACACCGGCATGGCCAGAGCGGGACACGAACCCCGGCCTCCCGATCAGGAGTCGAGCGCAATACCACAAGGCCACGCTGGTTTCATTGTGGATGTAGATAACCTAACTGCATAATGATATGGTGGATGTTGATAACCTAACTGCAAAATAACATTGTGGATATAGATAACCTAACTGTATAATGACATGGTGGATGTAGATAACCTAACTGTATAATGACATTGTGGATGTAGATAACCTAACTGTATAATGACATGGTGGATGTAGATAACCTAACTGTATAATGACATGGTGGATGTAGATAACCTAACTGTATAATGACATTGTGGATGTAGATAACCTAACTGTATAATGACATTGTGGATGTAGATAACCTAACTGTATAATGACATTGTGGATGTAGATGACCTAACTGTATAATGACATTGTGGATGTAGATAACCTAACTGTATAATGACATTGTGGATGTAGATGACCTAACTGTATAATGACATTGTGGATGTAGATGACCTAACTGTATAATGACATTGTGGATGTAGATAACCTAACTGTATAATGACATGGTGGATGTAGATAACCTAACTGTATAATGACATTGTGGTTGTAGATAACCTAACTGTATAATGACATGGTGGATGTAGATAACCTAACTGTATAATGACATGGTGGATGTAGATAACCTAACTGTATAATGACATTGTGGATGTAGATAACCTAACTGTATAATGACATTGTGGATGTAGATAACCTAACTGTATAATGCCATTGTGGATGTAGATAACCTAACTGTATAATGCCATTGTGGATGTAGATAACCTAACTGTATAATGCCATTGTGGATGTAGATAACCTAACTGTATAATGACATTGTGGATGTAGATAACCTAACTGTATAATGACATTGTGGTTGTAGATAACCTAACTGTATAATGACTTTGTAAGTGTAGTCATGTAACTATTCAAAAAGACCCAATAAGCATTGAACTAGAATACGGCATTGGCATAGAAATTATCAAATGTAGAATTTAATCAAATTTAGTCATGTGTTATTACTACCAATAAAACAAATTAACTGATTAGACTAAGTAGACATGGAAGGATGCTGCATCATTTGTCATCGCACAATACTAATCCCCCTGTCCTGACTATAAGGAGGAAGCCGGGGTGGAGAATCCGGTTTATTGGAGCTTGCGTTTGAACAACGTAGACAGAGAAAGTTTGATTAACGTAGAGACTTTTTGCTCGACTCCAGAATTACTGTCTAAAGCTGACAAAGACTCATTAATCGCTTGTTTATACTTCAAAGGTATGTGGTAAAGCAAACTAAAATGAGTTTTCATGTTTTATGGACATTAAACGTATTTCATACCACTTAACAAACTTCATAGTGCACCGCAGCTGATCTAAGAATTTGATTAAAAAATTGGCCCATGTCCCCAATGTTGTAATAACCGGTCGAACACTGCAGCTTGAAAAAGGCTTATGTCAAGCCATGATTACCTGTAGTGACGTGTGGTCTGCTTCGCAGTGCGATACCATCTGAACATTATAGACATAGAAAACTTCTTGCAGAGAGGCAGGAATTTGTTCCATGTATATATGTTGATCCATAGATTGCCCCTGACAGTATCATATATTGACGATTGAAGAGAGCGAGCTATGTGATCCAACAGAAGTTTCATTCTGAAATACTTGCACGTCCCGTATATATATGTTTTTTATTCTATTTACATTTCACTCTATTCAATACGTTAGTGACGGACTTGAGACGTTGTGAAGATTTTAAAGAGTGTGAAAATACAGAAAAACGACAGTTCCGCTGGATGACGGGGATTAATGGAGATGAGAGCGATACATGCCTTCTGGATATAAAACGACTCGCCAGGTATCGGGGTTATGTTCATCACGTGGACTACTGGAGCAAAACTTCGCTGGCAATATATCTATATTACTGTATAACGTGAAACTTTAACCTAGGGTTGCTCTAGTCCTGTATTGTACAATTGCCGATCAGTTGTGAAAATTGTGCATAGAGGTTTTATCATAAGAGGATTAGTGTATTGAATGGGGGATAATTCGCCGTCTTTGAATGGTGAATCAAAATTAACACGAGATATAGTGGGTCGGTAGTTGAATTGTATCTGAGCTGCTTTTATCAGATGAAAGTTGTAAGAAAACATCAGGAGTTACTTAATTGATGTTGATTATTTTCTTAGCTACAGTGAAGTGTTTGGATACGATTGTAGATGGTTTATCGTATGAATATACATGTAAGTAGGATTCACATCGCTGGTCAGGAGTTATAGATCGTAACACACATTGCAGTGACAATTGTTACAATTGCTTTGTATTATAGCGAAATACTACATATACTTTTGGCAAAACTGAATAGCATCTGTCAGAAATCAGCTGATTGGGCGATAAAAGTGCATGGTTTGTTAGGTGTATGTGTGACTGTGTTGTTTATATTCAGCGACACTTGAAGCTGATATCGCCAGAGAGGAACTTGGTACCTCCCCACCCTGGGAAAGGGTGAGACCATACAAGAGGAAAAGTATAGCAACCATGCAAGCGGAATCTGGGGAACTTTCTGCGCTGAGGGCGTACCACAACAAACTTCAGAGCAGACGACACACCCTTGCAAACGTTCGGTAAGAGAAATTATTCTCTCTCTCTCTCTCTCTCTCTCTCTCTCTCTCTCGTACTATTTCATTGACATTTTGATTGATTGCAAATTCTGAATTCAGCACATTCTATTTTAGATTAATAACACGAATATGGAAGAGTATTTATTATGTTAATGAAGTTTAGAACAAGTGAGATTATGTAAATGAGACACGTGGTAACTTGTCGAATTTCATGTATGACGTAAGAAATAAAAACTCACAAGGTATCAGATTATCGATCAGTAGTACATGAATTTAAAGAACAACAAAACTTTTCTAACTCTTAACAAATGAATTTCCGATTGGTAACAACCCCAGGCTACATATCATTGCACTGAATATCCGATTGATATTTTGACGGAGTCCCACTATCAACGACTGATGGATAGGTTTCCTACACGCGCTTCCTTCATCTCCGGATCTTAAGTTCTCTTTATACAGTTTTATGTAAACTGTTTCCACAGATTTAACTGATTATATGCTTTATAGACCAATAACCAGCGGATTGCGAGACAAAAGACCCTATGTACAAATATAAAGTCAGTCAGGCGTATGTCCACCCTTTTATTGTTACAGCACATGCAGTAATACTATTTTAAGCTGGATTGGGCAATCTTTTTTCGAGCGTATTACAATATGTCACAAGTTTCCCACTGCCTAAATTAAAATCGTAGAAAGGGATGAGATAAATATGAAAATGATAAACAATGGCGAAATTCCAGACATGTCAGCATATACTATATACGGTGTGCCAGGGGTTCGGTAAGGATAACGTTAAAATAGAACACAAATGACCATAGTATAGAATATACATATGTGTGTTGTTTTGTGAAAATAAGGAAATAATGTACTTGATTTTGTCGTGTAAAATATAACAATATTGGTTTAAATTGTTGTATACTGCTGTCGAACAACCTTCGATACATACAGTAAGGGACTTTTATTCTGTGAACTCATCTTGTACACCAGCTTCAGATCGATGGAAGTAAAATCTAGCATGACTCCGTGACTGATGATACTTTTTTAAAATATGCATAAATTGATTGATTAATTTTTGTTTAACGTTACACCACGAATATTTTACGTATATGGTGACGGCATCTGCCTGATGCGGGGCATACAAATTTTGGCCTTTGCAACGGACGCAGTGAGGGATCTTTAACGTGCCATGTATACCACGACACGGGGCCTCGGTTTTTAATGTCCCATCCGAAAGACAGAACACCGGCATGGCCAGAGCGGGACTCGAACCCCGGCCTCCCGATCAGGGGTCCAGCGCGATACCACTAGGCCACGCCGGCTTAAAATATGCATAAAAAGAATTTATACACTAATAGTTGTAAATGTAAAATATATGTACTGAGTGCGTTTGTCTTGAAGTGGAGAGGTTTTGAACACATGTTTTGATGATTATTTGAATTTTTAACCTCCATGTGATATATATTCATTTTTGCAACGATTATATTAAGCATAAATTTCATACAAAACATTTTCGTTTAGATTTTTGACAGAAGATAAAACAATTGGAATTAAACGTCAACTTGCAAGTGATACAAATCTAACAGCATAAAAGTCACTTGTAAATTTTGTATATTCTCTAAATCGTAAGATATTTCTACAGATTATAACTCTTTAATTTTAACATTTTAAAATAATTACCAGCATAAAGAAGCCACCATGACAGTGTATGCGATGAATGTGACTTGAGCGGTAACTGTGAATTGATAGCATATTCATCCTAACAATATAGCGGAGTGACTACACGATTTATTATATGTTGTCTTAAAAAAGTATATTTGATTCAGAAAGTAGGCGATTCGGATTCAGTTCTTGAATTGCACCAAAATGTTAAGAGTGATCGTCCCCATTCCATGTCATAATGTACAATCATAATAAACCAAACTAACGTCTCAAACTTTACGGTGGTGTCATAATGTACAATCATAATAAACCAAACTAACGTCTGAAACTTTACGGTGGTGTCATAATGTACAATCATAATAAACCAAACTAACGTCTGAAACTTTACGGTAGTGTCATAATGTACAATCATAATAAACCAAACTAACGTCTCAAACTTTACGGTGGTGTCATAATGTACAATCATAATAAACCAAACTAACGTCTGAAACTTTACGGTGGTGTCATAATGTACAATCATAATAAACCAAACTAACGTCTGAAACTTTACGGTAGTGTCATAATGTACAATCATAATAAACCAAACTAACGTCTCAAACTTTACGGTGGTGTCATAATGTACAATCATAATAAACCAAACTAACGTCTGAAACTTTACGGTGGTGTCATAATGTACAATCATAATAAACCAAACTAACATCTCAAACTTTACGGTGTTGTCATAATGTACAATCATAATAAACCAAACTAACGTCTGAAACTTTACGGTGGTGTCATAATGTACAATCATAATAAACCAAACTAACGTCTGAAACTTTACGGTGGTGTCATAATGTACAATCATAATAAACCAAACTAACGTCTGAAACTTTACGGTGGTGTCATAATGTACAATCATAATAAACCAAACTAACGTCTGAAACTTTACGGTAGTGTCATAATGTACAATCATAATAAACAAAACTAACGTCTCAAACTTGACGGTGGTGTCAGAAGTTGTGCTAGCTTTAAACATCAAAGACTATGTTGTGGCGTCAGAAGTTGTGCAAGGTTAAAAGAATTTAAACACCACAAACAATGGCGTCATAAGCTCTGCTAGTTTTAAACAACACAAACTATATGATGATGCCAAAAATTAGCTATTTCTAAATATAATTAAAACAAGAAAAGAAAACCTTTAAGGTGGCATCAAAACTTTTACTTACTTAGGCATAACGTTTACGGTAGTATCAGCACTATACCTAATCTTGATTTCGATTGATTAAACACCGTTTAGCTTCTATTATCACACACTTGATGGTGGCGTCAAAATCTGCACAAGTTTTATGTTTATGTGTCTGTCATTCTCAGCCAGAAGTTTCAAAATTAAAGTTGATGGCGTAAACATGGTAAAACGGATTGAATTAGTTTGATGGGGTTTATGACACTTTTAATCAGTTTGCATTCATATCGACCCTGGATGTTAGGTTTGGTTACCAACATATGTAACAAAATAGTTCTACCAACCTTTGACAGAAACTTATATTGTAGCTCGAGCGAGGAACAAAGTAAGATATTTTGTAATTTAGGTGATTAAAGTCTTATGCAATGGCCTCACTCGAGACGATTTTTGGCTAAAAATAAGTGGAATTCGATTTTAATCGTCTCCATTCAAACCACTGATTTTCTCGTCACAAATGGAACATACACACGGTATCGGATTATGCTGATTTTCTCGCCACAAATGAAACATACACACGGTATCGTGTTATGCTGATTTTCTCGTCACAACATACACACGGTATCGTGTTATGCTGAATTCATTGTAATAGGTTATCGCAAGATTTGTAGACAAAACAAATAGTAACAAACATGAATTAAAATGTGTTGCCATAGAAAAAATCATTAAAAGCTTTGTCAAGAATTAATGATTTAATAGACTAATAATCGGTCGACCAGTCCTAGATATGATTAATACAGGAATTCACCCGTACAATTCGGTGGAATATTGATATATGTGTATCACGTTACATCATACTTACCATACTATTATTAAGGTAGCATATCCCGTCATTAAGTCACTAATAGCTTAGTTTTTGTTATTTAATGTGTATAATGAAGGTGCTAATCGACTTATCTGTGTCATCTTGACATTATCGCAAAATCTGCAACCATGTACATCTCATCAGGGTTTATTTATTTGATTTTTAGATTGCGCATCCAATTCGGTAGTGCACTTGTCTGAAGGCCGGGATATTTTGTGAATTTTGGTCGGTAATGCACTAGACTTGATGCCTGATTACTTTGTGAAGTTTGGTCCGTAGTGTACTCGACTTACGACCTGGTTATATTTTGGTATTTTGTCAGTAGTATACTCGAGTTAAAGTCAGGTTATTTTGTGGAGTTTGGTCGGTTATGTATTCGATTCTACACCGGGTTACTATGTAGAGCCTAGTCGATAGTGCACTGAACTCGGTGCTGGTTATTTTTATGCCCCCGGATCGATAGATCGGGGGCATATTGTTTTTGTCCTGTCTGTCTGACAACTTGAACCTTGGCCATAACTTTTGAACCGTGAGGGATAGAGACTTCATATTTCACATGCCTACTCGCCTAATGAAGCCCTTTCAAATTACATCAATGTCGATTACCTTCTTTTGTCCTGTTTTTCTGTCTGTCTGTTTGTCTGTCTTTTTGTTTGTCTGTTGTCAACTTTAACCTTGGCCATAACATTTGAACCATGAGGGATAGAAACTTCATATTTCACATGCGTACTCAACTAAAACAGCCCTTTCAAATGACACCAAGGTCGATAACCATTTGACCTTGACAATGAAGTTCAATCTAAAAATAACTTTGTTAACACCGGGGCATAGTGTTTCACAAACACATCTTGGTTTTTTTTTCTTTGAGTTTCTTCGGTATGTATTGTGGAATTTCGTCATGGCTGTGGAGTTTGGTCGATAGTGTCTTCGACATAAGGCTTTGGTATTAATATCGTAGAGTTTTTCTGTGGTAGACTCGACTTCCAGTGTTGTTATTTATGGATTTTTGTCGGTAGTATACGCGACTTAAGACCGGGTTATTCTCTGGAGTTTGGCGGTGGTAAACTCGACTTAACACATGGTTGGAGTTTGGGCAGTAGTACACTCGACGCAAGACCGGGTCATTTTCTGGAGTTTTGGCGATAGGAAACTCGACGTAAGACCGGGTCATTTTCTGGAGTTTGGGCGGTAGTATAATCGACGTAAGACCGTGTTATTTTCTAGAGTTTGGCCAGTAGTATACTCGACGTAAGACCGAGTTATTTTCTGGATTTTGAGCGGTAGTAAACTCGACGTAACACCGGGGTATTTTCTGGAGTTTGGGCGGTAGTAAACTCGACGTAACACCGGGGTATTTTCTGGAGTTTGGGCGGTAGTAAACTCGGCGTAATACCGGGGTATTTTCTGGAGTTTGGGCGGTAGTAAACTCGACGTAACACCGGGGTATTTTCTGGAGTTTGGGCGGTAGTAAATTCGGCATAATACCGGGTTATTTTCTGGTGTTTGGGCGGTAGTAAACTCGACGTAACACCGTGGTATTTTCTGGAGTTTGGGCGGTAGTAAACTCGACGTAACACCGGGTTATTTTCTGGAGTTTGGGCGGTAGTATACTCGACGTAAGACCGTGTTATTTTCTAGAGTTTGGCCAATAGTATTGAGCAACAAGCAACAATGCTTATATAAAGCTCTCTCCTTGTACACTATCTTAAAAGCTACAACTTGATAATGCCGACATGATTGTTTGGGAGGAACAATGGTCACGAACATATATATACATACACATTCAACCATTTACGTACATATGTTTTATATATACACTTGCTTTTACATGCATACAAACATATACATATACACACATTCAACCTTTTACATACATACATATGCTTTATATATATATATATATATATATATATATATATATATATATATATATATATATATATATATATACCGGTACTTGCATATACACATTCAACCATTTATATACATACACACACATTCAATCATTTACATATATATGTTTATAGATACACATACACATTAAATCATTTACACAATGCATGTGCAATACAAAGGAAAATAGTACTAATAAATTTACCGAACCAAAATTTTAAAAAAGCAATATAGCTTAGGCAAAATGATAGCAGAGCGATTCAACGTTGTTTATTAAATTAAAAACAAATCTCAAAAACGTTTACTTTGTTTTATAAAGTCGAGCACGTGCTTGAATATCTCCTCGTTTACATCGTCACCATGCAAGGGACATCCAGAAAGCAATGTATTAGTATTTATATTAGCAGGTATAGCATGAATTGTAGTAGGTCTAATATTATCGTATAATTTGCAAAGAAATAGTATGAGGCTGTTCCTATACACTCACAGATACAAATATTATTATCTCGGAAATGATTATTGTATAATTCAGAATTTAGAGAGATGCAGCCTAATCGCAGACGAGTATGATGAATTTGACACCTTCTTTCCCCTGCATAAAAGTATTTTGGAATTTTCTTATGGTCTTTTTCTAAATAAGCTTTAAATGAAGAAAGAGAATTTAGGGATCTTATGGATTCAGGTAATGAATTCCATTCAGTTGCTATTTTCATTAATGTATGCATTTTGATATAATGTGGTTTTGCATCTTTGAACGTGAATGTCGTTTCCAGTTCTAAGAACGCGTTGGCTGCCCTGATGAACACTATCGGGAACCAAAGGATGTAAATATGATGGGACATCATTGTTAACCATTTTGTAAAACGTAGTTAATCTGTGATTAAATCTTCGTTTTTCTACGCCTGATAATTTTAGAGTTCTACCTCTATTAGTAATGGAAAAACGGGACTTCGTGACAAAACTGACTCGGCTTTACTAGGACTTCGTGACAAAACCGACTCGGCTTTACTAGGACTTCGTGACAAAACTGATTCGGCTTTACTAGGACTTCGTGACAAAACTGACTCGGCCTTACTAGGGACTTCGTGACAAAACTGACTCGGCTTTACTAGGACTTCGTGACAAAACTGACTCGGCTTTACTAGGACTTCGTGACAAAACTGACTCGGCCTTACTAGGGACTTCGTGACAAAACTGACTCGGCTTTACTAGGACTTCGTGACAAAACTGACTCGGCTTTACTTGGACTTCGTGACAAAACTGACTCGGCTTTACTAGGACTTCGTATTTATGAATTATTTATTTCGTTTCTTACGCTATGTATAATACGGGATTTCAGTTCACATCTTCCGTTTTATCTTGGGAATATTCATTCCACTTTTGCTTAATGGTACAATTTTCTATCGCTTTACGTACTTTATTTTGTAATGTTCTGTCGTATTTTTATCCAATATCAATATTTTTTGTGTGCTATTCGTGCACCGCCTTGCATACATTCTAGAAATAAGTTCTTTCAACATCAATTAAGTTTAGGTGATGAATTATGTAATAGCAATTATAACGGATTATAAGGTATCAAATTACTAGCTGCGGAGTACAATGTGTATTGATTGATTATTTTGTCCCATTACAAATCTTTTTCCTGATATTCATAGACTACAAATATCAACGAAATGTAAAAGAGATGATACTCATGCTTGTCTAGATAATAAGCAAGGTTGACGGCAAACTCTACTCCTATGAATATCGTCACGAGTGAATTGCTGTATTTGTTCGGTAATTGGTAATTTCAACTCTTTTTGGTTCAAAGTATTTGTTGTTATACCTATAGTAGTTTTTACATGCAGATCTTATTGAATGATTTTACGTTATTTTGTAACAGGAATGTTTTAAATAGAAAGTATTTTTCCAATGAAATGATAATGTTTGCAGTAAAACCAGGAGCTTTTGTACATGAAGTAGATAACGTTAGTGCTGAGCGGTCATATGTTTATCATGTTGTGGTCTGTGGTTGCGATGTTGGTTGTTGTTGATTCTGTTTGCCGTTAACTGTTGTTACATTTTGTTGTCGGTGGTGGCAATATCATTTGGCGCCGGTAGATTGTTTTGTTGGACATTTGTAGTTGTATTAGCTCGTTCATGTTGTATCAAATAGTCAACCAAACCAAAATAAACCAGTCCAGATATAAATACAAAATAAGCCATGTCGTCATCATGCCTAAATCCAGTTTGTAATCTTATTGTATTTACCCCGTTAAGCTATGGGAAGTTACATGTATGTGATAGTAATTCTCTGCTAGGGGAGAATTCATAGGGGCCACCGTTCTATATCTCATCTATCTGACTGACATTTACAGTAATTTTATCTGGATATCTGCTATATAATTTTACGTCAACACCACGTCATGCAGTTTTATAGTACATCAAAATAATTTTGATATCTCCTCATGTATTAGTGATTACATTCCAATATCTAGGGCAGCTCAGATCCATATTTACCTATTAGCTTCAGAACTATCAGAAACATTACAGTCAAAGTGAAATATTGAACAAGAATCAAGTTGTTTTAATCTTGATACATTAGAATTATGAAAACGTCTGACATATTTCTGAAAAATTCTTAGAATATGTTGCGTACGCTTTGATTGATTTTAACATAAAAGCAAGAATCGGAGATCAGCGATTGATGTTGAGCAATGATTTGTAGAGGCACGACATATTGATTATATTGTGAAAGATGTAACTGATTATGCTGTGATAGGTTTTACAGAGTATGGGAGACTGCACGGAATGAATACTCACATCTCTGTGAATTTGATTCGTATCAATGATCTGTCAGTACCATTGCCATCTTCACAGACAGGAAATGCCCAGATTTATTCTCAAATGACATGCTATAAGTACACAGCTTTCGAGGGGGAGTTAAAAAGTTGTAAAGCAGCGTATACAGCCAAGCGTAAATATATAGACACAGCAACTTTTCATTAGTACATACGTGAACTTTATGTGTTACAAGATATTTCTGTGATCCGCAGAGGTTTCTAAATTGATAACCATCAATTTATAATTGAATAATTGCAATTTTAGGTCAGAATAGTAATAAAGTAACAAAGGGATGAAATGCCGAAAAAATTTATCGGCGACTGGCTAAGGTATATAATAATGATATTACTGCCTAATGTATATGATGATATTGCTCCCTGGGGTATATAATGATATTACTGCCTGAGGTATATAATGATCGATATTTATAATGATTTCACTGCCTGAGGTATACGATGATATTACTGCCTGAGGTATATAATGATATTACTGCCTGAGGTATATAATGATATTACTGCCTGAGATATATATATAATGATATTACTGCCTGAGGTATATGATATTATTGCCTGAGGTATGCTGATATAATTGGTTGAGGTATATGATGATATGACTGGTTGAGGTATATGGTGATATAACAAGCTTAGGTATATACATGTAATTATATGTCTGGCAGAGGTATATAATGATATGAATGGCAGAGTATATGAAGACCTGACTGGTTGAGATATATAATGATGACTAACTAGGGTATACGATTATATGACTGACTGAGGCATATGGTGATATGACTAGCTGGGGTATACGATTATATGACTGACTGAGGCATATGGTGATATGACTAGCTGGGGTATACGACTATATGACTGACTGAGGCATATGGTGATATGACTAGCTGGGGTATACGACTATATGACTGACTGAGGCATATGGTGATATGACTAGCTGGGGTATACGACTATATGACTGACTGAGGCATATGGTGATATGACTAGCTGGGGTATACGATTATATGACTGACTGAGGCATATGGTGATATGACTAGCTGGGGTATACGATTATATGACTGACTGAGGCATATGGTGATATGACTAGCTGGGGTATACGACTATATGACTGACTGAGGCATATGGTGATATGACTAGCTGGGGTATACGACTATATGACTGACTGAGGCATATGGTGATATGACTAGCTGGGGTATACGACTATATGACTGACTGAGGCATATGGTGATATGACTAGCTGGGGTATACGATTATATGACTGACTGAGGTATATTGTGATATGACTAGCTGGGGTATACGATTATATGACTGACTGAGGCATATGGTGATATGACTAGCTGGGGTATACGACTATATGACTGACTGAGGCATATGGTGATATGACTAACTAGGGTATACGACTATATGACTGACTGAGGTATATTGTGATATGACTAGCTGGGGTATACGATGTTTTGACAAGCGGAAGTATATGATGATATGACTGGTTGATGCTTATAGTGATATGACTGGGATATTCGATGATATGATTGAAATATACGATGATATTACAGATTGAGGTATATGATGGTGTGACTGGCTGGGGAATATGACGATATGACTGGTTGAGGTATACATGTATAATGATAGGACTGGCTGGGATATGACTTGCTGAGGTTTATTTTGATATGACTGGCTGTGAGAAATGATAGTGTGACTGGCTGAGGAATATGGTGATGTGACTGGCTTAGGTATGTGATGATATGACTGGCTTGGGAATTTGATGATATTACTGATTAAGATATATTGTTATATGACAGGCTTAGGGGACTAGCTGACGTATATAATGATATGACTGTCTGAGATACACAGTGATCATAGTCCTGCCTACTCAACACACACAAATGGTTTGGCTGATTTTGAATACATGTAGATTTAATTCACTAGATGATCTATGACCGGTTTGACCTACTGACGTCATCATAAAAACAAAGATCACTTCTGTTAATACCCTCATAATGTATGTCCATCGTATAATGGTTAATGAGGTGCCAGGGAGTGCAAGATTTCCCATTAGAATGTCCGTGAACATACTGGCATGTCAAAGGTCGCCACAAGTTGCATCATAGGAGACCGTAATGTTCAAAATAGCTTTTATAGTTTTCAGTCGGGTACTACTCGTAATTCATTATTACAACATTGAAAATGATGTTTTGCACATAAACCATCCCACAGTACAGATCTAACCTTCAGTGAGTATAACTGGTTCAGATTTCTGAAATCCCATCTTCATGAAACCAGATTACCTGCAGTGGCGGATTTAGAGCCCCCCCCCCCCCTTTGGCCACATATTTACTAGTAAAAATCCAGATTTTGCACCAAAAATGGCTGAGAAGTTTGGCTAATACACATGTGGGCCCCCTTTTCAGAAATCCTGGATCCGCCACTGACCTGCTGGTAATTAGCAGAAGACTTAAAAGATTAGAGGGGTGGGAATGAATGCTTTCATTTTAAAGGCAACGATATGTTAGGTGGAAAAGTGGGATTGGTGCATAGAGATAATGAGGGACTGATTTAAAATTATTATACAATATATAGTACGATATATATATATATATATATATATATATATATATATATATATATATATATATATATATATATATATATATTCTTTGCAATGTACATGTATATACATGTACGTTCTTCGAACTTTTTGTCCTCCCCTCTTAACCACATTGGTATTCAAAGCTGCTCAGCTTCATACTTTACGAAAAAAGACGAATTCTTGACATGGTATTTTATTTTTCATTACCCTGACATCCATGCATTAACTTCTTTTGTTACAGCTTAAAGACAAAATTCAATTAACAAGTGGATGTTTTTCCTGGATTTGTTTTTGCTTTTACGTCTTAAGTGACTTTGTCTTTAAAGAGGATATTTTGGCTGTCAAAAGAAGTGTTATTTTTCTAATTGTTGCGTATTGACTAAAATTTTATTAGTCGGATACATTGCGTTATTTCTATTGGCGACATAAAACAGCTAAAGCAAGACAGAATGCAGTAGTGCGAAACGCCTTTCATAGATTTGATTGACCTCGGTATAAATGAAATTACGTGAGTGATATTTATTAGAACTGACATAAATACGAAAAGTTTATGTTTACTAACATAGAAACGTGTCAGATCGTTCACCATTATCATCATCGTCGTCGTCGGCGTCTTCTTCGTCTTCTTCCTTTTTTATTCTTCCTCTGCATTATTGTACAAGATTAGAGTGGATATATTTAAATACATTGTGACATGACGTATCCCTATTTTCACCGTATAGTACGTAATACCGTGTGGGCTTCTCAATACAGCATATCGCACCTTGTTTCTCTCATTGCTGACATAACTACATGAGTGGAGAATGCGCCAGAATACCGTAATGTCATTACTCCCGTTTTATCTGTGTCATCTTCACACAAATTCAGGAACATTCCGATTAATTCCAGAAAATAGGTTTACGACTTGACACTGTCTCAATACATAATGCTTATGCTGTATTATATTGCCGCACTCGGGAACGCTCTTACATAGCTCTTAATTCCTTTGACATCCATCTTATATTTATTTTATGGTAGATAAAATGGCGAAACAGTTGTAACAGTTGCTACCTTTTAAAAGAAAGAAAAACAATTTCACTGCACTAGGTGCTTGCTGGCGTAATGATATGACGTAAATTGTCAAATTACCGTATTTTTGTTATCTTTAGATATACACAGAGATAGGCAAAATAACCCATCTTTAGAAATGGAGAAAATTGTAATGATTGCTTAAATAAGAAGCATTTAAGTATCCGGTACATCACAGGTACTGCGTTACATAAAGAGTGCTTTTTTAAAACTAACTCCCCCCCCTTATATCGTCTCGTTCCCCTTTCCCCAAAGGTAAGAAATGACAGCCAGAATGCAGCCGCTTCAACCAGTATTTCCTACAAGTTCCAATGATAATTAAAGGAAAATAATCACAAACATGTAAACATTGTCTAACCTTTTGATATCCGACATCAAAACATCATTGAAGTGTCATTTGATAACTTTAGATACTCCATGGTCCGGCGCCATAAACTGAGAATATATTTAAGTAAAATATTTCATTTTAATTTATTCCCTCATCTAACGTTCAAATAAATTGTCATGCAGAATGGTTTAATTCTATTTATGGATAAAATAAAACTCAATAAAATCCAATCCCAGTTATTAATTCATTGTTGAACAGAGGAATATGAAATAACGACTTAAGTATATTCTCAGTTTATGGCGCCGGACCCTGATCAAAAGTGATCACATGTCAACCGACAATGATCGCTTTTGATCAGGAGTATCAAAAGTTATCAAATGACACAAGCATGTTTAAAAGTCCCAGCAAACCGAATTCGAACGGCACGACTCGCGGACAGTTTGTTGAGACAGCTATGTCAGGGTGTAAAAGAAGAGATCGGTATCACAACAAGATTGCCAAGATCTTTATAAAAAGGGATATTAAAGCCAAAATGGAATAAAGATTTAATGGTTTTTAGTCATAAAATAGATTCTGTCCACACTGAAATACCGTTCGGAATCTCTCTAGTGTTATCCAAGCAAACAAGGAAAAGTCTCACGTAAATAAACCTGAACATTACAGATTTCTGACGAGTAAACTGTCCGCGAGCTTTACTGTTCGAATTTGTGTTTGTTGGTGCTTCTAAACATGCTTGAATGAAATTTTGAGGACAGATGTCAAAAAGTTAGACATTGTTTTACATGCTGGTGCTTCATTTTCCTTTTACTGGTTTACTGGTTCTTACCTTAGGGGAAATGGAAACGAGACGATATAGGGGGATAGCTTTTAAAATGGCACTTCATGTAACACAGTGCCTGTGATTACATAGGGTATATCTGTTTTGTAAAGTTGTGGTAGACCAAATGACCGAATTACAGTTATAGTTGCAGGGTTGCGGCTTACCCATTTTGATTACCATGGTATACTTATTATCATCACTCTAAACAAAAGCAATGAACTACTTACCCGGTAAGTCATCATTGTCTAAATGAAACGGTCTACCATTCTACTATATTATATATTGATGCCGCAGATGGTTCACGATTCAGGATTAAAGCGCAATTACGAAATACAGTTCGTCATCGTATTCCTAAGCGTAAGTCTCCTGTATTCTGTTCTGATTGAATTAATCATCAAAGGGAGTCGTTTAATGAAAGAAATGACCGGACTTATGAGCTGGTTTTTTAATGAATCGATCGCTGCAAAAATTGAAAAGAACACATATATATCATGAATCATGAGGTCTGTCCTGTTTGATGCTGCTGAATCGCAGTATGATGTTTTATATTTGCTGTACACAGTGTATCACACTGTCATTTCCTTACTTTAAATTTAATTTCGAATAATCAAAGGTGAGCACATATAGTCGTGTGGCTTCTGTCGAATACTCAAAATTAAATGTTAGAAAAAAACATGGGAATGCTTAAATGCATTGTGGATAAAGAAATAAACGTTTTATTGTGCAGACTGTTTTAAAATCAAATCATAATAATGACGATATGGTAATCATTGATAAGTCGTATAATTAGTTTTATTGTCAGTAAATGCAAAATAGAATTTGCGATTACTACTAGAATAAAATCAAAATCTTAAATATTGCATCATCGACCTATATTTCGTAGTATTAGAAATGATTTGATCGATGCAATGTCATAATTATTTGTGACACTCAGGTTTTCAATGTTAAACAAGTCAGAGAATTTGCATTCGAGACCAAGAATTATGATCAATATTTACGGCCCACGTGATGTATTCCTCCGCACAACGTTTGTCAAAGACAATATGAATCGCAATTGTGTTGGCAATATAGCGATTGTTATCTAGAAAAAGGTCAACACTGGACAGTTCGGAAATTGGACTATATTTCCATGTTACCATAATGTGACCATGTCTGGAATACAGTACTACTAATTAGATATTATTCTAGGAAGGTTTCTATTTTATTGTCGTATAATTGAGTTTGATGTCTCAAGATGCCATTCCAGTTTCCATGTTCAACTTAATTATTTCCTTGTGCGTTTACCGTAGAGATTTTAAGTACGCAAACACGCTTTCGGCATCACACTGCGTCGTCAATTCATCAGACCAGTTCGATATACTTCGTAATGAACGTTTTCCGGCAGAACCGTTTTATGTCACTTTCGACCTTTTTCCCTGTTGTCAATGAACAACTTCGTCCAAAATGTATAGTCACCTTATAAATGGAAGCATTCTATTCTCTCACACTTCCTAAAGTCACTTTTCTCGAGTCTAATTCAATCTCACAAGTATTTGAGCTGTTACAGATTATCCGTCTGTCTTACAGTTGTCTAAGGAATGAGGTCGAGTAAATCAGTCTGTTGTCCTATAGATTTGTTTCTTTGATTATTGATTATTTTAAAACCCTTTTTAACCACACTTTTAACTGCACGTCATTGTCCTGTCTTTCGGATGAGACAATAAAAACAGAGGTCCCGTATCTGGTTAGGCATGACACGCAAAAGATCCCTCACTGCTTCGGATGTATCTGTTGCAAATGTATAAATTTCTATGCAACGCATCAGGCAGATACCGTCACCATATTTGAATTCATCATGGAGTGGCATAAAACAATAATCAATCAATTAATATTTATTCTTATTTCGAAGATGCTTCGTAGATAACATACGTACGCAATTTAAACGGGTCACTGAATGCAGATTAATTCAACTAGATGAGAGGGGGTTTTGTATTTTTGCGATCAGTGTGAATAATATATTGGTCAAATGAAATAGTCCGATTCTGATTAAAGTACATCATAAGCCGCAATCCTCTTGACAGCAGATGAATGATGACACAAGGCATGTCATGAATGGCAAATTGATTAAACGTATCAGTTGGGACTCCATGGTAATATCTCAGTAAGTCTGATGCATTCTATATTACCACCATGGCGCATAACACAGAAATAGATAGAGACATCACCATTTTATGTTGCGACATCATTGTTCATATAATAATGCTTCATACATCAATATGCAATTTACTGATGAATAAACCTTAACTAAAATCTATACAGCACTCCATAAACTTAGAAAAAAACTAGCGTGTCTAGTCCTGATCCAAAACAAATACATGTAGCTGATATATTTTAGAGTATACGAATGGTATCACTGAGGGCTATTACTAGATTTATAAGCGACACACATTAAATATCCATATGAAATTCAGTTGTGTAAATTAAGGAGAAAGATTTCATTTTCGGTCCTATCTTGAAGAACTGCACCGAGACAGTGCTTCATTCATTTGATTTCATGTACATGAAAAATATGAGATCTGTCTCTTCTTTTGCAGTCTGGAAGACCGGGCTTATACGTATATGCTTATATGTGTGATTTTTTAGATTTTGATGAGAGAAGTTACTGAGGTACATATAGCAGGAACTTGACAAATAAATGAGAATCTATAGAAAGTAAGAGGTGTCTATCATTGGGTAAATATTCTGAATGGATTTCTGTTTGATCTCACTGAAATATTATGAACTGAAAAATGTCTTCGCGTATTGAAGTAAATCTTTCGCTAAGTAAGAAGTCCCTATTCTCGAATTAGCGTGTCAAATGATGTCACAAAACGGCGATCAGAGTGAAAATGTATAATTATGCAAAAATATCAAATGCAAATTGTTCTAAAGAAAAATAAAACAATAAATGATAAAGCTACTGAAGTTTATATACGTTTTGCAATTATGAATTATATTTAACTTATTATCGTCATTATATATTTTTGTTTTGACGATAAAACTATTCGCAAAATATGTAACTTTTGAAAGTTCTGATCGTAAGTAAAAATCCGGGTTTAACGAAGAACGGCAAACCTGTTTGTACACAATATATTCGTCGGGTCTCCATTAATGGAAACATCAATGGTTTAGTGATAAATATCATACAGATAACTGACACTAACCCATTTCGTTTTCTTGTCATATTTTTTTTTCTCAATTTACAAAGTATGGCGCTTGTCTAAAGTTTTTAACACGCATAACTTTTCACATTTGTACAGTTCAAATGAAAGTAATTAAATAAATCCGCTTAAATCTTAGATTTTCTTTAGATCGTAAGATAAATGAATCCTATCAGAATGTAACAAACGATTTAAAACATTTTACGGAAACGTAATGTTACAAGCTCGCTGCGTTCTGTGGTATGTATGGTAGTACATGTTACAAGCTCGCTGCATCCTGTAGTATGTATGGTAGTACATGTTACAAGCTCGCTGCATCCTGTAGTATGTATGGTAGTACATAATACAAGCTCGCTGCGTTCTGTAATATGTATGGTAGTACATGTTACAAGCTCGCTGCGTTCTGTAGTATGTATGGTAGTACATGTTACAAGCTCGCTGCATCCTGTAGTATGTATGGTAGTACATGTTACAAGCTCGCTGCGTTCTGTAATATGTATGGTAGTACATGTTACAAGCTCGCTGCATCCTGTAGTATGTATGGTAGTACATGTTACAAGCTCGCTGCATCCTGTAGTATGTATGGTAGTACATGTTACAAGCTCGCTGCGTTCTGTAGTATGTATGGTAGTACATGTTACGAGCTCGCTGCATCCTGTAGTATGTATGGTAGTACATGTTACAAGCTCGCTGCGTTCTGTAGTATGTATGGTAGTACATGTTACAAGCTCGCTGCATCCTGTAGTATGTATGGTAGTACATGTTACAAGCTCGCTGCGTTCTGTAGTATGTATGGTAGTACATGATACGAGCTCGCTGCATCCTGTAGTATGTATGGTAGTACATGTTACAAGCTCGCTGCATCCTGTAGTATGTATGGTAGTACATGTTACAAGCTCGCTGCGTTCTGTAATATGTATGGTAGTACATGTTACAAGCTCGCTGCGTTCTGTAGTATGTATGGTAGTACATGTTACAAGCTCGCTGCTTTCTGTAGTATGTATGGTAGTACATGTTACAAGCTCGTTGCGTTCTGTAGTATGTATGGTAGTACATGTCACAAGCTCGCTGCATCCTGTAGTATGTGTGGTAGTACATGTTACAAGCTCGCTGCATCCTGTATTATGTATGGTAGTACATGTTACAAGCTCGCAGCATCCTGTAGTATGTATGGTAGTACATGTTACAAGCTCGCTGCATCCTGTAGTATGTATGGTAGTACATGTTACAAGCTCGCTGCGTTCTGTAGTATGTATGGTAGTACATGTTA
Organism: Pteria penguin; assembly: GCA_035048485.1. Classification (NCBI taxonomy): domain Eukaryota; kingdom Metazoa; phylum Mollusca; class Bivalvia; order Pterioida; family Pteriidae; genus Pteria; species Pteria penguin. Next base: position 19,252,469 of record CM068580.1, on the reverse strand, counting down.
CGAGCTCGCTGCGTTCTGTAGTATGTATGGTAGTACATGTTACAAGCTCGCTGCGTTCTGTAGTATGTATGGTAGTACATGTTACAAGCTCGCTGCATCCTGTAGTATGTATGGTAGTACATGTTACAAGCTCGCTGCATCCTGTAGTATGTATGGTAGTACATGTTACAAGCTCGCTGCGTTCTGTAGTATGTATGGTAGTACATGTTACAAGCTCGCTGCATCCTGTAGTATGTATGGTAGTACATGTTACAAGCTCGCTGCATCCTGTAGTATGTATGGTAGTACATGTTACAAGCTCGCTGCGTTCTGTAGTATGTATGGTAGTACATGATACAAGCTCGCTGCGTTCTGTAGTATGTATGGTAGTACATGTTACAAGCTCGCTGCATCCTGTAGTATGTATGGTAGTACATGTTACAAGCTCGCTGCGTTCTGTAGTATGTATGGTAGTACATGTTACAAGCTCGCTGTATTCTGTAGTATGCATGGTAGTATATGTCAAAAATCACACTAGATTGAGGACATGTATTAAGCTAGGAAATAAGTAATCTTGTTGGCATTTACAAATCCATAGTTATGAAATTATTAATATTAATCATATGTTTATCGTTCAGTGTAAAAGTACACATGCTCTTTAAATGTCTTGACGTTCCAAGCGCATTATGCTTATAGGTTACAACCATACACAAGTAGTGTTCATAAAATTTCCATTACTACCTTCGTTTGTTCACCTGAAGGCGGCAACCTTAAGTCTACAGTGAGAAAATAAATTTATAATCGCAACTAATATGTTATAATGATTGAAGCATTCTTGCACTTTTGTTACATTCTTCTAACCTTTCAGTGTATAAATGCTGTAAGTGGTGTAGTCTACAAGCTGAAGGTTCGAGGTTAATGTGGTGTTTTCACTATTATTCATTTCTTGTCTTAAGCGAATAATACTTCAATAGTCGCCTGCATCCACGTCGCTGATTAAGTGAAAGGATGTAAAGAAACATAACCACATAAGACGAGAATACTGGGCAACGTGTACATAACCACCTAAGACGAGGATATTCGGCAACGTGTACTTAACCACCTAAGACGAGAATACTGGGCAACGTGTACATAACCACCTAAGACGAGGATATTGGGCAACGTGTACATAACCACCTAAGACGAGGATATTGGGCAACGTGTACCTAACCACCTAAGACGAGGATATTGGGCAACGTGTACATAATCACCTAAGACGAGGATATTGAGCAACGTGTACATAACCACCTAAGACGAGGGTATTGGGCAACGTGTACATAACCACGTAAGACGAGGATATTGGGCAACGTGTACATAACCACTTAAGACGAGGATATTGGGCAACGTGTACATAACCACCTAAGACGAGGGTATTGGGCAACGTGTACATAACCACCTAAGACGAGGATATTGGGCAACGTGTACCTAACCACCTAAGACGAGGATATTGGGCAACGTGTACCTAACCACCTAAGACGAGGGTATTGGGCAACGTGTACATAACCACGTAGGACGAGGATATTGGGCAACGTGTACATAACCACCTAAGACGAGGATATTGGGCAACGTGTACATAACCACCTAAGACGAGGATATTGGGCAACGTGTACATAACCACCTAAGACGAGGATATTGGGCAACGTATACATAACCACCTAAGACGAGGGTATTGGGCAACGTGTACATAACCACCTAAGACGAGGATATTGGGCAACGTGTACATAACCACCTAAGACGAGGATATTGGGCAACGTGTACATAACCACTTAAGACGAGGATATTCGGCAACGTATACATAACCACCTAAGACGAGGATATTGGGCAACGTGTACATAACCACGTAAGACGAGGATATTGGGCAACGTGTACATAACCACCTAAGACGAGGATATTGAGCAGCTGGTCTTTGAAACCTTACGTTTGGAGAAATTATAGCATTACGCGACGTTCAACACCTAAACAATTATGAACAGATATCTGATTTGGAAAAATTCATTATGAATAGAATAAATAATTATAAAGGATTCTTTTGTGAATCATCAGTCGGTTTCATATACGGAGAAAAGTATTAATTCGAACTGCGACACATTAGCATTCCCTAATTTAGATTGAAATCAAGCTGCTTTTTGAAGGGTGAATTACTCATTTGTCCTTTCTAGTATTACGATCTAATAACATAAAATTAAGATTTCCCATGTGTATGGTTTTGTTCAGACACTTCCCAACTAAATTGTCTTGGGTAAACAACAAACTAACACAAAATGTCAAACTCTGCATAAAGTTTGATTGGAGTCGTGCAGGAGTAAGAAAGGTTGCGATTTACATGCAATCAGCAAAATAATCTAGAATGTAGGAAACGAATCTCGACGTGTAATCTGGACAAACATTAAGTTGGTACAACTTACGTAACCACCCAAATATCCTGATAACGGCAAAGCAGCAATCACATCTGTATTTGTTGGTCGATTTAGAGGCCTTTTTCTGTGGAATAAAATCTAATTTTCGTATTAAAAAAGTTTTTCTCTATTTTGGGTTGTAACAACTCAACCCAATCCAATTTGAAAATGAGGTAACATTTTAAGTCATACCGCTCTTTCTTTCTATTGTATATTTCATATAGTAACCGGATTTACCCTAGTGTACGGCCTTAAAATAATCTTATGCAATAGCTCCAACGGAAGCATCGAGGGATCATCAACAGGTAAAGTGAACGGGGACATCCATGTGTCCTTGATAGTGCTCGAACACAAACCCTCCTATCATGAGCTGAACCATCAACCATCAAAATACCGTGCTTCCCTATTAGACCATCCATGTATGATTACATGTTATAAATGATGTATGCAAGAAATGGAAACATAATGGCATGGTCCAATATTAATGTCCCATGAGTACCATGAATTTTATCAAGTTTACGGTTCGAAATCTACATAATTTCATCATCGTCAGCTAAGTTTATCGGCAAAGCGATAAACTGTTTACAAACGAAAAGCACATCAAAGCTATTGGCACATGGTTAAAACTCCACATTGTGACATGTGGACTGATAAAAATTCTCGTTTCTGGTATTTATTAATTTGTTATGCTGTAGAAACCTAGGTATGCTCTTCTCTTGTCGCGATTTTCTCAAAGGCAATACCAAGTATATATTTGCAAGAATTAATAAAGGATGTAAAGTCGTTGTAAATCAATGCCTTCAATTATGGTACATCGATTTTTATGAAATATGCCCTAAAGCATTTTAACATTTTAATATAAATTCCCGAAGGAGTTCGTGCATAATAAATTCTCGGCATAATATAGACCCAGTTTTATCCGATGTCCTCTGACATTATGAGAAGGTTAATAATTTCAAACAATGGCTTTGCAATTATATTATACATGAATATGTTATAACAGTGGCACATCCAGGATTTCCAGAAAAGGGAAAAGGCGGGGGGGGGGGGATAATATGAAATTCAACTATTAACCAAAATACTCAGGCAATCTGGGTGCTACATTTAAAATTTTGCTCATACTTGTGGCGAAAAAGGCGGGGCGCCCCCTCCCTTTCTCTAAATCCACCATTGCGTAAAATATATAACGTATCAATGAAACAAGTAGACTTTAGATTTTTATTTTAATATAAAGAGCATTTCTAAAATACAATAAACTTGAAATGGATATTGCGTATTCAGTTGATTTATGATATATATGTAATAACGGATGATGCCTACTGTTTTGGTGAGGCAGATTGACCCAGTGATATTACTTACTGTTTAGTGAGGTGGATTGGCCCGGTGGTATTGCCTACGGTTTTGTGAGGCAGGTTGACCCAGTAATATTGCCTACTGTTTTGGTGAGGCAGATTGACCCAGTGATATTGCCTACTGTTTTGGTGAAGCAGATTGACCCAGTGATATTGCCTACAGTTTGGTGAGGTAGATTGGCCCGGTGGTATTGCCTACAGTTTGATGAGGCAGTTTGACCCAGTGATATTGCTTACTAGTTTGGTGAGGCAGGTTGCCCCAGTCATATTGCCTACTGTTTTGGTGAGGCAGATTGATCCAGTGATATTACTTACTGTTTAGTGAGGTGGATTGGCCCGGTGGTATTGCCTACGGTTTTGTGAGGCAGGTCGACCCAGTAATATTGCCTACTGTTTTGGTGAGGCAGATTGACCCAGTGATATTGCCTACAGTTTGGTGAGGTGGATTGGCCCGGTGGTATTGCCTACGGTTTTGTGAGGCAGGTTGACACAGTAATATTGCCTACTGTTTTGGTGAGGCAGATTGACCCAGTGATATTGCCTACAGTTTGGTGAGGTAGATTGGCCTGATGGTATTGACTACTGTGTGGAAGAGGCAGTTTGACCCAGTGATATTGCTTACTAGTTTGGTGAGGCAGGTTGCCCCAGTCATATTGCCTACTGTTTTGGTGAGGCAGATTGACCCAGTGATATTGCCTACAGTTTGGTGAGGTAGATTGGCCCGGTGGTATTGCCTACTGTTTGGTGAGACAGGTTGACCCAGTCATATTGCCTATTGTTTTGGTGAGGCAGTTTGACCCAGTGATATTGCCAAGTGTTTTGGTGAGGCAGGTTGACCCAGTGATATTGTATACAGTTTGGGGAGGTAGGTTGGCCCGGTGGTATTGCCTACTGTTTGGTGAGGTGGACTGGCCTGGTGGTATTGACTACTGTGTGGAGGAGGCAGTTTGACCCAGTGATATTGCTTACTGTTTGTAGGAGGTTGGTTGCCCCTGTAGTATTGTCTTTTGTTTAGAGAAAGCTGTTTGTCAGTTTGACCCAGTAGTATTGTCTACTGTCTGGAGGAGGATATTGGTTCAGTGGTATTGTCTACTGTCTGGAGGAGGATATTGGTCCAGTGGTATTGTCTACTGTTTGGAGGAGGCTGGTTGGCCCAGTAGTATTGTCTACTGTCTGGAGGAGGATATTGGTCCAGTGGTATTGTCTACTGTCTGGAGGAGGATATTGGTCCAGTGGTATTGTCTACTGTTTGGAGGAGGCTGGTTGGTTCAGTAGTATTGTCTACTGTCTGGAGGAGGATATTGGCCCAGTGGTATTGTCTACTGTTTGGAGGAGGCTGGTTGGCCCAGTAGTATTGTCTACTTCTGGAGGAGGATATTGGTCCAGTGGTATTGTCTACTGTCTGGAGGAGGATATTGGTCCAATGGTATTGTCTACTGTCTGGAGGAGGATATTGGTCCATTGGTATTGTCTACTGTTTGGAGGAGGCTGGTTGGTTCAGTGGTATTGTCTACTGTCTGGAGGAGGATATTGGTCCAGTGGTATTGTCTACTGTTTGGAGGAGGCTGGTTGGCCCAGTAGTATTGTCTACTGTCTGGAGGAGGATATTGGTCCAGTGGTATTGTCTACTGTCTGGAGGAGGATATTGGTCCAGTGGTATTGTCTACTGTTTGGAGGAGGCTGGTTGGTTCAGTAGTATTGTCTACTGTCTGGAGGAGGATATTGGCCCAGTGGTATTGTCTACTGTTTGGAGGAGGCTGGTTGGCCCAGTAGTATTGTCTACTTCTGGAGGAGGATATTGGTCCAGTGGTATTGTCTACTGTCTGGAGGAGGATATTGGTCCAATGGTATTGTCTACTGTCTGGAGGAGGATATTGGTCCATTGGTATTGTCTACTGTTTGGAGGAGGCTGGTTGGTTCAGTAGTATTGTCTACTGTCTGGAGGAGGATATTGGCCCAGTGGTATTGTCTACTATTTGGAGGAGGCTGGTTGGCCCAGTAGTATTGTCTACTTCTGGAGGAGGATATTGGTCCAGCAGTATTGTCTACTGTCTGGAGGAGGATATTGGTCCAGTAGTATTGTCTACTGTCTGGAGGAGGATATTGGCCCAGTGGTATTGTCTACTGTCTGGAGGAGGCTGGTTGGTCCAGTGATATCTCTCTGGATTTCAGATCTAATGACGGGATCGAAAGTTCTCAAAATGCTTTAAAAACTATTTAAGAATATTTACCATGAACAACTAGAACTAGAAACGTATTTATTTACTTATATGTTAAATATACTTCATTTGTACAAATAGTCTTATGCAACGATGACATACAATTGTATTCTGCTAATACTTAATATAAATCTAAAATACGTTAGAAGTCTTAAACCTAAGTACAATCTTCAAAAACTAAATGGTGAATATATAGTGAACATTACAATAACCTGTCATGTAAAGGTTGATAACCTGTGAAATCCCATGTCTACTTCAGGTAGGTTGCAATTGTCTTTTTAATAGTATTTTTTTTTTATTTCATTTATACATATATTTTTTGGCATCAGCTCGGCAATGTTGTTTGGCTAATAATAATAATAATAATAATAATAATAATAACAATAACAATTATAATAATAATAATAATCCCAGGAGTCCCATACTCAAATGCTGGTAAGATGTACATGTATAACTGCAGTAGGTCCATGTTTGTCAAGCCCCTTTGTCACTTGTCGGTGACCCATATAAAGGGATTGTGACACATCAGAGGTGAAATTCATTTAAAGACTGAATTCTATAACAATGGATCGTAATAAAAACGGTACTGGCTAACATCAGAGGTACTCCAGGTCACATGCCGGAGCTTTTACCTTCGCACGCTACATCCATCTTTACAGTTAATACAACATCTTGCACACCGGCCCTTTTGTGATTTGGGTATCAGCTCTGTGGCTTATCGAGCGACTCGCTTTCACAGGTGTGTGATTGGAAAGAAATCATATCCGAAATGAAATTAAATTGTTCTTTATTAATTAAAAGCTGGGCAGAAAGTGAATATTAACACACATACACTCACATGTGCATTAAATAATAAATCTGGCTATTACTGAAACGAAAATAAATATGCTAGCATGAACACATACAGAACAAGTAAATATAAGGCTGAATTTTCTATAGAAAACACGTTGAATTTTACCTAGCTCGCTTCGCTCGCCAGATTGCTGCCTATATTATGCTTTGTTATAGCCTAATTGTATGACTTGCCTTTCAGCGGAATTTATAGCATTGAGCGAATTGTGCTATTCAATAAAACTGAATAGAATTGTTGCTTTTTTAAACAAAATATGTTTGCATGTCCATTTTGAGGGGCTGACAGGGAGCCAGGACTCTGCCATCTGCATTCTGAGAGATTTTCTCTTCAGGTTCTTGTTCGTAATAATGTTGTTCATGTCCCCTTGCTGTCAGTTTCCAAACGTTTTCCCCAACGGTCTCTTGTATTGTCCGTCCCTCATTTATACGCCAGACACACCAATATGTTAAGGTTAAAACAAGTGGTCAAAATGGGTCTCAAGTGAATTCGCCTCATCTTTCACCTGAACACAAATGTTAAGTCGATGTTCAAATTAAATGATGTGTATTTCACAATTCATGGTTGCCATATTTGCTGACAGTGTTTCATTCCTGTTCATTTTTATTCAAATCAGTGCAACAAGACATATTTTCACAGATTTATTCAAATGTAAAATAAAAAACGTATATCTTCACGTACGTACATGATAACAAAAGCAACAAGAGTTGTTTTTTTTATTGTAGATGGTCATAAGTCTTTAGTTTCTTGAAAACTTGACCATCTAAAATTGTACAGGACAATGCTTGCTTTATACCTACCACGTCTTCTTAAATTTGATGTAGACGTAGTGAAGAAAAGTTGATGTAGACGTAGTGAAGAAAAGTTGATGTAGACTTAGTGAAGAAAAGTTGATGTAGACGTAGTGAAGAAAAGTTGAAAATGTGAAAAATTGAAACGATATAGTTTAAACTCAAAGTAATTAAAAAACGAATAGAATATTATCATTCGGATTGGAATCCAAAGCAGCAACACTTCTTCACACATTCTTCTATAATGATAAATGGAAATTTTCCCCTTAGATACCAGAGACTTAAAGAGACTATGCACTTTACTATAGAATCTATAGTAGTATAAAGACATATGCGATTAAAGAAGCGTTTGCATATCATGTGTTGAGTTTACTTTTTATCAGCATTTGTTTCGTTGATGGTATATATTCATGGTGCAATTCTAACAAGTATTAAATTACGACAGAAAGCCCAGAAAACAAATATTTGTCCTAGAATATCAAAGAAATAAATATTCAATCATTCAAAGAAGAAATAATCCGACTCGACCAGATTTGCCAGTTCCCTCCCTCACAGAATCAAATGGTCGTCCCCAAAGTTTATCAAGTAAAACGTTGACAAACTCAACTCAATGGAAAAACTCAAAACTCAAACAAACTCAAACAAAGTTTACCATTCACCATATCTTGATTCAGTTATCTATTGGAATGACAAAAGAAAATAGCAAATTGTAAAGAAAAAAAAAACTTTACGTAATTTTTATATACAAATTACTTTTTTACCTTCAAAGACTAAAGAGTTCTCATTATGCATGAAATTTGAATTAACAAAGATTACATATTTTTAGTATAGAATAAAAGAGTATTAAGTAAAAAGGAGTAAAGTAAGAGTTTGAAATGAATAAAGTAAAGTGAAAGTGAAGCAACATTTTGAAATCAAAACTAAACAAATCTGAAATATTTGCTGTAAACACAAAAGGAATAATCAACACCAAAGGTCAGTATAACATATAAATGAAAATTCATATTCAAACATAATTGCAAACAATAAGAAATAAGATTTAAAAAAAAACATTAACTTAATTAAAAACTGTAAATTAATAAACATTCACATACCTAATTTACTAAGATCAACTTAAAGTTCCATAAGCTGTCTAAATTGGTATAACAAGAATGTTGTGTTTCATTTAATTATCTGAAATTACATATAATCAAACTACAAAACAAAGTTATACTACATCGAAAGTCAACTCTTTTGACGACATTGACACGTTTTTATAAACCGGAAAAATTGAGAAATGTCCGTTACATTCACCCTTTACACAACATTTGACACGTATGTAGATCGGGTCAGAAAATCACGTGATAAAAACAATGTACTAAAAGTGTGTCGCTGAGTATATCTTCATAAAAACATGTTTTATCTAGCTTTGTAAACTCAAAGATATATAGGCGCATACTAAATGCACAGAAGAAAAGAAAAAATGTGATTAGTAATACTGTCAATAGTAATTTGGCTATATGTACAACGAACATTTTAAAGCTTTATGTCACATTAGTAGTCCCACATGATTTGATCGAGGGGCCCCAAAAAGGGACTCTTAAAACAATTTCTTATAAAGAATTTTACAAAATGCATTTACGTTACTTCATGTCGTCCACTTTACACATTATTATCAACAGTTAATTTTAAGAGATTACCTTACCTAATGACAGTAAATATCGGACCGCTTTCATAATACAAACACGCAAGTAATCAATACAATGGAATGTCAAGGCCTCGTGCTGACGTGGTATTGAAAAATGTAAACATTAAAGACTCGTGCGAAGTATTTTGTGTAAATTGACAACTCTCCCCCGTTCCCACCGCTCTAGTGCAACTTCTATGTTGTTCTTGTTCTAAAAATGTTTCGTCACAGACTTTTTTCATCCCTGATCATCTCCGATAGCTTTGTCTACATCACCAGTGTTGTTGTTATTAGTGAAAGTTTCCTAATCTCGAGTTAGTTGGCTAGGTCATTGATACACTGAGCATGCCAGGTGAAGAAAAAATTACCGACTTTGTGCGGGTAGGTCGTAATTATTTAATTACATTTTAATGATTTTTTCTACTACTAGCCGAACTTATATAACATTGTAATTTCGTATAAAGGCTTAACTTCAGGAGAGAGTCCAAGGTTAAAAGTTACAGCTTTCGCTTTTAATACGGAAAATGACAGCTAGTGCAACTTTAAAGAAGAAAGGATTTGAAAATATAAATTTAATAATTATTTGGAAATGTAATTTAACTTACTTAATTGGAAAGAAATCAAATCATTTAAATAGTACTTTATTTCTTGAAAGCTGGACAGAAATTGAGATTGTCGAGATCACTTTCTGTCCCGTAAACATTCGGACTTGATGTCTTGACCAGTCAGATTATTCGTTACAAAACTTGGATTAATTTATGCACCGAGTTTCTTCTGAAGTATGACAATATTTACACACAATAATTAGGTGATAAAGTCAATTACCAATATTTCCGTGAGAAATTTTGTAACAAAGAAATGGAGTAATAACAGTCAAAATAGAATAACTAAGTTTAACCATAAAGGATATGTAAGTGTCATACTAATGCAATAAAAGAATTTATATCACTAGAGTCGAAAATTGATCACAATGAATTTGTCTGAAAGATGCTGAACTCAGGATTGATGATAGTCAGCAATGTCAGTCCCTGGTCACCATATAGCTTTTGACCTATCGGTGTATCTTGTTTTTTAAGTCCGTTTGTTCAATTAAATTTTGATTTGGTTAGAACTTTAACAAGTATACATGTATATCAATTGGATTAGGTTTTGTTACTCTGGCATGTTTGAAAAAAAACCTTGAACATTTTGGAATCCTTAAATCTGTTTGTCTGTTTCATACATAGTAAGATACACGTTGCTTTGATATTTGTTTTAGAGAAAAGGTATTTCGACTCCAAGAAAATTGTTCTAATGATTTGTGCCAAAATAAACATCATGGAAAGGTTAAACTTGAAACGAGATTCAGAGAGCCAGCTCCTGCTGATAATCATCAAAATATGCCGACAGACAAAGGCATCGCTCTAATTATGAGTTGAGATGATTTACACAGAATAGAAACATAAAATTCTCCTACTGGATAGAGCTACGCGTTCGAACTTGCCTTCCAATGGATCCATTTACCTTGTTCTAGAAATGATCTTGATTGTTCTAATTTGTTTTTATATCTTCACAAAGAAAAATTAATGGAGATCTTATTGCAAGAAATTATCACTGCTTAGCTCTGTTTTACATATAATGGATTGTGGTGCTCTGTTGTTGAGACGATTATGATGATCATTATTTCCATGTCACATGATAATTTTGGATCAGTGCTTAATCAGTTTTACTGATTGGCTACCTTAGGAAAGTATGACGTCATACCATCGATCTTCGATCGTATCCTGCCAGGTTATCGGCCCAAATGCTACCTGTTATAATGATGAAGGAGAAAGGAGAGAAACTGGGTGCTGATATACATTAATCAGAAGCGAAATAATCACTTCTAACGAACAGAATAATGCTTTATGGCTTTAATTGTTCTCCATAAATAGCGCTGATACTACACAGTGATCGATCGATTGGCCATTGATCGGCAGTCGGCCTATCTCAGATGGAAGCGGTTTCTACTTTGGACCAGTGAATCCGAAATTCGATTCTAGCCGTGAACATGCTGGTTTACTGTCAGTTGTGTGTACAGCATATATAGAGGCCCTTTCAGGCTTGATGACAGGCGGTATTCTGATTATACTTATTCATCTCTCTCTCTCTCTCTCTCTCTCTCTCTCTCTCTCTCTCTTGAGAGAAAAATCGCATAGCTACGATGAATAAGCGATTTTTATTAATTAATCTTACTTCTAAATTTATTTATTTATCTTATTCATTTATTTATCTATCTATTTATTCACTGGCCGTCACCGTATACGTGAAATAATCGTGGTGAGACGTTAAACAAAAATCAATCAATCAATCAATTTATTCACTGTGTCGCTTTACTTGTGAAGGTGGCACGACTGTCGTGCTATCGGCAAAGTATTTTAGTTAGAGGACTTTCTGAGTAGCTAGACACATGTGTGTCTCATTCACCACCTGAGTGTATGTCTCATTCCCTACCTGAGTGTGTGTCTCATTCCCCATCTGAGTGTGTGGACTTCAATGATATTCAAAATAAAATACAATCTTATGTTTTATTGAAAAAAGACATGCTAATAGAAAGTCGATAATTTAATCTAGACTAGTGTTGCCTTTCTTTGAAATGTATCAATACTAACTGTAACATTGACAAGGCCTATTTAGTTTATTTTTGACAAGCCCAATACCTTGGTTTACTATCGTTATAATATCTTGACTAATTTGCTAACTTGTATTCACTCAGGAACTACTACAGTAAACAAACAAACAAACAAAAAATACATGAAAGTATTCTATATCTCTGGTTACATCATGTGTACCCTTAACAGTTTATTGTAAATTGTATCAATGAACAATGTATCAATTGACCGTGATTCGTGTCATGTAATTATTTTGGCTACCCCAAGTCCTGCTCGGGATGAAAAATCCCAGGCTTCTGAGTAGATATTGTTTTAGGTACATTTTTATGATTGAAATGCTATCTATGAACTATCTGTTGACAGGTAGCAATATTACAATTAAGTTACTGGGTCAGTATTTTTCATATCAAGGGTTGAAGTATTTTCAGCATGCACATTGTCTGCGGACTGAGATTAAGTTCAAACAAATAAAATTCTGAAAATGAAAAGCTACGGTGAGGTATATGTTTTGTTGGTGTTTCACTTTTAGGGGGGATTCAGGTTTAATTGAAATGTAAAGGAAGCTTCAAATTATCTTTTTCATAGAAACTTCTCAATTCAATATCATGTAGCCCTATAGAAATCATACATGTACTATATAGTCTTTGGACGCGGCAGACGCCTGATCTAAGAAAGATAACTCTGACAGTCTTACCGTCAATCGTGTCCGAAACAGCAAGGAGTTGTTCGCTTTTCATTTGTCCCCTAGACAAGCAAAGAGTTGTTCGCTTCTCAGTCTTCTCAATCGTCCCCGAGACCAGCAAGGAGTTGCTCGCTTCTCAGTTGTCCCCGAGACCAGCAAGTAGTTGCTTGCTTCTCAGTTTTCTCAATCGTCCCCGTGGCCGGCAAGGAGTTGTTCGCTTCTCAATCTTCCCGAGACAAGCAAGGAGTTGTTCGCTTCCCACTCGTCCTCGAGACAAGCAAGGAGTTGTTCGATTCCCACTCGCCCTCGAGACAAGCAAGGTGTTGTTCGCTTCCCACTCGTCCTCGAGACAAGCAAGGTGTTGTTCGCTTCCCACTCGCCCTCGAGACTAGCAAGGTGTTGTTCGCTTCTCAGTTGTCCTCGAGACCAGCAAGGAGTTGCTCGCTACACAATTATCCCCGAGACCAGCAAGTAGTTGGGCGCTACACAACTGTTCCTGAGACAAGCAAGGAGATGTTCGCGACACAATTGTCCCCGAGACCAGCAAGGAGTTGTGCGCTATACAATTGTCCCCGAGACAAGCAAGGATTTGTTCGCTTTTCATTATATTTGCATATCAGTGTAATTATTTTCGAATCTTTTTTCTTTTTAACGTTCACTTATTTATGTTTTCATTTATTTATATGATTTTGCACTTTACGACCGAAATATTATAATTTTTTTTTTTATTTAATCTAAGTGTAAATTCGATGAGAAATGTTATGAATTTAGACAAGATAACGGTCATCAGGTGTATGACTGTACCTACAGTGTGCAGAATGTGTAACCAGACTTCGATGATGTCAAATATCGATTGAGGAAATTGCCGAAATGGTTGAACTGCTTCTGACAAATCAAATTTGATAAGGTATCCTTAAGAAGCGTATTTGGAAAGATTTAGGATGCAAAACAGTTTTCCTATTAGACTTGCATTATACAATTAAAATTGCAATTCACATTTGTCAAGAAGAAAACAATGAGTAAAACTGGAAATGACAAATATATAACTTTCAATCATCCTCCTCCTCCTCCTCCTCCTCCTCCTCATCATCATCATCATTGTGTTATTATCACGATATTTCATGAAAAAGCATAATCTGTGATAAACGCAGGATCTCAGTTTGCGATTTTGCCAATACTTTCATATAAATTCAATACGCTTGAAAAACAAATATCTTCAAAATGAAATATTTTGATTCTTTTTCTTCCTTAATCAATCACAGTCCGTCGTGGCGCCTTGAAGTTTGTTTGGCCCTCGTAAAATTATATCACTATAAATTATAGTTGTATTGATACATAATCGTTATCATGTTGCGTTACATCGGATGGTCTTAGTGGAGATGCCCGGATTATGGATGATAATGGTGCTTTGCTTGAAATAAAATTCAATAAGCGTCTCATCCAATTTAAAGCATCAGGCTTGATGCAGCTTTGTGAATTATGCATAGAAAAAGAACATGACATAGTACACACTTTGTGAGTCAAAACTGCGTTAATGTTTGACGGAGTGTGCCCCAACTACTCAAGACCAGTGGAGTCTTACCAGTAATTCTGTCGTGTTTGGTCCATTTGACTGTGGACATTGGAATGTGTACACAACTCCCCAGAGACTTACATAAGTCAATGTTTTCACAAATTCTTCTTTGTATTGTAGGAATTATGACAAGACTTTTGGCTTTAATAGAATGATCTACTGATGATACCTAACAAACAAATGTAAACTATTGTTTTGTTACCCCTTAAAATTAGTTCGACAAATCTGACGAAGGGCACTTTTATCATTTGTCGTTATGCCCTACCGTCAGACTGCCTTGCATTGCCAAATCGTGAGATTTTATGGATTGTAAACAAGATATAGGTAAATATCACTCACTGATTTATAACTATACCTAATTGATAACTTCCTCATTTATGCCTCTTTTATCCGTATAAATGCCTAAAATCACTCAGTTTCACTAGTATATTCAAATTCTTATTTCGAGACAATCAGCAGCCATTGAAAACTCATCCGCCAATCAAATCGTTCGTTTATCTTCGGCTGACCATGTACTTTTCTCGCGACGTCATCGAAATTGCCGAAGATAACCGAGCTATAACTAATGTGTGCAAGTTTTTTTTTAGGGTTACCATGCTATTTTTTTTTTACCAAAACTGATTGGGTATCGGCGAATCCCCTGTCAAAAATATCCGTTTCACCGTTCGGCTAACGCCTAGCGGTAAAACTTAATTTTTTTTTTAAACACTAGCATGGTAACCACCTAATTCAACGTTGTAACTTTAAGTTTAAAGGTGGGAAACACCCAGCTTATTTAAAATAAGATGGTTAAATTATCTAAAAAGTATTATATTTTGACCAACTTCAGACTCTTTTATGCAAGAAAAAAGAGGACTTACTGGCTCAGTTTTGTGGCGGAAGTCACCAATAAACGTTCATGTATGTGTGTTATGTTATGAATCATATTAAAGCATGATTTGTTATCATTTGTATATGTATGAGAAAATATGTCTATAAATAATGTTGGGAAAAGGCACAATTTTATAAAGAGAGAAATTGATACATCTGTATGATTAATAGAAGATAATATTGATCATTATGACTTTGTTCACTTGCATGGGTATCTTTCCATTGCTATAAATAGTATGCAAATAAATAAAATAGAATACGATTAAAGTAAATCATAGATAAATGATTATCGACTAACAAGGATTTCTTGTATTTGCTCTTAAAACAAATTCGTTTACATTATTTATTACATGTGTGATACTCTTTTCTCATTGTGGAATTTATTTTGTTAAGGATTCCGTGGTAATAAAATGTTATTTAAAACAGGGGGAAAATGAGGTATAGAGTCTTATCGATGGAGTGTCTCGTATAGGCAGTCCTAAATGCTGTAATGGAGGAGACAAATCTCTTGGACATTATTGAATTGACATATGACCATCTGTGGCTTACAGGATTTGGGTCGCGGACTTGAGAGGCTGGAGACAAGATCACACGAATACAGAATCAAAATCCGGTTTCCAAATGCAAGGACAACAGAGCTAATTCATTTGTATAGATAAGATAAAACCATTTTATAACCGTGTAAAAGTGTGTAACGATAGTTAATGAAGTGAAAACAGCACGAGGATATCTCGTCTGAATACGATGGTAGCATCTTAACATTACTTGTTATCGATCCCATTGAGGAGATCGATAGGAAAATGACTGGAGATTTTCCTTTTACAAGCCTAGTTTTTTTTTTTGGGGGGGGGGGCTGTTTTGTTTTGATTTGTTTTTAGGGATGTCTTTGTCGGTTTGTTCGTTCGTTTGTTTTGCTTTGCTCTTTTCTGTTGGGTGTTTTTGTTTTATTTTCCTCTATGTTTAAATTGGTTTGTTAGCTTTCGGGATTTATTTTGGGGGGGGGGGGGGGGAGGGGGGCGTCTTTGTACCGACACAAGGGACATATACATGTAAACAAGGGTCATTGTACCAGGTTTGTTTTTGAAAACGTTCAATTCATGACTGAAAATTCAAATTACACGTTTCCTGTACATGTATATAATAAAACAAATTTTATCGTATAGATTTTCAAATTAGATTTCACGACTCCTTTCCCCAGAATCAGAATTTCTTATAATTTCCGATATCCGTGACTATTACTTTGTTGGTTTTGATCCTATTGATTTTATCTACATGAAGGACACCTATTTGAAACAACATACACATATTTAAAAGGATTAGTGAAATACGATCTATACCAGAGGATTATCCACTACGTGTTGATAGCTGTAATATCTCAGTTTACAACAATTATGCATTTATTGTGCAAACAGTGACACATACAGGTAAAATGATAGACAACTCGAATGCCATCCATATGGAAATATTCTCTACCATATGATTACGATATATGGTATTCATGTATCAGAGATTCTGCTTACATCACAGGTGTAATTGTTTGATAGTTCACGATTCATACAGAATTCAATATAAGCGATTGCTTTACTCTTATTGTTGCAGTGTTTGATGACTCGGTATGTCTCACACCTGTAACCAATTGTTGGTAGCAATAAAAAGTGCGCGATCATTGGTCTGTTACGTCACATCATGTCTACGGATAGTGGTAGTAGTAAAAGTTAAAATCAGTGAAGTTAAGGTACATCTGCGTGTACAACCACAATCAGGTTCCTTTGTATGAGGTCTTTAGTCATTTGAGTTAAAGGTCATTTTAATTTACCAAAACCAGATAGCCGACCAGTTGTGCTGCCATTTTCGACCATCAAGTCTGTGGTGTATGAGTGGCTAGACTGTCGTCTTTTGACCCATCAAAGTTTACCTGGAATTTTCACTGGTGTTTGTCCGGAGGCGTTATTTCTGCCAATAGTTTACTTCAGCAACATTTGTCATACTATATGTACATAAGCTATGTGTGGCGGGACTATTATATGTATGTAACACGCACTGTCAATGAGAAATTCACGTGTAACGATTTGCTTATTGGCATAAGGAGAAATGCGACAATTTCAAGATTTGTGGCGAATGATTTGAAGCTTTGGCAGCAGATTTTATCGTACAGTATTCTGACAAGTTCGAATCTTTCCTAGCAGTAACGAAGCTATAGGGATTCGTGGAATTGTCGTTTCCAGTGTAGACTAAAAGCTTTGCAATGCCTATTCTGTCGGTGGATCATTGGATTAAAGTCAGTGAAGTTGGTTAAGGTCCATAGCCGTGTTGCTCATCACTTACGCCGTATTGGACTTTAGGAGTAATTAGCAGAGACCAATACTTACGCCTGTAGCAACATATTCAATTCTCTTAATGAGGTCAGAGATAATCTTACGTAATCAAATCACTCAGAACTTGTGTATAAGGAATAACCAGGTACAGTACACCTAGTCCACTAGGAGCGCACTGTTTCCTTGTC
The DNA here is from genome assembly GCA_035048485.1 of Pteria penguin. Lineage (NCBI taxonomy): Eukaryota > Metazoa > Mollusca > Bivalvia > Pterioida > Pteriidae > Pteria > Pteria penguin. The sequence goes on along the minus strand of CM068580.1, from coordinate 19,234,919 downwards.
TGGTAACCTTTTATGTGTGTCAGAGGGAAGGTATCCCTGCCTGAAGCATCGCAAACAGGGTCGTATGACCTGAAAAGTAGAGAAAATAACTTACGAGAAAGGTTTATGTTCATAATTTCTGCTCTGAAAACATTTGTATTTGTTTGTACTCTTACTCGGCGTTATCAGTTTACCTAATGTGGAGTTCTTTAATAGCGCGGTACAATCACAGATGCATGCGTATAGCGAGAAAGGGGAAGAAAATAGGTTTTTAATCGTCACGATGGGCTCTGTGATGTAATGGCTGTGATTTTTCCCTAATTCATTTTGATCGAAATGTACAATTATGTATACAGCGAGACTATTCAGCATTACAAAACTTGATGAATATGAAATAAATGCTAAGTGACCAATGAATTTGTAACAGCTGGTTTTACTTATCCAGAACAGTACCTTTATGCGTCATTTCACGGGTTTCAGTTATAGGCATTCCTGATGTCTACAGATCTGTGTGTGGAGCATTCAACACTTCTAAATTCGAACAAATTACAGGAATAGATGTATATGCGATCGTGTCAAGTCTATTTGTCAGATACCGGTTTCCGAATCCTTATAAACAGATTCACTATTTGGATTGTAAATATAACATTCTAAAGCTGATAAACAGTGAGAAAGTAAAACACTGCATGACATTATATCAAACTCTATTGGTGTGATTTATCTTTTGAACGTCAAGTGTAACTGACAGATCTATCGGGTACGCCGGCCCCCTCGTCAAACATCGGCTACGTATTGGACTAGGACTAAAACACGTAAAGCCGTAACAAAACGGTCGGCAGACATTAATCACCTTTAACGTAAATTGATTGCATACACACAGTCCGCGATTTACTAATCCAAATTTCATCTTAGTTAAAAGAAGTAGTATTGATACGTTTAGGTCTATTTGTTTTCTTTTCTGATCGAGCAAACGACAGTGTGACAGCGGTGATATTCGTTTCAATTTAGCCTCAATTTACATGTTATTGCTGACCAGAACTTTCATTGACGTGAATAAAACACGATTTGCTTGGGAGAGTTTGAGGAAATACCTAATGCACGAATATTGGTAAATTGAATGAAAATTAAGAGCTTTCAACAACACTGAAACGCTGCTATAAAACGAACTGTCGACTTGGATTAAACGAGTTTAAGGCCACTGTGTTTGATAGAGAAAAGTGAGCCTCAAAATGCTTTCCATTCCATGTGAGCTTTATGCGGGTGAAAAAAGACGCATGTCTAACACCCTGGCACTTCCTCTGGAGAGCTTTCAGGGCACTCGTAGAAGACATTCCTGGATATGGTAAGTACATACTTACGTGGCGAATACAGTCATTTTAACGAAAATATTCTATCATATAAATAAACTTCATTTCAATACATATAATTATAATATTAGGGTTTTGTCTTCCTTTTTGACACATTCAACAGCAAACGGGTTTTGTTTTGAAAATTTCTGCGTTGTTTGATTACTAACAGTATATCGTATGCCATTGTATGAGCATTCGTAGTATATATACGTGAAGACGATCACTTGCCAACCGCTACCAAACCACCGACATTTTTATCTCATTTTTATTTCCATTTTGTCATTATTGTCAGTTCATTAAAATGGCGAGGAGCAATGAACCATTAGATTGTTCACGAGGGGACTTGTTGCTCCAATCCTGCATATTCGCCTTGTTTTAAGGAGATTTGTAAACTTCTATGGAAATAATGTTGTCTAGGCTACTCTATATAATCTGCAATAAGGATAGCCGATATTTGATGGTATGGATGCATCTTATCGTTTTTCTGTTTGTTGAACTTTTTCGTTATGTCATGTACATATTAATTATTTAATTTTTTTTTTTTGCCAAAGTATCCATAAGTGGTACTCTTTTGAAGTATCTTTACTGTCATGTTTAAAGCTGACATAAGGTCCTGCTTGTAACAATTTTTTCAGTCATATTGCGACATTATTTATAGAAATTCGAAACTGGTTCCTCGGTTACCGTAACCAAAAGCTTATATCGTTACACCAATGCGGTACTATCTTCAGTAACAAATCTTCTCAAAAGATTATACAGAAATATACAATCTTATGATGCAAAAGTTTTTATACATTAAAACAGAAATTGTCATTTTCTGTATTTTCTTTTGCCTTTCTTTATGAATAAAAGATATTACGAATTACTGCTGTCTGAATCATGTATTGTTACAGTATTCTGTTACAACGTTTGTCATTCTTTAAATGCATTACATCAAAATCTCTTGCATGATTTAGACTGTCCACGATTTGATAAATCCGTTAGACAGACAGATGGCCTTGCCATGATTTATATTGTTGCCTAGTATATTACTCGATCAAATATGCTGTTTGTATAACGAAAAATACGGTAGTAATCAATGTTATGTGACTGTGGCATTATGTACAAAGTATCACAGTGGACATTCATGGAATTTAGAGTTAAGATTAAGTACCCGGGAGGAGGATGCTTCTACTGTTTGGAAAAAGCATAACTGCCATTAATGTCCTAAATACAATACGTGGCTTCACGTTGACGGAAATGTTTCAAGATTTTTGTGCCTGTATTTATTTCAAATATCATTATGTATTAACATTGGAATTCATCGATTTAAAGATTTTCTCTCATAGGTGTTTTGGGGGTATTGTGATGATATCAGGCGCATGTTAAGTATTCTAGTTGATACCGAAGCGAAAATGGCATTTTAGCAATCTACTGTTGAACAACAAGCTAGCAGTAGCAATATGAAAAAAAAACGTCTTTTTGACCGAAAATTTATGAATACCGTAAAATCTAAAACGAAGGAAATTTAAGTTTTGGTGATCTAACAAAGCAAATACAAAAATGGGACGGATATTAATCTTTGACAAATAAAATAAAAACTGTTCATGACATTTACAAGAATTCTTGTCGTCCATCGCCATTTTGTTTTTGGAACTGGCCTTGAAATATTAAGCTAACTAGTGCTACCTAACAGCTAGCCCAACAAAGCATTTAACATCAAAATTTTACCTTGCTTCCTTGTTCTGTTTAGGAGCTAGGGCACTGGATGCTCTTCATTTATAACTGTTGTTTTTTTAATGCTTTACAATAATATCCGTCCTAGAATATACTTTCATTACTCTGCTTTGTTCTTGATGTTGAATGTATTTTCTAAGCTTTTGTCATTGGATTAGGTTTTTGTGTGTCGTGTTGGTACCAAGAGTTTCAGAATAGTGAATAAAAGTTATAACAACATTGCTGTCTGATGAGTGATGTAGGCATTGACATCAAGTACACAATAATGTCATTGATATTAGTTTATATGTCACAATAGATTTCAGGTTTGATCATTACGTGTTCAATTTTAGGGATCAGTATTGGTAATGATTGCTCAGATTTAAGCATTTGTTTCATTTGTTCAGATTTCTACATACCGGTATGCATCACTTGTGCATATTACTCGTTGAAACCTGCGTCAGTTGAATATATCAAATATTTAGTGTTGACTGTATGTGTCCATTGTTTACATAACACCGAATGCCATTGATGCCAATTTGTCTGTATAAAGATATTGAAGCGTCATTTGTGAAGGTTTTCTGCTTGATATTTATGCATATCACGGGCGGATCCAGCTGTGTTTTTTTTTTTTTTTTGGGGGGGGGAGGGGGAGGGGGTTGTTCCAAAATTCATCTTTTGATCGGATTTTCCTAAATGTTTTAAATACATACATTGTATATTTTATATCATTGCTTGAACTGGTTGCAGCTAGCCGCAAGATGTAAGTGCTTTACGTCTAAATAATTGTCATATATTAAGAAGATCTTGAATTATGTCGTTAACAAATTGGTAATATCATATGCCCTATTCCATGAAAATCTCAGGGGGGGGTTGGGTTGTCTTCACCCACTGTGCCCCCCCCCCCCCCCCTGCTGGATCCGCCATTGCATATATATTAAATCGTTCATTGTTGCCGTATACATACGTCGTGTGTACTGTATGTCATGTCATCTAAATATAGATGGCTGCAAACACTGTTTTTCTCACTTTGTTTACATGTATTTTATCACCACATGTATAACATTTGATCTGGTCGTTCATTTAGGTTTCTTATGTATGCCCCACTTGTGCATTGTACAAATTTGTATGAGGTAACACCTATCCCCACTTTTTAAGGTAGATCACAAATGCAATGGTCCTCCTATCCTTTTCAACTATAATTTATTTATTTATCTCCTTCCCTCCTTCCATCTTTCTATGGAGAATACTCTGTTGTAACAATTATCGTTCATTCTCGACATAGGTAAAGGGTTTACGTCTACGAAAACAAGAATTAATTTTGAACAATATTCATATTACAACTAGGCCTGCTTAAAATCACATTTGAGTTTTAGATATTTCCTGCTCGACTGAGTTATATTGCATGGTCTTTCAATCAAATTTGATTCAATACTGTTAGAATAATAGAAAGCTGCTCTAGAAATGACGGTTATACCCCCGTACACTTACAACACAAACGCTAAATGTGACGAAACTGACATACACAGTCCCCCTCAATAATTGGTTGTAAATTTGTTTATCTACATAAAAATAGAACTACGATTCGTGTCTATATGAAATCAATCATTTTACTTATTTCAATACTCAAATATGTGAAAAATGGAATCCGTTTTATCTCGTTTTTGCTCCTACATAATTCGTTGAAAATTTACAAATTTACACTATTATGCGTCACGTTAAATGATGTTATGAAGGCCGAAGGGCGATATCTTGGAAAGGCCATTGTACGCCATGTGATGATATTTCCCACCCAGTCGCTATTAGCACGATACTATCTCCTCCGAAGACGTTTATCTGCCAAACCGAAATGCTAACGATGTTTTTTGTGTAATATGTTTTACGGAATTTAGCAATTTAGGCTTCGGATTTATAGATATGTTCTGCCTCCAGCATTCTTATTTATCAAAGTGTTGTCATTTTGGTTTAAGGGCTCATTCGCAATTCAAATTGTGGATAATTGACGATTTTTCATTACAATATCAAATGTTATAAGAGTCGTTTGATTAATAAAATTTTCTAAATTTACAAACCAAATACTTTTCACCAGTGGATGGACATTGTAGTCACATAAAAAAAATCCTAAATCAAAGCTTACACTAACCTGTCTTGCACAACTACATGTATAGGCTATCACTAAAGTGACACACGCTTTGATTACACAACCAGACCGACACAAATTAACGCCCTCCTAGTTTGTACAGTCAGAATAAAATGAAATGAAACACACTTGGCTCGCACTTGGCTGTTACACAGGCTAACACTTGAGTGACACCCACCTCGTTTACACAATCAGGATGAGACATGAGTGACGCCGCCTTAGCTTGCACAATTGGTCTAAAGCTCAATACAGTCTTGATTTGGACAGTCAGGCTGGCACGGTGAATCCATGTTAGCTTGCACAATCAGGCTAACGTTCAATACACTCTTGATTTGGACATTCGGGCTGACACAAAGTGATACCAACTTAGCTTGCATAATCTTTAAAATTATCATTTATTAATAATTTTAAAATGATACCCAATGTGCTTGCATAACCAGGTGTACACTAAACCGAGAAACAGAGTTTGCTTAATCAAATGAACACTAAAGTGACACACTTTGGCTGAATCTACCAACAGAGTCAAGTTTACACTAAACGTCCAATACAAATCAAGGTTAACACTAATGTGACCCACATTTGTCATGTAACACATGTACAATATGCACAAATTCAACTTTAAAAATTTGTAACTTTAATTGTATCCTATATATATTTCGACATACGGAATTAAATAATTAAACTGAGAATAATGCGACAGTCTTCGAAATAAACCACATGTCCGATGCCATTGGTTCCTAAATTCGGGATCGTGCATGTAAAATACTTGAGATTGTAAACATTTCCTCATTATTTGGAAATTATTGTAGTATAATTCTTTTTTATACGCCGCCATAAAATGTATGCTATACTGCTGTTGTCCGTCTGCTCCACCTATCTTGTCTTCTCAAGTCCTCCTTAACCCTTTGGGGGATTTTGATAAAGCTTGGTGCAATATAAGAGCACTATATTGGTAAGGAAATCCTGCCCAAAAAATACAGGAACTATGACCCTTGGACTTAGATTTTCTTAAAATACCTTGTCTTCGCAACACCCCCTAAACCCTGTTGGGAATTTTGATGAAACTTGGCACATAGAAGAAAACCATATATGAAGATGTGCATATTGGAATGGGATGCTGTCCAAAAAATTGACAGGAATTATGATCCCTGATCTTAGATTTTTCTATGCAAAACACTTTGTCTATGCAACTCCTTCAAAACCCTTGGCTTTTTGATGAAACTTGGTATAAAGAAAGATTACATTCTGAAGATGTGCATATTGAACAGGAATTTTAACATCTCTTCAATATTTAATACAACTGAAGTCGGTGTATTTATAAAAAAAAAGGGGGGTTCAACATGGAAAATGATGGAAGCCCGAAAAAGATCAATTAACATATAAACAGTTGAAGAGAAAAACTGCACTATTTTGCCAGTATCAAAGGTACAATACAATACAAAAAACTCAAAGGTAGTCTACATTTACCACAATTAGATAAATAATTAATTTCTAGTTTGTTTGACACCTTGGATAATAAAATGAGGGTGTACCATGTGCTGTTCAACGGTGCCCTATTTTTAAAGATATAAATAAGGGGCTGAGCCTCGCCGAAAATCGATTAAAAGACCACTACCATGAATTGAGGAAAAAGGGGCCAAAAACGGTATAAAATTACACGACAGGGGAAATTCCAACAATATTGGTGCGATGGTAGACCTTGTTTGGAATACAACTCTTGTTTTGTGCAGAATGTATAGCAGATATCAATGCCAATTGACCTTGATTGGAGTCTTGTTAGCGTTTTTGCTACTCTTCTCGGGATGAAAAATCCCAGGCTTCTGACTGGTTTGTGGAAAGTCTGTTCGGGCTTCCTAATTTTGTCTGTTACTTGCCCTTTGAGCTTGTATTGAAAAAAGTTTATTTCAAAGACTACATTTACGATAACGCAGCTACACACATGTAAAATAACGCACCAGTACACATGACATCTATACACTACGAATACACTTGTCTTATACACATGTACAATAACAAATCTATACATATGTACAATATCGCGGATATAGTAACACATGTACCTATTATGGTCTCGACGTATGTAAAAGTATATAAATCTTTGAGTAACACATAGCCTAAAATCGTAATAGCTATGTTCACTCGTTTGAGTAACACAAAGCCTGAAATCGTAATAGCTATGTTCACTCGTTTGAGTAACACATAGCCTAAAATCGTAATAGCTATGTGTTACTCGTTTGAGTAACACATAGCCTAAAATCGTAATAGCTACGTTCACTCGTTTGAGTAACACATAGCCTAAAATCGTAATAGCTATGTTCACTCGTTTGAGTAACACAAAGCCTGAAATCGTAATAGCTATGTTCACTCGTTTGAGTAACACATAGCCTAAAATCGTAATAGCTATGTTCACTCGTTTGAGTAACACATAGCCTAAAATCGTAATAGCTATGTTCACTCGTTTGAGTAACACAAAGCCTAAAATCGTAATAGCTATGTTCACTCGTTTGAGTAACACATAGCCTAAAATCGTAATAGCTATGTGTTACTCGTTTGAGTAACACATAGCCTAAAATCGTAATAGCTACGTTCACTCGTTTGAGTAACACATAGCCTAAAATCGTAATAGCTATGTTCACTCGTTTGAGTAACACAAAACCTGAAATCGTAATAGCTATGTTCACTCGTTTGAGTAACACATAGCCTAAAATCGTAATAGCTATGTTCACTCGTTTGAGTAACACATAGCCTAAAATCGTAATAGCTATGTTCACTCGTTTGAGTAACACAAAGCCTAAAATCGTAATAGCTATGTTCACTCGTTTGAGTAACACATAGCCTAAAATCGTAATAGCTATGTTCACTCGTTTGAGTAACACAAAGCCTAAAATCGTAATAGCTATGTTCACTCGTTTGTAAACACGTACTTTCCTGACGTAACCGACAAAGTGTTAGAATCTGCTTTGACGTTTCATTTGTCAACATTTCGATTATGAGTTTAATAAATATACTTTGTTTAAACTTAACCGTACATTAAATATTTGAAGAAATGTAATGGGGTAAACCCATGTCTTTTAAGAAGAGTTCTGAATTCATTTTCACGGAAATAAAGTGAGGTTTATATTTCCCTATCGATTTAAAATCTAACTATTATGCATATCCTTTGTGTTAATATTTATTGCGTATAACGCCTTCAACTTGGTCACTAGGCTGTGTACATTTATTTCATATACATACTGTATATATACATTGCTGTGATATTTTAGCCTTGTCATACGTCAGCAAATATTTGTCGCGACAGACAAAAGATGACGTAGGTATATATGTAATCTTATTGTCAAAAAGTGTCACGTTGAATATAGCTCCTGCGAAACCATTATGTCATATCGACAGTTGACTGTTCATACTGTGAAGCAAGGCATATTGGTGTGGAATAGCCGTACGATAGTACAATAGTGTGATGGTATACCGATATAATGTTATGATAGTGTCTTTTTCTAACTTTAAATTTTTATGTTTTAAAGTGAAATAGTCATGTGCTCACTTTAAATCATAAAAATTTAAAATTAGAAAAAGACAATAGTATCAATCGGAACACCATCGCCGTTTATACAAAAATAGACTCGGAAGCCCCACGGCGCAGCGATATATACCAAATCGCTTCAATTCTTCGGCTTTCCTCGTAGGAGCACAGTGCAAAATGAGGCGAGAAAAGTTCATAGAATTGTTTTTTGTAATTTAGGATATGAGAAGTTCAATATAAAATGTAATACCCGTTTTGATGAATATTATACAATTGTAACGGCAATTCAGTAATTGTAGCGAATTTCACATTTTTTTAAAATGTTATAACATTGGAAACAAATCAGAGGAAACTCAAGGTGACATTTAACCAGTGCACGTGCGTAGACTTCGCCATGTAAAAAAAACCATACTAATTCACCCATTCTGAGAGAAACAAATATAGACAAAAGCAGGCAATGAACATGATTGCCTATTTTCGGGCAAACATGACAGGCATGCTGATCATGGCTATGTGTGTTTACATAACAACTGGAAGTAGTCCCAATGGCTGACTACGTAGAATGTACGAGTCGTATTTGCGTACGGAAATGGACGAGTTGTTACGATTGTGATAGTATTAGACTATGATAGTACATTTGATAATCTATTCCGAAAATACTTTCGTTCCAAAATTAGCAATACGATGTTTTAAATACTTCTTTTTTTATGTCAATTAAATATTTCAAATTAGTCCGATGTAACTCTCTCTCTCTCTCTCTCTCTCTTTGACTTGATTATTTCTTTAATATAGACTGATTTCGAAATTTTAAGATACGTAGAGCAGACGAGTGTTGTCATTATTGTTTTCTTCCTTACCAAGTTGGCTAAGTCAGGCTTAATCTCATTGGTCAATTTGGTTAGTAGTATATTGAATACTTTTCGCTAGGCGAAATCCGCGACCTTTGAATGCAATCAGTCAAGGGGAGAGAGAAGTTTACGTACATGTAGCGCATCCCGTTGACTCGTGAAGATGAGGGGCTCGTTACGCTGAGATAGTAAACAACACAACAGTTCCTTACACAGTACACGTTCACTTTCCTTCTATTTCCCTTATAAAGGAAATAGAAGGAACGTGCAAATGTCAGGAATTGTTGTTTTTGTTTACTATCTCAATGTAAAGAGCCCCTGTAATTAAACACGACCAGAACGTGTGATCTGTGTCATATGTGGATTGGCGGTCACCCGTCATAGCTTTATCAGCGAGTACAATATCTCTACATTATGTTCTGGGTCCGTATCAGGACAGTATGTCTCGTCCTTTACCTATTTTTAAAAAGTAAATATTAAAGTCAAAACAATCTGCAGTTTTTCTAATCGTCTGCAGTGTGTCCTTTAACAAGTTCTTACATCATTCTCCGGTATCACACCCCATTTCCTTAAAAGGCAAATTTCATCTGTGATCACATTGGCCGGCTATGCTCATGCGGTTGTGCGTTGCAACTGTCTTCCTCTAAATTGCTGCTACGACCGGTAAACCCTATCTCATCACATAAACAAACACGAAGAATCTTTGGTATTATCATGCAGAGTATCATTAAAATCTGAGCAGTACATGTAGCTTTGAATATTCATAGACTTCTTAGACAATATATTTCAAAGCGGTAGACCCGCAAGGCCTGGTAAGTATACACATTTGAACAAATTATACCGACTACCTTCAATTTTGCAGTATTTATAATACTTCTTTGACAAGTGATAGTTTTAATTTAATCTTTTAATTTTTCCTAACGAAAAGAAGCATGTAAAGCACAATACATGTAAAATGATATCGCTATACCATCATGCCATTACAACACCTACATCATACCACCTACCATCGTACTACTATAACACCTTCCATCTCACGGTACCACCATGCCACAGTCACCCACCACCGTACTACTGTAACACTGAACCACTCACCACCATGCTGCTGGACCACTTACTACCATACCATTGTACCGTATTCCAATGTACCAATTATTATCGTACCACTGTTCCACATACCACTATACCGCCTACCATATTTTAAAACATCTACCGTACCAAAATGAAGAGGTTATACAATATACCGAAATAAAGCTGCCATCTAATTATTTTAAATAAACATGTCAAATCCAGATCACGAGCTCTGCGTAGTTTAGTTTAGTTCAGGATATACTTCAAATCTGCCGTGATTGTTTGTTTCGGTCATATTCAATGGTTTCGTCCCCTGTTAATACAAATTGTGAAACCTTTAAAGGAGCATGGTCCGATTGAAGTCGGGAAAAGTATAAAAAAAAATGTAAACGGATTTCTTAAACGGCAGTCGATTGCTAGTATATTATCTAAGCTGTGTAAAACGTATCGTTACCAAAGTCGATGTCTTAACGAGATATTCCCGTTTTAAATTTGCAACATAACCAGGCCAACTCCTTGAATATTGATGAGGTCGGTCAGAGGAAATCACGTGACAGTGAAACTCGAGCTTTACCCGATTCTAACATTTGTTCCACTTTTTGATTTTTGGCCTCTGAGTCTGTGTATAGTTATTTTCTACGACACTTTTGCTTTTCTCGTGCTCATTTTCATCCATGTGAACTATTTTTGTTGTTTTCTACAGTGAGTATCCGCGCACGCGCATGATTATGGGCGGAGCATCGTCTTATTTAGGGAATTGATACCAACCGAATTTAATTCGACTCAATTACCTTTATTCTACGAAAACATTGAGGGATTTTAGTTTTAAATTTTGCAATTAACACAAAGTTTATAATTTATGTAATACAGGAAAAATAAGATATTGTTGTAATTTATCCTTTTCATGCTAAAATTTTCCAGTCTGGGACTATGTCCCTTTACATACAGTCTTATGTTACGGAACAATCTGTAGGATATTATGGCCGAGTTTTAAGTACATCGAAAACGGAAGAGAAATCATTAGGGTTCTAACCTGCATAAACCTCCATAAAATCTGGTTTAATGTCCCTCTCACGGAAGTTCAATTCAGATGAATTTGTGTACGAAGGATTCGAACTTAAAGTCTTTCAGCTGTAAATTAAGCTTACTAACGAAGTTGGTCACGTCGTATTTACCAGTAGGTTATGAATTCATACACATGTCTTTTTTGCACTGAATTACACATTTCTATGCTAAGAATCCAACAGTTTTCATACGAGTTGGACATGATGTACAATTGTGAAGCGTTAACCATCAGTAATTCATTTGTCGTCAAGGTTATCATCGTGATGAAATCCTCAGGTACGTGTTTGTGGCTTTGTGTATACGACTTATCAGTACTTTGATAAACTATGCTCTTACTATTTATAACTACAATGTATTCATGATTCTTTACACATTATTGAAAATAATTAAATTGTAATACGAGAAGGCCTCTTTAGTAATACGTATTTTCAAAGAGCAAAGAATACCAAAGAAGAAATGTTTAAACAAAATTAGATACACATGTATGTATTCCTAAAGAAATGTAGAGAAAATCGTTGATCCTCGGCGGAAATATATGCGCACTTCCTACCGATTTATTTCAAAATATATTTATGGCTTGCAACAGGGAACATGTAAAACGCATTAGTGTGCAGACAATGTATTATACATTGTATATAGAAGGAAAAAACAGACAGTAAAAAGAGAGAAGGGAGTGATAGACCAAACTAAGACGAGCAAGGAGAAAATGAATAAAGAAAAAAACTAAAGAAGAAGAGAGGGGAAGACATGATTTAAAAAAGTAGGAGACAATGATATTAAGTGCATAGAGAGAGTAGGAACATATCTATCCGGTGGTCGTTCTTTAAGAACATATCTATTTGGTGGTCCCTCTGTAAGAATATATCTATCTGGTGGTCCCACAGTAAAAACATATCTATCCGGTGGACCCTCTGTAAGAACATATCTATCTGGTGGCCCCTCTATAAAAACGTATTTATCCGGTGGTCCCTCTGTAAGAACATATCTATCCGGTAGTCTCTCTTTAAGAACATATCTATCCAGTGGTCCCTCTGTAAGAACATATCTATCTGGTGGCCCTCTATAAGAACGTATTTATCCAGTGGTCCCTCTGTAAGAACATATTTATCCAGTGGTCCCTCTGTAAGAACGTATTTATCCGGTTGTCCCTCTGTAAGAACATATCTATCCGGTGGTCCCTCTGTAAGAACATACTTATCCGGTGGTCCCTCTGTAAGAACATATCTATCCGGTGGTCCCTCTGTAAGAACATATCTATCCGGTGGTCCCTCTGTAAGAACATATTTATCGGTGGTCCCTCTGTAAGAACATATTTATCCGGTGGTCCCTCTGTAAGTACATATCTATCCGGTGGTCCCTCTGTAAGTACATATCTATCCGGTGGTCCCTCTGTAAGAACATATCTATCCGGTGGTCCCTCTGTAAGAACATATCTATCCGGTGGTCCCTCTGTAAGAACATACTTATCCGGTGGTCCCTTTGTAAAAACATATTTATCCGGTGGTCCCTCTGTAAGAACTTATCCATCCGGTGGTCCCTCTGTAAGAACATATCTATCCGGTGGTCCCTCTGTAAGTACATATCTATCCGGTGGTCTTCTGTAAGTACATATCTATCCGGTGGTCCCTCTGTAAGAACATATCTATCAGGTGGTCCCTCTGTAAGTACATATCTATCCGGTGGTCCCTCTGTAAGAACATATCTATCCGGTGGTCCCTCTGTAAGAACATACTTATCCGGTGGTCCCTCTGTAAGAACATATCTATCCGGTGGTCCCTCTGTAAGTACATATCTATCCGGTGGTCCCTCTGTAAGAACATATCTATCCGGTGGTCCCTCTGTAAGAACATATTTATCCAGTAGTTCCTCTGTAAGGTCTGCTTCAATGTCGCAAACAGTATGTATCATTCTTACCATCAATCAACAGGATTGCAAAGATGGCTGGACTTTTAACACGGATACCATAGGTATTGATCACGGAGATAATTAACTTTGATTTGGATTTGTAAGATTTGAACTATGAGTTAGATTAGCGTTAGGGTGAAGTTGCTATTCATTATTTAAAGGGAAGTGATCACATATCAGATTAGTGTGTCGTAACGAGGGAATAACATCAAACTTTTATGTATATATCAAAGAAGCAAATATTCGTAAGGGAACTAAGTACACAAGAAAATCAATATTTGTTGAATTACGATGGAATTGCCTTAATCCCTATGCCTCTCCACCTCAGACCAGTCCAAATCCACTGCATTTCACTCTAAAACTCCAAATCTACTATCTTCTTTTCATGCACCCATCTGAGCACTACCTGCCACTGTCATCAGTTACATTCCTCCCCACTCCACAGTTCACTGCATTCAACTCAAGTCCACTGCATCCCACACCAATTCACTGCATTCAACTCGAGTCCACTGCAATTCCTTTCCATAATATTTGCATAGTTTCCAAGTTACTTGACATAGGCTTAGAGGAACAGAAATTATATCGCGTAATCTGAAATAACAGTGTTCAGAAATTGCACACTCCAACATCCTTGCCAAGCTGTCCCGTGGAATACATTTGATCGCATTGATTAGCATTGTATAAATTTCATTAAGATATTCTATTATCAGTTGATTTCCTCTTTGTTTCAGTCTAATACTGCACATGTTTCTAAATTAAAATAAAGCTTTTTATAATATCCTCAAGACATGTACATAACAAGCTGGTACTGTTTAAATGATACATCTCTACAATAATGTCTCCAAGTGTTATGTATGGAAGCGCATACCATCCTCGAACCTCAGTTTCTAATCCAATGGGTGCCCACCTATGACATTTACGTAGTAAAGTTTATTAGACCATTATAATGTTATAAAACAGTTGCTTTGTAATCCTATGAAATTGACATTTTGTATTTTCTGTACATGCATGTCATTTTTGCCTTGCGGGACCCATGTGTTTTTGGTCAATACAGTATCTATATCTGTATAGCGGTCTGTAGATATTATAGTAGTGTCAGGGCATCGTGTGCCCACCAATTCTCTGACATTGGCTGTTAAAGATACAGGGAAAGTGTAAGGTACACAGCATGCCGGACGTCGAGCCTTGCGGGACCCATGTGTTTTTGGTCAATACAGTATCTATATCTGTATAGCGGTCTGTAGATATTATAGTAGTGTCAGGGCATCGTGTGCCCACCAATTCTCTGACATTGGCTGTTAAAGATACAGGGAAAGTGTAAGGTACACAGCATGCCGGACGTCGACCTTTCTATGACATTACATCCTACATTTCTATGACATTTTCAGTGATAGATATTGTGGAAGTGTCAGGTCATCGTGTCCCTACTAATTCTATTACTTTTACAGTGAAAATTATAGGAGTAAAGTCAGATGTTAAGGTTATGGACATTTTCTGGTTGACCTCGTGAGAGGTCGTTAATTTACCTCGTAATATTGCGTTCATTTGCATCGCAAGAGTGCGTTCATTTGCCTCGTGTAAGTCAGTTCATTTGCCTCGTGTGTGTCTGTTCATTTGCCTCGTGTGTGTCTGTTCATTTGCCTCGTGTGTGTCTGTTCATTTGCCTCGTGTGTGTCAGTTCATTTGCCTCGTGTGTGTCTGTTCATTTGCCTCGTGTGTGTCTGTTCATTTGCCTCGTGTGTGTCGGTTCATTTGCCTCGTGTGTCTGTTCATTTGCCTCGTGTGTGTCTGTTCATTTGCCTCGTGTGTGTCTGTTCATTTGCCTCGTGTATGTCAGTTCATTTGCCTCGTGTGTGTCTGTTCATTTGCCTCTCAAGAATCTGTTGCGAATGTTCATTTGCTCAGTTTATGCGGCCACTAATACATTTTGAATTTACGTAAGGTGACATAAATTGTCACACGACACGACACATATATTTGCAGGAGTGTTCATGGCAGACACATTTGTACAGGCGAGTTCATGGCACACACATCTGTGCAGGAGAGTTCCTGGACGACAATACGAGCAATGTGCATTGTTGTTTTATTGTCCGCTCGATGGGCTACATTGTCTGTTTTATCGTGCGATATCAGGGAGCCTGCGATCTCATAATGCAATATCTAACATCGCATGGCTCACCAACAACTTGATAGAGTTGTTATGGGGGATGAAATAGCTACAAATCACATATAAAGCTAAGAGCAGACACAGCTGTAGTAAGACAAAATCAAATATTGTAATGTCAAATATAGTATAACGGCGCCAAACTAGTACAATGATAAGATCTACACATGACGGTTATCTGGTCACTAGTTAGGCCAATTAATTCCTATTTTGTATACATTGCATATGTTATTATCTAGTTAGATGGAGAAGAATTGACCGACTGTCATGTCCTATAATTCTATCTTATCGATAACTGATTATTACAGAGTATTCTGTCCTTCGCTTCATCTGTGAATAAACAATGAAATGTAAGTGGAATATCCGCCCCTTCATTAGAGATACCCGAGAGATACTGACACTCCAACAAACAATAGAAATCTTGTCCATATTATTTGGGCGGAATGTCTCAGAGGTAAACAAACATGGAACTTCTTATCGTTCGATCATCGATCTATCCCGATTATTTCTCTACAAATAATGGCATACAGCTTTCTTCTGAATACAGCTGTTGGATCTTTAGAGAAATTTAAGGAATGAATATATAAATGAGTAGATAAAACTAAACGATCCTTGAAAATTTGAGATTTAAATAAAATTATAAAATAAACGTGGTCTGATCAATCACTACCTTGAAAATGAAGTGTCTGAGGAAGGAAAACCTACGGTGGCACAGAGGTGACATACACTTGTCTTTTTTATCTCGATTGAACGACTTTTTTATCGTTCCCTCGAGATAAAAAAGTCGTTCCCTTGAGAACAACTTTTTTATCGTTCCCTCGAATAAAAAGTCGGTCCCTCGAGATAAAAAAAAGTCGTTCCCTAGAAATAAAAAGTCGTTCTCTTGAGATAAAAAAAGTCGTTCCCTCGAGATAAAAAAAGTCGTTCCCTCGAGATAAAAGGTCATTCCCTCGAGATAAAAAGGAGTATTGTATGTCAATTCTGTGCCACCGTAAAACGAGTTTAATTATCTCAGCTCTGATAACGAAGGTGTCCCGAAAATGGCATTAATGTGCAAGTCGTCAACAAGACAAGACTGGGTCATTAGATTAACCTACAGGTAACATCTATTTGGCCTTATTTTCACCCAAAATGATACATATAAAAGTGATTTTGAAAATTGATTTTCAAATTCTTTTAATCCCTTTTCCAATTCTATGTATTGCAATTCATGAATAAATCTGATACTAGTTTCCCCTTTAAATAAATAAAAGCACACAAATTTCGTCCAAGTAAAAAAGTATTCGAAATGTCTACTATATAGAAAAAGTTTATTTCTTTCATGTCGTTATAGCTATAAAATATATATAAAAATGCATAAAATGTTTTTTAGCTCTGTAAACCTTACACTCTGTGAAATAAAAGGTGAATGTAACATGTATACATCTACCGATTGTTGTTTATTCAATTTTCCGCTTCGTGTATTACACACCATATGACAATCTAATCACATGACGAAGATAAACTAGGTATACTTTGCAATGTTTTATCTTTTACGAGGAGACTCACTCGACCTTAAATTTGGGGACCTTTTTACGAGCATCCATTGCTCAAACCACATAGTTGAGGATCTAGGAGTTCTCACAAAAGGTGCATGCCTGTACTCGGTTAAAGAATTGACTTAGTAATTACGTCAACCAGTAAGATGATTCGGCTGTACAGGGAGACAAGGTGGGTCTGTCGTTTTTCGTGATCACAACATATACGATATGTAAAGTTTGTATGTTATACTGTATATATGTACTTCTGATAATGTTTGAAGGCAGCAGTAGAAAACAACTGTAACATAACATTATGCATACTGCAGTACACTTTCATGTGTACAAAATTCATAGGCAGTCACTCGATATTGACTGTTATTGCATACATGTAGATAATGCACAAACTGTTCGGCATTGTTACCATTTGTTGTAAAAGCATCAAGACAAATTTGAAGACCCTTTTTCGGGTGTGACGATATAGCCACTTGACTCTACACTAATATCTAATGATTGATCGATTGCTGGTTTACGTCACTCCTATAGTGAGTCTTCCTTAAACGAGTTATTAACCATTTGGGACAGTATCTGACGTAAAACAATGCATAACTTTCCTATGAAAACGTCATTTATGTACTATCAATAATCTTTCCATGGTTCTTAAAAGAACGTGACATTTTGACAAATTTCAGTTCTTTTATTTATGAAAAACAAATGCATTGTTTGTCGGAGTTTTGTCGGACCTCGGATGACGTTATCACAATGAAAGACTACGTTTTGTGGAAGGGTGAATTTTCCTGAGTTTGAGACCGGTTTCCATAGAATTTGATCACGTCAAATTACTATGTTCCAGGTACCATTCTTATTGGGAAGTAAATCTGTGTAACGAAAAGACCGAATTCACTCTTCCATGGTTCATAAAAGAACGTGACATTCAAACGAATTTCACTTGCTCTATTGATGACGTCATAAACAAATGCGTTATTTGTCGGAGGTTTGTTGAACCTCAAAAGACGTCATCATAATGAAAAATTGCGTTTCATTGAAGGGTGATTAGTGACAGCATCTGCCTGATGCATGGCACGGAAATGGATACCTTTGCATTGGATCTACCGAAAGTAGTGAGTGATTCTTTAACGTGCCACCCCTACCTTGACAGAGTACCTCCGTACTGACTGTCTCATCCAAAAGACTTGGCATCGATTTGCCCACAGTGGAAGTCGAACTGATTGTGACCTCCCGGTCACGAGCCGATTACCTCATCTACGGGTTTCTGATATCTAGTGATTGGAAATTGTAATGTGAAGTTAAATACTACAAAATGCAGTGATGATATAAATTTAAATTTTTAGGTCTCCAATCCGCCATCGAGAGTCCGTGTACTAATTTTACAACATTACACATTAGATGATAAAGGAATGTCACTAGGAGTTATGTTTCTGTTGTATGTTACTATGGGTAAATCTTTAAAGACATTTTGACTTTAGATACGAGTGTTTGCGGGATCTAATAATTGATTTTTAATGAAGGTTTTTAAATCAAGTACTGTATTCGTGTTAACCTTGCAGCGTTGAATACTATAGCATCCAGGAAGTTCATAAAATTCATTGTTTATTTCTTTTGTGAATATTATTAGAGGATGATGAAAATGAGTTCTTTAAAAACAAAAATTGAATCTATCGTATTTACATTGACCGTGTTACAGTAATCTAACCTTAGTAAAAATTTGTTTATTAATTTCACATGTGATCTCATACATTCCAATGACACAGATAGATGGACCGCCTTCATCTCGATTGCATATCCAATTATATGATTGTATATGCTCACCTTATATTAAAAGCACTAATGTAAAAAATATAGAAGATCAGACATTGGCAGAGCCCGAAATGTATAGGACTTTGTCAAAGAGAGTAATCAAAAGCAATTATTTATTCACTAAATTGCATGATTGTGAAAAGTATGAAATCCGAGATATCATGTAAGTACATGTAATTAATTTGTATATTGACTGTTGGTACCAGGCAGTAATCAACGTATTGACTGATTATTTTTTGTGGTTGTCCCAAATTCAGATATGATATTTTGCTAACAAATCATCGTATTCATATAAACATTCGGCAGACATATCGTGTTTTCTACTGATCATAATAAATCGCTATAGGTAACAATGTACCAATTGACCCTGACTGAAGTCTTGTAAGCTTTTTGGCTACCCTAAGTCCTGCTCGGTGAAAATCTCTGGCTTCTGAGTGGATATGTATGTCAGGTTCATCTTTTTTATTGAAATGTTATTTTGGACTATCAGTTGGCAAGTAGCAATATTAAAATTTATTTAATGGGCAGTAATATTCATATCAAGGATTAAAGTATTTTGAGCAAGCACAATTTCTGTGGACTGAAGGTAAGATCAAACAAGTTGCATTTTGAAATTGAAAAGCCACGGTGAGGTATAGTTTTTTGTGCTTTAATTGGGACCTCTTTTTTATTGAAATGCAAAGGAAGCTTCAAATGATACTATTTTTAATAGGGATTTCTCAATTAATTACAATGTAGCTTTAAGGAAAACTAATTGCTTCTTTGATACCTATACTGGAGAGCAATTGTTACAGATACGTCACACACCCACAGCATTATGGGTAAATATTTTGCAAAGGAGATTAGCTTATTGCACATGATGGCGGACTCTAACGGAGTGTTCTAGACATAACTTTATCGCCTCCCTTCTATCTTGACAAAATTGTAGTTCTCGTAACTTCAGTTCCAGTGAGAGATTTATGAATGTATGAACGACGAACCAGCAAATGGCGGTCAGCTGATTGAATCAGATTGAATTTCTGAGGAAGTAACTTTTCTCATAAATAAGCGTTTTGATTACCGTTCGTTCATTGAGTTAATAGACTTGTTGTTTCCCATGGTAGGATTTGAACTCTTCATTCTTTGCTTCCTACAAATGCAATATGTCTGTCCGCTACAATGAAATTTGGTCAATCAATCTAGCCACTTGGGATGTTACACGTCAGTCTTTATGGATGTGTAAAGGAGATACTGCCATTGTGCGACCATATATTACAATGTTCACACTGCTGATTGTGTTTGTCCAGAGCACTTCAGATAAAAGCTACATGTATATGTCGGCTGTATCTTTGATTGCATTGATGAATTCCCCAATATTTGAAAAATTTCCCTTAGATCTGTTTGTCCACTTTATGAAAACTTGAATGGTGATGTTGTACAAATCACTAGAGCTTTTAGACAATGAAGAGACCTGTATCCGTCTATTACATACCAAGTTTTTGGACTTCGCCCATAGTACACGTGTACTCATAGAATAGAAAATATCTCTGTATCCTAAGGACCTGAGAAAGTTACTGTCAGGTTTTCTTTACGTCGAAAGCGTTTTACTATCCGAGAACAAATTAGTCAGAATAAAATAGTCCAAATAAAACAAAATTCCCGACAATCAAATATGGAGAGTCCTTTCGGGAAAGAGGATTACATGTATTTGTTTATATACATTTATATAAAAAAAAAATTTATGTAAATAAAATTAATTTCTTTTAAGTTTACCTGAGCCGAAGGTTCAAGTGAGCTATTGTCATAGCACTTCCGCCGTCATAGGCCTTTCACATTTCGACTTTTCCTCCTGAATAGCCGGACAAACTTTGATCAAACCTGGTATAATTGTACTACTAGTGGGCCTCTACGAAGTTTGTGTTTTTATTCAGATCTGTCAACAGGTGGCACCACTATGCATGTAGACAAAATTATACACAAGAGGTCCCCTAATTTGAACTCTTCTCCTTCAGAAGGGAATTATGGATTTAAAAATCAATGGTATTTTAGTGTTTTAGAAGAGTGTAAAATTCAAAATTGTTCTTTTGTTCATATAGGAAAAAGAATTTTTTACATTTTTGACGTCTTTCTGAACTTTGTCATTTTTGCCTATTTTCAGGTAATTTCTTAAATTTTCTCCATGTAAGTTGTTTACAATGCATTTATTTTGGATATTTTAACTGATTTATTGTAATAAATGTAATTGGAAAGAAATTAAAAACGCAGCTATACGAATGATGAGCTTTGATGGATGTCTGCTTCAGAAATAATGAAAATGTTGAAATTTTTGAAAATGAATTTTGTTAAAACCTTGTAGAAATGAAAAATAAAGTTCTACAAATATTGCGTTTTGCTGTTTCAAACCAGATCCGCCAAGGAGTGGATCCGGGGCTAGGTAACCTAGACCCAGATCCGTCAAGGAGTGGATCCGGGGCGAGGTAACCTAGACCCAGATGGTACCCTCCTTTGAGAAACTTCTCCTGACATTCTGCATAGAACATCATACCGAATGCATCAATATGATCTAGAAGGGCGTCTTAAAAAGTGTTGTCGTTTTTGGTTCCTTTCTGAATTTTCACGGGTTTTTCATTCTTAATGAGTTCATCATATCCACACATTATTGATTTATTCCATGCAGACAAGCAATAAACCATTTAATTGTTATTTTTTATTTGAAAATGTCTATTTCAAGGGTTGTTTGAAAGTGTGAAAATTTTGTTTTCTACATTTAATATTTTTTCTATTTTTTTTTTTATAGGTCAGTTCTATCATACTAAAGGCTAGTGATTCATACTCCGCTGGAGCTAAAAAATATTCTATTTTTCTCTAGAATAAACTATAAGCGTTTTGCAACACTCAAGAAGTTACATTAAAAATAAATTACTAACTTAATCTTTTTAAAAAATTTTGTATCGTTTCCTTGATTTATTCAATGTATACAGAGAAACCAAAAAGCACATACTTGCCAAATTTTTTGGAAATTTTATATTTAAAGGGTTGTTTGAAAGTTTCATGCCAAAGTTTAGGTGGTTTATTTTTTGTCTTTTATGACTTTTTTGTAATTCTGATGGGCGAGTTCTAGCATGCTGAAGGGAAGCGATTCAAAGCAAAAACTGTTTTACACCACAACACAATTTTAAATATTGTTTTAGAAAAAAAGAGAATTTTAACTTAATCTTTTTCACATATTTTTGTATCCCCCTTTTCTATTCAGTGTAAAGAAGCAAGTTTACAGATTTTAGATAACAAGAAAACAAGATAAGCAAGAAATGCATCTGCGAAATTCTTCAGCAATCAATTGTTTGTAAATGAGCAAATTTTTGATTGATATATTGGCCTGTTGTCTTTTCAATAAGAAATTTTTGATGGCAATAAGCGTAATACACGAGTAGTAATATGCCCTCTAAAGTTGTACCGAACATTGTATGTTATCTGCATTGGCATTACTTCGTAGATTATATATATAATACAGTCTTCTATATATCATACATTATAAAGGGTCAAGCATGGTATCATTTTAGAGTCTTGTCGAGATTTTCTTCGATGTATTAGTGAAAAGGCAGTATCCCTGGTCACCACCAGAGACATACAACACGTGTCTCTGCCACCATTATAGTGGTGGAATACATGTAATTCTAGTTAGCAATAACTGTGCATTAAGTCATTCAGTTTTATAACAAACGCAGAGTATTAAAAAACCCAAACAATTAGACACTATGTATAGTATATGATTAGATATAATGTATGGTACACAATGTTGAAATTTCATATCTATATCTTCAGTACATTATTCCTGTAAAATTTCCTCACAAACATATTCAAGATGGCTGTCATGCTGGCCATATTGGATAACGTATACGTAACTATCATTTTATGCCCCGCCATTACAAATGGTCGGGAAATATAATGTTCCCCCTTTCCGTCCTTCCATCATTCCGTCATTATTTCGTTTCCGTGTTCTGTCTTTGCAATGGGTGCACATATTTAAATGAAATTTGGTAATACTGATACATCACAAGATGATCTATGTCAAGTTCTTCTTTAGTTTCGGCTAAATAAGTTTTGACGGAGTTATGCCCCTTGGACTTAGAACATTTTCAATGATTAACCGTTTCCGTGTTCAATTTTTGACGGGATTATGCCCCTTGGAGTTAGAAAACTTTCAATTATTAACTGTTTCCGTGTTTTATCACTGCAATGAATGCACATACTAACTTGAAATTTGGTAAACAGATACATCCTGAGAATATCTAGGTCAAGCATTAATTTAGTGCCGGTCGATTAATTTTTGACGGAGTTATGCCCCTTGGAATTTGATGTCTATGCCTATATGGTAAATTCACCTGGTCTTCGCAATTCTTATAATCCTTATGAGGATTTCAGTAAATCTTGGTACTACCAAAGATCACAATATGTAGACTTGCAAGGGGAATGCTATTTACAATTCTTACCGGAGTTATGGCCCTTGGACTACATGTGTTTTTCAAAAAAAAAATAAATTGCTGTCGGCGGGGCATTCGTGACGTATCGACACATCTAGTTTTCATATACATATACATTCAATAAGTATCTAAGTAAATCATTCATGTATAGTTTCATCAAATGTGATAGATAAATGAAGGAGTGAGAGAAGGAGCACATACAGGAATACATAGATTAATATAGAAAAAGGGACCACGCCCCTCCTGACGCCGTAGTCAGGAATTAGAACCAAAATATCATATTTATAACTACACTGTGTACCTGACAAAAATATGTTATAGTTGAGTATCTTTGTCAATAGTCTCTGAGAAATGGCGATCACAAACTACGATCATAGGGATGTCTTGTGTACGACGGAGCATTACTGGACCTCGACTGGTCTTCGCCCAGTACATTACACTTACAGCCAATAATACGCTTGTATCCTACATAATGTATAACACACTCTGAGTCACAATGTATTAGATACCAGACAAAATGTAGATATAAGTACATTTTGAGATACGACGTATAATGCAATCTGAGACACAACATTTTATAGATTCTCAAATAGAAAAGCCTGTGATGGTACCGAGACACAGCAGTATATACTCAGACACTATGTACAATAAATATCCTGTCTGAGACAGAATGAATCATATACTATAGGTCACACTGTCTAAGACACTATGAGATGCGCAGTCACGATGTATGATACACTTGGAGACGCATTATATTATTAAGAAACAATGTTCAATATATGAAAAATATTAGATAATATATAAAATTATGTAAATTTATACTAAATAATGATACTCGGTGACTAATACCAAAGAAACTTAGTTTATGATGTACATATACCGGGATGCTCTATATTTTATATACATCTCCCTACCATTCCGTAACACAAACTAGTAATGTAGGAACACAAATCAGTTTTACTTCTCTATCCAGTTCCATACTTCGGGTTCTTGTCTTGAGAACGATACTCGAGAAACTACCTGATCGGTGGTGTAAGTCAAGAATGTTAGTCGTCAGTCATGTGGCAGACCAACTGACAGGCGTTGTATAGATAGAGTTACCTTGGTATGTAGGAATCAATAGAGACTGTTCAGGGGTGTCAATCGCGTTGTGAAATGTAATAATGATTGCGGTCAAAGAAAGACAACTCTATTATGTTTGATAACATTCCAACACTTCAATATTACGTTAATATTGAAAGTTAATCCCGAAGTCAGAGGTTATAAAGAAAATTACTTTACATGTAAATTCACTATTTAAAAAATCCAAATCAAGAGGCAAAGTGCATATAATTTTCCAAAATAAATATTAATCTTTGTTTGAAATAACTTCCGACGGGAAATTATTTTTAACTGACTTATATATGATAATAGCAAACGAGAAAACAAGAAGTGTAGTTCGTTACTGACGACAGAATGTGCCCCGTGTAATTATATAACATTGTACAAGATAGTGCCTACAGACAGTAACTACGGAGGAGGAGAATGAGATATGTGTTTGGAGTGGGAATGTCTGGCATTGTTATACGCGTTGCTAGTTACAATGACTTTACAGATCCGGTGAGCAGTGTTTGCGCGTTGTTGTATAAGACACTGTCTTGTAAATGAGTCGGAATTCGGCGATGACGATCGTTTGGCAGGGTTACAAGCCATCATCAGTGTGAGACGTCATTCCCGATGGCTAGCCGTATCCCGTTCTGCGGGTAATTGCCCACAACTTCTACATGCTGAGTTCTGAACAAGTTCATCTTGATTGCATTATTCCTTCTTTTTTCTGATGGTATTATCCCAGACATTGGAATTGGAATGAGTATGACAAAAACGTAAGTGATAAGGATTAGTTATGGCTGCGGCAGCTGTGTACAGAAAATTTAAAAAAATGGGTTTGATCCCGAATAAACGGAAAAGAGATTCCAATCCCCGCCATCAGCGTCATCGTCATGGCAACAGGTAAACTCATTGAGAAACGCTTTATTAAAATCATTCAGTTACAGAATAGTATTACTACGAGTAACCTCGCTGAAAATGTTGTTTTCCACGATTTAATAGCTGAAAATAATAGTTTGAGTTTCTTAATTGTTAAATACACTTTATTAGATATAACATCGTGAGTCTAAGGTATAAAGAGTTACTGTTCTTGTGACTGTCTTGCCACATTGCACTTGTCCCAAATGAAATTCATTTATTGCATCGATGCCTGTTTTCAGTATTCGAACTTCTACATATGGGAACATTGTTAACATTCCATTTCAAATGTGACACGAACTCTTTCAAATTAAGATTATATCGAAAGTGGATTGACCTTGTTTTTGAAGTATTAGTGACAGTAAACTAGTATAAAAAGGAAGGTTTCAATTTTGATCATTTCTCAATGAAGACTTAATAGCACACAATTTGTGCAGGGCCTGTGTCCGTCTTTTTGTCCTTTTATATGTATCCTCGTTGTCTTTCGCTGACTTAACTTCTCGAAAACGCGAAATATTGTATAAAATGTTTTATCTTGATATGCAGATTGCCATTCAAGAACACGAAAACTGTAAATTTACAAATTCACAATATTGTCATTTGATAACTTTTCATTTTACTGATCAAAAGTGATCACGAAACCAATGAAAATGCAATAGAGGATTATGATATCTGGACATTTTTGTCACATCTTTCATATTTGTGGGACAAGACGCACATGCCATTACTGTTCACTTTTTTTATAGAATTAATAGAAATGATTGTGTTACACAACAAAACTTGCCAACATATATATCATTATTGTAATCATTATTATCATCTTTATTAATTATCATTATCATAATTTGTTATAACAGTTTTAGTCAGTCATTGTTTGGGTTTTTTTCTTAAAGTTCTGAAACCACGTGAGAATATTCGGCTTATCGTGTTTGTTCTCATGCGTAAAATATTAGGGACAGGTAACTCCGATTTTAAGAGTAGGTCCTATCAGTACTATTATCGTACATGTATGCTTACTCTCCCCAAATGTCAAGGCCAATTAGCCTGATACATTTTACTCATGTAAACAGGACACGAATTCACAAATGAGCATCATGTCCTTTTGTTTCAAGGAGAGTTAATTCAGTATTTTTCAATTTTAACAAGATTCCAAATGGTAGCATTAAATTGTATATATCGGTATTAACTTTGTTAAACTTTTAAAAGTTCTATGGGGACAAAAAAACAAGATATGTGTAAAAGCATACAAATTAGTCTATTTATTTATATATTTTTATGTATCTAATTTTAACTGTTGTCGCTTTGTATGTGGTGTGTGTGTGTGTGTTGTGTTTATATTTATACACAAAAGAATAAAATACGACCACTTCAAACTAGATGAGAGATGATATAATGCCAATGATCTGTTAATATGTAATTCCGATCCAATATCTTATTCTTGTTTTGTTTCTTTTTTAAGTGAGGTTTCAGATCACAATTAAGTATATGTATCCACGAAATGAACATCCGAGTAAAGTCATTTGAAAGTTTATGCCACTTTCCAGAGTGCTGTTACAGCGCTCGGTGTCCTTTGATTGTGATATCTACATTATCGATTGAATTCGTAATTGACCTGTCACACTTTGAAGATTAATTATGAATTTGGTATTAGTATTGATTTAGGGGAGTGTATAGTCAAGCTGATGTGCATTTCTGATGATACTATATTGACCATGACATCCGGTTTACGCCGTCGCATAATCAATCGTTTGTAGTAATGGCATTCATGTTATATTCCATAAGCATTCCACCTTACCCTAGAAAACAAGATAATGAAATAGTGATAATGAATGAAGTTAACGGTAATTGGAATACAGGGTCACCTCAGTAGGTACGAAGCCGTGAAGGCGTGTGAATGCATCTCTCTTAAGTCCCCGCAGAGATGCTGTATTTGTTACTAGCGGTATTGGAGTTTGGCAACAAGTAGAAGAACTTTTCTAAACATCTTAATTGTATACCCATGTGCTCTTTTCGTACCTGGCGTTTCTTGTATCAGAATCCAGTATCTTCTATAAACATAACACTTCACTTGGCCTTCTCGATCATCTTTGGCTCTGACGTGAATGTTGACGTTCTCAATAGACGTATTTGTGTCGTCTGGATATAGTCCGTATGCAGTATTGTGACTTATCTTTTTGTTTTGAAAACTTGTGTATTCAGTGGATATAAAGGAAATCAACACCATCTGTGGCAGTCATTACTAATAACCTCTTCTAACATTACAAAGTCCGGAAGAAAGCCTAAAATCCTACGTTAGATTTTGTACTACGCGTTTAATCGATACCAAGAAGTTTACCTTTGTGGTGTGTAATAAAGATGATTTAACATTAGTAAGTTGTGTAATTGTACTGTTAACATCACTACCTATATAAACCGCGCTTAAATCACTGAAATGTGTTGTTTTAAGAAGGAATTAACACTCGTGTTAATAGGAATGTACAAACATTAAGTGCTCAGATACCAAGTTCCCACTTCATGGAGAAGTAGAGAATTCGAGATAAAATCATTTAAAACGGAAGGATATTGTGTATGAGTTATGGGGGATTTTTATTCATTGAGTGAACTAGACGACGTGTTTCCAGAGATGGAAAAGGACTCGGACAGTAGCAGACGAATTATTGAACAACTTCTTAAATTCAATACCGACTCAGGGAGGATCTCGAATGTGAAAAGAGCCTCTTCGTTTCGGGGTCGACCGCGGTCATTCAAACGAGTTCAAAATAAATCTTTAAGGTAAGATCTACACAGTGGCAAATCAAGTGAAAATGTCGCTTTTATCTACTGTAAACAATGTCACTTTCTGTAAATTGAAACGAGTAAATATTGAATTCAATTACATTTCAATTACAAAGTTGTATGTTAGTAGATATCTGTGCCATTTAACCTTGTGCATTTTAGTTCATTCCGTCAGATTGTTTATTTTGGTTTCGTCACATGGATTACGTTCCGCGGTAATTTTCAGTGTATTTGTGTGATTGTTTGGAATGAAGACCTGATATGAACTTATTATAATCTCTCACCTGTGGGTGTGAATCTGAATAGGGACACGTACGATTTCTGTGTGCCTGCCCAAGGTCTTTTACTTATTGGGGGTCGATGTACGTGTCCAGGGTCTTTTATCTGCCGGGGTCAATGTACATGCCAAGGGGCTAGTGTACATGCCAGGGGTCAGTGTACCTACCGAGGTCAAGGTACCGCAGAAGGTCATTGTACCTGCCGAGGGTCAAGGTACCACCGAAGGTCAGTGTACTTGCCGACGGTCAAGGTACCACCGAAGGTCAGTGTATCTACCGAGGGTCAAGGTACCGCCGTAGGACAGTGTACCTGCTGGGGATCAGTGGCTTTCTTCAGATACTCTGATTTTTCCACCACAATACACCGTGTAAGCAAATACATGTACAATGTACTTAAAGCTATCCAGATTACAAACTAAAACAGACGTTTTTCATATTCTGTTTATAAAAAGCCACAATTCAATCGTGCGTGTAATGCTTAAAAATGAATCATGTTGTTCTCATATGGGATCAGAGAGTCATAGGTTATGCAGTGAACAAATATGTAATTCTAAACTTGCTGTTATGTTCCCCAATTGAGAAAAGATTTCACTTGGGCTGTTTATCAACTTAAGTAAGAAAATTCATTGTTTATCAACTTAACTAAGAAAATTCCTTTTTCACATGTTCTCACGCGCACATAAAATGATGAATTACATATAAACAAGATACCAGCTCTACCCTACCGGTTCATCAGGGTAGGTCTAGTTGCTGTATCATCTGGATCATGATCATGTAAATGCTTCTGTGTGTAAAATTACTGTAATGTTTTACATATAGTTCAGCGATTGTAATAAAAATGCTCGACATTCCTTTCCGCATCGTTCGCATCCTATGTATACACGTATGGCTAACGATTTTCATCATACTTTGTATTGCGAAAATTGAAAGACCCATGGAAATGGTAATCGCCCCTCATGATAGAATGAGGTCGAATCGACAGTTTCGAATTATGCATTGGTTCCATTGTATTCATTCCTGACAGAGGTAATAGCTGGTTTTGACCGTGATACACCATCCTTGATGCGATCTTCATGTAGATGTGACTGTTGTCTTTGAAACTGTCGGGGAGGACAAGGGAGTGCATTGTCCTTCCCCCTCCCCCACCCGCAAAATAAAAGAAAGTTCTGTCCCAAAGTCAACAAATGCAGAGGTTTTACTTATATAAATAAAAAGAGAAATTCGATGAGTGGTGTCTTTCAGATTTCTGCGGTAAGCTTCTTATATGGCTTACTGTAAAACATGATATGGTAAAATGGTAGTGTACGATGGTAAGATAGTGTGATGTACCTTGGTCTGGATGATGGTATGGTGGTATCATGTAGATTTGTTAAAGTCTCTATATCTGAAGTTTGATAATTCTTTATTTTCTATTTCCTGTTGTAATTCAATTATTGAATAAAATACATTATAAAGATCAAATTTCAACAGTGTAATGTAGTCTTACGAGCCACTGATAATATAAAGTTGATTCTGATTAGGATTTTGGAGTTGAGAAGCTTCTCGTGTCAATAATCCCCACCCCCAAAGTTACAAAGTATAGTGTGATAAGTCAGACTGGTTTACAAAAAGAAATATTTTGGTTTGAAAAACAATTCGAGATCCTCTTCAGAATTACTAATAAGAATCATCGATGTCTAGGATAAAAACACGTATATAAACAAAACACCAGCACTTCGTCAGGAACATGAAACAAGTGTCAATTATCATGGTTTTTATGAAAATTTGATAACAATATAAAAATAGGAAACAGAAAATAAAGGTTAATGAACCTACACATAATGACCTGAACAAATCTACACAACACGACCGTACAACGGTACTATCGCACCATTATAGCGATGTACAATCACACCATCGTACCACCGTACCATACCATTATAGCGATGTACAATCACACCATCGTACCACCGTACCATACCATTATAGCGATGTACAATCACGCCATCGTACCCCCGTACCATACCATTATAGCGATGTACAATCACGCCATCGTACCACCGTACCATACCATTATAGCGATGTACAATCACGCCATCGTACCACCGTACCATACCATTATAGCGATGTACAATCACGCCATCGTACCACCGTACCATACCATTATAGCGATGTACAATCACGCCATCGTACCACCGTACCATACCATTATAGCGATGTACAATCACATCATCGTACCACCGTACCATACCATTATAGCGATGTACAATCACGCCATCGTACCACCGTACCATACCATTATAGCGATGTACAATCACACCATCGTACCACCGTACCATACCATTATAGCGATGTACAATCACACCATCGTACCACCGTACCATACCATTATAGCGATGTACAATCACGCCATCGTACCACCGTACCATACCATTATAGCGATGTACAATCACACCATCGTACCACCGTACCATACCATTATAGCGATGTACAATCACGCCATCGTACCACCGTACCATACCATTATAGCGATGTACAATCACACCATCGTACCACCGTACCAACCGTACCATACCATTATAGCGATGTACAATCACGCCATCGTACCACCGTACCATACCATTATAGCGATGTACAATCACACCATCGTACCACCGTACCATACCATTATAGCGATGTACAATCACACCATCGTACCACCGTACCATACCATTATAGCGATGTACAATCACGCCATCGTACCACCGTACCATACCATTATAGCGATGTACAATCACGCCATCGTACCACCGTACCATACCATTATAGCGATGTACAATCACGCCATCGTACCACCGTACCATACCATTATAGCGATGTACAATCACATCATCGTACCACCGTACCATACCATTATAGCGATGTACAATCACATCATCGTACCACCGTACCATACCATTATAGCGATGTACAATCACACCATCGTACCACCGTACCATACCATTATACCATAGCATGTTTTACAGTATGCCATCTCATACGAATCCGATCGTTATTGTGATGTTATATCCAGATTAGTGCGGTAGATGGTCCTAAAACATGTATAAGCAGGCTGGTCCAGTGGTCCACTTGAATTTCAGTCGGAAGACTGGCACTCGTTCCCCGCTGTCGGAAAGGAAGATTTGTCATCAGCTTCCCTGTCTGTCTTCTGACTCTCCCTATTTGTCATCTGCTGCCTTACCTGTCGTCTGCTTCCCAATCTGTTTTTCGGATGAGGCAATATAAACCGAGATCAAACACGTATCACATATTTACGATAGCGCACGACAAGCCGCCATGGCTTCTGGTGTGTCCCTTGCATATGTCCGAAAGGATTTTCCAAGTTGGTGCCGCCACTATTCAAGTGAAATAATCCCGAAGTAGTGTGCGGTATTTACACTATACAGTTCTTAAGTGGTGTGCTTTATTTACACTTTGTAATTCTGAAATGGTGTGCGTTATTTACAGTATGTAATACTGAAGTGTAGTGCGGTATTACACTACAATACTGAAGTAGTGTGCGGTATGTGCACTATACAATCCTGAAGTGTAGTGCGGTATGTACACTATACAATCCTGAAGTGGTGTACGGTATGTACACTGTATAAACCTGAAGTGGTGTGCGGTATGTACACTACAACCCTGATTTGGTGTGCGGTATTTACACCATATAATCATGAAGTGGTATACGGTATGCACACTATTTGTGCGGTATTTACACCATATAATCATGAAGTGGTATACGGCATGCACACTATTTGTGCGGTATTTACACCATATAATCATGAAGTGGTATACGGTATGCACACTATTTGTGCGGTATTTACACCATATAATCATGAAGTGGTATACGGCATGCACACTATTTGTGCGGTATTTACACCATATAATCATGAAGTGGTATACGGTTTGCACATTATTTGTGCGGTATTTTTTAAGAAATATTTTCCTATTGATACATATACACCTTTGATAAATGATGATATTGAAATGAACGGTACGTCATTGCATGTACGAGTGATAATCGTAAAATCATATTCGGTAATTGGAACGAAAGGTGAGTTGGAATAATTGGCTGCTACTGGCCAAATTTCAAAATTGCTGACTACAGACTCATGACAAAAACTAATCGAGGAAAAGATATTTCTAGAGTCAGTTTTAAACTACGTGTATGATAAAATGACGCTATAGATAATTGTGTTCCCAAGTGCCCCCTCGCGATTTTTCCTACGAGGCGAACTAAACCAGTAAACGGGACTTTTTGGCAAATTAAAAATTGCCATCTCGACCTTCGTGCAATATAAACATCGATAACTTGGGCTCCTGTATTCAAGTCTGTCGACACCATTTGTATTGCACTTTTTCACTTAGGATCATCGATATCTTATTTACACATCTAAATGATATCGACAAAACTCGTCTTTGTCTGTAGCGCTGTAGTTGAAGAAGATTAGATTTATCAAGCTTTCATGTGTCATCAACCAAGTAATAAACTTATATTGAAATAAGCAATTCCGCGAGTTTACATAACTCTTCAGCACGCTCACTTCAGATGCATGGTTTGCATTATCAATGAAGGCAAAAGAAAAAGGTTTTATATTTAGATAAAAGATAAAGTATGTCATGTTTCCATTGGTGCATAAGGGGCAATAAAAATTGTGCTCATGTATTGACCCATTTTGGGTTTGATGATACCAACCATTCAGGTGTTTTCGTTTGGATTCTGTCACGTAGATCCTACACAGATTAAGCAGATGATGCAGTTTAAGCAGGTATATATGCATTGTAGTATCTGTTATGTCCTATGAAATATTACAATTTATTTCAATTTCATCCTTATAAATAGTAATATTTCATAGGACAGTTACTGTGCGACATTTCATCGCGTTGTCTGGACCTAGATCTCTTACATCGTTTATATGACCCTTATAGATGCCTTATATATTATTTTCGAATTTACCAAAAACGAAAGTTACAAAGCGTATATACCGCTCCCAAGTAAAATATAACATATCTAAACCTTCCATTCCGTTGTACGTTCTAGCGTTTTTTCGTACTGTTGGTGTTTCACGCCCTGCTCAAGTATATTTCTCATGTTAAGGACATATACATGTACTTCAGGTGTTGACTTTTGCTGATTTCTGGCATGATACCAGAAATTGTGTACATGTTTAACACTGGAATTGGCATAAATAACGGACATGCACATGTCCAGCACTGGAACTGGCATAAATAACGGGCATGTACATGTCCAGCACTGGAATTAGCATAAATAACGGGCATGTACCTGACCAGCACTGACATTGGCACAAATAACGGGCATGTACATGACCAGTACTGGAATTGGCATAAATAACGGGCATGTACATGTTTAGCACTGGAATTGGCATAAATAAGGGACATGCACATGTCCAGCACTGGAATTGGTATATATAAGGGGCATGTACATTTCCAGCACTTGAAACGGCATAAATAACGGGCATGCACATGTCCAGCACTGGAATTGGCATAAATAACGGGCATGTACATGTCCAGCACTGGAACTGGCATAAATAACGGGCATGCACATGGCCAGTACTGGATTTGGTATGAATAACGGGCATGCACATGTCCAGCACTGGAACTGGCATAAATAACGGGCATGTACATGACCAGCACTGGAATTGGCATAAATAACGGGCATGCACATGGATAGCACTGGAACTGGCATAAATAACGGGCATGTACATGTGCAGTACTGGATTTGATATAAATGACGGGCATACACATTTCCAGCATTGGAACTGGCATAAATAAGGGGCATGCGCATTTCCAGCACTTGAAACGGCATAAATAACGGGCATGCACATGTCCAGCACTGGAATTGGCATAAATAACGGACATGTACATGTCTAGCACTGGAATTGGCATAAATAACGGGCATGCACATGTGCAGTACTGGATTTGATATAAATGACGGGCATACACATTTCCAGCATTGGAACTGGCATAAATAATGGGCATGTACATATCCAGCATTGGAATTAGCATAAATAATGGGCATGTACATGTCTAGCACTGTAATTGGCATAAATAATGGGCATGCACATGTCCAGCACTGGAATTGGCATAAATAACGGGCATGTACATGTCCAGCACTGGAATTGGCATAAATAACGGGAATGTACATGTCCAGCACTGAAATTGGTATAAATAACGGGAATGTACATGCCCAGCACTGGATTTGGTATAAATAACGGGCATGCACATTTCCAGCGCTGGAACTGGCATAAATAACGGGCATGTACATGTCCAGCACTGGAACTGCCATAAATAACGGCCAAGTACATGTCCAGCACTGGAATCGGCATAGATAACGGGCATGTACATCTCCAGCACTGGAATCGGCATAAATAACGGGCATGTACATGTCCAGCACTGGAACTGGCATAAATAACGGGCATGTACATGTCCAACACTGGAATTGGCATAGATAACGTGCATGTACATGTCCAGCACTGGAATTGGCATAAATACGGGCATGTGCATGTCCAGCATTGGAATTGGCATAAATAACGGGGATGTACATGTCCAGCACTGGAACTGGCGTAAATAACGGGCATACACATGTCCAGCACTGGAATTGGCGTAAATAACGTGCATGTACATGTCCAGCACTGGAATTGGCGTAAATAATGGGCACGCACATGTCACTCAATATCCAGCAACAGAAAGCCGATTAGCAACCTGACTCCTGTAAATATTATATCACACTACGATTGGCTGTGGTCCTCGTCGGAGTTTTCCCTTTCAAAAGACTAATTAGCAACGATTGTCAACGATTATCACTTTCTATGTGAAACAAGTCAGAAATTAGTAAAATCAGTAAAAACAGTAAAATCGATGAGCCTACTTAAATATGTAAGCTGTCATTAGAAAACTTCACATAGAATAATTATATCCTTAAGACTCTTATGTGAAATGTACTGATGAATATTGTATAACTTTGTTTGTCTTTATTTGATAATGACTTTACGCTATGGAGACATCCCGCTTTAACAGCACCGTGAACATTCAAAGACGGGGAAAATTGGCGAGAATAGTAAGTTCGCTGGATAAGTTTATACGTAGATAGTGATATATAAGATGTATTTCTGTATTAATTGCAAGTGCATGGTAATATCTCCTCCTTGATTTACTGAATCATCAGGCGTTTTGTATCCTGGTACAAGGCACCATGCAGTTATGATGTCATACGTGTTTACCTTATGAATACATCATTCAAGAATTCTGTCATATTGTTGTACTGGAAAGTTGGAAGAAGTGTTAAAATGAAAGTTAATTAGTTAAATTTGCCTATACTGCCATATTGCATACTGCTTGTCGGTGTTTTTCGGATGAGACAGGATACAGTCGAGATCTCTGTCTTTCCTCGCGGCTACGGATGGTCCTTTGATAGGTCAAAATGTCTACCATGCAGATATTACTTACATATAAAATAATCTTGGTCAAAGAAAACAAAAAACGTCAAGACGTTAACGTGTATTTGTACTTCATAGTATTATACACCAGACAGGCAATACTTCATAGTATTATACATTAGGCAGGCTATACTTCATAGTATTATACATCAGACAGGCAATACTTCATAGTATTATACACCAGACAGGCTATACTTAATAGTATTATACATCAGACAGGCTATACCTCATAGTATTATACATCAGACAGGCTATACTTCATAGTATTATACACCAGACAGGCTATACTTAATAGTATTATACATCAGACAGGCTATACCTCATAGTATTATACATCAGACAGGCTATACTTCATAGTATTATACATCAGACAAGCTATACTTCATAGTATTATACATCAGATAGGCTATACTTAATAGTATTATACATCAGACAGGCTATACCTCATAGTATTATACATCAGACAGGCTACACTTCATAGTATTATACATCAGACAGGCTATACTTCATGGTATTATACATCAGACAGGCTATACTTCATAGTATTATACATCAGACAGGCTATACTTCATAGTATTATACACCAGACAGGCAATGCTTCATAGTATTATACATCAGACAGGCAATGCTTCATAGCATTTTACATCAGACAGGCTATACTTCATAGTATTATACAACAGACAGGCTACACTTCATAGTATTATACAACAGACAGGCTACACTTCATAGTATTATACATCAGATAGGCTATACCTCATAGTATTATACATCAGACAGGCTACACCTCATAGTATTATACATCAGACAGGCAAAACTTCATGGTATTATACATCAGACAGGCTATACTTCATAGTATTATACATCACATAGGCTATACTTCATCGTATTATACATCAGGCAGGCTATACTTCATAGTATTATACATCAGACAGGCTACAATTCGTAGTATTATACATCAGACAGGCAATGCTTCATAGTATTATACATCAGACAGGCTACACTTCGTAGTATTATACATCAGGCAGGCTATACTTCGTAGTATTATACATCAGACAGGTTATACTTCGTAGTATTATACATCAGACAGGCTATACTTCGTAGTATTATACATCAGACAGGCTATACTTCGTAGTATTATACATCAGACAGGCTATACTTCATAGTATTGTACATCAGACATGTTATACTTCGTAGTATTATACATCAGACAGGCTATACTTCGTAGTATTATACATCAGACAGGTTATACTTCATAGTATTATACATCAGACAGGCTATACTTCGTAGTATTATACATCAGACAGGCTACACTTCGTAGTATTATACATCAGACAGGCTATACTTCGTAGTATTATACATCAGACAGGCTACACTTCGTAGTATTATACATCAGACAGGCTACACTTCGTAGTATTATACATCAGACAGGCTATACTTCATAGTATTATACATCAGACAGGCTACACTTCATAGTATTATACATCAGACAGGCTACAATTCGTAGTATTATACATCAGACAGGCTATACTTCATAGTATTATACATCAGACAGGTTATACTTCGTAGTATTATACATCAGACAGGCTATGTTTCGTAGTATTGTATATCAAACGGGCTTTACTTCGTCTGAAATCGAAAATCTGACTTACTAGTAAATTGTCTTTAACCTAATGGTGTGAATAATACCGCTGTTTGAAGAAATTTGATATATCGGATTTCTTAAAATTATATTGTAGTATTCAGGTGACGATCACCGTGGCAACGACAAACGTTATGCTTAAACAAGATCAATCCCTCACGTACCCTTGCTGTACATATGGTATAACGTAAAACGTCATGTTAATGTATACTACATTCACTAATGACACCAGAACTGAATATCAATTAACTAATTCATAGCAAATATTCCCTTTGAAGAAATTATTTGAATGATGTATTGTTGGCCGTCAGAGCATACGTTATGTCATCTTAATAATGTGATTAATTTTCTTATTCAAATAATAATTTACATCGGTAATTGATGTATAGAGCTATGGGGACATGCTAATTGAGCGAAGGAATCGAACGGAAATAATGAAATGTTGAATTTTAGACCTATGCTGAACTTTTCCAATCATACATTTGGAGTTTGATACATGGTGTGAGTTGTGATGTTTTCTTATGCCGACAACTCATTTCATATCTTCAGAATATTCTTGCCGAGGTATAACACTACAAACCATAAATGGTTAAAATTCATCAATGTCGGTGCGAAGGTATCCAAAATGAGAGGCACATTTTTCTTCTCTTCTTGTCTTCTTCCCTTTCTACATTTTCGCTTCTTCTTTCACATATTTCTGGTTTACATCATCTCTCAGTCTCTTTTACCCTCTATCCCTCTCTCAACTTGGTCTTTAAACAGAAATAGAGATCGACATAGCACACTGCGTATATTTTGCTTAAAGGTCTGGAAGATATTATTTTGATGTAAATCTGGCCAACCACCTGCCAAGGAAATGATTATCTCCCAGATACAATGTTTCACCTAAGTTTGACGTCATTCGTAAAAACCTTTATGATATCATGTTCATTAATATCAACTTTGATTTACTATAAATCGGTAGATGGTTATTTATGAACATCAAAAGAAAAACGATCAAAGTTCAAAACGGAAGGTAGTCCCTGATCTTGGAGACGCTATTATTTTAAGCCATTTTGACATCCTATGTTTTATTTCTTAGTCATACACGTCTTTCTCATGATTAAACAGAACATCAATATCTTTACCATTATTGTTCATTTTTTCATCATAAAAGATGGGAACAAAGAAAAGTGCATTTAACATTGTGATATCAGTAATAATGTACTGGCAAGTAAGAAAGGAACTGCCTGAATGGTACAAAATGTGCTTTATGTTGTATAATCTTGTCATATCCAAGATGGGGGGTGGGTGGGTTGGGGGGGGTTGTTAGTTTGTAAAAACAGGGCCTTCGTTGTGTTGTGTTTGTAGCAATATTTTAGTACCTTTGTACCAATATTAAAGGTAAATACCTGATTTTAATTTAGTGATAATGTATAAAGTGGTATAAAATATTTCGATAAGATAATACTGGTTGTGGTCGGCTATCTGCAGATGCTGCTGAAACAGTAATAATGTCTCGCTGCTTAAAAAACAATATGAAAAACTCTCTAACAATGAATGATGTTCAAAGAATTGCATGTTTTCGCCTATTATATATGTTTGAATACGATTGTGTTGACTGGTGCTATTCGGGGCCATCTACGTATATTATAAGAATAGTATCAACTACATATATGTAGATTTCCCCTTTTCGCCCATAGCTTGTATAAATACCACATACATTTTCATAAACAATTTTCTCGTTTTATTTCACTTTTGCATTCTTTTAGCTCTCCATTTGTTCTAAAATCCTGTATCCACTATACTCAGTATTCCAAATTCCTAAAACTAAAACGGATTCGAAGCCCGGATGTGTGTCGTAGGCAGAGCTTTTGAACTATTGTAATTCCCCTCTTAAATGTATATAACAGCTGTCAGATCATACGCTATAAATACGAAAACAGTTGGATTGTTATTTGTATATATTTCAATAGTATGTATCAGATAGCATGCTGCTTCAGACGAGAACAAATTTGTATAGAGTATGCAGGTGATCGTTAGAGGCTTTGCGAAAAGTGTTGGCTAATTATAGATCAAGACGGGGCAAAGTTCACTGTTGTGGAAGATAAACATAGCATTATTACCAAACTTAAGGGTAACTCTTAACTGCTAAGTGCAAAGTCAATGTAATTTTGTTCAGGCATTTTTTTTACTTGTACAGTAGTAAATAACCTTTCCTGTAATTTACTTAAATTTGATTCGCAGAGGGTTTTAGGTTCAAGTGAAGCTTGAAACAAAAAGGACCTTTTGTCATGCTCAGAATGATTTTGAATCGTTGGGAAAAGGTGATATAAAATGTCTAGTTATCACACACTGTCCAGGTAGACTAAGTATTGCTGCAGTTGACGTGTGGTGCAGGAGACAAAGATTTCATGTTCGAATTGTACCACTTTGAAAGGTCGTTTGTCTCCTATTTCATGTCATTATATGATTGAAATTATCAAAAGCGACATAAAACCACAAGTAACAAACCAACTAAACACATTGTCAGGATGAAACCACAACTAACAAACCAAATGAACACTGTCAGGGTAAAACCACAACTAGCAAACCAAATGAACACTGTCAGGGTAAAACCACAACTAACAAACCAATTGAACACTGTCAGGATAAAACCACAACTAGCAAACCAACTGAACACTCTGTCAATGTAAAATGCTTGAAATGAAATAGAAAGTTATTTATTTTGAGAGTGTCGTTTATGTTATTTAATCAATAAATTCAGCTTCCTAATTTTCAAATTTCTATAAGCAAGCAACATGTATTGACTGTTTATTTCCAGTTGTTAATTATGACAGTTTGGTGTCGTATATTGATTGCTTTTCTTGCTCATACCGTTTTCTTGTTGTTTGTGTTCGTCTTTGTATAAAAGCAATATGTAGTTTGGAAAAGCAGTTATTCTTCTAATGATTGTTCGAAAAAAGGTTTCTTCTACTGATGTGTCTGAATGTATGCATGGAATATCATAATTAGAAATATGGCATTGTCTCCAAAATAATATTTTGTGTGGTTTTCTATCGAGAATAATGAAGACTTGCATAAGGTAACAATCCTCTACTTCAGAATTTGAATCTATTCGTCGTAATTCGACAACGTTATGATCGACTGGGGTATTGAACATACAAAGCTAGTCGTAGCGACAGGTACACCAATGTTCCCAGCCTTAACGTACTTTAACGTCTTTTATTGGTTCCTTTTGTTAGTATTTTTAAAGTTCGATGTTTTGAAAGCACTAGCTTAATCACAAACTTACAATCTTTGACATGCGTTGGGTCCTGACTATATATATATATATATATATATATATATATATATATATATATATATATATATATTTATATAGGTCACTGGGGAGTTTTCAGGACAACTAGTTTCTCATTTATTTGGACTTCGGCTTAATTCTCCTCATACTCTCAAAATATAATAATCATGTACTCGGCGATATTCGAACTATAAACCCTCTGGTTATGAACCCATTGCTTTATCCATTCGACTACATTGAAAATTCAATTGGTTTGTGTCTTTTTATACGAATTAGTCATCAAAATATTATCATGGTTTTACCTAATTCTTAGTGCATCAAAACATCATTTTAGAGCCATTATGTTATCGTTGATTTGTTGGTTCATTTTTCGCATTTTGGAGAATTATTCCGTATCCAAACAACACGGTTACCCTTCCCTGCACTAACTCTCTTCATCTCAGACAACACGTCACGCAATCCTGTGGTATAACACATGGAGATAATATGCTGTATTTTGCATATTTTGTTTATTTTGATGTGATAACTAAGTACTACGGAATACCATGGGATGCGGAGATATATCATTGCGTACATTCATAAACTGAGAGGGACGATGATGTACTATGAGGTACGACGATATACCGTAACGAACAATAATGAACCATTAGTTACAACGATGTCTTGAAGCAATGTGATGTATTATAAGGCACAATGACATACCACAAAATGTAGCGATATATACTACCATGAGACACGATGATGTATCGAGAGGATCAGGTACGATGATGTACCGTGAAGTACAATGGCGTACATAGTGGAACGATGGTGTACCGAGAGGTACGATAATGTACCATGATGTAAGACAATGTACCAAGAGGTACGATGATATTCGAAATGGAAAAATACGTTCAGTGGATGTATAGCATATTCGTTATCGATTCCCTATCTTTTAAAGTGCATAAATTCTTTGTTTTGTAAACACATGTGTTATTTAAATCAACTGTGGCCTTTTAACGACTGAAGAACAATACTGATTATGTAGGCAGAATGATTTTTGCACTTGGTACACTAGTTATGTGTAATCGTTGGCACATGTATCTTATCCTAGTCTCAAATTGACAACATATCATGGGAGTTGCAATGGCAAGGTCCTTTATTCTATATTTCCAGATTTTGTTTTAAATTTTCTTCTGGACATATCTTTATTCAAATAATTATATCTTTGATAAACCAAATTAATAATATCTTTATTTTCATTTTTCAGTTTTGATGTTGAAAATGGAACAGGAAACAGGAATACTATTGAAGGAACGAGTCCGTCTTCCAGTCGACTTGTCTTACAGAACCTACCACAGAGAAGGGAATCTTTCCTGTATCGGTCAGACAGTGATTATGACCTGTCTCCCAAGTCCGTATCACGTCACTCCTCCCTACAAAGTGAAGTGTGAGTAGTCTATACTGTTATCATAGAGTAATAAAGCACAACATGAATAAAGTGTACGATTTGCCATAATAGTGATTTTAACAAATAGATAGACACATTTTGTCCATGGTACTCAAACTCAGATAAAGAAAGGTGGTGTCTTGATTCGCATGCTACCGATATAATGATCTTTGTCAAGCAAGGAAACTGTTATGTAATTCAATATGGATACAATGTTTGTCATCCTAAAAGCTAAATTTTCTGTCTCAGTTTTGTCGCGATTTTATGAAACTTTACAAGAATAATCTGTTACACAGCAATCGCATGTTGAGAAACAGTGTTACGTAATTCAAAGATATGCCAATGACAGCAGCCTTTACAATGTTGGAAACGTATCCAGCCACAGGGACCAAGCTCGTCTGAATCACGATTAAAGCACACATACCTATAAAGGAAAGGGGATCGTCTCGGTAATTGACCCACTCCTCAACTCATGGCTATGGCTATGACAAGGAATCAATTTCCTAAACACAAACTGGTTCTGTTATTTACAGTT
Organism: Pteria penguin; assembly: GCA_035048485.1. Lineage (NCBI taxonomy): Eukaryota > Metazoa > Mollusca > Bivalvia > Pterioida > Pteriidae > Pteria > Pteria penguin. The sequence goes on along the minus strand of CM068580.1, from coordinate 19,191,991 downwards.
TTTTATCAAGAAAGTATAGAAAAGATTTAACGCTGTTACACAGAGAGAAACTGGATTATAACGGGGGGTTTTTTTTGCACACACACACACACACACACACACACACACACACACACACACACACACACACACACACATATATATACATATATAGACAGAAGCTGGATTATAACGGGTTTTTGCACACACACACATACACATATATACAAATACACACACACACACATATATATATATATGTAGGTGTGTGTGTATTTGTTTTGTTTATATACAAATTGTGAAAATAATAATGGATACAAAGATTGACGTGATGAAATGAATCCGACGGTCTATTCCATTAGGATGAGCAGATGAAGATCAGCCGGGTATTTAAAAAGAAAACGAAACTAATCAACTTCGATATTACACACATGAAACATTTACAATCATATCTTAGAATATTGTTTGCCTGTCCTTTTTTTCTCTTAAAATACAAAGGAATGGGTTTTCAAAAATAAAATTCAAAAGATACGTGATCCATAAGATATTTGTGCACAATACACCAGTATCAAGGATTAAAGTTTGTGTACAGTTATCGATAACTCTTTGTTAGATGATAGAAAATTATGAATCAGAACAGAAAATCACTTTTTGCACGAATAGAATTAGCCGTATTGAGTTCTTAAATAATTAAACTTTAACTAATTTATACGAACACATGATTTCATATTCTTTTGTTATTAACTCAAACATGCTTTAAATGACATACAACAATTTTCCGCAAATATTTACTCCGTGTGCTCGGTTTAACTGTGATATTTCTGAAATGTGTTGATTTTTCACTGAATAATATTCGTCTATTTTGAATTAATTCATCCTCTATCGGTGTTAGAGCGTGGACACTTTCAAGAGTGATGGATAAATCATTGTTGTAAATAACAAACCACCTTATGCTAACAATTTTGAAATTGTTATTATGTAGTTAGAGATTGAAGCTGAGTTTGTGAAATATCGAGTTGGTTCCATTTCTTACATACATCAGAGACATATATGTGTCTGTATACATGTATATAGGTATGTATTAATGACGCTAAAGCTAGCGGAGCCCCTGTGTATTCAGCCTGATTTCTGTAGTGATTTTAATGATTCCGTACCGTGTAACAATATAGACCAAAAATATTACAACGAATTATTAATATGATCACTAATATTTCAACAAACGTATACCACTTAATACATATACATTATATCACTAGTAGAGATTACGACTCCTCAGAGACACATACAACTTAATACATGAACATTATATCACTAGTAGAGATTACGACTCCTCAGAGACACATACCACTTAATACATGAACATTATATCACTAGTAGAGATTGCGACTCTTCAGAGAAACATACAACTTAATACATGTACATTATATCACTAGTAGAGATTACGACTCTTCAGAGACACATACCACTTAATACATGAACATTATATCACTAGTAGAGATTACGACTCTTCAGAGACACATACAACTTAATACATGCACATTATATCACTAGTAGAGATTGCGACTCTTCAGAGAAACATACAACTTAATACATGAACATTATATCACTAGTAGAGATTACGACTATTCAGAGACACATACCACTTAATACATGAACATTATATCACTAGTAGAGATTACGACTCTTCAGAGACACATACCACTTAATATATGAACATTATATCACTAGTAGAGATTACGACTCTTCAGAGACACATACAACTTAATACATGAACATTATATCACTAGTAGAAATTACGACTCCTCAGAGACACATACCACTTAATACATGAACATTATATCACTAGTAGAGATTGCGACTCTTCAGAGAAACATACAACTTAATACATGTACATTATATCACTAGTAGAGATTACGACTCTTCAGAGAGACATACCACTTAATACATGAACATTATTATATCACTAGTAGAGATTACGACTCTTCAGAGACACATACCACTTAATACATGAACATTATATCACTAGTAGAGATTACGACTCTTCAGAGACACATACAACTTAATACATGAACATTATATCACTAGTAGAGATTACGACTCTTCAGAGACACATACAACTTAATACATGCACATTATATCACTAGTAGAGATTACGACTCTTCAGAGACACATACAACTTAATACATGAACATTATATCACTAGTAGAGATTACGACTATTCAGAGACACATACCACTTAATACATGCACATTATATCACTAGTAGAGATTACGACTCTTCAGAGACACCTACCACTTAATACATGAACATTATATCACTAGTAGAGATTACGACTCTTCAGAGACACATACAACTTAATACATGAACATTATATCACTAGTAGAGATTACGACTATTCAGAGGCACATACAACTTTTAAATACCTGTACGTTATATGGTATCACTAGTACAGTTTTGAACATTTTAATGACTACGATTATCATCCGCCAGCATTCAGCTGTAAACTTATACTGATTATCAATTATATATAAGCCACCGTTACCAATAAAATCTCTTTAAAATTGTAGTTATTGTATGCTGAATTAACTATAGTACACTAAGATGTTATTTGTGATGGTGATATTTACTTTACAAGTAAAGAACATAATCGGTCATCAACAATAAACAGCACTGACATTTCAAGACAAACTGTACGATGACTTCGGCGGAGATAATTTCATCTTTAAAATACTCCCATCATTTGTTTAGTTCCATTTAATCTTGAACGATTCACACCCGCTTATTCTTTACTGTTATATATGAACGTCTGATATTTCTAAATTATGTATTTGTGTATCATATTTACACTGAAAATGTATACATAGGATAGTTCTCGTGTCTTACCCAATACTGCAGTCATGCTTTTATGTGTAATAGAGTTATCCTTCTTTCATCAAGCCATGGTGCATATATTACAATAGTTATCTCGCTTAATACATTGATGGCTTTGTTGTCGGAGTGGCGGATATTCTGGCACTGAGCAGCATCGTTACCCTCATTGTGACGTTGTTTTATGGCAGAATCACTGAACGCTGAACTTAGCAAAAGCTATTTCTTCCCAGATTATCTCCCTCATCAAGGGGAAACTGTCGGTGCTTGTGTTGTGATGTATCTTTTTTTATTTCGACATTAAACGAAACCCTAGAATCTCGGCTAAATCTGAAGGGAGCGTGTACATCAACAACTACTTACCGTTATGTCACCGCCGCTAAAAAAACACAATAGAATTACAACAGAAAAGGAATTTACACAAAATTGCAAATAAATCATCGCATTCCATGAGCCAACGCCAAGATAAATATAATGGAGGTAAGTACTATACTTAAGTTATTTTCTATCTTAAACGTTTTCACTATCAATTTGACATTCATTTCATATTAGCTTATGCATTATTAACATTATGAAAATGTTTCCAATGTCGAATGTATTTGTTATTATCGAGGAGAACATCAGATGCTGCGAATGTATGATCATGTTTAATGTGTCTATCGTCGCAAGGTTAATGATTAGTTTACTTATACATAAATTTTCGAGTTTCTAAATACAGGAGCAGTAATAGTAATCTACATGGCATGTATCTCTGTGAGAGGATTAACCTATCAGGCAAAGTTACATATAGCATGTGTGAATGTGAGAGTTCGCTAATTCAGATACTTTCGAGACTCCGGCGTTATTTCTGTGGTTCTGTTCTGTGGTTAAGTTTCACTTTGTCTACATCGAATAGGGCCACAAACAAGAATTATGACAATACATTGACGGCTACCTTGGCGATGGTTGCTAATATGTTTCAAATTATTGATTTTAAATCGCAATGGAAGTTTGACAAATGCAGCATTCCAGTTTGATGAAATATACAAAACAAATTTAATAACATATTCTATTGGTTTTGCAAAACATGAAAGCCGAAAGCCATTAACCTATCATATTTAACGGCAGAGGAATTCTTTATTTGATACCTCTTATTGATAGTAGAAACCCGAATCTAAAGCACATTCGTCACGGTTACTCAGAATCTTATTATTAATGGAAAGTTATAGCACAGTAGCTATCAACCAATCAGATTGCAATATCTGTCACGGTGGCCGATTGGGAAATGCCGTGGGTTGATCGGTAAATGGCGTTAGTTAAGTCTTGTTTTGGTCACTCTGTTAATTCCTAAATATATACGAATAAAGCCAAAGTAACCATTTGTGTTAAGACTGACATGAAACCATGCCGTTACAATCCTTTGATCGGGATCGCAAGTACTATCGATCCTTATACACGTTTATACAAACTGTATTAGAAACAAGCATATTCAGAGAATTGTGGTCACCCGCTTTCAGGGTTCTGCTAGTAAGGCTGCAGTGATCTGCGACATATTGTCATGGTCGTGCATGTCTACAGACACACATGCCAAATATGAAGACCCTACATCTTACAGTAAAAAAGTTACATTGAAGTAGGTCAAAGGTCACGGTCAAGGTCACATGATCAAAAATTCTGGTACCAACAGAAAGGTATTTCAATTAGGGACAAACATGCCAAATACGAAGACACTATGTCCCACGATTTAAAAGTTATTACCAAGGTTAAAGCTTTTGTGACAGACGGATAGACAGACGAGTGAGATTTAATGTCTCCACGCTTTCGCGAAAAGCGGGGGACAAAAGGCGTGTTTGTATCTTTGGTATTTTTTTTTGTAACATAATGTCGTGTAATGATTTTCACTTTGCTATTTATAATATCAAAACTGTGTTTCTGAAACAGTGATATTCCTGAATGCAACAGTTGGCCCAGGTAAAGTCAAATTCTAGAAAGTGAGACGAACGGACGGATCAGGCGCTATATACCTATAAATTCCTCTTACCATGCCATAACTTTGAGGTCCATTGTACTCGGAAGGTGGTGATTTTAAATCTTTATGTACTCAGTGACGTATAGGTCGTAAATTCAGTGTGCAATTGTTGAATTGTTATCAGAAGCAACTACCGAAGTAGTTATGAAAATTGCATGTTTTATGAATGAAATCTCTCTGACCCAAACCAAAAGAATATACATGTACAATGGTTTCAGAGACCGAGGATCTGAAACTTGCTCGGCAGCAGTTGAAAATGCGAGCCATGCAATGGCATTGCCAATACTACAATATTCAAAAGTGAAAGCTACGTTTATTGAAAACCAACATATACATGTAATTGAAAAAAAAAATTCATTTTGTTGATAATCACACTGGGTAATAAGTAAATAATGCAGATTTCTTCGCTGCTCATGAACAATACTGAATCCACATTTACTGTATGAGGATGTAGCAGACAAATAAGAGGATGGTTGATGGAAATGGATCCTCTGAAACTATATCACCAATATCCCCTTTATCTGCCACATGACAGATACCTGGTAATTAAATAAATCGTCCATAATTAAAGTATTCCCTTCTGAATTCTGTCTGGGATAGTAGATCAGTTTACCTCGTACCTGGAGAGCATCATTACTGCATCGATTTCATGCTGGAGGTATATCACTCAAGTACGAAATCAGACACCTTGATCCTTCCTCCATCCGTATGACAAAAACTACCTGTTGTAATGTATAGAATGTAAAAGAATGGAATCATCGTGCATATCAGGTGTTTCCGGGACATGCACATAACGCCTTACATTATGAACATATAACAGAAGTTTTGCATAGAATCGAAGTACATCAAGTAGCACTATACCTTGAACGATGTCTAAAAATCTACCGTACAATGTTAGATGAATTGCTGCTATTTCCGTGTTTCATTTTATCTTGGATCTTTTTTGAGTGCAAACGCGTGTAGTAAAATGTGTTTCATAACCATAGCTAATTAGTAGACGATGTATATTTCTCTTCATTTTTCTTACGGAATTTGTTGCTATAGACACGAGGCAAAGCATGTTTCACAACAATCGAGTTCTCCTTTTATACGGGGCAGAAATTAAATGTTATTTTCAATTTTCTGTGATTGAAATGAACAGAGAATAACATTTATTTTCAGATAATGTAAGTTGGCTAAATGTTTCCTCCAGCCATACCCGGTACTACAATCAAGTAAGTCCATAAGATGTATACGCGCTTGCCTTAAAGTCGTTATATAGTGAAGTAAGAACAGTACCTTCCAGAGGTCAGGTCGGTCTCTAGAGCCTTCTTTGTATATTCCAGAGGTCAGGTCGGACTCTAGAGCCTTCTTTGTGCATTCCAGAGGTCAGGTCGGGTTCTAGAGCCTTCTTTGTACATTCCAGAGGCCAGGTCGGGCTCTAGAAATTTCTTTATATATTCCAGAGGCCAGGTCGCGTTCCAGAACCATCCTTGTATATTCCAGTGGAGCAGGTCGGGTTATAATGCCTTCTTTGTACATGTATATTCATGAGGCCAGGTCAGGTTCTAGAGTCTTCTATGTACACTCCGGAGGCCAGTTCGGGCTCTAGAGCCTTCTTTGTATATTACAGAGAACAGGTCGGGCTCTAGAGCCTTCTTTGTACATTCCATAGAGCAGTTCGGGCTCTAGAGCCTTCTTTGTACATTCCATAGAGCAGTTCGGGCTCTAGAGTCTTCTTTGTACATTCGATAGAACAGGTCATGCTCTAGAGCCTTCTTTGTACATTCGATAGAACAGGTCATGCTCTAGAGCCTTCTTTGTACATTCGATAGAACAGGTCATGCTCTAGAGCCTTCTTTGTACATTCCATAAAGCAGTTCGGGCTCTAGAGCCTTCTTTGTACATTCCATAGAGCAGTTCGGGCTCTAGAGTCTACTTTGTACATTCGATAGAACAGGTCATGCTCTAGAGCCTTCTTTGTACATTCCATAGAGCAGTTCGGGCTCTAGAGTCTACTTTGTACATTCGATAGAACAGGTCATGCTCTAGAGCCTTCTTTGTACATTCCATAAAGCAGTTCGGGCTCTAGAGTCTTCTTTGTGCATTCGATAGAACAGGTCATGCTCTGGAGCCTTCTTTGTACATTCCATAGAGCAGTTCGGGCTCTAGAGCCTTCTTTGTACATTCGATAGAACAGGTCATGCTCTAGAGCCTTCTTTGTACATTCGATAGAACAGGTCATGCTCTAGAGCCTTCTTTGTACATTCCATAGAGCAGTTTGGGCTCTAGAGTCTACTTTGTACATTCGATAGAACAGGTCATGCTCTAGAGCCTTCTTTGTACATTCCATAGAACAGGTCATGCTCTAGAGTCTTCTTTGTACATTCGATAGAACAGGTCATGCTCTAGAGCCTTCTTTGTACATTCGATAGAACAGGTCATGCTCTAGAGCCTTCTTTGTACATTCGATAGAACAGGTCATGCTCTAGAGCCTTCTTTGTACATTCGATAGAACAGGTCATGCTCTAGAGTCTTCTTTGTACATTCGATAGAGCAGGTCATGCTCTAGAGTCTTCTTTGTACATTCGACAGAACAGGTCATGCTCTAGAGCCGTCTTTGTACATTCCATAGAACAGGTCATGCTCTAGAGTCTTCTTTGTACATTCCATAGAACAGGTCATGCTCTAGAGCCTTCTTTGTACATTCCATAGAACAGGTCATGCTCTAGAGTCTTCTTTGTACATTCCATAGAACAGGTCATGCTCTAGAGTCTTCTTTGTACATTCGATAGAACAGGTCATGCTCTAGAGCCTTCTTTGTACATTCCATAAAGCAGTTCGGGCTCTAGAGTCTTCTTTGTACATTCGATAGAACAGGTCATGCTCTAGAGCCTTCTTTGTACATTCCATAGAGCAGTTTGGGCTCTAGAGCCTTCTTTGTACATTCCATAGAACAGGTCATGCTCTAGAGCCTTCTTTGTACATTCCATAGAACAGGTCATGCTCTAGAGCCTTCTTTGTACATTCGATAGAACAGGTCATGCTCTAGAGTCTTCTTTGTACATTCGATAGAACAGGTCATGCTCTAGAGCCTTCTTTGTACATTCGATAGAACAGGTCATGCTCTAGAGCCTTCTTTGTACATTTGATAGAACAGGTCATGCTCTAGAGCCTTCTTTGTACATTCGATAGAACAGGTCATGCTCTAGAGTCTTCTTTGTACATTCGATAGAGCAGGTCATGCTCTAGAGTCTTCTTTGTACATTCGACAGAACAGGTCATGCTCTAGAGCCTTCTTTGTACATTCCATAGAACAGGTCATGCTCTAGAGTCTTCTTTGTACATTCCATAGAACAGGTCATGCTCTAGAGCCTTCTTTGTACATTCCATAGAGCACTTCGGGCTCTAGAGTCTACTTTGTACATTCGATAGAACAGGTTATGCTCTAGAGCCTTCTTTGTACATTCCATAAAGCAGTTCGGGCTCTAGAGTCTTCTTTGTACATTCGATAGAACAGGTCATGCTCTGGAGCCTTCTTTGTACATTCCATAGAGCAGTTCGGGCTCTAGAGCCTTCTTTGTACATTCGATAGAACAGGTCATGCTCTAGAGCCTTCTTTGTACATTCCATAAAGCAGTTCGGGCTCTAGAGTCTTCTTTGTACATTCGATAGAACAGGTCATGCTCTAGAGCCTTCTTTGTACATTCCATAGAGCAGTTTGGGCTCTAGAGTCTACTTTCTACATTCGATAGAACAGGTCATGCTCTAGAGCCTTCTTTGTACATTCCATAGAACAGGTCATGCTCTAGAGCCTTCTTTGTACATTCGATAGAACAGGTCATGCTCTAGAGCCTTCTTTGTACATTCGATAGAACAGGTCATGCTCTAGAGTCTTCTTTGTACATTCGATAGAACAGGTCATGCTCTAGAGCCTTCTTTGTACATTCGATAGAACAGGTCATGCTCTAGAGCCTTCTTTGTACATTCGATAGAACAGGTCATGTTCTAGAGCCTTCTTTGTACATTCGATAGAACAGGTCATGCTCTAGAGTCTTCTTTGTACATTCGATAGAGCAGGTCATGCTCTAGAGTCTTCTTTGTACATTCGACAGAACAGGTCATGCTCTAGAGCCTTCTTTGTACATTCCATAGAACAGGTCATGCTCTAGAGTCTTCTTTGTACATTCCATAGAACAGGTCATGCTCTAGAGCCTTCTTTGTACATTCCATAGAACAGGTCATGCTCTAGAGTCTTCTTTGTACATTCCATAGAACAGGTCATGCTCTAGAGTCTACTTTGTACATTCGATAGAGCAGGTCATGCTCTAGAGCCTTCTTTGTACATTCCATAGAACAGGTCATGCTCTAGAGTCTTCTTTGTACATTCGATAGAGCAGGTCATGCTCTAGAGCCTTCTTTGTACATTCGATAGAGCAGGTCATGCTCTAGAGCCTTCTTTGTACATTCCATAGAAGAGGTCATGCTCTAGAGCCTTCTTTGTACATTCCATAGAACAGGTCATGCTCTAGAGCCTTCTTTGCACATTCCATAGAACAGGTCATGCTCTAGAGCCTTCTTTGTACATTCCATAGAACAGGTCATGCTCTAGAGCCTTCTTTGTACATTCCATAGAACAGGTCATGCTCTAGAGCCTTCTTTGTACATTCGATAGAACAGGTCATGCTCTAGAGTCTTCTTTGTACATTCGATAGAACAGGTCATGCTCTAGAGCCTTCTTTGTACATTCGATAGAACAGGTCATGCTCTAGAGCCTTTTTTGTACATTCGATAGAACAGGTCATGCTCTAGAGCCTTCTTTGTACATTCGATAGAACAGGTCATGCTCTAGAGTCTTCTTTGTACATTCGATAGAGCAGGTCATGCTATAGAGTCTTCTTTGTACATTCGACAGAACAGGTCATGCTCTAGAGCCTTCTTTGTACATTCCATAGAACAGATCATGCTCTAGAGTCTTCTTTGTACATTCCATAGAACAGGTCATGCTCTAGAGCCTTCTTTGTACATTCCATAGAGCAGTTCGGGCTCTAGAGTCTACTTTGTACATTCGATAGAACAGGTCATGCTCTAGAGCCTTCTTTGTACATTCCATAAAGCAGTTCGGGCTCTAGAGTCTTCTTTGTGCATTCGATAGAACAGGTCATGCTCTGGAGCCTTCTTTGTACATTCCATAGAGCAGTTCGTGCTCTAGAGCCTTCTTTGTACATTCGATAGAACAGGTCATGCTCTAGAGCCTTCTTTGTACATTCCATAAAGCAGTTCGGGCTCTAGAGTCTTCTTTGTACATTCGATAGAACAGGTCATGCTCTAGAGCCTTCTTTGTACATTCCATAGAGCAGTTTGGGCTCTAGAGTCTACTTTGTACATTCGATAGAACAGGTCATGCTCTAGAGCCTTCTTTGTACATTCCATAGAACAGGTCATGCTCTAGAGTCTTCTTTGTACATTCGATAGAGCAGGTCATGCTCTAGAGCCTTCTTTGTACATTCCATAGAACAGGTCATGCTCTAGAGTCTTCTTTGTACATTCCATAGAACAGGTCATGCTCTAGAGTCTTCTTTGTACATTCGATAGAGCAGGTCATGCTCTAGAGCCTTCTTTGTACATTCCATAGAACAGGTCATGCTCTAGAGCCTTCTTTGTACATTCGATAGAACAGGTCATGCTCTAGAGCCTTCTTTGCACATTCCATAGAACAGGTCATGCTCTAGAGCCTTCTTTGTACATTCCATAGAACAGGTCATGCTCTAGAGCCTTCTTTGTACATTCCATAGAACAGGTCATGCTCTAGAGCCTTCTTTGTACATTCCATAGAACAGATCATGCTCTAGAGCCTTCTTTGTACATTCCATAGAACAGGTCATGCTCTAGAGCCTTCTTTGTACATTCGATAGAACAGGTCATGCTCTAGAGCCTTCTTTGTATTTTCTTACCAAGGCTTTTGCTTTGGACTTAATTTTTGTGTCGAGGCATAACGGTCCATTGGTATCACTTTGTCCGACGCCCGTCTGTCCGTCTGTCTGTTAGTCACGCTTTCACATTATTTGCTATATCTTTGTTGCTTAATTTGGTAAGTTGACAAAACTTGCAAGGAATAACAAAGAAAGACCTTTTTAGTTGGCACCAAACTTTTTGACCTGACCGTGGAGTTTAGCCTTCATTTCAATAAATTTAACCTTGGACATAACTATTGAATGGCAAGTTATAGGGCTTTGATATCTCACATGTGTATTTCTCGTGAAAAAAGCCTTTTATGTTGACACCAGATTTTTTACGTTGTAACCTTCACCTTGGAGTATGACCTGCTTTTTGAAAATATTAACATTGGTCATTTGTTTCAAATGACAAATGATAGGGCTTTCATATTTCCATGTGTATTCCTTAAGAAAATACCTTTCTGTCGACACAATTTTTTTACCTTGTGACCTGGACCTTGGAGTTGACCTATTTTCAAAAAGATTAAACTTGGCCTTAATTTTTGAATGGCAAGTGATAGGGCTTTGATATTACATATGTATATTCCTTACGAAAAGGACTTGTTACCGTGACCTCGAAGATTGACCTACTTTTAGGTTTGTCCAGTGGTCAAACTTTTTCACATTTTAACAGATTACATTTTTATCTTTTAGTCCATAACTGATGCTTTAGTTATTGTGAAGGTATTTATTTATAAGTCTGTGCATGTGATGTCAATAGAAAAAAATGAAGCCATTTCAAATGAAACCAAGGTCGATGACCTTGTGATCTTGACCGTGACGTATTTGCTAAGAATAGGTGTTTAGTACTGTGTTGCGGTAGCACAAAAAGCCTCACAGGCGACACATGTGTTCACTTGAGCACCCATTCTAGTTCCTCAGCTTGTGGACCCAACTGATCAAATCCATAGACAGAATTTGGACATGGTATGCGAATGCATAATATCTGTAATGTAATGGTTCATAAACGGCTAAATTGAATTCAACAAGATCATATAGGCTAGACCTCTTCACCATAACTACCGGGCTGTAACATTGGACGGCAAATTGATTGACGTTCCCTCCAAATTTATTACGTCATAATGTAATATGACGTCGTTCTGATAGAATTGGAGGGAACGTTAATGATTTTGCCGTCAAATGTTGTAGCTCCACAGTTATCGTGAAGAGGTCTATTGATTATTTTTTGTTTCTGTATTTACTTTGAGTTTACTTATATGCTATACATCTTCTTGTAGTGATTTCTACATCGTGTTCTTGAAAACACAGTACGCATGTCCAATGATCATCGCGTGAAGAGAGAACATTTTTGGCGGTATTTTCTGGAATCTTGCGTTCTTGTCAGATCATGCTTCTGATTGAATAGGAAAAAAGTATTCTGTTGTATTTGTCTTATTCATTATCTGACATGTTAGACCTAAAATATCAAAACCTGGAGTTAAGTAACTAAATAAAATCTGTAAAGAGAGCTTCTTGGTGTAAGAATAATGTAACATTTGCCAAGTTATTAAGGTCTTTCAGCACTAAATGCGCCGAGTGTAGAGATGCTAAATCTTTACCATATGTCTGATTTACATAATGTTGATAGTACGTTATATAGTTCGACTTGAGTACAGGGGAATAAAAGACTACTGATTCACTTTTCTAAAGTAAACACCTCATTTGTAAAGTATTCTCCAAACAATAAAGGATTCTAAAGTAGAATGCCTTATGAAAACAGTGTGGATGTATAGTTTGACCTCTGCTGACCTTTATATAGAGGAGTAATCAATAACCCTCGGATCTCATGTGATTGGTTCGTTTGAATCCTTTTCATGTTTGATCAATGCTTTTCAATAGCATCTTCATTCGGTAACGCGACAGGTAAGTCTCGTGGAATGGCCAAATATTATGCTGCTTGACGTCAGATAGTTTGTGTTTACTTGTATATTGTTTTACGCTACTTCAGATTGCAAGGTATATATATACATGTATGTTCTATATTTATTGTAACTGTGGTGGGGTTTGCTTGGTAAGGTTATGCAAAAGTGTTTATTGTTTTATGAAACTAATTTAGCTAACAGTGATAGATCTATAGATATAGATATATATTGCCATATTCTCCAAGGGTAGAGGATTGTTCTGTGGGTAGTACTGCCGCTCGTGTTTATTCTATCGTAGTTTTGTTTTGGTATACATACATTTTTTTAATCGATTGATTAATTATTTCTTTTACGTTACTCCACGATTAATTCTCGTATATGGTGACTGCATTTACCAGATGCATTACATAGAAATGTATACCCTGGCAGCGGACCCTCCCTAAGCAGCGAGGGATCTTTTACGTGCCACGACTACCGTCTGTTTCCGCCGTCTAATCAGGGTCCGGCGCCTTAAACTGAGAATATGCTTAAGTCAAATATTTCATTTTAATTTATTTCATTATCAAACGTTCAATCAAATTTTCATGCACAACGGTTTTATTCTATTTATGGATAGAACAAAACTCGATAAAATCCAGATCCCGGTTATTAATTCATTGATGAACAGAAGAATATGAAATTATGACTTAAGTATTTTCTCAGTTTATGGCGCCAGACCATGAAAGACAGGGTACCGATGTGCCTACATCGGGAGTCGAACCCGGGACCTCTCAATCATGAGCCGAACACCTCCATTGAGCTGCAACGGTTCTGTTTACGTTAAAAAGTGCTTTACTCAGGTGATGTATATGCTAGTTCTAGCATTTTAGGTTAAAATTTTAGCACTTCACAGTTGACTTCTCCAAGTGTAGAATATGCTTTTCTTAGGACAGCTTAATGTCGTAACATTACATATTGATTGCTTTCAGATTCTCGTTAGATGACAACCCTAATGTTGTATATTTATAGAGGAGTTAATTGTTTGTATCTGAAAAAATAATAAATATATACTTATTGTAATACATTGTGTCAGTAAAATCTTTGTATTTTGTATCGAAAAGTTATCACTGAAATTGAATAAAATAAATCTCTTGGCCGGGGGTGTTTCAGTGAATTTTCAAGTTTTTATTCAGTTTACCATCACGTTTTATATCATAGTACTTAATATTTCTACATGTTAGTGCCTGTTGCCATAATTGCTTATACAAAAGAAGATCAAAGAGTGATAAGTATCATTTGCAGATTGAAGGGTAGGGGGTCATTGGTATTGTAATCTTTCCCTTTTTGAATTAGAATTTAATTTTTAAAAAAGGCTTTTGACAATGTTAAAGGTTCAACCCTTCCTTTCCTTGGCAAAACTTTTCCGCCACAAGTTTAAACCTTACCCTTTGCCCGAAAATTGCTGATTATTTTCTTAATAGACGGGGACTCTATATCAAATATTAGGATATTGATGTCATGGTAAGGAGGTTTAAGGTCGTATTGTAAATTTAAATTGAACGTGTTGCAGTACTAAATTTGTTATTAAATAAGACTTATGATATTTACTCTATCAACACCCTATTTTCCATTTTGAAGTTTTCCTGTCGATCAGATTCCTCACAGTGAACGGACAGACTTGGTTTAATTCTTATGGCTCATGTGATCCGGATTAAAAAAAAAACGAATTATGCCACAACGTTCAACAGACTATCTCTTGCTTCCATTTCGCGATATGACTGAAAAAGCGACGTAAACACCTATCAACCAACCAACACCACTAAGCATAAACACTAGAGAGAAAACATATCGCACTGAACTTGGTTGAACTTGCTTACACATTGGCCTCTCGTTCGACCTTTTCTATCTGTGATTTATTCAGATAATTTTGTTTCATGTGATTGCAGCATATGGTTAGGCAATAAATATTTCGAAAAAAAAAAATGTTTAAAAAGAAAAGAAAAGGAAGAAAGAAAGATAGAAAAAACAGCTTCTCTAATATTTTTCATTAAGATTACACGCAGTGTTTGCCAATACCAGATGTTTTCAACATAGCAACTTCTTTCGGTGAGGGTCGGTGAAGAGGAGATTAAGACATATATCATGATGTTACCGTAAATATATAGGAGTTGTATATAGGTGATGTTTATACGTATAGCTTACTAAGCATGAGCTGTCATGTTAAATATCAGTTATCGAATAAGGTCTTAAATATCAGACAAAAACGTGTTTTTATTCGAGTTGGGGTTTTTTTTTTTTGGGGGGGGGGTTGTTTTAGGGTTTTTGTTTTTCATTTTTGATTAGGTAGATGAACAACGACATGGTATGATTTATATGAAGGTCAAAAGAGTGTGTAGAGAAGATGAGAGATAGGTGTTTGGCGAGACATATGATTTGAGACAAGGGTAAATTGGGTAAAGATAGAAAAGGGGGAGGCCGTTAGAAGGAAAGATAGTGTGCGAGTTGAATTCCCTGTCCACAACTCAAGACAAAAGCCGATATTGTTGCTGCTTCCATGTCGCAATATAACTGAAATATTGTTGAAAGCGACGTAAAACACCAATCAACCAACCAACCAACCGATATTGTTGACAGTGTATTTTAGTGAATTTTAATCAATGTAATATCTTAAACTCGGAATTTGAGCGGCCTTCTCGAAAATCCTCCGTTGTGTTACAGTGCAATCCAATACTTTATTAAAAAAATATGTAGCATATGTATGTAAGACAATGCAGGACACAGGTGTTATTGATTGAAAACGCAGTATTAAGATAAAACTTGCTAATGTAGTTTGTGGGTAAATGAACTCGCTTACACTGAGCACAGTGTCCGATCTTGAGCGAGGGTGATTTGTTTTATTACGCTTACACTGAGCACAGTGTCCGATCTTGAGCGAGGGTGATTTGTTTTATTATGGTACGGGAACATTCTGCATTGATAACATAATTTCGATTTTTCAGTCACTATCTGATATGGAAGTACATGTAGGTTGATATCTCGCTTATCCCGCTTGTACAGGGTTATCTGTACCAAAAGTTACCTTTTGTACACCATTTTTACTCTCCATACAAGGACCGTAAAGTATTATCAGAAACCATAGTAACAGATCTAGATGTCGAGCTTCATCAGTTTTCGCTAGTATGTATTGCCATGTTTGCTTTGATAATCGTAATCTAATGATGTTTAAGTGTCTCTCTAAGCTATTAATGAAAGTAATGATCGTATATACAAGGGCGACGTATACTGCTACATTTCCCTAATGTATAATAAACGCGTTTAAGAAGAAAGATAAAACTAGGTATGAAGGGAAATCATTAGCCAAGCATATTCCACCTTGCAAGAAATTTTCACGGAAATCTTTTGTTTTTGGTCGATAGTCATACGCAGCAATATCCTTTGTCTTATGTCCTATGTCAGTACACTGTAATTGTTTGTAAGTATACCACAGATGCGCTCACACCTCTTTTTAATTCTTTGACGAAATGAAAAATATTTCGTTTAAAATGCTTTGTACAAAATGTGTCCTTAAAAAGTAAATGTTTATAGCCTCTACTCCATGTATGACCTCTGACCTCCTCCTTTATTCTCTGGGTTGTACATTTGTTAGTAACGGAGTTTGGGTCCTCACTGTCTCACTACCGATATTTATAAGATAATCTAAATAATGAATCAGTTTATGTGATAAATGTATCAGATTCTCACCGAATACAATCGGTAAATAAGTTAGACCATGTATATATAAGTTAGACCATGTATATATAAGTTAGACCATGTATATATAAGTTAGACCATGTATATATAAGTTAGACCATGTATATATAAGTTAGACCATGTATATATAAGTTAGACCATGTATATATAAGTTAGACCATGTATATATAAGTTAGACCATGTATATATAAGTTAGACCATGTATATATAAGTTAGACCATGTATATATAAGTTAGACCATGTATATATAAGTTAGACCATGTATATATAAGTTAGACCATGTATATATAAGTTAGACCATGTATATATAAGTTAGACCATGTATATATAAGTTAGACCATGTATATATAAGTTAGACCATGTATATATAAGTTAGACCATGTATATATAAGTTAGACCATGTATATATAAGTTAGACCATGTATATATAAGTTAGACCATGTATATATAAGTTAGACCATGTATATATAAGTTAGACCATGTATATATAAGTTAGACCATGTATATATAAGTTAGACCATGTATATATAAGTTAGACCATGTATATATAAGTTAGACCATGTATATATAAGTTAGACCATGTATATATAAGTTAGACCATGTATATATAAGTTAGACCATGTATATATAAGTTAGACCATGTATATATAAGTTAGACCATGTATATATAAGTTAGACCATGTATATATAAGTTAGACCATGTATATATAAGTTAGACCATGTATATATAAGTTTGAAGTACATGTATATATAAGTTTGAAGTACATGTATATACAAGTGTATATCTATTGAGGATAATTCGACGGACTCTCATTTTGTGGTCCGAACCTAATATTTTATCAGCAAATTGTCGATCATCTTCTGTACTTTACATTTTACAAATCGGTGGACATTGCTGGTTTTGTAGGAAACTTTGAGTGTATTAAATGTTCAGTATTGTAAAATGGCCTTTGTATCGCCTCATACATGACGAATTTCCATGTATGTAAAACAAAATTTTCCGACTCGGGGATCCTATTGCAGTCAACAATGTTAACCCAACTTTTATAGCAAACAACATTTAGACCTTATCTAATGACTGACAGTTGCATGCTTTAGATATGACATTCGTAAGTCAGTAACAAAGTAATGCAGTAAGTTTTGTTAAGCTTTTCCCTATAAAGTGTTTGATATAAAGATTAGTTATTTATAACAGATAAAATATTAAATCCCAAATGTAGGACTGTCATATCAATTATTAAAATGAAATAGTAGAAAGACGAGCATTTCCACACGTATGCTTATAAACGCATCAGATATCATGGCTATGTAGAAAGAGTCCCACACGTATGTATATGAACGCATCAGATATCAAGGTTCGTATGTATAATTAGCCCCACACGTATGTCAATGAACGCATCAGATATCAAGGTTCGTATGTATAATTAGCCCCACACGTATGTCTATGAACGCATCAGATATCAAGGTTCGTATGTAAAATTAGTCCCACACGTATGTCTATGAACGCATCAGATATCAAGGTTCGTATGTAAAATTAGTCCCACACGTATGTCTATGAACGCATCAGATATCAAAGTTCGTATGTATAATTAGTCCCTCACGTATGTCTATGTACGCATCAGATATCAAGGTTCGTCTGTAAAATTAGTCCCACACGTATGTCTATGAACGCATCAGATATCAAGGTTCGTATGTAAAATTAGACCCACACGTATGTCTATGAAGGCATCAAATATCAAGGTTCGTATGTATAATTAGCCCCACACGTATGTATATGAATGCATCAGATACCAAGTTTCGTCTGTATAATTAGTCCCACACGTATGTCAATGAACGCATCAGATACCAAGTTTCGTCTGTATAATTAGTCCCACACGTATGTCAATGAACGCATCAGACACCAAGGTTCGTATGTAGAATTAGTCCCACACGTATGTATATGAACGCATCAGATATCAAGGTTTGTATGTAGAAAGAGTCCCACACGTATGTATATGAACGCATCAGATATCAAGGTTTGTATGTAGAAAGAGTCCCACACGTATGTATATGAACGCGTCGAATATCAAGGTTCGTATGTATAATAAGCCCCACACGTATGTATATGAACGCATCAGATATCAAGGTTTGTATGTAGAAAGTTGGTTGGTTGATTGGTGTTTTACGTCGCTTTCAACAATATTTCAGTTATATCGCGACATGGAAGCAGGAGGTTACCAACCTCTTAAACATAGTGGCGCAACCCGGGAATCGAACCCGGATCGTCGGCGCCGCAAGCCAAGCGCTTAACCACTACACCACGCCTGCCCCTGTATGTAGAAAGAGTCCCACACGTATGTATATGAACGCATCAGATATCATGTGTCTTATGATGAATTAGTTCACACATATGCATATGAATGCATCTGATATTGTTATTAATTCAGAATTACTTTAATAAGAAAAAAGCTTTCTGCATATGTGTACACAAATCCCAACAACTGGATTTGTTACGTAGTTTGATTACAGTAAAGAAAGTTACACGTGTTGCATATAAGCTCTGCTTGTCAAACTCATGGTATACCCAAACATTCTTTATTGTTTGTGAGTCCAACAATCAATCCAAAACTAAATATTATTGGAAACTGTAAATGCGACAAACTGAAAATATATCAATGGCGGTGATAATCCTGGATATACTTAAAGGGATGATCTCACTACCCCGAATAAGCAGTTCCTGTACAACCTTACTGACTCTTAACCAAACACGAAGACGGGAATGATCCAATATCCTGGCACGGATTAACGTACAATGTATTTGGATTATAGGAGGATGTTGCGAATGGTAATCGTTTATTAAATCCTTATTAGTGTATAGTAATTAGCGTATCTGAGGTTTCAATTTACGTCATGCAGATTCAATGGAAATCGTCTCCAATGACAACTTTGTTAAGTGACGAATGCGCACATGATTTACATGTAGAAAATTTTAGCCAACTCATTGCGTAAGATGTGTCTTACAGGGACTTATATTATCAGATAAAATGAAAATCATTTGCAATTATTGCATGAAAACTGCTTTGTGATCATGCTGTTTAGATGGAGCAGTGTATGCCCTTCAGACATTGCATCCCATAAAATTTCATTTTCAACAGGAATCGATAGTACGTGCAACCTGCCTTTCAAACTAGGTACTGTTTATAGTCTGTATTGAAATGACAAAACCAGAAATTCTTACTTGTTTCACTGTCATGTCAGTGTCCATGATGGGGTGCTATGATATCTTTGAAACTGACATATGATAATGGTGTTTGATATGACTTAAACATGTCTATGATAGATGTATATCTAAATACATTGTTCGATCTGCGCACATGTTCGTGTTGATAGTCCAGGCAGTTCAGCCGTGAACGCCTTTTAAATTGTATAATCATTCCTGCGATCTATTTCTATTTGGATACAGTCTGTTACGACTTGCTACCTCGATTCCTTGTGTGTCAGGTATGTGATTGTAACGTGTATTTTGTCTTTAGGGTAAGTCTGTAAGAAGTCGCTGAAACTTCGACTACAGTATTTCTAAGATAATGTCTAGATTTATAAATAATTAGTAAAGTTCAATATATTATTTAAGTATTAAATCATCTACTTAAGTGTATAAGTTATAAAACGGACTTGAATGATATTTCAGTACAGGATATAAAGTGATGGAATAGTCAGCTTGGATAGTTTGATTTTATGTATATTTATTCGTAATTCAGTTGCGCTTGCAGAAAAAAAAAGAAACTGCACTATTCATCAACTTGAAAAGATTTCATGACACCGGTGTACCATCTGAAGATACGATACATATAGCTTGTAACTATACCGCAAGCCAAAGTTACTTTTTAACTAGAAACAAACATAACCCGAAGCAAAAATCTGTACATAACATACATTGCTGCATGTACTCTTTGTAATGCATGCTGTGATGCACAATTTATAGGGGGTAAATGTTGCCTGTTGGAACTATAATTAGGCGTGAAGCACCAAACATAGATCGTCGTCAGTATAGCAAACGTCTTTAGTATCAGCAGCGTAAATAACGAGACCATTGATATATTTCATAAGTACGATTCATACTAATGTCTTTTTCTAACTTTAATTTTTTGTTATTTAAAGTAAGCACATGATTATTACTAATATTGATATTTGGCGTCAAGCGATCAGACGATTATTTGTTTTGGACTGTAAAGTAGGCTTTAAATGGGTTCAAGTTTAATACCATGAAAATTAAATATATTTTTGAAATGAGTTCAACTTTAAATGGCTAACGGGAAGTTCAGCGAAAAAGGAAGTGATATTGTATAAACAGTTGTCATATTAGTACTGGGTGGTCTAGTATCTGCCCTGTTATTCGTGCAGTGTGGCGAGAATAGATCAGACAGGTGTCAGTATGTCCACAACTACATCATTCAAGCATTAAGCCTACGTATGTCTTTATCTTTGGTTTTCGTGTACTTCGTACATGATAAAAGTACTTACTAGTAATCAAATGTCCATTCGCACCCCCTGGATCCACTTGCATCAACCGCATCTGTGATGTAAATGGAGAGATACATAATACTGGGGAAATCAATGCTTTATCATACGGAGGATAACTGGACTTTGTCGAACGTGTGAGTAGTACCCTCTAATTGTTGATAATAGACCAATTCATACTGTACAGGTTCAAGCTGAAAGTGCTTCAAGTACGTGTACATTTTTATTCGTCTCATATATTATCGATAGATTTTTCCTTAATAGCGATGTTGGCGGTGCCAAACGAACCTTTTCAGTTTCAAATTCTAACAGCTAAACCCTGTGAATATACTTTTAGTACACCTTTTAGAACACCAGACGATCAGTCACCCTGTGTTATTACAGAATTTATGGAGTTATTAAATCTATATGGAAGGCATTCTTATAAGAAGGTTTGACCCTTGTAACTTGATATTGTATGTAGTATTAACAGGGAAATATATACAATACATATACCTATCTGGTACTGCCGGCAGGAGTCGAACCCAGTACCTCTAGATCACGAACCGAGCACCTTATCCACTAGATCACACCGGCTAATTGGACACTAAAGAGTTCTTCTTAGCATGAAAAATGACAAAAACAGTCACATGTGTAAAACAGTAGCATTTAAGATGCTAAGATGCAGAATAAAGAATGCAACATATTGATACCATTATAGCAAGTGGCAGATTCAAGGCAAGAGGCGGGGACGAAAGGGAGTTTTGTCACCAAAAAAAATAATAATAAATAAAAACGGAAGGGGGAACGAGAGAGAGAGAGAGAGAGAGACTATCATATGTAATTTTCAACACGACAGGTATCCGATAATCGTACATCTACTCGATTTCTCCGAATCATTTTGGCTAGGTTGAAGACTTCAACCCGAATCCCTTCCCTTTCCTAACTGAAAAACATTTATGACAGGTTGCAAGCCTTTTTAAAAATCTCATATTCAGCTGCTTCTGTACATGAACTGTATACTAGAACTAGAAGTAATGTATGTGCGAAGTGAGGAGAGGCAAGACATGATAGCTTTTGCGATGTAGCTGAGTCATCTGTATAACGAAATATTCATCACAGGTATATCCAGAATAGTATGGTGGGAAAAAGATAACAATAACATAGAAAAGCTTGGATTACATGGCAGCTGCGGTACTAAGAACGGTGAAATAGCGTGACTTTAGACCCTAAAACAATCAAATTGCAGGAACTTTTATTTGGGGTGGGGGAGTTTTTTGCCCCTAGTCCCCCCCTCGGGGCTTTGCCCTGGATCAGCTAGGGACCAAAGTCGTCCCCTGACCCATTACCTGACTTTGTGTCCCCTTTCCCTCTCCAAAACCTTGATCCGCCCCAATCAATTTCGAATAAAAGGGAATTAACTAGGAAGATTAATATTAAAGTTGCTCATCTTTTTTTACTTTGTTAAGGACTACCTTTTTAATCAAGTTTGGTCATTTAGTTAACATTAATAAGTAAACAACTACAATGAAAGGAATCGTGAAAATTCTTTCATTAACATGCATACTGTTGACGTCCGGGCTTTGCGACCTCTAAAAGAATGTTTAATATTTTTGTAATGTCCTTTTCTGTGTTTATTTGACTATTAATATGTGTTATGT
This sequence comes from Pteria penguin, assembly GCA_035048485.1. NCBI lineage: Eukaryota > Metazoa > Mollusca > Bivalvia > Pterioida > Pteriidae > Pteria > Pteria penguin. Next base: position 19,169,433 of record CM068580.1, on the reverse strand, counting down.
GGAAGTCCTTGGTGATTTGTGTCACAGAGCTTGATCAGATGTCTTTTGTCTTCTCTTAATAATTAGCGACTCATGTGTAACATTAGACTTGCTCAAGTGTCTATGTTAAGAACGTATTTATTCATAATGTCCCTCGTATGAAATTCTACTCGTTGTCATACTGCATTCTCTAGAACAGAATGGAGGATAATTATTAAAGAAAACGTAACATAGAGACTTGAGCAAGTCTAGTGTAATATATATATATATATATTAAAGACCTATTTAGAACAACCTGTCCCCTCTAAAATTTAGACGCGTTATGCTCTGTGTAACTTTATCACTGTGGATCATTAAGCAGGGGTGGCAAATAAGTTATTTACCCAAACTTAAAGCATGTGAGATAAAATTCTATACCAGTTACTCCTGATATTTAGTAATAGATGTTTTGTGTTATGACAAGACTTGGATGCCCCAATTTATCTTAGTAGAGCTGCTGTTACCAAATTATCACTACTGAGACATGTTTTGTTCTTTAACATCACAACAGGATTTCTCACTCCCATTACACATGGTTGCAGCTAGTCTGGGACAAGTTTTGTATCTTGCCCCAAGTATGGTTCTGGTGGTAAACGACAGTAACAACGTGACACTGTTGTGTACTATGTCTTTCAGGCCCCTGTGATACTTTGTAGAGAACTTTAATCACCCTGTACCGCCATTTATTGTCAATATGTTTAACCACATATTTGTATCACCCAATTCTACATTTTCTATGTAAATCAGACAGTGGAACTGGATTTGTATTTTCCTCCATTTAAGCAAATTTTTATTGTAAGTAAATTAAAAATCACAACTTATTGTACTATTTGAAAACAGGAAATATTGGCAGATAAGGGCATACATGACAATTACATTTGTGTAGTAAATTACATTGATTGCTTTACTCTTGATAAGAAATTCAAGCTGTGCATTGATGAAAAGTATAAATGGCTCCATATTGCATATATTGGCTGTTATATCAACCATTATACACGTCAGATTCTCTACAATCTGCTTTATCCAGTAAACAATAGCCAAAATCTATGTCGATCTAGCATTTATCCTTCACTCAAATCTCTATCAACTTTTGTCGATGAAAACACGTGTTTATATACTCTGATTATTGTGTAAATTGAATTCTTTCCGCTTGTTTTGATTTGAGGTTGTACTTTGTAGTGGAGCATTTATTGGCGATGGTACATCTGTGATGAATGTTCAGATGTTAAAAGACGAGCATGGAGCATTGCTGCTTCCCCTTAACGAGAAAGTTGGCAAGTTTACCTAATTATTGTTTTCGTAGAATCTTTTTGGCACTAGCTTTGGTTTTCCTGGTTATCTGTGTAGCGATAACCCTGACATTCAGGACAGAGATCAAAAGTCCAGCTTGGAATAATAAGGTATCATTTGAATTCTATGACAGGATTTCGATATCATTCGGAATGCATGAATTCTATTTACATCAAAGTGTTCAATAGACTTGTTTCCTTAAACGACCCTATGCCACATGGTATGCATTCATAGTAATGGATGGAATGTTTTACTATATGTACTCACTTTGTGTTTTCATAGTGAAATAGAGTCTCCTGGTCTGAAATCAAATGAAATTAAAATCCAGATAATTTATTGTTCTATTTTCTGTTAACAATATCTTTTAATAGACTTTCATTAGTTAAGGTGTCCTTCTAAACCCATATAACATGTAGTTTCTTATCTAGGTAACTAGGTATCTTGAACAATCACAATCTGTATCCTCTCACATCTGTTAAGTCGTAGTTCGAATCTCACTCGGGACAAATGGGAATGCGAAGGTCAGAATCTTGGGGGAATGTCTTGTGGGAAGGTGTGTCAGTGTAATGAAGGTCATAATCTTGGAGAATGTCTTGTGGGAAGGTGTGTTATTGTAATGAAGGTCAGACTCTTTGGGAATGCCTTGTGGGAAGGTCTGTTAGTGTAATGAAGGTGGGAAGCTTATGGGAAGGTGTGTCAGCTTAATTAAAAGGTCGGAGGCTTGAGTAAATGTGTCAATGTATCTATGTAGGTGGGAGGCTTGTGGAAAGGTGGTCAGTGTATTTACTGAAGGTCAGAGTCTTGAGGGAAGGTCTATTAGTTTACTGAAGATGTTAAGCTTATGGGAAGGTGTGTCAGCATATTGACTAAGGTCGGAGGCTTTGGGGAAGATCTATTTGTGTACTGAAAGTGGGAAGCTTTGGGAAAGTGTTTCAGTGTATTTACTGGAGATCGGAGGCTTGTGGGAATGTGTCAGTGTGTCTCTGTAAGTGGGAGGCTTGTGGAAAAGTGGTTCATAGTATTTACTGTAGATCGGAGCAATCACATTTATATACCTCTCCGTGAAATGCAGAAAGTGAGAGAATGTTTTCTAAGGCAGGCTAAGCAATATACAGGAACCTGTCGTCATTGTGTATATAAAGTGAGAGAATGTTTTCTAAGGCAGACTAGGCCATATACAAGAACCTGTCGTCATTGTGTATATAAAGTGAGAGAATGTTTTCTAAGGCAGACTAAGCCATATACAGGAACTTGTCGTCATTGTGTATATAATCATATGGTTCCTCTTTGTAATATATTGCCAGTTTATTTGATTTTTCCGTGATGAAACGAAACAAGTGGAACTGAGAATTCCCTTCCATATGTCTTTCACACTTTCAGATTCCTTTTGCTTTGCTCTCACATAACGTAATGAACTTCCGATATTTCATAATCTTCCGGTCAAGTCCAAGTTCATAAGTAGAAAGTAGTGTATCCATGGTTCTCTTATTCAAATAAAAATTTTACGTAATATTAGAAAAAAGAAGTTTGAGGTAGTTGTACAGTAAAATGGCTAAAACAGGAAAAAGTTAAACACATGCTTTTCGCTTACCGAGCTTCATGTGATGAGGATGGATGAATGATATTGTTTTCATTAAAAACAATCCGGTATACGTCACTGTTACCAAAAAAATTGAAAATTAAGCCTATCTCTCTCGCCTGTATACCTTTTATATAATCGTATAGTTATTGCAACTCATGTATGCAATCCTTATTGTCAATGCGCTTGCTTCATCTGGGTTTTACTGTCACAGTGATAGATTTCCCATTTGTTTCCCACATCGTACTGTATTTTTGGTCTTTTGATTGATTTCCAGTGTGTTGGCATCAGAATAATTTTTTATCACTTTTCCAGTCTGGAAGATCCCTCTGTACATTAATGGTAGACCTATTTTAATGTTTAGTGGGTTTTCAAATGCTAAAGTTTTTCCACGTCGAAATAATAATGCCAATAGAATTTTGAATGCATGAATTTATTTGCATTGAATACGTTGATGTCGACTTCAATTTATCTTTGCTCTCAGTGATTTTTGCTGTTTTGTTTTGTTTTGTTTTTTTGCTTTAGTTAATCCGATATCGATATTTAGCCATTAGGAGAAAGTTTTCGATATTCCCTAATTTTATCAAATATCCTCATTTTCTCAACCTGTGTACTTTTCAACAGCAGTCTGACGAGACTTCCGGGAGATGATAATGTGAACCTCGTATCAACTCATGACTTACTACAGGTCTAACCTCAACTGTCCGAGAGATGATAATATAGACCTCGTATCAAGTCTTGACTTAATACAGATCAAAGCTCTGCTGTCCGAGAGATGATAATATAGACCTCGTATCAAGTCATGACTTAATGCAGATCAAACCTCTACTGTCCGAGAGATGATAATATAGACCTCGTATCAAGTCATGACTTAATACAGATCAAACCTCTACTATCCGAGAGATGATAATATAGACCTCGTATCAAGTCTTGACTTAATACAGGTCAAAGCTCTTCTGTCCGAGAGATGATAATATAGACCTCGTATCAAGTCATGACTTAATACAGATCAAAGCTCTACTGTCCGAGAAATGATAATATAGACCTCGTATCAAGTCGAGACTTAATGCAGATCAAACCTCTACTGTCCGAGAGATGATAATATAGACCTCGTATCAACTCATGACTTAATACAGATCAAAGCTCTACTGTCCGAGAGATGATAATATAGACCTCGTATCACGTCATGACTTAATACAGATCAAACCTCTACTGTCCGAGAGATGATAATATAGACCTCGTATCAAGTCTTGACTTAATACAGATCAGACCTCTACTGTCCGAGAGATGATAATATAGACCTCGTATCAAGTCTTGACTTAATACAGATCAAAGCTCTACTGTCTGAGAGATGATAATATAGACCTCGTATCAAGTCTTGACTTAATACAGATCAGACCTCTACTGTCCGAGAGATGATAATATAGACCTCGTATCAAGTCGAGACTTAATGCAGATCAAACCTCTACTGTCCGAGAGATGATAATATAGACCTCGTATCAAGTTATGACTTAATACAGATCAAAGCTCTGCTGTCCGAGAGATGATAATATAGACCTCGTATCAAGTCGAGACTTAATACAGATCAAACCTCTACTGTCCGAGAGATGTTAATATAGACCTCGTATCATGTCTTGACATAATACAGATCAAAGCTCTGCTGTCCGAGAGATGATAATATAGACCTCGTATCAAATCAAGACTTAATACAGATCAAACCTCTACTGTCCGAGAGATGATAATATAGACCTCGTATCAAGTCGAGAGTTAATGCAGATCAAACCTCTACTGTCCGAGAGATGTTAATATAGACCGCGTATTAAGTCGTGACTTAATACAGATCAAAGCTTTCCTGTCCGAGAGATGATAATATAGACCTCGTATCAAGTCGAGACTTAATACAGATCAAACCTCTACTGTCCGAGAGATGTTAATATAGACCGCGTATTAAGTCGTGACTTAATACAGATCAAAGCTCTACTGTCCGAGAGATGATAATATAGACCTCGTATCAAGTCATGACTTAATACAGATCAAAGCTCTACTGTCCGAGAGATGATAATATAGACCTCGTATCACGTCATGACTTAATACAGATCAAACCTCTACTGTCCGAGAGATGATAATATAGACCTCGTATCAAGTCATGACTTAATACAGATCAAAGCTCTACTGTCCGAGAGATGATAATATAGACCTCGTATCAACTCATGACTTAATACAGATCAAAGCTCTACTGTCCGAAAGATGATAATATAGACCTCGTATCAAATCATGACTTAATACAGATCAAAGCTCTACTGTCCGAAAGATGATAATATAGACCTCGTATCAAGTCATGACTTAATGCAGATCAAAGCTCTACTGTCCGAGAGATGATAATATAGACCTCGTATCAAGTCGTGACTTAATACAGATCAAAGCTCTACTGTCCGAGAGATGATAATATAGACCTCGTATCAAGTCGTGACTTAATGCAGATCAAACCTCGACTTTCCGAGAGATGATAATATAGACCTCGTATCAAGTCGTGACTTAATACAGATAAAACATCTACTATCCGAAAGATGATAATATAGACCTCATATCAAGTCGTGACTTAATGCAGATCAAACGTCGACTTTCCGAGAGATGATAATAAAGACTTCGTATCAACTCATGACTTAATACAGATCAAAGCTCTACTGTCCGAGAGATGATAATATAGACCTCGTATCAAGTCGAGACTTAATGCAGATCAAACCTCTACTGTCCGAGAGATGATAATATAGACCTCGTATCAAGTCGAGACTTAATGCAGATCAAACCTCTACTGTCCGAGAGATGATAATATAGACCTCGTATCAAGTCTTGACTTAATACAGATCAAAGCTCTTCTGTCCGAGAGATGATAATATAGACCTCGTATCAAGTCGTGACTTAATACAGATCAAACCTCTACTGTCCGAGAGATGATAATATAGACCTCGTATCACGTCATGACTTAATACAGATCAAACCTCTACTGTCCGAGAGATGATAATATAGACCTCGTATCAAGTCGTGACTTAATGCAGATCAAACCTCGACTTTCTGAGAGATGAGAAGGTAGACCTCGGATCATGTCATGACTTTATAGTTTTTTAACACGTGTCATGTTTTAACATATATCATTTGCTCATCCAACATATTTACAATGCGGTTTGATTGTATTTTATGGGTTTCATTTATAATTGATGGATGATATTCTAGTGAATGGTTTTGTATATACTCGTAGGTTCTTTTATCGACTGTCCCTACGTTGTATTATATATGTATCTGTTCGTCGCCAGTTTTGGCAAATATTCTTGGAGCATCTTCTAAATGTGATGTATTTGTTTACTTCTCTTTTTTGGTGAATATTCCTTTACAAGGAATAAAAACTTGAACAGATACGATGAAATCGTATGTTTAGAATGTTCAAAGCAGCGAACAGGAAGTGGGATAGGTAACATAATACAACAAAACTGAATAATGTTTCCTGTGGACTACCCTTACATATTGTTTCGTATTCCATGTATATTCACTGTTTCCTTACTGTGCTTTCTATTTATTACAGGTCAAGTTTCGATAATAAGACCAACTGAGAGAGTCATATTCTAGCGAGCTTAGAAGTTCAGAAGTAAGCGAAGTGTGTTAGGAGGACACATACATCGAGCGAGTCGTCCATCAAACTGGATAAGACTATATCGGAAATACATTACGAAAATTTGCTTATAGAGAAACGGTATTCAATATTCGATACTGTCTCAGTGAAAGTAAACAATTGATTAAATCTGCATGGAATACCTTCATAAATCAAAGTTGATGGTATAAAAGTTCCATATGACCTATCGTAAAAATCCGATATCCGAGATCATTTAGGAAAGAAAGAAACGCGTCAATAATAAAAAGGAATTCGTGAAGAACGTTAATTCTCACTCCAACATTTCGATGTTGCCTTCCAGTAAGGATCAAGTAATGGACGGCTCCGAGCCAGTTATACATCGAGTTTTTAGTACAAGTGCATTACGCTTACCGAAGGAGAGGTATTCGTTCTGGAGGAGGTAAGTCGCCGCGTAATCAAAGAAGGATAACTCTAACACAGTTATAGCCATTGCATTCGTCTTTCTCTTCAGTTTAAATGTAATAACAGACATTGAATCTACTATGTACTCGTTTGCATTCGACATAATGTTTGTTTATTGATAAATTAGCTTTAATTCATAACCTAAATATATAACAAATACTTCATTTCTTGTTGTGCAGTATGTAAAAAAAAGATCACTTCACGGGCAAAATTAGTTATTAAAACAAGACATTGACTATATTTATTTGCGTTTCTAATACATCTTTCAGTAAACAAAATTCCAGGAGGTTAAATTTAAATAAAATTATGTATTACGCTGTCGGAATAAAAATGGATTGTCATGCAATTTTACGAATGTAAAATGTATTTTAAAAGGAGAATTAAATGTGCCGATAAGACCATTCTACAAAAAGAAACACCAAACACACACGCACACACAAAACAAGACACATAATCCCAGCACACACACACACACACACACACACACACAAAACAAGACGCATATCCCCAACCACCCCAACACACACACACACACACACACACACACACACACACACACACACACACACACACACACACACACACAAGACACATAATCCCAGAACACACACACAGATACAAAACAAGACGCACCAGAACATTTACATTTAATGGAAACATATGATCGTGTTTTAAAGTTTCCCGCATGCTATCGGCGATTTACAGGTTGCATGGCGTTGGGACGACGCGTTTTATGTAAACTGTGTCTACATTGGATTTTTGAAATCTACAAATGATCATGTCGAACAGCTAAATGCACTGATCTTATATTTATATATGTATTTTACCTATACTTATATATTTGAATTTGATCAAGAAAAGCTTTTGCAAAAAAGATCAAGCAGAGTTCGACCCGGCATGTCCTTGAGACCCGCCATATCGAGTACGCTATTCACATGCTTCAGATTTCTTCTCATCAACCAATCAGAATTCGTGTAACGTATTACGTTTTCATTAGTCGTAGAACTCGAGATATTTCATGTTAAAGAAATAAGAAAAAAAAAACCAAACAAACAAGGACAACAACTCTTGATAGCATGTTTTCCCATGTATTTAGAGTATAAAATGATCATTGTACATGTATATATACATTATTAACATTATGGAGAGGTAAACATACAAATAATTACAAAGTTTCTAGACAATGTGGGTCCGTTCAACGCATAGTAATATGAATGATCTTTCCTTTACATTTTTCAATCGACTGTCGCGATTATCATTTAATTAGACAAAAATTACACTGCACCATTAGTTCTTAAAGTAAAAATGCATATTAAATAACCCGAGAACTTTGTCTATATATACGGTGTAGTTATCTTATCATTGTCATAAGTGCGGGGTTTTTTTTCACAGGTACTATCAGACGTTTCAATGTTTTATTCAAAACTTTGTTTACAACGTATGAACGCAATGTTATTTATACAAAATTCGTTTTAATAAAGTATAGAAAGTGACGTGCGATGCCTGGAACTTACTGTCAGTACCATTATCAAGGACAGAGATGCATTCTGTCGCTTGGATCCCTAAAGATTGATTCCAATAGAGTAGAGGAACGCGTTCGTTCAAATCAGTTCTGGAAATTGTAATTTCAAATTTACACGCAATAGTATAACTGTTAAATTAACCTCTAGTTAGTGTGAATCTAAACCTATCCTAAAATTCTTCAATAACAGTATAAAATCAAGCAATATTTACACACAAATTGTTAATTTTATCCCAAAACCACATAGTTGTCAAGGACGCCGCCATCTTCAATCAGATTGGATCACCCGTATGTCACGCACTGGCCGCTCCGAATCGATTCTTTAGTAAATGCGTACCAACTGCAGAATCGACTGGGTAGACTGGGGCGATCCGGGTAATAAAACATGTTCTCGAATCTGACGCAGGCGCCTAGCTAACTAAAGCCATTAAGCTCGACAGTAAGTCAATTTGGGACCATGTAAGATTATAGGTGTATATAACATACATCCTATCGTCAGTGAGCGAGTGTATAACCTATTTCGTCAATGGATGGGTCAAATCACACATAGGGACACACATACATAATAATGACCAATGGTACACATACACCAATCTGATTAAAACCATATCTTTATTCCGCTTCTCTATTTGTCCCATTACGGATAAAGATCTGACGAAACCCCGTAAGAGGTCATGTTCTGGTGAACTCTGATGAAGTTTCAGTCACCGAATTTCCCACAGCCAATCAGTGACTCGGCTAGGCACGTGATAGTGACGCAAACTCTGTTCACAAACTACCTAATTGTGGGTCACGCACGCTGTGGATGTTAAATTTCATTTCTAAGAATTTGTACCCGATCCGGTGATTGGCTAAAAATCAGAGTTCACCAGAACATTACCCATTAGGGAGTTTCGCCAGATCTTTATCCGTAATGGGACAAATAGAGAAGCGGAATAAAGATATGGTTTTAATCAGATTGATACACATACATACATCATAATGACTAATCATATACAATTTGCAATTTACAATATATCTATTCACATTTTACAACATAGAGAAGATTTGTACATAACATACACAATAGAACATACATATTACACATGCACAAGGGTGCATAACATGTATTTTAACCTGGACACATACATCCTAATGGCCAATCATATACAGGCATACACATACATGCTAATGAAGTTAATGTTCAAGTGATCGAATCAGAGGATCAAGTTGGCTTAACAATCTGCTAATGAGACGACAAAACGCATATCAGTATATCGGGATGAACTGCAGAGTGACTTAGGACTAAGATCAATCAATGTAGCTTCCTGTTTACAAGATATGCAATAACATGGTTTTCAGTCGTGGAATCGAACTTTTTCCTTCCTATTTACATTGTACGTTTTCTTTTCGTTTTGTTGGCCGAGAAAATACATTAAAACATAAACTCTTCATGGTTTATTAGTGTTACTGTCGTATGTTTACATGTATTTATTAGATTTGTTTTTATTATTGTTTCTTGTGTAACGTCCACGTTTGCCCACTTTTGTGTAACGCTGACCTACATGGTAGATTGCACGCCTCAGTGTAACGCTGACCTACATGGTAGTCTCCACGTCTCAGTGTAACCTACATGGTAGTCTGCACGCCTCATTGTAACACTGACCTACATGGTAGTTTGCACGCCTCATTTTAACGCTGATCTACATGGTAGTTTGTACGCCTCAGTGTAACGCTGACCTACATGTAGTCTCCACGCCTCAGTGTAACGCTGACCTACATGATAGTTTGCACGCCTCAGTGTAACGCTTACCTACAAGGTAGGATATGGTAGGTACATAGAGAACTTACCTACATACCTACGCCTGCTGTGACACGGGCCTCGGATTTAAGTCTCATAAACAGGACGCCGATGAACAGCCGGTGGACTCGAACTTGTGACATCTCTGCCATGTACCCAGCACTCTACCAGATGGGTTTCATATCTATTATCTATTTTAAAAACAACTTGTAAAACGTGACAGTTGCATGCAAAACCCTACATAATAACGCCGAAACAATAACAGCGATAAACCCTACATAGCAACTCTGAAACAATAACAGCAATAAAACAATACATAGTAACATTGAAACAATAATAGCGATAAAACCCTACATAATAACACTATAATAATAACAGCGATGAAACCCTTCATAATAGCACTGAAACAATAACAGCGATAAAACCCTACAAAGCAACACTGAAACAATAACAACGATAAAACAATACATAGTAACTCTGAAACAATAACAGCAATAAAACAATACATAGTAACATTGAAACAATAATAGCGATAAAACCCTACATAATAACACTATAATAATAACAGCGATGAAACCCTTCATAATAGCACTGAAACAATAACAGCGATAAAACCCTACAAAGCAACACTGAAACAATAACAACGATAAAACAATACATAGTAACATTGAAACAATAATAGCGATAAAACCCTACATAATAACACTATAATAATAACAGCGATGAAACCCTTCATAATAGCACTGAAACAATAACAGCGATAAAACCCTACAAAGCAACACTGAAACAATAACAACGATAAAACAATACATAGTAACTCTGAAACAATAACAGCAATAAAACAATACATAGTAACATTGAAACAATAACAGCGATAAAACCCTACATAGTAACACTGAAACAATAACAGCGATAAAACCCTACATAGTAACACTGAAACAATAACAGCGATAAAACCCTACATAGTAACATTGAAACAATAACAGCGATAAAACCCTACGTAGTAACATTGAAATAATAACAGCAATAAAACCCTACATAGTAACATTGAAATAATAACAGCGATAACACATATATATGACTTGTAATGAATTTCAAGGGTTAACATGAATCATGTTGATTATGGACATGAACGATTTTCTACTGGATGGAATCTTTACAAATGGTTTCCAAAACTAATGAGACATATAATATACTTGTGTATTTGAATAAATAAAAATACGAATAAAATATTAATTCTTTTTAACATTTTCTACATTTTGTATGTATAATATGTGACACGAAATAAGCTTTTTTGCAAAAGACAATGAAATACTGTTACGGTTTATGAAGAAGAAGGTCATATCGGAGTGATCTTTAACTTTTATACATTGAAGTTGAAATCATTAATAAGATCAAGTTTAACCTCAACCCACACGAACAAGATAAAGAAAAATAATAATAAGAGATAGCTGAATGGAAATCCTTATTGATTTTAGCGCGGTTTGTGACGGATTCAAAGTTATCACTGAGCTATATTGCTGTAGTGAAAATACTGTACAGCGTCAGCTTCATACAATCGCCGTGCATATAGCAGTAGAAAATAGGAATAAAGGATTAATAAGAGTGTCATTGGTTTTCCACAAATTCCTAATGGAAGTTCGATGTTGCAGCCCAGTATGGCGCAGTATTATATTGCTCTGTTATTTCATTTTACCTCCGACATCATGTTATAATTATGTAGTGCTAAAAATAATATTTTCTCTATGCTTTGTAGGTATCAAAACTGATAGTATTCTTCTGTCCAGTCTTAGTTACTTTCTTTGAATTAAACATTCAACGGGATTTTTTTTTTTTTTTGAATCGATATCCACTTTTCTTTCCATCTTGGGTGATAAGTCGCATCTACCACGAAAATCATATACTGAGATCTATTTCCGGACGAGATGACGCAGTGTGTGTGGAATGATTGCCGTCTTGAGAGAAGCTTGCAATCAGCTTCTCATCCACGTCATCGATCCCGATCTTTTCCGATATCAATTTATCAACATCAGCCTGGAAAACGAAGATTTACGATAACATTGAATTAATCATTAAGTTAATAACTTGTTATCCCCCTTCTGAGAATATTTCTTGTCAAAAGAGATAGGTATAAGTAAATATTTTGTATAGTAATGCATATAATACAAGTGTAAATAATCCAGTAAAAGAGCTTAATTGTGGAAAAATGGTATGACTGTCAAATTCAAGATGCATTCGAATGATAAACCTAACATGAAAGGTTTATTATATGCATAAGGGGGGGTGGGGGGGGGGTCTTATATTTCACTTTGTATAAAGAATCTGTTTTTTATTTTTTTATCAACTGTAAAGGATGAAATATTACATATATATAAATATAACCCCGAAAACATATGCGGTATTAACGAGCGATCACCTCGTCTGCGTTTTTCATGATTTACTTGTTAAGTGTTTTTTCTCTTTTCCTGAATTGATCTTATGACATATTCGTCTATGCACTAAATCTGGACTTAAAACTCTTATAAATCTATTTTATAATTACTGTTTCTCACACGCATGCGCACACACACGCTCATACACGGCGTGTCAGGTGAAATGGCAATCTTATTGCTCTGTTAGTAAAACACAATTGTATTATAATATACAAACATCAGAATTTTAAGTAGAGTGCTGTAAATTTTCTGGAACGTTTCTTAATAAGTCATAATAAAGCCAATAGTAAGATCCCCCTAGTCATACGGCTAATTAAACAGCAACTTGTTCCTTATTTCTACACTCTTAAACAGACGGAACTCGAACTGACCCGTCACAATTTATCTTGCCGGCGACATCTGGTACGTAAATAATGATAGTCGTTATAATATATGACGACTGGGAAAAATCGATGTCCACAGACAGGACACTATTCATTGTCCAGTGATAGGACATTTTACAATGCCAACAGACAGAGCATTACACAATGTCCACAGACAGGACACTATACAATGTCCATCGATAGGATACTTTATAATGTCCTAAGATAGGGGTATTATACAATGTCAGGAGACAGGACACTTAACAATGTAAACAGACAGGACACTATACAATGTCCACGGATAGGATACTTTATAATGTCCACAGACAGGGCACTATACAATGTAAACAGACAGGACACTATACAATGTCCACGCATAGGATACTTCATAATGTCTACAGACAGGGCACTATACAATGTAAACAGACAGGGCATTATACAATGTCCACAGACAGGGCACTATACAATGTAAACAGACAGGACACTATACAATGTCCAGAGATAGGATACTCTATAATGTCTACAGACAGGGCACTATACAATGTAAACAGACAGGGCACTATACAATGTAAACAGACAGGGCACTATTTGGTGTAAACAAACAGGACTTTATACAATGTCCAGAGATAGGATACTCTATAATGTCCACAGACAGGGCACTATACAATGTGAACAAACAGGACACTATACAATGTCCAGAGATAGGATACTCTATAATGTATACAGACAGGGCATTATACAATGTCAAGAGACAAGACACATACAATGTAAACAGACAGGACACTATATAATGTCCAGGGATAGGATACTCTATAATGTCCACAGACAGGGCATTATACAATGTCCACAGACAGGACGCTATACAATGTCCATGGATAGGATACTTTATAATGTCCACAGACAGGGCATTATACAATGTCCACAGACAGGACACTATACAATGTCCATGGATAGGATACTTTATAATGTCTACAGACAGGGCATTATACAATGTCCACAGACAGGACACTATTTAATTTAAACAGACAGGACACTATACAATGTCCATGGATAGGATACTTTATAATGTCTACAGACAGCTCATTATACAATGTCCACAGACAGGACACTATATAATTTAAACAGACAGGACACTATACAATGTCCAGGTATAGGATACTCTATAATGTCTACAGACAGGGCACTATACAATGTAAACAGACAGGGCACTATACAATGTAAACAAACAGGACACTATACAATGTCCATGGATAGGATACTCTATAATGTCTAAAGACAGGGCACTATACAATGTAAACAGACAGGCATTATACAATGTCAAGAGACAAGACGCATACAATGTAAACAGACAGGACACTATATAATGTCCAGGGATAGGATACTCTATAATGTCCACAGACAGGGCATTATACAATGTCCACAGACAGGACACTATACAATGTCCATGGATAGGATACTTTATAATGTCCACAGACAGGGCATTATACAATGTCCACAGACAGGACACTATACAATGTCCATGGATAGGATACTTTATAGTGTCTACAGACAGGGCATTATACAATGTCCACAGACAGGACACTATATGATTTAAACAGACAGGACACTATACAATGTCCAGAGATAGGATACTTTATAATGTCTACAGACAGGGTATTATACAATGTCCACAGACAGGACACTTAACAGTGCAAACAGACAAGACATTATACAATGTTCAGGGATAGGACACACAGACAAAACACTATACTGTGTCCATGAATAAGCCACTTTACGATATCCGCAAACAGGACACTATACAATGTCCACAAACAGGACGCTATACAATGTCCATAAACAACACACTATGCAAATTCATGTGTTTATCATTGTTCTGATGACCTTTCCCAAGAAGATATTTATAACATGGCCACAGTCCTGCTTGATATAATTACAGTTTCGTTAACATTATCTCCTAGAAATTCAGCCCTGTATATAATGAGGATGCGATTATTTCCTGTCATTACCATCTACTTTGTACGTTCTTGAGAAATCTGGCTTAACCGTCAGAAAACTCCTCTGTAAATATGGATAAACTGTTTTGATTTTCTCATTTCTTTCGTGTACCATTCAAATCACAATATGATATCGCTCAATGACATAGAATAGATTCGATTTGTTTGTAAGTTGATTACACGTCCTGCAGTATATTGATTGGTGTGCTTTACACACACGGCCACAGAAAAAGGCTTTCATGTTCGTCTGATGTAAGCTAGGAAAATGTACAGACAGTCTTTATATTCAAAACGTGGAAAGTTTGATGTTCTGAAAAAGAAGATAGGAATTTGTTTAAAGGCATTATGTTAATGCGACCGGGAGTTTTCTTTATTGATCGTTGCTCGGTGTTTCCACGTTATATCTAAGTAGGAAACTACCGATTACTCTATATTTTAGACGGAATCCTTCTTTTGCATTGGAATTAAGCTGAGCCAGTGGTATTGCGTAAAAGGAAACATGACAATGCTGCAAAAGTCATCACATTATTTAATAAATGTTAGCCCTCGTTAATCATGATTGGTCACATGGAGCTGGTATTTCCAGACGTATAGTAATGTCGTCGGAATTATTCCCATCAAAATCTTGTGGATAATCGAAAAAAAGAATCTCGCAAGACGAACGAGAGAGTTGTCAAGATATATATACATCTGTATTGTGATTTGATTCTTTGCCTTATTATGTCATGCGTTCAAGTGTAACATCTAAAATGAGTTCATCTAAATCGAAAACCGGCAGTGGCAAAATGCAGAAAATTGTACAATATTTGACTCCTCATTTTAAAAGTAATGGAGTGCATGGTATGTCGAACAAACATAAGAATCGAGATAGGAGTGGAAGTAGGGAAAACACAAGAGATAGGGGATCTAATCGACGTTTTTCTATGTGTTTTAATTCCAGGCATGCGGATGATCTGATTGTGACACCATTTGCACAAGTTCTGGCTAGTCTACGAAGTGTACGCAATAACTACATACTCCTGACCAATGTCCACGCATCCCGTGACAGGTAAGGTGTTTTCTTTTGACCAATTTACACGCATTCACACATCATGGGATAGGGAAGTTGCTTACCCCTAAAGAATTTTCACGTAAAATGCGATAGGTAAGTGATTTACTTCTGACCCATTTCTATCGCATTCATGCAATATGTAATAGGTAAGTTTCTTACACCTGACCCATTTACACGCGTTCATGCATCATCCAATAGGTAAGGTGGTCACTCTTAACCAAAGTCCACACATCCCATGCAAGGAAAGTTATTTTCTCCTGACCAGTCTTCACACATTCACTCATCACGTGATAGGCAGTTGCTTACACCTGACCAATAAACACGCATTCACGCATCTTGTGATAAGCAAGTTGCGTACTCCTCAGCAATCTTCACACATTCAGACAACATGTGATAGGTAAATTGCTTACTTGATTGGCAAGTTGCTTACTCCCTTCGGTTTATTCATTTATAATTCCAATTACTTGTATTACTTTGGCGTTTCTTTTAGCGTCAAGTCATGTTTTTGTTTTTTATTTTTTTACGGGTGGGGTGCTTGTTTTGTTCGATTTTCTTTATTATTATTATAATAATAATAATAATAATAATAATAATAATAATAATAATAATAATAATAATAATAATAATAAAGAATAAGATTATTATTATTATTATTATTATTATTATTATTATTATTATTATTATTATTATTGGATTTTCCAGTATTTGTAACAGCGTGTTAACTTTGGTTTGTGTCAAACCAAACCCTGCTTTAGTGCTGCTTTGCCTCATTGTCTTATATTTAAAAAAAAGATATATTTAGGAAAAAGTATACAGATCCTTAGAATAGGAAATTAATTGGTGCTATGTCCTTGTTATCCTTACAGTAATGTTACATGGTAGACATTTCTGGATTCCTGGTATTTTGGTTAGGGACAGACACCCGGGAGGGAGTAAGCATTTCCTGTTTGGCTAGCTGCACCCGTGCCATAATTCCTAAAATACACAGCCGATACTAACAACACTGTAGGTGACTGTGGACTAATGCTATATAGAACAACATCCCACAATGACTATCACTAAACAGAACCACATCCTATAATGACTAGCATTGAGTAGAACCACGCTCCACAATGGATAACACTGAATATAACCACATCCCACAGTGACTAACACTGAATATAACCACATCCCACAGTGACTAACACTGAATAGAACCACATCCCACAATGACTAACTCTGAATATAACCACATCCCACAGTGACTAACACTGAATAGAACCACAACCCACAGTGACTTACACTGAATAGAACCACATCCCACAATGACTAACACTGAATAGAACCACATCCCACAATGACTAACACGGAATATAACCACATCCCACAGTGACTAACACTGAATAAAACCACAACCCACAGTGACTTACACTAAATAGAACCACATCCCACAATGACTAACACTGAATATAACCACATCCCACAGTGACTAACACTGAATAGAACCACAACCCACAGTGACTTACACTGAATATAACCACATCCCACAGTGACTAACACTGAATAGAACCACATCCCACAGTGACTGACACTGAATAGAATCACAACCCACAGTGACTAACACTGAATAGAACCACATCCCACAGTGACTAACAATGAATAGAAATACATCCCACAATAACTAACAATGAATAGAACCACAACCAACAGTTACTAACACTGAATAGAACCACATTCCATAATAACCAACACTAAATAGAACCACACCCCAACAGTGACTCTGAATAGAATCACATCCCATTGACTAAACTGAATAGAACCACACCCCACAATGACTTACACTCATTAGAACCAGGACCCACAATGACTTACACTGAATAGAACCACATCCAACAATAAATAACACTGAATAGAACTAATCCTACAATGATTAACACTGAATAGAACTAATCCTACAATGACTAACACTGAATAGAACTACAACCCACAATGACTAACACTGAATAGAACTAATCCTACAATGACTAACACTGAATAGAACTACATCCCACAATGACTAACACTGAATAGAACTAATCCTACAATGACTAACACTGAATAGAACTACATCCCACAATGACTAACACTGAATAGAACTAATCCTACAATGACTAACACTGAATAGAACTACAACCCACAATGACTAACACTGAATAGAACAACATCCTACAATGACTAAACACTATATAGACCTTATAGTCTGAAATATTGTTTCTAATTTTATTGAATGTCACATCAAGAGTGGGGAAAGGGCGAATCCGGCCTTAGGTCCTAGATTCGCTCAATTTCACTGTCCTTAGTCAGTACCGAAGATGTCGAGTAATCAGATTTTTTTTGCGGTTTTATTCAGGTCTTTTCCATACCTAGATGTACCTGTGATGGATTTTCTCATACCTGTTTTTCTAAAAGTAATAATAATAATAATGTAATGATAATGAATAAAACTGACTCAGCTGCATCACAAAAACCGCCATCATATCGCCTTTTTGCGTAAGTATCTATAGATAGAGATTTTTTAAAACGGATTAAGACATGTCATATTTGCTTTTCAGTCAAGAAAGGGAAGGGGTTTGGGTTGAAGGCGAAAACTTAGTCATAAAATGACCCGGATACGTGAGTAGATGAAGAAGTATCGGATCCATACCAGTCTGTTGCATTGGCAATAGTCTCTCTCTCTCTCTCTCTCTCTCTCTCTGACAGGTACTTTACTTAACTTTCCCTTAAGAACCACGACTCATTTGGTATATGACCTATCCATAACATGTAGATTGGCAAGGTCATAAAGAGACCTTATGATTTTATATTGAAAAGTCTCGGTAAGTAAATTGTTCAGTCTCTTAAGCGATCAGAAAGGGTTAAGTGTTTATCGTGTTCCCATTTTCTGTGGCAGTCCTATGATTTACTTTATTTCTATTGTGCAAATGATTTCTATGCAGGTTTTCGTTTCATTCGTTTTGCATTGTCTTTGCGTGCTAACATTAGCGCACTTACATTTCAAGTCCAAAACTATGAACCAAATCGGTGTGCTACAACTTGAATGATGTGATTACTAAACACAAAGCTGTAAGCAATATCATTTTATTGCCTTTTTTTCGTAAATTCTAAAATATTGAATTTATACAATTTGAAGATTTACAGTGAGCAATTTTTGCCATTAAAAACAAATAATCATCCACACAGTTGATGTTCTACAATGCATGTGATGAAAAGAGAACGCTGGTCAGTGACTGCAGTTTAGCGCAGTACATAGTCTGCTGTGGTTTCTCATTTAATATGAAAATTTCACATTGAACATCATTTACAATATTGACAGTGACAGCTCTAGAAAGACAAATAAAATTTTGTAACAAGTAAATGGTCAAGGTAATGATTAAAGTCACATGAGTGGACTAACGCGTCGCTGACCTTGGTCTACTCTGGTAAGGTTCGGTACTTGCTTGTCGCAGCATTTTTGATCGTTGTGGAATCCTTCATGATTGCTTGTAGTGTTCTCCTTTATCTTGTTCAGTCTATGATTTCTGTTCAAGAATTGGTTAGTTTGATATTAGGCTATACAGTAAATGATTTGAAAAGAAATAATGACATTATCTATTCAATTGGAGTTGTACAACACAAAATGGACTACGAAGAAGCAATGAGTTGCATTTCTTTAATATAGCATTCCTGAACATTACCACTCTGTTTAAAGTTCTCGCATTTTATACAATATACATTATCATTAAAACTTGCTGTATTATATGGTCCGTACAAAGTATAACTTTCCCATGTTCTTACCTTTTGATGTCAAGCATGTTTCTTTCTACATATAAATTTCACTCATGTTCTTACCTATTGTTGTTACCCATGCCTCTACTAGTTTATGTTGCCTATCATCCTTTCAACCGATATTTCTACCAATTGATCTTATCCATGTTCTTATTTGTTAATATGAACCATTTTCCTTCCTGTCGATGTCACCCAAACATGTCACCAATGCTTGTACTTGTTGATTTTACCAATACATGTAGTTGTCGATGTCACCAATACATGTACCTGTTGATGTCACTCATACTTGTATCTGTCGATGTCACTCCTATGCCCACGTGTTCATGTATCCCATATTCCAGTCTTTTTGGTGTCTGTTGATGTTACTCATGCTTGTACCTGTCGATGTTACCAATGCTTGTACCTGTCGATATCACCCATGCTTGTACCTGTCAATGTCACCTATATTTGTACCTGTCAGTGTCATTCATACCTGTACCTGTCGTTGTCACCCATGCTTGTGCCTGTCAATGTCACCCATATTTGTTCCTGTCAGTGTCACCCATATCTGTACCTGTCGATGTCACCAATACTTGTGCCTGTCGATGTCACCCATGCTTGTACCTGTCAATGTCATATTTGTACCTGTCAATGTCATCCATACCTGTACCTGTCGTTGTCACCCATGCTTGTGCCTGTCAATGTCACCCATATTTGTCCCTGTCAGTGTCACCCATACCTGTACCTGTCTATGTCACCCAGTCTTGTGCCTGTCGATGTCACCCATATTTGTACCTGTCAGTGTCACCCCCACCTGTACCCGTCGATGTCACCCATGCTTGTGCCTGTCGATGTCACCCATATATGTACCTGTCAGTGTCGCCCATACCTGTACCTGTCGCTGTCACCCATGCTTGTACCTGTCAATGTCACCCATATTTATACCTGTCAGTGTCATCCATACCTGTACCTGTCGGTGTCACCCATGCTTGTGTCTGTCGATATCACCCATATTTGTACCTGTCAGTGTCACCCATACCTGTCGATGTCACCCATGCTTGTGCCTGTCAATGTCTCCTACATTTGTACCTGTCAATGTCACCCATACCTGTACCTGTCGATGTCACGCATGCTTGTGCCTGTCAATGTCACCCATATTTGTGCCTGTCGATGTCACTGATGTTCCTACGGGTTGATGTCGCCCATATTCCAGTCTGTTGGTTTTACCAATCCTTCACCCATTTGATATCACCTGTACCCCCTGTACCACCCATGGCAGTACCTGTTGACGTCACTTATCTTTCTACCTGTTGATGACACCTATGCTGTACTTGTTGATGTCACCACGACATTCACACTGGTATTTCGCTGGCATACATCTTGCTTTTGCTTTGTAATTCATATGTTTACCTTATGTGAGCACTATCCTGTTCTTACACTACTTGTGGACATCAATACTGCTATCAGTTGCAATGACATTGTGAATTTTATGTTTTTAGAATATTTTTATGTATACCCACTGAAGCCGTTATGGCCTAGTGGATAAGGTGCTCCCGCTCTGGGCACACCTGTGTTCTGTCTTTCGGATGAGATAATAAAATCCGAGGTCCCGTGTCACGGTAGACGTGACACGTAAAAAGATCCATCACTGCTTCGGGTGGGTCCGTTGCAAAGGTCTAAATTTGTATGCAATGCATCAGGCAGATGCCGTCACCATATACGTGAAATAATCGTGGAGTGACGTAAAACAATTAACAATCAATCAATTAATTGTATACCAACTGTTGTTGCAAATTCTTTTTCACGATAGCAATTATAATTTATTCGGCTGCAAAATCAGTAATAATTTTCTTCTATAATTGTCACACGTAACTATCTTTTTGTCGACATAAATGCTTATATCAATTGCTATGACATTGTTAATCCTCTGTTCTTAGAGTATTCTTCTGTCACTGTTATTGCAGTTCTTTATTGCCTTCACGATAACATTTATACTTCATTCGGTGACAAAATTAGTTATAATTTTCATCCATTATTCTCCTTGTAGCAGTCACGTCCATTATTTTTTCTATCATAATGAGAAATCCTTTTGGCTAGCTGCACGGTCTTCCATATTTCTTTGTGCTGAGCTGCAGTAGTATTTATACGTGCTGTTATGGAGTTCTAATTTTTTCTGTTGCAATGTCATCGATGGTGGCTTCAACATCCTACTGTGTTTGCAACTTTTTATCTTTCATTTTCAGCACCCATAATTATGTTTGTTCCATGTTGTCACGGTATAAACCGAGGTCCTGTGTGACAGTGTACGTTGGCACGAAAAAAAATTCCTCATTACCTCGGAATGGGTCAGTGGCATAGGACAAAATTATAAAGAAAAATACCTTGCCTCACCACCATATACACGTGTAATCATCTGATAGTGACGAAAAAAAACTATCCTATAATGTCAATACTTCTTTAAAATTATATGAAAGTTGTGTTGGTTGTTCATAACCTTTTTACAAAATTTATCTCAGAAAGAGGATGTTATCGTTATTCCTCTGTTTTTCTTTCATACAGTATGTCTGTCAAAATAATCATTCATTTTCTCTTTCGTTTATTCACATTTGTCAGCCCCAAATAATGATTTCTTATTCAGTCATGTCACGATAATCACTTCTTTTGACACCGTCGGGCTAGCGTATCTTCCCTATCGGACGAGTGTTCTGGGTTAGAGTCCTATTTAGACAGTTGAACAAACGTAACTTCGCTCTCGAACGAGACTGCTGGATTAGAGTCCCATTGGGACAGTTAGACCAAAGTAACATCGGCTCTCGGACGGGAGTTCTGGGAAAGAGTCCCATTGGGACAGTTGGGCCAGAAAAACTCCGCTCTCGGAAGAGGGTTCTGAATTAGAGTCCCCTTAACGTTAGACGATGTCAGACTACCTTATGAAACAGGATAAACGTTCGTTTCGTTGTCACGATAAATGTAGGCATGTTAGAATCCCCCTGCTGCTCCGGGTGGATAGCTGGTGAATATGTTGACATGTTGGAATCCCCGCGCTGCTCCGGGTGGATAGCTGGTGAATATGTTGGCATGTTAGAATTCCCGCGCTGCTCCAGATGGATAGCTGGTGAATATGTTGGCATGTTAGAATCCCCGCGCTGCTCCGGGTGGATAGCTGGTGAATATGTTGGCATGTTAGAATTCCCGCGCTGCTCCAGATGGATAGCTGGTGAATATGTTGACATGTTAGAATCCCCGCGCTGCTCCGGATGGATAGCTGGTGAATATGTTGGCATATTAGAATTCCCCCGCTGCTCCGGGTGGATAGCTGGTGAATATGTTGACATGTTAGAATTTCCGCGCTGATCCGGATGGATAGCTGGTGAATATGTTGGCATGTTAGAATCCCCGCGCTGCTCCGGGTGGATAGCTAGTGAATATGTTGGCATGTTAGAATTCCCGCGCTGCTCCAGATGGATAGCTGGTGAATATGTTGGCATGTTAGAATCCCCGCGCTGCTCCGGATGGATAGCTGGTGAATATGTTGGCATGTTAGAATTCCCGCGTTGCTCCGGGTGGATAGCAGGTGAATATGTTGGCATGTTAGAATTCCCGCGCTGCTTCGGGTGGATAGCAGGTGAATATGTTGGCATGTTAGAATTCCCCCGCTGCTTCGGTTGGATAGCTTATGAACATGTTGGCATGTTAGAATTCCCCCGCTGCTCCGGATGGATAGCTGGTGAATATGTTGGCATGTTAGAATTCCCGCGCTGCTCCGGATGGATAGCTGGTGAATATGTTGGCATGTTAGAATTCCCCCGCTGCTCCGGGTGGATAGCTGGTGAATATGTTGCAGAATCTGAATTTGAAAATCTCATTCAAGGTTGTTATTCGACAGAAAATATGGCGTTTGTTTTAAATCTATTGTGAATTAACAACTGAAAAAACAATCTGCTCTGTCTAGCTATGACATTTTGTGTAGTTGTGTTGTCAAATACTTTGCGATAACATGATGAAGAAACTGATTTCGTTCCGATTGGTTATGATGGCGAAATACTTCGTGACATTTAATGGCATTTCCACGATTTAGATACAATTTGTTGTAAAGACAGTCGTTAATTCTGGCGATGAACAATGTTATGCTGTATTTAGACTGGATGGTCTGTTAATCTAATGAAGACCGTGTAAGAAGGTTGTCACCAGAAGAGATTTTCATCTTGATTGGTTCTACACTGCCTTTGTGTGAGTATGGCACTGTGTTCCATCTAGATTTGCCTCCGGTGGATATTCTTATCAAAGCAAATTTACAGAAAATTCCACCGAGAGGGCCTGTCGACTTTATGAAACACGTTGTTATATTATCGCCATTATCTGCCAAAAGGAAAGCTAAGAGAACTTAATCGACAAGCACTCAAATAGACTGCAATGTTTAGCTCACCTGTGCCCGAAGCGGTAATTATAACCGCGTTTCGGATGTTATATTTTTTGTTTATCGGTTTTGTTCTTTGTAAATGTGATAATTATAAGCTTTTATTACCTTAGAAAATTCGGGTAAAATTGGATTTCTGTAGAAATTAATAATAATAACATCCTGTTAAATGTCGAAAAATCCATTGCGGTAAATGTCAGTTTATAAAATATGAATTCATACAGTTTTAAACACACGACTTGTTATTTTGTGACGCGCTAGGTAGGGAATTGAATAAAGTTTTAGCCTAATTCATTGTAACCTGATATTTATTTCCAACATCTTCTCAATTATCACGACAGAATAGGATTGAAAGAGTTAGACCGTCCTTTGTGTGTGTCTTGTCACCACTGATCTGTATTCAGAGTTTCATAGATTGAAACAAATTCAATCAGAATCTCGAACAATGAACCCGCGCAAAATGTTGCTAGTGTCTCCTGTGGATGGACGAGGTAGTGGAGAATTCAGATCGACAGTATTGTGTAGGCGCATTGTTAGGGACGAAACCTCCAGTAAATGCCGTGTAACAAGAAATTATGAAGAAATCGATCATCGTTAAGGATCAATATCACTTCTTTGGTAGACAGCTGTGAGTTCCTAGTAATTCCAGCTGACAGAGGAAAGTTGGAATACCATGTTACCAATCGCCTGTATGCTAGCTTATTTATCGGACCTCATTAGGATCAATCACGGATGCTAGATTTAAATCGCTTACGATTTTGATCCAATTAGATTTTGACAATGAACTGGAACAGTAAATCCGAATCATTTTCGAAGATATTGGAATTTTAGGCAGACATTAGCAATACCAAAGACTTTATTGGAATGTTTGTGTAACAGCAGAACTGTTTTGATTACCTTAATGATTCTGGTACTATTATTTATATATATGATGCCTTTTTTGCCGCTTTTTTCGTATAATTGATGGCTCTCATCAGGATTTAGCGCACCTAATTTGATTATACGTGAAATCGTGCTGTAAATTTAATAGGACGATATGATGTATCTGTTGATACATATTGATGGGGTGTGTGTACAGTAGGTGTAAAACATGTCTGTAAGTATACATACACACAGCCATATCTATATACATGTTGAAAAAAGATAAAAATGTTCTCACATCACTAAAATTAAATGAGCCATGTTCTCTGCTTTGAAATTGGCTTGACTCTGAAAATGAGGAAAAACAATATCAAACTATCAGAGCATAAACATGTAAATGTTTTAAGACAAATATTGAAGATATAAAACTAAATACATTAACATTTAAAATATAAATCGAATTGGAGAGATTTGCATACAGACTGTACAGTGAAATGTAGATATGTATAATATATACGAAGAGTGTTTTCATTTTCTTTCTGTATGCAGCACATGTTACCTTTATAGTGTAAAATTTACATGTATAACTGATAATTCATAAAATCCGTTGGTGGTGTTTATGTGAAGATTATAGGAATCGGATCCATTACTCATTTATTCTTGAAAAAAAGTATCATACTTATTGTTTGTTGACACTTGATCACAATGTCAATTCTAAATCCCTCTTGAAAGTTGTTGTTGCGGTGGTCGTAGTTTATTTCCCATTTTCTGGATACTATGTATGTTGAGTGAATTTTGTGTGCTACGTTGACGTCACACTCGTTCGTTTCGTATTTTATTTCATCAATAAAAGTACAGAGAAATGCTATCTAGTAAGCAGATTCTATATTTAAGAGTGAGTGGCAAAAATCCTTGTCTGTCAATAGTGAAGGCACCAAATAGTAACTGAAAATAACCACTGTATGGGTTACATGGTATGGGTACGGTTTCCATGAAAGAAATGGCATAAAACATTAACAAATATCCCAGAAAACGTTTAGTCAGTGACCAATAGAGCTTCAGGCTGGTCAGTCCTCATTACGGGTAATATTGTATTGCCGTATGTCATTCCGGGTAATATTTGACTGTCATAACTCATTACGGGTAATATTTGATTGTCGTAACTCATTACGGATAATATTTAATTGTCGTAACTAATTACGGGTAATATTTTATTGTCGTAACTCACTACGGGTAATATTTGACTGCCATAACTCATTACGAATAATACTTTATTGTCGTAACTCATTACGGGTAATATTTTATTGTCGTAACTCATTACGGGAAATATTTTATTGTCGTAACTTAATGCGGGTAATATTTTATTGTCGTAACTAATACGGGTAATATTTTATTGTCGTAACTAATTACGGGTAATATTTTATTGTCGTAACTCATTACGGGTAATATTTGATTATCATAACTCGTTATGGGTATTATTTTATTGTCGTAAATCATTACGCGTTATATTTTATTGTCATAACTATTTACGGTTAATATTTTATTGTCGTAACGCATTACGGATAATATTTGATTGCCGTACAAAAATATCGATTTCTCATATTTAAGTATATTGTAATTTAAAAGATATTCATTCAGCATATCAGTTGCTTTATTTTTCATTTGCCAGAGGTGTGTATTGGACTTTGCTGTATCGGTTTCGTTGTTACAGGGTTTCTATATCGTCTGTTATATTGACCATACAAATACCTTGATCCCTGACCAATAACCATACCATTCTTGCTTTGAATTTAAATTTATTTTATGTTTTCATGTAAAGTTTTAAAACCCAGCTTATTTGGGGATTGCAAATGAATTTTATCTTGCTTGATATACATGCAGTTGATTTGGTGATTCCAGATACAACAAATAAGTAGAGATGAGATTGTAATATAAATCCACATTCCGCTCAGTATTTTCTTGGACTAAAATATACACAGTGCTTTTGTGCTTGTCATACTAAATAAATGATTAGAGGGGCATGAAGCCTTCTACATAGATTGTGAAATTCATAAACGCCGAGACAAGGGTCCGTCCCTTTGGTGGGTTCAGATATTAGCTTAAAACCCTTAACCTTTAACCGTTGATTAGATTCGACTAAACGATGAGGCTCATTTGCCGCTTATATTGACTTGGTAAGACACTTGCTACGCCTTGTAACCTTGATAGATAATGCTTACATTTTATTATATATGTAAGAAGGGGTTAACTATTAAAAACCTTGTATCATCTCAATTTGTTTTGTTTTCTTTTGTTTTGAGCTCACCTGGCTCAAGGGAGCAATTATCATAATGCTCCGTCCGTCCTTCCGTCGTCCGTCCGTCGTCTGTCGTAAACTTTTCCCATTTTCGACTTCTTCAAAACCGCTGAACAGAATTTGATGCAACTTTGTATGCATGAAGTACTCATGGTCCCCTACAAGTGTTGTTATTTTCGTCCGGATCCACCGACAGGTGGCGCCACCATGATCAAAAGTAGGTCACAGAGGGTACCCTCCTTTGAAAACATTCTTCTTCAGACTGGATGGCTACAGCGGCAAACCAAATGCATAGGATTAATCTAGAGGCATCAGTGAAGAAGTGTTGTTGCTTTTGGTTCCGTTCAGAAATAAAATTTTTGACGTTTTTTCGGCATTTTTTTGGACTGTCATGTTTTTCAGTTAATTGATAATGATGATTTCTTATGGACAATTTTGATAATAATTATGGTAAGGAATATTATTGTGAAAGAATTTTGTCAATATCTCAATTTTTGGATTTTTTATGATTTTTTTTTACTTCCAAAAAAGGGGGGATGGGTGGGGTTGGCCATTTTTCACATTTTCAACTTTTTCTGCAGAACTTCGAAGGATTTTAATAAATCATGGTAGAAATAAATCGCTCATGATCCACTTCAAATTCTGTCGTTTTCGTCCAAACCTCTTTACAGGTGGCACCACAACAGTCAAAAGTAGGTCACAAAAGAGTACCCTCCTTTGACAATCTTCTTCTTTATACTGGCTGTATACAGAGACAAATAGAATGCATGGAAATGATCTAGAGGGATAAGTGAAGAAGTCTTATCAGTTTGGTTCCCTTCCAAAATCAAATTTTAATAATTTTTTCGACATTTTTGGGGATTTTGTGATTTCAATGCAGAAAAGTGTCATATTTCCTAGTAAATGAATAATGATGATTTCTTATGGACTATTTTGATCATAATTATGGCAAGGAATGTTATTTTGAAAGAATTTTGTCAATATCTCAATTTTGGGATTTTCTATGAATGTTTTAAGACTTCCAAATGAGGGTGTATAGGGACAATTCTTCACATTTTTAACTTCTGCTGTCAATATTGAAGGCACCAAATGGTAACTGAAAATAACCACTGTATGGGTTACATGGTATGGGTACGTTTTCCATGATAGAAATGGCATAAAACAGTAACAAATATCCAAGAAAATGTTTAGTCAGTGACCAATAGAGCTTCAGGCTGGTCAGTCCTCATTACGGGTAATATTGTATAACCGTATGTCATTCCGGGTAATATTTGACTGTCATAACTCATTACGTATACATAAAGTACTCTAGGTCCTCTATCAGTTTTGTACATTTCATCCAAACAGATGGTGCCAACATGCCTAAAAATATGTCTCACAATGGTACATATACCACTTGGTAATTAAAATATGTAGAGTAGCGGTTCAAATTCAGCTGTGGTCAAAATTTTTTTTCATTTCTTTACACATCTAAATAAGTTTTTAGATGTTTCTCAACACTCAACATATGAAATTAGGCCATTTTAAATTAGATTTGGACAATATTTGAAACAATTGATGTTCATGACCCTGACTTGAAATCAGTCAACAAAAGGCCCCACCTCAAGAAAATCACTAAGTTGTTGCCCTGAATCACATCACAAGACGAAGCAAATGTTTAATATCAAAATCACCTGAATGGACGTGCAAAAAACTGTAGTTGGGGGTTTTTTTTATTATTATTATTCTGGTCTGAAATAAAATTTGACATATTTTCAACATTTGTGTTGACTTAGTCACAGTAATGCAAAAATAACTTCTTCCTTCCTGCATGACTGATAATCTAGGTACTCAGGTGAGCGATATAGGCCCACTTGGGCCTCTTGTTTTAATCTTCATACCTTTTGTGTCTATTATGTTATTATTATTATTATTCTGGTTACTGATACGCCCAAGAAAGCATACTAAATAAGATATTGCGTATATTTTCAAGAAACGTTTAATTAACAATAAGTTTCTGTAACTACTTATTTATCTCTTGATTGTGTCAGAAGATTTCACGATTCTAGTCATTCAAAATAACCTTATTACAAGTGCATTTCTCTGAATTAAGACATTCAAACTACACATTGACTTGAGTACTTTTCCTCGTCACAAGTTGTTTTCTAAGATAGCTTGTCTATTTTACCAAGGTTAGATTTAGGGGGAGCGGAGGGGCAACCGCTCCCCTGCAATGATCCAAACTTTTACAAAAAAAACCCCTGTATTTTGGCCCATTTTCTGTCAAAATCGACAAAATTCTCCCCTCGATCTCACGGTAAAGGGGGCGCTGGATCCGCCACTGTTTACACAGGACTTAAAGCATTTACAAAGGACATACAGCAACCACAAGGACTATAAGGAGTTGTCATTGACACCATGCACGCTCTGTGTAAGTAATTTGCAAAAGTGAAAGTGACATTTATGTTCACTGTCAAATTTGGTCTTTTCAATCTCTTAAAGTTTGCTGTGTTGTTGAGCTTTTTTTTCTATGTCTAGAAAGTTTATAATTATATTCTTAAATGTGTTCATTTGATAACAGTGTTTACGGCAAGTAGGGATAAAGTAGCGGTAGCGGGTTAACCATACCAAATGAGTTATACATTCCAACAGATTGTCCTCATTCGGAATCTTAATTTTCCAATACTTCTGTCACGTCTTATCGTTCATATCCTTTTTATACCTTTTTGCTCTGCACTGGAAGGATTCTGCCATGGGGTCAAGCCAAATTTCTTGTCTGCACTCGAGTTTTATGCCAAAAATTTTACGTACAAAGATGCACATCAATATGTACTGGTCTTCACTTTTTCATTTAAAGAATCATAGAGCGGTGTAGCTCAGTGGATAATGTGCCCAGCTCGTGACCAAAAGGTCACGGGTTCGACTTTCGTCTATGCCACACCGGTCAGTGTCAAGGTAGGCATAACACTTAAAAGATTCCATTTTGTTTCGGATAGGCCCGTTGTATAGCTGTGGAATGCGTCAGACAGATGCCGTAAGCATATACACGAAATAGTCGTGTAGCGACGTAAAACAATGAATCAATTAATGAAAAGTGCATCCTATGATAGAAACTTCAGTATCGGTCACCATTTTGCCTTACTCGGCATAAGATACAGACGACAGTGGATATTGATGACAAAGCTTTATTTTGCGTTCGCATGGGTCATTATTTCTGTATTAATCAGCTATTGGTCTATAGTGGTGAAGAACCGCTGTTACAGACCCCAGTCGTCTGCTGGCATTGGACGACAGATATTTACATACAAGGCACTACATATTGATTGGAAAGTCAACCAAGAAGATACCATGACGTATGGCTATGATTACAGATGACAAGTTTTCCATTATCAAATCAGGATAGCATCCCCTTGACGAATTACTCCCTCTGTTTTCTCACAGCTGCAATTAGTCTCATTTGTATATGCCCAATTCAAGCTTGTGTCGGAGATCTTTAGTTACTGTTTCATTGTGTGTAAATTTCACTTGCATCAGGCAAAAAAAAGTTTTATTTATTTTAAAGTTATTCACCTTAGTCAGGGTATTAAGGAAGAATGTGGTCTAATGCCATAGAAAAGATTTTGATATTCATAGTATGAAATTCCTAAGTAACCAAACTTGCATGTTTTTGTTCAAAGCGGACTGTGATACTTGGTTCATGGTGTGTTTGAGAACCACTTGTCCATATGGTGTGTTTTAGAACCACTTGCTTACATGGTGTGTTAGAGGACCACTTGTCCACCATATTCCGGTTTTGATAAATGACGACTTTTTGTCCGAGATAATACACCGTTCCACTTTTCAGCATAGAAAGCGATGTTTAGCGGATTTTTTGATTGTTATACATACGACGTCATAATCAAGTGTCGGACTTGTCCACCCTTGCATAACGTCATCATAGTCAGATTTTGTGCTAAAGTGCTTGACTATTGACGAAAGTGGAATGGTGTATACCTTTTGGCGTTGTTTTTATAGTGACGTTATAATGAATCTTTGTCATGCGTTATGACTTTACTATGAAAAACAACGCCAAAATGTATTAGCTCGGACAAAAAGACAGCAATACACCGATCCACTTTTCAGCACGAAAACCGATGTTTGGCGGACTTTTGATTTTTATGCTTATGACGTCAAAATCAAATGTCCGACTTGTCCAACCTTGCGTGACGTCATCACAGTCGTATTTTGCGCTAAAGTGCTTGACATTCGACGAATGTGGATCCGTGTATTATCAAAACGGAATATGGTCTATTTCCTTACGATTGTAAAAATGACCTAAGGTTTTATTTAAGGAATCCGTACGTAAAACAGTTACGGAAAAACTTATGATTCTTTGTGAAAATGCGTGCAGATCTAAAAAGAAAAACAAAAACAAAGATCTAATAGACCTTATCATGTTAAAACTGCGACACTTATTTTATAGTTGACAAATGATAAAGTTTCCCGTAAAATTTTTACGTCATAATGAAAAAATTAATGCTTTTCTGACGTCATTTTGCAGAAACGGGGATGATTTTGACAACCATTATAGTAATATTATGTAATTTTGTAATCGTGTACAACACCTAGAGGAATATTGTTATTGAATTCTAGGCACGTACAAGTCCCCAGTTTACTTGTAATACCTGTATATACAGTTCCGATCCTTGGACCTCAATGAGACAGCAACAAGCCCCATGTTACCTTGGACTTGGTATTCGGTCTTTTCGTTATACAGAGTTACTTCCCATTTGGGACGGTATCTGACGTAAAACACTTATGACGTCATCAAATCCTATGGAAACTGATCTAAAACTCAGGGAAATGATAGCCCACATATGAGGTTTTCATATGAAATTAATGACGTCATAATTGTTTTACGTCAGATACGGTCTCAAATGGGAAATAACTCTGTTTCACGAAAAGACTCAATATGAAAGATCATTTACTGCTCTATGTAGTCCGTTTCATATCTCAATTATTCTACATTGCATCAGGCAGACACCGTCACCATGTAAGTGCAGTATTCTTGGTGTGACATACCCCAGAATCAAACAGTTCATCACAAACTTACATAAGCCAGCGTGGCCTAGTGGTATTGTGCTGGACTCCTGATCAGGAGGCCGGAGTTCGAGTCCCGCTCTGGCCATGCCGGTGTCCTGTCTTTCGGACGAGACCGTAAAAACCGAGGCCCCGTGTCGTGGTATGCATGGCATGTTAAAGATCCCTCACTGCTTCGGGTAGGTCCGTTGCAAAGGTCAAAATTTGTATGCGCCGCATCAGGCAGATGCCGTCACCATATATGTGAAATATTCGTGGTGTGACGTTAAACAGAAATCAATCAATCAATCAATCAATCAAACTTACATTATGGAACTTTAAAAGCTAGAAAATATAAGCAATTTTTAACATTGTATTTTTTTCACTTTTTTAGCTCATCTGAGCCAAAGGCTCAAGTGAGCTATAGTCATAGTGCGCCGTCCGTCGTCGTCGTCGTCGTCGTCCGTCGTTAACTTTTTCACATTTTCGACTTCTTCTCTGGAACTACATTGCAGATTTGGATCAAACTTTGTGTAAATGATGTACTCAAGGTCCCCTACTAAAATTGTGTTCGGGATCCAGATTCCCTCAGGGGTGGATCCAGGGCGGGACCAAAAGTGCCCAAAAGGGTACCCCTCTTCAAACATTTTCTTCTCCAGAACCAGTACATAAATGGGGAAACTAATTGCATTTCAACAATCTATAAAGATGGGTTATTAAAAATTGTGTTCGGGGTTAAGATCCGTCAAATAGAAATTTACGCTTTTTTGACGTGTTTCTGGACTTAGTCATTTCAATGAAGAAAAGTGTCATGTTTTTCAGTTAATTGATATTGATGATTTCTTAATGACTATTTTGATCATAATTGTGGTAAGGAATATTATTGTGAAAGAATTTTGTCATTATCTCAATTTTTGGATTTTTTATGAATTTTTTAAGACTTCCAAAAAAAAGGGGGGGTTGGCCATTTTTCACATTTTCAACTTTTTCTACGAAACCACATGAAAGATTTTAATGAAACATGGAATACATGAAGTACTAAAAGTCCTCTATCAATCTGGTAAATTTCATCTAAATTGGTAAACAGATAATGCCACCATGTCTAAAAAGTAGGTCTCACAATGGTACATATAATACTTGGTAATTAAAAAATGTAGAGTAGCGGATCAAATCCAGCTGTGGTCAAAAAAATTTTTTTTTTTTTTTTACACATCTAAATAAGTTTTTAGATGTTTCTTAACATTCAATATATGAAATTAGGAATTTTACGTTTAAGACTTCAAAAAAAAAAAAAGGGGGGGGGGGGGGCCATTTTTCACATTTTCAACTTTTTCTACAAAACTGTTTGGAACTACATTGCAGATTTGGATCAAACTTTGTGTAAATGATATACAAAAGGTCCCCTACTAAAATTGTGTTCGGGATCCAGATTCCCTCAGGGGTGGATCCAGGGCGGGACCAAAAGTGCCCAAAAAGGGTACCCCTCTTCAAACATCTTCTTCTCCAGAACCAGTACATAAATGGGGAAACTAATTGCATTTCAATAATCTATAAAGATGGGTTTTTAAAAATTGTGTTCGGGGTTAAGATCCGTCAAATAGAAATTTACGCTTTTTTGACGTGTTTCTGGACTTAGTCATTTCAATGAAGAAAAGTGTCATGTTTTTCAGTTAATTGATATTGATGATTTCTTAATGACTATTTTGATCATAATTGTGGTAAGGAATATTATTGTGAAAGAATTTTGTCATTATCTCAATTTTTGGATTTTTTATGAATTTTTTAAGACTTCCAAAAAAAAGGGGGGGTTGGCCATTTTTCACATTTTCAACTTTTTCTACGAAACCACATGAAAGATTTTAATGAAACATGGAATACATGAAGTACTAAAAGTCCTCTATCAATCTGGTAAATTTCATCTAAATTGGTAAACAGATAATGCCACCATGTCTAAAAAGTAGGTCTCACAATGGTACATATAATACTTGGTAATTAAAAAATGTAGAGTAGCGGATCAAATCCAGCTGTGGTCAAAAAAATTTTTTTTTTTTTTTTACACATCTAAATAAGTTTTTAGATGTTTCTTAACATTCAATATATGAAATTAGGAATTTTACGTTTAAGACTTCAAAAAAAAAAAAAAAAGGGGGGGGGGGGGGGGGGGGGGTGGCCATTTTTCACATTTTCAACTTTTTCTACAAAACTGTTTGGAACTACATTGCAGATTTGGATCAAACTTTGTGTAAATGATATACAAAAGGTCCCCTACTAAAATTGTGTTCGGGATCCAGATTCCCTCAGGGGTGGATCCAGGGCGGGACCAAAAGTGCCCAAAAAGGGTACCCCTCTTCAAACATCTTCTTCTCCAGAACCAGTACATAAATGGGGAAACTAATTGCATTTCAATAATCTATAAAGATGGGTTTTTAAAAATTGTGTTCGGGGTTAAGATCCGTCAAATAGAAATTTACGCTTTTTTGACGTGTTTCTGGACTTAGTCATTTCAATGAAGAAAAGTGTCATGTTTTTCAGTTAATTGATATTGATGATTTCTTAATGACTATTTTGATCATAATTGTGGTAAGGAATATTATTGTGAAAGAATTTTGTCATTATCTCAATTTTTGGATTTTTTATGAATTTTTTAAGACTTCCAAAAAAAAGGGGGGGTTGGCCATTTTTCACATTTTCAACTTTTTCTACGAAACCACATGAAAGATTTTAATGAAACATGGAATACATGAAGTACTAAAAGTCCTCTATCAATCTGGTAAATTTCATCTAAATTGGTAAACAGATAATGCCACCATGTCTAAAAAGTAGGTCTCACAATGGTACATATAATACTTGGTAATTAAAAAATGTAGAGTAGCGGATCAAATCCAGCTGTGGTCAAAAAAATTTTTTTTTTTTTTTACACATCTAAATAAGTTTTTAGATGTTTCTTAACATTCAATATATGAAATTAGGAATTTTACGTTTAAGACTTCAAAAAAAAAAAAAGAGGGGGGGTGGCCATTTTTCACATTTTCAACTTTTTCTACAAAACTGTTTGGAACTACATTGCAGATTTGGATCAAACTTTGTGTAAATGATATACAAAAGGTCCCCTACTAAAATTGTGTTCGGGATCCAGATTCCCTCAGGGGTGGATCCAGGGCGGGACCAAAAGTGCCCAAAAAGGGTACCCCTCTTCAAACATCTTCTTCTCCAGAACCAGTACATAAATGGGGAAACTAATTGCATTTCAACAATCTATAAAGATGGGTTTTTAAAAATTGTGTTCGGGGTTAAGATCCGTCAAATAGAAATTTACGCTTTTTTGACGTGTTTCTGGACTTAGTCATTTCAATGAAGAAAAGTGTCATGTTTTTCAGTTAATTGATATTGATGATTTCTTAATGACTATTTTGATCATAATTGTGGTAAGGAATATTATTGTGAAAGAATTTTGTCATTATCTCAATTTTTGGATTTTTTATGAATTTTTTAAGACTTCCAAAAAAAAGGGGGGGGGGGGGGGGGGGGGTTGGCCATTTTTCACATTTTCAACTTTTTCTACAAAACCACATGAAAGATTTTAATGAAACATGGAATACATGAAGTACTAAAAGTCCTCTATCAATTTGGTAAATTTCATCCAAATTGGTTAACAGATAATGCCACCATGTCTAAAAAGTAGGTCTCACAATGGTACATATACCACTTGGTAATTGAAATATGGAGAGTAGCGGCTCAAATCCAGCTGTGGTCAAAAAAATTTTTTTTTTTTTTTACACATCTAAATAAGTTTTTAGATGTTTCTCAACACTCAACATATGAAATTAGGAATTTTACGTTTAAGACTTCCAAAAAAAAAAAAGGGGGGAGATTGGCCATTTTTCACATTTTCAACTTTTTCTACAAAACTGTTTGAAGGATTTTAATAAATCTTGGTAGAAATAAGTCACTTATGATCCTCTTCAAATTCTGTTGTTTTCGTCCAGACCTCGTTACAGGTGGCGCCACTATAGTCAAAAGTAGGTCACAAAAGAGTTCCCTCCTTTAACAATATTCTTTTTCATACGGGCTGTATACAGAGACAAACAGAATGTATAGAAATGATCTAGAGGGATGAGTGAAGACGTATTGTCATTTTGGTTCCCTTCCAAAATCAAATTTTAGAATTTTTTTTCGACATTTCTTTGGACTTGGTGATTCAATGCAGAAAAAAAAGTGTCATATTTCCTAGTTAATTGATAATGATGATTTCTTATGGACTATTGTGATCATAATTATGGTAAGGATTGTTACTTTGAAAGAATTTTGTCAATATCTCAATTTTTGGATTTTCTATGAATTTTTTAAGACTTCCAAATGAGGGTGTGTAGGAACAATTCAATCACATTTTTCACGTCTGCTGTTATACCACATGAAAGATTTTAATAGAAAAAAGAGGAGTTACCGGCTCAGTTATGTGGCAGAAGTCACCATGGAGCTATACAATACATGAATATAAATAATATAATAGAACATTTAACACATTACAAAAATATTTGATTGTAGTGCAATTACGATACCGACTTAGGACGGTCATTTAATTTGACAAAAGCCAAACAAATGGTGTGGTTAACCGGTTTACGGGCCCACCTTCCCACTCACCGTAACAGCAGAACAATCAAAAGACGTACATTTAAAAATTTATAAATAATCCTCCATGTAAAGAACAAGGGTCAACAGGTATCGCATATTGAGAGGTCATAAAAATATAAACACGTAAGGTATTGTAAAAAACATAATGGTATAAAAATATATGCGACATCAACATGATAAACCGTGCTCTGCCAGTCTGAAAGCGAGCTAAGACTCTAATGAAACATGGAATACATGAAGTACTAAAGGTCCTCTATCAATTTGGTAAATTTCATCCAAATTTGTTAACAGATAATGCCACCATGTCTAAAAAGCAGTTCTCACAATGGTACATATACCACTTGGTAATTGAAATATGGAGAAATTTTTTTTTTCATTTCTTTACACATCTAAATAAGTTTTTAGATGTTTCTCAACACTCAACATATGAAATTAGGCAATTTTAAGTTAGATCTGGACAATATTTGAAACAATTGTTGTTCATGACCCAGACTTGAAATCAGTCAACAAAAGGCCTCACCTAAAGAAAATGACTAACTTGTTGCCCTGAATGACTTCTTGCAGAGACAAAGGAAATGCTTAATATCAAAATCGCCTGAATGGATGTGCAAAAAAGTGTTGTTTTTTATTCTAGCCTGAAATAAAATTTGACATATTTTCCACATCTGTGTTGACTTAGTCACATTAATGCAAAAATAAATGAATTCTTCCTTCATGCATGACTGATAATCTAGGTACTCAGGTGAGCGATATAGGCCCACTTGGGCCTCTTGTTATGCTAAATTTGTATCGTTGATGAAATCTATTGGCATTTTTCGTCGATTACGATTGCAAAAATGTAGAGAAAGATAAACAATAATAAACATACAAACAATGGCTACATTAAGAATTTTCCCCGTTTTTACTGAATTTGTAATCATATGGTATAAATCAAGCACCTGGCGGTACTACATAAGTTTGGAAATGTGTATATTTCTGAATGAATATTAGGAGTGACGTTAAGATACATACAAGTCCCTGGTTTAACACACATGCATCTCCATGGATCAGAAGTTTTCAGTCCTTTTCGTTTCAAATTCTTTAAAAAATCTTTGATTGGACACAATTCCCTGTTTATTTCTGTAAAAACGTTCCTCTTCTCATTCAAAATACATGTAATCTAAAATGTCTTGCAAACGGTTTTATACTGACCTTGTATCCACATGTTATATAGCATATAATGATAAAAATGATAATGATAATGATCAAACCCAGATCGTCTGCACCACAAGATAAGCGCTTGACCACTAGACTAAAGTTCCCCAAGTACATGTGTAACCGTCGGGAAATACAATAAATTACACACAAGCAGTTCGGATCATTCCGTTCTTTTATATACATATATTTGTTTTACGTCTCCTCTTATGTGGTCGGTGTTGGAACCGAAATATCTAGAGAAATATGTTTTGAGTCAACTATATCATAGAAACATAAGTTGTAATAGTCTCGTTATGATCACAGTAGTAAGAATCCCATGAGTTATGTATAACATTGGGGTTTTATGGTAAAGACAGGGTTGTGTTTAAGAATTTATAAAATGTTTTGCTTTATGTACATCTACGTTAGGTCTGTATTATGGTACTAACCTCTAGCTACATACTCTACATCTATACTAGTTTGAGTGGCAACAAATGGGAGGTTTTCATCGATCTTATATTATCAAGCTAAAAACTAACATCGTTATGTATCTGTTTCAAGGCTGTTGTATCATTTTACAACGTAATTCGCTATCCACGTCAGTTTATTGTTCAATCACTCAAATGTTAAACTTAAATATTAGGCATACTCAAGTTGTATCATAGCATGATTTAGCTGTAAAATGTCATATTTTTACGTTACCATGCAGATAGATATACTATGATTATGAATTCCATTTAATAATGACAAAATAAACGTTTACATTTGTTGGTCAGACTTCACATTGCATTCATGAAATACAATGCTTTTGTTTACGTTTTCTTCAGGTCACGGGGAAGTACGGCAACTGGAGGAACCGGTCTTCCTTCTCACTTTCATGGTGCTCAACAAAATTCTATACCACAACAAAACTGTCAGCAAAACTCCACGCAGAATAATAAAAATGTAACAGGTGAGGCCATTGAGAGTTATCTTCCATCTTTTCTTGGTCAAAATATTTTTATTCGAGTTATTTCTCTTTGGTCAATCATCGGTAATCAGGCTTCCAATTTTATTGATTAATAGAAGTGAATTTTTGTGTTATTAAATTTGATAGAACATTTAATTTGAATTGAATACTTACATTAATTATAATAACAATAATTAAAATATATCTGCTTGAATTTACTATTTTGTCAAGTATTTCACTTCCTAAAACTCCTATTCGGTCACAGACCTATTGTTCATCAAGTTCATATATCCTCGTTGAATTTTATGTAATAAGAAAATTTTGTCCACAACTATGTATAAATAACATTTTGTCAGATGCGGGAAACCACAGACACTGGTAGCAACCGGTCGTGTAAACAGTTATGCTGCAGTGACAAACCACATACAAGACGCACTTGTTATAGCGAAACTTTGTCAAAGACCCTCTTTCCTATGCCCCTTCAAACTTCAACCAGTGACGTCGTAAGTGTCCACGCACTGATGTTGACTGACAGTAGGAACGAATTAATAATTCACTGCAGCTTCTGCACTCTGAGATTTTGAGACGGGAAATCCCTACAAATTTTAAATAAAATTCCCTCTAGGTGATCATGTACTACATGTATGGAAATATAGTTCTATATTACATTAATACATTATCTAAAATAACATTTATATGTG
Source organism: Pteria penguin (assembly GCA_035048485.1). Taxonomy (NCBI): domain Eukaryota; kingdom Metazoa; phylum Mollusca; class Bivalvia; order Pterioida; family Pteriidae; genus Pteria; species Pteria penguin. The sequence goes on along the minus strand of CM068580.1, from coordinate 19,129,487 downwards.
TTCTAACATGGGGTTTCTGCAAAGATTTTGGGTTTGTTTTATTCTTGTGGATAAGTTTGAAATTATACATGTTTTTAACTTTTAATGTAACTCTTGCATCAAAGCTAAAGTCAAAATTATGCTTAATTGATATTTTAATGGTCATTCACCGAGCCCTAGAACACGTGTCATAGAAAATGTTTATCTGATTTTGTAAATAATAGATATGTTAACACTCTTTGTTTATTCACACTTATTATCTACAGGTATTACCTTTCGTTTTTATATTCTCCCGAAAAATTTTTGTTAATTGGGGTAAATGATACGACCAACAGTTCATATTCTTTAGGTGAGATTTGGTCGCCCAATTATTTAAATCCTATAAGGGTTTTACGAAATACTGTAGTGTCCAGCGACAGCGATTTCGGACACGAATACGTCACCTCGGTCGATCGGCGATCTTACCGTGCTGAGTATTTGGCGTTCAAGTTGTCAAATGTTGTCATTGGCTTATAAATTCGTCTGTGTGTCCATTTCGCGAAATCAGCCACGATTTTTTGTCCCTCGGTTTTCGCGAAAGCGTGGGGACATTAAATCTCATTCGTCTGTTTGTCCGTCCGTCTGTCACAAAAACTTTGACTTTGGGCATAACTTTTTAACCGTAAGACGTAGGACCTTCATATTTCGCATGTGTGTCCCTAATTGCAATACCTTTCCGTTGGTACCAGAATTTTTTATCATGTAACCTTGACCGTGACCTTTGACCTACTTCAATGTAACTTTTTTACCGTTAGATATAGGGCCTTCATATTTGGCATGTGTGTCTGTAGACATGCACAACCATGACAATATGTCACAGATCACTGCATCCTTACTGATAGAACCCCGAAAGCGGGGGACCAAAATTCTCTGAATTGCTTGTTTGTTTGGGGTTTTTTTTTTTTTGTTTTTTTTTTTGGGGGGGGGGGGCAATTATCGTACGCCTCCTGATAAGATATTATCTATATGACAACATCCAGTCATGTGAGATACATATGTCGTACGATTTTTAATCACATCTATGTCCGACTTTACGCTCACCTTGTTGCCGACCTACAGTCGGGAGCGAAAAAATGACGACGATCAAAAGCGCGAAGTGTGTTCCTTCATTTACTAGGTAGTTAGTTTCCGTTCCGACGTAATCGATTGCCTTTTTGCTCGTACTAAATTTGTGGTTTGAATCACTCCGAAAGTATGCTCATGTTTAATGTACGTCCAATAGCAGGAATATAAAGGTGGGGCCCTCGTCTATTAAAGATCCCTAATGGCCAATAAGTAGGGTATTTAGCAACGGGTAATTTTTTTACCATTCACAAAGGGCACTGCTACGACAATGATGAAACAATCATTAAACTGCCATACCCCCGGCGTCGTTGTTATCGTCGTCGTCCGTAGACAAATAACTTTAACGTGGATCATAACTTTAGAACCATTCGAGACAAGGCTTTAATGTTTCACATCTGTATTCCTTGTGCCAAGACCTTTCATTGGGTATCATAATCTTTTACCTTGTTACATTGACCTTGAAGTTTTACCTACTTTTCAAAAACATTAGCCTTGGTTCTAACCTATGAACAGTAAGAGATATGGATTAAATATTTCATGTGTGTATTCCTTGTGACAAGACCTTTCATGGTGTATCAATTAGTTTTTCGTTTTGACCTTGACCTTGAAAATTTGCCTCCTTAGATAAAAACTTTAACCTGGATCATGTATTTAGAACCATCAGAGACATGGCTTTAATATGTCACATGTGTATTCCTTGCGTCAAGACCTTTAATTGGGAACCAAAATGTTTTACGTTTTGACCTTGAAGTTTGACCTACTTTTCAAAACCTTAACCTTGGTCATAACTTATGAACACCAAGAAATATGGCCAAATTTTCATATGTGTTTTCCTTGTGCCTTTCATTACACATCACAATTTTCTATGTTTTGACATTGACCTTGAAGATTGACCTATTTACAAAAACACTCTTGCTATTTAAATTTGGTTGCTGTCGACGAGCTCTGTTGTCTTCTGACAACTCTCGTTTATATACGCAGTAACTGAGGATTATTTTTCGTACAGTCTGGCGACACTTTTGCTATAAGCAGATAAGAAATAAGCTACAAGGGACACCTTTTAACTATATTCTGGCTCCGACTGTTAAGTTTATCATCATCATTTAATGAAAGCAAGAAGAACAGATCGAACCTTATGTCATTGTAGTAGTCACAATTTAACAAGATGTGTCCTTCATCTTCGGTGGCAGCGTCATTACTTTGTAAATAATTCCTTCCTTGTAAAGGTGTAAATTGTTAAGTGATGCCTTGTTTCTATACCGAGTAGAATGCTTTCACAGGTGATACAAGCAAATGTTTATGCGCTCGATTGATGATACAGTGCAAGTCTGTGCTATGACGTCTCGCCCAAAAAACAAAAAAAAAACAACAAAAAAAACTATGTAACTGGAGTTCATCAAGGGGTCTCGAAGCATATCTAAAGCTAATTCAAGACAGTCTAGTTAAAACTCTCTTGGACAAGTTGATATGGCTGGCGAGTAAGAGGACTTGCTTATGAAATGAGTTTGTGATATGCAAGTCAGATAACACCAGAGTATACATTAACATTTTAAAATGAACAATTTTTGCAATCTTTTATAAACTTGGTACACTGTTTCCGTTTTCCTATGCTTTATTCAGATATACTGCCATCACATACGTTCACACTTGTTGAGGACAGTGTCAATTAGACAAATATTGAATAATTACTAATTTCGTTTTGTTTTAGACGATACTTATTCCAAGTTGGCGATGGATACATTGGAGGAACTAGATTGGTGCTTAGATCAATTAGAAACCATTCAAACCCATCGTTCTGTTAGTGATATGGCCTCTAGCAAGGTAAAGTATTAACACATCTACCGGGGTATACAAGCGCGGATCAAGAAATTGTGTAGAGATCGGGTCCTTCTCCAGTAAATTTTCCGAGAGAGGGTCCATCCGTTTTATGTGTAAAATTACTCATTTTAATCGATAAATGATATGAAAAGTAATTTTCCCCAGATCTCATGGTGGTTCCATACCCCTGATCCACCCCTCTGGATCTGCACATGTCATACATATGTAAGCTCTAAATGAGCGAGAGGCTGGTGCGTTTCAATCGAGGGTTCCAACAGCGCGCCACTCTCCTCAGAAGATGTTTTTGGTATACTGGAATCACCCAGCCGAATATGATGAATGTCAAATAGCTGAGACGAAGCCTTTTTGAGGATAGCTCTGGTACATTGAAGAGCCCGTGTTGCAAATATCGAGTGTTTGGCAACGGATCAAAATATGAACTTTACACATAGTGTTGTTATGATATATGTACAAAATTTATGCAATGCAAAACAGTTGATATACTACAAAAATTATATCTGTTTGTTCATGTTTAAAAGAGCACGCGTTAGCGACGACCTTAGAATGATTGTCTAGACAGCATAAATGTTACAGTTATACCCTTTGATGACCAGCGTTTTGTCCGTGGGGTTTTTAACATAACATTTCGAAAATTAATTGTCACAGAAAACAAATACTTTGCGCTTATTAACGGTTACCTGTTAAATTTAAGTTATCACTTACTTGATAAGAATATGTATTTGAAGTAGACCTTTCTGATTATGCAGGGGTATGCTGGAATCCGGTTGTCAGTCCGTCAATCCGTCCGTCTGTATGTGCAATGGATCCGGGTCTATAGTTTTATCCTTTTCACCAATAGTCAAAATACCATACATACATGGGATGAGGATGATCCAAATGTCAAGTGTACTGGACACTGTAATGTGATATGTAAATGGTTCCCATGCCCTTATGGGTTTTCGTTTTCGCTTTAAATCACTATAATGGACATATGGACTTCCCATTGCAGGAAGATGATCCTTATCGATTTTGAAGTCCAAAGGTCAAGTGTACTGGGCATTGATAAAGCGACATCATTTCCGGCTCTTACGTGTATTTTTGTTTTCACTTAGAGTCACCATATCATACATGGGACAAGGGTGATCCACTCCCGATGTGAGAGAGATCCTTATCGATTCTTTGGTCAAAAGGTCAAAGGTCAAATGTAATGAACATTGATATAGGTAAATGGTTTCTAGTCTTTTGTGTGTTTCCCTTTCCACCTAGATCACTGTAATGGACATATGAACTTTCGATGGTATTGGGATGATCCCTATCAATTTTCTAAACGTCAACTCCATATTAGTAGTACATGTACGAAAAAATGGGTTTCAAGCTGTAACATGTTCCAATCACTCATCGTTTTTTTCAATCACCCATCCTTTTGTCATTACAAATCATACAGGGGGCAGACTTGGTGTAGTGGTTAAGCGCTTTACTTGCGGCGCCGACGATCCGGGTTCGATTCCCGGGTTGCGTCACTATGTTTAAGAGGTTGGTAACCTCCTGCTTCCATGTCGCGATATAACTGAAATATTGTTGAAAGCGACGTAAAACACCAATCAACCAATCAACAAATCATACAAGGTCATTTAATTATGAAGTGTTCTATTTAAAGTTGAACGGCTATTTTCATAGTATGGAAAAGAAGATCACCTCAGTTATGTTCCTGAACCGTTACACCACATTTTATGTAGATATTATTCCCACTTACTACAGTAGTCATTTGTTCACCTCGGTAACTATGCCTTGGAAGCAGTTTTTATGAAATAGACTTCAGCCTCCCATTAAATAACATTTTATAGTTTCTATCCTCTTCAGTTCTGTACTACAATTTCCCATATACAATGTATATTTAACCTTTGCTTGACACCTAAGGGTGTGTGTGCCATCGCATTTGTTTCATATTTATGATGTCCCAGGTCGGATTATATATATATATATATATATATATATAAATATATATATATATATATATATATATATATATATATGATGTTGTTTCCTTGGTGACACTTTGTATAAAATATTATTATAAGTCCATCTCCTGTATGCAATATCAAAATATATTTACGTCGTTGCATACTTTTTCTTAGCGTCTGGTTTCACTAATTTCCAAGGGTCTTTGATGTTCTCTGTGGTACATTGCTGTAAGTGTGAGACCCACCGTGATGTGGCACGGCTGATTTTCAGGATCCTTTATGTTTACGGTGGTACATTGCTGAGTGCCACTGTGTATACCATCAATGATTTCCAGGGGTAAAATATGTTCACTGTGGTGTGTTGCTGTGAGTACCACTTGACATAGCACCACTGTGTTCCAGGGGTCAGATATGTTCAATGTGGTATATTGTTGTGAGTACCACCGTGATGTAGCACCAGTTGCTGTCTATGAATAATTGTAGACATGATGTAGAAGTGGGTATTATTAAAGAACACCTTCACACTGCTTACAAATTATGTGTAATGGAGTATATAGGAAATGCAGTGTTAGTTTCATGGTTGTGTGTTATTTAGTATATAGGAAACCCTGCGTTAGTTTCATGATTGTGTGTAATGTAGTGTAGAGGCAATCCTGTGTTAGTTTCATGGTTGTGTGTAATTTAGTATAAAGGAAATGCTGCGTTAGTTTCATGATAGTGTGTAATGTAGTATATAGTAAATCCTGCGTTAGTTTCATATTTGTGTGTAATGCAGTATATAGGAAATGCTGCGTTAGTTTCATGATTGTGTGTAATGCAGTATATAGGAAATGCTGCGATAGTTTCATGATAGTGTGTAATGCAGTATATAGGAAATGCTGCGATAGTTTCATGATTGTGTGTAATGCAGTATATAGGAAGTCCTGCGTTAGTTTCATGATTGTGTGTAATGCAGTATATAGGAAATGCTGCGTTAGTTTCATGATAGTGTGTAATGTAGTATATAGGAAATCCTGCGTTAGTTTCATATTTGTGTGTAATGTAGTATATAGGAAATCCTACGATAGTTTTATGGTTGTGTGTGCTTCAGCGTCATGCCTTAGTTCCAAGATCACGAAATCGCAGTTTTTAGAAACGGAATTAACTTTTGTAAAGTTCCTTGACATCTTTGTTTTTGACGTCAATTTTCTTTCTCCGTCAATATTAGTGACATTAGGATTTTACTTCAGTCGTTATAAAAGCACACATTATAAGAGTTATATGCAATAAAACCGTCTAGCGTCCCATTAAAATATTAAATTTTATGATCGTAGTACAAAGTTCGAATAGCACCTGCTGCAGTGTCGTAAATACAAAGTCAACATTTAAGTTAATTATCTGTGAAATTCTAATTAATGAGGTCTGAGAATCAATCGTTATTATATATTCTTCGAGGCGGGAGAGGTTGTTTAACAGCATGCCACTGAAATGATTTAATCTATATGATGGCTACAAATGTTAAGGGTAATGCAGAACACTGGAACAACACTTCGATATCAGTTCATGGCCTTGGTATGTATATTGGTACACTTGCTTGCTTTTCCCGACCAGGTATTTAATCCAAACTTGACAGCGGGGAGAGAGGACACCGAGTTCCATCACGTTGTTTTAGCCCATTGGGCTGCTGAGGCGCCCAGTCGAGAATAAGTTATTGCTCTGTTAGAATTGACCGGTAACCATGTTCAGTTAAAAAGGTTAAAGATATATAAATTATTTATTTTGTGTCATTGAGTCGATGCATATTGATGAAGACGGAACGAATAATAACCTAGGCCTAAAGCTGACGATCTGTCAAACAGCTGTAATTGCTTTGTCATAACCACTCCAGTGTTTGAAAAATAAGGATTAAATAAGTATGTCAGATCAAAGAATATGAAATGTATCGAAAACTATGTCAACACATTTGAATATCTGCATTATTATAGTTGTCCAACTTCCAAGAACACATTTTGTCAGTTACCCATACACTTATACATAACGCATACTAATATAAAATCATAATATAAAGCCTATGGTGTCAATAATTACTGCAGTGATTTATTTCATTTCCAATACCTATACACATGAAGAAATGATAACAGAAAGGAGTATTATATGTACAGTCGTCGATGGAATATTCACACAAAGTTGATAACTATTCGAGTGTTTGTTGACATTTGATTACTGTGCTAGTTTGTTAACAATTGGTAACTGTGCTATTTCATTAACAATTGATAACACTGCTATTTTGTTAACATTTGATAACTATACAGTTATATAGTCAACTGTACAGTATGGTCTGCAGTTACATACTTCACCATGATATACAAAAAGTTAGAGTTCATATCAAGGCCAGACAAGTCAACATCCTTATTACCTTAAATTTTCTTTAGTAATCCATCAGAAACTGTATAGAATGCAGTCCAAAATTCTCGGACCATAACCCATTTGTTTATATCGCCGATGTATTAGATTTGGTCAGAGCGTATTCATTCCTCAAAGCATGGCGTTTTCCGACACCTCTGAGTGGTAGTGGTTCAGTCCCTCTGACAAGGATTACACGCTAATACAACCAATTTGTGACTTATGTAAACTGATTATTTACCTATCGGTTCATTTCAGTAATTTACCAAGATCAGATCTATTACGTCTGCATGTAGCCAGTGTATTTAATAAATCTTCGAAATTCATATTGTGTTTATTTTGTGACGCTACTAAATTTTTTCGCACCGAATAACTCGTTTCTTTGATATTCTCGCAATTTATCCCTCTATCGTGATCGTATTATTCACAACAACGATTTTCTGTCAGTTTTGGATATTCTTATCTTTTCATTGCAAAAATACGAGGACGAGGATTACAATATTCGAAATTTTTACTGGTACGAACTATTTTTGGACGATTTGACCTAGCTGACGTCACGATACTCAGTAACAGAGGATGATATAAATTTCATTGGGTTATCAAATAAATATACCTCTTTTCAGATCTTAAATGATGTAAGGGCCTAATATCGGAAAACCCTTTTTATACGCCCGTCTTAAAACGAGACGTAATATGTTATGGCGTTGTCCGCCCGGCGTCCGTCGTCTGGCGTCCGGTATAAGCTTGTCCGGGCTATTGCTTCTTCCCTGTGGATTTCAATAATATTTCACGGAATTGTTGCTTAGGACCCAAGGGTGTGTCATGACCTTGACCCAAGGTCAAAGGTCAAGGTCACAACATGCAAAGTGAGTAAAACTTTGTCCGGGCCATAACTTCTTCCCCTGTGCAGGGATTTCAATAATTTTTCACAGAATTGTTACTTAGGACTTAAGGGTGTGTCATGACCTTGACCCTAGGTCATAGGTCAAAGGTCAAGGTCACAACATGCAAAGTGAGTAAAACCTTGTTCGGGCCATAACTTCGAATTCTTCCCCTGTGCATAGATTTCAATAATATTTCACAAAATTGTTACTTAGCACCCAAGGTAGTGTTATGACCTTGATTGTCAAAGGTCAAGGTCACAACATGCAAAGTGAATAAAACCTTGTTCGGTCCATAACTTCTTCCCCTGTGCATGAATTTCAATAATACTTCACAGAAATGTTACTTACGACCCAAGGGTGTGTCATGAACTTGACCCAAGGTCATAGGTCAAGGTCACATCATGCAAAGTGAATAAAACTTTGTTACAATGATAAGATACTATGGAGATGCTATGTAACGTGATAACTCAAGTAAACTTCAGTTGTTTTTCATGAAAGTTATACAGAATGCTTAAATAGTGTAGGAGAAGCCACTTTTCAGATTTGAGCAAATTCCATTTTGTTGTTACAGAGTTATGGGACTTGGATCCCTCTTTTTGGATTTCAGTATTTCATAAACGTATTACAAAGAGACCCATGTTTGGGGGTAATAAAACCATACGTTCACATTGATCCCGTCCAAAGTAAGAGAAGGGCGTATTATGCCACACTAGGCGTTGCTCTTGTTATTCTTGAATTTTCATAATGACGTTAGTGCTCGGACTGTGACGACACATTTTAAATACAACGTAAATTTGAGCAGCAAAACTTTATACGTCCGATATTGCACCTTACATCATGTAAAATCGGGAACTACTGACTGCACGTGGACGTAATTGAGCTGATTGTGAGAAATAATTGATGCGATCCGATAACTTAATGATTACTTCATTGAAATATAAGTCGCAAATTCGTTGTGCAGCTACTATCAACCGCGTTCTTTGGCAGTGTCCAGATATTTACATTTTCCTTTATGAATTATGACCAAACAAAAACCATACAACGTCTACATAAAACGGTTAAATGTCCGAGAATCTCGATAGTATATAATGGTTACGTGACCTAAATGTAAAGAGGTGTAGAAAAAATATTAATATTTATCTAAAATGTAGGAAAGTACAATTGTAACTTATTCAGAACACACCTCAGTATACAGAAGCTTATACGTGCTACATAAAAGAAAAATAATTATGTCGATATAACGACTTATATGTTGTTATTACGACTTAATATCTCATTGTTACGACATACGACGGATGTCTTTATTACGACTTATCATTTCGTTATAAAGACATATTATCTCGTTATTACGACTTATATCTCGTTATTATGACACACGACGTCTGTCGTTACAGTGATTGCATTATCTCGTTAGAACGACATATTATCTCGTTATATTGCCATATTTACGGAAACGTCTTGGTGCCTGGTGTTGTTGTGTTGTAAGTAGGTATCATGACAAAAATAAAACTGACTTGCCGAGATAAGTCGATTTCAAAGAGAAATTGACTTACGAAATTTCAACATGGTAATTTAAAAACAATAATTCGACATAAAATTCTCGTTAGTAGCATGTTTATTGTAACATATCAACAAAAATCATGTCAATAATATTTGATTTTCATGGAAATGCGACTTTATTACGACGATTTATTTTAACATTGACATAAGGGAAATCGTATAAATTTATCTTGACTTAAAGAAAATCAACTAAGTGTTTTATAGATGACAAGTTGCCCAAAAGTACTCGTTTAAGGACAGTTTACGGCAACTTTTCGACTTCATTACGTCATCAAGTTTTATTAATCTCGGCAAGTCAATTTTATTTTTGTCATGACACCTACTTACAACACAACAACACCAGGCACCAAGACGTTTCCGTAAATATGGCAATATAACGACATCCGTCGTATGTCATAATAACGAGATATTTAAAAGTCGTATTTACGAGATAGTATATCCGTTGTATGTCGTTATAACGAGATATTTTAAAAGTCGTTAATACAACATATATGTCGTTATAACAACATAATTATTTTTTTATGTGACACGTATAAGCTTCCGTATCAATATATGTTATTGCCTCAGCGGAAATACAGAATCGGCGTTGTAATGATACCGATCCATAATGCTGTTTGAATTACTTATCGCTATTTTGTACAACCACCCGGAGAATTCAAAATTGACTACCGACATATGACGGGGATTTCATGTAGGTTGTATTGTTGGTATTAGTACAGACGTTGGTTTAAGAATCACCGCATTGATTGTTCATTTAATGTAATGGTAATAACATAGAGCCCAGACCCGTGTCATTGACGGACCGGACTAGTTGTAATGTTGCTTTGACAATAGCTCAATCTTTGAAGTCTCCCTCTTTGAAACGTCAAAAGAATAGACTACAAATAAAGATTAAATTTATTCTTCGTTGTCAAGTGTTGCACATGTCCAAAACTTCATTGTGTATTGTCAAATGACAAAATGTAATGAAACTCTCATAAAATTACCATACTGACATTTCCATAATAGTTTATTGTTATTGTAATAAAGAATACCACTCAGTTACTCATCTTCTTTTTATCGACTCATTAAGACTTTTTCACCTTTTTTTCGTGCATTATGATATACTATTTCTCTGTGTACTTTCGATATCAACGGCATAAGACAAGTATGCATATTGGCATTCAAAGAATTGAATCTAAATACCTTTATTTTATTTTAGGTAATAAAAATGAACTACATTTCGTCACACACTTGTGCATTCATAACAATACAATTGATTGATTGATTGATTTTTGTTTAACGTCACATCACGAATATTTCACGTATATGGTGACGGCGTCTGCCTGATGCGGGGCATACAAATTTTGACCTTTGCAACGGACCCACCCGAAACAGTGAGGGATCTTTAACGTGCCATGCATACTATGACATGTTGCCCCGGTTTTTACTGTCTCATTCGAAAGACAGAACGCCGGCATGGACAGAGCGGGACTCGAACCCCGGCCTCCCGATCAGGAGTCCAGTGCGATACCACTAGGCCACGCCGGCTTCCATTACAATACAATTCTTTATTCGGGGAAGCACCAGCGTTATATACATGTGATAGCACTGATAATCTGATGAAATGGAAGAAATACAAATTTTCTAAGAACAGTACATCTTGTTCATTTTATAATTTCTTTTATTTTGTCAATATTAATCACATTCTGTTTGCTTTCGGTTTTTTATAACAGAAAAGGAAGATTTTATAGAGTTTTGAGATTAAATATGTTTTAAGACTAATATTGGGCAGAAATGTATAAATTTGTATGAATAGTTACTAAAATATTTTATTTCGCGTGAATATATTTTCTTAACATTTTTTATTTTTTTGGCGAGACATAATTTTCGCCAGAAGGATTACGTACATGATATCTAAAGGAATTACATACATAATATCTATTTCATATTTCTTATATTTAAGTCGTATGTTATTAATTACTTTGCTAATCAGGCTCACAAGTTTAAGTGTAAAAAAAATGAAAACATTGTTTTACTCAAAGTGTTGACTTGGACTAACATACACTCAACATGTGACTGTTTCTGTTTTGGAAAATGTTGGTCTTGAAATCTTGGATAAGTACATCCAATGTTCGGTATCACATCGGACGCTACAGGTTTTCTGGAAAGTCTCGAATAATAATTTCGTTTACTCTTTATTGACCAATATAGTTCCTATAAGTTGGTCAGTGTACTTTAAAAGACTTAAGTAGGTCATGCACTGACCTGCTTTCCAAGAGGGAAGATTTTGTCATGATGGATGTCATACTTCAAGTTTGTCCTCTTGACCAGTATAAGGCAGCGTGTATGAGTAGCGCATCATGTTAGACTATAAAACAATATGGACAAACGAAATATATACAGAGTACAATTAGTAAAAGATTATGCTTATAAGTAGTACATATACATATATCTCTGTCTTAGCAACCAACTAGGTCACCGTCGTAAGTCGCCAACCGACTCTGTGTAAATACTTGTTATCGTTGTTGATAGGAATGTGCTTATTTAAAAAAAAAAATGGTGTAATGACGAAGTACTGTTGCTTTGGATTGGAATTCCGGTCTGAGCGCTACGTTCGGGATGTTTGTAAATTCTTACTTTTGTGGGAATTTAGTGTTTAACAAATCATTTCTTCCCAATTCTGGTCTCGCCATCAAAATATAATTCTTCATGATTACAACCAACTTGTTTTGATTAAAATAATATCAACATAAAATATTACACAAGTTGAAATATATAGTTATATTACTGCGTAATATTATGATTAAAGTGTCTATTTTATAACCATTTATTGTGTGGTTTGAGTGAAAACTGTCATTCTTTAGCTAGATTCTTTTCCTCATGAAGTCAAAACTGAATAGCAAGCTATTGCGTTCATTCTTGTCACAGTAATCAAAGAAATGCTTGGTTTCTCCATTATACTGCGCTTTGTACTAATACTTCTCAAATGACACGGTGTGACAAATTACATAGTCCTACACTGTCCAGAGTTTACTATTAACATTTCTGAGACTTCCTCTTCATATCCCCGACAGAAATTGATGAGTTTACATCACGCTAGCTTGTGAAATGACGTCCCCGTATGGAATCCATTTATTATACTATTGTCCCATTGAAGATCATCCTAGAAGTACATACATTGTACAGTTATATATTCTGTAGTCATTATATTATTTCTTAAGACTAATGAGAAAATATTTTAATTTGTCACCTGAAGTTTTTAGAATTCCTTTCTTGTGAAGGAATTTAACAAATTACATGTCTCCGTGATTTATATGACTTCCCTCGAATAAATGTTATTATTATTATTATTATTATTATTATTATTATTATTATTATTATTATTGTTATTATTATTATTATTATTATTATTATTATTATTATTTGGGGGGAAGATTTTAAGCTGGTTAATCAAATGCTTTGTTTTCCATCATGATGTAAAAGTAATCGGTGTAAATATCTAATTGAACAATGTTTATTTTTCATTTTTATGCATCCCCTTCCAATATGCAGTCATATCCATCAAATGATCCAACTTCATGACTGAAATAGACTACATTTCTGATAGCTTGGCTTTGTTTCTTTCATTTCTGGTTTTTCTTTTTTCTTTTTTTTTTCTCAGCAGACGTCCACTTTCATTACTTATTTATCTCGGTCTCTATGGGTTTGATTTGTCATGTTTTAATTTAGGCTGTTTTCATTATGTTTTAATTACAAAGTAATGACACCTGTTTCAGTCCACAATTGTCCCCATGTAAAACACCCGCGTTAAAGACATCTTAAAAACTTTTAGGATCTCTTGTTACTTACAGACACGCAGTGGATTCTGATCTGCTACAATTAGCATTCATTGTGACATCTACCGTAACATGGCATTCAAAAGTACGATGACATACTTCTGACCCTGGTCACTACAAAGACCATCTTGATACGTCCACATCATCACATGTGTTTGTGGAAGTTGTGTTTACAATTACTCGAATCTGATCTCGTTAATCACGCAAGGCCACCAAGAGTTCAAAATATTGATGAGGAAAAAATACAATTTCAGAACCTTCAAAGGAAATGAATAATGTCTCTGAGTGTCTATTATTGTGTGTACTCTGACGTTTTGAAGAGGAATTACAGATTTAATATGGCCCAAGGTCGCCATTTCCCCTGCAACCTCAAGTCCACAATCCTACATTGATTTCCTTAGAGAAACTCCAAATTGTTTTGTTTTTTCACCCGGAGTTCAGACATCGGTCAGTAGTGTGAAACACATTGAAAAACAATCAACGTGTCTTGATGGCATTTGCCGTACTACACATTCTGAATCAATTGGTTACCTTATTTGCTAACCATGTTCTGTAACACGTATCATTTACTAAGCTAGTATGACGTATAGTAATGACTGTAGAAACCCTATCATTGTCCAGTTTTTGTGCTTTGTGTGTCATGCGAGAGGGTAACGTGCTGAAATTTCAAAAAGGAATTCTATAAAACACGCACTTTTAAAAGAGCAAAGTCAGAGGCGCACATTGTCTTATCCTCCATAAGTGAAAATGGACATAGGATGGTATGCCGTAGATGGACATAGGATGGTATGCCGTAGATGGACATAGGATGGTATGCTGTAGACAATACAGTGACAGCTTGTGACACATTATGAACTTCTCATGTCCTTTAAACAAGGTGTAATAATGTACTATTGTCGATTTTATGCACCTGTGACTTGATGCAAATTTAAACAATGAATTTCTCTCCAACCTCCATAACGAAAGTAAAAGCCAAACTATAGAAATCCAAATCCTTAGTCTGAATAGTGGCAAAATACACTACATACCAAAATGACCGATATTTAGAGCCCAAATCATCTAAAGCACAAACATAGAGATAGTATATTCAGTTCTATGAGAGCAATGATGACTTGACTATGGAAAGTAGTATCATGCTGGTCTATTTTGAATGAACTTATATGATAATATTTGTCTCATCATCGACAATAATAACAATGTGTAACATACCGAGAAAAGTGTATTATTGCAATGATGGTATCTTTAACTCTTGTTTATGAAACAAACTGTCATGTTTGAATCTTTTATTAATGATGTTTGTTAAATAAATGGAGGAATTCCAGAATTAAATTACAATCTATTTTAATATTCACATGCTGATGAAAAAGCAAAGAAGTGTGATCGTGTGGTTTGTGCTGGCAAGGTCATAACTAAAACGTAAAAACGAGGACGGTGTTAAATTTAAGCACGTTTCACTACACGACAGCTAACAGCTCCTTTACTGACGTTGAATTCACATCATAAGCAAACAATTCTTAAAGACGAAAATGGATCAGGAAAAGACTTTTGATTTTTGTTGTCGACAAATTCTGCTTTTATCGCAGAACTCATCAAAGTATGGAACCGGCGTAGCTTACTGAGCAGTGCGCTCAGCTGTTGACCAGATCATCGTTTGTTTGGAACACCACCATTGGATCATCGCTTTCCCGTCTACCGGATGGGAAAACATTGCAGTGCATTAAATACCTCTCACGGCTTGTGGTAGATCACAAGCATGTGTCTAAATCTGAGACAATACATTATATAGATGCCGTCCTTATATGAAATACACTAAATATTGGTCTATATATATATATATATATATATATATATATATATATATATATATATATATATATATATATATATATATATATATTCTGAACTATCAGAGGTTGTATACATACTGCCCAATACAAAAAAGCATAGACATATGCGTAATCTGAATTGCGATTTATAAGTATATTGTCGGATATAAATTATGTGAAACTAGTTAGAAAATACTTTAGCCAATGATACATTTGATTAACATTTATGATGTACTCCGCTTATATGAAATGAAGGACAAGGAGTGGTAAATGTATTTCTTGTAATGTTTGTATATTCATTTAATGAAGGTTCGTTGATCTATCGTCTGTCTTTAATATGAGCATGTGGGAGAATATCAGTGTACCTGGAGTATTAAAGGGTTGTTCATATCCAAACTATTTTTACAATAATTCGTAACTAGCTGCATAGCTATTTCAACAAGAAAGAACGATTTTAACTTTTGAATCCGTTGTCCCAAATACATATATTATGTTTATCTCTGGGATAATGCTTGAATCATCACTTTGATAACAACACAAACAACAAAACATAGTACTAGAGTAAATAGAGCAACAAAACAACTACAATAGAAAACGTAGCGCCTTTACATTCAAACTGATTGCATCAGTGATCAGATGACGTTGGTCCACTACTTTTCTACTATGCCATTCTGTCAAGTATGCGTGAAATAAAGATGACCTATACATATGTTTGACATCTAGTAGAGCAGTGGTGATACAAGGTATGACCTTGATCAGGGTTAATGTGCGGTTACTCATTATTGCATTGTTGACTTTATGTATAAGCTATGAGGCAAGAATATTAATCATCCAGAATGTATGAATGGTCGTCGGCAGAGCTTGGAAATCGTCTCGGTAAAAGTTTTGGTTTATTGCTTTTGTCACTTTTATTACGACTAGTTATAGCAGAAGAAATTGGAAACATGGAGGTATAATGTACTTGTAAGTTGTCGACCTATGACGAGTACTCAAGCTAGCAGATCTATTCTTATTCCAAGAAACATTTGATAAAGATGAGAAAATGTAGTGAGTCCTAAGTACAGAGGTTCTGATAATAAGGTGAAGGAATCCTTCCAAGTTGAAAAAAAGAAAGGTCTTGAGCGGTAGCTAATTTTGATCGGATTGCAGAGCAATTCCGGTTTACAGATTGGCGATGTCCGTCCGTCTGGATAACTGTACGTCAACATTTTGGCAAAAATTCTGGTTGAAGCAAAATGGTTAACTTTCTTGTTAAAGCAAAATCTCAGCAACTAAGAGGAGTATAAACATAGTACTTCACACATATATTCTTATTGACCAGAGCTTTCAATTAAAACCATAGCTTTTGACCTCGTGGCCTTAACAATGTTTCTAATTTGCTTTGCAATTAGACTATACAGTCTTTCCTATTTCTTGGGGTTTTTTTCTTTTTTTTTTCCTCCAAGGACCATTGATGCTCAGTACCTCACCAAACAGCTTCAGATGAAGCTGGGTGTGTTCTGACTTCTATTCGGGAATCATTTTGACTGAAGTATTTACGGTTCTGATATATGATCAATCGTTGACTGAAAAAATCTTGCTTAAGCCATGAATCATATCAAGGATAGTATAAGAGCCAGTATTTAACTATGGCGTCTTTGAGTGCCCTCATCCACGGTGGCTCCCAGATATAGATAACAGATTTTTCAACGATGCTCTTTTTAAAGAAGTTACATGTAAATCTGAGGTACACCCACCCTGGTAGTGACACTATATAAGATTTGTTCTAAGCGATCAAAAACAACTTAAGTGTATTGTGATACTACTGTGACGTAGTGCATATATGCAGGTTTGACATCTGAACTAAATGGTATGCATGAATTGTTCGTGTAACCAGTGAAATGCAAAATATGTGGTACAGAGTGCTTGTCAAATCATATCAAAGATTCAGGAAATAATTTGAAGTGATTAAATAATACGTCATTGAAGATGAGCATCAAATGTATCAAGGCGATATTGTTATTATTGTTTTATTGTTTTGTCTTATGTGGCTTTCCTGTTTACATGTTTGTCATATGCTAAATGATAAGATGGATACATTTTGTTAACGAACTGACATACCGGATCTGTACCATCCGTTTCTGGTTTAGTGTATTACTTCATTTTACGTGGACGTCAGCGTTGGTGTTATCTAATGTCCACGGTGATGACTCGGCGGTTGACCACATTCATAAATATTCAAGTAAAACCGGTGGAGAATTTGAATCATCCTTCTTAAGTGTTGAACAGTTTTGTAAAGCTACTGTAAACACATTTGATTTACTGTGTAGCCCATGCTATCTCTTTGAGCACCTTTTTAAATATGCCTACAGGACAGTCAGCACCTGTTTAAGGTTATAGCATGTGCAGTATTTTATCATGTTTCTCATTATTTAATAGAAACATTATAAGTTAACCCGAGCATGGTCATACAGCTCATTCATAATTAATTTGACTGTTAATAGTGTAGTAAATTCACAAATATGTCTTACAAACGGCCGTGGTGCTTTAATAGGTACTCTTAGCTAATTTATACCTTGCAGTTTCACGCGCCCAAATAAGAAGGACTGGAAACTTTAGCGAGAAACTTGGAATGAATCATTTCGCTGCAGAGTCATTATGTAATTTCTTACAAGTAAAGTTCATTTCCTGGTGTGTGAATCGTGACGTAACAGCGTATCTGAGACATGATACAGCAGTGATATTCATTGTGGCCCGGTAGCGTATAACATTCAGGCCATTGATGACTCTCCGGAAGTCACTGACTTCAGATACTGGTCTCAGACTGATATACAAATCATTGTAACACGGCTAACAGACAAATGACGTCATCTGATCACATGTTGATTCAGTGTTAATCACTTTATTAATTTGTGGAAGTATCACTGAATAGTATATGTGTTTTATATGTTATATGCAAATGTTTCTTTATCAAAATTAAGATCGGCATTTGTTGTAAGCTCTGATGTTTTGTGCCTTTCTAAACGCTGTAAAAATTAGAAATGTTTGTAGTAATCTTAAGGTCGTCCTTCGTTGTAAGCTCTGAGATTGTGTTTGCTTGGAAGGTCTGAGGTTTTGTATGCTTGTAAGCTCTTAGGCTCTGTGTGCTTGAAAGCTCAGGTCGTGTGTGTTTTGTGTGCTTAGAAGCTCATGTCGTGTATGCTTGGAAGCCCTTGCCCTTAGCCTGTGTGTGCTTGGAAGGTTTGAGGTCTTGTGTGCTTGAAAGATCTGGGATTTCTGGTGTATAGAGGCTATTATAGGTCTTGTATGTTTGGAAGCTCTAAGGTCTTGTGTATTTATAGGCTCTGGAGTCTTCTGTGTCTGGTGGCTCTGAGGTATAATATGTTTGGAAGGTGTGAGGTCTTGTACGTGCTCAAGCCCTCGGGTCTTGTGTGTTTGGAAGTTCTAAGGTCTAATGTGCTTGGAAACTCGAAAGTTTTGTGTCTGTCTTGCTTCGTCATTACTTCTGAATTCAGTTGTCTTTTGTTAGCTTTAAGGGTTTGTGTTCTTGTACCTTACGTGTTTATATTTTATGACTTCTCAATATGCGATACCTGTTTACCCTTGTTCTTTACATGGAGGATTATTTATAAATTTTTAAATGTACGTCCCTGATTGTTCTGCTGTTACGGTGAGTGGGAAGGTGGGCCCGTAAAGCGGATAACCACACAATTTGTTTGGCTTTTGTCAAATTAAATGACCGTCCTAAGTCGGTATCGTAATTGCACTACAATCAATATTTTGTAATGTGTTATATGTGCTAGTATATTATTGATATTCATGTATTGTATAGCTCCATGGTGACTTCTGCCACATAACTGAGCCAGTAACTATACTTTTTTCTTTGTAAACTGCAAGTCCTTATCTTTCTAAAGTCAAAGGGTTTGTATTTAAAAACTCAAAGCACATATCATTGTTACTTTTGAAGCCTTTAATTTATTGAAACTACGAAGTACTGGTTTGTTGACTTTAAATACGTCGTGATCATGCGCTCTTTATGTTTCTCATTTTGTAAGTTTTTTACGAGAGATGTTGCTAACCTGAATTCTCAGCTGAACACAAAGTTTTGTCAGGTTATACCACTGACAGTTCTGCGTAAGATATTTCAGCTAAATTGTTGTTAGGATAATAGTTACGTATAGTCCGTCTATCAGAGGACTTTTCTCGATAACTACATCGTTTCTAACCCAGTATTAATATATATATAATAGATATATTCATTAGACAACATAGTCAGTGACCGTGTAACTTTGGACATGGTTCTCGTATGAAGCGTTGCTTCACCGAGTGTACAGAGCTTCAAAAACGTATCTGTTTAGCTCTTTAGTATGCCTCGTATGTATTGCCAGGTTTTATGAATGCATAAAGGACATAACTTTGACACCAAATTACTCTTGTTTTGTTTTATATCAGACCTTGACATCAAGCTGAATCGTGACAACTCATTACACTTGCATTATTATATATAACAATATGATTCTGCACTAAGGAATCCCATCACAATAAAGTATACAAGTGCAGTATTTTATCTTGTCGGCCATTTTCATCAGATCAAATATCAATCAAGAAGTCGATAAAAACTATAAATATAAAGGGGTTTTCGATGTCTGCAAGTAAGTTGCATTTCCTGTGAAACTCACGTTTTGAGTACTATGACGAAAAGCTTGAATACCTAGATAAGGTGTAATTTCCGTGTTGTTGTGAATGACATATCTGTGTCTGCCTCGAGGCTTTTATGACAGTTTAACTAGTATATTCAGTCAAATAAACTGTCCTACATCAACCAAATATCCATTTCGCAAACTTGAAAAATGACTGTATTTTGACGGTTACAATAAGATAGCATTTTTTGCTGTTGGAACAGATAGATATTTTGTGTAATTAGAGTGGAATGCAGGTACTGCGGAGCCAAGGTCCAGACTTTTCACGCGTCTGATGGACAGCTTCCAAATTACCATAATGAAGACATTGTACTGAAGTAATTACATGCATCATTATGGTGCCTTCTTCACACAACTCAGCTTTATCATATTACAAAGTGAAAGTTATATTGTTGGAACACATCGGACTTCGCCATGAAAACCAGTTGTTGATCTTAGTTGTAGCATTGTGCGAAACCATTATATTTCTGAATGAAGATGGAATTGTAATCCACAAAATCAGCATAATTGTAGACGTTTTATACGCGAAGACAGGAATGGTTGTGGGATTCTACGAAGCTTTAAGAATCTGTCACTAAATTTAAGCAAGATATTAAAGGGATCATGCAATTACGTATCTATGCAGAATAAAGGGTATTTTGTAGAAATTTGGTGCTTGAACTAGCATATTTCTCTCATTCATAACTCCTTTTTTACATATAAATGAAAAGAATGGCCGGTCGATGTATCGAGCAATCCTCTTAGATGTTGACAGCTTTCGTAATAGAACCACCAAGGGAGAGGTTCATGTGTTTGTCCTGAAATAAGGTCTGACGGAGCTACATTATGTAGCGACATGATTCAACACAAAAGATAAAACATGACCTTGGCTAAAACAGCTTAGGATTCCACGGTACCGGCCTATTGTATAAAATGGAAGATGGAAAACAAGAGGCTAGAATACAAAGAATAAGGAAAATGGCTTATCCTTGATGCCCTCTCTGCAGGATATTGTAAACAAGATCATTACCTAACCACGGAGGGTCTCAGCTTTAGTATACCTGGACCTTTGGTGAACTTATGTATATACAGAATGCCAATCATGCCTTCTTAATATTGTTCTGAGTTTGCTACTTGGGTTAATGATTTTCCCTATCCACTGCCACCTCCTTTTAGATACGAGAAATAGAGCCCTACTCATGTTTAGATTGAGTTCAATAAAAAAGATAAGCCATAGATAAGAAGAGTTAATGCTTGTGCAGAATGTCCCCATTAATAGTGCGCATCTGAAGAGGCTGAAGCAATTTATATAAGTGCCGGCTGAAGAATTGACTGATCGTCAAATGCCCGACATCACACCTTTTGGCACACTTTTTCATTATGGCGTCATAAATAAATGGCCCGTCAAACATGATTTTAACTGTGACGTCACAATGAAACTACGTAATGGGCGTGGTTGAAGTTGGATCTGGCGATCCCTCAATTGATAGTGGCAGACACATAAGAAAATCAATGTACTGAGAGAAAAAATGTATGAAAAATAACATATAATATCAGAATGGTCTTTTCTATTCGTTATAATCAGACAAACTTCTTTCTTCAAAGAAAGTGAAGAAGATTCTAATTCAGTTTCGGTTCGATTTGTATAATTAATGTGTTTAGCATTGTTAGTGATAATACGATTAATTTTAACTGCTCAAAACTATCGGTATACCAGGGCTCTCGATCTGCCTGATTTGGGGCCGATATTCGGCCCCATTCCCAATGCAAAATAGTATCTTTTTTTCCCAATTTAGACCCCAAGTTTTCCCAATTTGACTCCTTGAAAAAAAAATGGAAAAGTGGAGGAAAAAATGACAAATTCGAGAAGAATCATACGTGAAATCGAACGTCGATCAACACAAAATAATTTACCGATCAAAGAAACGTTTGCCTGGTTGTGAATACATTTGCACCTGTAAGCATCCTACTGACCATGAATTGTTCTACTGGAGCAGGTTCGCATGCCGTTGTTTTCAAGTTTCGGTATTTACGAGTAAAACGTTAATTACGATAAATCAGCTGCTTTATTTTACAAGGTGACTAGATATCAATTAAAACAATAAATATCTAATTGGTTTAGATACCACCCAATTATATTTAGTTCACGAATCTAGTTAGATAGAAAACATCGACTATAGTCTTTGTAAAAGAAATTACTTTAAATCGATTTTGATACATACGAATTGACTAGAAGATTAATATGCAAAATGTCACCAGAGGATCTGCAGAACCCCCAGTTACTACTCAGTAAACTTAGTGGAGATCCCATTATCCAGAGGGCATACCCTGCCATGTATCTTTTGGTGGTGTATGCCAGCCTCATACCAAGTTCAACGGCTGGAGTTGAGAGACTCTTCTCTCTTATGAATACCATATGCACCCCAACTAGATCTAGTCTCAAGCAGAGCTCACTAGAGAGTATCGTGAGATGTATTTCTGTGGGTGGACCAAGTTTAAGTCCAGCGCAGCTTGTTAAAGCCATGCAACACTTCATAAATATCAAGGACAGAATACTTGATTTCTAAAAGCACTCTGATTGTATGTAAGATACAATTAAAGGAAACAAGTATATGGATAACAAAATATGTCTTTTTTTCCCAATTTTAAGGAAAACGCCGCTATTTTTCCCAATTCCAAGGGCCCCGGGCCCCAGTCCCAAAAAGGGGTGTGAGAGCCCTGTATACAGATAGAACCGGTCAAATACCGGTATACAGATAAAACCATGTTAACATTAAGAAAATCAACACGAAAAGAAAATCCATATATGCTCTATATGAATGAAATTAATTGCAGTGTCATAGTCAGTGCTAGAAATGCATTTGTTTGAAACAACGATTACCATGACAGTTATAGAAAGAAAAAAAATGAAACTAACAATACCCAAGAAACATTCAACCGTCGTAATTTAATGTGTGTCTTGTTTATTATTCAACGGACAATCGTAATAGAGAATTATAATGGAAAATAAACTAAACTTGCAAATATGCCACGTATCTTTCTTAAGTTAACGGGATGAGATGCTTCCTGGAGCCAGTTGTTCAAAACTTTCACCAGTGCATGGTTAAATCAACCAGATGTACAACTTTACCTTATTTCATTGAAATGGAATACCTTTTTGTTATATCTTTTTATTGATTATTAATAAGTATAATATTAAAGCATTTAAGCATTTACTGTAGAAACTTGTCATATTGTCCATAAGAATACATCCACTGGTTAGCCTTATTAGTAGAGTTTGCAACAGCTGGGTCCTAAATATCATGGATTTGATTCTCGTTTCTGTCTAAGAAGATGCATGTCATTTGGAATAACGTGTTGAGAAAGTACTCGTCACTATATTTCAAACAGAAATAATGTGTCTTTTCTACATCTGATACATGCATCCTCCGCTTAGCACTGTTTCTGCAACCAAAACTAGTCGGATGGTTTTCCACACATTTCTAAAGTACAACAATTTTTCTCAAAGTCATTGTGTTAGACCACTCAGTATTAGAATACCACATGGCATACAAAAATCGAATCGGGAAGAGAAATTTGATTTAAATTAACAAAATATGCGCAATATTTCTGAAATGACTATAAAATCAGTTCCTGGATATTGATGAAGTGCTGTATTGACAGGTCGGTATTTCTTGATCTCATTTCGACACGGATCACAGACTGAGTGGAATAAATTACCACTTTAAGAGAGCTGATTTAGCAGAAGAAATTAAACTGTTCGCATAGTTGACCATCTTTTTCATGCGTTTTTGAATTTAATAATATATCATTATAAAGATTCGTTTAATAGTTCAAGTCGATCATGACTCATTTCAACTTCAAAGAAAATGTTTTGTGAAGTATTTTTGTTACCAAGTTGCGATATCTCTCCCGTAAGAAGCGTCGTTTGTATACACATGACAAGTATTGTATGGTGCTTTTATAATCTTCCTGGCTAAATTTTAATGTATAGATTGTTGATTTCTAAACAAATAACAGTATTAGTTTGAAGTAGAGCATTTCTGATGGCGTAAGACGTTGGGTAGTTCAGTGGTCAGAAAATCTCCACTGTATAATTCGAGACAAAGTTGCAATTGCATGACTCTTAGCGTTAACTAGGTGACGCAGTATGTCCACCGTATCCTCTTCTGAAAGTTGTCGAAATGCGCGTATGGTGTATTGGGTTGACTTAGGTATGTTTTATTTTATTTTCATCTTGCAAAGTAACACTGATCGAAGGAAAGAAGTAAGAAAACGAGGAAATTCTGTTGGTGTGGACGTTCAGTCGACGTTCTTGTCAGTAGTTGGCTTTGCACGTTTTATTTGAATTTTCAATACTTCTCAATTTCTAAAGTCTGAAAATATAGAATTCTGCACATAAGACGGCCTTGTGGAAGGAATTATTACAGGATATTTTGACAAGTGTTTTGCTTTTGGTAATGACAATCTGATTCAGTTGATGATAGGACATGCTGCTTTCACCTGAGCAGGTTTTGTTAAGTCTAAATGTAGAGGGACTACATACTGTGCTTAACGTTCCATGGCACCTAAAGACATTGCATGTATAATGCAGATCAGAAACAAGCAATCAGCGTTATAAAAATGTATAAACAATAGTGGTTATGAACCAGTTCAATGAGGTCCCTCGGTAAACGGTGTGCTCGCCAAACCAAATCCATTTCGACACTTTTCATGTACATGTAATTAAGTTGTCATTTCTATGTGGATAAAGGATTCTCTTGAAAGGAAAAGAAGTCATTATATGTTTTCTTTTTCGATATGCCAAATTAACTATGATTGAAATTCATAATTTTTTGTGTCGTCAGTGACGCGAAGAGACACTACGGAAACTATGGACTCTCCTTATCCATCGTATGTATATCCCCTCAGATGGTACAGCTGTTCCTTGGAAAATAGCCTTTTTTGTAAATTACAAATTCTGTGGAATTTCATTTTCTTATTATTTATCTTAGCATAGACCATTTGTCCTGTTTAGTTATAAAGAAAAAGTATCCATGTTTGATTTGCGTTATTATGCCCTCGCCATAGGTATAGCCGGACGGGGGGTTGGGGTTTAAATGTTTGATTTGCGTTATTATGCCCTCGCCATAGGTATAGCCGGACGGGGGGTTGGGGTTTAAATGTTTGCTTTGTCGGCCCTTGTGCCATTCCATCACAAAATTGATTTCGGATTGATAAGTAGCATTTCATGCAGCCTATTTTAACCAAATTTGGTTATACATTTACTCATCAAAATAGTGGTCATTGAGTCAAAGGTCAAGACTAAAACTGTAAAAATAGATGGAAAACATTGGTTCCAGTATGGTAAATCAGGTATCATGCATTCTATCGAAACCATATTTATATGTATGGATATTTATCAACTGGGGAAATGCCTTTTGATTCTGGGGTCAAAGTCACCACTAGTAAAATACACTGATTATTTTTTCTTCAGATTACAAATCACACACAGTGCATCCTATATAAATCATATATTGATCAATTAAAAAGGGAGGATTCCTATCGATTTAGGGGACAATAGGTCAAAGGTCATAGACAAAATTGCCATTGTAGGGATGTATATGATACATTCTTTAGTAATATCCTTGATCTTATGTTGTGTGACTGTGACACTTTCTATTCAGTATTTGTCCACATTTATCGCATCTGTGCAATGTTGAAGTATTTTGATGTCTTCTTTTGGGCATTCATGACAGGTGGTGCTAATCAATAGAAAACGCTAACTTCTGACGGGCTTCTGGTCTCACTTTTGATTTACAGAGGTCCATAAATGTCGATTTTGGTACTTTGTTGTGAGTGTCACATCGACATTATGTTAGTTACTTTCGTATTTTATATTATCATTGTTTAAAGACCAGATTTATCATAATTATTATCCTTTTTTTCATATCCATACCAAAATAATGAATATGAATAAGCAAAATTTATATTTTATATTTCATTGCCTATTTATTATATATACTGACAAACAAATAAGTGTTATTCTATCTTTTATAGTTCAAACGAATGCTGAATCGAGAACTAAGCCATTTCGCTGAATCCAGCAAGTCGGGTAACCAGATCGCAGAGTACATCTGTAACACTTACTTAGGTAAGAGCGGCTTGTATACAATTTATCACAACCTGAAGTTTATCGACAGAAGTTCTGAGGTATTGCGGAATAATTTTAAGAAATGTTGACTATTAATCAGCCCATACACGATAATGGCTTCCCTGTTAATAATGATACAGCTTTAAATCAAAGGATTTGCATACACCATTAAATAACCCTTGAGGTTTCCCGACAAAGAATCCATAATCATATATCATTTTGGCAATAAGAAGCAAGTCATTCTTAACTAACATTTGCCTTGCTTATTCTGATATGACTACGTTTCGCGTCAAACGTTGTAAGAGTTACAAGTATAAATTCGAAAGAGCACTATACAATGTCCGCTATTCAAAGTCGAGA
This sequence comes from Pteria penguin, assembly GCA_035048485.1. NCBI lineage: Eukaryota > Metazoa > Mollusca > Bivalvia > Pterioida > Pteriidae > Pteria > Pteria penguin. Next base: position 19,103,004 of record CM068580.1, on the reverse strand, counting down.
TAAAACACTGCAAATTAAATGTCGTGATTACCATTGGTCAAATATTCTCATTTCCATGATGGATTAATGTTACATATCGACCATTGTATATTTTCATGTTGTCTTTTCTTTAATGCATATCTAATTATCGATTGCCGGATTGTCCTTAACTTGTTAGTGCGACCATTACTCTCTCTGACATAATGCATACATTGTATGTGTGTTAAGGTATATACCTAAGCTTCAGTAAGGTAAGATGTAAACTGATGACGTACATCGCTGGACTGAGCATACAATATACGTCAACAGTGCCCAAATATTGTTGTGAATTCGTGTTTGAAATGTACTATCTAGCGGTTTTTGTTTCTGTCATTGACGTCCGTTGGAGTGGAAACATAGTTACGTTTCTGTGAATTTTGTGAATGAGACAGCATTAATGATAAATGATTGTACTCGTAGTTGAGAAGATCCTTACAATAGTCCGATCATATTGAAAATAGGATGTAATCAATGGTATATTTCCCCTTTCCTTACAGGATGCTTTGCATCTTATCGCTTGGTTTTACTTGCGGTTTTTCCTACAGATCGTCGTTACATCATTTCACTCAAGAAAACTGTACGGTATACACACATACAGTATCTTCTCTCATAAATACTTTACGGTATACATGTACAGGCCCAATATGCTATATAGATTTCTACATTGCACTTTTAATTATATAAAAAATTATACCATAAACAGAAAACTCTCTTGTTTTCAAGACCCCAAATGCTGAAGTGAGCTATTGTTGTAGTGTGCGGCCTGTAGTCCGTAAACTTTTTATACTTTTGGACTTCTTCATATCTACTGTAGGAATTTTGATCAAACTTGGTAGGGGTGAAATATTAAAGTGAATTGTAAACATTTTGTATTTTGGATTTGTTATGTTTTTGATATAGGTCAATTCTAGCATACTGAAGTTCAACCCGCTGGAAAAAAAATTTTCGTTTTATTTTATTCCAAAGTAAGCTTTAAATGTTTTGTAGCACTCAATAAGTCATATTTAAAAAAGAAGTTACTGACTTTTTATTTTCTTTTTTCTCTCTCAAGTTTTTTTTTACGTCATTTTCGTGATTCATTCAATATATATAGAAAAGTATTAAGCATTTATTTGCAACTTATATTACAAAATACCCTTTTAAACGGTAATTTCAAAGTTTCATTTCAAATGTACCAAGTCTTGTTTTATGAGTTTTTTTCTAAATTTGATATAGGCCAGTTCTGGCATGCTGAAGGGAAGTCGTTCAAATCCCGCTTAAGGTATTCGAAGAATAATTCGTAATTTAAATTATTGAATCAAACTTTTAGATACAGAAAATTGTATTTTAGCTGCTTGCTATGAGCCATGTATAACGAATGTTTTCAAAGGAGTAATTGCAAGAATTGGGTAGCTAATGTAAAACAACTGTTTTCTAGTTTAGGCTTGTTGGAGCTATGGACAAACCAAAATGTAGAAAAACCACAATATATTATTGCAATATAAGAAACCGGTTTGTAAATTGAGAGTGTCATCACATTGTCTGATGATAGAAACTAGTCGATATAAGAAAATTCCTTTACAAAGACGTTTTTGTCCTTTGTGTACTTCAGATATTGAATATGAGTACCATTTCATTCTGAACTGTCCCCACTATGTTCTTTTAAGACAACAGTTTTTGAAAAAAAAACTATTATTTTAGACCCCCGTCTTTTAATTAATTCAGCTTTTATGCACAGAAAATGTAAAAGAACTATGTAACTTAGGAAAATATATAAAACATGCTTTTATTATTAGAAAACACATTGTATAAGCTTCATCTTTATTATCAATTATTATCTCACTTTCTGACTATGTCTGATTTATATTATATTGCTGTTGTTATATATGTATTATACCTTATATATGTATTATATCTATGTGCATACGGTTAATAAACATTAATACAATAGCATTGTGGAGGGGGAGATGTAGGTGTGTATATATACCTTTTAAACAAAAACAAGATATTAATTATTATTTTAAAAAAACAAATATAAAAAAGAAATCTGACTTAAATTTTTTCACATCTTTGTGTATTATTGTCTTGATTTATTCAATGTAAAGAAGCATATTTACAGTCTGAAGTCTTTTGTAAAACATAATAAGCGAGAGAATGTATTATCTGCTAATTTCTTCAAGCAGTCAGTTGTTTGCGAATGAGCAAATTGGTCCAAGGTGAACGGTATTGGCCCATATGGCCTCTCTTTTAATTATTTAGTATTAGTCATCAAACACTGAAGTTGATTTAACCTAGCACCTTCTAACGAACCCAGGGGGGAAGTTGTTTTGTTTGTCACATCATACAAATGTGCGATTCCTTCTATTTGATATTAAATCAAAGTGAGAAAATGGAAAGTCATTTCACCTTTTGCAAGACATTTACTAACACTAAAGGTTGGTGTACTATTTACAAGACAGTCAAGCACAGTAAGTTGATATAGTGTTCGTAAGACAGTCAAGCATCGTAAGTTGATATAGCGTTTGTAAGACAGTCAAGCACCGTAAGTTGATACAGCGTTTGTAAGTCAGTCAAGCACCGTAGGTTGATATAGTGTTTGTAAGGCAGTCAAGCACCGTAGGTTGATATAGTGTTTGTAAGGCAGTCAAGCACCGTAGGTTGATATAGTGTTTGTAAGACAGTCAAGCACCGTAAGTTGATATAGTGTTTGTAAGAAAGGCAAGCACTGTAAGTTGATATAGTGTTTGTAAGACAGTCAAGCACCGTAGGTTGATATAGTGTTTGTAAGAAAGGCAAGCACCGTAAGTTGATATAGCGTTTGTAAGAAAGGCAAGCACCGTAAGTTAATATAGTGCTTGTAATGCAGGCCAGCACCGTAAATTGATTTATTGTATGTTAGACAGTCAAGCACCGTAAGTTGATTTAGCGTTTGTAAAATAGTCAAGCACCGTAAGTTGATATAGTGTTTGTAAGAAAGGCAAGCACCGTAAGTTAATATAGTGCTTGTAATGCAGGCCAGCACCGTAAATTGATTTATTGTATGTTAGACAGTCAAGCACCGTAAGTTGATTTATTGTATGTTAGACAGTCAAGCACCGTAAGTTGATATAGTATTTGTAAGAAAGGCAAGCACCGTAAGTTGATATAGTGTTTGTAAGAAAGGCAAGCACCGTAAGTTAATATAGTGCTTGTAATGCAGGCCAGCACCGTAAATTGATTTATTGTATGTTAGACAGTCAAGCACCGTAAGTTGATTTATTGTATGTTAGACAGTCAAGCACCGTAAGTTGATTTATTGTATGTTAGACAGTCAAGCACCGTAAGTTGATATAGTGTTTGTAAGAAAGGCAAGCACCGTAAGTTGATATAGTGTTTGTAAGAAAGGCAAGCACCGTAAGTTAATATAGTGCTTGTATTGCAGGCCAGCACCGTAAATTGATTTATTGTATGTTAGACAGTCAAGCACCGTAAGTTGATTTATTGTATGTTAGACAGCCAAAGACCGTAAGTTGATACAGTATTTGTAAGAAACGCAAGCACCGTAAGTTGAAATAGCGTTTGTAAGACAGGCAAGCACCGTAAGTTGATATAATGTATGTTAGACAGTCAATCACTGTAAAATGATGTAGTGTTTGTAAGAAAGGCAAGCACCGAAAGTTGATACAGCGTTTGTAAGGCAGTCAAGCATCGTAGGTTGATATAGTGTTTGTAAGAAAGGCAACCACCGTAAGTTGATATAGCGTTTGTAAGGCAGTCAAGCACCGTAAGTTGATATAGTGTTTGTAAGAAAGGCAAGCACCGTAAGTTGATACAGCGTTTGTAAGGCAGTCAAGCACCGTAAGTTGATATAGTGTTTGTAAGACAGTCAAGCACCGTAGGTTGATATAGTGTTTGTAAGAAAGGCAACCACCGTAAGTTGATATAGCGTTTGTAAGGCAGTCAAGCACCGTAAGTTGATATAGTGTTTGTAAGAAAGGCAAGCACCGTAAGTTGATATAGCGTTTGTAAGACAGGCAAGCACCGTAAGTTGATACAGCGTTTGTAAGGCAGTCAAGCACCGTAAGTTGATATAGTGTTTGTAAGACAGGCAAGCACCGTAGGTTGATATAGTGTTTGTAAGACAGTCAAGCACCGTAAGTTGATATAGTGTTTGTAAGACAGGCAAGTACCGTAAGTTGATATAGTGTTTGTAAGACAGTCAAGCACCGTAAGTTGATATAGTGTTTGTAAGACAGGCAAGCGCCGTAAGTTGATATAGTGTTTGTAAGAAAGGCAAGCACCGTAAGTTGATATAGTGTTTGTAAGACAGGCAAGTACCGTAAGTTGATATAGTGTTTGTAAGAAAGGCAAGCACCGTAAGTTGATATAGTGTTTGTAAGACAGTCAAGCACCGTAAGTTGATATAGTGTTTGTAAGAAAGGCAAGCACCGTAAGTTGATATAGTGTTTGTAAGACAGGCAAGTACCGTAAGTTGATATAGTGTTTGTAAGACAGTCAAGCACCGTAAGTTGATATAGTGTTTGTAAGACAGGCAAGCGCCGTAAGTTGATATATTATTTGTAAGACAGTCATGCAGTTGACACACCGTTTGCAAAAGATATAAAGTTTGCTACCGAACACTCGGTTTACTGAGCAGTGCTGTCGAATTATTGGGCGGGAGGGTGTATCGCCCCTTTTTTGCCATACATTTATACAGCAAAATCCCCTTTTTTTTGGTCATACAGTTATAGAGCAAAGTCCCTCTTTTTGGCCATTTAATAATAGAGCAAAGCCCCTCTTTTTGATCATACATTATAGAGCAAAACTCCTCTTTTTTGGTCACACAATTATAGAACAAAGTCCCTCTTTTTGGTCATAAAATTATAGAGCAAAGCCCCTCTTTTTGGCTACACAATTATAGAACCAAGCCCCTCTTTTTGGCCATACAATTAAAGCGCAAAGCCCCTCTTTTTGGCTACACAGTTATAGAACAAAGCCCCTCTTTTTGGCCATACAATTATAGCGCAAAGCCCCTCTTTTTGGCCATACAATTATAGCGCAAAGCCCCTCTTTTTGGCCATACAATTATAGGACAAAGCCCCTCTTTTTGGCCATACAATTATAGGACAAAGCCCCTCTTTTTGGCCATACAATTATAGCGCAAAGCCCCTCTTTTTGGCTACACAATTATAGTATAAAGCCCCTCTTTTTGGCCATACAATTATAGCGCAAAGCCCCTCTTTTTGGCCATGCAATTAACACACAACCAAAAAACTTAAGGTTATCGTTCTAATCCTAATTTGTTTTACTACAACGATAATTACATTAAGATAACCTTGTGTGGTTCTGTACATTGATTCTATTGATATGCAGAATTCAATAATGAGATTGATCATATTATTACTGTATGAATCCAATCTCTAGGAATGAGAGAGGGCAATGAAACTTCACTTCATATTTCATTATCAACTTCCATATTGCCGCAGTTTACTCAGTGTAATAATAATTAAAAACATAAATATACTTAATTAAGACATGATATGAAATATCTATTCATTGGTCCTCGAAAGATAACAATTACACAAGATCACAAATTTAATATGCTCCTTCATTTAAATCATGTACCAGGTGACCAGCAGACGACTGTCATGTCAAAATGTCGGACTTGTTCTACAGGTGTTGTAGAACCTTAACAGGTGTACAGAAAACGAAACTAACCTTTTTGAAATACAATCTATTAGATATCTAAAAACAATTAACATGTTATCTTTTGATCAAGAGTCACTTGATTAATTTTATACTTATATATACATATGTATATGACAATTGACCCAAATGAAAATGTCAATTCTTGTTTTTACAATTCATACACTTCGTTTAATAGAATTAAATCTAAAATTACCTCTTGTATATGTGTGTGCTACTTTTGATACAAGGGTATGTCAGTTTGGGCCAAATGAAACTGTTTTTTTACAATTCATACACTTAATTTAAAATTATATTGATAGAAAGAATTTTGAGAAAAAATAAAGTTCTGTTTTATCTGTACATGCGTTCCTTTGCAGTTGTTCGTGAATTTTTCTTTTCTCTTATCGTGACGTTATCTCACTTGAACGCTTCTCGTGAAAGTAACAGATAGTAGGAGGTTGAATTGCATGCCATGTTACCCAAACTAAGTAGTAGCTTTCTCTCTCAGCTCAGGATGAACGTGATCATGAAATCTAGGGAAATCCTTCCCATTTTGTTTATAGGTATATAATCAGAGGTCACCAAAGCACTACATGAATTGCTGTATGTTTTACCAACAGTCTATTTGAAGAAATATGTATACCTTCAAACGTCGACAGGAAACCGATGAATTTAAGCATGTAGACCCTGAGAATTTTCACAACTACGTGGCTTTGTGAACGTGGTTGTTGGCAGATACACTTTTGTACAATGAATGACATAACTTGTTATATAAATCTTTAATTTTGTCTGTTCAAGTTTACAGATTTCTTTTCTTTGGTTTTTTTTCTTTATATTGTGGTTTTCTCTTTTGTTATTAAGCATAAGATTCTGAGAATTCTGGATAAGAACTTTCACTGAATAGACATTGATTATTCTTTTGCACATATCTGCAGTATCTGTTGGTCTTTGCTTTGTTCGGTCTGCATCCAGTATTTTCCAGTTTCAATTATTTGTCAACTGGGGAAAATTGCCTTGTTAGGTCTGCATCCAGTATTTTCTTGCTTTGGTTATTTGTAAACTCGAAAATCAGGGCCAACCGTACATAATTGTGAGAAACATGTTAAGTGAGAAACTGAAAAAGAAAACAAAAAGAAACGAAAAGGAACAAAATGGAAAGAAAAGATAATGAAACAAAATGTAACGATACAAAACGGAATGGGATTTTTATGCTCCGGTCAGTTTACCTGTCCTGCTGCTTGTACGTAATTTTGTCCCTTTTGAAGAATTATGCGATACATTCTTTATCTTCAACTTACTCACAAAAATTCAACTGCTTGTGTACCTTGGACTTTCTAACATTTCAACAGCATCCCCTATCTGAGGACCCAGGGGGTTGTGCGGGGTCAATATGTAGGACATTGTGAAATTTTATACAAAAATCTACAATATTATGTTCTTATTAAGGCCGCGCATTGTGATGAATGTAGACAAATTTGTTAGGGACCCGGGAGCATAAGTGATAATATGTTTCAAACACATCTTGTTAAAAATGATTTGAATTTTGAAAGACTTGGCAAAACATTGTAAAATTAATACGAAAGCAACTGATCCAATGTCACTCTGGCACTGTCTACAAATAAAACGAGTTTCAATCACCAGAATATAGGTGAAATAAAAGTAAAAAGAAATGAAGAAGAAGTGGGAAGTGTGGAAGAGGATTTCTATCATTTTAACAAAAATAGATACCAGAATCTCAGGAGAGCGCAACGTAAGCACGATGCCAAGACCCTACAGTAAATATGCTATTGATTGAATACTTGTGCTTGTGGATTTATTCATTCAAATCATTTTTCTTACCATACATCAAACTATTAGATATTCTAATCCACATTTCTACAAAAATAGTGGAGAAATTTCTCTTTTTTTTTTCTTTGCATTCTGACCAAATCTACACCGCCAGTCATCCAAAGAGCCGTGAGAATTATAGTTCGTGGTCAGACCTTACGAGCTTGTTCCTGAGAATCCATTCAGCATCTTTGACATAAGTAAACAAGTTAGAACTTGTAAAGTAAAGTACTATGGAGTTAACGAATCTAAACATAATCAAAGTCACGATTGTTGTATACTGTGCTACCTGAGAGGGGCTCAATGATGGAGAGCACCTGTCCACAGCCAATAATGATATAGATATCTATTATCATATTATTGTATGATATTAAGATAACATCTGCTATCATACTGTGTCCAATTCCCCTGAAGATTGATAGTATTCTACAAATTCTCATATTGTACATTTTGATTTACCGAGTGGCTTTTAATATAATACAGTAACTTTTCTTAGCGTTCAGCAACATCAAGAAATTCTAATTTTATGTAACAAAATCAACTGTCTAGTGGACATAATGAGCTTGCTTCCAGCTTAAATTAAATGAATAAATTTTATTATTCTCGTTTCTATTTCATTTTCCCGGAAGTGGTATAATATGCAAAAGAAAACTGTTGGACCATTTCTAGTTCCTTGTCGCAGTGTCTAAATGGTCCACCAATGGCCAAGGTTGTTCTGGTTTATCTTACTAAGCTCATGCCATTGAAAATGTCATTGTACTTTTAGATCCATATCTCAACATTATATATTACCAAACTGCAAACTTTTAATATCGACAGACGTGAAAATTACAGTATAGACTGCCGTGTTAAATGTACTGGATACATATTCTCCCGGCGTTAAGACTGAATGCCCCTGCATCGATCAAATAGTCCATCAACAACAGAATTGAACTAAGTCTAGTCGATATACTCTATCACACACTTCCTGTCGTAGTCCGTCATCATATAGCCCAAGACACCTTATCTTCGATCAAGCATATGTCAGTGTCTGTTTAAGCTACCTATTGTCATTATTCTTTAAGTATCATCAACATTTTATACACTGAGAGGACCGGGTGACCTCGTCCATAATCCGATAGTACTTGGACGGACAATGCAATACGGTCATGACTTATCGTGTATTGTTTAGTGTTAAAAGGGCATTGTGTTTATATTATTCATCGGACATCTACTTTTACTGAGGTAGAGCTGATATTTGGATATACAAGGAATATGAGTGTTGTCTATACCTCATGCATGTTTGTATCCTTGTTGATATAAATGAATAAATATGTATATGTATGTATGAATGTGTGTGTGTGTGTGTGTGTATTGTATGTATGAATGTGTGTGTGTGTGTGTGTGTGTGTGTGTGTGTGTGTGTGTGTGTAGAATTTAATATAAAAACATTGTCACCTGTTAAATTTTGAATTGTCAGTCCGAAATCTCATAGAGAAAAGTGCTTAAATCTAATTTGTATCTGTTGTTTTCAATTAACGAGTCCATTATATTTACACATAGATAAAAAAAGGTCGTCAGTGCAGAAATATTTACATATCTGAGTAATGTCACGTTATCGCCATTTGGAATTATTTTTCTCGATCGATCGTATTATCATATTGCAAATTTCGAATTTCCGGATCGTTGTAAGTTTGATGTTTACAATAGGACTTTTTACAAGTATGTTCCGGTATTGAAGCATAGATTATCCCTCCGTATAGATCTCCCCGACGGATAAATTTTCCCCATTTGAAAGGTGAATTCCGTACATTAGGAAAATCCCCTACACAATGTCAGCATAGATTGCACCCCTCCTAAGCAGATAAACCAACCTGGGTTGAAGTTTCTCTATTATTTCCGGATTCTGTCATTCGTCGGAAAACCTATTATTATTATTATTATTATTATTATTATTATTATTATTATTATTATTATTATTATTATTAAAATCTGTCCACGCAATTTCTCAGTTCTTTAAAGCTACATCAATTAAATTTGATAAAAAAGATTGTTTATATTCCGGTAAAAGTACACAATTTGTGTAGATAAGACATTATCACTGACATTATTTCTTGTAGAGTGATTACGTTTCTAATTTCTATTAAGGTGATTGGGGGGGGGGGGGGGGGGTGCGTAAAAAGAACAGTTGAGACGGTTATGATAATCATCGCCATTTTCATCTAGGCTATATTTAAAGCCAGTTCTATTATCTCTACAAACGCTTATCCACTTTCCTCTAAAATCTAAAAATGAAAAACCGATACCTTGATCGTCCCTTCTAGATCTATTCACTTTATATTGAAAATCCATAAAAATGGATTAAAATTACGAGTGGCAATAAAACGACAATATACTTATTTTTAAAAAATACGTGTGAAAATACTAATTTTTATGGGGTTTTTTTTTTTGTTTTGTTTGGTTTGGGTTATTTTTTAATATTATTATTGTTATTATTATTATTTTCATTATCATTATTATTATTGTTAATATTATTATTATTCTCATTTTATCATTATTATTAATTTTTGGGGTTTTTAATACAACGTTTGAACGCATATAGGTAAATACCTATTTGTCAACAGAGGATTACTCTTTTGAATTATGTTTGCAGAGACAGGGTGTCCTATACATTTTTAGGGGAAAATTTGTGCTGGATGCTTAGTCCTTTATTCCGTATGGAATGTTTCATCCCAATCTAGTTTATCCGGAGGAAATTCTGTACTAGATATAATATATGGCTATGCTACAACAACGGATTGTCATTGATGCTCACAGTAGCCATTGAATCCATGAGAATAGGTGATATAATAGTTTGTTTCTCGGGTTTTCTTCCTTTTTCATCACTCCTTGAAGTGTCATAGCAAATTTGATCTGTAAAGGTTATGACTGAACACCTAATTTTCAAATGGAGTGATTATAATATCACTCAGCTCTATAATTATTTCATAAACTGGAAATGAGTGTACATAGTGTTATCTTTTCGATCTATATGATTTATGGATACATGAAACCAGTCACTGTAGGCAACTGGAGCGCAAAAATATTGACGTAGTTTTATATGTTCACACGTCACTAAAATGTACATATAGGGCATTAAACTCTTCAAGAATAATGACCGCACAGCACCCCTGGTAAATCTCTTTGCTCTGGCTCCAGCTAGATCCGACTTCGGCAATATAACCAGTAGATTGACAGTTGAAACAAAATTCTGTTAACATATATTCTTTACATTAGTCAAAGAATTGCGACCCGACTGTCTAATTGAATATTCAAGGTACCCAGTTTAAGATCAGATGACACATCGAACACATTTGAATGATACGTGTTATGTAAATCATAATGACTTTTTAGTTGACTTGATTTAGGTGTTTCTTTATAAAATGTCAGGGTACTTCAAAGCTTTTTTCGAAATACCATCATTGACCCACAAATGATTATCCTTATTAAGTAGCTTTACTAAAAAGTGTTACGGTACCGAGCTCGTATTTCTCTTGTTGACGGAGCGTATTGTCAGAAGTCTGTATGGGTTCCTTGTCGCTTACTCAATCTTCAATGTAAGGAGGATTCCTATTAACGTCACTGTCAGCAGTGTTTCTGCTTCATCATAGTGATCAGATTGTTTAGCTAACTCCTGTTTCTGACATTGGGTATAAAATAAGACTACAGTGTACTGTTGTATTTTTTTTTTTTTTGTAAAGATCAAAAACTGAATTTACAAAAATGAAATTATCCAAGATCAAACAAGTAAGATACAAATCTAGCTAGGGTTGAACACTGTTTACTTTTTCATATTCGAATATCCAAAAGTTTTACTAAAATTTAATTTCGTGAATCGGAAAGAATTCTATATTCCTCGTGAAAAACTACAATGCATCCCACTGAAGATAAATTTGGTACAGCGCAAATTTCCTAGCTGAATATACATGTAGATGAATGGTGATGTATAATAGATACTGATCTTCATCTCTTTCTCGTTGGGATGGTGGTGCACGGTTTCAGTGTTCCCCACGCATTTCCTTCGTGTGGTTCCTCAGCTTGATTTGAAGGGAACGTTGATTGTGTAGATTTTCGAGGGATTTCGTCAAATTTTTTAGGTCGAGCAATGTGATTTTTTAATTGTTCTTTTTGTTGATTTATTAATTCGAAGTTTTGTGCATTGAAGGTTTTATATTTCAGATTTTTAACGTGATATTACGATATAATGAAAAAACATACTCATCAGTTTATTCTGTATAGCAAATAGATGTATGTAAGATATGTTAGTACTTGCCAAGTTAACGTGATGGCTAGTAATAAGACATACTGTATAAGTCAAATTGTATACTGTAAAGTGTCATTACGCCTCTTGTTTTTCAAACGCTCCTACACTATTTGATTTCGCACAACAGTCACATATGAATAAAATCAAAGTAATCGTAATTCTTATATGTATATACAACGGCTCTGACGCAGACTCCAGCAAATATTACATGGATATACATAATGATTTTTTCCGCTTTGGTAGTGACGGGGTTGTCAAGTGCAAACTGCTGAAAACATTTCAGGAAGGTGTAAGCATGCGACATAACATAAGGAAAGAACACAAACACCAGAAGTACTGTACTACATGTGCCCGGTAGATATGTGAAAGACAAAACAAGAATGAAAAATAATCAAGCACCTGACAGTGGATAAATGGTATCTTAGAAATATATACTATAGATTGAGAAAAGCACAATTCATTCATAAATAAATGTTGATTTGTTGACGCATTAATACAGCGTTTGTTTCATTGAAAATATAGGAAACAGTTACACTGTGATCATGAGCTTACAGTGATTGTCATAGTAACAGAGAAAAGAATTCTTAAATCTGGATGTTATCTAGTGCAACCATCTTTTCTTTTCTTTTTTTTTTTTTTTTTTTTTTTTTTGAAATTTTATACTTTCGTTGTTCCCAGCAACTCCTATCTCCAATTTATCCACGTCTTCATCAAGGAGTTTCCCTTTAACAACTTGTTTATATCGTGTGCACTTCAGTTACGTTTACATGCGGAACTTCTATTAATGACAACTATTCTATAGACACTATTGTTGTTTTTTTTCATAATCTAAGGAGGCTAAATTACAATAATTGTCTCAGATCAGTATCCATTAAGTATAGTGTATTGCTGGCCATGATGTTCAATCAGTGATTCATCATTGATTTTAATAGCCAGGTAAGTGAGCCGAGATTTCCATGGGTAAATCATCTGTCATGTTTGAATGAAATTATTGAAGATCTTGCCTCCATTCAATGACGTCAACAGACAGTTTCTACTTTTGAGTTAGGCGGTACAGCAGCTGTTCTCTACGAGAGATGGATATCAGATTTCTTTATTAGAAAGATTCAGGCATTTCCTGTGCCACTGAATAAAACAAAATTGCTTGAAGGAACTCATCTACAGATATGTTTTCTCAGTGTCAAATATTATCGAAATTTTTAACCATGTATACATGAATGCGGCTGAACTTCGTCGTTAAGTACCTATTCTTACGTGCATTTTTATGCCCCCCCCCCCCTCCCGGATTGATAAATGGGGGCATTTTGTTTTTGTCCTGTCTGTTTGTCTGTTGTCAGCTTTAACCTTGGCTATAACTTTTGAACCGTGAGGGACAGAGACTTTATATTTGACATGCGTACTCAGCTAATGACACAAGGTCGATGATCTTTTGACCTTGACAATGACCTTCACGCTAAAAATAACTTTTTGGACTTTGGTGCCGCCGGGGGCATTAGTGTGTCACAAACACAACTTTTTTATATTATTTTTTATATGTCTGTAAGTAACATGTACTGTATTATTTTATATAGTTTGATGTATTTCATCACACATACTGATAGTTATTTCAAGAAACACGTGTTAAATTGCACTCATCAAAACATTCTATTTTGAAATCACAGCTTAATGAACTGTTATGACGTCATTGAATATGGATATTGAATATTGAAATGAAAAGCGGTCACACGGATTCCGGAGTTTTGATGATGTGGTTATGTACTCGTTGGTGCAGAAATGAAATGCCAAAATTGCGGTGAACCTTAATGATCAACCAAATATTCATTATTTCATTCGGGAGAGTAAATACCGTGCTATCCCACGTGTATTCAGTAAGCGCGAGTGGAGCCCTGTTGATTTGAAACACCACCGTTTAATGTTCTGGCACTGACTCCTAATAATTAACAAAAGTATATTAGTGCGTCTATGAAGCGTTTCTCACACCTAGTACATTTGCATGTTCGATTATCCTTTTCCCTGTTGGTTCTTATGCTTTTGCTAGAGAGTGTTCAGTTCAGAGCTCTTGTTTTTCTCATTACGTTTAACTATTTCCTAAAATACTTGTTGCACTATGTGAAGAATTTAACTACAAACTATTGTCGTGATAACACCTCAAGAAATAAGTGTCACTTATGTTGAAGTTAATTTGATTTAGGTGTCGTTATCATCGGTGTTATTTACGTATGGGTATTATACTTTGAGTGGCAAGTGTCTATCTGTTTTAAGTAAAAAGAATATCATCTCGAAATAAGCACGAGTTTTACAAAATGTTATCATGAACAAGGAGGCATTCCGATCGCTTGCTTATCTGATACCAATTCGCAGTTATGGACAAATCTAGAAGATCATGATGACATTTGGATGCTGTGACTTCACCAATCTGGTTAAACCATATCTTTATTCCGCTTCTCTATTTGTCTCATTGCCGATCCACTGATATGCTGGAAATCAGAGTTCACCAGAACATGACCCCTTACGGAGTTTCGCCAGATCTTTATCCGCAATAGGACAAATAGAGAAGCGGAATAAAGATATGGTTTTAATCAGACTGTGACTTCACGAGTGAGGATGTATCTGTCTAGAGAATAGGGAAAACACATTTGGGGAAAATAATCAGGCCAATGTAGTTTGAAGTTAGGACTCCTCACTGTCAGTCTAAAGCATAGTGAAAACATGTTTTGGGAAAGTAATCAGACCAATATAGTGGGGAGTTAGGATTCTGAATCCTATCAGTCTATAGCTTAGGGAAAACACATTTGGGGAAAGCAGTCAGACCAATGTAGAATGGGATTAGGAATCAGTCTAACGCCTAGGGAAATACATTTTAATAAGATAATCAGAGCAATGTAGTGTGGGGTTTGGACTCTTAACTCCCTTTTGGGTACATGTAATATCATTACAAGAAATGTGTTTGTGGTATCGCTAGAGCATGGCTTTCATTGATCTTCCGATATAAATACACATACACTAGCATGTTGTATACCACATTCATATATATCTATCCATGCCATATTTAACACGTTGATGATATTTCATTGATAAAAGAATTATCTGTTCTGTTGTGGGATAAAGCCAAGCATAACTCAAAAATAACTTTCCAAGTCGTAAAACCCGAGCAGGAATGCTGAAAGGAGGCACTGTTATGCGTGGACACTTTGCCATGTATTGAAGCACACTGCTTAAGATCTGTTTGCCTACGAGTAAATATTTAACAACACTACGACATTCATTACCACAGTCTGTACATTAAAAACGAAGATCGTTACTGAGAGTTGTATCTGAACATAATCAGTTGACGATACTAACGTATTCCAAGTCAAAACAGTGATAAAATGCATATATGAGCGCTTCCTATTATAAAAGCATAATGTAATGCATCAACCTCTGTTGGGATTTGAAATCTTAGATCAGCGTCCGTAGGCTTGTTATAAGGCGATCGGATCATTGTCCGTGGGTTTGTTTAAGGTGGTGAGATCAGAGTCCATAGGCATCTTATAAGGTGGTGGGATCAGTGTCCATAGGCATGTTATAAGGTGGTGGGATTAGAGTCCGTAGGCTTGTTATATGGCGGTGGAATCAGTTTCCGTAGGCATGTTATAAGGTGGTGGGATCAGTGTCCATAGGCGTGTTATAAGGTGGTGGGATCAGTGTCCGTAGGCATGTTATAAGGTGGTGGGATCAGTGTGTAGGCTTGTTATAAGGTGGTGGGATTAGAGTCCGTAGGCATGTTATAAGGTGTTGGGATCAATGTCCGTAGGCATGTTATAAGGTAGTGGGATCAGTGTCCGTAGGCATGCTATAAGGTGGTGGGATTAGAGTCCGTAGGCGTGTTACAAGGTGGTGGGATCAGTGTCCGTAGGCATGCTATAAGGTGGTGGGATTAGAGTCCATAGGCGTGTTATAAGGTGGTGGGATCAGTGTCTGTAGGCATGTTACAAGGTGGTGGGATCAGTGTCCATAGGCATGTTATAAGGTGGTGAGATTAGAGTCCGTAGGCTTGTTATATGGCGGTGGGATCAGTGTCCGTAGGCATGTTATAAGGTGGTGAGATTTGTGCCCATAGGCATGTTATAAGATGGTGGGATCAGTGTCCTTAGGCTTGTTATATGGCGGTGGGATCAGTGTCCGTAGGCATGTTATAAGGTGGTGGGATTAGAGTCCGTAGGCATGTCATAAGATGGTGGGATCAGTGTCCGTAGGCATGTTGTAAGGTGGTGAGATCAGTGTCCATACTCATTTATATGGTGGCGGGATCAGTGTCCATAGGCTTGTTATATGGCGGTGGGATCAGTGTCCGTAGGCATGTTATAAGGTGGTGAGATTAGAGTCCGTAGGCATGTTATAAGATGGTGGGATCAGTGACCGTAGGCATGTTGTAAGGTGGTGAGATCAGTGTCCATACTCATTTATATGGTGGCGGGATCAGTGTCCATAGGCTTGTTATATGGCGGTGGGATCAGTGTCCGTAGGCATGTTATAAGGTGGTGGGATTAGAGTCCGTAGGCATGTTATAAGATGGTGGGATCAGTGTCCTTAGGCTTGTTATATGGTGGTGGGATCAGTGTCCGTAGGCATGTTATAAGGTGGTGGGATTAGAGTCCGTAGGCATGTTATAAGATGGTGGGATCAGTGCCGTAGGCATGTTGTAAGGTGGTGAGATCAGTGTCCATACTCATTTATATGGTGGCGGGATCAGTGTCCATAGGCTTGTTATATGGCGGTGGGATCAGTGTCCGTAGGCATGTTATAAGGTGGTGGCATTAGTGTCCGTGTGCTTGGTATATGGCGGTGTTATTATGGTGGTCGATCATTAACCGTAGGCTTGTTATAAGACGGTCGGATCAGTGTCCATAGACTTGTTATAAGCTGGCGACATCAGTGTCCGTAGGCTTTGTATAAGGCGGTCGGATTAGTGTCCGTAGGCTTGTTTTAAGGTGGCGACATCAGGCTTTGTATAAGGCGGTGGGATCAGTGTCCGTAAGCTTGTTATTATAGCGGTCGGATCATTGACCGTATGCTTGTTTTATTATTGTTGGTGGTTTAACTTTCACTAAATCATTATTCACTTCCCATATAAAACACTAAGTCTGACACAAGAATGGATTGCGTCAAAAACGGACTTAAAAGTCAAAATTTGGGCTATGTTAGGAACTACATTTTTGTGAAATTGATATCTTTTTCTTCATTTTTAAGAAATTTATAATTTTAGGAGGGGATGTTAGGGAGGGGGGCTTGGACTAAAAATTTCAAGATTTTTTTTTCAAAAACATTGCATATCTGTTCACTATCAACGGATAGTCCATTTTGTCCGGTCCTTTAAGGTTTGTTGACCGGTATAACTGTTACTTGTCCGGTAGATGTCCGTTGATTTTTATCAGGTCCTCTACCGTTCGTTGTCCGTTATATCTGTTACTTGTCCGGTAGATCTCCGTTCATTAGATTTTAAAAATTTTCGAGATTTTTTTTGGAATTCTTTTGTTAGTAAATGAGTCTTTCCCAAAGAGAATATCATGCATTACTATGGTATTTTTGTAGGAGTTATTGTCCTTGGACTTAGAAAATTTCATCAAAACGAGGGTTTCCGCTCATTATCTCAGTGAAGGTATGATGGATTCAAATGATATTTGGTATACAGATGTATCTAGGTAAGATGCAGGTCAAGTTCGAAGATAGGTTTAATAGGACCATTTTTGCAGGAGTTAGTGCCCTTGGACGTATTCCTATGATAAAATGCTATGAAACGCAATTAACTTTAGTAAACGTCAGATGTTTTTCATGACACTCATGCCAAATGCGAATAGATCCCGTCCAAATTAAGCGACGGGCGTATTATGCCACGTTAGGCGTTGCTCTTGTTTGTATATATGTAGGTAAAATATTCTGAACATAGTATTAAAAGATTTACAAAGAGGTTGACTTATATCATGGCTACAATTTATGATCAAGAATTCTTCATTCGTCATTGAACTATCACATAGTCCGAGATATCTTTATCAAACCAATCAAAAGTTACTAAAATGTGTGTCGTCCTCATACTAACCAATCAAAAGTTACCAAGATGTGTGTCGCCCTCATGCTAACCAATCAAAAGTTACGAAGATGTGTGTTGCCCTCATACTAACAAATCAAACTTTACCAAGAAGTGTGTGTTGCCCTCATACTTACTAATCAAAAGTTATCATGACTTTTGTCATCATTATAAAGAAACCAGAAACTTTATGGTTATACATGAAGATAAATTTGCAAGTAATTATCAAGTGAAGGAAAATGCTTAAATATCAGATTAAAAATGTTTGTACTGTTTATATATTTTATTTATTGCATTTAGTGAGATAAAGCTTTTAATTTACTTTTTTTCGAAGCTCAAAACTTGAAGAACCCTGAATGATAAACTTCAATGTCATTGTAAAACGACATGTCATGTTCTTTGAATATAGAAGATGACAAGTAAGTACACTACAATGGAGTATTCCTTCCATTGATAATATTACAAATTTTATATTGTTTTTGATATACTATGCATTCCAGTGAATAACCAGTATTCTATTTTCATATCATCAAAAGGTTGCTTTACGATTGTTTGCAACTTTGGCCCCTTTTTGCTATTCAAAAATTCAGATGTAGGATTTTGAAAGCAACATAGGTAAAGTGAAGCTTGTGTATAAAAGATTCTTAGATACCTATAGCTGGTAAAAAATAAGATAGTTCACAGAGACTGGTTACTTTTTATGTAATATAAACAACGGACTCCGTTTCCGGATAAGATAATTCACAGAAACTGGTTACTTTTTACGTAATATAAACAACGGACTCCGTTTCCGGATAAGATAATTCACAGAGACTGCTTACTTTTTATGTAATATAAACAACGGACTCCGTTTCCGGATAAGATAATTCACAGAAACTCGTTACTTTTTACGTAATATAAACAACGGACTCCGTTTCCGGATAAGATAATTCACAGAGACTGCTTACTTTTTATGTAATATAGACAACGGACTCCGTTTCCGGATAAGATAATTCACAGAGACTGCTTACTTTTTACGTAATATAAACAACGGACTCCGTTTCCGGATAAGATAATTCACAGAGACTGCTTACTTTTTACGTAATATAAACAACGGACTCCGTTTCCGGATAAGATAATTCACAGAGACTGCTTACTTTTTACGTAATATAAACAACGGACTCCGTTTCCGGATAAGATAATTCACAGAGACTGCTTACTTTTTACGTAATATAAACAACGGACTCCGTTTCGGGATAAGATTATAACGCCACGGAATGCATGTGCGAAATTTCTTGTGGTTCACAAAGATGTGTGATGTCATATTGACGTCATTAACACTGGTCCCGTCAATAATTGCCTTACTTGGTAGTAATTACGAGTGTCAAGGAGAAGCACGTATCGTATTTATACGGGAGAGATTTGTAAGGTTTATACCTAAAGTATTTTGATGTGAGAAGGAGCTAAGTATGTAATTATTACCAAGTGTACGCGCACTGGATCAAACTGCATTTGTAAAACATGGAGAGGTCGGGGATCAAATGCATGCTCAACAACGTTAATTACAAGTACTATGAACACATAGAGTAGTTTGGTCTCATGTACATGCATGTCCTTTTATTTATTTAAGTATATATATATCTATCGTATGCAGAAAAATATTGATTCATCCAAGTTAGGATAAATAGAAGTAAAGACTGTCAATTAAAATTAAACATTACGGCAACTTATTTCTCAATATATAACACATTCAAAATCAGTTAAATGTATATTTTCTAGTCGATTATCACTTTATCTGACGGTTATCATTTAAGTGTGTATGTTTTATAGACGTAATTTCTTATATTCCCCTTTGAAAAAAATGTGCCGAAGTTAAATATTTATTAATCATTGATGCAAAAATACAATGGTTAGAAAAATGATAAATACATGTGTTAAATGATACATTCGTTGTAATAAATATGAAAATTTTTGCAAAGTTCATAACTGCAAAAGATTTTTGAAATTTGTAATCCACTCCTTAGATTAAAACGTACAAATGTGAGTAAGTCTATGGAAATTTATTGTAAAGGATAAGAACGCGCTTAGCAAACCGATCAAGTTTGATTTGAAATAGATTAATCACTAAATCCATCAGATTCGTGTAGTATGTTGTCTTAGATGCCTTTCATACGGGAAAAAACGATAAAATACACCTTCCGCCTCCAGGAGCAGATGCACCCAAATTACTTTTATGTACCGATACATTCAGACAAACCAAGAAGCATATCATGAATGAAGAAATATACTCGAATTGTCTGGATTCCCCAGAAAGTGCGGTCTTTGGAGCGTTTTTCCTTGTTATTAGCCCACGTGTCTGAGGGACTTGAGAACATATGCATTAATGCGAAAGTCACGAATGTACCGTTGTCTAGTTATTAATGAGTGCTCTGGGAAGACGCTTTTCTTTGAACTTGTTCCAGACAAAATAGAATTATAGAATCAAACATCCTCTTGCATTTATATCCCATAATGCGGCGGAGAAAATTAAGTGCCCTCATGTATCAACTTTCGAATGGATGAAGAATCCTTAAGCTGTCGTTGTGGCAATTTCTCGACTCTACCTGTTGATAAATGTGTCGTGAAAGCAAAGTTCTTAGAGTAAAGTAGTTAGAAAGCTCAACCTCTCTTTCTCTCTCTCGCTCTCTCATTCTCTCTCTCTCTCTCTTTCTCTCTCTCTCTCATACTTTTATGTTAAAAGCAAAAGTATATTTCTTAGGTGTATACAATTGGGAGTACTTAATTTTATCCATTCGTTTCCTCTTGTGATCGACAACTGTTGAAGTGATGATGTGTTTGTTATCTACTTGTGTGACTCCAACAGTTGCTATGTCTACTTTATACTGTTTACATGTGCGAGTTAAAATAATACACGTGAAACATCCGAGACGTTTCTACATGCATGTTTGCATGTTTGTTATTTCAAGTCCCACCAGGAATATCTTAGACTCACCTTTACCTTCAAGTGTGAGACAGTTTTTTTGCTGGTTTTTTTTTCACACAGCACGATAACATGAGGCACGCGTTCCTATGGATTGGTCTATCGCGATTCCTCGGTTATATTGGATTTTTCAGATGAATTTAAAAACAACCTTGGTTTAATAAGCAAATGTACAAAGAAAATTATTGGTTGGGGAGGGGAGCTTAGTACAATGAGTAAATGTAAATTAAAAAAATTGGTGTTGTTTTGCAATTTTTAATATAATCAATGCATATTTTATACGAATAAAGGAATAAAGATAACTTTATTTTAGAATAAGAAAAAATTATATTGTTTTACTTCACACAAGTTTTAAATATTGCAACATTGTGTATCTACATCAGACATGCCTGTGAAAAACACTTCCCAGAAAAAATCCAAATAAATGCGAAAGATTCAGTACAATATAAGCATAATATAATGACGGCTGAGTTTTGAAATTGTCGAAATATTTCCCATTAATAGATAGAAATATGTTCTGAAATACTCTATCCATCAAATCAACCTCATTTTGCAACAAAGTGTAAAATTTGCCAACAGATATGGTATGGTGGGTTCCAACTTGGGATGCGGAATTATCCTCCGTGTCGACCCTTGCTTGCGTCAGTACCCTTTCTATATGCAGTATACAGTCATGTTAGATCCTTCGGTTTCTTGTCGCATGTCAAAGGTCTGTTAGTCGCCACATAGTAGACTTTTGCACGGTTATTTATTTATTGTACCAGTATTGAACTCAAATCCCTTCTGTGTCACTTCTAAGTTGTGAGACTTAAATACACTAAATAAACGAAATAACATATAAATTCGTAGAATATGTTGTAAATACGACAATATTGCCGTTTGCTAACTTTCAAATTCTACTAATTTTTCAAGTCAGTTGCTCATTTAAAAATTAGTAGAATTTCAAAGTTAGCAAACGGCAATATTGTGAATGCGAAATATAAAATCAGAAAGCTTATACTGTTATCATTCTCCGAAACCTGGAATGAAGTGTAGTAGGCTTAGTTTAGTTATCTTATGCCGACCACTGACTTGCTTATTCGAAAAATAACAGGTTACACGACAAACTGTGTCAATTTGATGTTTGACATTTTCCCGAACTGATCAATGAGTTGTACACTCGGTTTATCATCAGTACGTGATGACTACTCACCAAGTCGGTAAAATTCGGCGCGGAAACAAACTTTCAATGCAAATAGTTCTCTTCGTTAATAATATTAAGAGCCATGTCAGACGACATCTTTAAAATAATAAATGAATTGGCCTTTTAGTCAAGAAACGACGTAACCACGACACAGTGGAGAAAAAGTAAAAACAAGAAAATAAAATCCTTAATTTAGATTTACCAGTTCTTGTTACTCATCTATTTTGTTACTGCTATGACAATAACATTATCCAGAGATTTCATCAGTAAGTCAATATTATGGATGCTGTAGTGCCTTCGATGTTTGCGATCGTAACTCGTTAGTTCTTTGTACGACGTCCTTTGTCTGGCAAGTCAGTACTCCGGAATTCGATAGGCTTACGATCAATGTATAAACACTATCAAGCTGTGTCTCAGTATCAATACTTTAATGGTTAATGAACTGTATTACCAGAAGTAAAACACCTCTTGATCCTGCGTTACATTGTTGACATCCACACATTATCTAACAGGACTACATTATTTCGGTGATCATGGGCCACTAAGAATGTTTATCAATTTTGGGAACCGACTACCAAGACTGATTGATTATTGTTTTACGTCACTCCACGATTGTTTCACGTCTATGGTGATGGCATCTGCCTGGTGCATTGCAAAGAAATTTATACCTTTGCAACGCACCCACCCGAAGCAGTGAGGGATCTTTTATCTACCACGCCTACTGCGACATGGGACCTCGATTTTTACTGTCTTGTTGAATTCTGAGCAATCAACTATGTCCACACAGAAAGATAATAATGATCTTGATATTCAGAAGTGAAAACACATGTTCAACATATTTTTGTGTCTTTTATTGTACATGTATTTCTGGATGTTCTAAGTATCACGATAAGAATACAAGTTAACTTTGCTCTAGAATTTGTCAAAGTAACAAAAAGACGTTAGTAAAATTTTGTAGCATTTCTTACTTGTGAAACGTTGAGTATTTTACTTAGTGTCAATATGTAGTAAACTAATGTTCCGACGAATGGACAAGATTCTCTTAATTTATTTCAGTATACATGTATACCGGTATATGAAAGGCCATCACAACAACCTTCACATGCGCGAAAACTCATCCCCATTGATCAGGCGAAACTCCCTAAACGTTTTACATATGTCAACAAGTTCAATATTTACACAAAATATATTCATTTAGTTATGACATTACCGTTGGTATAATAGTCAACCTTTATCAGCGACTTCGTGGTATTCATTTTTGTTGGGTCATTGACTCCGTTCTCTTGGTAAGTCCTAAGTATATTATCGATACATTGTAAGTACTAATGCACCACAGAGAGGACAGGATATTGACTTCACAGATCAGTTTTTCCCTTTACCCAAATGAAACATTATGACCTTATATTCAGCGACACTTCTTGTATGTTCAGATCGTTAAACAGTAAGATCTATACTTGTTTTTATTATTCATACTGTCTTTCAATTTAGAATTGATTTGGTTGAGTTTTTTTTTCAAATCTAGGACAGTGACATTTAACAATCTGTTGACAATGGGCTTATATATGTATTATTTTCATTGTGTGTTACCGTTCACCTGGTGATAATAATGCAGACGGAGGAGCTTGATCCTCCTACACCGACCACTGAATCCTTCTGCGATATCTTTCTCCAAGCCCCTATGCGACGAGCACAAACCCCTTTTCCATCAGCATATCCTTCCACAAGGGCTACACTACACAAAAGAAATTTTTCTTTGTGTAATGTACCCCCTGTCACCCGTGGATAGAAAATACGGATACACATACCCCCTCCCCTACGTACACAGTTAATAAACATATCATGGAGAAACCGTATCTCGATAATAGTTGAGAGGTAATACTGTTTTATTTTGTGTCCACAGCTGACATAAGGAACTTGGAAATTCGCTTCTAATCAGCGTAGTAGAGACAATTTCTAACATGTTCAATCGACGCGTTAAACAATGACATTAACGAAATCAACCGTCGTGTGTTTCATTGAAATAAACTGCATCTGCATATAATTATGTGCATTAAATGATACATGGGAATGATTTCACAAAGTAAAACATCGAATGAAATTGGTGGATTATCCGGAAGGATATGAACCAATTTAACCCTTATTTATAACTGTGTGTTTACTAAAGTGAAAAAATAATCTCTTATCATTCTTATGGTATGTCATTTACGCCACAATTACACGGCAATTATAAAATAAACAAACACACAACACAACGTAGTATATAGGTAAGGTGTATATACTTCCATTCAGAAATCTTATGACTCCACTGAGCATGTGCGGGAAATGACCTCCAGCGAGACGATGTATATAAATTAAAGCTACAACCACGATAGTCATTCAAACTTAAAGCTACGTACGCAGGAAGGCAAATGGGAAATGACGATAGTCTTGTTAAAGTGAAACGCAGACTTTATTTTGTGAAACCGTAGTGGATTTTACTCTTTTGGGGGAAATACCGAAAGGAAATTTAATTGATTTTAAGAAAATCGGACTTGCTAGCAGTTATATAAGCAGTGAGAGAGACTGTAGTGTTAGTAGTATAGGGATCTTATTTGTGGATGTTCGCTTTTATTTAAACTGTTTATAATTACATTTTGGACTGGTGCTTGTGGATGCAGTGTGCTCATTATGGTCCACCTGAACTCCTGCCTGACTATGGGTCCACCATCCCTGTTCGATATGGCAGATAAACTGGATATTCATTTAAATGATAACATCAGATTTATACATATGTCATGTAAGTCTCAATTCCTTCACTTTCATAAATAGGAAAAGTAAGCTTTATGTACTTTTTATCAAAAGGAGGGGGGATAAGTGTATGTGCGCTTTCCAATATTTGTATTTATCTATTCATTCATTTGGCGTATATAGAATTCTACTATTTTCTTTGGTTTACAGAGACGATTTTTTGTGCTTTTATGCATGGTTTAGTAGACTACTTCTTTATGTCAGTCCGACGAGATTTGGTATTCAGTTTGAAAGTGGATGCTGACCAAGAGTGGGAGTGAGTTCACCTTATGCCAGCATTTTGCAAACGTTATGTAATTGATATAAATAGAAAAGTTGCCTTTTTCCCGTCAAGAAAGTACTTACTAGTATTCAAAATAAAGTTACAGCACCAATGCACTACGATGCTTTTTGCCGAGATATGAAGGCATTGCAAAATTAATGTATATGCATGTTTTTAATATACCTAATAAAATGCGATGTCGTAGAAAAAGACATAAGTAAACCAATTGCATGGAAAACAATTTTTAAGAAAAGATTTTCCTATGCTCTAAGTGTATTTCAAAACTGGTGTGTCTGTCAAGCCTGAAGATAAAAGTTTTTTCATTGACGTCAATGGACGGTAATCCAGGATTTGATTAGCGAGTGGCAGAGGTAGAGCGCGCTCTCTTATCGTGGTGTGTCTTGAATCGAGGTTACTAACAATATATAATATATACAAGGGGTTATACCGGTATAAGCCGTAGAATTCTGAGAGCACATTTTCTATTGTATCGATTTTTAAGAACATTTTTCTTATGTTTAACTGCCGTCTTCTACATTGCCAAATTATTGACAGTATTCTTTTCCAAGTTTTACCCAGTATGTCCGAATTTCCATTGACAAAATTAATAAAGATACATGTTATATAAGCAAAGCCTTCGAAAATGTTTTGAATCACTTACATAACTGCCGTTAAGTAACATAATTGCCGGTGTGTAACACAGACTAACTCGATATGTAAAATTGGCAGTTGGTCTTTGTGTTTATTGACCACATCTACTGATTGATTGATTGATTACTAATTGTTTTACGTCACTCCACGATTATTTCTCGTATATGGTGACAGCATCTGCATTATGCATTGTATAGAAATTTATACCTTTGCAATGGACCCTCCCGAAGCAGTGAGGGATCTTTTACGTGTCACGCCTACGGCGACACGGAACTTCGGGATTTACTGCCTGATCCGAAGACAGGGCACCGGTGTACCCACGGCGGGAATCGAGCCCGGGACTTTCTAGTCACGTGTCGAGCAACTTACCCTCTGAGCCACACCAGCTTCCATGTCAGCTGACTATAAACTATATCGAAAACATATCATTATAGCACATAGTAGCTTTTTTCATGTGTAATGTTAGGTAATATTTCTGTAACACACCGGAAATGTGGATTGAGTAATAGCCAGAACGCAGTAAAAGACAAGATTCCTGCGTTATCTCCATCTACAGTAAACGCTTCTCACTGCCACACTGATATCCTCATTCAAAATAGCGATTGTATAACGGAATAGTTTAATTGTTATAACAGATAAAAATGGGTCGATTGCGATAAAAACCTATTTTGAACAATTGGAAAATTATGTAGGATGTGTTCACATGTAAATTTGTAGGTGTAATGGTAGATATTAGTTAATCTTTATCGTTTAAAGTGAAGGACCGCATAAGCGGCGTTATCCATGATCTAGAACTTTGTTTGCGAGAAGTTTGATTAGTTCTTACATCCTCTTATTTCATGTGTTTGCCACTGAATGATGAAACACCCACACTACTCAACACATTTCTGTTATACTTTAGTGCATTGTATTTATGTTTACAGATAAACAACAGGAGCTTGACGTGCCATCATTTAATGTTGAAGAAAGTTCAGAAAAAGCTAAAGAAAACAAAGAACAGAAAAAAGAAGGGAAACAGCGTCCCATGACGCAAATCACCGGGGTACGGAAACTCAACCATGCAAACAGTTTCACCGGGGTTGTGCCAAAGTATGGGGTGGATACATCTCACCCAGAAGAATTAGGAAGGGTACGTAACTCATATCCACTAACAATAAATGCATTTTTACACTAGATATGCCATACGTTTTTCATATATCGCTCAATCGTTTCCTCTTTACGTTATGATATGGATAAAAAAGCACAGTTGTGCTCTTGCGATTTATTTAAAGACCTATAAAATTTTGTAATTCTCTTTGTAGCATTTAGCAGATCTCAACAAATGGGGTGCTGACATTTTTAAGATCGCCGAGTTCTCTGATAATCGACCCCTGACCTGCGTCACTTACGCTATATGTGAGGTGAGTGTCAGCTGTTGACACAGTGAGTTGGTAAAATACATATACAGTGTTTATTTAAGTAACGAATATAAACTTTTCAACGGTCTTGAAAACTAAAACATGTACTATAGAGTGATTTTTACATGTAAATAGCATTACTTCTTTCGTGGGGCAGTTTCGATTGTATTCTATATTTACTGGCGAGATATTTGGCTTACTTACATCGAATCTGACTGAATTTGTGCAGAATCGTTTCCGCGTCTACTGAATCGCACGATATTCAAATTGAAATAAAAGTTGAATTAAGAGGGTGTGTTTTATCCTAATACGTATCACATAGAAGTAACATTTCCTTTTCTACTATTCATTACCGTTATTGTATGGTCTATACATTGCAAGGATCACTGTGTGTGTATGTGTGTGTGTGAAGTGTTTCTCATTTATCACGTAGTCTTTGATAATGAAGCTGTTCTCGATAATTCCTTATTGTAAATAACAAAGGAACTCGCAATCGATATCGAGTGCGTCATTATTTTACATTATGTAAAGCGTCGAGGTTTACTTCTAATACAACAATCGAAATCTGCATAAATGTAGTAAATGACCGTTGTCCATCATAGACCGTTGACTGTCAGATGACCTTTGAATTTGGTGCATTTTCTTTCTTTCTTTCTTTTTTTTTTGCGACATATTTTAAAAGAAAATGTATTCATGATTACATCTAATGTATTTTTTTACTGGTGTCATTATAATTGTTATGTACATATACCATCTTATACTTTTCATCTTTTCTTGTAGGAAAGAGATTTATTGAAGACTTTCAAAATTCCTCCAACTACGCTAGTCACCTACTTGATGCACGTTGAAGACCATTACCACAGGGAAAATCCGTATCACAACTCACAGCATGCTGCTGACGTCACTCAATCCACGCACGTTCTCCTCAACGCACAGGCTTTAGAGGTAGGGACTTTCTGTTACGTCGCTGTTCTAAGGGTTTTGTATGAATTTTAAGGAGAAACTGATTTTATTATGGTTTCATTTTACTCATGGAAAGAATTAAACTGTCTGATTTAAAGTCGTCATAAATTGTGAGTTTTGGTAAAATGTGGGTTTATACTTATCATTTAGAAAAAGCTCGAAATATGTATTTTAAAATTTTGAGATCGAGTATTATCAAAAACTTCATCAATGACGAAATTTTGGATAAACCGGCCTGTTTTAATTAAACCCTAAGTCTTATCACATTGGCATGTACACACGATATTCCGAGATCTGTATCTGCTGTCGTTTATGATGGTGATGATAAGTTGTTGTTATTAGTGTCGTTTAGTTGGTTGGTTTTTTGTTTGTTTGTTTTGGGGTATTTTTCACAATAAATATGTGAGTGCTTACGTCATACGTGACATGTTTACGTGCGGAATCAGCTGGCTAGTGTATCATGTCGGATTATGAGACCACTTTGCTGTTATGCTCTTGCGTATAGCTGTGGAATAACTGCAAGCGGCAATAATAACTCCGGGGTATAGTGAAAAGTACTAGATATGATCGGCATGGATGTATAAAGTGATTTTTTTTATAAAGTGTGAAGACTACTTGCCTATCTTGATTACAAAATCTACGTCTGTAGAAGCAAATAAAATTTGCTTTACATTTTTACACATTTTTCAAAATGTGATTGTATTGTCACCTTTATTATGAATCTGAGTAAATGTATATAATAATTATAGATATACTGTGTATATAATAATTATAGATATATAATAATTATAGATATATAATAATTATAGATATACTCGGTATTTACAGAATGTTTTCACAGACTTGGAAATATTAGCAGCAATTTACGCATGTGCTATCCATGACGTCGATCACCCTGGTTTGACAAATCAATATCTCGTCAATACAGGTAGGTGCTCTCAGTCTATCATTTGACAGGTAAAGTTCTTGTCACTGTAGAGGCCGTCGCCCCCTAAACTTATGATATGAAAAATCTTAATTGTTTCCTAGCTTTATTATAATATCATTTTTTTTTTTGTCTAACAGTGAGAGAAATGCATCATTGATATAAGATGTGCACTTAATCAGTGTAGAGAGGTATCCTAGTATAGGAATCCATTCTTTGGCATTTCAGGATCAGAGTTGGCCCTTATGTATAATGATGAGTCAGTGCTAGAGAATCACCATCTTGCTGTAGCGTTTAAGCTCCTTCAGGAAGAAAATTGTGACATTTTCGTTAACCTCAGCAAAAAGCAGCGACAAACACTACGGAAAATGGTGATAGACATGGTACTAGCTACAGATATGTCAAAACACATGAGCCTTCTGGCTGATCTCAAGACAATGGTAGAAACAAAGAAGGTGGCTGGATCTGGTGTACTTTTATTGGATAATTACACCGATAGAATACAGGTAAGTCATTGAAATCTATGATACCTTGTATTTACATCAGAATGTCATTTCTAACTGTAGAGTAAAATGAAAAACAAACAGAAAATTAAACAAATAAGTTTTTTTTCTCAGTTTTTATTTAGACCAATGTACTTGTATTTTTTATTTTTTTGTTTACTTGTAGGTCCTACAGAATATGGTGCATTGTTCAGATCTCAGCAATCCTACTAAACCACTACAGCTGTACCAGAAGTGGGTAGATCGTGTAATGAATGAATTCTTCCATCAAGGCGACATGGAAAGAGAGAAAGGACTTGACATTAGTGCTATGTGTGACAGACATACCGCAACCGTAGAAAAATCACAGGTAAATACCGCCACAGTAACTATGGAGTAGAAATCTTGCAATATTCAATTTCAGTATAATGCCTCACACGTTTTCCTTTAAAATCTTTAATTTACATTTTGCTTCAGTTTCATACGCTTTGCCACATAAAGTTGAATAAGGTTTGTTATTCGTGATGTACTGTTTGCTTACAGGTTGGTTTTATAGACTATATTGTGCATCCCCTATGGGAGACATGGGCAGATTTAGTATTCCCGGATGCTCAGGAAATATTAGACACATTAGAAGACAATAGAGACTGGTATCAAAGTCGAATACCCATCAGTCCCTCATCCAGCTTCTGTACTAGTGATAAAAACAATGAAAAAGATGAGGAATTGAGATTTCAGTTTGACATTGAGGAAGAA
The DNA here is from genome assembly GCA_035048485.1 of Pteria penguin. Taxonomy (NCBI): domain Eukaryota; kingdom Metazoa; phylum Mollusca; class Bivalvia; order Pterioida; family Pteriidae; genus Pteria; species Pteria penguin. The sequence goes on along the minus strand of CM068580.1, from coordinate 19,072,802 downwards.
AAGGACACTTCCAGTGCAACTGACAGTGAACACCCGGTTGTTATTAAATTTTCAGCAAGTGGAGAATCAGGGCAATAGTCCATTTTAGTGGTTTTGTTAAAATTAGATCTGACTATGACGTAAGTGCTATAGGTACTATGACGTAAGTGCTATAGGTACTCACCTCAGGTCGTCGTCGAAAAGAGACAAATACTCCGCAGACTGCACTCAGGGACGCCGCGGACCGTAACCGCTAGTAACCATAGTGAATATAGTGTACGAAACTCATATCAACGAAGAGGCTTGAAGGTCAAAGTATGGTCATTGCTGTTTATTTTATTTAGAGATGGCAGCTGGACGTACAGATCTAGAGATGTACTTCTGATGTTGTGCATTGTCACACTTTTGGACTCATTGTTATGGTAAATTGTTACCATGGAGACTATATGGCTTCGTCCATTTCTTTGTTAGTGTGTTTGTACATAGCTATCATGAACCAGATGGCAGTGGATGTCTAGTTCATGAACTAGATGGCAGTGAATGTCTGGTTCATGAACCAGATGGCAGCGGACATTTGGTTACTGTTCTCGTTAAGATTCGCCTCTGAAGGCTGAGCATTTTAGTCTGTATATTACTCAGTATTAGACATTTAATTTATTGATTTTTCTCTGAACACATTCTTGAGGGTTGAATCATTTGTTATATTTATCTTAGTCTAATATCTTTTACGTGTATTAAAATCATTAATTATATCGACTTAATGTAACTAATGTGATTAATTGTGAATAATTGTCCAAAATTTCTAAAAGATTGATTTATAGGTATATAAAATTGCCCAGTTTAAATTGATCAACTCTTAAAGGGTTTTTGAGCAACACCATGTTTTAATATTTGTATTTTTCCTTGCTTGTGCATGAATATATGACAAAGTGCAATAACTGACTACTCCAAACACATTGTTGTATGGTGTGTAGAATCATCAGATTTGAAGCACTGTGTTAAATCAGCTACCTCTTGTTATGCTTGTGTTTGTTTTGTAGTCGTCAAATAGGTTCATTTCTTGAGGAGAATTATGGGATTCATTTCATATCATTTACAGAAAACAAAAAACAAATGCTATCTTCATAATACTTTTAATGTATTTGAGGTTGGATATTGAGCGAAATATTCTAAGAGCAAAATGTGTTTAATTGTGATTTTTAAAGTGTCGATGCCATAATCAGGTTTCATGGTAGAAATAATGCGAACTGCTGACCTAAGAGAGACAACTCTTACTTGATATTAGTCAGATTTTTTTCTGGATATTGTGATTTTTAATGCTCAAAATAGTGATATTGAATTGGCGCAAAGGGTTTCTCTTACCTGTTGTTATTTAATCATTTGCTACCCAAACATTCCCAACTTAGAATTATTATATATGTATACATATATCTCCTTAAACTTTTCTTTCAATATAAATGTAGTTGATATCTATGAAATAGTATTTTTCCAAAGAAAATTATATATGAAGTTAGTTCCTTATCCCTTTCATCCTGTAAAGAGTATAACATTTTCTTTGCTTAGTTTTACATTTTACTCTTGTAATTTAGTGGTTAGAATATAATATTGAAATATCACTTCAAATGTAGCAGGTCATGAAAATAGAATCAAGATAGTTACAATGTTAATGAAAATAAGATATAGGAATAACAGTGATATGATGAACTTATATATACTCTGTTGTAGACAACAATGTGAACAGAAATCCAAACTTCTCTGTGATAAATGTATATTATTCATGTGTCATACAGCATATGAGTAACAATTTTATACTAGAATAAACAATGCTAAGTAAACATGATGTGGTCTTCATTTGTTATGATTTAATACTTAGTAAAGAGAAAGGACTGGGCGTAAGTTTTACAACAATGATTTTGCCATCTCCTGATAAACATGCATGTACAAATCACAAAAGTCACAAGCCATAAATTGGCAGGAAATCAGGTTTATCGTTTCAAGATAAATCAAATAATTGAGAATGACATCATTTTTTGAAATATGCTATGTTTTGGTGTATATACATGTATAGACCCTTTCACTATTACTGCGGGACTCATATTTTGGTTAGCAAATGATCACGTATCCGTAAAAAAAATGTAATCAAACACTGATTGTCTCTAACGCCATTTCGCGGGATCAGTTATGAATTTGCTAACCAAAATATCAGTCCCGCAATAACAGTGAAAGAGTCTATACGTAAATAATTCACCCTTCCTCTATTCGTAAAAGATCGTGATATTCTGACGATCTTCAATTGATCTATTTATGACGTCCATAAACAACTGCGTTATTTGTCGGACCTCAGATAACATATCGCTTTATCTGGGGCCTTTCCGTCGCATACTCAACCCCCCCCCCCTCAAATGTAATACGGTGGATTAAACATGGCGGCACCCACAATGACACATATTAATGCAAAAACAAAACAATAAAAAAAACTAAAAACTTCCTCATGTTGTTTGTAAATAACGTCAAACTTCTATCTGCTTCTTATTTAGATCTAAAGAAAACTGAATTCTATCATCAAAAGAGTGTAAATAACAATAATGGAAATCCAACATCCGCAATATTTAACATCCTGTGTTTCGTAATACCTCTGAGGTTGTTTTTCTGAGGTTGCCGGAAAAGTGTGATTTCTCGGATGAAGTTATCACAATGAAAAATTGCGTTTAGAAGAAGTGTGAATTGTTTTCCGGAATTATGGAGTCCGGTAATGAATATGTTTAGTAACTCGTGAGCATGCGCTCTTGGTCTTTCTTCTCCTCACCTTGGGCAAGTGCAGATGCATTCGAAACATCTCGACCTTTTGCAAAAAAATAATATTTGCTTGCAAAAGTTTGAGATGTTCCGATTGATGCCGACGAAATCGGTTGGAATTCATCACACTTGTTTAACAATGATAATGGTCAAACGAGAGAAAATAATTAGAATACTGAATTTCGTATATTCACAATAATATTAATAAAACCAAAATTATACGCCATAACACATTCGGAATCTTGCGGATCTTTCTCAGTTCCACCAATATGATTTGAGTTCATTTTTCATACTTCATCGGGTCTGAGATGGTTAGTATAAAACTCCTGCTTAACGTTTGAAATTTGAAATGAAGGAAAGAACCAAATCAATACTCCTTGTTGATATGAGCGAAGGAATTTCGAAATAGATATTTGGGTTTTTTTCAGTATACCACAATAGAGCAGAGACATAGACTACTTTTAGTAGTTTATGTCCCTGAATGTAGAATTTCATACTTTACATGACATATCAGCCTTATGTCCGACTAACTACATTTCGACGGGATTTTCTTTTTGACGTTAAAGGAGCATCGTCCGATTGAAGTCGGGAAAAATATAAAAAATGTAAACGGATTTCTTAAACGGCAATCGATTGCTAGTATATTATCTAAGATGTGTAAAAAGTATCGTTACCAAAGTCGATGTCGTTAACGAGATATGTCCGTTTTAAATTTGCAACATAACTAGGCCAACTCCTTGAATATTGATGAGGTCGGTCAGAGGAAATCACGTGACAATGAAACTCGAGCTTTACTCGATTCTAACATTTGTTCCACTTTTCTTTTTTGGGGCCTCGGAGTCTGTGTATAGTTATTTTCTACCACACTTTTGCTTTTCTCGTGCTCGTATTCCTCCATGTGAACCATTTTTGTTGTTTTCTACGGTGAATATCCGCGCACGCGCGTGATTATGGGCGGAGCATCGCCTTATTTGGGGATTTGATACCAACCGAATTTAATTCGACTCAATTACCTTTATTCTACGAAAACACTGAGGGATTTTAGTTTTGAATTTTGCAATTAACACAAAGCTTATAATTTATGTAATACAGGAAAAATAAGATATTGTCGTAATTTATCCTTTTCATGCTAAAATTTTCCAGTCTCGGACTATGTCCCTTTAATGTTTAGATTTTTTTAGAAAAATAAGTTGTAATAATTCCTCAGATTTGTTATAACAGATTTAATTCGTTATAACGAATTCCTCAAATTTGTAAAAACGAATTTAATCCGTTTTAAAAAAAATTCAAGAATTCGTTATACCAAATTCAGAAATATTTTTTGATAGGTCCTAAATGGGCTTCCGTATCGAGTTGTACTGTGAGTTCCTTCTATATCTTGTTTTGAACATCCCAAACTTCCCATGCACATTTCAATCACTGAAGGATAACGTATAATATACCTCATGTATTGTGTATACTGTATTTGAATGTTCTTAACAATGCATTTCCTTTATAGTCGAATTGCACGTCAATCCAGTATGTTAAGTACAGTTGTCTGTAGTATTTAATGCCAGTCCTAAGTGTTTTTGGGGACTTAGTAACCACAATTATACTTGTTAGTAAGATAACCATTAATATATTAATTTAAGGTTGGTGTTAAAAAAGTATAGTAGCTTCATTTAAATCACATATGATACTGATATTGACTGTGATAACTGGGAAGGGGGGTTAAACAGTATTTATTTAGAAAATCGCAAGAATTGTATAACATAACACATATATATAGGATTGAGCAACAAGTCTTGGACTTATATAAAGCTCTCTCCTGAAATCCAACATGAAATTACTAATTATATATAATTGGCCAACATTATATACAATACAAATACAGAAATGAAAATTCATGAGTATAGATATCATGCTTATATTTACCATCTCGTTTAAAAGTTATAAATAACAATAAGGCGAAAACGAAAGAAGGAAAAAAAGGGAGACAAAAGAAAACAGAAAATTAAATATAGGAAGAGGGTACAGGCTGAAGGTAGTGGATGCTAATCGGATGAAAAATTCAATCTCTATTTTCAGGATTTTATTAAAGTGTGAAAAAAGCCATGATGTTAAATGAATAATAAAAAAGTGGAAAGTTGACACATTTCTTGTGATCATGTGTGTAAGATTTACTTAAGAGAATCTATTACTATTGATAATGAAATTTTGCACATGAGCAAATATCTCTCCATTTACATCATCATCATACAGAGGGGTTTTTGGGGGGGGGGGGGGGATGGGGCTTTTTTTCGTCCATGTTTCTGTACTTGTTTCTCCATTTTAAATTTCTTGGTGGTGGTTACCAGGGAATTAGCTGACACATGTATAAGTTTTCCATATTTATTACAAATTCTGTAATACAGTATATACATCAAAAGCTCTTCACTTCCTACAATGTAAACGAGAAATTCTCTATAAACTATTATGATACCCCTATATGACAGTGAGGTGAACGCACGGTTCCGTTGGAGGATATTGACTCTATTTCGTTACCAAGTTCCTTTAGTTCTTACTTTTTTCGTATATTTCGTTTTGTCTTTTCTCCTTTTATGATGCATAATTTGAAACTTTATACTGAGTTGAGGTTACGCTTCCCTAATTCTGTAGGGAGGACAACGATATACCTTTTAAACAATCAAATATATTTTACAAAGAGTGCAAAGTTATTAAGCAAACATGTCGATCACAATGGTCACTGGCATGTAAAGCATTCAGGCAATTATTAAATTATTATTAAACGTATCAACCATATAATGTTTCAAAAATCATTTTGTGTTTTAAAATCCATTTAAAAGTAAAACTACATGTCAAAAGAATATTACTCATTTGATTTAACAAGTTTGTTCCAAGACAAGTGTTTCTTAAATAAGTTTCTTTTTAAGGAAAATATATAATTTCATGTAATTTGATTCGAATATTCGAACAAAAACGTATTTTCCATGTAAAAAGGAGGGGGATTACTGGCAAAAGGGAGGTGATTTATACTAGGCTGGTTTTTTTTTGGGGGGGGGGTTTCTTGTTTTTTGTTGGGGTTTTTTTGGGGGGGGTTGTTTGGGTGTTTGTTTGTTTTAATAGGGGGAAATCGTGTTTTTTCGTTTGTCGTGTTCTAATTTTTGTATTTACCACCCCCAAGTAAATTCAAAAATTAGAACATGACAGAGAGATGTTGCATCATTTTCCATCCTCTAGCTATCCAGTAGAAAATTCTATACTGGGTCAGTTGATCCTGAATGAAAGTTTTAGATTAAAGTAACCTTATTAAGGACAATGGTCGATATTTGAGGAAGCCCGAAGTGTGAGAGGTAAGTTTACACCTACCCCCTCCTCCCCCTCCTATTCGGCTACAAAGCAAAGTGCAAAGAAGATGTCGTCACAATTATGGCAAACATTCTTCAAATTAGATTCAGGTTAAACCAAACAAATGGATCGTATTCCTTTTTTTATTGACAAATTTATGATTAGACAGGGAAACCTGAACAAAACAAATTAATATAAATTGACATTTTATTGTTTAATAAAATAGCAGTTTGAAAATAGATCAACCAATCAGAATGCAAAATTCTAAATAAACAAACACTGTAGATAGAGAGAGAGAGAGAGAGAGAGAGAGAGAGAGAGGAATTAATGTCAAATGGATATTTAGTGAACTGAAACGTTTAATTTGAGAAATGAGATGGTTATCTCATATTTTTATAAGCATTGCAATTTAACAAAACAACGGTCTTCAACTAGTTTAGGATTGCAAGTATTATAAAAAAAAAACCGTTCAGATCTTGGTATGTTTGAATATTTTCCTTTTTCCATTGAAGGTTGATGAGCACTGATTCTCATTTAACAAATCATTGACCTGTCATATCTATTAATTAATTTTTCAATATAGATTGGACGTCGATTAATAAAGTATGATTTATTCAAAAACGTTTGTTTATTAGAGTTAATAAATAAAATAAGTGTTTTGTATTTGCGAACACTGGTTATTTTTTCTTTGTTTAATGGAGTTAATACAGGGATGTAGTTCAGCGATTTTATATACAATGAAAGAAAATCCCAAATTATGTTAAGCCATGTTAAAGTTTTTAACCCGTAGATATGATGAATTAGTTGCTTAATATATTTCGCACTCTTAAAATTCCTTATTAGTTTGAACATGGTTCAAAACTTTTACAAAGGACTGTAATATAACATTTTAAGGGTAAACGACAGAGTTCAGCTCGACAAGCATCATTAGAAACTTTATAGTGGACTCCTGGAATTATTTAATGAGTTTTTAAATGGAGTTTTTCATCAGCTTCAGATTCTATAGAATTAGTTTTAAATATAGGTATTACCATAGTGTCAACAAGTTTTTCCAAGACGTTTACTGTACAAGGAAGGCCAATCACACTTTTTATTTCAAATGAACCTTTTCTCGTTTTGTTAGCAAATGAAGAAATAGTCATATTTAAATTTTCCATTAAAATTCATAGTAATTCCAAGATAGCAATATTCTTCAACACTTTGCAATGAAGTATCTAAGTTTTCTATTTACTAGTATTAACTTGTAATTTCCAAGAAATGCAGTAATCAGATAATATATTCAAACAATAATTATTTTGTAAGCCTGTTTTGCTTTCAGGTATACAGATTAGGTCATCTGCATATCAAAGTATGTTTAATGGAGTATCACCAACAGAGAGACTGGGTTTATTATAGACCAGTCCAAGGCAAGATCATCAATATAGAATATCACTCTGCTTGACACCACGTTCAGAATTAAAAGGTTGGCATTGTCCATATAAGAAATTTAATATTATGAATGATATATCAGTGTACATAAAAGAGATGATTTTGTATACATTATTTGGAGTTCCCTTTTTCACAAGTTTATAGAATAAGGGCCTTAGGCAATTTCCCATTCAGAATCAAAACGCTTTTAAGTCAATAAAACAGCAAATACATTGGTTCCTTTCCGTTTATACTGATCATGTAATATTTTTAAGAACAAATATTGGCCAGAGATACGTGACTTCTTTTTTATAAGAACAAATATATGGCCAGAGGTACGTGACTTCCTTTTTATAAGAACAAATATATGGCCAGAGGTACATGACTTCTTTTTTATAAGAACAAATATATGGTCAGAATACGTGACTTCTTTTTTATAAGAACAAATATATGGCCAGAGGTACGTGACTTCTTTTTTATAAGAACAAATATATGGCCAGGGGTACGTGACTTCTTTTTTATAAGAACAAATATATGACCAGGGGTACGTGACTTCTTTTTTATTAGAACAAATATATGGCCAGGGGTACGTGGCTTCTTTTTTATAAGAACAAATATATGGCCAGAGATACGTGACTTCTTTTTATAGGAACAAATATATGGCCAGGGGTACGTGACTTCTTTTTTATAAGAACAAATATATGGCCAGAGATACGTGACTTCTTTTTATAAGAACAAATATATGGCCAGGGGTACGTGACTTCTTTTTTATAAGAACAAATATATGGCCAGGGGTACGTGACTTCTTTTTTACAAGAACAAATATATGGCCAGAGGTACGTGACTTCTTTTTTATAAGAACAAATATATGGCCAGGGGTACGTGGCTTCTTTTTTATAAGAACAAATATATGGCCAGAGATACGTGACTTCTTTTTATAGGAACAAATATATGGCCAGGGGTACGTGACTTCTTTTTTATAAGAACAAATATATGGCCAGAGATACGTGACTTCTTTTTATAAGAACAAATATATGGCCAGGGGTACGTGACTTCTTTTTTATAAGAACAAATATATGGCCAGGGGTACGTGACTTCTTTTTTATAAGAACAAATATATGGCCAGAGATACGTGACTTCTTTTTATAAGAACAAATATATGGCCAGGGGTACGTGACTTCTTTTTTATAAGAACAAATATATGGCCAGGGGTACGTGACTTCTTTTTTATAAGAACAAATATATGGCCAGAGATACGTGACTTCTTTTTATAAGAACAAATATATGGCCAGGGGTACGTGACTTCTTTTTTAAGCGTATTATAATTCTAATCAGGTTACTTTATGCGTTTTAAGAGTATTTGATTTATAATTCTAATTAGGCTATTTTATGAAAAAAAAATCATAAAGAGTACTGTAAATTATTTTGTTGAACATAATGAAAACTTTTCCTTAATAAGAGGTAATTGAAATGCTTATGTATTTTATCTCCTTTCTATGCAATAGTACAAATAGTAATAGTCTTGTATTCCAGAGAGATGGTAATTTGCCTTCCTTATATATAGATTTAAAAAGCTTTACTGATTTGTGTTGCATATTTTAGCATTTCATTTGAAATCAAGTCAACAGATGAACTTTTATTATAATTTACAGTTTTAATTGCCTCAATGCTGCAATGCTGCCTTTAAATGTGTAGTCATTGATATTCAATGTGGGGTGCTACAAACGTGACAGCTGTGTATGAAAAGTACGAAAGGTATACAAAAGCATAAAAAGGGTAAAAATACAAAAAAAAACCCCAAATTTAATCTACTGTGAAACGTAAGATAAACTCCCCATCCCTAAAAAAAGGGGGATGACATCAGGTTCCTGGAGAGAGTAAGCATCTCCTGGTTGCTGGGAATACCCGTCACTTAAATTTAGTAGAAATTGTCGAATCCATTACGGTTTAATTTTGGTCAAAATTCATCCTCTTGACGGTTGTTGTTTTTCATATACCCGAGTGAAACGAAAGAGATTTCTCCTGTTTCAAATCCAAATTTCGCTGTGGTTATCCCGCATGAGATACTTTACTCTTCCTATACATCTGACCATATCATCGGTTTATGAATATTGTTTCCATTTCCAACTATTGACTGTTTTCATCTGTAGTCTACTAAACATTATTTTAATGTACTGTGTTTGCAACACGCATTTTATTGGTTAAATGTTCCAAAAACTGCAAGGGTATCCACGCTTCACTGCAGGATTTTCTATGATGTTACACGCCCCTTGGCAACGTCATTGACGACGGCATTAAAAACCAATGTTTGTAAGCTGTTTTTCATGTAAAAAAATCAGAATGATAGAATCTATCACCACCATCAGTGATGGACAGAGATATCTTAACCCGAATGTCAAAAATCTTAGTCCTCCACAACGAGGCTTGCCGATATCCTGTCAGGTTTTTTTGTGAAACACTCGCATGGTAACCCCTAAATATCGTGTAGCTATTTTCATAATTGTTTCAATTTCTTGTTTTAGGTAATAATAAAATTATTGCATATTTAAGTAATGGCACCTGCCCGATGCAATGCACAGACATTTAGACTGTTGCAACGGACCCACCAGAAGCAATGACGGATCTTTTATGCGCCACGTCTACTGTAATACGGGACTTCACCTTTAACCGTCTCGTCGAAGTTATCACACCTATCACTCATTCGCGTGACTTCTAGCCCGGAATATCTCGGTCTCGAGCTAAGCACTTAACAGAATGACACGCCGACTCTACACTCATATAAAAACAAAGCATTGTAGTTATGGAGCAGATTGGTCCAGTGGCACCACATTGGACTTACAATCAGAGGACCCAAGTTCGATTCCAGGTGTGCGTTCAGATTTATCATTATCCTACTGCTTATATGTTTTTCGAATGAAACAGTATAAACCGAGGTCTTGTGTCACGGTATAAACCGAGGCCCCGTGGCACTGTTAACGTTGGTACTTAAATGATCGTTCACTTTTCCGGATGGATAAATTGTATAGGACAAAATTATGAAACAATACTCTACTCAGATTCACGTGGAATTTATGCATCGTGTTCAACGAAAAAATTACTGGTTTCCCATTTAGGACGAACCACGTTATTTTCCTTCGAAAATGAATGTTTTCATGAATTGTCAAAATGATCAGTGTAGTCGACAGAGACATACCGGTAGACTACTTTCATTATGCCTCTGGTACTCGATGTGCTTTATAATTAGACGCAAAGAGAAGCACATTGTGCTTCGTCCACTATCATTTTAATGTATCCATATCACTGTAAAATACAGGGATAAACGATTTTTGATTCTCAAGTAGAACGCCATATCTTTTGCTTGATTTTCAAATAGGTAAGAAATACATTATCAATTGAATTTTGGTTTGATATTTTTTTCCCAATAATATAACTTTATCTTATAAGGTGTACCAAAAATTAAGGGAATTATATTGTTAATAGACTTCAGTAATCATCCAAACTGTTGGTCTTGCAATTTTAAAAAATACTAAATGAAATGGGATTTAATAACCTTTGGAAAAATCAAAATACAGAAATTAATACCTTTTTCACTTTTAAACAAAGGATTTTACTCATGTACACAAAATTGAAGAAATATTATACGATCCTTGACCAGATTAAATTTTTACTAATCTCTTTAAAAATAATCTTGAATTTAAACCTATTTAAATTTTATTTATAACTTCAAACACAGATATTCTATGACAAGATTTCGATGTTCTTCATATAATGTATGTTTGGAGACTGGAAGAAATCACATATACCAAGACAAAGCAAAGTACATTGTATGTTTATGTTGCTCGTTACATCACATAGAAAATTGACATCATTTATATTTGCATGTCCAGGATATATATATATATATATATATATATATATATATATATATATATATATATATATATATATATATATATATATATATATATATATATATATTATATTTACACTGTGTATATATGTCTCTGAATGAATTAAGATTAAAACATCAAAAACATAATTAAAAAAACAAACAAACAAACCCCCCAAATCACAAAACACTATTTTTATCTATCAACTTTAATATATAAAAACATAGAAATAATATTGATGTATTATTTATTCATTCTACAATTATTGTACTACCAAATAACTATTATTCTGTAATGTGATCATAGTTTTATATGATGGTATAATTTTGTTGCACCTCTTGTATATAACTGTTGATTATATACTTGAAACATTTAACACTTTTGTGATGCCAGAAATACTTTTCGATAGTTGATAAACATAAACGACCATCCGGGGTCTTATCTCAGTCTGATGTAGCATACAACGACAACTACATCTTCAGTATCTCATTACGATATACCAGCGTTTATTCTTATACAAGTTTACTAAGGTCTGCAGTTTAGATCTCTCCCCCCCCCCCCCCCCTAGGCAGAACTGGCGATTCCCTTTCATGAAGTTTGTCTTCCCTTTCCATAAAATGCCCAGTTTCCCAGTGGCGGAAGCAGGATTTCCGAAAAGGGGGTCCCCACATGTTTATTAGCCGAACTACTCGGCAGTTTTTGGTGCTAAATCTAGATTTTTACTTGTAAATATGTGGCGAAAAAGGGGATGGGCCCTGCCCCCTCTAAATCCGCCACTGTGCATGTACATGTATTGACTTCCTTCTCGATTACGTAGGTTTGTGGGTATAGATACAGATTAATAGAGATGTCATATCAGTACTGTAATTGATTATATTCTGTATCTTCATAAAGTTAATTGCAAAACTTACAAGCAACGCGTTCTTCAGTAATAATAAAGAACATTCAGAAATAGTAAATATACAAAATGTATTTATTGAGAGAATAATTGGATCACTTTGTTATAATCTCGTGTATAGTCTGACAAAGATAAACAGAAATACGGCGAGTTTAATCAGTTTTACTAAAAGGGGTACCAGGTAGTGCTAAAATGTTTTCAAAATTTCCGGTCGTATTATAAGGACGTCGTACCGAAGTCTTCCAACGATAACAAAACTAAGCAAAAAAAGTTTAATGAAAAAATCCTGTATACTAATGAGTTCAAATTTCGTCAGCTGAAACGCCGCCATATTTGTTTAAAATGCTATCTGTGCTACATAGAAGTTTGATAAGCATAAGCTCCCTTTAATTAAAGCGTTTGAGTGATTAAGAATAATGGCTGCCGGTATCGCGAGATTAGATGAGATGTAGCATAACCACAACATCGCGGGATAAGTCGAGAATTTAAACGGTTTCTCTTAATTATTCAAATACAATGAAATAAACATAAATAAATTTTAAAATAAATCATCACATATGAATTGCTATAAATCGAAATTGATAAATAAAAGCACTTGTATGAATCCGAAAAATTCCGAATAGACATCCTCTAGAGTGTCAAAGCCAGATTTATCATATATGAGGGTGAAATTGGTATTTTTGGTCATAAGTTTTCGATCATCATGACTAGAGAGTGTACCCAGTGCAAACTTGAGATACGACCCCGTCAGGAGTTTGTACCATGCCACTTCTGCGAGAGACAGACACACCGTACATGTACTGGAGTGACCCGAGAAGACTACAGGCGAGCCAAACGAGAGAACACCAACCTCCACTTCTGTTGCAGACTCTGTGCCAACCCGGATGCTGAGAGCACACGACTGTCCGACACCGAAGAAACTCTACCCTACGCAGAACGATCTACTACCCAACTCACCAACCCATCTGACGACACAACGATTCCCTACCAACATGCAGACCAATCATCATTTGATCTAACCAACAGAGAGTCCTTCCAACTCAATCCAGAACCCAACTAGGCCTCCATGCGCGATGATTCGATCGAATGCTCCATCCCACCCGAGTCTGAAAGCGAGTGAGATGCCCGCATCACTTTGTGAGCGGAAGGAAAAATAATGCCAGGTGACCCCGTGATAATTTACAAGTTAAAAATTTTACTTGTATTTTATTTTTGACATTAATTCTTTTGATTTCTATTTCAGATCAAACTACAGGCAAAGAACAACGTATTTGAGCCGGCCTCCTCTATCGTCACAGGCACTTTGGCGAAAAGTTCAAGAACTGGGACTTCAGACCGCCTACACAAACAGGGACGACATCTAACAGTTGCTACGCAAGGTCTTCGCCCTACCCTTCCTTCCATCTGATAACATACCAGACACCTTCGCCAAGCTTGCGAAGGATGGCACAACAGAATCAACAAAAGAGCAAAGAAAGCATCCCTGCCATTCTACTTGTTAATACAATTACTGTACGACGAGGCCAAGCAGATCCTTCTCCAAGTCAAGATGGTGAAAGAAGACAAGCTTCAAAGACACCAGAAGAAGACGTCTCACCAGATTCAGGGGAAGCTGTTCGCCGCGTGGAAACAATACTCAGAGAAGAACATAACCGTCAGCGGTCTCCTCAAGAAGTGTGCTAGTGTATATGGACCTGTTTTGTGACTTTTGTAAATGTGTAGTGCTTTTTCTTCAACAATTAAGTACTTATCTTAAGTTATTCATGTTGTATAAATTCTGTTGATTTGATTTGTGTTTTATATTATGCTGTGTAACACGTGTATGTGTTCTATATTTCAACATCGTTCACATCAGTGCTTTTCATGTTACGAAATGATTACTCTTATGATAAATTGCTGAATTGTTTAATTATCTGTATATGTAGTCTATAATGTTTTTAAATAACATAATACCATTACCATGTCCTTCTTTATTTTAGTTTATATATGGCTTGACATGCAGTACGTATCACGAAAATATTTGATATAAATTTTAGGATTTCAAGTCCTTAAAATGATAATCATACAGTTTATTTTTGTTATAGATATCCCGAAGAAATTTAATTCAAATATTTTTGTAATGCACGACATTGAAAAATACAGTCTAGTATTGATTTAGTTAGGTGGTTGATTAGGGTTTTACGTCGCGTCAACAATATTTTCACATTGTTACATCGCGACATGGAAGCAGGGGGTTACTGTGACAACCTAGATGTGCAACCCGAGAATCGAACCCGTTATGTGATGTTATGAGCTCTCTTTTTTTAAATGATCCAACACGAATTCAAATGAATACTGCATGTTTAAAACAACATATTACTATGCACGTGCACGAAGGAGAGTCAGATCAGAGCCAGGCTGAATGATAAGGGTTTACAAATTACAGATTCTGAGAGTTAGTGTCAAATATTGTAATTAATGGAATTCGTACAGTCGTGATAATGTCTTAGTTCCAGTGCAGTTGTTGTCAATGGTTTTAATAATTATAAACACATACAACAACAAAATAAATATAAAACAAATGAATATGTACTGATTTATACATATAAAAGTTTCTTATAATTCACAATTTCTACTTTAAAATTTTATAAACAGAACACTGTTCATAAGATAAAGATCACTTTCCATAATAGTATAATCGATACCAGCATACCAACATTAATTAAAAATCACGGGCCGAGTTACCCTATGTTTACGGTCCGACTGGACCTATTACGGGTCGAGTGTTCCACGGGCCGAGTTACCCACGGTCCGAGTTGCCTGTGATTCAAAGATAACGACGTCCTTCCAATGGCACTGCCATAATTCATATTATGAGCAAAACCCCGGAGAATGATACCCAGAGTATTGCACTAAGTTCCCTAACAAGACTTCTCTGGGTATCAACATTAACCAATATAGACATTCATTCATTGTCCGAGCCCTGTGATTTGTAAGATAGGAATAATCTCGAAGTCTGCGTGATCGTGACATCACACATGTCACTAAGACCTAAATGAAGCTAACCCTCGCAACATCCCGAGGATAACCTGGGGGATAAACTCGGTGTTTATCATAAACCGTAATTCAACTTTGCTGATTTGTACTTTGAGTACCAGGGTTAGGCGCCATAAACTGAGAATATACTTATGTCAAAAATTCATATTCCTCTGTTCATCAATGAATTAATAACTGAGAGTTGGATTTTATTTAGTTTTATTCTACTGACAAATAGAATTAAACCATTCTGTATTAAAATTTATTTGAATGTTTGATAATGGAATAAATTAAAATGAAATTTTTGACTTAAGTATATTCTCAGTTTATGGCGCCCGACCCAGAAATCATAGTGAGGAATCTATGAATAGTGACTTCCTAATCTTTTTGGAATTTGAAATAATGATATTTTAAAATGTCAGATTTATCGTATAAAGCGACTATAAATCTTGAGGTCATTCCCCGCAAATATGGCGCATATTGGGTGATGTGATCATTCCGCCCTCGAGAATGGACTTGTATCAATGATTTCCGGATATCATTTTGTCCGGTATCGTTTTGAATTTGGACGAATCTTTGTCGGCTAGACGCATATCCGTAAAAATGGTGAGAATTTGACAGATTGAGATAACTTGGCGTTTGACAACTAAATATCATATGACCGGTTTCTCTCTGATGAAAGAGAACCGAACAGACGCACGGAATGTCCCTTAAGGTAAGTCTGAGTTGTATTACATCCACATATTTTTATTGATTTAATGAATAATGTTAATTCTATCAAGAACCAGCATTGTAATTAGATCCATACCACGGGCCGGGGTACTACAGTGACTGTAGCAATCAACAGATTTTGCAGACTACGGCAAGACATATCAAATATTTAACAATCGCTCGTACGGTTTATGATAGATTTCAAACTAAATTGCACTCGTTGACCTAATAGTACTGGTCTGACTGATTAAAACCCTGTCTGATTAAAATAAATAAAATGATGTATCCTTCTTTTTCTTCCAATACGAAGTGTACTCAAAAGTTGAGCGTTATACTTAATGTGGCAGTCAAGATAAAAGCCTCTCAGGGCAGTATGTGATTCATGTGTTCATCTTGTATGTGTGGCACTATGTGATTCATGTGTTCATCTTACTTGGTTTGCTTTTCTGATCTTTTTTATAGATCTTTGGTAATGTGTGTAGTCTCTCAGATTCTTGAAGTCGGACATTCATGTATTTGATAACAAGCATTCGGAACATTTGGGATAAAGCATCAGACTTTATCATAGACAGCAATGCTTATTCCAGGAGGAATTTTGGTAAAAATGAATGATTAAAATATTCAATCACTCAAACAAGTAATCTTGAATACATGTTTTACACATTTCCAATCATATTTTATAATAAAGCGTCTTTAGAATTGATTATACAGAAGAACTTAAAAAGTTGTATTACCGCTAACGATAAACCTATAGTTTTACCCGAAGTGTCATGGCCAGGCTCCACTGGTTTCTACATAGAGCAGTGGAGACAGTGGTGTCATGCTGACTTTGACAATATCAAGGATGAGTCAAAATCAGTCGGAACTCTTCAGATATATTGATCAAGTAGATGTATTAACAAATGATGTTTTTTCTAATATAGTCAAACGGGCGCCTATAGAAATATACATGTACTACGCTGTCAGCCTATTCTGTGCCCCTAAACACACTTGCCTATGTTAACTCGGTTTTAAAAAAAATGATCGCAAAATAACATTCAACACTTTAGACTGATCTTTACTCTATATGGTGAAACAATTTTTATTTGTTATCCAGTTGTATAAATAAGAAAAAACATAGGTAATGTCAACTTACCCGTGCTTCACCTGAATGTCAGTTATGTCAACTAATTCAATGCTATCGAGGTTACAGTGTATATAATTGACGTGAAGTGGATTTCTACGAAAAATTGAATTACACTATAGTTGGCTCAGAGCCAATTAAACTAACAATATTGTTTCTGTGTATTGTAAACTAAATGATCATACTCGATCTACTGTTTTTCTTCTTCATTTGGCCTTCATACCTAAGGCTGAGTCTATTTTCTTTAATTTTATACAATCAGAGATAAAACAGAACCGGCCTCAAAAACATGCACCAGTGTTTACATGGAAGTGATTACAATGTCACAAAATGCGCAACACAGAATTAGCCAACGAGCAGAATAGGCCAACACAGCAGTACACTTATAGTGGGCAGTGCTGGAAGAAGAAGAAAATTTAAAAATCCCCATTACTCAAAGTAATCAGTTGATCCAGCAGAGTTACAGTTAAAGCGCGTAAAAGCATAATCATGCATTGAAAATTGTAAAAAACACATTGGAAAATTAAACCGGGGCATAAAAATATGCATCTACATATCGCTTTACACATTAGAGTTGTCCAAAACAGTGCATATGCGATTGTCAACATTATGATGAAAGTAAAACTGCCTTGCATTCGGATTTGTTTTTTTACGCCCCTGGATCGATAGATCGGGGACATACCGGTATTATTTTTGTCCTGTCTGTTTGTCTGTCTGTTATCAACTTTGACCTTGGCTATAACTTTTGAATCATGAGGGATAGAGGCTTCATATTTTACATGCATACTCAACTTATAAAGCCCTTTCAAATCATGGTCGATGACCTTTCGACTTTGACAATGACCTTCAAGCTAAAAATAACTTTTTGGACTTTGGTGTCGCCAGGATCATTAGCGTTTCACAAACACAGCTTGTTATTTCATGCAAAACTAAAGCGTTTGGAATACATCAGGACATTCCCATATACTAATTATAGTAATTTTTGCATGGATGCACTGACTAGCGAATGTAAATACATGGACAGTGTCAAACTGAAAGTGAAAATATGTTATCTAGTAAGCCAGTGCAAGTCCATTACATGTGTTGTGCTACATGTAAAAAAAGGTAATTATGAAGAGCAAGGAAAGAGATCCATTGCAATTGTATGACAAAATTCACCCATTTTGTTTAAAGAATAATAAAAAAAGTATATGCATCTATCAGGAAGTCCTCTTGTTCTTACAGAAGTGTGATACCAAGCCTTCAAGAACATATTGTGTGTTTAGTGTAACATACTACACTGGAAGATCACTATGCAATCAATTGTTTGCAATATGATACTACTAGTAACAATAGTACATTATGTCCAAAGCTATATTTCAAAAATACTATACCATTAATGGCCAAATCACTCCAAAATAGTACCCCTTTTTGAGCATTGCGAAAACAAAACTCAGGGGTGAAAATACCACTTGAAATTTTGAAAATCAACATTGAACTTGAAATCAGGATGTAAATATCCTTTGCACTCAAAAATTATCTGGAGCTCTGGGTCCAAAAATTATCTGTAACTCTGGGTCCACACAACTTTTCTATACATTTCAATGTTATACATATAGTTAAACAGACCTGCTCAAACTCAAGCTACCGGATACTGAAACTGTGAAATTCCAGAAACATTAATCCATTTTTAGGTCCCAACCCCAAAAATCATGAAATCATTTTCAGGTCCCAATAACAAAACTGTACTGTACTTCACACACAACAACTTGAAAAGAAGTCATGGGTTTGGGAGATAATTGATTTGTTTTAACGTTAATCTCTAATGTCATGTACTGGCATCCATGTGTTACAGACTGTATAACACACATAAATTATTATATTTGCCCATAACAATGTTATTAAAAATGGATTTATCGCACTTCTTAGTTTTGTCACGTTCACAATTTATCTACTTAGAAATTTATTTAGTTTTTTGTTTTGTTTTTGTAAATAGATTAAAAAAAACCCCCACTGCACATCACTTTGATTTAACATATCCATACAGTGATTTTTTTAGATAGACATTGAGCCTGATATTCAGCCCTTTCCCAACACAAAACCTTCTTCTTCAATACAGGGGTTGTCTTTTGTACAGAACTTGTATACATCATTGAAAACTTTTTTATAAGCAATGACACATGTTTATGATTTATGTATGTACAAAACATTTAAGTGACATGCACAGTTTACTTTCCTTTTGCCACATGCACTGGTGACGGAAATGAACATACATGTATTGAGCACAGATAAATTTAAAATCAGGGTGTCACATAATTCAAAATATTATGGAAAAAAAAACTATGAAAGAACTAACTAAAATATCCATGGCATTTTCAATATAGCACTGGAGTTAGTCAGTGAGGAGGGAACACTAGTAAAAAAGCAAACATCAAAATCTATATCTGACTGTATGATCCCATACTACACTGGAAGATCACAGCTGCAGAGCACAAGTTTTCAGTGATGTTTACAAGTACATTACCAACATGCAAATATTATAAGAATTTGTCAGGTAAACAAAGACTTAACAAACCATGATCTCAATTACTTAATAGCATTTAAAACAAAGAAAGCGAAATTTGACCTTTAATTGTTACATGATGTTTTATTAATTTCTAAAATAAATTGTTCCCAAAATTTTCCCAATGTTACCGATTTTGTCACTAATTTTCCCAATTGAAAAGGTACAGGTACCTTTGAGAAACAGTGAAAAAAATCACTGCTATAGTGCATACCTTAAAAAAGCATTTCACTGATCACTGAATGAGTCAGCCGGAACATCAGACTTTCCTTCACACAGTCTAGACATGATATAAACCTCTGTAATTTCAATATGGGGATAGGTTTCTCTTAGTCTGAGTTATCTCTGTTGATGACAACATCAGTGTCATCAGCACAACTGGATAAAGTCATCTAACGACTTAATTCAATGAAGAACAAACTACACCAATTTTGTGATATTGTCTATCTAGAGTGAGGGTAGTTTTGTTTAAACTTAACAGGAATGATTTACTCAAGATACCTGGTATACACATCTGAAACAAATGGTGTTACATAATTTAATATTGTCACTATGACACCCATCTTGAAAATATTTAAGAATTGGATTTTTTTCTCATTTTTGTACAAATTGTAGCAATTTGATGAAGCTATACAGGAATGATCTCAATATATATAATTTTTATGCCCCCGAATCTATAGATCAGGGCATATTGTTTTTGACCTGTCTGTTTTTTTGTTTGTCTGTTTGTCTATCTGTTGTCAACTTTAATCTTCACCATAATAGAGATAGAGACTTCATGTATTTTTTGGCATATTCCAAAAATAATGTTCCCCAATACTCAATCTTATTTCCTTTCTAAGCTAAATGTTTTGTATGTCTATCAAATTGTTTAAAAAGAATAAAATAGAATAAAGCCCTTTTAAATTACACCAAGGTCATCAACCTCATGACCTTGACCATGACCTTTAACTTACATTTCAAAGTTTGCCTTACCCAGTATTTGTACTTTGTTCGGCTGCCAATAACTTATGAACCGTGAGAAATGGAGATTTCACATTTGGCAAGCATACTTCACTAATAAAGCTCTTTCAAATTACACCAAGGTCATTGATCTTGTGATCTTGTTTGGGCTTTTGCCCTTTACTTTTGAACTGTGAGAGAGGGAGACTTCATTTTTGGCATGCATACTCGGCTCCACTAAGAAAATCCTTTCAAATACACCATGGTCATTGACCTCGTGACCTTAATGACGACCTTTCATCTACATTTCAAAATTTGCCTTATTTGGACTTTTTTGCTGCCAGGGTCATTTGTGTTTCACAAACACATCTTGCTGTATTTGAAAAAATGATGTTGTATTATTCAGTAGGAGCACCATGGCACCACCTTGGAAATCTTCAAACTAAATATTCTCCCTCTCTTTTTTTCCCATCATTTTTTAAGAAACTTTACAGGAATTGTCAATTGATGATGTTTACGGTTAGTTTAGGTATTATACATGCAGTTTCATCCACAAAATCTGACTTTCCTTATATTTTATACAAAAAGACTTAAAACAAAATCTCAATATAGTAAAATAAATTATGCATTCTTGGTTTTTTCCTTTGAGCAGAATAACAGAGCTGCTGCCAAACTGAACGTGTCCTTAATTTTACATTCACTTTGTAATTGTACTAGTTTTGTCTCAAGGTGAGATGTCAACACTATCTGAAATTGTGCTTGACAGATTTGATTTGAAGTGAGCATTTAGTTTGAGCAGGGGTGTAGCTGCCTATACGCCAGCACCACACGCGCCATGGCGTGCACATCACAGGGACAAAAAAAAATTAAAATGTGACTCAAAGACATCCATATCATATGACAACTCGAAAGTGTCAAATCAATTTGTGAAAACATTAATCTTCAGCTTTTGTCAAAATCAAAATGACTTTAATGTTAAGAGGTAGATTCAAGTTCAGCTTTTATTGTGTTCGACATATATTCTTCAATATTAAACATCATTTCTTATGACAAAAATAGTTTCATTGTTATCAAAATGTAGTCCAGAAAGCACGACTTTGCATTGGATTTTACAAAATTTTCTCGTGGGAGACCCTCGAATCTCCACTTGCAAGAGAGGGTGATCCCATCCCCCTCTCAGAGCTGTGCACACCTCGTGAGAAGCTTTCTTTGCGTGCACATTGAATATTTCTAGCTACGCCCCTATTGAGAGCTCAGCATAAAATAGTTTAACAATTAATGTCATTCAGATACACAGAAGTATTGCTAAGGATACCCTTTTAAATTTGTAGTGGATATATATCAGTAATTTCAGAAACTTAAGTATGGAATAAATACTGTGTACTGCTTACCAGTATCTATTGATAACCCTTTTTATGGCATAATTTTGTGCAAGATTTACTTACCTTAATACCCTACTATTTGCACACTACACTGAAAACAAAGTCCTAATATTTATTGTGAACTACAAGCATTGTTTACTACCATGTCTCATATACTGGTAGTGGTACAAAAATATTTCAGTTACGCTTAAAAAAATCAACATGCCTATCAAGCTTCTTGATTTTGAATTTTCACAAATTTGACTGGTCTTTTACTGGTTTTTAACTCACTTGAACCAAAGGCATGTTCTCCAATATCCGTTGTCAGTCGTTGTAAACTTTTCACATTTTTGATTTCTACATGTACTTCCGAACCACTGGAAGGATTTTGATGAAACTTGGTAGGCTTGATGTACTCACGTACCAGCCTACTCTGTTAAAAGGTGTGGTTGACACCAGTTTTTAAACTTCCATAAATTGTGAATGTGATAATGATCCAAATGGCTGAAGTATCTAGGGATACCTGTTGAAAAATACTACTCAGTCTTTTGATGCTGACTCTGAGGTACATCTTCTGCCTGAATTACCAGTTGAACTTAGAAAGCTTGATTAGAACAGTTCTCATACTCCACAAGTGTTACAATAACCAAACTTACCTCTTACGATTCATGCTTTGGATGCTAGATGTGACTGTCATTTTTTTTACTAACTGAGCTGGTAAATAAGTTTAGCTCAGTCCAGTCTCTGTTTTAAATCATGCATCAATTAAACCTGCATGGATGATGAGTCTAGTATACTGGTAGTAGAACTGCCTCTATGATGAAGCTCATCAACTCACTCTTCAATTGTAGTCATGTCTTGTGGTTTCCTCTGGAATGACAAGGTTAAAAAAGCTTTTTTTCTCAGTTTCCATGCTGTTTCATGTCCAGCATCAACCAAAATTACATAGATAGTACATCTGCATCTACATGTAGTGAAACTAGTTACATCCCCTATTTCAGATGCATTTTGTTAACTGCATGTACATTTTCTGCTTGATTTAGCAGGTTAAGAATTGGATAGGTCCTTTTATGTTTCAAGTTGTACATCATCCAGCATTGCATTGTTGATTTCTTTTTGGATGCTTTTCATTGTTCATGCTACAATTAATGGAATGGTATATCTGTACAGAATCAAATAATTAGATCTTAGTCCTTTTGGAGCATGTCATATTTAATGAAGTTCAAGTGTACACGGAGATAGATGTCGTATCATTTCTGAATCGGCGGTTTCGTAAAACTCTGATGTTTTTATGTCTCACCTAAACACACAACGACAATATAGAAAGTGTGGAGCAGATATTCTCCGAGTCTGACTGTAGTTTCTTTTAAAAAATTCAGATTTAAAATGGCGTAGAAATGTGTTTAATGCCACAATTCAGTAATAGACATGAATAAATATACTCCACTTTACCTGTCTCTGTTAGCATTTATCTGTCTATAGACATACTTAATGCATATCACTTTTATTGCAATTCTTAACAGTGAAATTAACGAGGATTCAGATTACCAGATTTATGCAAGATATAAGTCTATTAGTGTCTTATAATTGAAGGATTAGTATATATATTTAGGTAAATGACAGCAGCGTATGTTATATACAACTTTTTTTCGGCCACCCACAGAGTATTAGCGCCATTGAACCATATAGATATGAAAAACATGCATATTACGTCAAATTTTGATTCCACTATGATGCGAGATGGAGAGAACTGGAGACGATACACTGATCGCAATCACTTTGACTTGAACGCGAGCCTAGTTTCCTGATAACTGATCTAATTTATCATTGCGCTTGTATCCGACTGTCTGATAGCAAATAATATCACATCATTATAGAAAACTAGCGCAGAACACCATACATCTCTTGTGTGGTTCTATTCCTCACACGATATCTTTATATATTAATATATGTATTTGTTACACTTATGACCACTTTTTAGCTTTATTGTTGGATAGTATTTTTTCTTCGAGAAATATGGCATCTGAAAGAGAAAGCCATTGGATAATTAAGCTCCGTATGTGATTTGCTCAACGATATTGTTATTAAATCGCCTGCCAGTATGTCGATGCTTAAGGACCACTTTGTCCGTCATCTACTTATAACTTTCGGTATTTAGGACCACTTTGGCCGTTATCTGTCTTTCTGTTTGTACGTCTTCAGTTTATCTGTCTTAAATACCACGTCCGTCATGTTTGTCTGTATTAAGGACCGTATTGTCCGTCTTCTGTCTGACTTAAGGACTACTTTATCTGTCATATGTATGTCTGACTTTTAAAATTACTACGTCCGTCATGTGTTTCTGTCTTAGGGACCATATGTTCCGTTGTATGATTGTCTGACCTAAGGACCTTTTTATTTGTCATCAGTTTGTTTGACTTAAGGACCACATTGTCTGTCATTTGTTTGCCAGTCTGAAATACCACGTTTGTCATGTTTGTCTTTCTTTGGGAACATACTGTCCGTTATCTGATGTCTGACTTAAGGACCTTGCTGTCCGTCATGTGTTTGTCTGATTTAAGGACCACGTTGTCCTTCATCTGTTTGTCTAAGGATCATGTTGTCCGTAATCAGTCTGTCTTAGTGTCTGACATAATGTTTTAAGCACGCAGTCGACTCACATTAAAGTTTGAACAAAATGCACCAGTTCTTCTACTACTAATTAAATAAATACAAGTATAAGTACATGTATATAAATGATGTTGTGATATTACAGTCTGTCAGAGTCTTGGAATATAATTGTGAAAATGTACAGATGGCTGCTAATCAGTGATGTCTTTGTGATTGTTTGGACAGTTCAGTTTGTCTTTACACATTATACATTTCGCGTTGAAAAAAATGCCTTTAATAGACTCGAACATGACTATTTTAGTAATGTACTGCTCGCAAGAGGGTTTTGCAGCATAGGTATAGTGTAGATAGATTTACTCCTAATTTATCATGTATTTTTAATTATAGTTTTTTTTTTTTATTTATTTATTATTATTAAAAAAAAGATTCAAAGGAAACGTTTCTGAAAAGATTTAAGTATATTTCAGAGTCAAAAGTTATGATATTCCATAGATAATAGATCTATTAATAGTATTAAAGTGCGTTTCTTACTATTTTGAGGTTGGCATCGAAGCTGGTACCTTTGTTGTTATTAGCTGTAAATGTACACCTCGTTTACTATCTGTATCCAGTCGATCAAACACGGAACAACTCTATCTATCAATCCCGTGATAGCTACGGCAGTACATCAGGGGAGAAAGTTGTCACACTTATGTTATTCTGGGTAAAATATATACATGTATGAATGGAGAAGTTGATGTAGGGCCAATATGCCCGTGATTTATAGAAGGGTTCGGAGATACTGGATGATTTCTTTGATATCAGACGTTTTTGAGACATGATGAATGTGTTGGAACTCGTAAGATGTGTGATTTTTATTGCAATTTTGTGGAATATTTAGAGTACAAGTTCTTGAATTTGATTTAATTTCTTAAGCGCATTTACAGTTGTTGATCATTCTGTAAAATAGAGTTTCAGAACCACTATAGAAACAGCACTGTACTTTATCTTTTTTTTCCCATACATTTGTATGATTACAATATTTGATGTTCATTGTAAGAATAACTTTTACTGAATTTGCAGAAGGAAACACCCTCTGATCAACAGCTTCACTTAGCATCACTTCAGGGAAATGTAGAGCAGTTACGAAGAGTGCTGGATAGTGGAAAAGTCCATGTAGACTGTAAAGACAAGGTAGGTCCAGGGCAGTAGGGTCAAAGTAAGTCTTTTCTATCTAATTATTTAAGGAATGACTGTCTTTTTTTCTAGGTTCATGGGGAATGAACTTGGGTGAGAAACAAACAAATCACGTGAACCGCGAAGCGGTTCTCAAATGATTTGTTTGTTTCTCACCCAAGTTCATTCCCCATGAACCTAGAAAATAAAGACAGTCATTCCTTATATTTACAATGCATTTTAAAAGGTTTCTTTTTTGAAAACAAAATATCAAATTCTCATTTATCAAACTGGCAAGGACCGATTTTTTCCGCCACGTACTTCCGCCATGTAATATAGTGCGTGTCTAGAATGCTGAAAAATACTCTATCTGTCCAGGTAATTTCTTTAATTGCTCAAAATTAACAGATGCATTAATTTCGTTATTACAATTTTTATATTTGATTAAGTAAGCTCCGCCTCTTTTTATATTACAATGTACTACGCATATGATTTGCCATACACCGGGTAGTACTTCCATGACCCAAGTTCATGGGCTGATGAACCGAGTCTGTTTAGCATTGTTCATCGAAGGAATTAGACTAGCATTGTAAATATTTGTCTTTGTACAAAAAGTCTCCCATTAAAACTTGTCAAGGCCAACACATTTTCTCCTACCATTGAACTGTAATGAAGTGCATGAGTATACTGACTATATGCAAGCTGTAAATATATACCCAGGTGTATATTTATTCCAAT
This sequence comes from Pteria penguin, assembly GCA_035048485.1. NCBI lineage: Eukaryota > Metazoa > Mollusca > Bivalvia > Pterioida > Pteriidae > Pteria > Pteria penguin. The sequence continues at coordinate 19,046,308 of CM068580.1, read as the reverse complement.
ATACTATGACATAGAAGTATTATATGGAGATTTCATTCTAGGAGGGGACAACTCCATTAATATTAGCTGGTGCAAACAACCATCTGGAGTGTGTCAAGGAATTATTGAAGCAAGGAGCAGATCCAGCCGCAAGGAGACTTGTATGTACTGTAGAGCAGTATTTTTCAATATATAGTGCTATACTAAAACTCATACTTTTACAACTGCTAATAAGTAAGTTGGATGTTTTTGCTGTCATACTCTCCAGTAACAATAGGTGGTGTTATGGACATACAACTCTTGAACACCATGAAACACATAGTAGAAATCTTATTTATAAGTTCCTTCAATTTCCTGATGAGATGTCCAACTAACATTGCTTTAATCATTAAAATTTGTTAAAGACTAAATGAGAATAATATACTGTCATGATTTCACTCATCGACTGAAAAATCATCATACATGTACACTATTGTACTGAGGATACATCTTTTTCATTTGTGATTGAGAAACACAGACTACAGATAAGTTTGGCTTTTTGTAAATAGCTTATAGACCTAATATTTGTGGTTATTATGTTGTTATGGTGGGAGCATTAAGTGTTTGCATTATCTGTCCTTCCGTTATTCCATTACACATTTGGTTTCCAGATGATAACTCAAGTACCTTCATCATATTCAAACCAAATTTGGATATATGCATACTTATCAAAAGATAAAGAATCACATAGATTTTGGGGTCAGAAGGTCAAAGGTAAAGGTCACAGATGACAAAAATAGATTGTGGTTATTGGTTTCTGAATGATAACTCTAGTACCTTTCATCATATTCAAAAGGAATTTAGATATATGCTTACTTATCAAGAAAAGAAGAACCCTATTGATTTTGGGGTCCATAGGTCAAAGTCACAGCTGACGAAAATAAAATGTAGTTACTGCTTTCCAGATGAAAACTTAATTAGCTTTCATTATATTCAAATGAAATTTGAATATATGCTTATTGATCAAAGTAGGAAAAACCCGATTGACTTAGGGTTCTAAAGGTAAAAAGGAAAGGACCACAGCTGACAAAAATAGAGTAATTATTGGTTTCCAGGTGAAACTCAGGTACCTTTCATCATAATCAAACGAATGAAATTTGGATATATACCTACTTATCAAGAGAGGACGATCCTTATTGAATTTAGAGTGAAAAAGTCAAAGGTCAAGGTCACAGCTGATAGATAAGACTGAAATTATTGATTTCCAGGTGATTTCATACATTATCATATACATTTCTATATCATTAACTACTCATCAAAATTTTATCATTCCTCACATATTTTACAGGTCAAGTTCTTTTAAACAGTGGTATTTTAAAACCTGATCAAAAGAAAAGGATGCCTATATATATCTGAATGTCAATTTCTCAAAAGGCAAGGTCACTACTGGTAATATTTGCAAAAGTTATGGTCCATGAAACTTATAATTAAAATGTTAGTCAGAAAAGTTTTGTTGCTGCTATGAAATAAGCCCACAGCGGGATGTGTAGTGATGTTTTACAAACATGCTCTAGTTTTCATATCTAATATTATACTGAAAACACATCATTGCAATTGCTATAGAATACTTATCCCCCAATGCTAAGATGGGCCTATTGCATAAATCTAATTTCTTTGTAATGCAAGAGGTAGATATATAGATGTAACATATAGCAACAAATACAGAAACTCCACTAGATAGAGAATTTAAACTTTATGTCATAGGATTGTAGGTCGAGGACTCCGATTGCAATAGGGTATAACAATTTGCTAACACATCTATATATCATAATGAAAAGCCTGTGATATGATGCATTGATAGACAGGTATGATTCATGATATGATACTTATAGTTATTCTATCTACTTGAGATACTTCTCTTTTAGTATTAAAGACAAAATTGACTCTGCTGAAAGTGTTCCAAGCTCATCAGGTTACCCACTTTTCCATTTTATATCCACTTTGTGGTCTTGCATCAAGTTTGCAATGAAACAAGAATTTAAGTTGTTGTAACTATTTTTAAAGGTGATCATCCTGATCTAAAATTTTTCAATAAAAATCTATTACAGTGCAAGCGATAACAAATTTTCAAAAAGACAATTTATGTAAGATCTATTATGATACATCATACATGCTGTATTGTGACCCTTGTGAATACTGATCATATTGTGTAACTTCTGGTGATATGCACCCCTACCTTGTTGTGTCACTTCTGATGATATGCACTTCTGCCTTATTATGTCTATTCTGGTGATATGCTACCTTACCTTATTGTGTGATTTCTGGTGATATAAACCCCTGCCTTATTGTGTCACTTCTGGTAATATGCACCCTTGCCTTATTTTGTCACTTCTGGTAATATGCACCCTTACCTTATTATGTCACTTCAGGTGATTTGCACCCCTACCTTATTGTGTCTCTTCTGGTGATATGCACGCTACCTTATTATGTAGAAGTATTCTGGTGATATGTTCTTTTACCTTATTGTGTCACTTCTGGTGATATGCTCCCTTACCTTACTGTGCCACTTGTAGTGATGTTTCCCTACCTTATTATGTCACTTTTGGTAATATGCACTCCTATTTTACTGTGTCTCTTCTGGTGATATGCACCTCTACCTTGTTGTGTCATTTCGGGTGATATGCACTTCTACCTTATTGTGTCACTACTGATGTTATGCACCCCTTTCTTATGTCATTTCTGGTTATATGCACTACTACATGTACCTTATTGTGTCACCACTGGTGATATGCACTCCTACCTTATTGTGTCACTTCTGGTAATATGCATCCTACATTATTGTATCATTTCTGGTAATATGCACTCCTGCTTTATTGTGTCACTACTGGTAATATGCATTCCTACCTTATTGTGTCAGTTCTGGTAATATCCACCCCTGCCTTATTGTTTATCTACTAGTGATATGAACCTCTACCGTATTGTGTCACCTCTGGTAATATACACCCCTACCTTATTGTGTCATTTCTGGTAATATGCACCCCTGCCTTATTTTGTCCCCTCTAGTAATATGCACCACTACCTTATTGTGTCACCTCTGGTAAAATGCACCCCTACCTTATTGTGTCACTTCTAGTAATATACACTTCTACCTTATAGTGTCACTACTGGTAATATGCACCCTTACATTATTGTGGCACTTTTGGTGATATACACCCCTACCTTATTGTGTCACCTCTGGTGATATGCACCCTACCTTATTGTGTCACTCTTGGTAATATGCACCCCTGCCATATTGTGTCACTTCTAGTGATATGCACCCTACCTTATTGTATCACTTCTGGTAAAATGCACCCCTGCCTTCTTGTATCACTTTTGGGAATATGCACCCCTACCTTATTGTGTTACTTCTGGTAAAATGCACCCTTACATTATTGTGTCACTTCTGGTGATATGCACCCTACCTTAATGTGTTACATCTGGTAATATGCAACCCTGCCTTATTTTGTCACTTCTGGTGATATGCACCCTACCTTATTGTGTCACATCTGATAATATGCACCCCTAACCTTATTGTGTCACTTCTGGTAATATGCACTCCTATTTTACTGTATCACTTCTGGTAATATGCACCTTTGCCTTATTTTGTCACTTCTGGTAATATGCACCCTGACCTTATTATGTCACTTCAGGTGATTTGCACCCCTACCTTATTGTGTCTCTTGTGGTGATATGCACTCTACCTTTTTATGTAGAAGTATTCTGGTGATATGCTCTTTTACCTTATTGTGTCACTTCTGGTGATATGCTCCCTTACCTTACTGTGCCACTTGTAGTGATATGTTTCCCTACCTTATTATGTCACTTCTGGTAATATGCACTCCTTTTTTACTGTGTCGCTTCTGGTGATATGCACCTCTACCTTGTTATGTCATTTCGGGTGATATGCACTCCTACCTTATTGTGTCACCACTGGTGATATGCACTCCTACCTTATTGTGTCACTTCTGGTGATATGCACCCTACCTTTTTGTATCATTTCTGGTAATATGCACCCCTGCTTTATTGTGTCACTACTGGTGATATGCATTCCTACCTTATTGTATCGTTTCTGGTAATATGCACCACTGCCTTATTGTGTCCCCTCTAGTAATATGCACCCCTACCTTATTGTGTCACTTCTGATAATATGCACCCCTACCTTATTGTGTCACTTCTAGTAATATACACTTCTACCTTATAGTGTCACTACTGGTGATATACACCCTACCTTATTGTGTCACTTCTGGTGATATGCTCCCTTACATTATTGTGTCACTTCTGGTGATATACACCCCTACCTTATTGTGTCACTTTTGGTGATATGCACCCTACCTTATTGTGTCACTTTTGGTAATATGCACCCCTGCCATATTGTGTCACTTCTGGTGATATGCACCCTACCTTATTGTATAACTTCTGGTAATATGCACCTCTGCCTTGTTGTATCACTTCTGGTAATATGCATCCCTACCTTATTGTGTCACTTCTGGTGATATGCACCCTTACATTATTGTGCCACTTCTGGTGATATACACCCCTACCCTATTGTGTCACTTCTGGTGATATGCACCCTACCTTATTGTGTCACTTCTGGTAATATGCACCCCTGCCTTATTGTGTCACTTCTGGTGATATGCACCCTACCTTATTGTGTCACTTTTGATAATATGCACCCCTACCTTATTGTGTCACTTCTGGTAATATGCACCCCTACCTTATTGTGTCATTTCTTGTAATATGCACCCCTGCCTTCTTGTGTCACTTCTGGTGATATGCACCCTACCTTATTGCGTCACACTCCTACCTTATTGTGTCACTTCTGGTGCACCCTACCTTATTGTGTCACTTCTTGTGATATGCACCCCTACCTTATAGACACTGTGTCTTACTAGACCTTACTTTACATGAATTCATATTTGAAATATTTATGTAATGCATATGGCTTATATTATATCCTTTTATTGTTTATATAGACAGGAACATGTGCTCTTTTCTTTGCTGCCCAGGGAGGATTCTTAGAAATTGTACGTGCTTTACTTGATAGTGGGGCTCCTGTAGATCTGGCCAGTTATGTAAGTGTATTTTGAAAGGAATTACTCCTTGTAGTGTGGATTAATAGTGATATTTATACTAAATGACATTTATCTTACAAGTATACTTCTTTTAGCAAACAATAAAATGAGCTTTAAACTTATCCAAACAGGATGCTTGTCTAAAATGTTTTTGTGTTATTGTCGTATTCAACATTTACATTGTTTTATTAAGTGTTTACAGTTGTTTAATGAACATCACTTCCAACTAAGTACTATTCTGTACAGGATGGTGGCACCCCATTATTTGTAGCCTGTCAGTGTAATCATCTAGATGTGGTGGAAGAACTTTTGTCTCGTGGTGCAGATCTTCATTCTCAGATGATAGATGGAGCAACTCCTCTTTTTATTACTGCACAAAATGGACATCTTGTACTCATGAAATACCTCATAGCCAAAGGTGCAGATTTGAATGTCAGACGTCAGGTAGGAGAATTTAACTTCACAATGAATTTCAAATATTCACAGAAACAGTGTATTGAATTGAGATTTTTTTTTAAAGGAGAATTATAAAGGAAATGTATTTTTGCCCAGTTTTGGTCAGATTGGGCAAGCACTTCTAAACTGGCAAACAAAATTCTGGAGAAGTGAAACTTTGACCACTACTTGATCCTTTTTCACGTAGAAGTAATGCATGAGTGTTTATAAAAACAACGTACGATTTTGTTGAGTATAAATATAATGGACTTTTACAACAGAGTTCAGTATAGAGTAAATTTTGTTGGTAAACAGAAAGATGCATTTAAAGATTGCAGTATTTTTTTGTTGCATAAATGTGTGAGCATTTTACAGTAGTCAAGTGTAGACAGCTATTTATAGTGACACTTATCTATTTATAGCATACAATTTTCAGGAACGAGAAAATTGGAATTGTACTGTGCGCTTTGAGATAATTTTGTACTATTTGTGGCTATAGTTATTGCCCCCAGGTATTTAAGATTCAAAGAAAATAAATTTTAGCTGTTACATACTTTTTTGGATATGTGATATTCAGTGCAAATATGTTATTGTTAACAAGAAATTACATGTTAATAAGTTAATTTTGGAAGAAATCATCAACAAAATATTTCATCGTAGGATCCAGTCTCAGTGTATCTAAGAGCAAGTTAGTTATTTGCTTGGCTTGTGACCGAATGGTCCAGGATTCATGGATGGCACAATGGTCATTAGTGTCGTCTCTTTTGAATGAGAAAGTAAAGATAAGATACATACAATCCCTAGTTAAATACTTGCAATTCCAATCCTGAAGAATAATCACTCCTTGACTAATGTAGACTTTCCTATGTCTGTCACTTAATTATTTCCTGTGTAACATACTTTCCTACGACTCTTCGTAGCTGAATTAGATTGAAATACTGTGTTACCAGCCAATAAAGACTCTCAACTGTGCAAATTCAGGGATAGAATTGCGGGGGAAATTGGGGGAGGGGGGAGCGGTGGGTGGAAGTAAGGAAATCTAATGCTTGTTGACCTTCTCTGTTTCCTCTGTCACTAAACACTCACCGTCATTGGCCTCAGCAAAAGTGGGTTTTTTTCTGATACCGCTACTCAATAAACAATCATTGAAAACATCATAAGTATTGATTTGTAATGACCTCTATATGTATTTCCTCATGAATGCTATTTGAATAGGAATTTACCATGATCTTAAATAAATGATCAGACAGTGATTGATTGACTCAGATCCAGATATTGATGAAGGAATTTCTATTCTTCAATGACCTTTTTGAACCAGACACTGGGATGGGCACACAAAGTGTTCTTACTTGTTTTCGATTTGAATAAAGATTTTGTTGCATTGTATAAATTTTTGTACCTAGGATCAGGCCACACCACTGTGGATAGCAGCTCAGATGGGTCACACAGCAATAGTTAAGGAACTCCTGGCATCAGGAGCAGACGTAGATGCTGTCAGAGAGGTTAGATAGAAATTATGTTGATCTGTAAATTTGAAATCAAATCTCCTGAATCCATCTTTCTTATGAAATGATACCATGTTTTCTATGTCTCCTCCTAGACACTGTATTTATTTGGTAAGGATGTGTGCATCTTGTTTAGACTATGTGGATAGCTGTTCATCTTAGGATTTTTAAATTATTTACTGTAAAGTTTTAAACTAGCCCCATCAATAATATTGTTGCTTAAAGATTTTTCAAGGATTTTGTTTCACTAGTACTGTTACATGCTTTACAATGTGAATATTATCTGGACACAAGTTATCTTTCTGTGAAAGCAATATACATCACTCCCTTTTATTTGAAAGCCTATAACTTGTATTCCTTGTTAGCTCAAACTAATTTAAAAGTCCTGATTTTATTTTCTATATCTCGCAGTGTTTTTACTCCCAATAACTCGAATTCAGTTAAGGTGAATTTTCAATTACTCAAATTAATCTTAAAGTCCTAAAATTTATTAGCATTCTTCTCTTTTTAACTCAAACTAGTGCTTGATCATGCAAAAGTAACTATCAAACAAACAAAGTAACATCTTGAGATAAGTGTTAAGCAAATAAAGTAATTAAATAAGCAGTGAAGGTATACATTGACCATTAGATCGACTTGGTAGATTACATAACCAGTTGAGGTAGAATGCTGCAGATATCCTGTTACCTACCTTACATTTTAATTGCAGCTATTTAATAAAATTGTATGATAATGAATGAAATATGTTAATGACAGAGATGTTTATAGTGTGGATAGCTGAATTGTGATGCAGTTATCGTAATCACTCGTGTATAAAGCTCACTTTTTTAAGAAATTTCTTATGTCAATTTCATAGGTGTGAAATATGCTTAGAATGATAAAATATATATTTTTCTCTCCAACAAATTGATATCCATTAAAAAATATCCATCTGAATGTGATTGGTGAACTTTAAGCAAGTGCATTGATAACAAGGAAGTTTACTGACTGTGAAATTCATACTGGTTGTTATGTCTAGTACCTGCTTCGGACATGTGAAAAAAAAAATCAATACTGTATTCAACAGTTGTTTGTTTCAGGTACAGTTACGATAGAAAGTTAGATATACATGTGTGGGTGTGTAAAAACCACTATATGTATACAGAGTAATTTTATGTAAACTGTAGCTCTTACAAATTTGTATATTAATGTCACTAATCTTTAACTTGAACTTTCGTTAACTCAGATTAATTTTGCATGGTCCCTTCGAGTTATCGAGAGTCGACTGTAGTATGGTAATCGTTTATATTTTATTACATATTTTGTACATGTACTTTTAGTCAGTGTGATGTAACCTTGTGTATATATGAGATTGATTTGTAGGACGGTGCTACACCTTTGTTCAAAGCCTGTCACAAAGGACATTTAGATGTTGCACAACAACTTCTACGATATAAACCTAGTCTAGGTTTACTTAAGGTATATTTATTACAATCAGTTTAACAAAAGGCTTAAAGCTTCTCCAAGGCTTAAAAGACTGAAATTTATATTTGATTTTAATGGTGTGATCGCTGATGGTAGTCGGACTGAACATTGGGGACCATCCTTGGATGGGTCACAAATCTATTGCATGTTAATTTCCAAGTTGGAATTCACAACTATAGCTGGATAGACTAAAACATGGATTACTGTCAGCGCCACTCACTCTGGACACTGGAAAATCTGGATTTTCAGTTATTCATCTTCAGAATAATTTCAAAAAGGCAAAACCATTCCATAGATCTTGTTTAGTCGTAACTTTTGTTGTATGCTATATGTTTGCATGAAGAAGCGTTCATATTTTATAGAAAAAAATCAATTTTAGATAGGGCGATTTCCATGTTAAATTTTGACGTGACATCGCCAAATTTCCCATAGACTCAATGTTAAACATCGGCAACGTCACGTCAAAATAAACATGGAAAACGCCCTATCTAAAATTATTTTTTCCCTATAAAATACAAATGCTTCTTCGTAGAAACATATAACATACACCAAAAGTTACGACTAAACAAGACCTGTTGATTGATATTAATTTTGTAAAACTATTTTAAAGATAAATAAGTGAAAATCCAGATTTTTCGGTTTACAAAGTGAGTGGTGTGGACAGTAAGTGCCATTTCCAATGATACAATATGAAATACAAAAGCATTGGTTAGACCCAAAGTAGTGATTTTCCAATTTCAAACGCAACACACCAACCACAATGTCAGGTGTTCCACATTGAATTCAGAAAGCAGCTGTTTTTGATAAAAAGGAATACAGAAACAGAAAAAAAAGGAGATCATTTCTTGAATGATGGAAAATTTGATTATTGTGACAACAGACTATAACTTAAGTTTCTGCATTAACATTTGTAAAGTTCAGAAAAGCTGTATTTTACTTCTTAACTGAAATGCAAGATTTACAATAAGTCTGTTTTTAGCCAGCAGGTGAGCACCAAACTTTTAGGGATTTAAAAAATTTGAAAATTGAACAGATTTCAAAATGAAATAGTACTGAATCCAGGAAAATTCTCTTTTAATTTTCAGTACTTTTTAATCAACTTGTATTTATCTCCGTCTCTGAAATTAAAATCTTAATGTATTAAGTTACATGTGTCACTCATTTAAAGTACAGAGCCAGAGAGTTCAATCCATAGGGTTGTTAGCTCATAACCAAAAAGTCCCGGACACAAGTTCCTCTAAGGACTCATCAGCGTCCGGTGCCATAAACTGAGAAAATACTCAAGTCATATTTTTAAATTTTTCTATTCAACAATAAACTAATAACTGAAATTTTGATTTAATTGATTTTCATTCTGTACATAAATAGGATTAAACTAATCTGCATGACAGTTAGTTTGAACTTTTGACAATGGAATATATTAAAGTGAAATAATTTACTTAAGTACTTTCTCTTTTTATGTTGCCAGACCAAGTGCTCTCTCCTTCAGACGAGAAGGTCCAGTGTCACAGTAGATCTTAAGTTAAATAGGAATCAAATAAAACAAACATTGAGACTACTTTTAAGGATAATCTTTTCATGATTATAATTATGATTGAATTTAAACTGTGTTTTCATTGAATTATTTGAAATATAGAATGGAGAGACACCACTGCATGCTGCTGCCTTATTTGGTCATATGAAGGTCATTAAGTTACTTCTGTCTTATGGAGTAGATACAAAGATCAAAAACAAGGTAAGTAAATATGGTGTGAATGTCAATTCATTCATTATTTTCTATCTGGTCAGACTTGTAGTAAAACACTGCTTTGAATTTAAAATGAGATTTGCAGGTAGCAGTACTTTATGTACACTCCATATGACATTTTTGTATTATGCTATCTTGCTGTGGTCTGTCATTTTATCTGTTTGTTGGTATCAGCTTGGTTCTATATGAATAGATAGTGTTGTGCACTTGGGTTTGAAACTGGGAGTCTGACCCTAGGTAGGGGGGAAAATAGTTGAGTAAACAAAATTTGTCTCTCTTTCTAAACCATTATCTGGGATGTCATTAAGTATACAAGTAATAAGAGAACTATGAAAAGTTTTAGGAGAATTCTGTCACCTCGTGAAGACAGGTGGCCCATGTGGCAAGGGTCAGGGACCCACTTAAAGGCCCATGAAGCTCTGGAGTAAATTGTGTAAAATCCTGCATTCTAGCCCTTTCTTGGCATTTAATTTCAATAGTTGAAAACTTAATGTTTTGTACTATTTTACTCCTATTTTGAAATAATGTTCAAGATAAAGACTCTTTTTACTAGTCTTAATTAAATTGTGACTGATTTAGGCACATGAAATTGTTGACTACACAGATTTTACTTCTTCATTGCAAATCAAATACATGTACATGTAATTTGAAAAACTGGGTAGTGAACAATGTTAGTACATGTATAATTTTTTTAAAAGACCCGAAAAATTTTGCGATGCACAATTATAATATGCTGATCATTAAATACATAGCAAGCTATTGAAATTGCACATCAATATTATCCATCAAAAAGACGATGGTATTACATAAGTCATATCTATAGACTTTTTCACGATAACTGTGTGTATGCGCAATAGCCCTTCCCGCTGGTAAACTTCAAACCTGAAAGAAAAGTGATCTCTTGCAATTGCAGAGAAATGTTCTAACTTCTATACATTCAGGCTTTGTAACTAGCCGTGGGAAAAAGGTATTGTTCTTAAACAAAGTGTAAGACAGTTGTCTTAAAAATGTTCATTCAAAATGTATCCTATGCGCTTTTCCACAAATATTACTAAAGTAACTTAAGGAGATTTCCAGGAAATATATGACTTTGTTTATTCTGTGGCTTAAAATATTAGTCATGGACTCAGATAATGGTAATTATCAACTGTGAAATAATTTTGTCCAATTTATGTTTTTGGAAGAGAAAAAGTAACCGGGGGTGACAGCTAGAATTATAGTCGATTTTCAATGGTTGTCGGCTTCTGATGACATCCCTGATTATAGATGAATTATTATTGTGTAGTACCAAGTACATTAAAGGGTATTTTTCATCTGTGTTTCACTAGCAGGGGGACACTTCAGTCTCAAACAGCAAGTCTTGCCCCCTATGGAATGGTCTTTTCCTAAACAAGTTTAGATACAAGTGATCTAGTGGTAGTACATAAATGATGATGGAGTTCTGCACTTAGGTTTTGAACCAGAGAACATGTTCCTGATGGATAAGTCAGTTAAAATTTCTTACCTGTGGTACTCTTTCTAAATCCATACAGATACATCTGATCAAATAAATAAAATAAATAAAAATAAATAGAGGGGTATGACATAGTGATACAGATAGGGCTTGGACACAGGGGGACCTTGGTTGGTTGTGTAATGCACACATTTTGGACTCCTTACTGACACATTTAGTCCCTTGCATACATTATACATGTACCGATACATTCATTATACATGTACCGACACAGTTGGAAGATAAAAAACAAGATTATTGATTTAGGCATGTCAGAGTACACAGAAAAGTATTGAATAAAATGTTTTGATACAATTCTGTGTACTTTGTCTTTTTTCTTTTTGATACTGTAGGTCAGAAAGATAAAGGGGAAGGAGTTTGTTTGTCTGCCACTCTGTCATATATTCTTTTGAATATCAGTACAACTTATGATTGTTTTGCCATATTTTATTACATGAACATGTTGCCATTGAGGTATTTGTGTGCTTTTGTCGTCCAAGTGCTTAAGTCAAAGTTATGGTTTTAATCAGATTGCAGTCTATTGAACCATGAGAAAATGTGATGATAGAGATGCATCGTTAGTAACATATGTATGTAGTAATACATATGTTACTAGCAACCATCACATTTAGTCTATTGAACCATGAGAAAATGTTATGATAGAGATGCATCGTTAGTAACATATGTATGTAGTAATACGTATGTTGCTAGCAATCATCACATTTAGTCTATTGAACCATGAGAAAATGTTATGATAGAGATGCATCGTTAGTAACATGTGTATGTAGTAATACATATGTTACTAGCAACCATCACATTTAGTCTATTGAACCATGAGAAAATGTTATGATAGAGATGCATCGTTAGTAACATATGTATGTAGTAATACATATGTTACTAACGACCATCACATTTAGTCTATTGAACCATGAGAAAATGTTATGATAGAGATGCATCGTTAGTAACATATGTATGTAGTAATACATATGTTACTAGCGACCATCACATTTAGTCTATTGAACCATGAGAAAATGTGATGATAGAGATGCATCGTTAGTAACATATGTATGTAGTAATACATATGTTACTAACGACCATCACATTTAGTCTATTGAACCATGAGAAAATGTGATGATAGAGATGCATCGTTAGTAACATATGTATGTAGTAATACATATGTTACTAACGACCATCACATTTAGTCTATTGAACCATGAGAAAATGTTATGATAGAGATGCATCGTTAGTAACATATGTATGTAGTAATACATATGTTACTAACGACCATCACATTTAGTCTATTGAATCATGAGAAAATGTGATGATAGAGATGCATCGTTAGTAACATATGTATGTAGTAATACATATGTTACTAGCGACCATCACATTTAGTCTATTGAACCATGAGAAAATGTTATGATAGAGATGCATCGTTAGTAACATATGTATGTAGTAATACATATGTTACTAACGACCATCACATTTAGTCTATTGAACCATGAGAAAATGTTATGATAGAGATGCATCGTTAGTAACATATGTATGTAGTAATACATATGTTACTAACGACCATCACATTTAGTCTATTGAACCATGAGAAAATGTTATGATAGAGATGCATCGTTAGTAACATATGTATGTAGTAATACATATGTTACTGACGATCAACACATTTAGTCTATTGAACCATGAGAAAATGTTATGATAGAGATGCATCGTTAGTAACATATGTATGTAGTAATACATATGTTACTAACGACGCATCTCTATCATCACATTTTCTCATGGTTCAATAGACTGCAATCTGATTAAAACCATATCTTTATTCCCCTTCTCTATTTGTCCCATTGCGGATAAAGATCTGGCGAAACTCCATAAGGGGTCATGTTCTGGTGAACTCTGATGATGTCTCAGTCATCGAAACCATTATTTCCCACAGCCAATCAATGACTCGGCTAGGCACATGATAGTGACGCAATATGTAACAAACTCTGTTCAAACACTACCTTGCGGGTCACGCACCCTGTTGATGTTAATTTCATTCCTAGGAATTTGTAGCCAATTCACTGATTGCCTTAAAATCAGAGTTCACCAGAACATGACCCCTTATGGAGTTCGCCAGATCTTTATTCGCAATGGGACAAGTAGAGAAGCGGAATAAAGATATGGTTTTAATCAGATTGAACAGACTGGAGTATGTGAGGTAAAGAGACATGTCTGTTGGAGTTGTGGGAAATGAAGGCAACTTAGAAAATAAAAATGCTGTGAAAGACATTTTATAGATAACAAAACAATTTCAAGTCTTTTTAAATGCTGTATGGTCAATGAGTTGTGAAATTTTTCCACTGGTCACAGTTTTCCTGATCCAGGTGTAAATTTAGAAATATACTACAATACAGTGATTTTATACAAAGAAGTAAAACAGGCAGGTACAATGTAGTTTATTTACACCTAAATTAACCAGATGATTTTCCTGTTGTGTTTTGCATTTTTTTCCTAAAACACAGGAGCTTATTGACTGATGCATACTTCAGATTTAACCAAGTTACACCCCTTTATATAAGGTAACATGATTAAATCTTTCTTTTTAGGAAGGAAAAACTGCTTCAGAGCTAGCTAGAGAGGCTGGATATGACTACATAGGTAAATTCATAGATAGCTACCAGACAAGCCAGGACAAGAAGAGTCCAACCACACCTCCATAAATATTCATCCGTGAATCATCAGCTACTGCTGTGCTCAGCTCAAAGGCTACAGAATAACAAGGTCAACAAACTATGAAGGGATAAAATATTCTCATGTTCTGAATGGGAAAGATTTCATTTTCAGCATCATCAATTCAGGCTTGTAGGAATAATATGGAATTTTGATTTGCTTTTAAATGTCTTGAATTATTAAAGCCTATGTATGATTATTCAGACAAAGGTTATGTACAACCTGTTTGTTTTTGCTTTTATGTGTTCTTGAAATAGAAAATATCAGAGGGGCAAGTTATCCTACAAATTACTTTGAAAAACTTCTTCATTTGAAATCATTCTTAGCTTTTACTCTAATTCATATTGTTAATCGATATTTGCTCATCATTTAAAATACTCATATATTAATAGCTGAATTGAAAATGTGATATGTAAAGAAGACAATGCTTATAATTTAAATAATACACTCATCTTTGGATGGGACATACCAGTAATATTGTATGGTAATGTGTATCTGTCTATCCGCTTGTACAGATCATATTTTGAAAATGCTGTACTTTTGCAATTTCATACTTTGCACAATTATTCCTAATGACCAGGTGGTGTGTTATGTGCTTGACTCATGGTCTTGGTTTCAAGGTCAAGATTACTTTGGACATTAATAGAAGCTCTTTGTCAGTGGAAGGCCATATTTTCTTATTGTTTTAGTTCTGCTGTTTTTTATATGATGTTGTATCTTATGACAAAGTGATATAGCTTGACCTTGACCAAGGGTCATGACTTCAGGTTAAGGTCACTGTAGTCAGCAATAAAATTTCCTTGTCCGAGTCATATATTATTAATGTTTTAGTTCTGCAGCTTCATACTTGGCACCATTTCCATTATGGCAAGGCAGTGTGTCAGGACCTTGACCTAGGGTTGTGACTTTTAAACATCATGGTCTTTGTAGACTGATGAAGTTTCCTTGTCTGGACTATATTTTCTTAAAAGAGTAGTTTTGCAGTTTCATACTTGACACAATTTTTTCTTATGATTTGGGGTGTATCATGACTGAAATGTCAAGGTTATTGTAATTTTTTGTGAAATTTCTTTGTTACAAGTCTTATTGTCCTTTAGAGTTTTTTGTAGAAATTTGCTATCCAGAAATTAAGAGACAGGCATATTTTGCAACGTAGGTAATGCTCCGATTACTTTGGCATGATGACAAATTACATGAGTGGTAAAACCATTGTTGTAACATTATAACCTGTGATAAACTTACTCATTACAAAGTAATAGCATTGAGAAGGTGTCAATATAGAATCTGTCCTTGAAAGGATACCTGGTATCAAGAAGGAGAAATTTTGCAGTCCCATGATTGAAATAGCAAGAGTGACCCACCGTGTATTTAATGACTCAGTTAAACCATTTTTGGTTATATATGTAATGCTATTTTTATACATTGTTTATACTACCAAATGACGCATTATTGATGTTTACTCAACTTTTTGCCAAAATTCATTTTCATAAGTGTTGTTCCCATAGCAGTCGGATGAAAAATGCTGGCCTTTGTTTGGTGTTTTTTTGATTTTGTTTTTGCAGATCTTGTTCATTCAAATGTAAGATAAAAGGCTAAGAACAATCACATTTAAGTACATTACATCGAAATTGAGTGAAATTTTTAAACTTTCTAAACTGTCATGAAATTGATGTATATACATTAACAGACAATTTCAAATGATTTTGTATATTGTAATAAGTGAAATCTTTCATATTCTGCCTTTTTGATTTAAATGCATCCCAGTTTATGTTCCTTTTTGGCATATTAAGTGTTGCTAGATTTTTGTGAAGAATGATTAGGGTGTATGATTTTGATTTTTGTACTATGCGTATCTTTAAGCCTTTGTGATACATATCGATTTGAATTGTATTTATGGTATTGGTGCCTGGTGTTATATAGTCTTTCAATATGTAGTCTGGCCTTATTATTACGCAATGTCATTGTGATAACTCCCATGATAACTATGATGATAAAGGAATTAATGTTGAACTCGTTGTGTCTATTTCAGTTTAAATTCACAAACCTTCAAACTAATTTTTTAAATTTGAAAATTTCCAGATTACACATCATAATTTTTCAACAAAATTGTCATTAAAGAGAGAATTTAATAGAAAAAATAAGCTTGTTATAACCTTTGGTATCAGTAAAATTAAAAAAAAGAACCTTTTAAATGGTTGTGAAAGAAAGATTCCAATTATTCAGTGAGATTGTATAGATTATGGTTTTTTAACATTTTGTGATACTAATGTCTTCCGGTATTTGGGAGATGTGTCAATCAAATTTGTTATGCTTTTTGTTATTATAGAATTGATTTGCATTTTATTAAAGTTTTTGCATATAATAAGTCATGATTTGAATTTTTTTTATTGCCTTAGAGCTTTTAGGTATAATAAACACCTTTACTGTAGTTTACACACCTGCCTACAGAATATAATAAACCAGAATTTTAAACACAATTAGGTCATTAAATGAATAATTATAATAAAAATACTTATTTCTAGCACAGGAAAAAATGCTAAGGTTAAGGATTTTTTCTCAAATATTTTGTGAATAAAGCATCTATCAGCAGAGTTCTGTTTTTGAAAATTGTAAGAAGGAAATAACCACTTATTTAATCTGGAATTCAAGACGGACTGCTTTCACCACAAGCCAAAGGCTTAAGCACTACACTAAGTCTACCCCTTAAAAATTCACAACAACCTGATTTATCCTCAAATTTTCATTTGCATTGTCTATGAATATATTAAGAAAATAATATTTGACATTACTTTGATTGTACTGTGTTCAATTTGGGTACCTAACTAGCAACCAAAGTTTGTACATAATTAGTGCAATAGAATTTCATGCTAGTGTGTGCTTTATTGTGGTAGTTGCACATATAAAATCCATGTATAGCAGTAAGTAATAATTTATTTTAAGTTTTGATGAAAGTTCATTGTTATTCGTTTAATTTCTATATACATTTATTTATCTTACCAGGTTATGGAAATATTTACTTGTTTAACATCTTTTAGAATTTTTAAGCATGAAATTAGAGCTATTTACATTTTGTGATGTTGCAGTCTATACATAGATTTTCACAAATTCAGATATATGATAGCATGAGATACCTTTGCCTTTAGTTAAACATTTTTAATAATTTGGAGAAAAGAAAAATCAAACAGATGTTTTTGGCTCCTCTATATATAACTGTAGTTTGTATCACAGTTTTCCTATGTAAGAACGACACAAGCATATTTTTATTGATTTACCTGGTAATGATATTATTACCTGCCCTTAGAAAAAATAGCAGCCCTTTTTAATTCTTCGCATTTATTTTGACTGCATGTAGATTGTACAGAAATAAATATTTCCATGTACATATATTTGAGATAATGTTTGGATCAATTTTCTTTCTTTATTTCTATTAACACATGTAGTAATAAGTTTATATTGGAATTTAATCATTTTTAAGATGTGGTGTTGTGATGCTGATAATTTATATTATCAAACTAAATATGGTACATGTATTTCAAATTAGATATGAATAAATTGAAATTGAGAATTAGCTGTAAAATAACCAAATCATTCATGTGATACAGTATATATATATATATATGTGTGTGTGTGTGTGTGTGTGTGTGTGTGTGTGTGTGTGTGTGTTGGTAGGTTTTCCTTGCATAAGAGTTAACTAGACAAACTTCAATGCTTTAGAAAACAAATGCAAATAAATTATGATGGTATTTTTTCTATAATATTACCGATACATTATACAATTATGTCGTCATAATTTTCCCATGGAAACGTCAGTTGTGGGCTATCAGTTTGCCAAGTTTAGACCGGTTTCCTTAGAATTTAATGATGTAACAATTATTTTATGTCAAATACTGTTCCAATTGGGAAGTAACTCTGCTTGACAAAAAGACAGAATAGCATGCTTAATACAAGAAATGTCTTAAATAAAAAAAATTTATCATTAATATTTCAGTAATTTACTTTCTGCATTCAATCCATGTATTATTGATTGTGGATGCTGAAAATATGATTAAAACTCAATGTCATCTTCTTAATCTGTATAATTACATATTGTTCTATATTGTATCCAAAGTGCATCAAGCGTAAATATAGAGGGCAGTTTTAATGCAGATCGATCTTTTTCTATCCTAGATGACACTCGTACATTCTGGACGCAAATCCTTGGACGAAGTTGAAATATAAAAAAAAATTTTCAAAAATTAAAGTCAGTCTTGTGTGAATCCACACAAATCAACACTTTTTAGATCTTCAGAACCTGGTACCTGTTTCACAATCCTCGGTCCTAATTTATGTCCTAAGTATTTGCATGAAACTTGCGATCCTTTACTAATACCGTTTTACAATAAATTACGACTTTCTAATGAAGTTAGTGCAAGTCTAAGGCAAGAATAGGTCTTCCGACATAGTAAGTATTAGCATCATTTTTATCATACTTGCTTTGACAAAGAAGTATAATCTACTCCGATGTTGAGTGGTTATGACAGCTATCAGTTCCCCGTTCCTTTTGTGTGCGTTACTAGTAGTGGACCAGCTGGGTCAGGCGCCATAAACTGAGAATATACTTAAGTCAAAAATTCCATTTTAATTTATTTCATTATAAAACATTCAAATAAATTTTAATTTAGAATGGTTTAATTCTACTTATCAGTAGAATAAAAATAAATAAAATCCCAATCCCACTTATTAATTCATTGATGAACAGAAGAATATGAATTTTTGACTCTAGTGTATTCTCAGTTTATGGCACCGGACCTAGTTACAGACTAAGACCAGTTACCGGCTACTACGTTATTAGAGGTATTCAAAACGTGAATTGACGAAATTTTCATATGTATTGCAGACAGTCACGTGAAAAAATTTTCATAAATTCACATTTCAAAAGTCGAAATAACGTAGTAGCCGGTAACTGGTCCACTACCAGTATGGAAATAATTTTGTGTTGTCTTCATTATGAACATTCGTAACTGATAACGGGATACACTACTACCAGGGCTTCGTGTTGCCTCGGAGTCTACGAATGTCCGCTGTGGTAGGTTGTTGTGAGTGTCGCAGCAAAAGTGGTCCAATGAAGTTCCCGCTGTTCGAAAGGGTTTTCTCATTCAATTAATTTCTGTCTTTCTACCTTCAGATGAGACAATACAATGATTCCCCGTGACTCAATATGTTGATGCGGAAAAGATTAAACTCGCTTTTTAGTAGGTTTGTTGGTGCTCTGTGTAAAAATACAATACAAAAATCCCCAAAGACGTTATGCCAGTACGCTTCACCGAAACTCGCTTACTACCGTAGGTACTCTAAATGTGTATTAGGAGTGAAATATAAAATGTATGCAGAGTGCCAGGGAGGTCTCTTAAACCTATTTTAGATTACCTATGGTTATTGCATAGAAGAAGAAAACACTGCCCGTCATCATGTCTGTAAAATATTTCTGGATTTGGTGTTGCAATAACGTCCTCCCTGCTGAAAGGGAGTAAAACAAAAACCATCCAATCAAACAAACACATGTAGATGTACCTAGAGTAAGGAATAAACAAAGAGATACATTGAATAAACAATATCCTTCAGGACCAGTTCTTGTATTGGTACAGATGATTATATTCTGATTATGGTAGTTATGAGCCACATATCTTATAAAGAAGGGCCGGCATAGCTTAATCGGTTAGGCGCTTGACTGGTGACCGAGAGGTCCCGGGTTAGAGCCATGCCGCAAGCTTCTCAGTATCCTGACTTTCGAGTGGGACCTCGGTAAAAATCCAAGTTCCCGTGTCGCTGTACTGTAGACGTGACGAGTAAAATATACATCACTACGCCGGTTGAGTCCGTTGTATTGGTTTAAATTTCTGTGCATTGCATAAGCTATGCCTTCGCCATATACGTATGTCCTTTTCTAACTTTAAATGTTTCTTATTTAAAGTTAGAAAAGGACACGTATATTAATCTCAATGTAACGTAAAACAATTTTTTAAAAAGAAAACAAGGTGTGTATGTGAAATAGTAATGTCCAGGCGGCAACAAAGTCTAAAAAGTTATCTTTAGCATGAAGGTCATCGTCAAGGTGAAAAGGTCCCCCGGCCCGGCGAATTATCGATATGGGGGCATAAAAATATGGGTGCATAAGTTAAAACTTTCAAATGAAAATTCATATAAACGTATTATACAAATGTACAAAATCATATGAAATTATTTCATTTTCAAAAATGAAACAAATACATCTTTCTTACACATCGCATTAATGCTCATAGTTGAACAACGATATATCAGACGATCCGAAAGTCACCAGACCACCAGATAAAATCTGGTAAAATTAGCTCTTGTCTGGTAAATTTTTTTTTAAACTTTTTCCTATTATTTACATGTAAATTTCAACAAAATTAGAAAAATGTCTGGTGAGTTTTCAAAACTTTCGCAAAGACTGATATATACAACATTTTGTGGACGAAATACCCGGAAAATTATCGTTATCGGTTTGATGCATTATAATATAGCTTCGTCAGCAATAACTTACTTCCGCCTATGACTACGCCCATATACATGTTGTAGTATTGGATACACACATAAATTCGAAGACAATTCTGGTTGGATTTATTGCTCTGATCGAACATGGATTAAATGAACATCTAACAGTGTGTTATTCTTTTAAAATAAGAGGTTGGTTGTTCTCATATATAATAACATTTATACATTACATGTATTTAAATGATTGCGCAATATGAATGTACGTTGCATAACATTTCTATTTATAATACTAGATATTACTAACAACATATGGAGGGTGGTATATAATGGAACTGAGGTATTGCTAAATGCATGTATGTTGGATATTTTCTCATTTCCGACACCTTTCTGAATTCTATGCAGACTTTTGTACAATTCCCATGTGGTCAACACGTTCTGCAGTCTGTATATAAGACGGCCCCAAGCATTTTGCGTAGGTCTTATGTGATTGGGTTATACTAAGGGTATTTCCGACGATTGGATTTGTTATGCAAGACAGAGGGGCGCGATGAAATCTATTAAATATATTCTAGTTGTAAATGAAAGAACCGAATTAAGAGGGACTGTCTCTTTAATCTTTCCCTTGATTCGGACTTGAACTGTTTGCAGTTCTATGTCTTTGCTATTTCATCTTCTTTTTATAATGCTAAGTCGGTATCATTTCAGATGGATGCTACTAATAGATAGGTATACTTATCCACAACTTTAATATAACATAAACATGTAGAAACCATCAACATGTCAGAGTCTTTGGAAACAGTTTGGACTACTGTGAATTCCTCTCTAGGAATTTCAAGGGAAGTGTCAGATAAGTGGTTTGACGAGATAAAAAGAAAGTACAGGGAGCAACAGCGTCACTACCATACACTACAACATATCAGGGACCTAGTGTCCCTCTATGAAGAATATAAACACAACTTACGCAAACCTCAACTTATTCTGCTAGCCATTTTCTTTCATGAGTAAGATACTGTTTTTTTATGCAATGGGGTTTCAACTCCATATCATTTTAGATGAAAAAAATATTAAGAAAATGTAATTTCTTTATCTTTGATGCGGAACTCCCTTACTTAAGCAACATTAATCCGTCAAAGGATGCAATTCTCTTGCCTGATCTGTCCGTTTTGTATTTTGGTATTTTGTATTGTACTTCATAGATGAGTTCATGTAAGCAGGGCTAAATACTGAATGTTCAAAGTTTCTATTTGATCTCAATATACTTCATCATATTGTGTGTTTGTCATGAATTACATCCAGTATACCATTTGGAGAGTTGCCTAGTTTAAATTCAAATTCGACCTTTTTGTCGGAAAATTCATCATGGAATCTCAAGGTCCGCTCGCTGTGATCGTTGTGTGTAGCGATCATAGTGAGCGGACCCCAATACATGTATATATATTTGATGCGATTGCCTAAAGAATGTAGTCTAACAACTGGTAAATTTGTGATAAGCACTTAAATGATATGTTAATGATAGAACAGTAAAGGCGACACTATAGCCAGAAAAAAAAACCAATGCAGAAGGGGGGGGGGGCAAAAGTACATGATCTAATCAGGGCTTAAAAGACAAGAGGTGAGTTAAACGACAAAAGGTTATCAATTACAACAGTTATGTATGTAAATATGTATTTCTTGCTAAAACCTCCAAATAATACCAAACCATCAACACAGAATCTGGATAAAACAGCAGAAGTTTCAGTCTTATTTCATACATCTCGGTGTGAAATAAAACTAAAAATTTTTTCGCAAAAATCTACATTTCAAGTAGCACATTTGAAAATGATTTAAAACAACATTCACTTCTAATTTATTGAACATTTTCAGCGTTATATACGATCCTACTAGAGGAGATAATGAAGAACAAAGCGCAGAACTGTTTGCGTCTTATGCAACTGAAACCAATTCTCTGGTAAGGTACGGATTTGACCAAAAGAATATCCCGAGAAGTTTACAAACAATGCATTCATATATAGTATCAATATTTTTTTTTTCTCAGTTTTAAAGCTTAGAATATATCCTGTTCGTCTTTTGTTTCATGTAATCTTTTGAACTGTCAAATCAGCGAAATTTTGGCATTGTTTATCATTCCTTAATAGTTAATACGGCCATGGAAAATTCGATCAATTAAGGCAATAAATGTGCAAACATGCATCATGTAGTGCAAATGGCAATTGTCATTACATCATGTGTATTGACAATTCATATTTTATAGATTCCAGATGATACTTTAACTGTAAAGAATGTGATCTTAGCAACAAAATCACACATAGCGGTCGAAAATGGTCATGATGATGAACATTACATGCTGGACATGGATATGGCTATATTAGGGAGCCATGAATCAGGTGAAATCACAATTATCTGTAATATTCCATTATTGGAACTAATCAATATTTCATATCTGAATTAGTATTGGTTAAAACAAATCTAGAATTTTATATTTAATATTATGTTTAAAATTTCATGTAGATAACAAGATAATAATAAAAAAAACCCAATGTGTTTGTTAAACACTATGCCGCCGGTTCAACAAAAGTAATGATGCGGATATTTTAAACTGGAGGTTAGAGTTGACGGCAAAGGTTACAGGTCATAAATTATGGTACCTATGGAAAGGTCTTGCCACTAGGAACACACATGTGAAAATATCAAAGCTTGGTCTCCTATGGTTCAAAACTGAAGGCCAATGTTATATTTTTTCAAATTAGGTCACATTTAGGCCAAATATGACGAAATCATAAATAATTGCAACAATGAAATGAAAACACCACAGGAAATACACAAGAAAAATGTGAAATCTCTAGCTCCTAGCTGCTACGGCGAAGATATTTTAGATGAAGGAACACGTGAAAATGGAAGCACTGGCTAATATGGTTGAAAGCTATACCTAATGTTAAAGTTGTTCACAAACACACGGACAAACACAGACAGGGCAAAAACAGTATCATTGTACCCGATCTATAGATCCGGGGCAAGAGCAATAAAGATTTCAAGTTTCTAAATGTTTGGATTGTTATTGTGAATCCCTGGAACAGGGAGTGGCTGCAGCTGTTATGCATGTTTTATCATTTTATACTTTATATAGTTCAATGCTCTTCGATATTTCTTTTCTATACAGTTTATGACAAATATGCATCTCAAATACGATCAGAGTACTGTCACTACAGTGATAATGAATACAATCAAGGCAGAACAAAGGTCAGTATTTTCATGCTTTTCTTTCTTTTTCGTTTCATTTCGCCTTGTTTTTGGTATTTTCTTAGTAAAATGCTGTAATCGTTATTTTGTATTCGTGTAGGTTCTTAAAGGATTTAGAGATAAACAAAGGATATACTCGACAGCCTGTTTTTATGACCGTTTTGAAAGTGCAGCAAGAACTAATATTGACAGAGAAATTTCTGCTCTCGAAGGAAGAACCATAAACTACACATAGCCATTTTAGAATATTACACTATTTGCACACTCGGTGAATAAAATTTACTGTGAAATGAACATATGCTTTTGTATTTTCTCATAAATAACACGCAATTCATAATGTTTAATGCAATAAATTATTTAATATTTCTATCGGCGAAATATTTACTCATAATACATGGCATAAACGGATCCAACACAGAACACATGTCTATTATGGTAAGATCCGGCAGCGTAATTGTCTCTGTCAGCGTCCCATAGATACCGACTTCCAATCTGAACACCTTGCTCTGTCTTCTGTCCGATAATTACAACAGCGACGAATTTGTACCTAAAACAGGAGAATCAACGTTTTAGCACTCCTTTAAAGGCAATCCAAAATGGGAGTATATGTTGAATTTATGGGTGAATATCTATAATTTAAGCATGCGGATTAATACTGGTAGTACGTGCATGTACAAATTTCCCCAAGCATTCACAACGGTACTAAACATTGTAGTGCTGTTTGTCCAAAATGTCAGACCTAGGCATGGAAGTTCTGAGCTTGGGTTTGGCATTTTGAAGACAGAGCTTTAGTAGTTAAACAAACGCGTCTAAAATTCTAACTCGTCTGCAGTTGTTGATAATGACGTATACCAAGTTTCATTCCAATATTTCAAAGGATGTGTGGAAATTTTAAGCACACTACACACTTTGGTATATATTAAATATATTGTTATGGTACAGTATTTGCAATCGTTTCGTAAGAATATGTAATTAAGTTCATGGAACATAAAGACCTAAAGGGGTGAAAGTACGTTTGCCAATAATAATCAGTGAAAGCCAAAGCTCGTCGGTCCGACGGACTTGACTGGTAACAATCAGCTCGGTCCGGTGGAAATTTTATCACTACTACATCGAATGTTTGGTAATATTTCTTCAGTTAAGAGCAAAAATTTAAAAAAGCTCTTAAATTCCTCTACTTTAACAATACAATCAATCTAATCGTGTCGATATCTATATTTTCATATTTTCGATAAAATGACATTCGGAACAATCTATTTTTTTTTTTCGTTTGGTACTTGAAGAGTGTGAGACTGTCCCGAACGAATCGGATTTAAAACGCTTGAACGACAGACTGTTTTTCCAATGATTGTGAACGAACGAAATATTAAACTTTCTTAATGAAAAGGATGACTTTGATGATGAACATATTGCATTGATTTTCTTGATGAAATGTGTGTAGAGGGGACAATGTGTCTATGTTTGCAAGGGAGTAGCTACATGTAGTAAATCTATTCTGAAAGTCGGGGAGACATCATACTAAAATCTAAATGTCTAAAATAAAGATATTCTCCGAAACATTCAGAAGATGTCCTGGTGATAAACTTGATGTTTATATTAGACCGTAATGTAACTTTGCCGAATTGTATTTTGATAACAAAAGCTGCATGAACAATAACACTGCTGGAATTCATTTAGGAATCTGACAAAGACTGACTTGCTTGTCTTCTTTAAATTTTATATAATCGCAGTTTGCAACAATGAGATTCAAAAACTGGATTTGTCGTAGAAAGCGATGATAAATCCAGAGACTAATCCTCCAACAAAGAATACGCAAATTTAGTCATGTGACCAATCCGACATCGAGAATACAACATATGTATGATGACTTGCTCCTTTTATATGCTGTCTCTTTTTTGCAGAATTGCATTTTGGAATCACTTTGTCATATGGCTGTGTAAACATAGGTGTGCTTGTCATTATGGTAGTAACACCTAGGCTCAATATCAAAACTACCACAGGAGGCTTTAATTGTCCCTGGAACACTTTTAATTATTAAGAATAATTACAAAAAGATTGAAAAAATTCGGTCCAGTAATAACTGGTGCCTCCCAGTAATGTTTTAGAAGATTACTGGACCGAATGTCCAGAAATCCCTCTCAAAGTTTCGTGTTCACTATCAATCTCCATGCCAGCTACAGTCCTTGCACTCCTAGTCAGAGAGCCAGATGAAGTTTAAACATAATGTTAAGTACAAAAGGTTGAACATAAAAGGAAACTGACGTCTTAAGTTTTTATAGTCCAGGCCTTTGGCCCCGGGAGAACCAACATTTGACCAAAAAATCACTTTTAATCAACATTTCTTTCAATTAATTTTTGTTGGGAAAACCATTTAAAGTAAAATGACACAACTTTAGACGCTAATAGACCCTGTATTACTAATTAAGACGCATACTAATTAACGATTTATTCAAACTTTTCATGTTATGCTATCTGACGTTATATCCACAATTTTAAGACGTGATTTTCCATGAGGTTTGTATCTAAGAGGGGTACCGGGAACTCGGGGTATCGAGACGATAAAAATACATTTTTCTAAAGTCAGGCGTACATCGATTTCGATTGGAAATATGGATGTCATAATACTCCAAAAGAACTCAAATGAAATTTAAGACACAAAAAGAACCGGCGTTAGAAATTAAAAAGCATATTAATTAACGACCACTTAACGATTTATTCAACTTGTGAGTACCTCCGACCTCATTCGAGATCGCCAAGTCACGTGACGAAGCAATCCGGGCCGAAGAGTGAAGATATGATAAAGTCAAACTACAATATGTACCGCTATATTTTATCAATAAATTAAAAAGTACAAGTTAGTTTATTTATTTTCTATATCTGTATATTTATTTACCGACCACATTGACCAAAATAATTTTTTTTAAAAATTAACACCACTGGTTAAGATTGCTTTGTCACGTGACTTGGCGATCTCGTTTTACGGAACTACCGGTATGGATGTTGATAAATAAGATAGATCAGAGACATATATACACTGTGTATATATGTCTCTGGATAGATCGACCGTGTGTGGAAAAAAAATCTGTTGCGGCGCGGAATGAGAGTTTGTTGATCGGATACCACTTGAATCCGACCCGTAAGATGTTGATGAAGCGAAGGATGCCAAGTTTTCGTGGACTGGACGCATTTTTAGCGCAAGCGAGGTGGTTGAAAAGTTGAAAACCAGTGTTTATTTTCAAAACGATGTAAAATTTGGAAATGAGATACCTTCTTCTCTTATACTTTTCAAATCCCCACCCTAAATATTTTGATTCGTCTGCATATATTGACCCAATATCCTGGACCTGTGAGTAAAGATACAAATTGTGTATGTAATGCGATGACAAACTGTCATTGAAACGTCCGTAAATAACAAATATCGGTATACATTTTAACGTACTCGCAGCAGATCTATGCACTAAAGTCGCACGTCATTGTGTTTGAACATATATGTATATATTATATACACATATACATTCATGTCTTTCGGACAAGGACATTTTTGGAATTTTTGTTATTCATATACATGTACATGTATGTAGAACTATATAGTTCTCTAAATGCATTAAAAATAAAAATTTCATTGCTAACATCTTGCCTTTTGAAGTCCAGTTCCTTAACTCGTTGTTTGATTTCTTCAGCCAATGTTTTCGACATTATTGAACATTCGATTGGATCATATTTTCGTCCTGTATTAAAGAAAATTAAGAAGCATTCACAACTTGCACGAAGTTTATGCTTTACATCAATAGAATACAATTGGGGAAAAAACGTTTTCCTTCATTTTAATATTTTATCATGTATAGAAAATTCATTATCTGTATTAATAATACGTAATTGTTTTATTGCAACAACAATATCATATCCGTTTATTACGATGTTGTATTTTTGCACATTCTTCGATAGAAAATAAGTCTGAGTTCCATCATCGAAAGATAAATTACAACCTTCTAAATGCTTTTGTAAGACTTCTTCTATGATCGGCTGAACCTTGTCTGCTCTGAATTTTGACGGTGGTTCCAAGCGGTATGTGTTCTCATAATATATCTGAAAGTTCATTCAGGTTATTTTTAATCAAAATATTTAAGAAGAAAAATGTTAAATTAGGACAACATTTTATACGTTTTAACAGTATCGAAGCTGAAATCTTTTGATCATTTTCCCGAAATATTGTTAGAAAGAATGACATCTTACAGGTACGAGTATTAAAGTGACAAATACCTAAAATACTGATGAATATATTAAAGTTGATTTTTTTTTCATCTTTACGACCTCTGTATTAATGTCATACTAATGAAAATAATAAAGGTCTCACCTTTTTAACTTTTTGTGTTTCCTCCTCATGTGTTGGCTCGCAAAGGAAAGAAACAGTACTCGATCCTACATTTTTCAATTCCTTATGTCGTGAAATATCAAACAAACTGGACACCTTATTTCCTAATTCACGTCCGACAAATTTTTCCATGATAGGTCATCCACTCGGTAAATCCTATTACATAACAAATACGAGAATTTATGTTGTGATATTGACAGTGTACAGTGCCGTAACGAAAGGGTCAGATTCACCGACAATTACATATCATATTGTTATGTTGCAAACTTAATGGCACCATGATTTTTTTTCATTCGGGTCTGTCCTCCGATCTACAGGATACAAATCTATCCATCTGTTTCATTGATCGCCGAGTACATTTCTTCCACAAGCACTTGATATTATCAAGTAATTACCTTTAGCATTGACGCTGTAAACCACTCACCTAGAGCATAATGGATTGACCAAGAGCACATTTACCGATATGTACAGAGCATCTGTCAACTAGTTGATGTCTTCATCGTTGATTTCGTGATTATTTGTTTATTTATATTTAACATGACGACCTTGTTGCACGAAACCGTTACTACGGCAACAATATGACTCAAGTAGCGCATGCAATATACAGCTACTTGTATATAAATTATTGGTAGTCATTGTATTTACCTATATACAAATACTGATGTAATCAACAGATGTTACAACGACAACAACAACAAGAATAATAATAATAATAATAATAATAATAATAATAATAATAATAATAAGCATAATTTACATGGAATTACACAAATACAATGTACAGAGTTTAAAAACAAGCTGCTCATATAAATTCATTACCAGAGATGAGTTGGCATGCAATTATAACATACAGTAATTGAATAATCATGGTATAAATAAATGATTCGAAAAGATGAATCTAAAATGTGAGAAAAGATAAACTATGATAAATTAATACTGCAGGGATGGATAGAAAAGGGGACGCGGTGGGGGTAAGGATAGAAATACAGCAAACACTGAAATTTAGGATTTTAAATTAAGTTAAATTAAGTTAGATTTAAGTTAAATCGATCAGATTTTAACAAGTATTGTTGAACAGAGGTAACAAGAGTAATATTTAGAAGGTCCGTAAACTGGGTATCACCATAAAGTAATGTATTAATGTCAGGTCTATTGGTGTGGGTAAATATATATTCATCACGTAGATTCGAGTATAACGGACACCAGAGAAGGAAATGGGATTTATTTAGTATAATTCACAAAGTAGATCAGAGACACGTTGTTAACTGTTTTAGTTTAAACAATATTTATTTCCAAATAAGCAGCATGTACAATGTATAGCAATATATAAATTAATTGGGATTTGGAAAAAAGTGGATCACTTATATTAATCCATCTCCCTGTTAACTGTTTTGAAATGTACATGTTGGGTGGAATCGATCAATACTCATTTCTGACACCAGTTAATTTTCAGTTAATAAAATCATCGTTTCATAGAAACAATCTTCAATAATGCATGCATGACGCTTACGAACCAATAACTCGTTTTGCTGTTTCAGAATTATATGCAGTTCTGTTATAGCATCTATTTTGGCACAACAGAACTTACAGTGTTGAAATAACGTTAATACAAATGTATTTCGCAGTGCATTGACAAAGACATAGTAAGGACATTAGAACTGAGGGCAAATAAACTGTACAGATTCAGTCATTGCAGACAGAAGAGGAATGCATACATGTAGTTATGCCGGAGAAGACATCACTATTTTTTGCTTTGACTCATTTACGTGTATATGTATTGTAATTTCGTTTTGTATTATGTGCCTACGGCAGTACGGGCAAAAAAATAAATAAATAGCATTAAATAAATAGATAACTTTTCGGCACATAAATTTAATATTTTATAAATCATAACAGAAACGAAACTACTGGACACCACGCCTGCCCCTATGAAAACAATGAATGATGAAACGGTTACACTCCGTTACTCCGAAGGTCCGATATTCCGAAGGCCCGTTACTCCGAAGGCCCTTTACTCCGAAAGCCCGATACTCCGAAGGTCCGATACTCCGAAGACCCGGTTCTCTGAAAATTGTTTTTATTTCTCGACAAAAAACAAGGATTTGCTATGTAATTAGAGCACTCAATGATCTAAACGGTAAACATTCTACCATTTCATCAGACGTGCCCCCATTCCTGCACTTGCCCCAGTCTACAGTCTATTTTATTTCACAGGACTATATATTTTACAGACTTATAATATTTACCGTTTCTATCCTTATATTTATGGAAACGTAGGAACCTAGAAAGGTTCTAAAATCTTCGGACTTGCATGTATAGATAAAGCAATTCAAAATACAAGTTTAAGAAAACTTTAATGAATTTCATGTAAAAGGACTGATAAATAATGCAAGAATGGGAAGGGGGTTTAGACTTTTTATCAGCACTGAGTTTAAACATCAATCAGAAGTCTTGGATTATTTCTACCTAGAATTTCAACAAAAAACTCTACCCGATTTCCAATTTATCAGACTGAGAAGAAGAAAAAAAAAAGCCGTGATTTCTATTATGATACACATGTATGTGACTAAAGAACTTGGTTTAGTTGATTATTCATGATAACAGAATAGAGGATTGATCAAAATTGACAAGTAAAAACTTTGCAGGCGAGGAAAGCATTAATGTCCTCTCTTCTCTTTTTATACAGGAGCGTGAGTATTAAAGGGATACATTTTTATATCTTCATGAATATATAAACACTTCAATTGATCTGATTCTTCGATGGTCAAGGAAGGGGGACCATACCCAATTTCAGGGTTTCATGCTTATGTTCCCATCCACCTCTTATCCAACCCAAGTTTATATCCTTGATATGCGGAAACCTCTCATGATGGTAAGTGGGTTTATTTACTTGGTAGCTTGTCCTTTATAAAATGCATGTTTTGTTTTAATTCATATTTTGTTTTCTAGCAAACTATTGATTTTGGAGAAAGGGGGAGGGGAGCGGCCAGGGAGATTTTGCAAAAAATGAAAGAAAATAAAAAAAAACAAACGCCGGACCGAAGGGGCGGGATCGCCAAAAACATATATATTTTGAATAGCAATATCGGGCCCAATGGGCCGCGAAAAAATCCCAGCTCTTAGTACTGCTACGAAGGGATTCAATAATCCTTTACAAGATGGTTGCCTAGCAGCTAAGGGTGTGTCATGCGCGGATCCAGAAATTTTTGTCAAGTGAGGGGTTCCAACCAAAGAAGGTAATTTTTCTCTTACACGAGGGGGGGGGGGGGGTGTCCAACCCCAAAAATGCCCAAATATATTTTTTTCGGATTCCAGGGGGAGTCCAGACTCCCGGTAGCCCCCTCTGTATCCGCGCATGTGTGTCATGATCTTGAACCAAGTTCAATTATCCAATATGGTGCTCTGCAAAATAAAAGTCTCCGATCTGCGCGAGGGTATATGCTCCGCTTTGCGATGCTCTTGTTTTACTACGTGACATGGTATGGTTATTGGGTGCACTAAATGTCCGAGTAGCTAATGTGGTTTTCACTGGTATTTTTGTCGAAATAATTCGTTTTTATGGTATGGTAATTGATTCAAATTCCATTGTCCAACATAAGACAGAATGTAAGGCAGACGCTTTCCCTTCTTGATATGCGCAAGTCAATACAGACATAAACCTTCAGGAGGAGTACGAAATGGCTACATATATTTTTCAAACGAGATGAGGGATTTCAACATTTTTCTTGAAACATTTCCCATGCAAAACACTAAAATTTATTGGGAGACGTCATTGTTTTCTCTCTCAGAGTACATGAAAAGGTACATATGATGTACTAAGATAAATGTCCCACGGGGCTTCTGAGGTATGGTCATCTGATACGTATCTGAAAACACCCAGACAACAAGTTAATTGGGTTTTTTTCGGAGTACCGGGCCTTCGGAGTAATGGGCCTTCGGAGTATCGGACCTTCGGAGAAGCGGGCCCTCGGAATATCGGGTCTTCGGGTAAGTGGGCTGTCCCCTGATGAAACATGTGGAACTTAAAGTGAAAGTAGATCTATATATAATCGTTTGAAAATGAATGTGAATTTACATCTAAATATATTCAAATAGATGAATGAAAATAATCACAATAAACAAAAATAAATAAATAAATAGGCTTAATAAAAGTATACTGGAATCTATGTGATAAACTGGAGAACTTACATTAAATCTAAATTGCCGCCCGCTCAACTTTTAGTTACGTCTGATTCAGCAAAGTTAGTCACACGCTTTTAAGATCAAGAAAATGTTTTCTTTTACCCTCCGTTTTTTAACTGGGGGAGAAAACCCCGATGTTCTGACCACTGGTCTGGATTTAAAGATTTTAAAAGCCAGAGAGACCCTATTGTTTGTGTTATTTACAGTACAATGCTTTAACTCGCAAGTTTGCTCTCCAACTTCTATCAATCGTTATTAACTTTAGTTTGGTGCCGACCGGGCCACCAAGAGAGACAGTAATTTTCAATCTGAAAATTGTAATGTAATTTAGATGATCCTGTGGGGAGAGAGTTTGATCATTATCATCAACTGTTTTTCTCAGAATTCTGTTTTACACGAATATAAATTAACTAGGTCAACGGTAATGTTGTGAAAACATGACTATCATCTTACTATTGTCACTAGTGATTTTTCTTTCTGTGTATTCTAGCATGCCAGTCTAATGACCTTTCACACTATAGACCTAAGAAGTTGGCTCGTCGTACATCAGTGTATGGAAAACTTCTGGCATTCGCTGGCCGAGGTACGGCAAGGCATCGCTCTGGATTCGTCAGTCTTTTGTTCGTTCTCATTCGTTCACGTTGGGCCTACGTTGTTCGGTGTACGTTGCGCTCGGAAAATGTGTCATATTTTTCGACGTATGACAACGAACAGGTTGTACACAACCAGATCGGTAGGAATACTAACGTTTTATTCGTCACTGGTACGGCCGACGTGATGCAATAGCTGAGCGGTCTCACTCGTCAGGCAATTTATTTACGAATAGGCCTTCCTTGCGCATAACAGAACTTGCAGGGTGGATTTTTTTTTTTAATTTTTTTTTTTTTTTTGCGAATTGGACATGTATTATATTGATAGCGCACTAAGAACCGTCTATTAACTTGGCATGTGTTACCCCTCTTACCCCAAAAGAATAAATTCTGTAATAAATCTCCTGGCTAGATGATGAACCTAGCCGGAAAATGTTAGTACACTCTATCTAGAAAAACCTAAAATTTTAAGTACACTCTATTGATAGAAAAACCTCTGAATAAAATCTACTATTCATCATACATTCTGCAAAGTCTAGGGTGGGTGCAATAAAACAAATAAAGATAAATTAGGGAAAATTCAACTACATGTGTAGAAGCAGGCCGACTTCTAACCGGTTTAACTCTTTTCACTTCTAAAGAAACTATCGGTTTGAGACGGGATGTGAAAAACTCAGAATTAGAACGTCGCGAACGAAGAAAATGGAATTTTTTTCACAAAATATATCATAAAAAGGCAGTGACTGTTTGACAGACATACTAGAGACTTACAAATAACAAACTTGTGATTTATTTCAAAGTTTTTCGAAGCATCTGCATCCACGCGACATTTCCGAAAACTTGTTGATTTTGATCCAAGATCCCAACCAAACAACCAACAACAACCTCCAAAGCAGAGTTGTCGTTCCTTTACAATCCACACACACCTCTGCCAACGTCTCAGGTTTTACAAGATTCCTTTAAAGCAGATTTTTGTCTGTAGACGATATGACTTGGTCTTCAGTGGCTTTATTAGTTAAATTTAAAGCATTTTCCATGTTACATTGAGTTTAAATCGGGCTTCTTCATGAAATCAACCCTGAATTTATACCGCACTATATTTTCTCAGCGTACAAATCAACGTACTTATATAATACAGTTTGTCAATAACACTATCATTTGCACCTAACACGTCTTGTAATTTCTGAATGAATTCCTTATTGTCTAATTTTCGCCCAGATAACTTGAATACGATGACATTTTTCCCAAAACACGCAAAACAGTCTATATTTTCTGCTTTCAGTAGTTGGCAGAGATTAAAGGGACTGCAGGGACCGTAACTCTGCTTTGGAGACTGAGCAACCAATCAAACAACCCGGCAACCGAATTCTACAAGTTTAAATATACATAAAGTGACGACTGATCATCGATTTCATATAGCAGTCTGATCAACATGTAATTGTTGAAAAAAAAGAAGTTTAGATTCAGGAAAACACTTTAAATGAACGTTCGTTTATGATTGCTTTTACAATTAATCAAATATTGATTCTTCTTTGATTGGACTGAAATTGCCATTTTCGTGAGCAGATAATTGAAAAACAAGCATTTTTAAGAGAGAAAACAACTTAGATCTGCATCTTTATGTTTAATTAAAACTCTTGTGTCGATTTAACGATGTCGGTCGCCATGCGAAACAAAACAAACATTTCAAAAACAAACTATTTTGTCCTATCAAATTGTAATAAAATTGTAGGCTTTCCATTAGACTGTTAACATGGAATAGATGGGCATCTCGTAGTAATTTACATCCGTTTTGTGTATTCGAAATGGAATGTTTAACTATAAAGAAATGCCATATCTCAATGTTAACGTTGATGGATCCTTGTCGTGTTAGAAAGGAGGTAGAAAACAGCCTGGAGAGAACGGAGTATACAGCCAAGGGTAAAACAAATTGCTTTAGATGCTAAAGCCTACACAACGCAACACATCGAGATAGATATGGAATTCTAGAGGTCACCTTGAGATAATTTCACAATAGTCCATGAACTTTATGGGAAGTGAAAGTATCACCAAAATGGATTCCCAGACGTTGTACCGTAATATTCATGATTGCTTCCAAAGGGTTTAAACCCCTGTCACTCTGTCATTAGTTTATACTGTAAGTTACTGTATGTTATAATTTGCCGAAAACTTCTCGTAAATACGTAGGATTGTGAATTTTGTACTTCTTGTATGCATATAAGCCATATGGTTCTTTGCAAATAAACTATACTATACTATACGTAGGATGATCTCTCTGTTAACCCCACTTCTTATCACAGAATATATATATATATATATATATATATATATATATATATATATATATATATATATATATATATATATATATATATATATATATATATATATTTAATTGCCGTGAAGTACATATCATATCGCACACATCTGACTCATTTTGTCGTAACTGAATATGGATCATGTCTAGCTTGAAGATCTTCACAGTCGGATACAATATGCAATATCAGGTTTGAATGCGAATTTCCTGTTAAAGTGTGTACCATTTTGGCGCTAACGTTAGACATATTAGATATTTCTATTGCTTGTGGGTATACATGATCTAATGTTCCATTTAAGAAGACATCTTTAACGAACTATTAATATACAAAACATTAAATTTTATAAATTGCCATTTGTTTTCTTCCATAATATTCAAGGTCTTTTCACATTACTCGACTTGCCTTACACATTGAAATGAAAGCAGTACGATAATTGTTTAAGGAACGAAATTCAACAACATCTGTACGATCTGTGTACAACACTTTCTCAACAATGAAATTTCAATACCTTTCTCTTGACACTGTGTCAGGATTCAGAATTCTGACGACAGCCTGACGAATACTGGTGATATAAAGACATGTCCACGACATCTACGGACACCAGTTTCGACTTTACAGTGACGCATCTTTGTGACATGAAGCTTCATGCTCAACACAGCTGAAGAGTTGTGACGATTTGTAATTTGCTATATCATAGTGTTTACATTGTGGTCGGCTTTAGTCAGTCCATGGGTTTATAAGCACCCATCACATTTAGAGACTGGAGGTAAGCCACAACTCTTAACACTGTGACAGGGGCTTAAACCATTTTTAAAAAATTCTGGTTGTTGTAGGCCGAGTGCTGGCGATATGAAGAGCTCAAAACTAGATTCGTGACGAAGCGTGAATAACCACGGTCTTCACCTTTAGTAAGACGTATATTAGTAATCAAAATAAATCTCCCGAGAGCACTCATGCACATTTAGATACTAGAAATGAAACATAAATCCATTATTAGGACCCTCACATAGATATACAAAATTGTCCATGCAGTGGAACCACTCCGCCAAAGAAGGTCCGAACCCAGCCATTCGGTGGACACTGTGATTATTTCTAATGTCATACATGTGTGAATATAGTGGTTAATCTATTACTGGAGCTCATTATGCAGATTTCACAAAGCAGAGAATTGGTGTTCAAGAGGGGACAGGTTGATCCATTGCTACCACACACACATAGTTTAAATCTCACGACCCGGATTCGATTCCGAAATTTTCCCATATGTCCCTTTGGGCGAGACAGTAAAATCCGAGACCCCGTGTTACGGTATATATCAATACGTAAATTATCTCATCCATACTGCTTCATGTAAGCCGTTACACGGAAAAAAATTCTGACACTATGTTACAGGCAGGTGCAGTCATCACTTAAGTGAAAAATCCTTGGTGTGGTTTAATAGAACAAGCTTACAGTCAGTGTTGCATGCACCACTCGTCCCTGCCGTCATCAGTGTGTTTGCAGCGAATGTCTTAACTGCTTGCAATAACACATAGGAAAGTGACCTAAATAATCGACCTTTTAACTCTAACACTATCCCATTCTAGAATTGTTCATAAACTAATATGAAGTATTAAATAAATTGGTCGTCATCTGGAAACCCCAAAATCTATTTTTAGTAACAGCGACCAACATATTTCACCTTTTGATCCCAAACAAGTACTTTACAAACAACCACTATCATCAATATTGGTCTAATTCAAGCTACAATATGGAAACCAAAAATCTATTTTTAGCAACAGTGACCTACATATACTACTCAAAATTTGATAGGAATCACATCGTTAGAATTTTAATGTTTGATAGCAGACAATATGGTTAAAAGTCAAAAGTAGATAATGTATTGGTTCATATGTCAATATACACTTGATTTTGTTTCGACATTTAATACGGAAATTTACATTACAGGATAAAATTATATTTCATAACAAAGAAATTTAATAAAGAAGAAAAAAAAGGAGTTATTGGCTCAGTTATGTGGCAGAAGTCACCACTGAGCTAAACAATACATGAATATCAATAATATGCTAGCACATATAACACAATACAATAATGACAAAGAGAAAACCAATGGTGTTGTTTCGATTGCAAAATTACAGTTAATGTCAATAACGGGTATGGTCTCCCCTTGCTTAGACGACGGCTTGACAATGTCGACTCGTACTGTCAATAAGAAGCTGGATGCGTTCAAAGGGAATGGTGTTCCATTCTTCAACAAGAGCATTCCTCTTCTAGAGTCCAAGGTTGTGCCATGCGATCTGAAATGGCCACCTGCAGAATGTTCCACACATGTTCGATCGGGTTTAGGTCCGGACAGCGCGCAGGCCAGTCCATCCGGTTGATGGTCCCCTGCTCCAGGTACTGGTACACCACCCTAGCCCGATAAGGATGGACGTTATCGTCCATTATCACATATTTTGAAAGTTTTATCAATAGATTATATAGAAAGTTTCCGGGCTGATATAAAGCCATAAATGCCCACAAACTTCATATCAGTCCAGGGACTATTTCCAGTTACGTGACGTCAAACTTATAACGCCAAACTAACATGGCGGACAGTACTATTAACGAAAATACTTCCATTTATAGAATTAAATGTGGATGGACGGATAAATATATAATAAAAAGGTTATTGACTGAATATGACCGCCCTCTCCTGCCATGAAATGCACGTGCAAAAT
Organism: Pteria penguin; assembly: GCA_035048485.1. Taxonomy (NCBI): domain Eukaryota; kingdom Metazoa; phylum Mollusca; class Bivalvia; order Pterioida; family Pteriidae; genus Pteria; species Pteria penguin. The sequence goes on along the minus strand of CM068580.1, from coordinate 19,007,973 downwards.
GAGTTTTGGGTCTGACTGCATACCATTATGACAGTATGTAATGCATAACAGCAGTGATCAAATCTGTGTGTAATTTCATATGAAATTTCATACGATCCTTATCAAATTTTGAGTAGTATATTTGACCTTTTGACCCCAAACACAATCCCATGTAAGTACTCTACCTAAAACATCAGTATTGGTCTATCGTAACTCAAGTTATCATCTGGAACGCTATAGTCCCCTCTGGTTTCACCGGCAGGGATTAACAACAAGTGTTCAAGAAAGGGAAGTTGAAAAAAAAGTATTTCCTTTTTCAGTATTGCGTCCGTGCACACATTACGAATTGCACCATCTTCTGTTTGCGATATTACGACTTATTGAGTGCAACATACTTAAAACCATTCGTGTGTGTGTTTACATGTGTGAGGGTGTGTGTGTGTAATGAAAAAAAATCTGTCACCTGCTAGTTTGAATCGCTACCCTTCAGCATGCCAGAACCGATACCCTTCAGCATGCCAGAACTGGCCTATATCAAACAACAGAAAACAAAATCAAGAAAACTAAATTTTGAGAAAACACTTATATATATATATATTCAAGTAAAATCAAGCCGGCGTGGCCTAGTGGTATCGCGCTGGACTCCTAATCGGGAGGCCGGGGTTCGATTCCCGCTTTGGTCATGCCGGTGTCCTGTCTTTCGGATGAGACAGTAAAAACCGAGGCCCCGTGTCGTGGTATGCATGGCACGTTAAAGATCCCTCACTGCTTCGGGCGGGTCCGTTGCAAAGGTCAAAATTTGTATGCCCCGCATCAGGCAGATGCCGTCACCATATACGTGAAATATTCGTGGTGTGACGTTAAACAAAAATCAATCAATCAATCAAGTAAAATCAGCAAGTAGGTGCTTTTTTGTTTCTAAATACTTAATCATTAAAGAAAATGAACACAAAAATGTAGGAAAATGACTAAATGAAAAAAGACGCATACATGTTAGAGGGTAAAAATGCATTCAGAATGGAATCCAAAACATCAACATTTCTCAATAGACCCTTCTACATGTAGATCACTGTGGTCAGAGACGTTTGTAATTAGTTATATACGTTCTTGCTCTGCTACTTTCTATGCAGCCAGTTTGTCAAAACGGGTACCCTCTAGGGCCGATGTTGCCTTGCCCTGGATCCACACCACGATGGATTTGATAAATAGATAGGAGACGTTGGGTACTCCATACCTAAAAGATTTCGTAAAAAATTCGATTGGTAATTTCCGTAACAGAATTATTTCTTATTTGTGGAGGTATCCGGCGTCAAAATAAATGACGTAGTACAGGTTTTATAGAAGCATCTCTTTGTGCCCTTATATTACCAAAGCCTAAATGAGTTCTGACGGAGAAATTCATCAAGTTTATTATTACATACATATAGTATCCCCCTTCTTCGATTTCAATCTTAAAGAATTACAAAAAAGGAAAAACAAATAGTTTGTAATCCATTTCTATAAATGAAGTCAGTTATAATTTACAAAGTCAGTGCATTGTAAGCAACTTACGAGAAAATTGGTAAAAATGACAGTCAAAAAAGACGCCCCCCCCCCACCCAAAAAAAAACCAAAATAAAAACTAAATCAAAAAAACCCTAACAAACAAACAAAAAGAAATTAAATAAAGAATAAAAAATATTATTTCAGAAAGGAACCAAAAACAAAAGCATTTCGTAAGACATCTTTCCAGATCAATATGATATTTTCAATTTGTCAAACTGTCCAAGTTAGTCTGAAGAAGCTTGTGAAAGAGGGTCTCTATCCTGGATCCATCACTTGACAAATCTCGTCTAAAAACCAGAACACTGATAAGAAACTATGTGTACTGCATCCCTACCAAACTGTCAAAATCCATCGCGCAATTTATGATAAGGAAATTAAACAGTTGTCGATTGATTATTGTTTTACTGCACTCCACGTTTATTTTAGATGTTAGCGATGGCATCTGCCTGATGCGTTGCATACATGTAGAAATACATACCTATGCAAAAGAACCATCTAAAGCAGCCAGGGATCTCTTAAAATGCCACGACTACTGCAACGTGGAACCCCATTTTTTCACTGTCTCATCCGAAGGCAGGACCTCGATGTGGCCATAGTCACGAAGAAAGCACCTCAATCACCCAGCAACACCGGCTTTCAAAAACGTGAAAAGTTAATAGACGGGAAAGGATGCTACCGCTGACGGATACCGTGCTATCACAATAAGATACGTTAGTTTTTGGCTCAAGCAAGCTCATAAAACTGGTAAAATCCAAAATGACCAATAATGATAGATTACAAATGATGAGTTCAGAACTGTTCTATTACTAATTTTCAAGGGCAATAACTCTATCAAAATCTACCACACCACACCAAAATTTGAACATGACCTGCATTTTCCCTTGATACATTTAAATACCCAACATCAATTTAATCCATCGACCTTCAAAGAGAAAATGAGTGAAAACTGCCATTTTAAAGAAATTTTCTATGTTTAAGGGCAATAACCCATATTCGATCTTGACCTGCATCTCCCTTGATACATCTGTATACCCAATATCAATTTAATCCATCTGAGCTTCAAAGAGAAAATGAGTGGAAGCTAAATGATGATGGAAGCATGTAATGACGGAACAGGGTAACACTATATGCCCCCGTCCATGTCATGGAGGGGGCATAAAAATCTTTATAAATTCACATTCCATTTCCAAAATCTCATGCATCATGGATAATTGTACATGTATCTCAATTGTCATTTACTTCACTTGATAAAGACCAAGTGTTTGAAAATTCACAAAGAAGAGTGTTTTTTTTATTTGAAATCATTCTTCCCATTTGAAAACAGAGATTTTCTATAAAATATCAATATTTATATGAATGATCTCTAGGTTATACCATGACTAAATATAACATCTATGTTTATATACATGGTGGTGGATTCAGATAAGGGATTACTAATTTCAATTATAAAAATCAAAAATCTTCATTATACCCTCAAAATGTCTATTCTCACTAATTTTGAGTTACTTGTGTAAATTATCAATTTTCAATCATATAATGATGATAATTGATTTCTTTTGAATATTTATATCATTCAATGTTATCATTTTTTTTTTAATTAAACAGGTGTCTTGTTAATTGCATTATCATTTCTCATCATATATTGGACATTCAACATCTGGAGTATATCAGTTTTCTTTGCATAGTGTGGGCATGTACATAAAATTCTGAAAGTCATTATTATTCAAATACGAGCCAATTAGCAGGATTCTCTTTTAGAATTTTATCAATGTTTCCAGGAGTTATCCCTCGTTGCAGCATTTTGGGAACAACATTCAACAGTATATGGGAATAACCATGACCACCATACTTCATCTGAAAAATAAAAATGACAGCTGAGTAAAGTTTAAATTAGATATTTTCCATCAGTTTAATTCTACTCTAGTCTACAACACTGGATATTAGTATTTACATTTATTTGTGTTTGCATTGCTACTAGCAGATTTATATAACAGCAAGACAGGAAAGTGAGATAGACACTTAGGTTCATAGAAGACATATAACAATGGATGGGTTTTATTGATTGATTGATTTTTGTTTAACGTCACACCACGAATATTTCAAGTATATGGTGACGGCATCTGCCTGATGCATGGCATACAAATTTTGACCTTTGCAACAGACCCACCAGAAGCAGTGAGGGATCTTTAACGTGCGATGCATACCACGACACAAGTCCTTGGTTTTTACTGTCTCATCCGAAAGACAGGACACCGGTATGACCAGAACGAGAATCGAACCCCGGCCTCCCGATTAGGAGTCCAGCGCAATACCACAAGGCCACGCCGGCTTAACAATGGATGGGAGACAGAATATAGATAAAACTAGAGCAGTCCTAACGGGCAAATACCCCCTGCAGCAACAAAGTAGAAACATGCAATAATTCATCCCAATATACATCACTGGTATAAGTGTAATGGATGTCCCACTTACAAGCACATTTTGAGGTATAATCAATGAAAACATGGTTTTACCCATTCTGTCTATTGTGACCTTGACCTTTGACCTTAATTCAAGGTCATGACACACCCTTAGCAACAATTCTGTGAAATATTATTGAAATCTATGCACAAGGGAAGAAGTTAAGGCCCGGACAAGGTTATACCAATTGTGTCTATTGTGACCTTGATCTTTGACTGCGGTTCAAGGTCATGACACATCCTTGGGGCCAAAGCAACAATTCTGTAAAATATTATTGAAATCTATGCTCAGGTTGAGAAGTTATGGTCCAGCCAAAGTTTTTCTTATTGTGTCTATTATGGCCTTGACCTCTGCCCTTGATTCAAGGTCATGACATATCCTTGGATCCTAAGCAACAATTCTGTGAAGTATTTTTGAAATTTGTGTACAGGGGAAGAAGCTATGGTCCGACAAAGTTTTACTTATTGTGTCTATTATAACCTTGACCTTTGACCTATGAACTTGGTTTCAAGTCGTGACAAACCCTTGGATCCTAAGCAACAATTCTATGAAATATTATTGAAATCCATGCTCAGGGGAAGAAGTTATGGAATGGACAAGGTTTTAATTATTGTGTCTATCATGACCTTGACCTTTGACCTTGATTCAAAGTCATGACACACCCTTGGATCCTAAGCAACAATTCTGTGAAATGTTATTGAAATCTGTGCACAGGGTGAGAAGTTATGGCCCAAACAAAGCTTTTCCTGTTATGTCTATTATGACCTTGACCTTTGAACTATGACCTTGGTTCAAGGTAATTACACACCCTTGGATCCTAAGCAACAATTTCTGTGACATATTGAAATCTGTGCACAAGGTGAGAATTTATGGTGCGAACGAAGTTTTTCTCATTGTGTCTATTGTCACCTTGACCTATGACCATGGTTCGAGGTCATGACACACCCTTGGGTCATGCGCAACAATATTGTGACATATTATCTAAATCCATCCACCCAATAAAAAGATATGGACTGGACACGATTTTAACAATCAAGTTCATAGTGACCCTGACCTTTGACCTTACCATAATTATGATCACAATAGTCCGTAAGAAATCATCATTATCCATTAACTAGGAAATATGACATTTTTCTGCAATGAAATCACCAAAATCCAAACAGATGTCGAAAAAATGTTCTAAAATTTGACTTTGGCAGGGAACCAAAATGACAATACATCTTCACTCATCCCTCTAGATCATTTCTATGCATTATGTTTGTCTCTGTATACAGCCAGTATGAAGAATAATATTGTAAAAGGAAGGTACTCTTTTGTGACCTACTTTTGACTATGATGGCGCCACCTGTAAACAACAGAATTTGAAGAGGATCATAAGTGATTTATTTCTACCAAGATTTATTAAAATCCTGTGAACAGTTCAGAAAAAGTTGAAAATGTGAGAAATGGCCAAACACCCCCCCCCCTTTTTTTTTTTAAGTCTTTATAAATATATGTAAAAAATTCAAAATTTGAGACATTGACAAAATTCTATCACAATAACATTCTTTACCATAATTATGATGAAAATAGTCCATAAGAAATCATCATTATCAATTTACTGAAAAACATGACACTTTTCTGCACTGAAATTACTAAGTTCAAAAAAATGTCGAAAAAACATCAAAAATTTGATTTCAGAACAGAACCAAAAATAACAACACTTCTTTACACATCCCTCTAGATCATTCATATGCATTTGGTTCGTTTCTGTATGCCCCCGGTGACTGAAGAAGAAGTTTGTTAAAGGAGGGTGCTCTCCGTGAACTACTTTTGCCTGTGGTGACGGATCTGGACGAAAAACAACAACACTTGTAGGGGACCATAAGTATCTGATGCATACCAAGTTTCATCAAATTCTGTTTAGCTGTTCTGAAGAAGATGTCGAAAATGTGAAAAGTTAATGACGGACCACGATTGATCATAATAGCTCACTTGAGCCTTCAGCTCAGGTGAGCTAAAAAACAGATATTGTAGAGGTCACTAACACTATAAGTATATGAGGGCTAATCAAAATTTGTCAAGCTGTTTCACAGGAGGAAATGAAAATGGAAAAAAGTTTACGACAACAGATAAAGCTTACTTGAGACTTCAGCCTTTGGCTTATGTGAGCTTACAAGGATTGAATGTTTGTTGTGTTTTTTGCTCTGTTTTGCTGCATTTGAGAGTGATTTATTACATTCCTATAAATACCCACCAATCTGTGTTTAGTATGAACGTCCTGAGATATTGTTATTCTGTCTTCAAATCCTTCATCAATTAAAAACTTTATGGATTGAATTCGCTGTGCATCAGAGGGCATATCAATGCTGGGCTCTATACTATAATAAGACAACTCTATTCCAAAAAGGTCAAACTCGCAGAAAGTGCCTAAGCTGGCAAACTCTAGTAACTGGTCTTTTTTCTGAATAGTCCCTGAAATATATACAAATTAATATAATATCATAATAAGACTTTATCAGGATTTTAATTAGATAACTTGGACATACAGTCGAACTTCAATAAATCGAAGTGCTTGGGACCTATGAAATCACTTAGTTTTGGTAGGTTTGAGTTATTGAAATTGCGGAAATCTGCCTGAAATTAGATGAGGAAAGATCGAACTTTATTACCTAGGTACGTTTTATAATATTGTAATACTAAAAATAACATAAAGACGAAGTATTCTCAAATTATTTAATTCAAATGTATATCATGTCAAATTTCATTGCAGTATTTAATAAAACTTATAATTATAAAAATTGTTTAACAAGGAGATCTGCCCTTATAAAGCAATTCTAACGGCCTTGACACTGTTCAACGATGTCGAGGGCTTGGCCCAACATTTCGGATGAAGTTCATTAATGTTGATACATGTAACTATTTAAAATTTGCAGCTTGTATAATTCATGACAATTTTCACCATTAGCAGTTTTTAATAAAATTCTTTCATAATTACGGCACTTCAAATTTAAATGAATCATCTATGAATAATAACGATGATACCCTGATTGTTAAAGTTATTACTAATGTGGATGAAACATGTAATATATTATCCCATGGACAACAAGTCCGATGAATAGTTAAGCTTGGATGCACACAACCGTGTAATTTTAATCTTTGTGCAAACAAGCCAATTGCTTTCTATCCTGTTTTTAGCTTCAAGTTTCTGATGGTAAAATACTTCGAGTTTTCAAACATGAAATTAAGTACAAATTTGTCACTGGGATTTGAAAATTACTTCCAGTTTTCGGGGGTATTTGAATTTCAGAAGTTTGAGTTTGAGAAGACAAATAACATTAAAATATTTGAAATGTTTTCTGGACCATAGGATAACTTCGAGTTTCTGGGGGTTTTCGAGTTTTCGACGTTCAAGTTATCAAAGTGCGACTGTATAAAGAAATGTAATTTTTAAAACGAAGATGTAGCACTTTGAATATAAATTTATACATAAACAAAGTAGCATATGAACCTTTAGACTTCTAATTTAGCAAATAAAATTGGTTCCATGCCAATTGTGAATAAATTGAAAAGGAAGTAAATTTTGGTATGTAAGAAACAATGCTTAAAGGGGTTACATGTGTCAATTAAAAAATAGATGTATCTCTTAACTTCCAAGGTCAAAGACAGAAACTGTGTGTACAGTATTTGCAGAGTGAATACCTGGGATTTGAAATGTTGTTCGTTTGGGATTAAGGTGACTACAGACATTCATTTTCTTCTAAACCAATCTTACTTTTAACAAGGTAATAAATATACATCTATGTGGACTTTTTTTAATCTTAAGCATGAAAATCAAAAGACCTGAAGTCCTGAAAGATACTCCTACTCACATCTTGTTGTAAGAAGAGATCTATATGTATCACGCTAAGGACACCTCGACCTCATTTTCTATGAAGTTGATTGAAAATGGGTCGCGTTATTACAAATGAAAGAAAATTAAGTAGAGAAACCTGCTCATGAAGTAATCCCATCATGTGATTCAATGGCAGTAGTGGATTCAGAAGGAGGCCTCCCCTTCCACAATATATTTACAAGTAAAAATCCAGATTTGGCACCAAAAATGGCAGAGTAGTTTGACTAATACACATGTAATGTCCCCCCACCCTTGTGTAAATCCTGGATCTGCCACTGCATGGAGTGTCCATCTTTTCCAGTAAGGTATTTTTAATTTCTAGGGTCTTCCGATGGAATCCTTCTATTATTGTCAAGTTTTATCTTTACTTCTGCTATTAATATCATTATTTTTATTCTTAGCACTTTTTTGACTGCAATTTTCTCAAAAATGGCTTCACCAGCAACCTTTTTCTCTCTGTTACTTACTTATAAAGCAAAACTTGATAGATTTATAAGAGAATTTTGAAAAAATTTAGGTTCTAAATACAATTACGTAACAATTTTTAGTTTTTCAAATCTTTCAAGTATAATGTTTATTATGCAAGCTAGACTCCTCAAATTCTCTTTCTAATGTTGTACAAGTGCAGTTCTTGACAAACAAATTAAAAGCCAAAAGGTGGCTTTCCCTACACTATTTAAGCATTCTGTGAAAGTTTCATGAAAAACAACTGACATTTACTTCAGTTATCGTGTTACATAGCATCTCCATAGCATCTTATCATAGTAAAAATCCAAATTCCATAACTCTGTAACTACAAAACAGAATTTGCTCAAAATCAAAATGCCGCTTCCCCTACCATATTTAAGCATTCTGTATTAGTTTCATGAAAAACAGTTGACATTTACTAAAGTTATTGTGTTCCATATCATTGTACTATAGCAAAAATGAAATCTAAGTCCCATAACTACTGAACGACAAAATGGAATTTGCACAAAATTGAAAGACGGCTTCCCCTACATTATCTAAGCATTCTGTATGAATTTCATAAAAAAATAATTGATGTTTACTTAAGTTATCACGTTCAATAGCATCTTTTCATAATATAAAAAATCCAAGTTGCAAAACTCCGGAACGACAAAACTGAATTTGCTCATGTTGTGACCTTGACCTTTTACCTATGACCTTGGGCCAAGGTCATGACACACCCTTGGGTCCTTAGTAACAATTCTAAGGAATATTATTGCAATCCATGCACAGGGCAAGAAGTAATGGCCTGGACAAGGTTTTACTCACTTCGCATGTTGTGACCTTGACCTTTGATCTATGACCTTGGATCAACATCATGACACACCCTTGGGTCCTATGTAACAATTCTGTGAAATACTATTGAAATCCATGCACAGGGGAAGAAGTAATAGACAGAACAAGGCTTTACTCACTTTGCATGTTGTGACCTTGACCTTTGACCTTAGGTCAAGGTCATGACACACCCTTGGGTCCTAAGTAACAATTCTGTGAAATATTATTGAAATCCATGCACAGGGGAAGAAGTTATTGCCTAGACAAGGTTTTACTCACTTTGCATGTTGTGACCTTGACCTTTGACCTAGGGTCAAGGCCATGACACACCCTTGGGTCCTAAGTAACAATTCTGTGAAATAATGAAATCCATGCACTGGGAAAGAGGTAAGAACCTGGACAAGCTTATACCGGATGACGGACAGACAGCGTCATAACATAATACGCCCCGTCTTAAGACGGGTATATATAAGAATGAAAGTTTTCAAAAAAATCATGTAACAATGAGTTTAATTTTAAACTCTACCCATTACAGCGTTACTTTTAATGCTACACTATTCAAATTTTAACAGTCATCTTCTCTAGATTCATATTTTTACAACCTTCATCGGCCGATACTATTGATGTGTTTTAGTTTGAATTTTAGTATGAAACATGTTTCTCAGTATTAAAAAGTGAGAAATTTTAAGATTTTAAAAAATATCTTAATTGCGTAACTTTCATGTATTTTCTTATTTGTCGTATGAACACAGTATAAAAAAGAGAGTTTGAGAAAGAATTATGATATTCAAATTCTTAAACAACAAGAGTAAAGCCTAGTGTGGCTTAATACGCCCGTCGCTTACTTTGGACAGGATCAATGTGAACGTATGGTTTTGTTAACCCCAAACATGGGTCTCTTTGGTAATACTTTAATGAAATATTGAAATCCAAAGAAAGGGATCCAAGACCCATAACTCTGTAACAACAAAATGGAATTTGCTCAATACTGAAAAGTGGCTTCCCCTACACTATTTAAGAATTCTGTATAAATTTCATGAAAAACAACTGAGGTTTGTTGTGAACTTCACCTTTGACCTATGACCTTGGGTCAACATCATGACACATTCCTGGGTCCTAAGTAACAATTCTGTGAAATATTATTGAAATCCATGCACAGGGCAAGAAGTTACGGCCCAGACAAGGTTTTACTCACTTCGCATGTTGTGACCTTGACCTTTGACATATGACCTTGGGTCAAGGTCATGACACACCCTTGGGTCCTAATTAACAATTCTATGAAATATTATTTAAATCCATGCACAGGGGAAGAAGTCATGGGCCGCACAATGTTTTACTTTCTTTGCATGTTGTGACCTTGACCTTTGACTTATGACCTTGGGTCAAGGTCACGACACACCCTTGGGTCTTAAGTAACAATTCTGTGAAATTTTATTGAAATCACTGCACAGGGGAAGAATTTATGGCCCGGACAAGTTTTAACTTACTTTGCATGTTGTGACCTTGAGCTTTGACCTATGACCTAGGGTCAAGGTCATGACACACCCTTGGATCCTAAGCAACAATTCTGTGAAATTTTATTGAAATCCGTGCTCAGAGAAAGAAGTAATAGCCCGGACAAGCTTATCCCGGACGCTGGACGCTGCACGGACAACGTCATAATATAATATGCCCTGTCTTAAGACGGGCATATAAAAAGCACATTTTTTGCACTCTACTAGCTACTGTTGACCAATGCAATACAGAAATCTTCTATGAGTGTCTGGATTACACATTAGAGAAGCGCGTTGAATTACTGCTGTTATACAGGACTAAAAACGTGTGTGAATTAATCACTATATTTTTGCGCATTAAGTAAGTCATTTTTCTGATCTATTTTCTTCCTTTTCTTCTTTCTTTCTATATATATATTTCTCTTTTTTCTTTGAAAGAGGAAGGCCTGCCCTGTTGCATCGGCCACAGGTAAGCTCTAGTTTTTATACCGATTTAAAGGGTAGATTGTTTATTCGAATTATGTGATGAGATTGATGAACAACTAGAGCAGTCCTAACGGGACAAATACCCCCTGCTGCAATAAAGTAAAAACATGGAATAAGTCATCCCAATATACATCACTGGTACAAGTGTAATGGAGGTCCCACTTACAAACACATTTTGAGGTATAATCAATGAAAACATGGTTTTACCCATTCTGTCTATTGTGACCTTGACCTCTGATCTTGGTTCAAGGTAATGACACAACCTTAGATCCTCAGCAACAATTCTGTGAAATATTATTGAAATCTGCGCACAGGGGAAGAAGTTATGGACCAGACAAGGTTAAACCAATTGTGTCTATTGTGACCTTGACCTTTGACCTATGAATGCAGTTCAAGGTCATGACACACCCTTGGATCCAAAGCAACAATTCCGTGAAATATTTTTGAAATCTGTGCACAGGGTAAGAAGTTATGGCCTGGACAAAGTCTTTCTTATTGTGTCTAGTATGGCCTTGACCTTTGACCTATGACCTTGGTTCAAGGTCATGATACACTCCTGGATCCTAAGCAACAATTCTGTGAAATATTATTGAACTCTGTGCACAGGGGAAGAAGTTATGGCCCGGACAAAGTTTTATCTATTGTGTCTATTATAACCTTGACCTTTGACCTATAAACTTGGTTTCAAGTCGTGACAAACCCTTGGATCCTAAGCAACAATTCTGTAAAATATTACTGAAATCCATGCTCAGGGGAAGAAGTTATGGAACGGACAAGGTTTTAATTATTGTGTCTATCATGACCTTGACCTTTGACCTATGACTTTGATTCAAAGCCATAATACACCCTTGGATCCTAAGCAACAATTGTGTGACATATTGAAATCTGTGCAAAGGGTGAGAAGTTAAGGTGCAGACAAAGTTTTTCTTATTGTGTCTATTATCACCTTGACCTATGACCTTGGTTCAAGATCATGACACACCCTTGGGTCATGCGCAACAATATTGTGAAATATTATCGAAATCCATCCACCCAATAAAAAGATATGGCCAGGACACCATTTTAACAACCATGTTCACAGTGACCTTGACCTTTGGTCAAGGTCATGACATACCCTTGGGTCATGGGCAACAATCCTGTGAAATATTATCTAAATCCATCCACCCAATAAAAAGATATGGTCCGGACAGTTTTAACAACAAAGTCCACAGTGACCTTGACCTTTGACTTATGACTTTGGGTCAAGGTCATGACACACCCTTGGGTCATGACAACAATATTGTGAAATATTATCTAAATCCATCCACCCAATTGAAAGATATAGCCCGGACATGAATCAGGACAGACGAACGGACAGACAGACAGACAAGGTGATTCCTACATACCCCCCAAACTTCGTTTCCAGGGGTATAAAAAGCCCCTTTAGTGAAAGCTACATGCTGGGTTATGATGTTTTCCACATACGTCCTTAATTTTCAGTAATGACAGTGTATTGCTATGAAAATATTCCGAGATTCTCTGCCCTTATCCCACTTTTGATATCGGCGGTTTGTGGAAATTCCAACTTTTGATGAACAAAGCCTCTTTTACCCTCTCCCAAAAACCGCCGATATCAAAAGTGGGAGAAGGGCAGAGAATCTCGGACAATAATGAACATTTGGAACAACCTCGCCCTTTACTCGTAGCTACGTAAAAAGTTTTTACGCAGAAAAAGGTCGAGGATGTCCAAATGTACAATGAGTAGTCTCTAGACAACCAGATTTGTTCATAGTTTCGGTAAAAGTAAATACAAATAAAAAATCAATTCATATAGCACATCGTTATACATTTGTGATGTTTTATATTTATAATTATATGAAATGTGCAAAAAAAAATTTCATTTTAAAAATATGAAAATTAAGAGAAAAAAGAAGAGACGAGGAAATCGAAGATTACATGTACAAATGTTGATCACCACAAATGTTGACCGTGTGAATAGACTGTTGAACATAAATTCATACACTGTCGCTCTCGCCTGGGTGAAAAGAGGACGTTTTCTAAAAGAATTCACATGATTGTGGTCAAAAAATTATCTTTAAGAAAGACTCTTACACTGAATCGATTAAATCATCACAGATGTCCTTGCTAAAATAGATAAACATTGACACAGACATCGTACTATTTTTTTTCAAATGTTGTAATTGGGTGGATGTAAATCTGACCTTTGAACTTTGAACACAATAACAGTAAGATACTCCTTGATAAGGAGTACCAGTATCTTAACAATGCTTACGATCTAAGTGACCCATAACTAGTTTTCTGACATCACCCCCTGCTTCCTGGTAAATTCTAACAATTTCAAAAGGTGCCTCTGTATTTCTCCCTGGATGCACCATCACAGGACATCTCAACTCTGATTGGACAGCTGCTGCAGCTCTTACACAAGTTTTTTCACTAGCTAAAATAAATACAATGATAAGGAAAATGAATGTAAAAGTACTACTTGAACACATTCCCTCTGGTTTTCCATACTTTCTGTGCAAAATATCATCAAAAATCTACTTGACCTTTTTTAGATATCTGATTAACTTTAGAAGATGGTACATTTTATGATCAAACAGAATTCTGGAAGTACTCCTGAAGCAATACATGTTTACCAATACATGTTACCTACCAGTCCCAGCATATTTCAAGTCAAAAGTAGATCAACATGCATAGACATGTATCTCACTATAATATAGCTACATACATATAGGCTTCACCTCGGTATTTTTATGTTTGCTGCAACATGTGTACATGACCCTGACTTTTGACCTCTCCAAATTTGGTTTGAATCTGATATAAGGTACTTGAGTTATCACTCATAAATTGTTTTGTGACAATAATTGAAAGACAGATAAAAACTGATGGACAGATAGACAGATAAATAAACAAGCTTAAAGTCAGTGTTGCATGCAATACTCGTCCCCCACCACAACCTGTACCTTCGAAGTGACTGATACCCTATTAGCAACATGAAACAGTTATGTGAACTTGGTAACCTTTAGCATGATTTAATAACAAATAACATTGAATTCTGCGAAGATTATATCAAGTTCTAGTGAAGCTTACAGCAAAAATATAGCATCGTTTTATTCATATCTGGTATCAGTACCTATAGTCATCATCTGGAAACTGAAACAGTGATGAATCACTATTTTCAGTGATTAGTCTATAACTGAACTATGCTGACATCTATTTTTAGTATCAGTTACCCTTAAAGTTAACCTAGACCTATACATGAGCTAGCACTGCATGAAATTTAAAAGAAATGAATTATTCCTAACTCAAGTTATTATCTAGCAACAGAAATGCAGTGAGAAAAGTCTATTTTTAGTAACAGTGATCCTTAAAATTGACCTTTTGACCTCAAAATCAATCTCATCCTACACCTTTACATAAGCTAGTCTTATATCAGTTTAAAAGACATCAATCATTCTTAACTCAAGTTATTATCTGGCAAATGAAATGCAATGATAAATGTCTATTTTTAGTAACAGTTATTTTTAGAATTGACCTTTTGACCCCAAAATCAATCCCACCCTAGACCTTTAAATGAGCTAGCCTTATATGAATTTTAAGCCGGTTTGGCCAAGTGGATAAGGTGTTTGGCTCATGATCGAGAGGTCCCGGATTCAATCCCCGCCCTGGGCACACTGGTGTTCTGCCTTTTGGATGAGATAGTAAAAACCAAGGTCCCGTGTCACGGTAGGCGTAGCACGTAAAAGATCCCTCACTGCTTTGGGTGGGTCCATTGCAAAGATCCAAATTTGTATGCAATGCATCAGGCAGATGCTGTCACCATATACGTGAAATAATCGTTGAGTGATGTAAAACAATAATCAGTCAATCAACCTTATATGAAATTTAAAAGAAATCATTCATTCCTAACTCAAGTTATCATCTGGAAACCGAAATACAAAGATAAATGTCTATTTTAAGTAACAGTGACCCTTACAGTTGACCTTTTGATCACATTAGATCTTATATAAGCTAAGATTGTATGAAGTTTGAATCAAATTGCTCATTCTTCACTAAAGTTATTGTCTGGAAACCAGACAGACAGACAGACAACGACAAACACTATAGTCCCCTTCAGTTTCACTGGCAGGGGACTAACAAAAAATCCTATAGTCACC
Organism: Pteria penguin; assembly: GCA_035048485.1. Classification (NCBI taxonomy): domain Eukaryota; kingdom Metazoa; phylum Mollusca; class Bivalvia; order Pterioida; family Pteriidae; genus Pteria; species Pteria penguin. The sequence continues at coordinate 18,992,698 of CM068580.1, read as the reverse complement.
TCAAACCAGTTACCCATTTTCACAATCTCATTGCATAAACTTAAACATTACAGTATGATGAATAAAAGATAAAACTAAGTTCTGCCACATCCTTAGATAGATATATACATGTACATGTCATATGTTTGGTTATTGATAACATATGTTCAATGTGCAATCAATTTATCATATGAATATGAACTATCAAAATTCTAAATCACATTATAAATACCAGTATCTGGACTATTGAAAGGTAGTTAAAAGGAAAACGACATTTTCAAACTTCCAGTCTCCTTTTTAAACTACAAATCTTTCAAAAATATGATTTTGTTTCACTGTATCACAATTCTTCAAAAAAAGACCTGATGTTCTAAATCTTAAATGAAAAAATCTTATTCCTGTAGTCCTAAGTCATAGTGACATATAACGAATATATCTTAAGAGATGATACAAAGTAAGAAGCTGTGTTGAACTCTCTTTATAGATCTACTACCTGTAATAGGCCAGCTACAGCCTATTTCTCCTATGATTCCACATTTAACATCGGTACCATCTGCTCCATGTAATATATCAGTTTTCATGTTGTCTGTCATGTCTTCTTCCTTCATGTTGACAGTATCTGGCCTTGAACATTCCACATAATATCCTTTTTTAATAAAAATGGCACTGTTTGTAACAAATTGTTGGTTTGCCATTGTGCAATAAACCGGTCAAAATACTAGCAATTGAAATCTGTTATTGCCATTTTCATAAAATCATTTTTCATTTCGGAAAATCCAGAAATCAAGCACATTATGAGTTTTTACTGCTATCATATTAGTTGCTGATGACTAGACACTAGTCTAAATTCACTGTGTACAGACTTTGAGAAGCAGCTATCATAATGACTATGAAATAACGAGTCTTAAGAAAAACAAGAAGTCTAAGGGCCACAATGCTCATGACACCTGATCTAAATTGATCTCATAGAAGAGATCCAAATGGGCTGCATGTAATTTGTTTACCATAGCACTATCAACACAACTTCCTTCTAATTTTAAAATTCAAAACTTGAAAAAATAAATTCTGAAATTTTTTTTTACACGAATTCTATTCAATAACATTTATTCCCTTATAATTTGATCTAACACACAAAACTGATGCATTGTAAGTAATCTACAATGAGTAAAACCAACAAGATTTGTTGATAATATAGCTCGCTGACAAGGCATTGTTAGAGGGAAGGCATATATATTCAATGTTAATTTAATTCCAGGTCAAGCCCAAGGTAAAGATAAAAAGTTAACCAGTTGAAAGCTCTGGGTCCGGTGCCATAAACTGAGAATATACTTAATCATAATTTCATATTCTTTTCTTCATCAATGAGATAATAACTGAGATTTGGACTTTATTTAGTTTTATTCTACTGATAAATAGAATTTAACCATTCCACATGAGAATTTATTTGAATGTTTGATAATTGAATAGATTAAAATGAAATATTAGACTTAAGTATATTTTCAGTTTATGGTCTCAGTCCAAGGTCAAGGCCATAAGATCAAAAGTCAAGATATCAAATGAAAGCTTTTGTCATGAGGAAGCTATATGTGAAGTATCAAAGGCCTACCCCTATTAGATATAGACCCAGTTAAAGGTTTTAAACAGTAGGTCAAAGTTAAAGGTCCACGGTCACAAGGTCAGAAGTCATAGTACCAAATGAAAATTCTTATGTGTAAAGTATTAAAGCCCTACTCCTATTGGGTCAGACGGTATAGCCCAGGTTGAAGTTCTTGAAAAGTCAAAGTACAAAGTTAAGCTAAGGTCGCGAGGTCAAGAGTCATGATATCCAATAAAAGCTCTTGTCATGAGTAACATATATGTGAAATATCAAACTCCTATCCCTATTGGTTAAAAAGATATAATCCAGGTTAAAGTTTTTGAAAAGTAGGTCAAAGTCCAAGTTCAAGGTCACAAAGTCAACAGTTATGGTATCAAATGAAAACTCTTGTCATGAGGAACCCATGTGTGAGTATTAAAGCTCTACCACTAACGTTTCAAAAGATAAAGCTCAGGTTAAAGTTTTTCGTGCACAAAGTAGGGAAATAGCTATCTGGGCATTTCCTCCTGGTGAATATAATTCAAGAAAGAAGTTAAAAAATTTAAGTAACTTGTTTTCAGAATTCAATCAAAAACAACAACATTTTCTAAGAGGCCCTTATGGATCTTTATGATGCATTGGTGAAATTATGTACATGAACTGATGAAGAAATATGTCAAAGGAGGTAACTCTTGGATCTCACTTCATCCTGGATCAAGCCCTTTATAGATCTGGCTGAAAAATAATAGTACATGTTGAATTCTTCAGTACTTTATCAAGGTTTTGACAAAATCTTCTATTAATTACCGCAGTAAGAGGACCATCAGAACAACAGTGCATTTCCCTATCCTTTGTCATTTCATAAAACTAGAACTCTCCTAACGAGACAAATACCTCCTGCGACAACAAAATTTGCTACAGGGAATACACATGTGTATTATGAAGACCCCACCTCTTTTGGTTCAAAACTTATGGCCAAAGTTAATGTGTTTCAAAAGTAGGTCAAAAGTCAAGCTCAAGGGGTCAAACATTTTGGTACCGAAAAAAAGGTATTGCTACAAGGAATACACATGTTTAGTATGAAGGCCCCATCTCTTTTGGTTCAAAGTTATGGCCAAGGTTAAAGTTTTCTGGACAAACAAACAGACAGACAGATAAGGTGATTCCAATATACCCCCAAAATTCGTTTGCCAGTGGCAACCAAATTTAAATAGCAAAAGTTTCTGGTAAGTAGGTGAGACTTCAAGATCAAGGTCACAAGGTGATAAATTTTGTTACCCAATTAAAGGTCTTGGCATAAGGAATACACATATAATGTATGGAAGCCCTATCTCTTGCTTTTCACAAATTATGACCAAGGTTAAAGTTTTTTAAAAGTAGGTCAATCTTCAAGGTCAAAGTGACAAAGTCAAAAATTTTGGTACCAATTAATGGTCTTGTCACAAAGAATACACATATAAAGTATGGAAGTCTTATCTCTTGCTGTTCACAAGTATGACCAAGGTTAATGTTTTTATCTACGGACAACGATGATGCCAACGAGAATGACAACAACGATGATGCTTGGGGTATGACAATGGCTCTACAGACTTTCGTCCCAGCAATCTAAAAAGTAAAATTGATGGACATTCCCCAAACTGCATCAAACAGTATTTACACCATAGAAACACTTAACGCTATGAAATGTATTCTGGAGCATAAGAAGTGGGGACTGCCTGCATTCTTTATATGAAGTAAGAACACTGCTGGTTAAAACTGCCAATATATAAATCTTTTTGGGGGGATGTTTTAAGATCTAGTTGCTGAATGACCTTAACCTTTAAGAAATGACCTGAGTAGCTAATGTCTGAAAGTCCATATATGAGTGACAATCAAAATTTGTATGAAATATTTTCATTGCCTGTTCACAAAAAAATAAGGGCTTTTTAAGATTTAAAGTTTTATTTTTTGAGTGACATTGACCTTTTAAAAATGATCTGGAGTAACCATTGCCCACAAGCTCATGCATATTCTAAGTGACAATTATATGAAGTATGATCAAATTCTCATGAATGGTTTATAAGATATAAAAGATATATGGACAGACACACAAACAGTTGGACACTGGACAGACACATATAGCATGAAAAGTTAGGATTAAATGCATCCCTGATATCCAGTAAGAATGTATGCTGGTGAAAATTTGCCAACATAAATGTTGTTTTTTGGTATTTCAAATTCATATCATGTGTCCACAGACAAACATTTTCATATAAATTTCAGATTTTATTTAAAATTAAATGAAACCCAGAAATGGTCTATTATTATTTTGTATGAAGCATTGTCTGTTGAAAATTCAGTAAAATTTAAGTTTTAAAAACTAAAAATCAAGTAACTGAGGACCCATATTTTGAGTGACATTTGTGTGTAAGATGATCAAATTCTGGTGAAAAGTTAAGGAGATAAAGTCAAGGCAGATGGACCATTAGATATATGACTATATTCTACACCAAAATTTATCACAGAGCACACTAGGTAATTTACAAAAATCTTGAAATTATTTTTGCATTTCAGTACTTTACAATAGCATTTAGTTCCATTAAAATCACCTATTAAATGTGTTATAAACAAACCTTAGATGAGAAAATCGAAGAATTAATCTGAAAATGTGCAAAATAAAAAAGGGGGGGGGGGAACAAAGTTCAAAAAAGCATGGAAAAGCATCAATTATGATTTCCAATAGATAAAAAAAAACCTCTTTTGATACTCTTCTAGCTGACTCTTATGGATTTGGTTTGTCAATCCATACAGTCGACTTAAGGGAAAAAAATTTCCAAGGAGGTATGTTGCCTTCCTTTAGATCCATCTTTTGAAGTATCTGGCCAATAAATAACAACACTTTAAAGGAGTCTTTGAGTTCCTCATCACTGCCAATATTCATTAAAATCCTTTCAGCATTTCTGAGGAAGTTGAAAGTAGGAAAAGTACACCAGAAGAACAGACAGAAAAATGGACCTGAGAATGCTGTATTAGGATAAATTGCAAAAGCTTACTAGAGTCAGAGCCTTTGGCTAAGGTGGGCTAAAAAAGACATAAATCTTAAAAAAAAAGGTCTTACATTAAATGGTTTTACTTCATACAATATTTCTTCAAAAGGTTATTTGCTTATTAATTACCACTTAGCACTCATAGTTCTAAAACCATTTAAATGTGAAAAGTACATGTCAATATCACTAAGATGCTAGCTTCATTTTCCAATCATATTCCTGAAATCCCAATGTCTCTATGACTGATGATTCAGTTCTTTTATCATAAAATTCTTTTAAAATTTCATGTGAAAGGTCAAAGATCATTGGTTTTTTGATAGGGTAAAATATTGTGGCAGAGCCTTTCCTTGAACACTCTTGCACTACATGCCACAAGGATGCTGTATAAAATATGAAGTCTTTGTGGTTTCTGATTCTTTAAAAGACAACTTTTATTCATACTTTCAGTCTTTGAATAATAATTGACAGAGATACATATCAAAGGGTATCTAACGGGGTTTTTGATATATAAAAAAACCTGTTCTTATTAAATAATTACAATAAAGAAATGTTTGTAGACTCAAAACCAAGCACTGAATTAATATTGCATCACAAAATAATTGTGACATAAACCAAATCTATGGAAGCCAATGTAAAATAAAGGGAAATGAACTGATAAAATGGTGGAATTCTAAGACATAACAATGATTTTAATGTCAAATACCTCAAATTCATGTATACTCCACTTGGTAGCAATAGCTTTATTGTAACAGGTCTAGATATTATGTTACCATACATATTAACCAGTTCTAGACACACAGTTAACTCAAACTTCACTGATTATATTAATGTTCACAAATTCACACCTGAACACAATACATCAACTGGATAAACCATGTATATTGTCCATTTAGAGCACTACCTATATTTCCGATCTCTTAACTTACCGGTTCCAGATATAATATTAACACCTGTAGTCTTCGCAACAGTACGATAAAATTCCACATCTCTCCTAATGCCTGTTGTTGTATTTTCTACAATTGTACTGCCCCCATTTTCCTGAAAACATTGCTTTATTTGCATAAAAAAGTCATCTTAATTTGAATAATTTCAATAAACACAATATACTTTTCATTCTCTCCGTGATCTTGTTCATTTTTAAAAATCTTTATTAAAATCATTTTTAAAGATTAAGAAATCTTTATATACAAAATCAATGAAGTATATCTGTAACTCATGGGATTCAAGTAAGTGTGATATTATAGTATTAGTTTAGCAAACCACTTCCAAACCTACCACTGTGTTTTCAACTTCAACACAATAGTTTTGGAGGATTTTAAAACAAAACAGGGAACCAAAAATCCAAATAATCTCAATCTACAGAAATAACGCAATGTTATTTACAAACCTTGAAATATCTAATTTCCTCCAGGACAGCTTGGTTTTCTTCACAAAGTAGAAGATTTGGAAGATTTCCATAACTGAAATTATTAGCATTTTTTTACTGTGTATGATTGACAATGGATGCGATTTCAGAAATGATTCCAATGTTTTTCTGTTTTCTTAAAGCTGGCAAAGAAGAACTGACAATTCCCCTTTTCAGAAAAGAATATTACATTTAAATCATTTTCATATATGTATTTACATTTATGATATCATAAACTAATGTGTCATTTGTCTAATGTTTGTCTTAGATATTGTTATCACAATATAGTATCACATCACTGAGAAGAGTCAGTTTACGATTAAACCTAATTCGTTTTGATGAATGAAGGTATACCTGAAATATGAGTGCATCTAAGTCAAGCTTATGTTGTGTTAAACAAGAGTATGGATACTCCCCAAATGGCAGTTATACTTGTAATGCAGGAAATTGATGACTCAATTCATATACAAAAAATCAGTTAAATTGATGGATGCTCCAAGAAGCACAGCAATAATAAAGGTGTAAGCAATATGTGAACTTTCATGTATCTTAAATGTAAGTTAACAAGAAACTTTGACCATTCTGAAATGACCTTGAGTAAACTTTATACAAAATCTCACATTCTGTAAAATATTTTGGTGAAGTATGATGTAGCTGCTATGGTGTATACCAAGAACAACAATAATATGATTAGTCCCATATCAACAAATATTTTTCTTAACCATTCTCTTTCTTTTAAATTAATTTCTATTTTAATACCTAAAGTTCTATTTTCTGAGTGGCCTTGGCCTTTCATAAATTATCATGAATGATCTATGTCTTAATTTCACAATGATCTTAACCTTTGTCCAAAAGAATCCTGTAAAACATTTGGAAGAATTATGATTAAATTCTGATAAAAAGGTGTAGGAGATATAAGTACTTCATGGCATTTTAAGATCTAGTTAATAAGTAGCCTTGACCTTCCAGAAATGACCTTGAGTGACCTTTGTCTAAAAGCCCTTAATCTAAAAGAGAAAACTGAAGACATCTGACAAAGCTGTATGACAAAAATCACCAAGGACATGCACACAAAAAAATAATAATAGTAGAATATACACGGAAAAACGACAGTACAAAAATATTTGCTGCTTTTATGATACCGACTTAGGACGGTTAACAGAAGTAACAAAACTTGAAAAGTCATTCAATTGGTAAGGTTACCAATTTCCGGGTGCCCACCTTCCCATTCACTGTAAAAGCAGCACAATCAAAGGACACACTAATTAACATTTTGGTAAAGTACGATCAAATTCTGATGAAAGGTATAGAAGATATGAGCTCAGTTGGACAGACAGACAGACAAATGAACAGACACAAAAGCGATTATATGCTCCCCCAAATTTTTTTTTGTAAGCGGAAAAAGTGTTCCATCGCATTTTTACTGAGTGTACTTCCATTCACTGAAAATTTTTCATATTTATTCTTTATCTTAAATTACTCTTTCCTTTAATATTTTCAAACATTAACAACAAAAATGAGTTTCTTTTGGGAACAATTTGTCACGGGAACAAGAAAGCTATACAGACTCAGACACACAAACAAATATCAACATCAACACTATATTACATACAAAACTTGGATAAGACTTACGGATTTTGGTTTATGTACCACAAAGAGTCCAAGCTCACAGGGACTGATGTATACTTTGTGAAGCGTGGATCAGTGATTGGGACAGAAAGAGGTTTAGAATCCAGTGACAAATGTTCATGGCAAAATGTTATACCCAAATCTGTAGCCACTATAGGTCCAGTCACTGAAGAATATCAAGAAATAAAATGCACGAAATTGAGATTGACTGTATGCAAAGTATATAATAAGATCTTCAAACCTGGAAGAAATATTTCTAGCTTAAGAACAGGTACATGTAATGTGTAGCAAGCAGGGTGAAAAACTGTGGCCAGTCCCAGGATTCCAACCCAGAACACCTTCTGCTATCATGGCGGATGCTTTCATCATTAAGCTATCTGGCTATCTGGGCCAATACCAACATCCATCACACTCCCCCCCCCCCCCCTTGCCAGAGGTTTCCAGACTTGGAAACCCAAGAGAGAAATTATCCTGGTTCTCCCTCATAATACTTAATAGGGTCACTCTCACAGCACCAAATCTGTAATAAGCTGGGTGAAAAAAATTGTGGCCAGATCCGGGAATCAAACCCAGAACCATCCACTTATATGTTCTGGCTTTTGGAAATGAATAAACTGGCTGGATTTCACAAGATTGGTACAAACACATCTAAACTAATATCTGAAATCTGAAAAGGCCGATAATGCTGTACTAAAAATAAAAGTTCTGAAATTCTGACTTGAATTTAAAAGGAAACCGGTGTGGCCTAGTGGTATCGCGCTCGACTCCTGATCGGGAGGCCAGGGTCCAATTCCCACTCTGGTCATGCCAATGTCCTGTCTTTCGGATGACACAGTAAAACCCGAGGCCCCATATCATGGTATGTATGGCATATTAAAGATCTCTCACTGCTTCCGGTGGGTCTGTTGTATTTAAGGTCAAAATCTGTATGCCCCAAATCAGGCAGATATGCCGTCACCATATATGTGAAATATTTGTGGTGTGACTTTAAACAAAAATCAATCAATCAATGAAATTAAAAGATATATGACTGAAAAATTGTGCAGAAATCAGCCAAATTATGTGAAGGATTTCTGAAAAAAAAAATGCCTTTTGAGTTTTTTTGCAATTCTTTTGCAATGTTTAAACTACTAAACAATATCAAAATATTTTCTAAGGATTGTAATCGTAACATCAGAAAACGTAATAGTTTAAATTGGTCATTAAACAATCTTCTATTTATCGCAAAAAATATTGGCCGTCATGAACCTTTGCATGCACTATCCTCTATTCCAGTAAATAAATTGAAACCTGTCCTGGACGAAGCTGATCTTCGAAGTTTACGCAATTCTGATTGATATAAACTCAATTTGATTATTTTATTTTCATATAATAAACTCTTTCCTCGTATTCCGTCTCTTCCACCCAAGCAGCAATTTCTCAAAATTAAATTTATTAATAAAGGCTTCGATCTACTTAACATTTCTAATATTTTCCGTGATCATAGAGTCACATCTAAAATCCCCCACTATTTTGAGAATTTAGAACCTCCACTTACTTGTTACCAGTACAAAAAGCCTATAAGAAATCTTATTTTAAATTATAATAAAGTTACATCTAACCCTGATGTTTCAGACTCTATTCCTTCGTCGTGTTCTTGTGAAAATTCTAAATATGTTTATAAACCGGCAGGTCATGTTATTACTGGTGACCTAAACTGTATTTCGGACAAGAAATTGCGCACCCTTTTTGGAAAAGGACCTAAATATAGGTTACCGTCTAGGATAGATTTCAATAAATGCCGTGACGTTATAGAAGATGCTTTAACTACATGTTGTAAACGTTGGTGTAAAAAAGAACAGGTAAAGGTTCATGCTCTTAATGATTGGAAATACGAGATTTTAAGAATTGTCGATATCCGTATTAAGAACTTTACGGAAAATCCGCATTTATTTCAACAGCCTAATACATTGACGGCAAATTCTATTAAAAAGAAGATAGCTGATTTACATGCTAAATATGTCTTTGTTCCTACTGATAAAGCAGGTAATAACATAATAGTTGTTTGAAAACTATATTATATTGAAGTACTTAAAAACAAATTAAACTCCACTCATACATATGTGGAAAGCCCTACCTCAAAAGACAGCACCTTGCACGATCACCTCATGACCATGTCCGACTTCAAAATTAAAACTGATAAATCTGATCTACCAACCATGTATTGGCTCCCAAAACTACATAAAAGTCCATATAAATCACGTTTCATATCTAATTCTAGCCACTGCTCTACTACGGTACTATCGAAACATATTACGTCTGCTCTAACTGCTATAAAAGATCATACAGTATAATCTGTGTATTCCAAATCTTGAGTATTCCGATATTCTGTCTATTCCGATGATATTCTATGGTCCCAACAATTTCCCTATTAAGTTTATACGAAAATAATTTGTGTATTCCGTATTCTGTGCACTCCAAATTCAGAACATAAATTCTGTCCCATAATCTACTTAATTAAACTTTGTCTATTCCGATTCGTATTTGTTTATCCAAGCTGAGCCTCAGGCTAAAAAAGGTTTATCAATGGATATTCAAAGAGATAATTGGTTTGTTTGTGTTTGTCTATGTCAGACCAGGTACCTGTGTGTAATATTTAATGAGTTGTAGCCAGGTAAAAGTTATTGGGACCTTATATTCAAGCTACCCTTGATTGTTTTCTTAAAAAGTGATTTGATCTCTGTATATTAACCAAAATAATTTCTTTGTAAATAAAATTTGAATATAATAGTACTCATCTCATCTATTTCCATTCGATCACTTACAAGTGAACAGTACAATTAAAAGTGTATAATTTGAAACCATTTTTATGGAAGATTAGTCTGCTCTAACAAATATATTCTACAATCCGAACTTTGTCTATTCCAAACATTTCCGTTGGTCCCATTGCAATTTGGAATTAAGACAGATTACACTGTATTATCAAATATTGTGATGTCGCATTTCATAATAGTAACATCAATTACTTTTGGTCGATTAAAAATCTCATGAAGTTATACACAAACTTCTTTCGCTAAATTTCAAAGCGACTCAAATCTCTACATTTGATTTTTCTACACTTTATACATCTCTGCCTCATGATTTGATTAAAAGCAAGTTGCTGTCTCTTATACAATGGTGTTTTCACAGAGAATCTAAAACGTAAATATGTACTTCCAATAACTCTGGATTCTTTTCCAACAAACAATATACTTCATATAAATAATGGACTTGCAAGGAATTATGTAAAGCACTGGATTTTCTCATGAATAATATTTTTGTGCAATTTGATGGCAAGATATATCAACAAATAGTTGGGATTCCTATGGGTACTAACTGCGCGCCTCTGATAGCAGATTTATTTCTTTATTGTTATGAGAGGGATTTTATGGTTTCTATTCAAAAATCAAAACGTTTTGACCTCATTGACAAATTTAATAATACATGTACTTGCAGATATCTGGATGACATTTTGGTTATCGACAACCCTGAACTCGAACAATTTATATCAGAAATATATCCACCAGAGCTCACATTGAATAAAGCTAATACTTGAGATAAATCTACACCTTTCTTAGATTTAAACATCAAAATTATCAACCACCTAATATATACTAATATTTATGATAAACGTGAGGATTTTGGATTTCCTATTGTAAATTTCCCTTACTTGGATGGCGATGTCCCTCGACTCCCATCATATGGTATCTATATATCTCAATTAGTTCGATTTGTCAGAGGCTGTACCGATGTTTCGCGGACTTTCATAAACGAAATTTACAAATTACTACTAAACTTTTAACTCAGGGTTACAGATATCACAAGCTAAGAAAAACATTCGGCAAATTCTTCAGATCTTATTCAGAACTTCTATCTAAATTTGGAAATATTTCTTTTCAACAGTATGTATCCAATGGAATTTCCCATCCTAATTTTTACGGTGATCTCGTATATAAACTAAGGAAAGTAAAAGGCTCCGATAATGTTATTTTATCATGTGATAAAATAGTCAAACGTCTCCTACATAGACAATATGATATTGAGATCATCAAAAAGACTATAGGTCTTGTATTTGGCCCCTCTACAGCCTTATGCAGACTTTTACTTGAACGTTGCACGCTGACTAACAGGGCAGTGGGGACTATATGACGGGCCTTGTCCAAACCTCTTTCAGAGGAGACATGGTCCTGAACCTCGTCCCCTCTGACTGTTAGTCGGGACTCCTACAGATCTAGGGTCTTAGCTCGCTTTCAGACTGGCAGAGCACGGTTTATCATGTTGATGTCGCATATATTTTAATACCATTATATGTTTTACAATACCTTACGTGTTTATATTTTTATGACCTCTCAATATGCGATACCTGTTGACCCTTGTTCTTTACATGGAGGATTATTTATAAATTTTTAAATGTACGTCCTTTGATTGTTCTGCTGTTACGGTGAGTGAGAAGGTGGGCCCGTAAACCGGTTAACCACACCATTTGTTTGGCTTTTGTCAAATTAAATGACCGTCCCAAGTCGGTATCGTAATTGCACTACAATCAAATATTTTTGTAATGTGTTATATTTTCTAGTATATCATTTATATTCATGTATTGTATAGCTCCATGGTGACTTCTGCCACATAACTAAGCCAGTAACTTCTCTTTTTTCTTTCATAAATGATGTTCTCAATAATATTGGTACTGTACCAATATGTGGGTTAACAAATTTCTTTTGTGACACACTTTTACTTGGCATAAACAATAATCTACATGTCCAGATAAAAGATTTACTATACAGAAAAATGTTCGGAAAAGTGATATTTATTGACATTTTTAAGCTTAACTTTTTTCAGAATCATGATTACTAATGCTACATACGTACTCTGTGTTCATATTTTGAAGCATAATTAATCTTTGTGCCATTCACTCAGCTAAAATTCACAAAAGGCATCCTATCTAAAATGATTAGATCCCCTAACAAACTTATTATTTGGAACTGACACTCTAAGAAACCAATTACAAGTCACCAAATGAGTTCCTCGTAATTTAACAGACAATAATTTATTTGCCAGCTTGACTGGAATTTATGAGTTATTTGTCTTTCATAATCTTGTTTAATGTTGATCTCAGTGCTGATCTTTAGGCTGTTATTTTTCCCCATGCTATAGGTTATATTTGAGACCTGTGTCCTGCTTTATTAAAAACTTATGACAAATCGTAAGACCTGAAAGAACAACCTGTTTTCTATAAATAAGTTTCTACATGTACTAGTGGGAAAAGTAGCGGAGGTGTATGATAGTAGTCTGCACTTGAGAAGTAAATGAGACTTTGAAGGAAGTTAAAGGTTACTTGTCATTCAATAAAAATGAATTTTTTTTAATCACACATCACCATCATGAAAAATTTCTTCATGCAGTTTTCGGTAAAATGAGTTCTTAAACTAAACTTAACTTATAATGTTTTGACAATAAATCTATTTGCAAAATCTCTAAAAGTAAAATTGTTATGCCCCCGGATTGAGTTATTAACAGTATATTCTTTTTGCCCTTTCTGTTCATAACTTTAAGCTACCTTAAGGTAATTACATCTGAAAAATAAGAATCTGTCAAAATAACAGCATAGCTCCTTGTACACCATAAATCTCTGAGCATCTTTGCAGTTCTTATACATATAGTACTAGAACAAAGTAAACTAGGACGTGAATTACTCATGGATCTTCAATATATATAAAGAAGTTGCTAAATTTCGTCAAATAAACATGGTAACACATTATTCATATCTAGTTTCATTCACTTGTAATATTCCAACCAATCTGAATTTTATCTTTAAAGGGGAAAAAAGCATATTGATTTCAGGGGGGATACTATACTGGATCATTTTATCTGTGGGGGATAATCTATGCTGGGTCGGTTTTTCTGTGGGGGAAGAAGCGTACCAGTAAAGCTTTTTCCCGGGGAAGATAGATACTGGGTCGGTTTTTCCGAGGGAAGTTCTATACTGGGTCGGTTTATCAAGGGAAAAGTCTATGCTACAACATCAGGATTTTTATTATGATGTTAATAATAGCATAGTGACATCAGAGTAAAATGACACAAATCTTTACAGCAAATTACTGTATGTATATAACATGAAATGAAATATAAGATCAATAGGAAAATTAAAGATCTATCGTTATTAAGCATTGAATATATGGATTCAATAGATTCTTCTTCTTCTTCTTCCATTACGAAGTGTACTCATAAATGAGTGTCATACTTCATGTGGCAGTCAAGATAAAAGCCTCAGAAGGCAGTAAAAAAAAAAAATAAAAAAAAAAATAAGGTTTTAGATGGTGCATGAGTGAGGTACATGTAGGAAGTTTAGTGTGTGCTTGGGTTTATTAGGTTTCTGGGTCTGGACCCCTTTTCGCGTTGCCCTAGTTAGAAGGCCCGGTTAGTTGTGTGAAAAGGTCAGGGTGTTACAATTAAAACAATAAAATCTTAATTCCTCACTCTTTACTAAACTGAGCTGGTGGTAAGTTGCTGAGTGCTGTCCGGTACTCCTCCAAAGAACAGGATGATTTTACTGATGATGGTAGTTTATTCCAATCCCTGATGGTGCGTGGGAAGAAAGAGAACCGGTATACATTCCTCCTTGTTGTTGGTATTCGGATGGTGTGCTTTCCCCTGGTTCTGATGTCAGTCTGGATGTGATACTGCTCTGCTGGGATGGCCACTAGGTTGTGCTTGATCTTGAAGAACAGTAGAAGGCGGATCCTTACTCTTCTTATCTGTAGTGGTTCCCATCCTAATGAGTTGACCATGTTGGTGACACTGCCTGGTGTCCTGTCCCAGTAATTTCTTGTGGCAAAACGTGCAGCTCTTCGTTGGACTTTCTCTATCTGGTTGATCTGTCCGACGGAGTGTGGGTCCCAGATAGAGGCAGCATATTCCAGGGTTGGAAGTACAATGGCTTCATATGCTCTGACCCTTGCTGTTGTTCTGCATCCTCTGAGGTTTCGTTGGAGGAATCCCAGGGTCCTGTTTGCCTTGGCTGTAATGGCATCAATATGCTTTTTCCATTGTAGATCGTTGCTAATCGTAACACCCAAGTACTTGCTGGAGTCAACAACTTCTAACTGATGGTTGTGTAGACTGTAGTTTGCTGGTAGTCTTCCTTTTAGTGGCTACTTGAATTACCACACACTTCTCTGGATGGAAGGACATCTGCCACGTTTTTTCCCATTCCTCAAGTGCTGTTAGGTCCTTCTGCAGCATGTCGCTATCCTCTTCGCTGTTGATCCTACGATATAGTAGGCAATCATCTGCAAACAATCGGGCCTCTGACTGGGTAACTTCTGGGAGGTCGTTGATGAAGGTCAGGAATAGTAATGGTCCAAGTACGGTCCCTTGTGGCACTCCTGATAACACATCTGCACTTGTTGAAGTATGACCATCAAGTAAGACTTGCTGTTGTCTGTTGTTGAGGAAGTCCTTGATCCAAAGCAGGGTGTTGTCTCGAACTCCATAGTAGTCTAGCTTATGTAGTAATCTCTGGTGAGGGACCTTGTCGAAGGCTTTGGAGAAATCCAAAAGGATGATGTCGACTTGGCTTCCCTGGTCCAAGGAGCGGGCAATACTGTCTACTGTGGTGGCTAGTTGTGTCTCACAGGAACGTTTAGATCGGAAGCCATGCTGATTGTTGGTAATGATGGAGTGTTGGTCGAAGTGATCCATAACCTGGCTATGAATGATGTGCTCCAGTAGCTTGCACGAGATTGATGTCAGGGAAACTGGTCTGTAGTTCGAGGCCTGGTGTTTGTCTCCTTTCTTAAATACTGGTATGATAGAAGCTGTGCGCCAGTCATCTGGTATGGTACCTGAATCAAGTGAGATCTGAAATATCTTGGTCATCACTGGAGCAATCTGGTCTGCGTACTCATGTAAGAGCCTGGCTTGTATTCCATCAGGTCCAGTCGCCTTGTGAGAGTGGATGTTCCCAAGTAGCTTGAGAACTCCTGTCTGTCCAACTTTGATTGAGGGCATCGCTGGGTAAGGGCTTGTACCTTTGTCTGGCATTGATGTCCTGTCCTCTCTTGTGTAGACAGAGTGGAACTGTTCGTTGAGTATTACTGCTTTAGACTCTGTGTCATTGTAGAGGAGTCCATCTGTCTTCTTTAGAGGTGCTACTCCCTGTGTGTCTTGGCGCTTGCTTTTCAGGTATGACCAAAACCTCTTGCTGTTATTCTGCATGTCCCCACATACTGTCTGGTCGATGTAATCGTCATGGGCCATCCTCATTGCCCGTTGGGCTGTTGCCTTGAGATGCCTGTATCGGGCTTGGTCCTTTGGCTTCTTTGTGCTGCGTGCTTTATGGAAAGCCTTCTGACGTTGCCGTAATAACCGCTTGACCTTTGTTGTCATCCATGGGCTAGAGTAACACTTCCTGCTGATCTTGGATGGTATGTTGTTTTCTACTATTGATGTTATAGCCTTCTTGAAATCAATCCAGATATCATCAGCTGTCGTGTAGGTCTTTCTCGTAATGTTATCCATGGCTGAATGTATATGTTGACTGACAACTCCTTTGTCTGCTTTGTCCCATAGAAGAATCTTTCGGGGATTTGACTGCTGATGGTGTGTGAGGAGGGAAAGGTCTATCATCACAATGTCATGGTCGCTTTTTCAGATGGCAGGTAAGGCTTTGCATTTCTCTACTATGGAAGGATGAGATGTGAAGAAAAGGTCAAGGATGTTATTACCTCTAGTTGGGAAGGTCACCACTTGCTCAATCGCTAGGTCGTCTTGCATGTTTAGGTAGGGTTCATTCACCTTTCTTGGGATGTTTCCTCCAGTAATCACTCTCGTCTCCCAATCGATATCTGGTAGATTGAAATCACCTCCAAGTAAGAAATAGGCTGATTTGTGTTCGGCTCTGGCTGTTGTGATGTTGGTAACTAGTGCCTGAGTGTATTCCTCATCTGTTCGGTTTGGTGGTCTGTATGCTGATCCAATCAGGGCTGACTTTCCATGCTGAAGTTTCACTTTGACGACAATGAATTCGCTGATTGATCCTGTCAGGGCCGTAAAACTCACCATGGAACTTCTAGTTGCAATCAGTACTCCACCATGATGGTCGTCTTGCCTGTCCTTCCTGAATACTTCATAGTCCGCAGGAAATAGTTCTGATGAGTTCACCTCTGGTCCTAGCCATGTCTCAGTTCCGATGATGATATCAGGATTTGCAGAGTCCAGTACTGCTTGTAGATCCTGTGCCTTATTCTTGATGCTCTGGAAGTTGATAACCATCACTCTCAGTTTATCACTCAATGTGTTGGGCTTCTGTTTATTCTGTTTCTTGGGTGACGAAGTCCATGGCGGATTCCCAAATGACGAGTCTCAGAGCTTGAGCTGTTGTCCATGATATTTCCAGTGTGGTCCATAATACTTGATAGTTGGCTGAAGGAGTTGGAGACTGATAATGTAGACTCATATACAAAATGGTTGAATGGTTCGGTGTGTCACAGCTGGTGCATATCCATGAGATGGAGGTGTTTGAGAGCCTGTCATACATTGATGATGAAATTCCCATGCATGCTGTGTGGTACCATTGATCGCAGTTGTCGCAGGCTACAGCTTTCTGTAGATTTATTGACATATTAAATAAAGACATGTCGATGTTGGTATCAGCAACATACCATATAGAACATATGTATTAATTGTATACTTAAGCATATATATAAGAAGTATAATGCTCAACTTTTGAACTTCGTTTTGGAAGAAGATTGAAAAATCAAGCTATATGAAGGAGAGTTTGCACAGTCATTAATCCTATAACTTGAGTTAACACTATTGAGGCGTTTAAATCTGCCGTCAAATCGCGCAATTAATTACATCTGCACGCTCTCACCCGCTGCAAAATTACCTATTTGGGACCTAGAAGTATACCATACAGATACAGAGACATATGTGCTATAAACAATCATGTGACAATTAATTATGCTAAGATGTCAACATGTTTACTGATTTCATATAATATTTAAATTTGAATTTTGTGCACTATTTTGACTGAAAACGTATCCAAATATATCTAATACCTGTATGAACTTTTCCCTCCATCATTTACATATATACATGCACCTTTAACAGTTTAATGAAATGAAAATAAAACTGAAAGTGGAATTGCAAAATGAAAGTAGACTATGTGCACTAGTACTAAGTCTAAGGAAGAGTGACATATTTCTTAACAGTGAATGTGAGTAATGCGTTTGAGAAATCGACTGTAAAATATTGGGCAATATAAATATTGACCTTTCTATCTAAATCATTTGAATGTGTAAATGTTTGGCTTTGTTTAGTCCCTGACACGAGTGACAGCGAAATCATAGGAACAGGCTAATTTCTATTGAAACGGTTCGGCTCAAACTTCACCACCCAAAAATGGAGTGGCAAGCACAAATCACTTACCTTTTCGGTGAATTGAATCCCTAGCTATTCATATCAATGCATTTTCTTGTAAAAAATTCATGTATACTCAAAGAAATACATCACAAAATATTTGGTGTATTTCTCCATTACCTTCAAACGGCCATATTCAGTGCGCATGTGTGAGGTTGGAAAGGAAAAAAAAATCAAGGCCTAATTTTTTTTTTCATAAAATCCTGCCAATTAACATGCAATTAATTTAAAACACTTTTAATACAAATAATTTGTAAATGTCTAGAAAAAAAAAATACTGAAAAAGAACCCTTTCCTTCATTTTCATAACCATGTTTCCCTTTGATACTCCTCTAACATGTAATAAGAACTCTTCAGCCAGTGAAACCACATTTGAAATGGCTGTTTGAAAGTAATAGACAGCTGATAGAGAGCTACACCAAATGTGTTGTGATGTATTTAATCGAGTATACATGGAATTTTTACAAGAAAATGGATTGATATGAATAGTTAGAGATTTAATTAGCCGTAAAGGTAAATGATTTGTGCCTGTCACAATGACCCAGTTTCTATCAGCAAAGTTTTCCCACACTGTCACACAAAATATTAAATATGATTATGAAGGCCAGAAGGGTGAAATAGAAACGGTGGTGAAGTATGAGCCAAACCTTTCCAATAGAAAGTAAGAAATGCCTGATTCAACAGGTCAGGGATAACTTCTCATTCAAGTCATTTAAGAGCCTCTTAATTTAAAATGCATTTGTGATTTGAGTGATACAGTATAGTCCAGGTGGAACTTTGAATGCCCACTGTCCACAGTGGGCAGTCAACCTGAAATTTCAGTAGGCATTAGGAGTGGACATTTACCTGAGCTATCAAGCCGTCCACTTACCTGTATGTTAATTCTATCTGACTCTTACAAGAATGTCCACTGTGTGTCCAGTGGACATTTTTAATGCCCACTCTAAAAATGCCCACTGTGACCAGTGGGCAAATTAAGTTCCACCCGGACTGTACTGTATTGTCTCAACATTAAAGGTTAATTGTCCGCAACCGGATAAATAGAATCACCAGAATTATCACTATTCACCAGAATTACCACATAATGATCTGACAAATCTGACGAAGGTCATTTCTATCATTTGTTGTTAGGGCATAACAACAAATGATAATGGTTAATGTCCTTCAATTTATTCAGTTTAATTGTCGGAATAACCACATAAATGACCGGAGTTACCGGAGGGACCAGAATTGTAACCATTGTGTGAGTAGATAATGACCCAATGTACTTTGAAAGTATAACTTTATACCAAATAAAATCTGTTTCTGTTGAAAAATGACAATAAATATCGATCCTTATGTCTTCTGCAGTTGGGCAATCTCAGTTTGGGATTCGGTTTGGCTTTAAAGCCATATATATTGATCTCATGCATGTTAATATTTTGGGGTTTTTTATATATCAACTTTTACATTAAATTTTATCTGTTCTTTCCAGAACATCTGGAATGACAGATTTAAAAACAGATCAATATGAAGATGAAAAATAAAATAAAACGATGGAGTTATATATCTCGTGTAGTAGTTCACACTTCGAACACGGAACTTGTTAATTCTGTTCTTACCGTATTCACTCGTGTATAATACACACTTTTTTCATAGAGTCTGACTTCAATTTTCCAGGTGCGTATTATACACGAGATCTAAAACAAAAACCTTTTTTCCAGACGTAAGAATTCATATTTCTGCAGCGATATTGCCGTAAATGTCCGCTGACAACGATCAGAACATGAGCATTAAAATTTGGGAACCCTTACTTGACCACTGTAATGGATTTTAGACACTTGATAAAGAGATTATTATTACAGTTTTACCTCCTTATGTTGCACACTTTACAATATGCGCCGAAAGGAAGATGTTTTTTACAAATGAGACTAGCATATTTTAAAACAACGAGTGCCGATGCAATCCAATTATCTCATCATCGGTGATCGAGGTGAAATTGCTTCATGGTCAAACAATAAGCCATTACTGTACACCCTGCTGGGATAATTGGTTGTTCGCATTTCTTCTACCGTTACTGCTGTGTTAATCAATTTATTTTGTACAAACATTGACACTTTGGGACAATTTTTACCAGTGTAAAATATATAGCAAATGACAGTGGCGGATCCAGGAGGGGGGGGGGAGGTCCGGGGGACGTCCCCCTGGGAAAATTTTTGAAATAGGATGAAAATGGTGCAATTTGATAGTCCTTGGTCAGCTGGAAGGCCGATCTATGGATACAGTATTGCATTGGCGGATACTGTTAATCATATTGATCGAATAACTGTAAAATATTACTTGCCAGGTGAATATCCAGCAGAAATTCTAACAAACGATGACACTGTATATGATGTAACAATTTATTAAATATTAAAAGTTATTTGCACTGTGCTGATGTTTTTCAGCACATATAGATCTATATATATATTATATGAAACATTCTTTGGCACAATATTCACATATGAGTATTTTCAAACTGATTATTAAATAATTCAACGAAAAACATCTGCTTCAATATAAAAAATCTGGTGCTTAACAATATATATATGTATATCTGAAAAGTAACAACGTTTGAAGAAACACTGATTCAAAGGTACATGCATACAATGAGCGACTATTGGAATATTTTACTAAATTATCAAAACCATATGAGTAGAGCGATTATTTGAAACAAATTTGAAATATCACTGACAATGTATGACTAAATATTTTTAGCAGTTAATGACATAATGTGCGAAGAAAAGTTAATATTAGACTCACAGTAACAGCATTTTCAAATATTTGTGTTTTGAGTGTTGATTATACCAATATAATAAGTTACATAAAAATAAACTCTAGGCAATATAAATCAGTACATCAAAAATACAAGTGCGACTATTAACATATAAAAGCAGGTAAAATAAATAATCATACAAAGAAAGTAACAATGATTTATGTACTCTGGTATATCGAAGAGGTACACAAGTCATAAAATAAATGAATAAAATGATGCATAGATTTAAAACATACATACATACACTACAAATTGACCAAGTCACAACCTAAAACATTCAAGACGAATTTGTAAAACACGAAGTCGAAATAAAGCGTTTAAGTATAATGGTCAAGGTCATTTATTTTCCTAAGTGCCATTACAAAGGTAACCTAACTATGATAAATAAATAGTCTCATTTTTTAAGATTTGAAGGTTATGGGTTGGTAATGTTTAAATTTTCATAGTTACAGCCAAAAATGTTTAATCTCATCATAATTTTTGCAGACCCTTTCGCTCTAAGTGCGGGATTGACGTTTGGAGAGGCAAAAAACTGTTACCGCAATATGACGTCAGGCACAATCAACTTTTAACTATGACGTCATTAATTTTACGGGAAACGTTAGTATTTTGCCACTCCAAATGCCAGTCCCGCAGTTACGGCGAAAGGGTCTATAAAACGTCTCAATGAAATACCCGTGTTTTGACTATAAGTTAAGATATAAGGCAGCGTGAAAATAAAATTGTAATAAAATATATCACTAGTATAATTTACAAGTACTGAAAGAGCGACTTGTCTCATAAATAAGTTACAACACTTACTGACTACAATCTATTGCTTTTGAAAGACTGTCACCAGCTTTGCCACACCATCACTAAACTTCGTTCAGAAGATTGGGTAGCATGATCTTCCGTGGTTGCTTGCGAGTAAACTCTAGCACGACATCTCTAGTGTCCACGTTAAAATCTCTGTGAACATACATAAGGGCTAGGGCTGACGTGCGGTCCTGTCCATGGTGGATCGGAGGTAGGTTTTAAGTAGCCTCAAGACACTTATGCTCCGTTCACACTCGCAGCTAGTGATTGGGAATGTGGCACTGATCTGTAGCACTGTTCGTATGTTCGAAAAGGCCATACCGGTGTCATTTGATAACTCACCGGCATACGGTCGCATTCCTGTAGTGCTGCTACAATGGTCATAGGTCTCTTGTCTTTGCCGCTCCACATAAGATAGTACTGATGAAGCTCTGCATCAAAACATTTTGCATGCGGTAGGTCATCCATGAAGAAGTCGAAGTCAGCTGGTTTTGGCTTACACTCCATGAATGCTGGTACCAACTTCGTTTCTAGCGTAGCACGTTTGTGGAATGGCGTGAACCGGGTGTCCATTTCGTTAAGGAGATGGTCCAGGAATGGTATTGTCCGAGTGTGAGTTCGCTTTGTATCCATTCACCCCATTATATTTCTCTTTTATTCTTTTTCCTCTTTTCTCTTTTTCTTTTCTCCCCGCCCCCATTTTTTTTAACCCCCCCCCCTTGAATCCGCCACTGAATGAGGGCTTTGCTTCATTATCGGTATTTTATCAAGAATACTAATTACAGTGGCTTATTTTTACAATTTTATCAACCATTCTTTACAGTTTTCTTTCTATCAACACAATGTTTGGATCACATTCTATTACGGCAGTTGGGTTTATCCCATTCACTGAATATCCCAAGGTTCAGGCGCGTAACCAGTCGTGTTTTCCGTGAAGTAAAATCTGTAATACAGAGATTTTTTCTAGGTAAACTTAAGGTTCTTGACCACTTGCTTATGCGGCAATTTCACCTGCATATTATACACGAGATGTAGACTTTTTCTCCAATTATTTTCCAAAAGTTGGGGGTGCGTATTATACACGGATGCGTACTATACACGAGTGAATACGGTACACATAAATAAGGTGCGGAAATGACAATATGTCCTCGTTCCGTGCTACATATAAACTTTATGTAGTATAAAGTTATACTTTCTAGATACACTCCATGTCATTATCTATTCACATAATGGTAACTCTGGTCACTTTAACAGTATAATTCTGTTCATTTATGTGGTAATTCTGGTGAATAGTGGTAATTCCTGGATTCTATGTACCGTCCCTAACCTGTTTAATTTTGAAAGAGCACATTGATCTTTATAAAATACTGTTGTCATGTCTGTTCATTTTGCACATCTGTAGACACTCAAAAAAGATATGCAAGCATGATTTATATGGACAAATGAAGCATTAGCTCATGGTATCATAAATGTAACAATTGAAAATTGTCTACATGTTACATTCTTCTACAAACAAGAGGAAAGGTTAGTAGCATGATTTAGTCTGCATCAGAGTTTATGGAGATTGAAAGGGATAGCTCCTTTGCTAGGATTAAGTACACAGGCAGGTGCAGATAGGTCAATAGTCACTTTATATTCAGAAAAGATTTACATATTCCAAACCTGAAGCTAATTATGGACTGAAGTTAAAATTGGTCCTAGAAAATCTCTTATTGGCACTTTCTATATACATCCCAGGTTTGGTGACTGGATATTACTGGCTTTGTCTATTGAGCAGGCCTTACAGGCTTCTTAAAACTTGGTTCTTCTTGGAGACTTTAATGAGAACATGCTGATGATGTTACAAAATGTAGAAATATCAGAAATATCATGAATTGTTTCAATTTAACTTTTTAATTTAATTTTTATGATTTGGCTTAGTTCTTACTTCAGAAACTGTTAATGTATTAGTTCAGGTACCATAGATCCATTCTGCAGTGACCACCATGCCATTTATTTTTCAACAAACTTTGTCAATGTTAAACTCACTCCTTCAAAACTTAAAATTGGTCAATATAACCATGCAGATTTTAACTATTTCAAAATGTTCTAAATTCCCTGGACTGGAATTTTAACAAATTAGACATTGACAAACAAGTTGAATAACTAACCAATAATATATTGCATGCTGCATATCAATCCATTGCTCACAAAATTGTTACTATTCGACCCTCGGATCAGCTGGATCCATAATGAAATTAGAAATAAAATTGGGCATAGAAACAAATTACACAAAAAAAGCTAAACCCTCAAATAGTCCTATAGACGGGACAAACCTTCGTAGAGCTAGGAATCATATTAACTTTCTTGTTAGGGAATCCAAGATCAATTATTTCAAGATCGAGGCTTGTGAGTAGTCTACATCAAGGTAATCTCTTACCAAAACAATGGTTGAAGGTTACCAAATCTTTTCTTAAATCAGACAAATCCACTAATATTCCTTTTCTCATGTACATTGATTCTGAATATAGCTCACCAAATGACAAGGCAAACATCCTCAACAACTTTTTAAGTGCCCAAAGTAATGTTAATGATAGTTTGACTTCCCTGCCACTCCTTCCCCATCCTCCAGTCCTCTTATCATCACTTAATATATCTAATTAAGATGTAGTTGACACTCTGATGTTAATCAATACAGGTAAAGCCAGTGGGCCAGACATGGTCAACCCCAGATTACTTAAAGAGGATACACCAATTTTATCCAACCATCTTGCTAATATTTTCAATTTTTCTCTCTCTAACTTATACTTCCCCAATAGTTGGAAAGTGGCTAATGTTAGTCCTATTTTTAAAAAGGGGGAATCATCCGACCCTTCCAACTACAGACCTTATATCTCTCCTCAGTTGCATCTCAAAAGTCTTTGAGAAATGTGTCTTCAAACATTTTTATAATTTCATTAAATATAATAATTTATTAATAGAATTCCAATCTGGTTTTACCCCTAATGATTCCTCTGTTTACCAGCTTTAAGACCTATGTCATGCCTTCTCAAAGGCCTTGGATGATGGCTTAGAAGTTTGTGCTGTATTTTGTGACATCAACAAGGCCTTTGATAAAGTAGGGCACAGCAGTCTTTTATTCAAGTTGAGGCAAATGGGCGTCAGGGGGTGTCTGTTAGATTGGTTTAAAAGCTATCTAGTGGTCGGACTCAGAGAGTTGCACTTGATGGATTCTTTTCTGACTTCAAAACTATACGTGCTGGGGTTTAATAATACAAGGATCCACTTTAGGACCGCTGCTTTTTCTAATATGTAAATGACAATGTTAATGATATTGGGTCAACCATTCAGTTATTTGCAGATGACACTTCTTTATTCATAACTGCAACAAACATCCTAAATTCTGAGCTTGAAAAAATACATATATGGTCTAACCAGTGGCTTGTCAAATTCAATTTAAGCAAACAGAAGAAATTATCATAAGTAGGAAAAGAATTCCATCAAATTACTCTCCACTTACCATGAGCAACACAAACATCAAGACTGTAACCTCCCACAAACACCTTGGACTCACAATTAACACAGAATGTACATGGCATGAACACATACAAGAAAATTGCTTCCAAAGCTTGGAAAAGGATTAATCTTCTATGCTCTTTAAAGTTCCAATTAGACAGAAAAATCTTGGAAATTATGTATTTATCGTAAAGATAGAGGCCACTTTTGGAATATGGAGGTATTTTTGGGATAACTGTACTCAATATGAAGTGAATGAAATAGAGAAGATTCAAATTGAAACAGGAAGTTTCTGGGGCAAAAAACATCTAGTTCACACTCTATAATTCTGGCAGAGTTGGGATGGGAAACTTTAAAGAGCAGAAGATACAAATATAGCTTGATCACTTTCTTCAAAATGATGAAACACCAAGCACCAAGCTATTTTCAGACACTTGTACTAACAAACATAAGACAGGCAAAACAAAGACATCTCAGGACAAGCAACCACATACAGGTTCCATTTTCTCACACCAACAGACATCAAAATTCATTTCTCCAAAAATACTATTCAAGATTGGAACTCACTGCCAGAGGAAGTTATATTGCTTAATTCAGTAAACTCATTCAAAACATACTTGGACAAAGACAAAACAGCAGTCCCAAAGTATTACTCTGTAGATGAGAGAAAATACCAAATATTACACATACGTCTTAGACTTGGATGCAGCTCTCTGAATTCTGACCTCTTCAAAAACCATATTTCTGATTCTAGTTTATGTCAATGTGGACAGCAGGAAACTGTCTACCATTATGTCATATAAATATGTCATCTCTATGCCAATATCAGGGCAAATACAATCTTTAGTCTGTCCTTCAATTTTGACAAAGAGATCTTACTGAGAGGTTGCCCCCTATATGATGATGAAGTCAACACAACAATGTTTGAGACTGTTCACAAATTTATAAAAGATAGCAAAAGATTTTCATAATCAACTGATCATTTATTAACCTTACACTTTCCATACATTTACCTTTTATTTTTTCACATATCTTTGGTTCCATTTTTCTTCTTAGTGTATTAAGTACTCATCATTCAAAGTATGTATGTGTTAAATCTAACCTTAAGTTATACATACAAATCATTATTATACAATTATTATTTTCTTTTTTTTTTTCTTTCATTTCTTCTATCATGTTTACAAAGTCGTGTAATTTGTATTTGTTTTTCTTGCTAACATCTCTTTGGCCATTGTATCTCTTTTATATTGAAATTTATATGTACCTTGAGCAAGCTTTATATAAGTCATTGTACTTGTTGCTCAATCCAGAATTGTGAATGCTATATTTATAATTGTCTTTAAAATTACGCAATAAATACTGTTTAAACTAATACAGGGAAATGGCTTAAGTGATTCATCCTAGGCACATTTTGAGGTAATTAAGTACACATTTCAGATGTGAAATCTCAAAACGAAAATAATGCTTCAGGTCTCTTTGAGAAATGTACAGATGTAGGAAAGCTGGCTCCACATAAAGCTTCCATTGGTTAGCCTATTGGACCTAATAGTAATATGGTGTACTTAACATTGGTTCAAATCCAGTACCTCAAAATCCTCATGATTATGACTTAATGAAACAAAGGCTTAAATGCTCAAACATATTTATTTTATAAATTAAAACTTAATTTATTGCAAAATGACTTTTAACAAGGGAAAAAATATTGCAAAGTTCGATCGCAGTAACAAATATCACATATCAAGTTTTGGTTATCGCTATACAGCAAAGTGTTTAGTGCATATTATGTATATATGATCATGATTATACATGTAATGACTAGTTTATGACACACATACGATTATGATTATAAAATGGAAAGAAACATCTGTTACAGTATTTTAGAAACAGGACATGATTTATGTGCTCTGTAAGGTAGAGAAAGACATTTCCAAGTTAAAATTAGGTATTAAAAAAAGGATTTTCAAAGTACTTTAAAATCATATTTTTGCTTTTTATTGAGTAACAGAGAGGAGATTTCTTAGCAATATTTATGTAGACATATTAGTCAAAGAATAGTATTAACGGTATGTCTCATTACCTATAGTAAACTCTTTAAATTCTGATAGAGGAAGGGCTGACAATTTTAAGATTTTAATGTATGGATATATAAAGCTAAGATACAGAAAGTTGTGTGAATCTTGCTGGAAGTTTGGTAATTTAACATGGGTACCTATGGGAAAAGAAATTCCTGTGCTTTGACCTATCAAAGATTTACTTTTGATACCAAGACACAAAGACTTTGAGCTTGTGTAACAGTGTTATTTGATTCTGTTTTCACTGAAACCGATCTCTTGGCATTTATGACCTTTGAACATTATAAGTTCAAGTTGCACAATATAGTAAAGCTTACAATATGATGTATTACTCTGCACTAACTTAGATGTATGATTTCCATTGGGATCATTACCTGTAATTATTTGTATCATAATCCTTATAACAAAAATCAATACTTTCTCTCCAGACCAGTGTAATAAACTTTATAAACACTTTAGTAATTTGTGTTGTCAGTGAAGCTACATGTATTATATGCAAATTTTGCATGATATGCAATATCAAATTTGGTTTATTGTGTATCGTCCAACTAAATGTGTTATTGGACAAGATCCTTCAGAGCTTGGACCAGCAATTGTAATTACTGAAATAGGAGTTTGCTACATTCATAGGCATCTCTGTAAAAACTACAGTAACCAAGGCTACAATGTAGTTTTGATTTAAATTTGTTATAACTGATTTGTAATTTTAAAATGATAATTAGAAAAAGGAAAAGAAAAAATAAAATACAGATAATATGAAGTAACTTGTTGTTTGAAAGAACATAATAGATTAGTAATATGCAGTACTATCAACATAAATGAACAAACTGATTTAGCCTTTTAAAATTTCGTTTTCGCCATCTTATGTTATACAGCCCCCGATAGGATTTTCATTTTGGTTTACTGTTTGATAATATGAATTTAGGACATACAGTTAGGTACTATTGAATTTCTTTCTAGCGTTCATTAATAATGTTCAAATATTGCTAGCTAGAAATTAGGGATTAAAACGAACGAATGTTACGAATGTCATGGACACTAGACACACATAGATCGTGCATGGTGATCATCTTTATACTACAACAGATGTTAATGAATAAACATTAAAATTGATTAAATGTACATGTATAAGGTAGTAGCTTGAGGTATCCAAAATTTTCCTATCGATCAATTTCACTGAAAATCGTACAGTAGTTAGCCTTTATATAGATACACATTATGACACAGTTTGGAATGAATTGATCCATGGGTTATCTTTTGACAACAGCACAAATTGAGGCACTTAGATGTCAGTATAATGTACTGTATGAGTGATGTATATCATTAGATGTCAGTATAATGTACTGTGTGAGTGTTGTACATCATTAGATGTCAGTATAATGTACTGTGTAAGTGTTGTACATCATTAGATGTCAGTATAGTGTACTGTGTGAGTGTTGTACATCATTAGATGTCAGTGTAGTGTACTGTGTGAGTGTTGTACATCATTAGATGTCAGTGTAGTGTACTGTGTAAGTGTTGTACATCATTAGATGTCAGTGTAGTGTACTGTGTGAGTGTTGTACATCATTAGATGCCAGTATAATGTACTGTATGAGTGTTTTACATCATTAGATGCCAGTAAAATGTACTGTATGAGTGGTGTACATCATTAAATGTCAGTATAGTGTACTGTATGAGTGTTGTACATCATTAGATGTCAGTATAATGTACTGTATGAGTGTTGTACATCATTAGACGTCAGTATAATGTACTGTATGAGTGTTGTACATCATTAGACGTCAGTATAATGTACTGTGTGAGTGTTGTACATCATTAGATGTCAGTATAATAATGTACTGTATGAGGGTTGTACATCATTAGATGTCAGTATAGTGTACTGTGTGAGTGTTGTACATCATTAAATGTCAGTATAATGTACTGTATGAGTGTTGTACATCATTAGATGTCAGTATAATGTACTGTATGAGTGTTGTACATCATTAGACGTCAGTATAATGTACTGTATGAGTGTTGTACATCATTAGACGTCAGTATAATGTACTGTGTGAGTGTTGTACATTATTAGATGCCAGTAAAATGTACTGTATGAGTGTTTTACATCATTAGATGTCAATAAAATGTACTGTATGAGTGTTGTACATCATTAGATATCAGTATAATGTACTGTATGAGTGTTGTACATCATTAGATGTCAGTATAATGTACCGTAGTTTGGGATATATAACACTAACCAGTAGAGTAGATAATGTGAAAAAATCCTGAAGTTGCTTTGATGACAACAAATCAATTTAGAATAGTTTATTCTGATACCAGTTAAGATATCTATACATTTATTAATGTTTGGGAACTTTGATGAATGTCCTCATGATTATTGGGTTTAGCAGCTGCTTCTTTCTCTTTTATTTTTTCGAAAGTCCAAAAGTGTGTCATATGAAGTCAACATAGTTTTAGGTTGTTTACCAGGATATTATTAGGGTAAAGAATCCATTACCTTTCGAGTCGGAATATCTGACCATTTAACACGAGTTTGGAACCTTGTGTAAAATACATTATATCACTTAAACAGAATACAAATCACCATGAAGTGTCTGTATTTAACCCATGTTAATAAACTTGTGTTTATCTTGATTTCAAATTTGTTAAACAGTTGAGGAATAAACCCTATTTATTCAAAGATAACATGATTATTTCATAGGATGTAGCTGGTGTACTTAAAAGGAAGTTGGTGTGTTTGACAGTTTTGATGGCAGAAAATCTGGATGGAGAAGGAGGTAAGATCTTTGAAATTAAACAATGATTAAATTTGTGACAATTTCATAATATAGTTTTAAGATGTAAGTAATTCATGTTTTAATCAGAGATTATGAGTTGCTTTTCATTTCCTCTGTCGTCCCATAGTTATCTTCATTGAATTTGATATATGTTTGACATTTGTTGGACCTAAGTCTGTACTGCACTGTGTTACATGTATCAAGTGCTGAGTATGATTCATAAAGAACATAAGGTAACACTAATGTCTTCAGTTTTTCGCAGCAACCTCACAACATAAAGCTCTAAGTTTTAAGATGTTTTCCTGAAATGTTCACATGAGATAAGTTTATTTCTCTTTTGAGTAACATATGTTGCGGACTTCATTTACCACTAAGGCCTATAAAAAATTGTGTGTTTCCGCTCACCCGACCGTCCCTATTTTGAGCCGCCGACCCTAAACTTTCTTTTGGCCATCAAGATCCGTTTTTCACAGGTCAATATATTTCCATTCTCTGATGTCAGGGTACGTCCTAGCGGTCAAAATGTGACCACCAACAAGGACGGAAGTTCATAAGAATATTGTCGTCGGCAGTAGGGATAACTAAAGTATTTGAGGACTTTCATGGAGGTGCCGAGATAGATAAAACATCAAACTTTCGGGCATCCATTGGCGGATTTGACATGGATGGGACATTGACAGTCGGCGATTTGTTGACAGTGGCAAAATCGTCAGTAAACAAAACACTGAAATTTATATGCACTCAATCTCAAAAAACATCTGTTAACATTGACCTCGGAGAAGTCTGCAACCAAGCAATGCAAAAGGCAACCGATGCTTATCCATGCTTTCGCAGGCGACACACATCTTCTCTGAACACTCCAGTTTCCTTTCTTTATAGGGGATAGTGTCCTTGGTGCTTTGTCATTGTTCTTAGATTGCAGAGGTTGTGAAATCTTAGTTAAAGGTTGTGAAATCTTCGTATATTGGCTTTATAAATCAGTAAACATTTTACAGGACAATTCACCAGACCGAAGAAACTTTTACCAGACCTTTTCTTACCAGACCGAAAAGTAAATGTATATTTTTTGAATGCTGGTCACAAAAATCATACAACGACTGTTCACTTTAAGGTTTGTAGGTTTATCGCGAATCTCTGGCAAGTAAAAACACATCTCAGATCAGTTTTCTTCTTCAACAAAATCCAGTCTTTCCGAAAACTATTTTACATCACTAACTCAGCCCAAACTTTTACTAGCCAAAGGAAAATTCTACTAGCCCAGACAAAAATCTTTAATCTTGATAAATTTCAATTTCATAATTCATTGTTGTACACGAAGTCATAATCATTATTACACTTGTCATTGCACTAAATTTTGCGTATTTAAAATCATGTCGTTGACGAAGACGTGTCTGAAATTTGCAAGGCTGAAACGATACATTGCCCCTAGGATATGATACATATGATAGGGCATTAGCGATACGATGATTTTTATGTGACCAATACTTCTTAAAATTGCAATTAATGGATCGCCTGAACCAACTTTATCCATGCCCATTATGTAATTTCATTAAAACATTATTGGGATATGTACACCAAACTTATTTAAATCTGCGCACATTCATCATTTTGTATAAGATAAAGGTACATATATTATATGCATTCATATATTATATGCATTCATGAATGCATTCACGAATAGAACCACAACACATTTTCTCTTCTTAATTCCATTACCCATTTGAGTGCAAGATTTCTGGTAAATCACTTGCTTGGTCATTAGAAAAATACATTAAAGATAATTGATACGATGATGCCAGCCCAAACGGACAAATGGCTACGTCTTTTAGTTTCCTCACAAAATGTACTCTTTGAATTCTAAGAATTTTTAGTTCTTATCAGTGGGAAGCTTTGTGTGTGTGTGTGTGTGTGTGTGTGTGTGTGTGTGTGTGTGTGTGTGTGTATGATGGAAGTATGGTAGGGGTCGGCATTTTTTTCGTCAAGATTTATCCTCAAATAAATACATGTACTGAAAAGACAAAATTGATCAAAGGCAAGATTGACATAACAAAATCATGACTTACAAAATTGAAATAAACAACTCTACACCGGGTGATGTTTTACACACTTTGACCCGTTAAGTATGCCAAATAAGCTGCCCACGACCCCGCTTATGATTTCTAGCGTACACTGTGTGCCTACACTTCTAACATACATGTACCCTGGCTACGGCCCAGATTGCACAAACTTCATAAACATACTACTCTAAACATAAACATACAGTAAAAATAGAGTTTTATTATTCATGTGTTGCAGTATGCAATATGCTATTCTAATAACATGATATAAGTAATTATATAAAATATTTACAGGTAGATTGTGATTGTGTGCGGCTCTATACGCTGTAGTAAGCACGTACCTAAAGTGTATTTGTACCCATGTCATTCATTAAGTATTGGGAAAGTTACCGGAGGGATATTCAATATCTAAAGCAATGTTAACCGTATAGAATACACGTAGGCATTAATCGTTGTCTGTATCTTAGTTTTGCTTGTAAGGGGAAAGGTTTATAATAAATAATATGGCATTTGTATCTGTCTGTATCTCACAAACGAAAGCAACATGATAAAATGGAGGTTTTTATGATGAAGAGGACAGGACCTGGGATGAATGATGAGAAAGGTGAGAGAGACTGTTTAATGTAGTTTGTTTTTCTTTATAGTATGAATGTTTTAAAGTAGATGGCCTTGTATGTTGTACGGGATAAACTGCGTGTATCACAAGCTCTGCGATTGAGACATTGTCACATAGATAAAACGCCAGTTTCTTATTTTGCATTATTGTTCCCCGCTTTTCGCAAAAGCGTGGGGACATTAAATCTCATCCGTCTGTCTGTCCGTCTGTTACAAAAAACTTTAACCTTGTTGATAACTTTTGAACCTTAAGACGTAGGGCATTAATATTTGGCATGCGTGTCCCTAATTGTAATACCTTTCCGTTGGTACCTAAATGTTTTATCATGTGACCTTGACCGTGACCTTCGACTTACTTCAATGTAACTTTTTAATCGTTAGACGTGGGGCCGGTGGAACACTATGGGGAAAATTCTTAATCATGTTAGAATCTAGTATAATATCATCAAAGAGTTCCGCAGCAGATACATGTAGACATGCACAACCATGACAATATGTCACAGATCACTGCACCCTTACTGATGGAACCCCGAAAGCGGGGGATCACAATTCTCTGAACTTGCTTGTTTGTATTATGAAACTCGTATAAAGTTCCCAGGGAATAATAAGACTTAAGTGTTATTAATGTTGTATGACTGTGACACTTTCTATACAGCAAGAAAACAAACACTTGATGTGAACAGTCTTGAAAACTTCCTTGTTGCCAGTAAAGACTAAGCATCTACAGCGGCTGTAACTCTCCAAATAAGACTTTGTTACCCCTCCCGGGTGGTTTCCAGGAATACATGTGCAACAATGTTCGTCGTGGTATGGTTTTGTCAGTGTTACGGTATCATCTAATCATAGCAATAGCTATTTCGTATCTTATATATGTTGTACCGCTCTGTCACAAAGACTTAAGTGAGCTCTAGTGATGCAGTTGTCGTCTGTCCGTCTGTTAACTTTTTACTTTCATCTTTACCTCTTACTACCCATCGAAGAGATTCTGATGAAATTTGGTAGGGCTGAATACTCAAGATCCCCCAACCAGTGTTATTGTCCCCCGATTTTTGCGAAAGCGAGGGGACATTAAATCTCATTCGTCTGTCCGTCCGTCTGTTTGTCCGTCTATCACAAAAACTTTAACCTAGGTCATAATTTAATAACCATAAGATGTAGCGCCTTCATATTTGACATGGATGACCCTAATTGCAATACATTTCCGTTAGTACCAGAATTATTTATCATGTGACCTTGACCGTGACCTTTGACCTACTTCAATATAAATTTTTTACCGTAAAACGTAGGACCTTCATATTTGGCATGTGTGTCTGTAGACATGCACAAGCATGACAGTATGTCAGAGATCACTGCACACTTACTGATAGAACCCCGAAAGCGGGGGACCACAATTCCCTGAATTTACTTGTTTCTGTTTTTATGCCCCCTTCCTGGAATAAAAAATTCGGGGCATCTAGTGTTTGGCCGATCTGTCTGTTTTTCCGTTTGTCTGTGGCTAAAAAACCCCCACCCCAACAACACAAAAAAACCAATAACACCCCCATCGCCACCACCTCCCCCCCCTCCCCCCCCCCCCCAAAAAAAAAAAAGAACAACGGTACAATACTTTTTTACTTCATTACCATGATCGTGACTTTTGACCTACATTTCAAAAACTTTAATATTGGGTATATCTTTTGAATGGTAAGTGATAGTGCTTTCATAATTTACATGTGTATTCCTTGTGTCAAGACTTTTCCGTCGGTACCAGAATTTTGACCTTGTGAGTTTGACCCAATATAAGTGAAACAGCTCATACTGATAAAGTTGCCGCGCCAGTGATATTGGTATTCCACGAATACAGTTTTAAGGGTTTTTTTTTTTAGAAGTGGGGTTGGAGGAGAGGGTCGTTTGGTTTTTCTTTTTCTTTTTTTTTTTTTTCGTGGTGGTGTGGGGATGGCCATGTTCGCCATGAAGTGGAGACAACATAAGTTCTAAAAGAATACATTGGGATTATCTAGAAGTGCCTCTTTAGAAATGTTGGGGTTTTTTCTTTTTTTGGTTCCATTTTGAAATCAAAATTTTGATGCTTTTTTGACATCTTTTTAGGAATTTCTTTTTTATTTGCACATTTTAGGTTATTCCTTTGAATTTAT
The DNA here is from genome assembly GCA_035048485.1 of Pteria penguin. Lineage (NCBI taxonomy): Eukaryota > Metazoa > Mollusca > Bivalvia > Pterioida > Pteriidae > Pteria > Pteria penguin. Next base: position 18,957,906 of record CM068580.1, on the reverse strand, counting down.
ACGTTGATTTTGTGTATATTTGAAACGATTTTACGCAAATAAATGTTATACGAAATTGAAACGCGAAAATGAGTTTTTAAAAAAGTGTTGAAACCGAAAGGGGTGTTGTCCTGAAAGTGCTAAGGTAAGCAATGTAGGCCCATTGGAACATTTCCGTTATCAGCAGAAGATAATATCGAATAAAAGTTGTATACATATATATGCCTTAGATCGATAGATAGGAGGCATATTGTTTTTGTCCCGTCTGTTTGTCTGTCTGTTGTCAACTTTAACCTTGGCTATAACTTTTGAATTGTAAGGGATTAAGACTTTATATTTGACATGCGTACTCAACTAATGAAGTCTTTTCCAATGACACCAAGTTCGATGACCTTTTGACCTTGACAATGACCTTCAGGCTAAAATAACTTTTTGGACTTAAGTCCTTTTTCAATACATATACACGACTACAGTAGATATTACAAAGAAATACTACGATTCTAAAGATATACATGTATGTAAATAGAAATATATAAAGCATAGTATTGCGTTTTCTTTGTATACTTTAGACCAAAGAATATTGCACAAAAGATGTTAACAGCTTGAGATAGTTTTTATGCCCTTATTATATGACATGAGCAGGAAAACAAGGCAATTGTTTGTTTGACCTTGTAAGGCTTTATAAATGTATCTACTGGCCAATACTTCGTGTAAATGATGTGATATTATGAATTTTGAGATTTTCCAGGATCCAAAATATGTATTGTATTGCTCATGTTTAGTGTAAATTTATTTACTGAATATAAATAAATATTCAGCGCGCTATTCATATGCTTTTGATGTATACATGTAGCTTTCATATTTGGATGGTATATATCTCATATGATATACTTTTTATAAAATCCTTACCTCCAGATTTAGAAAGCCGACTACGACTTTTGTTTTTGTTTTATTTATTATCCTCCGGTATATTTTAGTTCACCTCGACGAGGTTGAAATAAGTTTATGCTATACCCTCATGCGTCCCTGCAAGAAGTTTGGGTAGATGTAGGTGTAAGAACTGGACAAAACACTTATTCCAGAGTGACCACACTTGCATCAGTGACTCTCTTAAGATACCGAATTGGACCCATTCATCAAATACTGCATCTGACCTACTTTTTCCGTTTTAGTGACCTGGTTAAAGAGTTTGGGGTAGCTCAGTATTGAACAAAGTAATAATGCCAGAGTGACCACACTTGGATCAGTGGTGCGTCTCTGTGTGCCGATATGGATCTTATTAAATTTGAAATTGAACTGAAGCTCAGTATTGAACAAAGTAATAATGCCAGAGTGACCACACTTGGATCAGTGGTGCGTCTCTGTGTGCCGAGATGGATCTTATTAAATTTGAAATTGAACTGAATATTTTACATTTTTGAAGTAATATTTTATGTTACATAAATGCAAAATCAGCTTCCTGCAATTAATATTCAACTGCTGCCGCCGAGGTGAGCTACAATGTATGTAGTCTTTGATTACTGTATGTTTACTGTACTACTGAATATATTCATACACTATTTATCCTCTGTAATATTCAGTAGACAATTTTATATATTATATTTAGACGAAGGGATTTAATTCTCTTTAATTTCTGAGCCTGTTTTGACTGCTGAATCATGGCATGGCTAGACGACAGGAGACGCTTTTCCATTTTGGACTTCTGATCTCATCATAGTTTGATGACCTGTGTATCTATTGTTCAGTTTGGACTGTCATGTTACTTACTAATTACTTGTTCTGCGTAGTTTCCTATGCTGCTTGTTTAGGTATGATCTTCTTAAGTATGTTCTTATTAATACATGTAGATGGATTTTTAGGCTACCTATTCCGAGATTATAACGAATATGTTATAGAATTCTTTTGGTTGGTTCATACGTTAACTTTGTCAATGGAACAGAGCCAATGACGAGTTGATCTGAAGAGAAAATAGAAAAATATTATAGAAAGTCAAACAAATAGAAGTTGACGAGAATTGGTTGGTTTACATTGCTTTCAGTCAGTATTCAATCATGTGTCAATATAGAAGTAACCAAGCTCTTAAGCACAGCGACGCAAATAGGGAATCGAACCTTGATCACCTTCGACACATGTTCAGCGGTTAACTACTACACCATGTCTGCCTTAGTGTACTGGTTAACTTTTTGAAGATAGCACTTAGTTGTTCAGCAATGAAGTTTTTTTTATCTGTTGAATGAAGGTGAAGTGGGCAAGAAGTTGGAAATAAACTATCCTATGCCATATTTGTAATTTTAATTTCCCAAATTACAAATATGTCATAGGACATTCTTAGATGACTGTGTTAAAATTATTCAGAGAAATGTAAATTCGAAAAGAGATTCAAAACCTATCATAATCCGGATTCAGTGAACTAAGCTGCATATCTAATTTATTTATTCCGACTTTTTAATCGTTATCGCAATCTCACAAACGTAATTATGGAGAAGGATCATGTATCAGCATGCGTGAACTTACAACAGTTACGTCCACGGTACATCATTGCTGCACGATCTGTGCCATATGGTCTAGGGAATGTGTATTATATAGTTGTCCGTATATGAAAGTGGAGTGAATTACATCTAGTTCATTTTTATCACATTGGGATCTGCTATGAGTTGTTGTCTGGGATGCCAAGGTACGAATAATGTTACAAATCTATATAAGAGAGAGGCTTCAGGGAGAAAACCTATTTAGCATTATTTCATGTGTATCGTGTTTGCATTGCTGACAACGTTGTTTGGTGGCTTATTACAAGAAAAATGGCTTAACGATGAAAGGTTTTTAGTCTGATATTTATAACTTAAGGTTTCGGAATATTTAAAAGGTGATACAGGATCTTGGGTTAACAATCTTCTTTGTGTAGATTAGTCTAGTCTAAATATAACATTTATATACAGAATAAACCACACTTACAACGTCTTATGTTCTATTGTATTACAGACTATTAGGATGTAAAGCTGTAAATGATATATAAAAATGAGCGAAAGATAAAAAAAAATCTGCTAGAGTTTGGGAATTTGTTTTAAGTTTAAATATCCCGCTTTTGGACAAAATCATGCATATTTTGTGACACTATGAAAATGATTTGCTATTTAAACGATTTTCCCTATAACCACTTATCTGATGTGCTTTTTGACATCATTTATGTGCTGTGCAAGTGTGTCTGTGTTCAGTCAGCAGCTCAGGAACATAACTAAATATATGAAAATATCAGAGGTAGTAAACCATACATACGGAGGTAGTACTACCATATGCAGATACATTACAAGTAGATTTGAGTAAGATATCTACGTTTCAAGTAGTATTTGTGTTTGTTTGGGGTTTATGGATCTTTTGGATATATTGACCACTCACAGCAACAACCAGCTATTGATAAATAGATACAGTATGCCTAGATTGTAAGGTTAACTTGAAAAATTATTAGATGTGTTTGTGTTCTGTTTGTAAAACCCACAACAATTAGGCTTATCTAATATATGTTGTAAGTAGGTAAGCAGAAATAATACCCTTGTATTTATTTACTATGCTTTACATGAATAAACATACATCGAAACGACATACTGTTGGAAAATTGTTCGTGAATACATCTGCAATGCGGTCTTACACGGATCTGAAGCACAGACTATAAGGTCGCCTTGGGTCACCGTGATATGTAGTGAGATCGCTTTGGAATATATAAGGGGCAGGCGTGGTGTAGTGTTAAGCGCTTGGATTGCGGCGCCAACCATCCGGGTTCGATTCCCGGGTTGCGCCACTATGTTCAAAAGGTTGGTAACCTCCTGCTTCCATGTCGCGATATAACTGAAATATTGTTGAAAGCGACGTAAAACACCAATCAACCAACCAACTTTGGAATATAACACCATGATATGTGGTAAGGTGGCCTTTGATCATAACGCCATGATATGTGGTAAGGTTGCCTGGGGTAACAACACCATGATACGTGGTAAGGTCGCCTTTGGTCACAACACCGTGATATGTAGTAAGATCGCCTGGGATCATAACACCATGATATGTGGTAAGGTCGCCTGGGTCTTAACACCATGATATGCAAGATCGCCTGGGATCAAAACACCATGATATGTAGTAAGATCGGCTGGGATCATAACACCGTGATATGTAGTAAGATCGCCTGGGATCATAACACCGCGATATGTAGTAAGATCGCCAGAGATCATAACATCATGAAATGTGGTAAGGCCGCCTGGGTCACAACACCATGATTTGCAAGATTGCCTGGGATCATAACACCGTGATATGTAGTAAGGTCGCCTGGGATCATAACACCGTGATATGTAGTAAGATCGCCAGGGATCATAACATCATGATATGTGGTAAGGTCGCCTGGGACACAACACCATGATATGTAGTAAAGTCGCCTGGGTCATAACATCAGGATATGTGGTAAAGTCGCCTGGGTCACAACACCATGGTATGTAGTAAGGTCGTCTTGGGACACAACATCATATGTGATAAGGTCGCCTGGGTCACAACACCATGATATGTGGTAAGGTCGCCTTGGTCACAACACCATATGCAGTAAGGTCGTCTTGGGTTACAACACCATGATATGAAATAAGGTCGCCAGGGGTCAAAACAGCATGATATGTGGTAAGGTCGCCTGGGTCACAACACCATGATATGTGGTAAGGTCGCCTTGGTCACAACACCATATGTAGTAAAGTCTTCTTGGGTTACAACACCATGATATGAAGTAAGATCGCCAGGGGTCAAAACAGCATGATATGTGGTAAGGTCGCTTGGGTCACATTACTATGATATGTAGCAAGCTCATCTTGGGTCACAACACCATGGTTTGTGGTACGGTCGTCTTGGATCACAACACCATGTTATGTGGTAAAGCCACCTGAGGTCACAACACCATAAATGGAAAGTTCGACCGGGGTCTTAGCACCGTGATATGTGTATCAGGACCACAACACCGTGATATGTGTATCAGGGCCATAACACCATGATATGTGTATCAGGGCCACAAACCATGATATGTGTATCATGGCCAAAATAACCATAATATGTATATCAGGGCCACAACACCATGATATGTGTATCAGGGCCACAGCACCATGATTTGTGTATCTGGGCCACAATACCATGATATGTGTATCTGGGTCACAATACCATGATATGTGTATCAGGGCCACAACACCATGATATGTGTATCAGGGCCACAACACCATGATATGTGTATCTGGGTGTTGTGATCCGGGGGACCTTACAACATGATTGTTATCAGAGGGTTGTGTTAAAGCATTCGGTTTTTCTGATTGGTGAAATTACAATAATAATAACAGAAATCAAAGCTTTTCGCAGTAACATTGCAATAGCTGATTAAGATGGTGTTTAATAATTTCTCCAACATTTTCCAGTATTCATCATCAGTCGCAGATCTGGGTCATGTAGTCATATCTCTGTCCCTCCATCTTATTTTCTATATTTGGTAAGATCTACTAAGGAGCTTAATGTTACCATTACTAATAGGCTTACGTTACACGTGTTGTAGGGCCACATCTGTGGTATAACTATGGAAATAAAGGTGACTTTATATTGGATGTGGGTCATTAATGAGAACTTTTTCAGTCACAATATTGTAATATTACAAGAAAACCTTGTAATCGATTAAAGAAGGGGAAGGGTTGGTCCAGTGTTATCGCTCTGGATTTAACCTGTTGGGATCCGGGTTGTCGGCTGGGATTCGGGTTGTCGGCTGGGATTTTCCTAAAGTAAAGTGATTTACCAACTTCTGTCTCTCTGTAATATCTGTGCTTCCGATGGGACCGTATGAACCGAGGTTCCGTGTCATGATATAAACCGAGGCCCCGTGTCACGGTATACGCTGGCACGTAAGAGATTCCTCACTGTTTCTGGTGGGTCCGTATGAACGGAGGCTCCGTGTCCCGGTATACGTTGGAATGTAAGAGATCTCTCACAATCTGTGGTGAGACTGTATAAATAAACGGAGACCCCGTTACACGGTATATATTGGCACGTAAGAGGTCCCTCACGGTTTCTGGTGGGTTCATATGAACTAAGGTCCTGTGTCACGGTATATCGAGAGGTAAATGACGACCTTACTACATATCATTTGCTATGATCAAGTTATATGTGACAATAAACATACATAGCTATCTCTGTGTCATGTTCTACACAAGGTTAAAACTTTAAAAAAAAAATGAAAATTTCACTTACGACCTTCTGGCATTTACCCCTCGATACACCGTGACACAGGGCCTCGGTTCATGATTCATTTTGTTTTGAGTACTACTTATCGTGATCTTTTTCGGCCTTGCTCTCAGTTTTCTTAGAATGTGTTAGTCCGCCTTTTCTCCCTATTCTCAGATGTCCGTAAGTGATCTGTATAATAATTACTTCCTAAACAACATCCTAAAACATTCTTATGTTCCCCGAAAACTTTCTGTCCGTCCATCATAGATTATAGATCATACTTCACCAAAATATTATTTAGGTTAAGGGCTTTGGGACAAAGGTCACTCAATGTAATTTCTTAAAGGTCAAGGTCACTTATTAACTATGACTTAAAATACCATGAAGTACGTAAACCTCCTACACCTTTCATCAGAATTTGATCATACTTCACCAAAATATTATGGACAAATTTTGGACAAAGGTCACTCAAGGTTATTTCTGAAAGGTCAAGGTCACTTATTACTATAAGGCCATGAAGTACGTATATCTCCTACACCTTTCATCATAATTTGATCATACTTCACCAAAGTATTATGGACAAATTTTGAACAAAGGTCAAGCCGGCGTGGCCTAGTGGTATCGCATCGGACTCCTGATTCTCCTGATCGGGAGGCCGGGGTTCGAGTCCCGCTCTGGTCATGCCGGTGTCATGTCTTTCGGATGAGACAGTAAAAAGGAGGCCCCGTGGTATGCATGGCACGTTAAAGATCCCTCACTGCTTCGGGTGGGTACGTTGCACAGGTCAAAATTGGTATGCCCCGCATCAGGCAGATGCCGTCACCATATACGTGAAATATTCGTGGTGTGACGTAAAACAAAAATCAATCAATCAATAAACAAAGGTCACTCCAGGTTATTTCTGAAAGGTCAAGGTCACTTATTAAGTATAATACCATGAAGTACGTATATCTCCTACGCCTTTCATTAGAATATGATCATACTTCACCATAATATTCTTTTGGTTAAGGGCTTTTTGACAAAGGTCACTCAAGGTCATTTCTGAAAGGTCAAGGTAAGTTTTTAACTATGATACCATGAAACACATATATCTCCTACATCTTTCATCAGAATTTGATAATACTTCACCAGAATATTCTTTAGGTTAAGGACTTTTTGACAAAGGTCATTCAAGGTCATTTCTGAAAGGCCAAGGTTACTTGTTAACTATGACTTAAAATACCATGAAGAATAGATCTCCTACACCTTTCATCATAATTTGATCATACTTCACCAAAGTATTATTTAGGTTAAGGGCATTTGGACAAAGGTAACTCAAGGTTATTTCTGAAAGGTCAAGGTCACTTATTAAGTATAATACCATGAAGTACGTATATCTCCTACATCTTTCATTAGAATATGATCATACTTCACCATAATAGTCTTTAGGTTAAAGGCTTTTGGACAAAGGTCACTCAAGATTATTTCTGTAAGGTCAAGGTCACTTATTAATAATAATACCATGAAGTAGGTATATCTCCTACGCCTTTCATTAGAATATGACCATACTGAACCATAATATTCTTTTGGTTAAGGGCTTTTGAACAAAGGTCATTCAAGGTTATTTCTGAAAGGTCAAGGTAAGTTTTTAACTATAATACCATGAAATACATATATCTCCAACACCTTCATCAGAATTTGATCATACTTCACCAGAATATTCTTTAGGTTAAGGACTTTTTGACAACGGTCACTCAAGGTCATTTCTGAAAGGCCAAGGTCACTTGTTAACTATGACTTAAAATACCATGAAGTATAGATCTCCTACACCTTCCATTAGAATATGATCATACTTCACCTTCATATTCTTTTGGTTAAGGACTTTTGGACAAAGGTCACTCAAGGTTATTTCTGAAAGGTCAAAGTAAGTTTTTAACTATAGTACCATGAAATACATATATCTCCTACACCTTTGATCAGAATTTGATCATATTCACCATAATATTCTTTTGGTTAAGGACTTTTTGACAAAGGTCACTTAAGATCATTTCTGAAAGGTCAAGGTAACTTTTTAATTATAATACCATGAAGTCCATATATCTCCTACATCTTTTATCAGAATTTTGATCATACTTCAGCAAAATATTATTTAGGTTAAGGGCTTTCTGACAAAGGTCACTCAAGGTCATTTCTGAAAGGTCAAGTTCACTTATTAACTATGACATATAGTAACATGAAGTACTTATATCTCCTATACCTTTCATCAGAATTTGATCATACTTCACCAAAATGTTTTTAGGTTAAGGAATTTCATCACTTAAGGTAATTTCAGAAAGGTCAAGGTCACTTATGAACTAAGACTTAAAATGACATGACGTTTGTATATCTCCTACACCTTCCAATAGAATCTAATCATACTTCACCAAAATGTTCTTTAGGATTAGAAGTTTTGGACAAAGGTCACTCAAGATCATTTCTGAAAGACCAAGGTCACTTGTTAACTATGACTTAAAATACCATGAAGTATAGATCTCTTACACCTTTCATCAGAATTTTATCGTACTTCAACAAAAAATGATTAAGTTAAGTCATTTTCGACCATTTTTATGGCTGCAAACCCCCTTTCCGTACCAAATACTGCAAAACATTAGTCATGAGAGACTGCAAACCCCCCCCCCCCCTTTTTTTCAAAAATTTCAAGTTCTGCTTACGGTATGTGTATTTCATTTATGAAACCCTTTCTGATGATATTAAGTTGAGTTACCTTGTGATCTTAACTATGAACTATGAGTCTGGGTAATTACATGTGTACTATAATTACCAACAAGGTTTTCCATGCGGATCAACAGGTATGGCCCATTTCACAGAAGATCCAACACACCACTGGATTAATTCACTAATCCGCCAAAAACAAACAAGTTTAATGAGTATCATTTGAAACAAATGAAATTACTGAATACATGTATCTTTGAAAATACTGACGTTGTACTTCAAGTATATAATCAATCACCATAAATTCTACAATGCCACAAATGCCTTACGTCACTTTCAATACACAATGACGTCAGTTAGATGCCATTAACTAGGTCAGTGTCATTTCCAGTAAAGCGTATGTCGCTTATCTTTCACACCCTTATGGGAATAGGCTGATCATTTTGAGGATAACTCTGAGAATATGGGAGAAATGATCTTCTGTTATGTTTACAAATATCTTAAATCTTTATCTAAAATATGCTTGAAAAACATGCGTATAAGTATATATTTTAGGTAACATTGGTAACGGTCGTTATGTAAACGACATAGATCTAGATCTGAAATATGCTTGAAAAGCGCCCGTTAGTGTAAACATTTTAAACACTTTTCAGAATCATGTCCCTTAGATCGCTTCTACTGCCTTAAGTCATTCTTTAATGGACTCTGCTGCCATTAACTGCAGTCTTAATGTTAAAGAAGGATATAAAACGTATTACCACAAAAATGACATAAAGAACAATGAAACATTTTGATGACATCATAAGGTTGCTAACGTTCAACGTCGTTTCTAACTCATAGTACACAAGCCCAACTAACGGATGGCAAAACTCATTGCTGTGCAAATTTTCGAAGTAAATCATTGATGATAGACACCTTACCAAATATCAAACCACCCCCCTCCCCCTCTCCCTTTTCCCGTAAGAAAGATTTGGAATACGACAAACCTATATGTTAAGTCTGTGGAAGAGCTCATAGAAAGGTTGAAAATAGCATAGGCATACACTTTTTAGCAATTTTGAATTTTAATTTGTCAAATGAACTTCCTTAATTATCAGAATCAATCAATTATCACTTGTAGTGTAACATACGCACATTTGTATCATTTGATTTTTAAAATAGCCTTGAAATAGGACTGTACTGTGTTGCTCCTGAAGAGTTTAAAGCAGAGTTGACAGACAGTAATTCCTTAGTGTCACTAGTCCATGCTTTACAGGTGACATAAAAATTTAGAAAAAAGAGACATCTGTATTTATACCCATCATAGATGTATATATTTAATTCATTGTGATACTGTATTGATTTTTTAATTACATCTATTTTTTTCATTTGTAGCCATCTTGCTGAAGAGCTTTACATCCAGATGGAGTGACTCAGAAGATGAGGCAGATTCTATTCTTCATTTTGACAAAGTTGAGTTAGAGGAGAGACACCTAAACCAGAGAACTGTGGTGAATTCTCAGCCCTCACCATCATCATCATGGGGCTCTTGCTATGTGGTTTTGGCATCTGTTATGGCCTCATTAGGAGGAGTCTTATTTGGTTATGATATCGGTAATGTATTAGAATTTGTCACAATGCTAGCATTAATTTCATAATGAAATTTCTTGCAAAGAATTGCATGTTTGGCATAGGGTCCCATACATCATGTTCATTTGGAAAAACATCTGTTGTCCTGGATTGTGTGTGAACTATCAGACCTATAAAAAGCAATTTTGCAGTTTTAATTGTGTTTGTAGACCAAATCTTTTTTTGGAGGTTAAAATGTGTAAAATGACTCATCACATCAACTTGAGAAATAGGTTTTTTTATATTTTTGTGATAAATTTTTTCCCCAGATTGCAAGGAAAGGGGAGATGTATTCATCTTGTCTCTTTCCTTTAGACATGCTCATAACAAACTATACTAATTAGTTACTATGATTACTTTTTGTTAGCTCACCTCACAAAGTGAGAAGGCGCTTATGCTATCACCTCGTTGTCGGTGTTGGTGTCTGTCCAGGCAATAACTTGAGAACTGTTGTAGCTAGGAAGTTTAAACTTATATGGATGATGTATCTTTATGTGTAGATGTGCATGCCTGTTTCAGATTTGGGTCATGACCTACATTTTCCGTTTCAGTGCACATGTTAGGAAAATTTGAGTAAAATGTTAAAAAGTTTTATTTTTTTATTTGGATAGTAAAGAAGTCCAAACTTGCACAAATGATGTATCTATATATGCCAAAATGGATGCTGGTTTCAGATTTAGGTAATGACCTATATTTTCCACTCCAGTGCACATGTTAAGAAAAATTAAGTAAAATATTAAAAAGTTTTATTTTTTTATTTGGACAGTTAAAAAGTCCAAACTTGCACAAATGATGTATCTATATATGCAAAAATGGATGCTGGTTTCAGATGTAGGTCATGACCTGTTTTCAGCTCCAATGCACTTGTTAGGAAAATTTTAGCAAAATGTTAAAAAAAATTATTTTTTGATTTTGACATCTAGGAAGTCCAAACTTCCACAAATGATGTACATGTATCTATGCATGCAAAGATAGATGCTGGTTTCAGATTAAGGTCATGACCTATATTTTTTGCTCCAGTGCACTTGTTAGGAAAAATTGAGCAAAATGTTAAAATGTTTTATTTTTTCATTTGGACAGCTAGGAAGTCCAAACTTGCACAAATGATGTATCTCTGAATGCAAAGATGGAAGCTGGTTTCAGATTTAGGTCATGATCTATATTTTCCGCTCCAGTGCATTTGTAAGGAAAATTAAAGCAAAATGTTAAAAAGTGGTTTTTTTTCATTTGAACAGCTAGGAAGTTCAGACATTCACAATTGATGTAATTATGAACTCAAAGATGGATGTTGGTTTCAGATTTAGGTCATGATCTATATTTTCCACTTCAGTGCACTTGTAAGAAAAATTTGAGCAAAATGTTAAAAAGTTTTAATTTTTTGGTCGGAATTGCGTAGCAGAAAATACCTCCTCATGTATAAATAGTGCGTCGATATTTAGAAAAAGCGTGATTAGATTTACTTTTAGTACTTATAGTTCATATTGTACGAGTTAATACAAGGTAAGTTTGATCAGATGAGTAAATAGATGTGCCGTTATTCCATCGATTTAGACGAGTTATATTCATGCGCTGGAGGACATGCAGTCTTTCCGAATACTCGACGGAAAGTCCTGATAAAGTACGATTGACATTATTGTGTAGCTGTGCCGTAATTTAAGAAGTACACTACTAGTCCGCACTAGTATCCTTTGTATTATAATTAATAAAACTTGAGAATATCGCTTCTTTTTATAGCAATGGAATTCAGAGTACTCTACAATCTTCTCGTCACAACGATAAACAAACGTCTTAATAGTTGTCGATGTGTAATGCTACTAAAAATAGCCAGTTATTTATAGATTTACATGTGTAGACGTGGTTTTCCCCAAATGTACATGTACAACGGGAGACTGTCCAGATTGGTAATTAAGAATCACACTACTGTCAAGATCAAAAGTGATAAGAGAGAATGAGATAACTATATAGTACGAGACGGAAACGTACAGGGGTGTACAGGGCGGAGCCGTTGTTTATATGAAAACGAGCACCTGTGCGCAGACCGTGTTTTTGTCAATACTGATCCTAAACATTACACGCTTGGTGTGTGATCTCTTGGTGGATCACGACTTTATTACCTTTGATGTACTTGACCTTGCAATTCCGACCTTGAGGACTTTCAAGTCCTTTCATTCTATTTGGACAGCTGGGAAGTCCAAACTTGCATAAATGCTGTATCTTTGTATGTAGAGATGGATTTAAGTTTCAGATCTAGGTCATGACCTATATTTTACACTTTAGTGCCATTATTGAGAAGAAAGCAACATGTGAAAAAGTTTTACATTTTTGGTCGGAATTGCGTAGCAATTTCAGACCCTAGTCGTTACAATATGCTGTGGGGAACGCGTGGAACGCAGAAAACACCTCCTTGTGTATAAATAGTGCGTCGATATTTAGAAAAAGCGTGATTAGATTTACTTTTAGTTCTTATAATTCATATTGTACGAGTCAATGCAAGATAAGTTGGATCAGATGAGAAAATAGATGCGCCGTTATTCCATCGATTTAGATGAGTTATATTCATGCGCTAGAGGACATGCAGTCTTTCCGAATACTCGACGGAAATTCCCGAAAAGTATGATTGACATTATTGTGTAGCTGTTAATTTAAGAAGTACACTAGATCTACTAGTCCGTACTAGTATCCATTGTATTATAATTAATAAAACTTGAGAATATCGCTTCTTTTTATAGCAGTGGAATTAGAAGTACTCTACAATCTTCTTATCACAACGATACACAAGTAGTTGTTGATGTGTAATGCTACTAAAAATAGCCAGTTATTTATAGATCTACATGTGTAGACGTGGTTTTCCCCAAATGTACATGTACAGCGAGAGACTGTCCAGATTGCTAATTTCATACTACTGTCAAGGTCAAAAGTGATAAGAGAGAATGATAGTTTGACAAAATCGGCAAATGAAAAGGCGAATGACTTTGATATGCGATTTCAGGCAAAGAATTCAAGTCAAATATGCTTTAAACATGACATGTATAGTTCATTCGTCTGTTGCATTTCCAAAATGGACCGTCTTTCCCCATACGATCAGATGCTTAGCTGGGTCCATGGCCATGCGTATTTGACCTTGTATATCTCGGGAAGTGCTTAGAGTTTTTAAATGAAATTTGGTGTCATTGTACATTAATTCTTTATGTGTGAATGGGCGAAAGCCCGAAGGCGATGCATCAAGTCCATCATTGTTTTTGTTTGTTCTGTAAACAACGTAATTTCTATTAAAACGGTCGGCTCATACCTTCACCGACCGTATGAGCCGACCGTTTCAATAGAAATTATGTTCAACGCAGACCGTGTTTTTGTCAACACTGATCCTAAACATTACACGTTTGGTGTGTGATCTCTTGGTGGATCACGACTTTATACCTTTAATGTACTTGATCATGCAATTCCGACCTTGAGGACTTTCAAGTCCTTTCATTTTATTTGGACAGTTACTAAAGTTCTTGGTTCTGCTATAGGGATTATATTATGTTTTATTGGCAAATATGCTATGAGGTGAGCTTTGTAATCTTTGATTATTTCTCATCTTTTTAAGGTATAATATCCGGGGCCGTCTTACAACTGAGAGAAGTATTTTGTTTGTCCTGCACCCAGCAAGAATATGTGATAAGCTCTATGCTGATTGGTGCCATTATTGGGTCTGTCTCTGGTGGTAAGTTGGTAGATAGTGCTAAATGTCCTAATTCTTTGGATCAATTTGTTAAAAGTATTGAGCTTAAAATGTATTGGTATCATCATTGCCATTGACTTTTCCTCCTGATTTAAGTCATAAGCTCTTGAATTTTTGTTGCTAAGTACTCATACATGTACAAAATTATCATTCATAAATAATATAGTATCTTCTTACTTAGGATACTTTTGATTAATTTGCAGGCTTTCTTATTGATGGCATTGGACGAAGAAGAACCATCATCATTATATCCTTGGTATTCTTGATTGGAGCTTTTGTGCTGTCACTGTCACCTAATTATCCTTCATTGGTAAGATTATGTAGCAGTTTATATTTATGAAATATGACATTTTAGCCATTTTCCAAAGTAAAGTAAAAGAGGTCAATTTATCCATTGTTAGTACACCTCCATTTACACTATGATTATGAGAAATGGATAGCATGTGAGTTGTGACATGTGTTCTTCCATTACTATGATTATGAGAAGTGGATAGCATGTGTTCTTCCATTACTATGATTATGAGAAGTGGATAGCATGTGACATGTGTTCCCTCCATCGATATGATAAGAGAAGTGGATAGTGTGTGACATGTGTTCCTTCCATCACTATTTTTATGAGAAGTGGATAGCATGAGACATGTGTTCCTTCCATCACTATGATTTTGAAAAGTGGATAGCATGTAACATATGTTCCCCCCATCACTATCATTATGAGAAGTGGATAGCATGTGACATGTGTTCTTTCCATCACTATCATTATGAAAAGTGGATAGCATGTTACATGTGTTCTTCCATTACTATGATTATGAGAAGTGGATAGCATGCGACACATGTTCCCTCCTTCAATATGATAAAAAGAAATGGATAGTGTGTGACATGTGTTCCCTCCACTATTTTTATGAGAAGTGGATAGCATGTGACATGTGTTCCTTCCATCACTATGATTATGAGAAGTGGATAGCATGTTACATGTGTTCCTTCCATCACTATTTTTATGAGAAGTGGATAGCATGTAAAATGTGTTCTTTCCATCTCTATGATTATGTGAAGTGGATAGCATGTGAAATATGTTCCCTCCATTGCTTTGATTATGAGAAGTGGATAGCATGTGACATGTGATCCTTCCATCACTATTTTTATGAGAAGTGGATAGTATGTGACATGTGTTCCTTCTATCACTATAATTATGAGAAGTGGATAGCATGTGACATGTGTTCCTTCCATCACTATTTTTATGAGAACTGGATAGCATGTGACATGTGTTCTTTCCATCTTTATGATTATGAGAAGTGGATAGCATGTGAAATATGTTCCCTCCATCGCTTTGATTATGAGAAGTGGATAGCATGTAACATGTGATCCTTCCATCACTATTTTTATGAGAAGTGGATAGCATGTGACATGTGTTCCTTCCATCACTATGATTCTGAGATTATTCCCCATTCAGTCAATGTTTAATTGTTATTATCTTTCTTCATTCTATAGTCAAGCTTGCTTTTTTTGTGATTGTATCCATCAATTCACAATTTCTTCTATTTTTGTCAGAGTATTCTCCATTTTTCTCTTTTCCTATTTTTTTTTTAATGTTTTGTCAGATTATTCCCCATCCACCTTTATGATGCCTATTCCCCCTTACTTCTTCCAATTGTTTTATCAGATTATTCCCCATTCTGTACTTCTTACAGTAGTTTTGTGAAATTATCCTTTCATTTCTCCATTAAGTTGATATTTTGTCTGATTATCCCCACTCATATCCCATCCCATCCTTTTCCTTACAAATGAAGCTCATGCAAGTCAACATCTGTAAAAAGAAAAACTGAACATGACGTAAACAGACCAAGTTAATATTCATCTTATATATTACAGTTGATAGGACGACTGATATTAGGCTTTGCTGTATCTGTATCTGCTACAGGAGAATGTGTGTATATCTCCGAAATTGCTCCTGCCGTAAGTTCTCATATCTAAACTGATCACTGTGATAAAGAAAATGTTATTATGTATTTTTGTTTAGGTTGAATATTACATGTATATTTAAACCATGATGTAAATTGCAGTTTAGCAACTTGATTAAATGTGAATTAATACATCAAATACTAATTAATAATAATAGTTGATGTCATCAGTGATGAGGCTTAAAACCAGTTATACACATTCATGAATCTTGCTCAGTTTTATACACCTTCATGAATATTATTCAATCATACAATTCCTTGTAGATATTGTTCCAAGTTAACTTATCAAGCACAAGAAAAATATTTCTATTGTTTATCTCAAGAACTTGATGTAATAGATTGTTGATAGAATTACAGATTTACTGGTTATTGTAAACAATTTTCTAGTATTCATCTTATAAGTTTAAATACAATACTGTTATTTTAGCATTCTAATCTTGCTTATAATACCACTTTTACTACTTATTTTGTAGGAACTAAATACATTCAAAGTTTCTTCATTGTTGCGTAATTTCCCACAGTAATATATTTGACAAACTTGAACATTTTATTGCAGAAAAAACGTGGTTTGTTTGTATCACTGAATGAACTTGGAATCACATTGGGACTTTTAATAGCTTACCTCGTCAATTATATTTACATTAACAAAGAAAATGGATGGTAAGAATTTATTGTACTTGTATTTCATACACATACATGATCTGTTCTGAATAACCTTTCCACATTTATTAGTATGATTGATTGATTGATTTAAGGAATGAATCTAACTTCTTTTTTTGGTTGGGATCTTTTACATGCCACGCGTACCGTGACACAGGTTTTTACTGTCTCATCTGAAAGACAGGACAACGGTCAGAAAGATTCGAAACTGGAACCTCTTGGTCATGAGTTAAGCACCTCCTCCACTTACCCACAATGGCTTTATCAATTTTAACGGTGACATTGAATGAGACCACAGTCATTGATAAGAAATTAAATTCTATTATCCTGTTCTAGCAGTGTTTCTCTGATACTGTCTTTTAAAAACTTGTTATGCTGTTGCAGATAATTAAAATAACATGCCCATTTGTATATATCCATTTGGATAAGGGGGAGGGGGTGGCTCTATATGTGTATGTTGATGAATAAGCATAGAAGTCACAGTGCTACAGTGTATTCTATTAAAATTTGAAAGTGATCAGCTGATTATTGTAATGATGCAATGTTTTGGAATATTTGGTTTTCATCCTCTCAAGAAGAATTCATGGATCCATATGAAATCTTCTTTATTTGACTCCTAGTAGAATAGAAGTACTGTTTACTACAAATAAATGTATTTGCTTTAATAAAAAAGCATTAATATTTAATTCAAATAAATGTAACTGCTTGATTAAAGAAAAATTAATGTTTTGTTCAAATAAGTCAGTGGCGTAGCTGCCATTACGCCAACTTTGCACGTGCGTACACATCATTTTGTCAAAAATATAGTGTCTCATGAAAGAGAGAGAGAGAGTTGGTCGTTTTCCTTTTCCCCCAACTCCTTGTTTTTCTTGTGCATACACATCATTTGCACTCTGGCTAAGCCCCTGTAAGTGTAATTGCCTGAATGAAGAAGAATTAGAAATAGCATGAAACTTTTATTTTAACTCTTGTTGTTATGTATCTGATATTATGATGAAGCATCTTTTGTATTGTTGTATCTTTTAAATGTATGTCACACCAATTGTTTCTGATTTTCTGTTTGTTTCTACCAGTTGCTAAATGTTTGATTTGTTGAGGATTCCTGCTGTCATCCAGTTTGCTGGTATAATTTTCTGTTTGTTTCTACCAGGCGCTATATGTTTGGTATATCAGGGATTCCTGCCATCATCCAGTTTGCTGGTATGATTTTCTTACCACCAAGTCCTCGTTATCTCATTCTACAAAATCAAGATGAAAAGGTGATTATCTGAAAATGATACTTAATTCTTTAAAGATGTGTGAAATATACTTTGTATACCATTTAAAAATGTTTAAATATCATAGAAAGTGGGACAGAGAGAAGACTAAGTCTGAAATAGCATATTGTGTAGAAGGGAAAGGGGTCTTTTAATTCTTGGCCTATGATATTCTTAGATTTGGTTTTGGAAGTTTAAACCAGAAACTTTCTGCAAGTAAATACATATCAAACTGTAGTATTGCAGTTTCTTACTTATAACTTATATGTATGTAGATATAAGTTACTGTTGTGGCAATGAAAAGTAGTTGATATAGGGTAACTATAGTTATTGCATACACTGTCAATTATCCTTTTTAAAGTTAATATAATTGTAGTCATGTATACAATGAATTAAAATATTTTGAAGTGCATATTTTCATATACTTTTTTTTAGCTCCCTTGAGCAAAAGGCTTAAGTGAGCTATATTCATAGCCTGTAGTCTGTCCTACGTCCATACGTAAACTTTTTACACTTTTGACGTCTCCTATGCAGTTGCAGCATGAAATTTCTCCAAACCTTACAAGAAGCAAGGTATCAGTAGTCTTTACCAAGTTTGTGTTTTTGACCCGCTCCCTCAACCAAGATGCCTGTCAAAGTGCTCTTAACGGCTGACACATTTTCGCCTTCCTCTGTTGCAACTGCTACATAGACTTCCCTTATACAACTGACATAGAATTTTACAAAATGTTTCAGCTTGGAAGTACACAATGATGTATACCAAGTTTTCACCCCAATTGGTCAAATAATATAGTAGCCAAGGGCTGTGATTGGCCTGTCCATCATTTAAGTTGGCTGCTAAGGTCTCTGATTGATTGATGCATATTCAACTTCTCTTTCATGATGACTGTATGGAATTTTACAAAACATTACAGAAAGAAAGTACTTAAGGTCATCTACAAAGTTTGTCTTTTTCAACCTAATCTGTCAACCAATATGGCCACCATGGGCTTTGCTTTGTTGACACATTTTTAATTTCTCTTCCACAACTGCTACATAGAATTTTACCAACCTTACAGCAAGCAAGTAGTTAGCCGCAAGTAGTGGCCCTATCATTCATATAGGGCCACTACTTGCGGCTAGCAAGTAGTCATTGTCTTCTATCAGTGTTGTGTTATATGGCTTTTGACCAAGATGGCCACCAAGGACTCTAATTGGCATTCATATTTACTACTTCTGTGTAATTGTTGCATGGAATTTTTTAAACCATACAGGAAGCATTTTCCTCTTTTGATCTTGGAGTTATGGAAATTCAACTGTATTTGTATCTGCAAATTTTTTCAAACCATCATTTTTTTGTGAATGAGCAAATTGTTTTTGGATGAGCAATATAGGTCCACATGAGCCTCTTTTTATCTTTAAGGCAGAGCATGTTCTATTTAAACTAAGAGGAGGAATGAAATCAAAAGTAGAAAAAGAACTGGAGACAATAAGAGTTTCTATAGCCAACGAAAAGGTAATGTTTATAGATTTAGATATATTTTAGAGGACGGAGAAGATTAAAGACTCCAAGAATTATAATACTTAGATGAAAATAATTAAAAAACATAATGAATAAAGATAAATTTAATTATGAGGATAGTCTACAGATAGTTAAAAAGAGAAATGAAAGTTGATGTATCTATGTTTTTAATACCCTAGAAGATGAGAACCTCTTGAATTTTCAATCATTTCTCCAAAGTTAATATGGATACCCCAAAGAATCTGGCTAGAAATCATTACAGCATATATTGAATACACAAGAATACAATAAAATATGTTGTATTAAATAATCTATTTTTAAAATTTAGGTGTGAGTCATAAGTTATTTCACTTTTATTTATATACATCTGTTCTAGAGTCATGGTTGTTTGGACCTGTTCAGTGGAATTGACAACATGAGAGGCAGAATGGTAATAGGGGCAGGGCTTGTTTTCTTCCAGCAGGTATGTCTTGTCTTAAATGCAGTATAAGATAAAAACAAAGAATATCCTGCATTAAGTTAATCGATCTATACATCTTATTATACTGCTTTGTACAGTCCATATTTCAATTTATCTGCCCTCTTGAAAAGGTAATGGTATATAAGGTAAATCAAGTTTAGTTATCTTTTCATGGGACCAGCTAATCTCATATGAGCAGAGTAGCCCACGAATCTCTTATTATATGAAATATTCCTAGATATTTGTGTTCCTAGTACTATCACTTTAACTTTCTACATTTATTTACAGTCAAACCTCGTTATCTCGAAGTCTGAGGGACCGTGGAAAATACTTTGAGATATCCGTAGTTCGAGATATCCAAATTTCAAGTTTAGGATCACAAATCTTGTAGTTGTTAATGTGCGCCGATTCATTTGACATTTGTGATTATTATAGTAGATGTATGAGATATACATGAAATTTATCAATAAATACGCATTAAGATGTGCATATTGTATTGTTCCTAAAGAATTAATCTAAAACTTATCATACCTTTTATATTTTATGAATATATAGAGAATATACTCCAAAACTGAAAATGTCATGTTTCCTTTTCAGTAACATCGTAATTTAAATCCAATACTGGATATAACTGTCGTATACTATACCTAAAACCGAGGACGGGCCAACACATAAGACAAGATAAAGACACACGTCATAATTTGATTTACCGGTAATTACTATTACTTTGCATAAAAATTCATAGACATACACACGGATTGGAAATAGTGATAATTAATGAACAGTGTAAAGAAATTTCTTTAAACGCAGGTATGAAAAAGCATTAATTACAGTTAATGTTAATCATCTAGTTTTGTGCCGAGTTTAAATGCTACCATCATTTATTAATATTTGGTATAAATAACAGGGTACGCACGGACGCGATTGATTATGTAATTACTGCGGCTTTGTACACCGACACGGTCAATTGATCACACCACGCTAGCGACATGTAATTTAGGGTAAACGCCGCGGGGAATATTGTCAATAAGAAGTCAACTTCGAGATAAACCGGGTAAATAAGAACTTCGGGACTTGAAAATGTATTCGAGATAAGCATGGCATTCGACATATCAGTGTTCGACACATCCGGGGTGAATTTAATCATAATATGAAGGATTTTTTTCGGGACCGACGTTCGACTTCAAGATATCCCGGGTATTCGAGATATCAGTGTTCGAGATATCGAAGTTTGACTGTAGTTGAAACATACTTACTGAATAATTCACACAAAATGTTCTAACATGTAACGTGGAATTCACTATATAAGTACAGGAGTTTTTTTTTAATTGATTTCCTTGTATGTGTACTTGATTGTTTGATGTTCTGTTATATAGTTCACAGGTCAACCTAATGTTTTGTATTATGCACCAACCATTTTTGAAGCAGTGGGATTTGAGAGTCATTCAGCTTCTACACTAGCTACTGTTGGACTAGGAATGGTCAAGGTTGGTATGTTCATTCTGTATTGGTATTTCTGTAAATGATATAATTCAAAGAAAAAATATTTTGTTTTAGTTTTTAATTTTGCTGAAAATACTTTGTCAACTTGGTTAAAGAAAGAAGAACACGTTTTGAATTTGTCATGAAAATTGTACATGTATCTAAAATGTATTACAAAGAAATCTATTGACCTTAGAAGTCTTAAAACAATTGAAAATCTTTGCTCTTCAAAAAATATGAATTTTATAGAACTAATTTAATACACTATTTCTTCAGGTCTTTAGAAATATAGAAATCTGATTTCAAGAATCCCATGTATTTTATATTGCTATTAATTTTTCACTGCTTTAGTATACATGAAAATTGTTTGAAAAGTTGAAACATTCAACAATTTCATCATCAACTTTCCTAGACTGGTTTCTATTTAATATGGCTATTATTTATCTATACATTTTAATCATTGAAGTATTATTTTACTTTAGGTTATGATGACTATTATTGCGTTGTGTTGTGTAGACAAGTGGGGACGTCGTAAATTTCTTATTACTGGTGCTACTTTGATGGCAGTAGGTATTCTGACTCTGGGCCTTGTGTCACATCTTAATGACCATGCGGAGGATGCAGATCCTTGTCTTGACAGTTCATATTGTGAAATCATCTCCTCTAATTCAACCATGCCATTGCCTTCCTCAACAAACAACTCTCATCTCAGTCAAAATCCAGAGAATGATTTCAAGCATTTAAAAATATTCAATATATCGACAAACGTTTCCATTGCTGTAAATTCATCAATTGATGCTGAGAAACATATTCATATACATGGTTCCACTATAGGAAAGATTGCTGCATTTTCATCACTCATGTTGTTCGTAGCTGCCTTTGGTTTTAGTTTTGGCCCAGGTAAGTAACAGGGCTTTACAAGGTTAACAAAGTAAATTTCTGAATTACAAATATAATTTACTTATTTGAATTAAACTGACATTATGAAGAAATCAAAAGACATAATTGTGTCAAGTATGCTAGTATTATTATATTAAATACTTGTGTATATATAGATAGATAGATAAGGTAAATTAAATATTTATAAATCACATGATATGTAATGGTTATTACATACATGTAGCATCACAGTGATAATTTGTCTTGTCAATGCAGTGGGTGTGGTCAGCATAATTGGTCAGCATAATTAGTGTTCAAGTGTCCCAAGACTTACTCCACCGAGAAAATGGTTAATATGAAGACAGTATGAATAGTTCATTTGTCACTTTTTTGTCCCTAAGATAGTTTTTTTTTCTCTGTGTTAACCCCTGCAATATCTAAATATATGTGACACTTCGTTTTCTGTGAAAAAGATAACTGTTTATAGTATCGGTATAATAAAAGAAAAGGACCATAATTATGTGAAAATTCATATCTTCCTAACATCTTCGTTGAATGTTTGTTTATATTTGTCTTAATTATCAGCTGAGTTTTAATACTGAGTTTATAGCACTCTACATTAGATCCTTAATAAATTGATGACCTACTCATGGTACAAGATTTGATAAGTATATTTGAATGTGTGTTTAAGTGTTAAACCATCTGTCTATTTGCAGACAAAGTTCAATTCCCTTAGTTTATTAAGATATATCAGTGAATGATCTGTCTGGAATTAAGTTGTGAGTTATTTCATATTGGTGACCCTCTCCTTATGCTTTTCATTGAGGAATATTATCCTTTTCATGAATAATTATTATACTTGTATTTCACAGTGACATGGCTGGTATTGAGTGAGCTATTTCCAGCGTCAGTGAAAGGACGTGCAATTGCTTTTACAACAGTACTGAACTGGGGAACCAATTTATTGGTGTCCAGCACCTTTCTTGATGTTATGAGTGAGTAAATAATCATTCATTTTATGATGTCTGCTTAAAAGTATAGTGATTGGCACTTGGGGATCATTCTGATGTCTCATTATGGGCATGGTGATTGATGTTTGGTGATCATTATGATGTCTCCTTAAGAGCATGGTGATTGACACTTGGTGATCATCATGTCTCCTTCAGAGCATAGTGATTGACACTTGGTGATCATTATAATGTGATGTTATGAGCATAGTGATTGACACTTGATGATCATCATGATGTCTCCTCAAGAACATGGTGATTGACACTTGGTGATCATGATGTCTTCTTAAGAGCATGGTGATTGACACTTGGTGATCATCATGATGTCTTCTTTAGAGTGTAGTGATTGACATTTTGAGATCATTATGATGTCTTCGTAAAAGCATGGTGATTGACACTTGATGATCATTATGATGTCTCCTTAAAAGCATGGTGTTTGACACTAGGTGATTTTTGTCATCTATCTATCCATTATCACACAGAGCCAGTGTAGCTCAGTTGGTATTGTACTAAGCTTGGGACAGAGAGGTTTAAGGTTAGATAATAACTAGTGACACATTGGTGTCCTGTCTTTTGGATAAGACAGTATTAAAACTAAGGTCTCATGTCATGGTGAAGGTTTTTAGGTAAAAGTTTTCCCCAGTGTTTTGGTTGGTCCTTAGCAAGGGTAAAAGATTCTTTACATTGCTTCAGTGACTATATAAGTGAAATAGAATTGTTAAGATATCAAACAATTAATAGACAAAACAAAGCATCTGTCTCATCATGTTTTAACTTTCTACACATGTGACAACTCTAGTTTTAGTGTGCAATTTGAATATTGTCAAATGTTGGTACTGAAATGAATCGCCAAGACTTTGGCTTTATGCAGTTCTATTTATTTGGACCAGTGTTTGATCACATCCTATATTTTCATCTCAGTGTATTTCAATTTTTAGTTGCATTATGTACTCAAATTTTTAGGCTAATGAAAGTGTATCTTGTACAGAAATGACTTCATAACTATAGTTTCATATTTCATAGACATTAAATAAAAATTATATGATTAATTACTCAAACCCTTTATATGTAACCTATCAGTAGTTGCTTCTTGTTGAAAAACAATATTCATGCACTTTCATTGAAAAGTTTGAAGAATACTGTTTTGTTTTATTATTGTAATGAATCATGGCAAAAATGTGGTAGTGTTGATTGTGTATCACAGTACCTTTCATATTATTGGGGAAGGATGTTATATTGTTACAGCCCTATCAAACATGGAATGTCATGTAAATGGATATTAATAATAAACTATTATGATGTTTATCGTAAACACATTATCTGTTCTTGTGCTCAGAATATAGAATTACATTTTCGTTCTGATTGTAATATCTGTGTTTGTGATTGATTATTCCAATTGATTTACAGGTAAGATAGGGATATCATGGACTTTTGTGATATTCAGCATTATTTGTGCCATTTCTGTAATATTTGTTTATATTGGAGTCCCAGAAACCAAAGGAAAATCTCTTGAGCAAATATCAAATGACTTGAAGAAAAGGTGAGTAGTTGTTGTGATAACTGCAGATTAAAAATGTCTGGAATTTGTGGTTATTTTCAATAAATAGTATATTGATATTTCTAAGTGGATTTTAAATTACTAGTGATTGAAATCCATAACTTGTATGCTCTCAGAAAAATCTTAGGCATTTTATTTTAGGCCTGTCTGTTTGTTTGTGTGTTTGTCTGTCTGACTATTATAAGCTTTAACGTTGCCTTTATTCAGGCATATATTATCTATGTCTTACATAACTCAAGTTTACTAGGAGACATTTTTAAGCCAACATCATAACACTTTCAGTACCAGAGCTCAAGGAAGCCCCTTTCAATCTTTGTGAATTTCAGTGCTGTCGTTGCAGAGTAATAGTACTTTGTATGCTGAGAGTAGTCTTTATATGGGCATATATTGTCTGTGTCTCACAATAAATCCAAGTTTGCCTTGAGTGATTTAAGAATGATCACTCATTTGTTACAGAGTATCAAGAATTTTTAATTTTACGTCTTTTTCTAAAGTACTTAAATTGTACATTGATTTGATGTAAAAATATTTGGGGTCTGTGTTGATTTTTGTAAGTTGTGTCCAGAAATAGAACAAAGGATTATTTGCTTCTATTTTTAGAAACAATTTAACATTTTCAAATCAGTTTTATAATTTGTGCCCCCAAAAAATGATAAGATTGGGAAGAGATATGAAATCTGAAAAAAAAAAATTATATCAATGTATTAAAGAAAAATGATGAGTGATTTATATCTTATTTCAAATGAGAAACGAGTAAAACTAATTCAACTGCAAATTAGCAAACTTTGCATCTTTTAATTAAAAATATCACCATAAAATAGTCTTAAACTTTCTATTATAATTTTACACATAAAAATAAGTTGGGTTGTTGCTCTCTCATATGATGCATAGAAAAATATAGGTTAGCATTGATATAAGAGAGAGAGACAACATCTCTAAAAGGAGGTGTCAATCAAAGGTTTTTCCAATATTCTTGGTCCTCAAAAGAATCGTGATTCAACCACTTCTTACTATAATTGATTCCTTTCAAAGTGAGCTTGCATCCTTTATTTCAATGATATGAATGTTTATTAACTATAGTTTATATCAAAATGTTGCAAAATTAGCTTTGAAACAGCCTAGAGCAACCAAAAGTGTTTGAACCCTTGTGCCTATAGATTTGGTTGGTTGGTTGATTGGTGTTTTACGTCGTTTTCAACAATTTTTCAGTTATATCGCGACATGGAAGAAGGAAGTAACCAACCTCTTAAACATAGTGGCGCAATCCGGGGATTGAACCCGGATCATCGGCGCCACAAGCCAAGCGCTTAACCACTACACCAAGCCTGCCCCATGACTATAGATGACACCGTGTACTTGACGTCATTATATTAAAAGTATGAATTCTGTTAAATTCCCTCTCCCCTTAAAAAAAAAACCCCAAAACATATTGATAATAACAACAATAACACAAAACAAATAAACACAAACACTTCACCTCCCAGGGATGTGGGTAGCGTGTATATCTCTGGACTGAAAGGTCCATGGTACAACTCAGTGGTTGTTCAATAATACAAATTTAATGAAAATATTGTTGAGTTTTATTATGTAATAATCTAGAATTAACGTTCATATTCACATTCTGAATTGATTTTACAAGAATGTCTGAGATATTTGACGTTTGAATATAAATTAGGGCATATGTGTTCCTTTATTTGATGGCATTTGATCAGTAGTGATGCAGGTAATGAAATGCACCCGTGTGTTTACATCATGTCACAATAGTTGTAACTATGACATCATAGATAATATCATTCATGAAACATCATGTTGAGTTTTTTCTGCTTGTGTCGTATGCAATGTGCAAACGTCATGACTGATCTTACTTAAGTAATATTATAACACATTTAATCCGCATACAGACAGCCACTGGAGGCATAGTGTTTCACAAACACATCTTGTTATGTATCTTTTAGTGGTATCAGTTTGATACATATTAAATTAATAAATATTAACATGTATAGGTGAGAAATTAATTTCATTCTTTAGGTACCCTGTCATTCTTTGTATCTCTCATTTTCGAAATATTTATAATTTGTTTTAACAGACTAGTCACTTTGTTTACCTTTGTGTATTTCTTCTTTCAAGCTTTTTACTTATTGGTTACAGTATTAATGTTTGTAACTGTTGTCACAGATGGTAAGCCTTTTCATGGTGATGGATTTACTTTTTTCCCTAGTGTCCTTTTAACTAACACAATATTTTAGAATAAAAGGATATCGGTAGTTTAGATATTCCTGATGCTTGGAATTCCTGCCATGCTGTTATATTCACCTTGCACTTTGTTTAAAATTTAAAATCTTTGAAGATTATTGAAATTGACTCTAAAATTTTCAAGTTTTATCAAATACTTGTATTTATTTCGTGTAGGAATTTGTTTTTAAAATGTCTCGTCTTTTTCTGGAAATCATAAATATTAATATCAATTACTGGTAATAAGTATTTGCTTGTTCTTTTCTATAATATTTATCTGTCTAAAATTTTGGTGTTAATTTTCTAAAGCTGCTTTTCATTGCAGAAAAATCATTTTTCCATCATGATTAGCTTACTTAGCTCACTTAATTTATAGGCTCAAATGAGCCATTTTCTGGCAGTTCCTGTAAGTCTGTCCATCCATTAATTTTTCATATTTTCAACCTCTTCAGAACCACTGGAGGGATTTTGATGAAACTTGATAAGGATGAAGTCCTCAAGGTCCCTACAAGTGATGTTTAGGGTACTCTCCTTTGACAGACTTGTTCTTTAAATTGACTTTATAAATTGGCAAACACACTGCACCAGACTGATCTAGAAGGGTGTTTAAGAGTTTCTGTTGTTTTGGATTCCACATTTATTTTTTTTTTTTGGCCTTTTTCTGTCTTACTCATTTCCACACATCTTTTCTGTCATTTTGTTGATTTTGATATAGAGAAGAAATAAATCATTTATTTGCTTACATTTATTAGAATATATCTATTTCAAGGGTTGTTTGAAAATATTATGTCATAATGTAGTTTTCTGGATTTTTCATGTTTTTATTTTGACATTTTTAGCTCACCTGAGCCAAAGGCTCAAGTGAGCTATAGTCATAGTGCGCCGTCCGTCGTCGTCGTCCGTCCATCGT
Source organism: Pteria penguin (assembly GCA_035048485.1). Classification (NCBI taxonomy): domain Eukaryota; kingdom Metazoa; phylum Mollusca; class Bivalvia; order Pterioida; family Pteriidae; genus Pteria; species Pteria penguin. The sequence continues at coordinate 18,929,782 of CM068580.1, read as the reverse complement.
TAACTTTTTCACATTTTCAACTTCTTCTCTGGAACTACATCACAGATTTGGATCAAACTTTGTGTAAATGATGTACTCAAGGTCTCCTACTAAAATTGTGTTCGGGATCCAGATTCCCTCAGGGGTGGATCCGGGGCGGAGCCAAAAGTGCGCAAAACGGTACCCCTCTTCAAACATCTTCTTTTCCAGAACCAGTACATAAATGGGGAAACTAATTGCATTTCAACAATCTATAAAGATGGGTTAATAAAAAATTGTGTTCGGGGTTAAGATCCGTGAAATAGAAATTTACTCTTTTTTGACGTGTTTCTGGACTTAGTAATTTCAATGCAGAAAAGTGTCATGTTTTTCAGTTAATTGATATTGATGATTTCTTAATGACTATTTTGATCATAATTGTGGTAAGGAATATTATTGTGAAAGAATTTTGTCATTATCTCAAAAAAGGGGGGAGGTTGGCCATTTTTCACATTTTCAACTTTTTCTACAAAACTGTTCAAAGGATTTTAATAAATCTTGGTAGAAATAAGTCACTTATGATCCTCTTTAAATTCTGTTGTTTTCGTCCAGACCTCTTTACAGGTGGAGCCACCATAGTCAAAAGTAGGTCACAAAAGAGTTCTCTCCTTTAATAATATTCTTCTTCATATGGGCTGTATACAGAGACAAACAGAATGCATAGAAATGATCTAGAGGGATGAGTGAAGACGTATTGTCATTTTGGTTCCCTTCCAAAAAAAACCCGCTAAATTTTAGAATTTTTTTTCAACATTTCTTTGGACTTGGTGATTTCAATGCAGAAAAGTGTCATATTCCCTAGTTAATTGATAATGATGATTTCTTATTGACTATTGTGATCATAATTATGGTAAGGAATGTTACTTTGAAAGAATTTTGTCAATATCTCAATTTTTTAATTTTCTATGAATTTTTAAAGACTTCTAAATGAGGGTGTGTAGGAACAATTTAATCACATTTTTCACTTCTGCTGTTATACCACATGAAAGATTTTAATGAAACATCGAATACATAAATCAAATTTATATTCATATGTCAGTTGTGAAAGACCCAATAAGCAGGAGAATAAAGTATCCGCAAATTTCTGTTGTTTGTGAATATGCACATTTTACTCGGGTGAGCTTTTGGGGTCCATTGGTGCCTCTTGTTTTCATTTTAGAAGTGGGTTTAAATAGTTTGTAGCTAAGTAAAAAGACTGCAGCCTGGAGTAGAATACCTATATATTACCACATCCTTTGCAAATAAATTTACTGTCTTATGACTGTTAAAGGTTCAAATAAATGTAACATTCATTTAGCTGCATGCATACGGACAGAGCTGTGAACTTTCAATGCAGTAGATAGAATAATAGCCTTAAAGTGAAAGGTGGTTGTGTAATACTGTAAATAGCTGGATATCACATTAACATGCATTTGATTCATCACAAACAAACTTTAAGAGTTTGCTTAAACTACAAATCATAATATATTTCATTGTCTGAAACCCACCACTTACTGTGATTCTCTTACATGTGAGAGGAGCGAAAGAAGATTATTTTATAGAATTATTCAAACCACCTTTGAATATGAAATGATCTTACGTGAAATTACTTTATACCAAACTATAAGTAACTGTTGTGCAACATCACAATATTGTGATGTCATAGTTTATCTTTAAAACTACAATTGAATTATTCTGTCTGAAGAGCCATATGGCGAAAGTGCTCACAGAATCAACCAACACAAATGTGAAACTTTCATAGTCATTTCTACATCTATATTTTCTGTACAAAGGAATTTTGATGTTTTCTACATATATATGTATATTTTACATGACTCAATAGTCTATACATATATGGTTTATTTTAATGTTTTAGTATATCATAAATACATGTAGTAACAAAATGTTTTTAAAGTGTTTATGCTATACAGCTCAATATATTCTTTTTGAATTCATCAATTAAAAAGTTACAAGTTGAGGTCTGGAACTAATGAAGGTTTAAATCATGCATTTACATGTATTGTATGTATAGACTGTATGTGCACTACATTTAATTAGGATTCATATTAATCATTGGGCTGATATAAGCACATATGCATTATTTACTTTTGTACATCTTTAAGTAACTGTTACATAGATATAAAAAGATAACTTTCATTAATTTGAATTAAATTTAAAATCATTTTAGTCTACTCCTGGTCCCAATACATCATTTTAAAGAGTTTTATTATTCAATAAACAAATCTACTCCAAGAAATGAAGCACTTTTAATACCCAAATCTGGCAGTCGATGAATTTAAGTTATCCATGGTAAAACTTAAGATATATAGGCAGATATTTAGATCATAATCAGTGGTTCTTTGAATTTATGTGACAATTTGAAATTATTTATATATGTAAATAGATCAACTAACTTTCAGCTTGTATAAATTGTGTTTCAGATCCATGTTGTCTGGAGCCAAGGCTAGATTTGGTTCTGTTAGCTGTTGTCCATGCAGATCATCAGGTACTGACCTCCAATCAGGTTACACGATTGTGAACAAAGATGACCCTTGCAATGATGTTACATGAATTTATTTTTTATGGAAAGGTACATTGTACTGTTGTTCCTTTTGTAATTTGTAAACAAAGTCTATTTTGTTTTTTTTATATATATATTTCAACATCATTATATTCCACATATCTTTGTTACACATGTGAGATTACGTTGTAAAGTTAATAGTGTAATAGGTAAGATGTTAAAGTATTGTAACACGTAATTTACGTAGTCCTACTTGTGAAGCATTAAGGCTAATTCTGCAGAGATTTCAAAGCCATAAGCTGTTTGCTTACGGTTCAGATACCTTTCATATACCAATATACATTTACATAATATTCCAGGCTGTCCAGCGTCCCTAAAATTCCCCAAAAATCCTAATTTTTTTCAATTTTTGTTAAAATTCCTAAAAAATGAAAAATCCAAAGGGATTTCCTAAAAAAGCCATAATTTTTTATGCCAATTCCTACTTTTTTATATCCCTTCCAATTCTTCAAAACATTTTTGACTAAATGCATACTTCATGTGTGTTTTAATGTAGTTTTTAGTTCTAATTCAGAGTAGACAGTGAAGGCAGTTGACCAGTGGATAGAAGTGCCCAGTTTGTTATTGGTTGTGACTGAGTGACAGAGATGTAATTCTTAAGGTCACAGCCAACAGCATCTGGGACACTGAACCCCTGGGAAACATCTTTCATACAAGTAAAGTATTGTATGTTAGTTTCTATTTTGCCAAAAGAGCAAAGGTAAGTCAATTAATACCTTCATATTCCTTATTTTTGTTACAAAATTCCTAATTTGAGCACTAAATTTTCCCTAAAATTTTGAAATTTTAGCCCTAAAATTAGCCCTAATTTTTTGTCAAGAAGTGCTGGACAGCCTGAATATTCATATTTTTTAACATATTAATTCAAGAGAGACACAACTTAGTGTTGAATCAGAAACAATGCATTTTGTTAGGTTTATTGTTTGAAACTGAACACAACTGATCTGACCTTGTGTGTATCTTGAACTTTATTCATTTAGAGTAAAAGCAGATTATTGTCTTTAGTGCATTTATTTGTCTTTCATCTATAATAGCAATTAATAATGTTTCAAATATAAATAAGACATCATATGTGGCATACATCGTCATCTGGTAAGGTTTTGTAAACTGAGGATAGTGACCTTGACCTTCATACCAAAATAGATGCTGATTGGAGCATAGGGTCTCACAAACACGTTTTGGTTTAATTATATTCAATGCATACTTCAGTACCATAAGATTTTGAATAAATAGCAAGTGTATATGGCTTACATGGGTTCATTTTATCTTCTGAAGTCTAAACTGAACAAAATGAAAAAAGAAAAAATAGGTTTGTCCATTTGATAGGACTTTAAAAGAGGGCATAAATACCAATACCAAAGAAGAAAAAGAGAAACAAAATGTTTGAATGAAATTAATTGCAAGGTAGAATGTTATATGTACTGTTTTGTGATTGATGTTGAAGGTTGTTAAGTAACATTTACTACAAATGTACATATCTCATTTGATATGTTCTTTTTTCATTGGTTGGATTTTTTTCTGTTGTGTAAATGAAATGACATGTGAACTTAGCTTACATTTATGTACAATATATACAATACTTTGTTTCTACCGTCTGTACAGTCCCATGTTTTGTTATATTCTTATTAAAGTGATAGTTAAGTTACATTTCTACATTTACTGCTGTGCCATAAATCATGAGGAATATCGGACCTCTTGGGTGATACATATATATGATTTATGTACAGATATAACTTTACTTAAAAATGGATAGTTTTTAGTAATTGTAATAGATCTGATCAAAACCATATCCTTTTTCTTTTTTTTACATGAAGAGACATATCCATGCACAAGTATTTGATTAACCAGGTGATCTGCATTCATGACATAGCTTTTAGCATTGTTTTCCAGTTTTATTTTAACTTCTGAGCATTTCAACACCAAAGATTTGTTATTAGTAGTTACTGTATATTAATTCTTTTTTTGCTTTTATGCCTCCAGATTGATAGATTCAGGGCATATTGTTTTTGTCCTGTCTGTTGGTCTTTCTGTGTTCAACTTTAACCTTTTCTGTAACTTTTGAACTGTGAGGGACAGAGACTTCATATTTGACATGCATACTCAACTATTGAAGCCCTTTGAAATGACACCAAGATCGATGAGCTTTTGACCTTGACAATGACCTTCACGGTAAAAATAACTTTTTGGACTTGGGCCTATAATTTTTGAACCATGAGGGATAGAGAATTCATATTTGACATGTGTACTCAACTAGTGAAGCCCTTTCAGACGACCTCAAAGTCAATGACTTTTTGGCCTTGACAAAGACTTCACGCTTAAAATAACTTTTTGGACTTTGGTGCTGCCACAGGCATTGGTGTTTCACTAACACAGCTTGTTTATTGTTTTGCTCTTGCTGTCTACTGTAGGCTTGGCATTATTTGTAGAAGTAGAGGTTGGTCACAATTGACATTTTATTAATAGAATTACATCTTCTAATGATGATGCACATAATTCAGTTTTCTGGTTCTATGGATACTTATATGAGTTGGTATGTACATTGTAATGGATGGAGTTCAAGTTGTGTCACAGTTGACCTACTTCTTGTCTGAAATTTGCTGGAACTATTGTGGCACATGTATTGCTTCAGCATTACTTTCAGAATGTATGTATTTGTTATCCATTTATGTATATTTGAGAGGCATATTATACATATGCAATACACTAGGTTTTTATCTTTATATATATATATATATATATATATATATATATATATATATATATATATATATATATATTTATATGTATGTATATATATATTTTTAGCTCACCTGAGCCAAAGGCTCAAGTGAGCTATAGTCATAGTGCGCCGTCCGTCGTCGTCGTCGTCTGTCGTTAACTTTTTCACATTTTCGACTTCTTCTCTGGAACTACATTGCAGATTTGGATCAAACTTTGTGTAAATGATGTAATCCAGGTCCCCTACTAAAATTGTGTTCGGGATCCAGATTCCCTCAGGGGTGGATCCAGGGTGGGACCAAAAGTGCCCAAAAGGGTACCCCTCTTCAAACATCTTCTTCTCCAGAACCAGTACATAAATGGGGAAACTAATTGCATTTCAACAGTCTATAAAGATGGGTTATTAAAAATTGTGTTCGGGGTTAAGATCCGTCAAATAGAAATTTACGCTTTTTTGACGTGTTTCTGGACTTAGTCATTTAAATGAAGAAAAGTGTCATGTTTTTCAGTTAATTGATATTGATGATTTCTTAATGACTATTTTGATCATAATTGTGGTAAGGAATATTATTGTGAAAGAATTTTGTCATTATCTCAATTTTTTGATTTTTTATGAATTTTTTAAGACTTCCAAGAAAAAGGGGGGGTTGGCCATTTTTCACATTTTCAACTTTTTCTATGAAACCATATGAAAGATTTTAATGAAACATGGAATACATGAAGTACTAAAAATCCTCTATCAATGTGGTAAATTTCATCCAAATTGCTTAACAGATAATGCCACCATGTCTAAAAAGTAGGTCTCACAATGGTACATATAATACTTGGTAATTGAAATATGGAGAGTAGCGGATCAAATCCAGCTGTGGTCAAAAAATTCTTTTTTTTTTTTTACACATCTAAATAAGTTTTTAGATGTTTCTAAACACTCAACATATGAAATTAGGAATTTTACGTTTAAGACTTCCAAAAAAAAAAAGGGGGGGGCATTTTTCACATTTTCAACCTTTTCTACAAAACTGTTTGGAACTACATTGCAGATTTGGATCAAACTTTGTGTAAATGATGTACTCAAGGTCCCCTACTAAAATTGTGTTCGGGATCCAGATTCCTTCAGGGGTGGATCCAGGGTGGGACCAAAAGTGCCCAAAAGGGTACCCCTCTTCAAACATCTTCTTCTCCAGAACCAGTACATAAATGGGGAAACTAATTGCATTTCAACAATCTATAAAGATGGGTTATTAAAAATTGTGTTCGGGGTTAAGATCCGTCAAATAGAAATTTACGCTTTTTTGACGTGTTTCTGGACTTAGTCATTTCAATGAAGAAAAGTGTCATGTTTTTCAGTTAATTGATATTGATGATTTCTTAATGACTATTTTGATCATAATTGTGGTAAGGAATATTATTGTGAAAGAATTTTGTCATTATCTCAATTTTTTGATTTTTTATGAATTTTTTAAGACTTCCAAGAAAAAGGGGGGGTTTGGCCATTTTTCACATTTTCAACTTTTTCGACGAAACCATATGAAAGATTTTAATGAAACATGGAATATATGAAGTACTAAAAGTCCTCTATCAATGTGGTAAATTTAATCCAAATTGGTTAACACATAATGCCACCATGTCTAAAAAGTAGGTCTCACAATGGTACATATACCACTTGGTAATTGAAATATAGAGAGTAGCGGATCAAATCCAGCTGTGGTCAAGAAACATTTTTTTTTTTTTACACATCTAAATAAGTTTTTAGATGTTTCTCAACACTCAACATATGAAATTAGGAATTTTACGTTTAAGACTTCCAAAAAAAAAAGGGGGAGGGGGCCATTTTTCACATTTTCAACTTTTTCTACAAAACTGTTTGAAGGATTTTAATAAATCTTGATAGAAATAAGTCACTTATGATCCTCTTCAAATTCTGTTGTTTTCGTCCAGACCTCTTTACAGGTGGCACCACCATAGTCAAAAGTAGGTCACAAAAGAGTTCCCTCCTTTAACAATATTCTTTTTCATACGGGCTGTATACAGAGACAAACAGAATGCATTGAAATGATCTAGAGGGATGAGTGAAGACGTATTGTCATTTTGGTTCCCTTCCAAAATCAAATTTTAGAATTTTTTTTCGACATTTCTTTGGACTTGGTGATTCAATGCAGAAAAAAAGTGTCATATTTCCTAGTTAATTGATAATGATGATTTCTTATGGACTATTGTGATCATAATTATGGTAAGGATTGTTACTTTGAAAGAATTTTGTCAATATCTCAATTTTTGGATTTTCTATGAATTTTTTAAGACTTCCAAATGAGGGTGTATAGGAACAATTCAATCACATTTTTCACTTCTGCTGTTATACCACATGAAAGATTTTAATGAAACAAGGAATACATGAAGTACTAAAGGTCCTCTATCAATTTGGTAAATTTTTATCCAAATTGGTTAACAGATAATGCCACCATGTCTAAAAAGCAGTTCTCACAATGGTACATATACCACTTGGTAATTGAAATATGGAGAAATTCTTTTTTTCATTTCTTTACACATCTAAATAAGTTTTTAGATATTTCTCAACACTCAACATATGAAATTAGGCAATTTTAAGTTAGATCTGGACAATATTTGAAACAATTGTTGTTCATGACCCAGACTTGAAATCAGTCAACAAAAGGCCCCACCTAAAGAAAATGACTAACTTGTTGCCCTGAATGACTTCTTGCAGAGACAAAGGAAATGCTTAATATCAAAATCATGTGAATGGATGTGCAAAAAAGTGTTGTTTTTTATTCTAGCCTGAAATAAAATTTGACATATTTTCAACATCTGTGTTGACTTAGTCACATTAATGCAAAAATAAATGAATTCTTCCTTCATGCATGACTGATCATCTAGGTACTCAGGTGAGCGATATAGGCCCACTTGGGCCTCTTGTTTATTTATGTTTTTTTGCTTGTTTCATTCTATTTATTGTAATTTTTGGAAGGTGCAATGTGTATTATTCACTGTGCTGTATACAAGTCTATTTTCGCTGATCGACTTTACTTGTAAAAGCAAGGGGGATTGACACCATACTTGAAGAGGGACTTTTCATTCAAATACCACAAAGTTATATGAGTAATATAGATCATGTTCGGTTCTGATTTTAGTTCACATGATTTTTATTTGGTAAATTTTGTTGCACTTTTTATTCATGTGCTGTATTTCTTTCTTTGCTGTGCATATGCAGTACATGTATATAATTAAAATAAGAGAACTGCACTGGTACAAGCAAAGCATACTGTAATCAGGGATTACATAGAAAAGCTATACAGGGAAACCTTACATGTACTGGTAGCTTTTGTTATAAAGTGAAAGATTGAAAAAGAAAGTAATAAGATTTCATATTACTTGTATACCATAAATTTTTATTAGAGGTATTGCATAGCTTATTGTATGAGTGGCTTTGGCCATTCATTCAACAAACATAATTACAGGGTTGTTGTTTGTACAAAAATGATTCAGAAGTGAAGTTAGACGGGTCTACATTAATTTTTTGAAGCATTGAACTTTGAGAAGATCTGTTTTATTGTTCAATTTCATATACCATTTACATCTTCTACTAATAATTTGTCTATATACTTTACTTTACAAGCTTAATTTTTTTCTACCTCGTGATTTTCATGTTTGAAAAACATTACACATGGTAAATAATACATCAATCAAATATACATGCATTGCAATAATTATTATGGTTTACATTGACTTTTCTATATTTATACACCTAAAACTTGCTGCATTACAAGTTCATTTATTAATAGATCCATCCCTGTCATAAGCAGTCAAAGGGAGACAAGTCAAGATACAGGACCTCTTAATAGACCTTTTCATGATAACTGCGGTCTTACAACCAGTGTATGGGCAATAACCCTTGTTAACAAATTATTAGCTTCAGATCTGAAAGAAAAGTGATCTCTTATATTTGCTGAGCAATGCTCAATATGTTCAGGTTTTGTAGCTAGTCATCTGGAAAAACTATTGCACATATATGAATAGTACGACTGCAGTTATCATGACTAGATCTTTGCCACATAATCCTGTAAACTAGAGTATACCAACTTACAAAAAGTGTTCAACAGGATGTCAATTTGTCTGACAGTGATTCCATTGTGTTTTTTTTTTCTTCTTTTATTTCATATGAAAAGAAATTTTAGCAAAGAATATAAGAAGGTAGCTATTCTAGAGGGGTGATCCCTTACTACAGATAGATGTACAACAGGCTTGACAGTACACTAAACGTATTTTTCTGAATAAAAGTATGGAAGTATTTTTGTTGGTTGCTGTTGCTACCTTACTCATTTTTTTGTGCTGTTGCTATCAAATGCATATTGTTTTCCATTAAAAGGTCTGACAATTGATGGGCAATTTACATGTGATCTGCATGATTTTTTTTTTTGTATTAATGTTATTCTTTGAATGATTGTGCTATTTTTTACATGTACATTGTATTTGAAATATATGATGGACATTTGCAGTAAATTTGTTTTTATTTAACCAAGCAAAATACAGGTATTATTGTTATGAAGAACATCTGCTACAGCGCTGTCTGCCGTACCTATACCCTTGTCATGAAAAGCATCTGTTGCTGTGTCTGCCCTACCTATACCCTATTCATGAAAAGCATCTGGTGTTGTGATGTCTGCCCTACCTATACCCTGCTCATGAAAAGCATCTGGTGTTGTCATGTCTGCTCTACCTATACCCTGGTCATGAGCATCTTCCCTACCTATACCCTGTTCATGAAGAGCATTTGATGTTGTGATGTTTGTCCTACCTTATACCCTGCTCATGGAGAGCATCTGCCATTGCGTTGTCAAAATACTTATGCCCTTGTCATGAAGAGGATCTGTTCTACTGTGCTGTCTGCCCTACTTTTCCTACACATTATGCCTTTTCCCCATTAACGACCACAATGAATACGTAAAAATTACTCATAAGTATGTTTGTATCATTAAGTTCCCAATTCATGTTTTTAAGAAATGAAAAAAATGAGCCAAGTCAGATTATTAAGTCTACACCAAAATCAGCTTTGGTATGATTGCATACAAAACTGGAATTCTATACAGGAAAACCTGTAATTACATACATCTTGAATTTCTGGACACCTACCCTTAACGGATACACTTGTAGCGTACCAATCTTTACTACAGAAGATCAATGAAAATAATCCTAGTTCACTGGACCCTTTTGGTATGCGGACACAGACACAGGTTCAATACCCAAGCTTATTTTATCAGTTATAATTGAGCTGAATTAGATGGACAGTGACATTCATGTACTCTACAGTGTGTTTTGAAAACCATTACGCTTTGCCTAATTCCATGCCTCTTTAAACACCAACACAGCATTGCTTTGGGGTTTACCTAAGTTTTGAATTATCCATTTGTTGGCATGGATATTTGGATGGCAAATTGAACTCATAACTGATTTACATGTGCGGTGCTTACGAATGCTCGGAACAAAACGACCCTAATGCAGATGATGACAGATGTACTAGTACACAAAGACGACTGTGCAATGAAAACAGACATTGATGTCCTTAAAACATGAATTGATCTACAGCACTACAGACTGGATACTGATGACAAGCAGCTGTGTAGCACAATTCCAGATATGATACAGTATCTTCAATGCAAAACTGTAGATCAGTGTAATACAAAAAAGCAAAAGAAACCTTGAAGACTTTCTGATCCAATAATCACAAACCAATAAGCTTTGATTTTATTCTAAAAAAAACCAGTTTTTATTACCTTAAGCAAATGAATTTTGTATTAAATGCTAGAATAAATGGATTATTAAAAGATAATTTTTATATCGTTTCAAACAGATGGTAAAATGACACGATGTCTTCTGTGAATAAGTAAACACCTCTGTAGAATGGACATACTTTTTCAATCCCTTGACTGTCTGTTTAAAATTCTCTAGCAAAGACAGGAATGGCCTGAAATGACCATTGTATGTATGTATATGTATGTATATGAAGAGAAGTTGCTCTGGTGGTGTAGTCTACTATGTCAAGACAAGAGTTGTTGCTTCTCAACTCTGGGTTCAACCTCTAATCAGAGCAAGGTGGAAGGCCTGCCTATTTATCTAACTGTCAATGGTTTTCACCACTTAACACAGGCCATCATCATAAAGGTGACACAAATCTTTCTGTAGCATTAAAACACACAAAACTGATGTATGCACAGATTACAATACAATAAGGGAAAACTTGTCAGTACCGTAAATGAAATTAAGTACTTGAAGTTTCAAGTCTCCCAATAAATTTCGGGTCACAGTAAACAATAGTTATCAAACACGTAATTGATCTAATAAATGTGTAAATCGCCAGAAGAAATACCTGTTCTTTTCATGACCTTTATTATTTCCAATACAAATGCCCAAGAGATTATATTCATTTACATGATAAAAATTTAGAGATAATTTCATAAAATAAAGATATAAATTATAATATAGTTGTACATTCCTGAAGATAAAATCACAAATACATACCAAATTATATATATCAAATACACAACACAATGAATAAATAAAAGTTAAATGCATAAATACTTCTAAATAAATTACTAAGGACATAAATTGAAAATTATGACTATTGCACTTAATTATTTGCAGTTCGGTTACATTCTTCAATATCAATTCAATGTAAGCACATATATTTGCAACTCACAAAATCTGTAAAAGAAACACCTCGCACAATTTTGTTCTGTTTACAATAGTGACCTTGGATCTATGGCAAGTCTGCTTGTTGTTAGTGTTGAAGTTGCACATTTTTACTGATAAAATTGAAATGACAAAATTACCTTCAATTTTCTTCTCAATAATTATTTATAATGAAGAAATGTTACACTCTGAAGAACCTATTGATTTGCTGTTGACCTTTAACCTGTGGAAGAAGTTTTCTTCTGCATGTTTTTGATTCTGTTTTGCTTTTCTTCTTAGAAGGAATGGACTCCTTTTCTGCATCCAGTAGCCTTTTCTTTCCTTTTCCCTCTACAACTGCTCTCTTTCCTTGAGGTATCTTGGAATTATTGGCCACCTTTTCTATTTCTATTTCTGCTGAATTTGTCAAAATAGCATTCTCTTGGTCGTTAATAGTCTCCAATATCTTCTTCGCTTGAACTGCAATGCTCTTGCTGCTGCTAGCAGGATGGACCAAGGTTTTACTGAAAATAGCAATGTATTTCTATAATAAAACCCTTATAGTTTATAAGTATGTAAATAATGCCTAGTAAACTAAGACTTCAGTAAGAATAGTCGTAAGAAATCCACTCGCATAAAAAATTTATGTGCACATACCACATGTAAATAAACTTTTCTCTTTCAATAGTCCATGAAAGAATATGCAAGATCGCAAATACTCGTTCTGTTCATGTTTTATATTTTAGTCACCTACCAAATCTATTGTACTAAATCTTGGTCAGATTCTCTGCCTCGCTGGAGAACAAAGGAAAGGCGAGTAGAAAAGTATGAGTCAAAATGGTTAATCAGTAAATGCTAAAAGCAACATTATTTAAGAACAAATGAGGACTTTGTAACATTGCCTAACCTGGGCATGACAAACACTGAAGAGTTAGAAGTTATGTAATCATCTTTATTAATATCCACTTGATGTATTGGTTGTGCCCAGTCCATTGAAGATTTGTATCTCTTAGAATATACTGGAGTCTATAAATAATAAAGGATAAAAACATGAGAACATCTTAGATCATCTGGTTTAAAACAGGATTTCATAAATTGTATATGTTGTAGTACAAATGTATGTTTACTTATTGTCTCTATAAAATCATAAATTACAGCTAAATTTATGTCAGAAAAATTATGTTAATGTCTCTGGATTCAAAGCTTTAGAACTGTAGACATGCATGCCGGAATTTTTCTTTTCAAAATGATACCGGAGACAAAAAATTATGAAGAGATGAAATGATACCACTTCTTATGTGAAAAACCAGGGACATAATAATAAATAATTATAAAATACATACACATACCTCACATGATTTTCTTTTTTCCATCATTCTCTCAGCTAAAGATTTATTATACTCAGGTGTATCAGGATCCTCTTCTGGTGACCTAGAATCAAGTTTAAACTTTACAATTCAATACAAAATTGAAAGTAAAGTTAAAACCAACTTTGATGTAACTTTCTTTTACACATACTCTGTATTGTCACTATCTAATTCTTACCAAATATTTTACAAAAACTTAATAATAAGTAGTTTAAAAACTAAGCATGCTTTTATTTATTTTTTTTTAACCACTAACATGAATCAGATATCTGAACAGATCAACAATGACGTTAAATTGTTTTTAAAACAATTGTTTTGAAATGCAAACCAAATTAAGATGACATGACTTGTTTTTGAAATTCAAACTAATAAATTAAGATGACATGATTAATACATACTCTAACCCAAATAACAGACCCATTTGTAAAATACTCTAAAGCTTAAGTCTCATATTAAAAATGCACTCGATCTCTCGATCCAGGGACATAATAAATGGTCTGACATCATAATTCTAGTGTAATTATTTCTGAAACTGCATGTATAAATAAAGTCACATGGTGATAACAGGTAACCATATACTTCACACCAATCAAAAAGTAATATACATCACAAACCTGAATTGTGACAGCAGACACGCAAATCTGACTGGAGTTTTCTGACTGGAGAATCCATCTGTCAGGTAATCCAGTGACTGTGTTTTGTAATGATCCATCCCTGACACCAATTTATCGACAATATGCCGAATAACTCGAAGTGTCTTGCGACCCAATAAAGTACCACCATCTCTGGCCGCCTAAAACAAGAAAATCATACTTCTGACATAAAGTTATGTCCAATATACACATAAAACTACCAGCATATGTAAAGTTATGATATTTCTGATTATGATGTCACAAATGGATTTTTTTGTGTCTCTTGGTGTTTTATTGATTTGTTTACATATGACTGATTCAAATCAAAGCAATTCTAACACTTAATACATGTCTAACCTGATAACCAATCTGTCACACTCAGCTTAAATTACAAAATAATATGATACCCATGTGTACACTAATTGACAATCATTTTTATATTTAAACAAGAGTCCCAAATGGACCCATATCAATTATCTGAGCAAATGAAAACAAGAGTTTCAGTAAAATTGATGGATGTTCCCCGAATGGCAGTTATACTTATAATGCAGGAAAATGAGGACTCCATTCATATACAAACCAGAAGTCTCTGTCGAGACTGGAGCTCTACTGTTATCCTCTACTCAAACAACAATTTACCTTCAAAGAAGAAGGGGTAAAAATATATTTGGACCACACATGTATGTTTTGTATTGCACATGCACAACTAGACCACCTACCAAACATGATGAGATCATAATTAAGTCTCACAGACATATACAATAAGAGAAGAAGTGGAAACAAGATTTTGGGACCACGCCCCCTGTGGGGCCCAAGGAGGTCCAAACTGGTCCAAAATTGCACATGCACAACTACACCACCTATCCAACAAAATGAGACCATAATTAGGTCTCTAGGATATATACCTTCAGAGAAAAAGAGGGAACAAGATTTTGGGACCACACCCGTTTGTGGGACCCCAGGGGGTCCAGACTGGACCAAAATTATACATGCACAACTAGATCACATACCAAACATGATTAGACCATAATTAGGTCTCTGGGACATATACCTTCAGAAAAGAAGAGGGAACAAGATTTTGGGACCACGCCCCTTTGTGGGGTCCCAGGGGGTCTGGACCGGACCAAAATTGCACATGCACAACTACACCACCTATCCAACAAAATGAGACCATAATTAGGTCTCTAGGATATATACCTTAAGAGAAAATGAGGGAACAAGATTTTGGGACCACGCCCCTTTTTGGGACCCCAGGGGGTCCGGACCAGACCAAAATTATACATGCACAACTACATTACATACCAAACTTGATGAGACCATAATTAGGTCTCTGGGACATATACCTTCAGAAAAGAAGAGGGAACAAGATTTTGTGACCACGCCCCTTTGTGGGGTCCCAGGGGGTCCTGACTTGACCAAAATTGCACATGCACAACTAGACCACCTATCCAACAAAATGAGACCATAATTAGGTCTCTGGGACATATACCTTAAGGATAGAAGAGGGAACAAGAATTTGGGACCATGCCCTTTTGTGGGACCCCAGGGGGGGGCGGACCAGGCCAAAATAATAAATGCACAACTAGATCACATACCAAACATGATGAGACCATAATTAGGTCTCTGGGACATATACCTTAAGAATAGAAGAGGGAACAAGATTTTGGGACCACGCCCCTTTCTGGGAGCCCAGGGGGTCCGGACCGTACCAAATTGCACATGCACAACTAGACCACCTATATAGCAAAATGAGACCATAATTAGGTCTCTATGATATATACCTTCAGAAATGAAAAGGGAACAAGATTTTGGGACCACGCCCCTTTTGGGGTCCCAGGGGGTCCGGACCGGACCAAAATTGCACATGCACAACTAGACCAGCTACAAAACATGATGAGACCATAATTAGGTCTCTGGGATATATACAATCAGAGAATAAGAGGGAACAAGATTTTGGGACCACGCCCTTTTGTGGGCCCCCAAGGGGTCGGAACTGGACCAAAATTGCACATGCACAACTAGACCACCTACCCAACAAGAAGAACCCATAATAAGGTCTCTGGGGTATATACCTTCAGAGGAGAAGAGGGAACAAAAAATTGTTTACGTCCGGACGGCCGGACAACGGACGAAGGACCATCGCATGAGCTCGACTGGTCGAGACCAGTAGAGCTAAAAATCAGTAAAACTAATGGATGCTCCAAGAAACACAGCAATAATGAAGGAAATGAATGACCAAATATATGTAGGAAATCATTGGATTAGCTGATGACAATTTCATTCTCAATGTATCATATGGATATCCAATTGAATAATACTTTTTATCATGACCCTGACCTTTCAAAAATGACCTTGAGTGACCTTTGTCCAAAAGCCCTTAACCTAAATAACATTTTGGTGAAGTATGAACAAATCCTGATGAAAGGTGTAGGAGATATATAAGTACTCCATGGTATTTTGAGTCATCGTTAATAAGTGACCTTGACCTTTCAGAAATGACCTTTGTCCCAAAGTCCTTAACCTAAATAATATTTAGGTGTAGGAGATATAAGTACTTCATTGTACTTTAAGTTATAGTTAATAAGTGACCTTGACCTTTCAAAATGATCTAGAGTGACTGTTGTACCAAAGCCTTTAACCTAAATACTATTTTAGTGAAGTATGATCAAATTCTGATGACAAGTATAAGAGATATGAGCTCGGACAGACAGATGGATACAATAGCGACTATATGCTCGCCCGAAAGTTTATGGGGAGCATAAAAATAAGAAAGTATCATGTGTCAAAAAATAGTAGCAAAAACAACACCACATCCTTTTAAAACATAAATACCTCTCTGGACCTATTTTCTATATTACACACCTCTGGACATATCCAACCAAAAATGTTAAAATTGCAACCCAGAGTATTTCATACCTTCTACGGTTCATAAAAATCTCTACATCAGTTTTGAAGAAGTCCAAATTGTGAAAAGATTTCCACAGACATATGAGACATTTGCTCAGGTGATCTAAGAAAATAATTTTCACATTTTGAATTTGTAAAAAGCAATGTTGACATGACCATTTTTGTAGGGTATAATTTTACATTTTAAGATACCTTTTCTGGACTTTTGAAGCTTCCACATTCTACCTTGGTTACAATGTTTGAAATCTGTGACTTCAGTCTTTCACAAACCTGGTCAACACTGGTTTCACGGAGACGACTATCACGGCATTTGATGATCTCTTTTTTAATTGCAGTCAGGACTTTCCTACAAGCTAACCTGATATAAATATTCAAAAATTATAAATCATACACATTTTACACTTTATCAAAACCATCAATGCCAATTTTTAAAGTTCTTAAGTATGCTTTACTTGATGGTTACTATGCACATCAATATTGACAAAACAACAGCATTACGATATCTATACACATCTAAAAGTTGTACTACTGCAGAATTGTACACACTATATGTAATGGGAATCAAAGTACTTATAGTACTGATAGCCAGGCTTTACGTAGTAAGTATCTGATCAAGTAGCAAAAGTTTAAATTGGAGTTAAAATACAGTTGATAACAAATACAAGGAAACAATAAATTACACATTTCACTATGGGAGGACAATTCTTAAGTAATAGTGACATAAAGTTTATCATTAGTTAACTTTGATAAAATATCTCGTGAGGCATAGCAAATTTAAAACGAGCGTATCTCGTTAACAACATCGACTTTGGTAACGATACTTTTACACATCTTAGATAATATACTAGCAATCGATTTGCATTTAAGAAATCCGTTTACATTTTTTCATATTTTTCCCGACTTCAATCGGAACATGCTCCTTTAATGTTTTAAAAGTTACACTGCTATTGTCATGCTTTGAACATAAAAGAAGTGTTAGCCCTGCACAAAGCATATCAGTTTCACAATTATATCTGTCATCTCCTATCGCTATAGAGATGACATTTCTTCCTGACTTATTGTTTTAGTACAATTTCACTACTTGTATTGACAATCCATGCTCATTAAACCTACTCTATTTAGCAGGATATTCTATATACATGTATCAATGAAAAGTTCAACAAATAGACATAGGGAAACCCCATATATACATGTACACGAATATACATATGTACATCTCTATTTGTAATGTTCCATATAATAAAAAGTTGTGTATAACTTCAAGACTTGGATAAAGAACTTAAAATGTTAAAGACTTTTATAGCACAAAATAAAATAACAGGGATTGATTATGATGAGAGTATGTTACTTTGACAGTTGTTGGGTTACATTTCAGTTTACTACCCACAGATTAGCGATCGCTATAACTGGGCGATTGCTTACGCAATGGAGCCCTGCTAAAAATTAAAATGAAAGGATGAAATACTGCCTGAAGTGAATTTGATCAACTCTGTGGTTATAGTGCCTTTCAATCCTCCCCACTTTACTACTTTTTTGTAATACAATTGCAAACATCTTCCATTATGTAATACATATATAAGATGCTTAGGATTTAAACTACATTGAAATTTTTCTTAAAGATATAAAAACTTGCAATTTACAAATCATACGGTGTATAAACTTAACATTTTTATTTATTAATATATAGGATCACCCTTAGGTCCTGACACTGAGTGTGTTACAAAAAAAATATATATGTACTATCATTTAAATTTGAATTTCTGAAGGCAAACTTGAGTTATTGAAAGAAAGAGACAATATATGCCAGAATGTAGGCTATTTTCAGCATACAAAGTAGCATATATTTACACACCTGACATTTTCTTCTTCCTCAATGATATTTTGGAGTCTTTGAATCAGACATACATATTCCCCTAATCCTTTGATATGTTGAGCTAGTGGGTTTTCTGGATCAGGTTGATAGCCTTTCCCTCCTAAACGAATCCTCATCACAAATGATACTGCTGTCTGTAAAATACCATCATAAATATTATTACATTCATATCATGTAGACATTACCTGTGCTTATAAGAATTTTTGACTCAGCATCCGTCAGGGTTTAAAACCCATACCCAGGACAAAAGTGGGATCATTAACATGTCAGGCTTACACTGTACCATACCTTTGACACATATATTTGGTATCTATATCTGTAATAATGTACATTTTTCCCCTCACTGAAATAAATGAGAACATATCCTTGGAGCTATAACATTAATTTTATTTTTATCATTTCTAATTCTATCTTTAGATATAATATTATTTAAGGCGACCTATCAATCTGATTAAAACCATATAATTATTCCGCTTCTCTATTTGTCCCATTGCGAATAAAGATCTGGCCAAATCCCTTAAGGGATCATGCTCTGGTGAATTCTGATGAAATTTCAGTCGCAGAAACCATTATTTCCCATAGCCAATCAATGACTCGGCTAGGCTCGTGATAGTGACGCAATATGTTACAAACACTGTTCAAAAACTGCCCTGTAGGTCACACATGCTGGGGATGTCAATTTCATTCCTAGGAATTTGTAGCCGATCCACTGATTGGCTGACAATCAAAATTCACCAGAACATGACCCCAGATCTTTACCCACAATGGGACAAATAGAGAAGCGGAATAAAGATACGGTTTTAATCAGATTGGGTGACTTATGAAAATTTATTTATTTCACCTGATACATTGTCATTTTCTTTCTTTGAGCTTCATGCTTAAGATCAGTAAATGAAGCATGAGTGAGCTCCCTTTCTGGCACATTCAGTGACCTTGCCAAAGCTAACTCTGAACGAGAGTTCACCAGAAGTTCAAGGTAGGAGACAAACACTAACTGAACATAGGACTGAAAAAACAAAATAATACAATGTAAATCTTTTAATGTCTAAAAACATTTAATACATGTAGCAAAATATCTTTAAAGTTACACAAAGTGTGTTTAAATAATTAACAAAGAAATGCATCTTTTCATGTTTTTTTTTTCAATTTAAATTGAGTCTGACGATTAAATCTTTACAACTGTAAATTTTGGCAGTGATGGTTATTTTTCATTTAAAATGGAGCAAATATTATATTTGAATATTCAGTGATGCCTGACTCTGAAATTCTGAATTATTCATAAGTACCTCTGTAACAGACAAGGAAGCCTTTGGAGACTGTGTTAAATGACTTTCTTGTGTTTCTTTGGATATGATGTCATCTAGGGTAGTTTCCGTAAAACTTACACAAAAGTCACCTTCATTATCTAAGGGTGTTTCTACAACTACCTCCTTCACAGTTTTACCCTCACAAAGAAATTTAACCATCTTCATCTGAAACACAATGAAATCCTTATACATGTACTCACCAGTTTTAGTAATCCAGAATTGCTTTTTTCTTTTATAAATGTACAATTTGTTCTAGTATACTTGAGCACAGATAACTTAAGTGCAGTTGAACAAATTTCAAAAGTCATAATTTTTCAAATTGAAGTGTCTGGAAAACTGATTTTCTACAAAGGATGGTGATCAAGCTAAAGGAAAACTAGAGATGTCTACTTAATACTGAAAAAACAAATTTGCACTTTGATTTGTCATATTTGATATTGTATAATTGAAACATTAATATTTGTCTGTAATCATGTGCTTTTTATAGCAGGATTCAAGAATTTCAAAGCGTAATCAAAAATTCAGATTCAGAATTCATCTACCAGTATTATACAAGATGTAGATGAACTTATCCTGATATAAATCCAACCAATGGTAAATAACTTAGATGTATATTAATTCAAGACAAGCTTCAAATCATCAAACACAAGTATAAATGTACATGTAATATGTACTGGTCATCGTATACCTGTACATAAAATTCAGTATTCTACATGGCTACCTCAACAAATTAACTTATGCAAGATAGTATAGTCAAGCAAAACAAGTAAGAAGAGACATACTTCCACTTCATTTGATGGCATTCCAAGCATTAAGATAGTAGAACTTCTTATTTCTTTATAGAGCTCTTCATTATCATCCACTCCCCGTCTGACATCTGACAGAATATCACAATTATCTACATAATTACAATTCTGTAAGAAACTCTGATAATTAGTATATCCCTCTGGTTCATCACCATCCCCCTGAAGTTTATGCTTAATAATTTCATTATTGACTGATATCACTGTGCTTGTTTCCACGTCATAGTCTCCATATTCCTACAAAATCAAAGAAATAATACAAGAATTAACATCACAGTAAATAAACCAAAATGCTACCAAATGACCTATTTCCAGTTCCGCGTTCTCTAGCAGATTTCCCTGAGAATCTAAAACAAAATGGCGGTATAAGAAGGCATGCAGTGATATGTGTGAATCCCATCATTCATTAAGGATGTGTTTCGTGTGTGAATTATTGACTGCTTAGCATAGAGCTGTTAAATTAAATTATTCTAATGGTTGTATCTTTCATGCTTCTGTAGAGTTGTAGCTTATGAGTATCAACAGACATTAGTCAAATTTGGTTAAATTTTGTGACAGGTATAAAGCAGCTTTGTCATCTGTATCTGCAGGTTTCTCGAATGCGACATTCCTTAAACTGCCGTCGATATTATATTATGTAATTAGCTTACTGAATATAACTCGGGAGTTTGACCAGATGTTCCGTATTTGCTAGTATAATGTGTTACTTTTGTGCTGATTGGGACAACTTAATTAATTAGCAGTACATACAAATGTACACGAGGACAAAAGTATTTAAAACTTTGCATGGTTTAAGACATATCGTCTTTAATTATATGAGGGAAAACTTCACAAAGCCATATATGACACTAGTTTGTCAAGCTTTAATTAACTTATCATTGTGGAATAAATATACATAGTTGTTTCAAATTCTGTGATCGCCAATATTACTTAACAGTTTTTCAAATTATCAGAGAAATGTTGGAGATAATAGCTGTGTAAAGAAAATGTTTCTATGGGAAAAAAAGCTCTGAAAGTCTCAAAACAAGAGGTCCAAATGGGCCTATATCGCTCACCTGAGCACAAATTGCTTATTTACAATGAAATGACAGTTCATTTCAGCAGAAAATTTTGCTTTTTTTCTACAAGACTTTCTATAAGGTTTGGTGATATTTTGTGCAAATATGTGCAGTAGAACAAAACAGAGCCTTGACTTGCGAAGATGCTTGATACTAGGAAATACAGATCATCAGGTCTAACAGCCGATTTACATCCAGTAAGCTAATTACTTAATACAATACAAGTGGCAGTTTAAGGAGTGTTGCATTAAACTTCTGCAAGAGGACCAGGGGATACAGGTGATAAACTTCCTTTACACCTGTCACAAAATTTGACTTAATTTAACTAATGTCTGTTGGCACTACACTGTACAAGCTACAACTCTACAGAAACATGAAAGACACAACCATGTGAAAAATCTAATTTAACAGTTTTGCGCTAAGTAATAATTCATAAAAACACATTCTTAATGAACGACGAGGTTCACTCATCCCTTCTTGTACCACCATTTTGGTTTTGGAATCTCAGGAAATCCGCTAGGGGGTGTGGAACTGGAAATAGGTCAATTATTAAAACTATACTACATATACTGCTAGCTGATTTCTTTCATAACTTATTTATCAATGACTGAAATACTTTGTACTATAAATTTTCATTCTGTTTGCAATTTATTTCATTTATGACCTTTACAACTTGTCAAATTTTATTCCTAATTGACAATGAGATATTTCACATTTAAGTTTGACACATTAATTTATTTTTATCTAATACATCATTCTTCAACACAACATGTAAATAAAAATGTCACCTGTTTATTTTTCTCTGCCAATGCTAACTGTACAGCCACCAGTTGATCCATATGTGAAAGAATGGTAGATCTTTCATTTTTCAAAAGATGGAACTTTCTGCATAGAGAGACTAAATATTCACTTAAGTGGTACACATCTTCAATGTCTGTCAGATTCCTGTAGTTTATTGTAACTAAAGGAGGCACATCACTTAAATTAGCTATAAAAAAAGTAAAAAGATGTAAAGAAAAAACTAGAATTATTAGGTATTTCAAAGAGCATGTGTATATTGTGTGACTCATGCTATAAACATAACTATACATGAATGTATAATGACATACTACGTACAGTAGAAACGCAATAGCAATCTGCAGGGTTCTGTTTACATTCATTGTATTGTGAAATGGTCTTTGAACAAGTTCAGCAGCACTTTAGAAACCTTAAAGCAATTTGAATTTCAAGACTGCATAAAAAAAATTATACAAGTACTGGTTATGAGAATCGCATCACTTGCATAAATTATTCAATTTTAGTTATATCTTAAACGAAATTCAACTCAGTTAAAGATTTACAAAGATTGGAGTTATCTTCTCCTTAAGCTGTTACATGTATTCTTATCTCCAACAAATATACATGTACAATGCGGAAAAAATTATATATTTTTCTGTCGGGATGATGAGTCAAAAACTGAAAAAGACTCAAACAACAGCCCTACAAAGTGCTCAGTAAGATATATAAATTCTATACATACATGAGCTTGTACAAATTTCATTCTTTATCTTGGTGATATGTTGTTGAATCACATCTGTTTCACAACCTCTTAAGACATATAGATTACCATTGGAGGCAACCATTTTAAGATGATGGGACTTTCGTTAAACCTATAAATAAATATGAAAACTAGTATTAATGACTTCATTTCAAAATCTTACATCAAAACTTTTGAAGATAACAATTTTGCTTTAATCTGTACTCAAACCAAAATTATTGACAACCAAAACTCTGCATATTTTGTGGTATTTTTAAATGCAATAATTATCATTGTTTATGTACTTTATGACGTTAATAATGGTGTAGTGCAAGATATTCATGATTTTGTATTCGGATCTCAGAAAATTGAAATACGCCTGCTGGATCGGACGCAAAAACAAATTACGGCTGCAGGCTACCGGTAGTTACGACTGCAATGGAAGAGCTATTTTGTCTTATCTTCCAGAAAAGATGGGACAAAATACCTCTTTTCCGTTGCAGTTATAACTAGCCTACAGGTCCATTTGTAAATGGTACTAAATTGTGTTACAAAACTATAATGATAATAATATGCCAAATTGCTTCAAGTATGTACATAAAATTTCAAAGTTTGGTGTTGTTATTAATGGTGTAGTACAAGGTATTCATATTTAGAAATTCAGAAAAGATGCACCTGCTGGATAGGAGGCCATTCATTGTTTGTTGACATGCACAGCATGTAAGACTGCAAAAGCATATTATGCCTGCAAGTGAACGGTACTATTTTCTTTATTTATTCATTTATTTCAAAGATAGGATACAAGCACAGGGATGAAAATAAGTACTCGCCCACTCGCCAATGTGACCAACTTTTGTCTGTGGGCTCCTGAAAATCTAATTCTGATTGCCCACTTGGTGACTGTGAAATTCCAACTGTAATTTTTCCCAGTTTAGTCTTGTCCTATTTTATCGATGTCAATGAGACACTCTTATTGTTGCTAAAATTTCAATCAATTACATGTAAAAGCGCTCTCTTGACCTCGTACAATCGTTGTCGTTGTCATTAGACTGGAGTTACCTGCTATCACTGTGCAAAGATATTTTAAGATCTAGACAGGTAATGCCAGTCTATGTCATTATCATTCGGAACTCCTCACATGTCTACCAACTGTTTGTTGAGTAAACACACGAGGAGTTTCATATTGACCGATAACGGAGGACACATCCAAGGTGTCTCAAAACCACTGTTCCAAACTAGGGGCCCAGTAGAGCGCAAATACGATGGTTGAAATTCATACTGCAAAGAGTATGATAAGAAGAGGAGTGGGGTGGTGATTTAGACTGTTAGATGCGAGTGAGGAGAGTTAAAGTGAGGATGAAAGTGATGAGAGTTTGAGTGAGATGACTCAAGATGAAGAACATGTGTTGTACATGTATGAAAAGTTGAGAAAGAGTGAGCATTAAATTGAAAGAGAGCAATTGTAACTACCCTGGTATGTTAATTCATTAAATTGGTGTAATAAATGAAATAACTTTCAGGAAATGACGAACTTTCAGGAAAAACTTTCAAGAAATGACGAATGTCTACACTGCGCAGACTTACCAGACATGTAAACAATTGTAGATACGCTTGAGTAAGTTCGTTCTAGGCACGAAAGGCGTTAATGAAAAGGCTAGTTTGTAAATTTTGTACTTTTTATGGTATAATTTTCCAAGTCCGCATGACTTCACACTAAGATCTAAAAAAAAAGATAATCCCTGAAACATTTCGAGGATGACCTGGGGATAAACTCTGTGTTTATCATAGACCGTAATGCAACTTTGCTGAACTATATAGAGTTTGCCCATGTGATGTCACACCACTAGCATTAGCGGCCATGTTGGAGTACAACTCTCGGACTTTTTCATCAGGGTAGATTTCTTGACTTCATTCTTAATTAATCAGTAAATATAATCAATCAGTTGAAAATTTTCTGTAAAACATTTAGATATACAGTGCGATTATTTCATAGAATTAAGTTAAATCAAGCAGTTTTATATGAGCATTGATGGATAAAGTCTGAGAGTTGTACTCCAAAGAGAAATAACTCTAGCTAATTTGAGGAAAACAGGGCTGTATGGGAACACACTATTTTCAATTTTGAGCACAAAAGCCACAAGAACCAAATTAGTCTCAAAACTTTTGAAATTCATTGAGGAATCTCACGACGATTGACTCTCTTTCCTTCTTTGAATTTTATATGACCGCAGTTTGCAAAAATAAGATTTCAAAATATCTGATTCTTCGTAGACAGCGATGATAAATCCGAGATTTATCCCCCAACAAACATGATGCAAATCAGGTCATGTGATCAGTTAATTTCTATTGAAACGGTCGGCTCATACCTTCACCACCGTATGAGCCGACCATTTCAACAGGTTGGGGGCAACCTCTCATTTGAGAGATAATCACTCAAATGAGTAACTATCACTGTTTTCAGTAATCAATTTCAAGGAATGAACAGAAGTAAACAAGTACTAAAAAAAATGAAATTTTGGAATTATGATTTGAAATTCAGAAGGGCACATGTTTACAACATACTGAATATAGTTTACAAAACAAGTTGACATTTTTAACTAACTGTTTTGGAGTTTATAGCTGCACAAATCGAAACACCGAAACGGCACCCTAAACACAGAAACGGCAGGGTAAACACTGAAACGGCACTTAATATTGATCAAAGAAACAAAAGACAACTTTTTTATGATAGATATATATATTATACATTCAATGACAAAGTTATATTATGATTTGATGCATATTGACATAGTTATTGCACTTTCTTCTCCATGCTGTTTCAGGCTGTGAAAATGGCCGTCTTCATGTCAAGAAGAGTTTTTAGCCAGTATATATTCATTATTCTTATTATTACAAGAAACAAAGAAAAAAATAAAGTGTGTAAAAATAGTTTATCTTTATTTATTTGTCACAAATGGTAGCAATATGCATGTACAACGGTGTGATACTTATGACGGCTGCAGTCAGTTATAGTTAGGAAGACTGATGTATGCATCCTTGCGACAAGTAGGCAGATGACTGTGATCAAATGGTTCGAAACTAATTCTGAATACTCAACAATGATAAATATGCCAGAATACTGAACTTGCTGTAATCCAGAGTTGTCCAAATGACTTTAAGCAGTTTATTGTATATCAATCACAGGAAATTCGGAATATCAAACTTTTTATTTCTAAGTCAAAATTAAAAAAAAAATCAGCATTTCCAATGTTGTTTAGCATATACATTATGGAAATGGGCAAATTTGTCATTATAATGAGTATATAAGTGCCATTTTGGTGCCGTTTCGGTGTTTACCCTGCCGTTTCTGTGTTTGGGTGCCGTTTCGGTGTTTCTTTTAACCCCTGCACAAATGTTGCAGCTATAAACTCCAAAATGGTAAGTTGAAAAGGTAAACTTCTTTTGTATTTTATGTTTGTATATTATAAAGATGTGCCCTTTTAAGTTTAAGTCAAAATTTTGAAACTTTAATTTTTTAGTAATTGCTTACTTCTGTTCATTCCTTGAAATTGATTACTGAAAACAGTGATAGTTACTCATTTGAGTGATTATCTCTCAAATGAGAGGTTGCCCCTAAGTTGTTCAATAGAAATTTGTGATCGTGATCAGCCCGACTTCAAGAATGAGATCTCACTGTTTATTTTGATGTTCAACTGAATTAATACCCCAAACAAACGCCAAATCGGCGAATGTCTTAAGTGCGCAGATTTACCGGACAGCATCGTACATATCATTGATATAAAACTACAAATCTTTTCACGTGACATTGAACTGCCATACGAAGGCTGAGGCAAATACTATAGGACGTTGCCGATATTTATGCCATAATTACTTACCTAGCTTAAAGTTTATACTTCGAAGTAATGGATTTAGCCCGCAATTCAGTGTTTTGTTCAATTCGAATTCTGTGCCAAAACATGGTGCAAATATTTCTTTGTCTATTGAACCCGAAATTATCAAAATAATTTATTTATTTATTTTTATTTGTTTATTTGGTAGTAGTAGTAGTAGTAGTATCCTTTTTAAACATTGAACCCACACTTTTTAGCAAAGACAGAGACCGAGACATATACTACTTTCAGAGACTGGAAAGTAGACACTGCTTCCGGAAACATGCTGCACACCCATTTGTTATGCAAATTTGGTTTCGCCGCGCTTATCGGTTACAGAGACTTTGACTAGTTAACGTTACTTTCAAAATAGTCTATGTTTCTGGCGGTTATAACACATCTGCCTGTACAGCCGGTGTAACATTAAAAAGTGACCCCATTGAAAACTGAACCACGAGTCAGTTTTCAATGTTAAAAACTGACCCACGGGTCAATTTTCAGCGGTTTGAGGGTCGATTTTTAATGTGGAGAATTGACTCGGTCCGTTATTTAATGACCCCACCCACGCATGAAAAAGTGACCCTCGCGTGAAAATGTGACCCTCGTTGAAAATTGACCGGCAGTGGTGGGTCATATTTTAACGTTACAAATTGACTCTTGCGTATAATGCTCCCTTGAACTATGCAGTTCACACTGTATACTTCCTGTTTGCACAAGGGTCGTTTACAGCTAGCATGGTCTACATTTTACGTTGGATAATGACATCATATGTAGAATATTATGCAAATTTCGATCTCATTAGACGCGTTGTCTGTTAGAACTGATATTTTATTAGCTATAAGCATGTTGTGTGCTTTCGTTGAATAATAAGTTATATTTTGCAGAGACAATGCAGGGATTATAATTGGAATGGGGGTCATATTTCAATATTAATTTATGACTCCATATGATAAAGCTTCGAACTCCTGCTTAAAATATAGTGTGACTTTTTATAATCTCTTAATAAACTTGAAAAATTGTTATTAGAGGTGGGGTCAAATTTCAACATTAAAAATGACCCCATGTCGAGATAATCTCCTTATTACAATACAAGTATTTAGCAAAGTACATTGTGTGCTTTTGTTGGATAAAAATTGATAATGTGCAGATACGATGCAAAGATTATAACTAGGGGATGGGATGGGGGGGGGCATATTTCAACATTGATTCATGATTCCATATGAAAAAAGCATCGAACTCCTCTTAGAATATAGTGTGACTTTTAATAAACTTGACTTATTATTAGAGGTGGGGTCAAATTCTAGCATAAAAAAAACGATCCCACGTCGATAAATCTCCTTATTACAATACAAGTATTTAGCCAAGTACACTGTGTGCGTTTGTTGAATAAACAATGATAATTTGAAGAAAAGATAACTAGGGGATGGGGGATGTTCATATTTCAATATTAATTCAGGACTCCATATGAAAAAAGCATCGATGTCCTGTTTAAAATAGAGTGGGACTTTAATAAATTTGACTTGTTATTAAAGGTGGGGTCAAATTTTAACATTAAAAAAAGACGCCATGTCGAGATAATCTCCGTATTACAATACAAGTATTTAGCTAAGTACACTGTCTGTTTTTGTTAAATAAAGAGGGATGGTTTGCTGAGACAATGCAAGGACAGTAGCTGGGAAGAGGTGTTAATATTTCAACATTAATTAATGACTCCATATGAACAAAAATCGAACTCCGGTTTATAACATAGTGTGGCTGTTCGATTATCTGATAATAAGTATAATGAAGTGGAAGACTGGTCAATAGAGGTAGGGTCAAATTTCAACGACTCTAAGTCGAGAAAACCTCCGTTTTATGATACAATTAATAATTAATTAATGAATTAATTCAATAGTTTATAATAGTGTCACATTTTGATATAAGTAACATATAACAACATGCAGTTCAAAATTTAAAATACACGTAAATATATCAAAATCCGGCCACATCTGATCTATGAGACACTTTCCATTAAAACATCTTTACAGTTAAAATCTACTTAAACAAGTAGATCGCTTTAAAAACATCTTATGTACACATTTCCCTAAAATTGTTGTGAGTTCTTTTTCAGTCATTAAGAATAAAAGTTTTTGGTTATCGTTAAAATCAGTAAACTGTGGATCAAGATGAATGGTCGTTAAAAATAACTGAGATCTTATATCGTTATAAAATTCACAATGTAAAAGAAAATGTTTTTCGTCCTCAATCGATCCATCGTTGCAATATATACATAATCGTTCATGTACTGGAGTCATAGGTTTGGTAAAACGCCCCGTCTCTATGTAGAGTAGTGCGCTGCCGCAACGAAGTGAAGCTAACGCCGTCTCTGCGACCTATTTATAGCGCGATTGTATAGGTAAGACTCTGTTATGACGTCATTCTTAAATATACGGTATGTTCTTAGTTTATTCCCATTTACAACATGTACTTAGCTAGATACACTTTCAGTGGGGTCAAATTTTAACTTTAGGAAAGAATAACTTTAATAGCCTATAAAATGTCTTTGTACAGGGAATATCTGAGACAATCAATGCATGTAGATCAGTTATGCGGTAATAGATTCGTCGTTTATATTTTGTTTCGTCATTTGTGACACTTGATACAATTATGAACTTTTTACATGGTAAACATGATGTGTTGTCATATCCCTATGAAATAGTTTCTAAATAAATTCTATAGAACCGCTGTTGATATCAAGCGGTCTAGGGAATTGTTAGAAAATTCGGCCTCTGATGACAACTGTTTGTCTTCGAGTTTAACTGATAATCTGTTGCCCTCAATCCCAGTCAATAAGTGTATAATATTCACAAGAAAATCAAATATTAACCGAAGAGATGCAAAGGTAAGTATCCTTTTTGTTTGGGGGGGGGGGGTGTTCTGGTCAATATCTTGAGTATAGAGCCCGTGTGGCCCAGTGGTTAAGAGTCTCTTATGATCGAGAGGTCCCGGGTTCGAGTCCCGCCCTGGTCATACCGGTTATCTGTCGTTTGGATGAAAATGTGAAAACCGATGCTCCGTGCAAAAGATCCCTTACTGCTTCGGATAAGTCCGTTGCAAAGGTATAATTTTCTATGCAATGCAGCGGCATCTTCGCTAACCTACCGGTAAGCTCTTATCCGATTTTTTCTTCTCCCAGCAGCCTTGGCTAGTGAAGATATGCATCAGGCAGATGACATCACCAAATACATACAATAATCGTGTAGTGATGTTAAACAAGAATCAATCAATCTAGAGTATATATCCCATTTTCCACTTTCTGACGTAATATTTATGAATTTGTTTTTCATTTACACTTTGTTTTCGCTTCATTCACAAATTATCAAATTTTCTGAAATATGACATATACTTGTCCATATTTTTAATGATAATTTAAAAAAAAAAGATAATTTAAAAAAACCAAATGTTACCCAAAAAGTATCCGACTTAAAGTGCAAAGGTGTGATTTTTCTTTTCGGTGGGAGTAAATTGTCAATGTTTGTATCTAAGTATGATCTGTCATTTTGGAAATCCCAGTAAAGTTCGTATAAATTACCTGTAAAAGTATTTTCAAACTCGACGTAAATCGATCTTGTTTTGCAGTCATAAACAAATTTATATTTACTGGATTGTACTTATTTTCTCGGGATTAATATTAAGCGGAGTAAGTGCTGATCTTTGTGTTTTAATCAATGATTTCGCTAATGAAATGTTTGTGAAAACATTACGAAGGACAATCACAGGTCACGCTAATTCATGAATATGCTAATACAGCGTATATCTAAAACCTTATCATCAACATTTTGGGTGAAAATTAGGTTGTGTACAAATACAGTAATTAATTGTTTAAGATTGCATAGAGTGTGTCAAGGCAGTTAAATCTGACATAAGGGACTTTTGGACAGATGGACACCGGAGCGAACAGCGTCCTTTACATGATTATTCCAACTGGCCTGTTCTTTAAACGGCGATACGACTTTTCATACGTGGTCTCTTCAGGACAAGAAAAATGCTGACAATAATACGATCAAAACAAAATAATGATAATTATAATAAACAGAAATTATAATATACGTATATTTGACGTCACGCATCGACAATTTGTTATCCACGTGACATCTTGTTGTGAATGAAATTTTATTACGCTAAGACTCTACTAGTAAGTTGTGCATGCCTTTCAAGAGTCGTTTCGACGTTTTAAGGGACTGACCAGTCGAATATATGGATGTTTTGCAAATGTATGAAATAATAACTTATAATAACATTATTACTCAGCGACATAATTTAAGAGCAATAAAACCAGTAAAGTTCTGATACACATATGCATATTTTAAACGTTGATGTTATTTTTGAAATACAAAAGTGGTTGAATCACGATGTCAAATGCTATATGTTTGTGGTGAGGGTTT
This sequence comes from Pteria penguin, assembly GCA_035048485.1. Classification (NCBI taxonomy): domain Eukaryota; kingdom Metazoa; phylum Mollusca; class Bivalvia; order Pterioida; family Pteriidae; genus Pteria; species Pteria penguin. Next base: position 18,898,049 of record CM068580.1, on the reverse strand, counting down.
CTAGTCCCTGAAAATGTGAAACATGTAAGACATGTAAAATCATCTTATGTATATATATGTTCAGTAAAAACTGAGAGGGGCTGACCATAAGTCCGGACCCCCATAATTACGATCCTCAAGTCTGTTCTGGATCCGCTGATGTCTTTGATGTTACGCTTTTAACTTGATCCAGTGACCATATGCATAATTGGTTAAAGACATATAAAAAGTTGAAATAGTAAAGACTTTTTCCCAAAATAGCCCCCCCCCCCCCCGGGAGAATCTGCCTAGTGAATAGATTTTCTCTCGAGATAAAAAGTATACTAGTATTTAAGAAATGCAGTTCGAGTTTGAAATCACACCCAAACCACAAGTCTTTCCAACTGTTTATATTAATTTTTGTTCTGTATACACAGTGTGTGTCAGTTGTGAAGCCCGATTCGCTCCGATATGGAAGGAGGGGCAAGGTTATATGGAAGAGAGAATGAGATGGAATGGTGAGAGACATCCTATATGTCCACCCCACTTCCATAGAAACTTGTATTTCAATGCTATACATAAAATTAAAAATCGTTAAAAATGACCCCATGGGGAGTCAAAATTTAACGGCGTGCGTCAATTTTCAACGACTTTAGGTCCAAATTTAGCGGTAAAACTGACCCACGAGTCAGTTTTTAACATGGAAAACTGACCCGCAGGTCAGTTTTAAATGGGATCACTTTTTAATGTTTCACCGGTGTGGTCCTCAAAGAGGATTGCCCATGTACTCCCCCCTCCCCCATCTTATTTACTATTGTTTATGGTTAAATACCCCAAACCGGTTCCTTGTGTTGCGTTGAATGTAAACAAGCAGTATCATTAATGAAACTAAACCCGATTTAATATAAAATAATAGCATGCCAGATGTCCCACATCCTATAATAATTTTACTATAAGCAGTCGAGAATCGGGCTGTTTGACCATTGAAAATGCGGTACCTAAAAGAGTTAAATAATGGATTATTGTTTTGTTTTCTCCTAGTGAAACCACGTGTTGTCTTTCCCTCATTCATTACTGAAACCATTTTTAAATGGTGAAAAATTTCTCCTCAAAAAAAAAAAAAAAAAAAAAAAAAAAAAAAAAAAGAAGAAGAAATATAAACAGGTACCGGCGAAATTTAAGGATATCACCTTTCGTATCAAACTCAGAAATAGCAACTCGTATGAAATTAAAGGTTATAAAAATCCATTTATATACTGCACATCATACTTATAATCAAAGACTTATAATATACAATCTTGATTATAAGTCCTTGTTATAATTATAGGCAAAAAAGCAAATATCAATAACCTACGTACCATATAAGCATCAGACTGTACGAAGTTATTGAATTATTCGATATCGATTTACATAAGGTTGGTTGGTTGGTTGATTGGTGTTTTACGTCGCTTTCAACAATTGTTCAGTTATATCGCGACATGGAAGCAGGAGGTAACCAACCTCTTAAACATAGTGGCGCAACCCGGGAATCGAACCCGGATCGTCGGCGCCGCAAGCCAAGCGCCTAACCACTACACCAAACCTGCCCCATGATTTACATAAGGCAAATACATATATACACATATATGTCTCTGCATAAGGTCACAAGACAGGGGTGGATCCAGAAGCTTATGTGGGATGGGGGGGGGTAACTGGAGGAGGGCCAAAGGCCGACCCGAGGCACGAAGTGCCGAGGGGGGGGGGGTTGTACCCCCTCCTGTAAGGGGGTCTCCCCGGGAAATTTTATAAAATTTTGAATAAAGTGGTGCTATCTGATACATTTTCAGCCTTTTTTTCAATAATGACAAAGGATTTTTTCTGTCTGCTGAAGAACAAAGCCATGAAATCATATCTATTTTGTCACTTTATTTCTTCATTAATAGCTTAATGGCCTAGCGGTCCGATAAGGTACTCGGCTCGTGATCGAGGGGTGCCGGGTTCAACTCACGCCCTGGGCACACCGGTGTTCTCTCTTTCGGATGAGACAGTAAAAACCGAGCTCCCGTGTCACGGTAGGCGTGGCACGTAAAAGATCCCTCACTGCTTCGGGTGTGTCTGGTTCAAAGGTCTAAATTTGTATGCAATGCATCAGGCAGGTGCCGTGAAATGATCGTGGAGTTACATAAAATAATCAATCAATAAGTCATTAATAACTTTGATATGGTACCGAAATTGCATATATTTCACATAGTTTCCCTTAAAATAAATTTACAATGTCAGAATAAATATGTGTACATAGTAGTACCAATACTGCATGTAAATGAGTTATAAAATCTATCTTGATCTAACGTAATAGCAAGTATATTGATATAAATAACCATTGAACTTTGAACAAACAGTTAATCTAACAACAGAAATAAATTAGAATAAAATTAATAACAACATTTTCATGTAACAACAAAAATAATTAGATTTAGAATGTATGAGTTACTTTCAAAGTAAGCACCATGCAGTCATAGATGTGGCAAATTTAACGCATGTGTAGGTATGAAAAACTCCGAAAGGTAACAAAAGGTTGTTCAAAATATAACAATAGAATATAATCAGACAAAAATTCGAAGGACGTGAGCTGACCAACGTTATAAGGAAAAGGTAAAAAAAAGTTCCTGAAACCCCCCTCCCATAAATCCGCCCTTGCAAGATAGTCATTGTTATGGGATGTCATTGTCCCCCCCCCCCCCCCGCTTTTCGTGAAAGCGCGGGGACACAACCTCATTCGTCTGTCACAAAAACTTTAACCTTGGTCATAACTTTTTAACCGTAAGACGTAGGGCCTTCATATTTGGCATGTGTGTCCCTATTTACAATACCTTTCCGTTGGTACCAAATCTTTTTATCATGTGACCTTGACCGTGACCTTTGATCTACTTCAGTGTAACTTTTTAACCTTTTTGGAACCTTCATATGTGTGTCTCTGATTGCAATACCTTTCAGTTGGTACCAAAATTTTTTATAATGTGACCTTGACCGTGACCTCTGACCTACTTCGATGTAGCTCTTTAACTGTAAGACGTAGGGCCTTCATATTTGGCATGTATGTCCCTTATTGCAGATACATGTAGACATGCACAACCATGACAATATGTCACAGATCGCTGCACCCTTACTGATAGAACCCTGAACCGGGGGACCACAATTCTTTGAATTTGCTTGTTTGCTACAGTGGATCAAGGATTCCAAGAGTCAAATCATATTTTCATTTCTTAATCCTTTTTTTTCTTCTACAATGTATCTTAAACTTAAGTGTGTAGAGGGACGTAGTCATGTCAAAACAAAATTACGAGATTCTTTGTAGACCTGTCATCTGTCCGGGAGTTATTTAGTCCTGTTGATTGATTATGTTTCTTCTTCTTCCTTTTCTTCTTCGTTTAAATGCTAAATCACCCATTTATCTAGAAACTAATTGTCATAAAATCAAATGTACAATATCGAAGTATTTAAATAAAATGCTGACCTAAATTTTGTGATATTGAAGTATGCCGATCAGAAACATATTTATATAATCACAAAAGCAATCTTCTTCCACATATGTCATATATATACATGTATATATGTCTCTGGTACAATCCATTGCTGTCATCAAATTTAAAGGTATTAGTCATGAATAAACAAAAGTTGTCAGAAGACAACAGAGCTCGCCGGTGGCAACCAAACTGAAAGAGCAAAGCTGTTTGTAAGTAGGTCAGTTATCGAGTTCAAGGAGAAAACATGAAAAAAATTGATACGTATTGAAAGGTCTTTTCACAAGTACATCTAAACACATATGAAATATATAAGCCCTATCTCTTACAAGTTAAGATTGATCGATTGATTGATTGATTATTGTTTTACGTCACTCCACGATTATTTTACGTATATGGTGACGGCATCTGCCCGATGCATTGCATACAAATTTAGACCTTTGGAACGGACCCACCCGAAGCAGTAAGGGATCTTTTACGTGCCACGCCTACCGTGACACGGGACCTCGGTTTTTACTGTCTCATCCGAAAGACAGAACACCGGTGTGCCCAGGGCGGGAGTTGAACCGAGGACCTCTCGATCACAAGCCGAGCACCTTATCCACTAGGCCACACCGGCTTCTTATAAGTTAAGTTATCTCATAAGTTATAATCAAGATTAAAGTTTTTTTTAAGTAGGTCAAACTTCAGGGTCAAGGTCACAAAGCAAAAATTTGGGGTACCCAATGAACTGTTTTTGCACACGAAATACATATATGAAATGTTAAACCCCCTCTCTAATGATTCCGCTAAAGTTATGATCCAGGTAAAAGTTTTTTGTCTAAGTAGGGCAGTCTTCAAAGTCAAGGTGTAAACGTTAAAAGAGTTAATACGTAATGAAAGGTCTTGTCACAAGTAATACACACATGAAATATTTATTCCCTGTCTCTCACCGTTCAAAAGTTATTACCAAAGTTAAACGTTTTTTTAAGTAAGTCAAACTTCAAGGTCTAGGTCACAAGGTAAAAAATTGGTATCCAATGAAAGGTTTTGGCACTTGTGAAAACTTAAGGCCCTTCTTCTAATGGTTCTAAATTTATGATCCAGATTAAAGTATTTATGTCCACGGACGACGCCAACGACGATGACGCCGGAGGTATAACAATAGACGCTCGTCTCGGCGACGCCGGAGGTATGACAATAGACACTCGTCTCGGCGACGCCGGAGGTATAACAATAGACACTCGTCTCGGCGAGCTGTATGCACTTAGTTTTATAAAAATGCAAAAACAGTGTATAGTCAACTGAAGACTAATTCCCACTTACGATATTAAATATACATATATTTAGTTATATTATTTGTGCCAGTCGATATGTACCGATCTGTGATACAAATTTTCCTTCGCTGCAACACATCAAAATTGTGATAAAACACTGGCATATGTAGTCATTGCTCAAAATTTGTTTATGCCTGTCATATCTCTGACTTACTCTATTACCACGCACATATATGATATTGATATGTATAGTTGAATGAAATTTTAATGATAGAATTTTAATGTAGTGTCTCATAAGTCAGATATGGCTGGACGTCATTTCCTTTAATCTGTTACATGAAATATTGTGTCTTTTATGAATTTAAAAATTGCTTGTATATTGAATGACGTGTGACACTGAAATACAGTATAAACTCATAAACTCTATTATTTAGATGAGTTGTCTATTGGTATTTACGGGGTATGAAAGCCCTATTTTCAGACAATAGATAATTGACTGAAACAGCATTTTAATAAATATAATAACTTGTAAAGTGTAGCATCGAAATAACGACAAAAAGAAAGTCACCACATCCTTTCTCCTATAATCTCCCTCAGGCTCTTTCATTCTCCCCTCCCCGTCCTCACATTTTCCCAATGTTTCCCATTTTTTCCATATAGTCCCTCCTGCTCTTATGCCCCCTCCCATTTTCTCCGTCCTCGCATCTCCTCCCTTCTAGGCATATCTCTGCCCCTCCCCTCCCCAAGTCTTGCTCTGTCTCTGTCCATATATATCCCCTCCTCCCAAGTGTCTTCGTCTCTTTCCCTCACCATCCTCATATCTTCATTAGTCTCTGCTCTCGTATCCCCTTCCCTCTCAAATGTCCCCTTCTCTTTCCCTCTCTTGTCTGCCCCTATTCACACGTTTTTTTTTTTTTCGTCTTCGTCCTCGCATCTCTTCTCCTCCCATGTGTCCCGGTCTCTCTCTCTTTCTTTCTACCTCGCCTCCCCCTTTCACCCTCATCCCTCATACATGTATTTCCCATCTCCGTCCGCATCCCGGCCTCTCCTTTCAAATGTCAATTTTTTCCCTCTCTCGATCTACCCTCCCATCTCATCTATCTTCCCGTCTCTGTCACCGTATCCTCCTCAGGCTCGACCATTTCTCATTCCCTTCTCACCTCCCACCCCTTCTTTGTAGTCAATGTAAAATATATTCCAACTAGTGCAACGAAGTAACGCACCGCGGAACGGTTACAATAATGTTTACACATTGTAATCCGTCTGGAATATATTAATGAGATTATTTCAGAAATTTTAACACACAGCGTCAATTTCGTCAAATTTTCAATATTTGTGGTATAAAGATCTATACAGAATATTATTTGAACATCAGTTTAATTAATACAGATTCAGTAAATTGATAAATGAAAATAAATTAGTATTAAGATAAGGACTGAAAGAAAAAGAAAAACGAAATATAATGTAGTTATAATACAAGCGCAAGTAAATATCAATAAACTTCGCCGCTGGTGTTACCAGAGACATATATACACATGAAAGTATATATATGTCTCTGGTGTTACTATTTCAAAAACTAGCAAACAAGCGTACTTGTAACTTTTCTGTAATTTGGAACAAAATCTTTTTTTTTTTTACAAGGAAAGAAATCATTGGATCAAAACCCTTATTAGAATAGCCTCATCAACACCCACTAAGGCTTGCTACTCACTACTTGCACCAAAACCAGGGACGTATATATCTATCTAGATGTATACGTCCCTGCCAAAACTAAATGCAGTCCTTTGGTCAACGGAAGTCTGAATATACCGAAATTCCGAGATCTTGTTTTGAACAGTCCTTGTTACTGTCCTCCCTATTTCTATCCACGGAGCGCCGAGCAATCATTAAATCTGCAGCCTTTCACTGCGTATTAGTGACGTCCATTCATCTGCAGCACATGTTTTAACTTCTTTTTTAAATTTGTAAATTCTGACGTTGACTGCCCTCGTATTGATCATATTGTATCGTATTCCATCGTATTGAGCATTGATCATATTGATCAGTAGTGCCGATAATGCCGAACACATGTGCGGTCCTTTGCTTCGAGTCAATAGAAAAAGAAGAAAAAGAAGAAATATTATTGGAACATGATATTCGACTTTCCTCCAGATTTTGGAAATAATGTACAAATGATAGTAAAAATTAAATTACTGTAAATTATCAACTCTATGTACAGTGTAGTAAAATTGCAAAGAAAATTGAGTTAACGGTTTGGAATGCAATCATTTTGACTATACAAAGAGGGATAACTCTTTATAGGAAAAAAAAAAAAGAATATTCCCCGGATTTGTAGACTGGCCTGTCTAGGTACCAGGCTAGCCTGTCTAGATATTTAAAAAAAAATATAGCGAGCAAGAGCAGATAACTCCAGTCTACCGGATTTGGAATTCTTCCGAAAGAAGATATGCTAAATCTTGCTAGTGCAATTTCCGGAAATAACAACTGGATGTCAAAATGATGGAAATGGCAACAGAATCAAATGCGAACATTGCTGATTTTCTGGTGTCTGAATTTGAACAGTGGCAGCAGAATGATAGTTCGGAGCTGATATTTTTATTAGAGGTATAGTAATCTAAATGACATGATAGAATATGAGTTAAAAAACGAAATAGATTGTCATGACTGAGGTGTATGTGTATGTGTATTTTTTTCAGTAGCGCGAAATTCTCAGGTCAGTTTCGCTGCACACCATAAATACAGTGATCACCAAAGCTGTAACAGTAGTAGATTACTTCTGGCTCTAGTAGGCAAAATTCAGACAACTTATTAAAAAAGAAAAGTCTGCATTCAGTAAATGCTTTACAAAAATATTCATAATCAATATAAATTTGGGTGAAAATAGAACTTTAACCCTAGTCATGCTGAACCCGGAATATTGTGGGAATCAAATACATGCGCTGTGAGTTGAACCCGGAATATTACGGGTAACAACTAGGTTGACTAAAGCTTATTTCTAGATCATATTTATAGCCTTCCAATAGTGTAAACATTATAATAAAACGTTCTATGAATGGAGACAGATTTCCTATCTTGAAAAATTCCATGATCGACGTCACCTTAAATTTGATTGGTTTGTATATTAAGATGTGGGAAAAGGTGAAGCTAGGAAAAGGTAAGATCAAAATTTGTATTTCCAGATGGCAGATTTATAAACACAACTCGATTCTTACTTCAAATAAGTCTTTGTAATGATTATAGTGATGTGGAAATTGATGCATTTAATGTTGCAGATATAATACGGAATATCGCAACTACTAAAATCTGTCACGGTTTGCATTTAGTCACCTACCTAATCCATTGTTCTCGATGTGGGCACTTTTTATGTGGGCAACTTGCGTCATAATTATATGACATCATAACAACCACAAAGTGCGTGTGTATGTTGACGTTATTGTAGTTGAGATATTCCGCATTGGAGACAATGATTACGAAAAAAATATATATATTATCGAATAGATTCATGAATAATTGACGCGCACATGACGGTGGCCGCCCAAGTGTTGACCTGGGATTTTACAGGTGTTTGTAAACATGACTGAAGATGACGATCTTCTTTGGATTTCCTCAATTTGTTTATCAATGACAAATACCCGGTATTACATTGGCACATGAAATTTATCAGTGTGTAGACCAGTATCTTATTGGTACTGGACAACATGTTTAGTAAATGTGATTTCATTCCTTTGGTGATCACCACATATCGACTCTGGCACTTTGAATTATTTTTCACCTGGCCAATACTACCTTACAGGTATGATGTGGAAACTGCGATTTTGATAGGTTATTCAAACTAGTTCAGCTATATAACAACACTGGGCATCATTTAGGAGCAGTATATACCCCAATCAGCATCTGGCATAAGATATACTTCATATACAATTAAATGTTACCTAAGTTTTTCCTGAAAAGTAGCTACTGGCCTACTGGTGTGTGACTTTTATCAAATTATTATTTCATATTTCAATATTTTAATCTCTTTTATTGTATTTTTTAAAATAAATTCATATATTCATTGCTAAATCTAGCTTTTTGTCATTTTACCTGTATTTACCTGCAGTTTACCTTTACTGTGCATAAATTGTGGTCAAACTTTTACAATATTCATAAACTTCAAACATTCGTTAACATTTTGGTATATCATATGTCGATATTATTATGCAAAACAACCTTCTTAAAACAGCAGACAAAATCATGCTTCTATTTTTCAAAATACATAGAAAAATATTCAGCTCACAGCACTATTTCTGTGTATTACATGACTAGGGTTAAGATTACTAATTGATAATTCTTGTAGGCATGACATCACACTAAGATCTAAATGAAGATGATCCTCAAAACATTCCAAGGATGACCTGAGGGATAAATTTGCTGAATTATTTTTTAAGCACAAGATCTATATGGATCATAAATTTTCAAATTCATTAAGGAATTTTACGAAGATTAACAGTTTTTCTCGTTTAGATTTGATATGGCGTCAGCTTGAAATAATGAGATTTCAAAATATGATATTCTTAATATAAAGTGAAGATAAATCCTTAGACATCCTCCAAGAAAGATGCTGCATATTGGGTTATTTGACCAATCTGACTTGGAAAATGGAAGAAGGAGAAATGGCAGTACAAATAATCTTAAGATTACTAAATTCAAATTTATTACCAATATTTTCCAGTATTAACCTAGTATTCTTTTCATCCATAACAACTAATTTTCTTAAATATCGATATGAATAAATATTCATAGGTAAAGTATGGATTTTAAGAAAGCTGACTTTGTTATAAAAATAAAAATGCATAAATAAAAAAATTTATGATGTCTGTATCATATTTTTTCTTTTTCTTCCAATACTGTGCCTGCCTTTTCCTGCTGTTCTTGAAAATGGTTTAAAAGGCTAAAAACACACTGAGATTGAATATCTGGTAGCTCTTGCTTCTGATGTGTTGCTGTTCCAGAGACTGGATCCTGTTACCTATCAACCGTGGCCAAATTTAAATTGCACTGCAATTACTTCAATACTTGTAATAAGGCTTTCACACACAGATTGTAATATATCTTGTGTCAATGTCATCAATCATCAATATGCTACACATTTTCACTAACCTTTCACTCTTTACATGTCAAGAAATCCTAATAATATATATTAAAGGAGCTTTTCAGTTCACTGCTTCAAAGTGAAAGTAAAAATGAAAACTGGAGGGATGAAACACTTGTTTGAATACAATATCTCAACACATAAACAGTGAAAGGTCAATGAAAGTGTGTAGTATGTTGATAATGGATGAAAATGACCAAGATTTTTTTTTATCAATTTACTCCATGACTCCTTGCTAGCTGTACTGATTCCTGTCTTCACTCCATGACTCCATGCTAGATGTGCTGTTTCCTGTCTTCACTCCATGACTCCATGCTAGATGTGCCGATTCCTGTCTTTACTCCATGACTCCATGCTAGCTGTACTGATTTCTATCTTTTCTCCATGACGCCATGCTAGATGTGCTGATTCCTGTCTTTACTCCATGGCTCTACGCTAGATATGCAGTTTCCTGTCTTTATTTTATTACTCCATGCTAGATGTGCTGATTCCTGTCTTTACTCCATGGCTCCATGCTAGATGTGCTGTTTCCTGTCTTTACTTCATTACTCCATGCTAGATGTGCTGTTTCCTGTCTTTACTTCATCACTTCATGCTAGATGTGCTGATTCCTGTCTTTACTCCATGACTCCATGCTAGATGTGCTGTTTCCTGTCTTTACTTCATTACTCAATGCTAGATGTGCTGTTTCCTGTCTTTACTTCATCACTTCATGCTAGATGTGCTGATTCCTGTCTTTACTCCATGACTCCATGCTAGATGTGCTGTTTCCTGTCTTTACTTCATCACGCCATGCTAGATGTGCTGATTCCTGTCTTTACTCCATGGTTCCATGCTAGACATGCTGTTTCCTGTCTTCACTCCATGACTCCATGCTAGATGTGCCGATTCCTGTCTTTACTCCATGGCTCCATGCTAGATGTACTGATTCCTGTCTTTACTCCATGGCTCCATGCTAGATGTGCTGATTCCTGTCTTTACTACATGAATCCATGCTAGATGTACTAATTGCTGTCTTTACTCCATCACTCCATGCTGGATGTGCTTATTGTCACCTGCTTTCGCAAAAGCGTGGGGACATTAAATCTCATTCATCTGTCTGTCCATCCATCTGCCTGTCTGTCTTTCTGTTCATCCGTCTGTCACAAAAACTTTAACCTTGGTAATAACTTTTTAACCACAAGACAGGGCCTTCATATTTGGCATGTGTGTCCCTAATTGCAATACCTTTCCATTGGTACCAAAATTTTTATCATGTGACCTTGACCGTGACCTTAGACCTACTTCAATGTAACTTTTTAACCGTAATACCAAGGGCCTTCATATTTGGCATGTGTGTCCTTAATTGCAATACCTTTCTGTTGGTACAGAATTTTTTATCGTGACCTTGACCGTGACCTTTGACCTACTTCAGTGTAACTTTTTAACCATAAGATGTAGGACCTTCATGGTTTTGAAAGGCTTTGACTAAAATTGTATCTAGCTGCCTCAGTAAATGGAACATGTAAAAGCTCTACATGTAGATAAAGTTGAAGTGATACGTTAGATAGGTGACTGATATGTTGATAAATAGAGATAAACTCAGTCAATTTTAAATTACATATAAGATACAATGACTATTATGTGTAAATTGTGCTGAAGGTGTGATCCAATAATAGCTGCAATTTTTTTTTCAGGTTTTATAAAAATTTTCAGAGACATATATCATAGCACTCTGTTTGAGAAAAATATAATTTGAACATCTATTTAATTTTGATTTAGGGGTTACCATGCTAGTGTTTTACAAAAACTGACAGGGTATCGTCGAAAACCCTGTCAGAAATTGAGTTTGATTGCAAAGCATCAGCCAGGAAACAGATATTTCTAACATGATTTGCCAATACCCTGTCAGTTTTGGGAAAACACTAGTGTAGTAACCCAATTCCAATGTTTTGATCAGAAATAAGCTTACACACTTTAATTTTGAATGATGTCATCAACGACGTTGCCAAGGGGCATGAGACATCATAGTGAAAACTGCAGTGAAACATGAATCCCCTGGCAGTTTTTGAAACGTTCAACTAATCAGAATGTGTGTTGCAACAGGGTGTATTAGAATTATTCTTCTTTTGTAGAATTTAAATGTATGTTCCTTTTGTTTGTAGATTATCTTTTTTTTCAGTAAAATTTGCTGCTTTTCAGTGTTAAATCAATAAAGATGAAATGAAAAACTTAATACATGTTAAAAAAGAGTTCTGTTAGATTAGGTCTGTAAGTTGGATGAATTATAATCATTTTCAGTGTTGAAACAAGTTTGAGTTGAGATTAGCTACATGTATGTAAATGGAAAATGTATAGATCTATAAATCATCATTCTACAGTTAGTGGTGGTAATTTTCCTTGACATTTCAGTCTCTAAACACATGCTTACTCCATGTAGGTGCATTATTGCTCAGTTTGGCATAAAGCCACAAAATGAACTAAATATTACATGGTATGGTAAAAAAGAGAAAAAATTGTGCATGAGTACTAGTTACATTGAAAGATGAAGGCAAATAAAAGATTCAATAATTTGTAGCTCTACTGGTTGAAGTACAGCTGTGCTCATGAAGTATCCCTTCATCCATTTGTCTCACTGTGAACAAGTTTGTTGTCACTACATTTGTACTAGGACTCTAAAACTGTTTATCACAGAAAGCCAGTATCGATTTCATTTTGTCAGGTGTGTCATCTACGTATGCAAGTGCAGGTTTGGTTGTTTTCCTTAACCTTGGTACCCAGAAAATGGGCAAGGTCACTTTTCCTTCGTAAGTCTGACTCCATATAAAATTGTATGTGTTCCTCCCCCCCAACATGAAACTTTACATAAAGGTTTTACCTAGTATACCTGATAAATACATGCATGGTGTTATATTATTGATTATTAACATAAGCTACTGTGGTGGTCATTTTAAAAATCTTACAACTGGATTTTATCTTTTTTTTTGTAGCAAATTTTAATTAAACTTTACAGGAATGCTCTACTTAAGACACATGTATGATGAAATGAATAATATGTAAGAATATGGTGCTATGTAATCTAAAGCTGAAACAATACATCATGATTTTGATTTTGTTTAGTAGTTTCTTCAGATTCAGTGTTATGATATTAACAAATACTTAATGTATTTCGGTAATGACTATCATTATAGAGGTATGGAAATCATGTTTTTGTTAATTGAAATATTTTGATTTATTTATGGTTTTAATGCAGCTATTTCAAAGATTTTTCATGATGACAAACAGAATTTAACAAACACATATGGTTACTTTGTCCAAAATAGTCATCATGGTGGTCATTTTGAAAATCTTAGAACTGGCTGTTCTGTGATGCTTTTGTAGTAATTTTGATCATACTTTATAGAATTGATTTACCCATGAGTGTTTGAGTATAGTAATGATAAGAGATCATCTATACATAATCTCCTCCATAATTAGACCAGTGGAGCTCCAGCCTCAACAAAGTCAGCAGTACATGTTTACATATTTAAATTTTTCAGTCTAAACATTTGGATGAAGAAGGACGGGCAACATTGGTGCTTCTTCTTGCGTGTGAACATGAATTCAAACTATATATTCCTCAAGGTAAATGTTTTAAAATACTATTTTCTTTATATTGTTGTCTTCCCATAAGTTTTATAAGACATCTTTTAAAAGCTACATGCCAACTCTATTTCCATGACAAATAGCACTTATTTATCTGCTTTTGATTTAAATATTGAATAAATATAAATGGTGTGGTTATTTGTTTTGGCAGTTACTTTTATGTACATAAACTGAGAATATCTCTTCATAATACTTTAAGGATTTACGTATTGTTTTTCTACGACATAATTAGATTTACTTGTTTTTGTTGCTTTGAAATTTTTGGGAATTGTAACAAAGTAATATTTGTATATATATATTATAGGCCATTGTATTTAGCAAAAGTCACACACCATACTTATGCTCAGTCTTATTGATTTCTGTTATACCCCATAATTTCACGTCATTTTAAATTTCATGTGTACTGTATCAAAATCATCAGCAGACACTTTCTACTGTAAATATGGACCAGAGCTAATTGTGCTCAGAGATTAAGCACTTAGAGTATATGAAATGAAATTTAGCATACAGATACATCATGAGAATATCCAGGTCAGTGGGTCAGTCATTTGGTAGGTCCATATCCTACATCATGAGAATATGTAGGTTGGTTGGTAGATCCGTAACCTCAACAGTTTCCATTAATTATCTGTGCAACAGAAGCACATATTGAAATGAAATTTGGCATACAGATACATCATGAGAATATATAGGCCAAGTTCTGATTTGGTTACCATTGAACAATTTTTGACAGAGTTAAATGCCACTCTTCAAAAAAGAGAAGGCATAATGTTTGTCAACAGTATATTAATTGTGAGTTTTGTCAGCAATATACATGTATTGATATTAATTTTGAATTATTGATTGATGAAAACAGTATATGCCTTCAAATACATGTAGCTGGTAATCTCTTTTTAGTTCCTATCATTTGCTAATCCCTGCTTCTTCTCTCTATTGATGGGCACAAAGTAATGGAAAAATTCATTTTGGAATTAGTCCAGAGTTAGTCCCTTGCTTGTTTATATGTTGGTTGGTTATAAGTAGTAGATGATCCATATTGATATTCAGGTCAAGATGTCGTACAATCATTGTTTGCCCAATATCTTGAAAACTCTTTGCTTCATAGTAATGATATTTCATATGTAGATTGGTTATGAGTAGTAGAAGATACATATTGATTCTCAGGTCAGAAGGTCGTAGGTCACCAAGTGCATGGAGTACTTTATACAATTGTGCAATATAGTACCAGAAGGGGGGCATATATGTTTTACAAACATCTCTTGTTAAAAAAATATTTTTTTTTTGTATTGTGCTACTGGTAAACATAGTAATAAAAGATTGATAAATCCTGCATTATGTTATGATAAACCTCATGCTGAATACTCCAGTGATGTAGAGTTTTGTGTGTAAAATGCAGAGTGTTCTCTTGATGAAATAACCTACATCATCTCTTATACAGTTGATTGCTTTATATAAGACAGATTGTTTTTATAAAAAAGAAATAGCTATTTAGTAAAGGAAATTAATTGTCAGGGTTTGCTTCTTTTTTTTTTTCAACAGTATTAGACTTTTGAATTGTTTATGACATCTTTTATTGGATACCTTAGGTAATGCACATTTGTTGACAGACAAAGTAAATCTGTTTATTTCATTATAAAAGCCAGTGAAATGAAGATGTTTTTTTATCTGCTCATGATCATGATCCTGTCAATGAATTTCATTGATAAAATAGATAGTAAGATTGGTTTCTAGGTGAACATTTGTTCTGTGAAAGTTCATCCCAATTTAGAAAAAGAACAGAAAAAATTTAAATAGGGACTTTTCAGTGGTAACATCTTGTTTGGTGGGTAACTGTGCCAAATTAGACAAAGCCATTATTTAAGAGGAGTTAATGACACAAAATTAAAAGAATATTCACACCATGTATTAATTCAGTTCTATTATTCCTATTATGTACTGGTACTTTAAGAAAAAACCTATCTGAAAATTAAATCCTCTCTATTTCTGCAGTTAATATACTCCTTCTTTGGAAATTGTACGGATGACTTACAACAAAATGCACTTACATGTGAAAAGTATGCATATTCCCCCCAAAAGTATTCATTTGTTGAAATTGTAAGAAATTCATTGACGGGAGGTACCACAACCAGACAGTAGTCATATCGGGAGGCACCACAACCAAACATTTGTCATATCAGGAGGTACCACAACCAGACAGTAGTCATTTCGGGAAGTACCACAACCAGACAGTAGTCATATTGGGAGGTACCACAACCAGACAGTAGTTATATCGGGAGGCACTACAACCAGACAGTAGTTATATCGGGAGGTATCACAACCAGACAGTAGTTACCACAACCAGATAGTCACATTGGGAGAAAACACAACCATTAGTAGTATTATTAGTAGTTTGTTATCTTATTAAATGTTGTTGTGATAATAGATTATTTGATGTAGGTTATCCTGATTACGAAGACAATTTCTTTGTGGAAGCTGACCCTGTTGTCAAATGGTGGAGTAACACACTAAATGAGGTATGTTGTACACACTTACTTGTTTATAAGTAACAATAAAAAGGTGAAAAATGAGTATAACCACAAGAGTGCCATTGGAGCCACTTTTGGCTTTGCAATTCACTAAGCAGTTTGCTAGTCAACAGCTTCTGACAGAAATTTTATGTGCACAGCAGCTTAGATTTGCAAACAGGCAATATTTTATGATGACGATGATGATAATGCACATAAACAACAGCATCGTAGAAATATAGTGAATACACAAAAATTATTTTGTCTAGTTTGGAGCATATAGCCTTTTTTGTTGAAATTTCACAATACAACACATTTGATAGGACAGAATGGTCCTACTCCCTCTGGGAATTTTACAGAAACCTATCAAGCAAACCTAAATATCAATATCAACTGGTAAAAGTTACAGAGGCTGGTAAATTTTTCCAGTCATCAATACATTTTGTCTATGTTTGAATAAAAAAAGGTTTTGGTGTTGACCTGAATAAAACAAATGCTTAAGAAGTAGATCCAGTGTGGAGCAAAATAGGTCCAAGAGAGTACAAACTTTTCCGACCGACTGCATTGATCAATAAATGAAATCAACAGTGATTTAGAAAGGTTTCTTAAGAAGTATTGCTACTTTTGATTTCATTCCAAAACCATTTTATTTTTTATGCCTTTTTGGATTTTGTCATTTTGCCTTTTTTCAGATAATTTGTTTTAGATTGCCTCCTTGTAGGTTGCTAATACTGGTAATGCCTTGATTGTGTGTATTTTAATTGAAATTTTTTATATAAATGTATGTAATTGGAAAGAAATGGAATAAAGCAATTATTTTTAGGGCCCGCATTCAGATACGGGAGCCCTATAAGAACCTTACCTGACTATCTGTCCGTCAATCTGTCCATCAATCTGTCCATCAAAACTTTGGTTCTAACACCGTAACTTTAGTAGTTTTTCACATACAGCTTTCATATTTCATACATGGATGCAGAACGATGAGTAGAAGATACCTGTGTGTTCTGGGTTCAAAAGGTCAAAGGTCAAGGTCACAGTCATAGTTTTAAACACTTTGGTTTTTACTGCAATAACTTCAGTAGTTCTTCATATAAAGCTTTCATATTGTATACATAGGTGCAAGACGTTGACAGGAAGATACTTATACATTATGGGGTCCAAAGGTCAAGTTCACAGTCATAATTTTCAACACTTGGTTCCTTATGCTAGAAATAGCTTTTTCGACATCTTGTTCATCTGTCAGAAAGATGCATGTTCTATAAAAGATTGCCTATGCTTCCTGTTGAATATGTGTGTCACATGATGTGTTGGTGCCAAGTATATTTTGAGATGCAGATTCCTTCTCAGTTTGAGAAACCATTGGCTTCTGAAGTTATACAATTTAAGGTCTTATAAGGTCTTCTCAAATAAGCATATGAGTATTCCCTTATTTTCTAAAATATAACAGAAAATATAAAGTTACATGAAAAAAAATCACAGAAAAGGAAAGTCAAACATTTCAATATTCTGGAATTTTTCAACAAAATGTTCAATATTTTTCATACTGTAAATGACTTTTTATTCACGAGGACTTTATTTTCGTGTAAATTTGCGAGCTCATCGTGATGCGAAAACAAAGTCCTCGCGAATAAAAAAGTCCACGGGGAGATTTGTGAAGTTCAGTAAGATCCTGAGCAACCTTTTTGTGTTTCAGATAGGACGTCTTCATCCCCCTTACAGTACTCTCATTTAAATCCCTTTCAAGAACTTTGCTGAAATGCTTTGCCGCCGCCGTTTAATCTTAATTCTCTTACAATAGCCTTCACATCTACCTGTAGAATTCAATAATTGTTTTGTTTACTGATTGAGTTGTACTCACGCACATGTCCAGTGACAGGCATTTCAGTAAAGTTCTTGAGGTCAGGATTACTGTAAAAGTACATGTAAAGACTACATTAAGAATAACAGAAAGAAAAAACAGCATGTGAACACTTGAGCGACTTGTGAAAATAAAGTCTTGCGAATTAATATTCACATAACATTCTTGTGAAAATAAAGTCATGTGAAAATAAAGTTGTTTACAGTATTTGGTCATACTACAGTAACCATAAAAAGATTTTCCTTTATTGAATAAATATTTACAACTTGAAACATAACAGGTTTTTATGTGAGTTTTATTGATGCTGATACATTTCCAATTTCATGGTTAAAGTAAAAATATGCAGTTATTGATTTACACATGTATCAGAACAGTGAAATGGTAAATGTCTTTGGTAGACTTTTGCCTATAAGTAGGATCTTCGTCTCATCAACAAATAATCTATAGCGAGGCCCTTCATGACTTTGTCAGTGTTCTAGTTAAGAATTAAAAAAAAATATTTTAAGATTAGATAGGGGAATATATGCTATAAGTATAAGTGATAATAAACTTTGATAGACCTCCGTGAGAAGTGATTTGATTGAAGGATTTTAATGAAACTAAGAGGGAATGAAATCAACAAGGTCTCCAACAAGTGTTGCTGGTTTTCAGCCAGATCCATCTAGAGATGGATTCAGGAATTGGAAACATGCCGTTGAGGGTAACCTTCTTTGACATATTCTTCAGACTGAATACATAGATCAATAAACTGAATGCATTGTTGTTGGTTTTTGATCCATAATGAAATAAATTTTTGGCAGGTTATTTCTTTGTCTCTGTTCTGATATTTTCACTTAGTTTTGACATTTTCTTGATTAATTCAGTATAGACTTAGAGAGAAGCAATAAAGTATTTATTTACTAATATTTATGAGAAAATATCTATTTCAGGGGTGTCGTGTCAAACTAAAATTTAGTTTTCTGGATTTTATATGATTTTTTTATCTATCTTGATATGGGCCAATATTGACATATTGAAGGGTAGTGGTGCAACCCAACCCCAACCCCCACCTAAAGGCAAATACTTTCTGTTTCATTTTACATTAGAACAAGTCTTTTAATGTTTTGCAGCATTTACTGATTTAGCATGTCATATTAGAAAAGTATTCTGAAAATATAGAAAAAATATTCTGACAAAGCCTGTATTATGGTATGCATTTTGAAAGTGTCATGTCAAGAAACAACTGAGTATTTATTTGTTGTCTTATATTAGAATATATGTATTCAAGAGTTATCAAAGTTTTACCGTGGTATGTCAAAATTTATTTTTCTTGATTTTTAATGATTTTTTTCTACGGTTTATATGAGCCAGCGTTGGCATGCTGAAGGGTAGTATGTTTCCCTACTGGATGAAATTTGGGGTTCTTTTTCATTTTGCAAAACAAACCATTTGTAGAGCATTTGTTTGATGTAAATCTTAAAATTTAATGAAGTAT
Source organism: Pteria penguin (assembly GCA_035048485.1). NCBI lineage: Eukaryota > Metazoa > Mollusca > Bivalvia > Pterioida > Pteriidae > Pteria > Pteria penguin. Next base: position 18,878,744 of record CM068580.1, on the reverse strand, counting down.
AAGGGTGATTTGAATTTTTTTTTTCCTAATTTGATTTTTTTGTGGTTCATGTAATATTTCTTTTGTTTAATATCACCTTTATGGATATGGTTTAAGCTGATGATTAAAAGTGTATGATCATTTGTCAGCAGTCAAAAGTAAGAGAATATATGTATCTGTTGTAATTTTTTTTTTTCAAACTTTCAGTTGTTTGTGAATGAGCAAATTGTATTCAGATGAGATATATTTGCCCATTTGGGCCTCTTGTTAAGCTCACCTGAACTAGAAGGTCTGCTGAGATGCTGTCACTTTGTGCCATCCAGCATCCTCTGCAAACTTTTCAGATTTTCAACTTCAGAACCCCTTAAGGAGTTTTGATGAAACTTGTTACAGGGGAAGAATTCAAGGTCCCCTGTAAGTGTTGTTGTATTTGAGACAGATCTGTCAAGAGGCAGATAAAGGACGGGGGCCTTTGGCTCCCCTCTTTTTTCATTCCAAATTCAAATTTTTAAGGTTTTTTTTTTCTTTTGGACGTAGGCTTTCTTTTCAGCACATTTTCAGCCCATCTGAGCAGAATAAGCGATACTTTTGTTTTATGATATTCTTATGTTTCCCATGATTGTTAAATGTTTAAATGGACTACGTAAACCAATATGGTGCCATTTAATTGTCACAAATGAAATTTGTAGTTTATTCTTCCACCTTTTGCAATCTTGTGTTTAACTTTAGATGTTTAGGCATAAGCTCAATGTGGACAAATCTAGGTCAAGAAATTATAATGTATGGTTATAATATGGCTAAAATACCACTGATTGTGTTTGAATCATTTATTCCAAAACAATTTCAGTGCTTCCTTTAAACTTTTTGGAACATTAAGATATGACACATTCATTGAATTGAATACTTCATATTTATTCTATTACAGAAATATAAGTATTGTTTAAACGTTAAAAACCGTGACATATATTTACTGTTTGTCATCAAAATGATGCAAGTTGAATGTTTTAAATTAATTAATCTTGATTCATTGTATATAATACCAGTGAGGTCATATCTGTTGTAGATTAAACACATTGAATTCTAGTTTTGTAAAAAGTTACATGAGAAATCAAGTGTTCTGTTCCAAGACAAATTTTGATAGGTGGTTATTCATCATGCTTTGGTTTTTCATCATGCTCTGAAGAAATTATTGAAGAACTATAGAATATAATGGTAGCAGGACATATATCTGATGATTATGAAATTTAATTTGACACCACACTTTGTGTGATCTGAGGAATGGAAGCTATCATGCTGTGTAACTGTTTGAGATATCACTATAACAGAAATTGCATTACCTTATTTTGATAGATCTCAGCAATTTGATATTTTAGATAACTATATCCCTTTATATAAATTCCTTAGAGACTAATATTATAAGAATATTTTAAGTCCCTTATTTCAGTGGTAATTACATGGGTGAAGAACTTCATTGATCTTCTGTTTTAATAGTCCAGTACATGTGATTGACGCTGTGCTTTATTAAGATGTCCTAGCTGGAATCTATAATTGTCATTGTAAAGGCAAAACTCAATCAGTTGAAGGATCCAATTTCAAATTTCAAGCTTTAAAGCTCTGTGCTAGTGTATATGGTTAAAACATTTATAAGCAAGTTTTTTCATCAATCAGATCAGAGCAAATAGATCATTTTAACGTTTCTTTTTTCTTTCTGTTCTTAAGTCTTGTCAAATTCGACTAATACATGGCTAAAGCCCTAAGTCATTGTGACAGAAAGATGCTTTTCATAATCATGTTTTTTTATGATGTACAAGATACCCTGAACTTACGATGAAATTGGAGAAAAGTGACAATTATATGCCTGATATGACAGACATATTATGGTATACAAACGTCTGTCCATCCATTATCCACATGATGCATCATATCCTGAAAATCATGTTACTGGGAATTACTTCAATCTTCACACAGTTGTTTGGTGTGATAGTGTCACGATCTGTATACTTTTTGGTTAAATTCTGATATTTATGCCCCCCTTTGAAGACGGAGGGGCATATTGTTTTGCTGCTAGTGGTTGGTTTGTCGGTCCGTCCATTTACAGTTTCCGCTCATTATCTCTGGAACCAATAAAGATACTGAATTGATATTTGGTATACAGATACATCTCAAGGATATCGAGGTCAAGTTCAAACTTGGTTATTGTTCGATAATTTTTCTTATAGTTATCCCTCTTGGACATAGAAAATTTCTTAAAATTAGCAGTTTCCGCTCATTATCTCAGGAACTGGTAGAGATATTGAATTGATATTTTGCATACAGATACATCTTAAGTATATCTAGGTCAAGATCAAATTTGGTTATGGTTAGATAATTTTTGATAAAGTTATTCCCCTTGGACTTAGGAAATTTCTTAAAATTAGCAGTTTCCGCACATTATCTCTGGAACCAATGAAAATATTGAATTGATATTTGATATACTGATACATCTGAAGGATATTTAGGTCAAGTTCAAATTTAGTCATGGTTCAGTAAGTTTTGTGAGAGTTATCCCCCTTGGACATAGAAAATATTTTTAAATTAGCTTCCACTCATTATCTCGGGAACAATTAGATATATTGAATTGACATTTGGTACACAAATACATCTTAAAGATATCTAGGTCAAGTTAATAAGTTATAATTAGGATAATTGTCTTTGGCATATTTATTTTGATTTTGTTTTGTGTCAGTTAATACTGATGTCTAAATTAAATGAAGACAAGTGACATATTTGATAATCATTAGACAAAAACTTTTGAATGGAAAAATTTTGTTTGGGGGTGATTATGAGGAGTAGATGACCTCTTATGTGGTCATGTGAGTTATGCCCACATTACAAAAATAACCAGGGGGGCATATGCTAAGTTGGTGCTGCTCTTGTTCATTCTGGAGTTATTGGACTTTAATTGTCAAATACATGTATTGGCAAACATTTTACATATCATACTGTATCTTAGGACTGTTTGCTGTGAATTACTTTAAACTTCACACCGTTGTTTTTTCAGATAAGCACATCGTCTGTATACATTGGGTTGATTTTTTGTTATAGAGTTATAGGACTTTATATGTCAAATTTTTGCCAGATTTTTATGTATCATGTTTTAAGTGCAGAATGTCTCTGATGTTTTTAGCTTACAAAAATTCCTTCTTCACAGGATGCAATATACATATTTATATACTGAGTTAAGATCACAGTTTTGTAGGCGTAGCATGTGCTTATTGCACAGTGGTTTATTGTCATTTTCAAACCAGCATTTCAACATTCCTTTATGTCAAACAAATTGTTTTACTGTAATATTTGGAAAAGTAGATACAGAAGAATTTTGTTCATTTAAAGAAAATGCATTTTGAATATTGTGAAATTGCTTCTTTTATTCTTTTATTTTATCTAAAATGTATGATTTGAAAATTTACAACAGGTATACATGTAGTGATGTATTTGTTCATACTAAATTCAGTTGGTTTTCTTTCCTTCTCAGATTTATATAAAATCATTTTTGAAACATACATATATTTTATGAATTTCAGTTTTTGCTAGACACCTCAAGAAAAATGACTTTATCAGATATCCTTAACAAGTAAGTAATATTGTCAGATATCCTTAACAAGTAAGTAATACCAATACATGTACTGTGAAATAATTCAAGCTTTGTTTTTATTTTAACATATCATGTAATGTATTTTTGGTTTTATCATAGAAAGGTCTTAGATTAAGTTCTAGTTTGGCCACAGGTGACCTATTTTTAGCAAAAGCATGCCCTCTAACAATGCACAATATTATTTTTTCTTTATTTTTTTTTTTCTGGATATAATTAAATATTTGAGGGAAAGTTTTTTGTGACTTTATTGTTTTAAGTTACAAACCAGGTTCAAGTAATGTCATGGTTGACCTACTTTTGGCTTGATATTTATTTCCTCAGACCAGTAAGACAAAGATATTAATTTAGCAATATTGAATGCTTTCAAAATGCTGATATTTGGAAAATATAATGAATATAATCATACTCAAGAAAGATCTTCAGACAAAAATTTATTGTATTACTATACATCTATAAATGAATTTATAGATCGAAGATGTATCGAAATAGCATAAAAATATGTTCATTATCATTTATGTATTAACATTTATAATTCTTCAATCATCAGAGCTGTCAGTCTGTACAAAGATCAGAGAGAGCATAAAAGAGCAAAATCACCGGAGGTAAATGCAACTTCTTAAAACCTTAAAACAGTGTTCTGCTACCCTACCATAACCATGCTACAGTTGAAGTTTGAAGATTTAAACTTCAAGGGACAGAAAAAAAGACAAAATGTTTAAAATAAATTTATCATAAAAATCAATATATACTAGGTAGATATTTCTGGGATGAAAAATTAAGATTGAAAGATTTAAAATGCTGCTACGTGTACTTGTAATTAGACAGAATTTTTTTCCATGACCTGGTTGCAGTTGTTACCGAATATAAAGCAAGAAAATACTTGTGATATACATGTACAACTAAAATGTCTTTCTTGTGTAGGAAGAACTCAGTGACTCTGAATCAACAACTGGGGACATTAAGATGGATGATGGTGGGGAAGAGGATGATGATGATGAGGAGGATATAGAGGATGAGGAGGAGGATGATGATGAGGTGTATATGTTGTGTTTAAAATTAAGTAAATGTACCAGAAAATATAGATATACATATACAGGGTGTGATACATAGCCTTTAATGCTCCAGGTGACCTTGTTGATTCTACAAATGGAACATACTGATTTTTATTCCCCCCTTGTAAATGGACGTACTATGGTATGGCATTGTAGTTCCTTGGGTCTGTAGGTCTTTCTGCAACTTGTTAACACGATACAGACCATAATGTTTAGGATACAACTTTCAAACTTGGTACCCTTATTTCTTATGGCATGAGATGAACCCTATTGATTTTCAAGGTCATATCTGTAAGGTCAAAGTCACAGTGCTTATGTCAGATTCTTGTCCAGGACATAACTTTTTACCCCTTGCATAGATTTATATAATATTTAAGATAAATGTTGCCCATGAACCAGGAGTGCATCTTGACCTTGATCAAGTTTATATCTGCAAGGTCAAGGTTACAATGCATATGATGGGTGAATGTTTGTCGAGGCAAAAACTTTTTACCCCTTACATACATTTGAATACTGTATTCACTCGTGTATAATACGCACTTTTTTTCATAAAATCTTACTCGATTTTCCAGGTGCGTATTATACATATGATCTAAAACAAGAACCTTTTTTCCAGACATAAGAATTCATATTTCCGTAGCGATATTGCCGTAAATGTCTGCTGACAACGATCAGAACATGACCAGTAGAGTTTGGGAACCTCCACTTGACCACTGAAATGGATTTTAGACACTTGATAAAGAGATTATCATTTCAGTTTTACCTCCTTGTGTTGAACACTTTACAATATGCGCTGAAATGAAGATGTTTTTACAAATGAGAATAGCATATTTTAAAATAACAAGTGCCGATGCAATCCAATTATCTTATCATCGTCAATCAAGGTGAAATGACTTCGCGGTCAAACAATCAGCCATCGCCGTACACCCCGCTGGGATAATTGGTTGTTCGCATTTCTTCTACCTTTTCTGCTGTGTTAATCAATTTATTTTGTACAAAGATTGACACTTCGGGACAACAAGTGTAAAATATATAGAAAATGACCGCTATGCTTCATTATCGGTATTTTATCAAGAGTACTAACAGGGTCGTATATAACACATATATACACGTCCCTGATACTAATTACAATTTTATTAACCATTCTTTAGTTTTCTTTCTATCAACACAGTTTTTGGATCACAAATTAATTTTATTACGGAAGATGGGTTTATTCCATTCATTGAATATCCTAAGGTTCAGACGCGTAACCAATTGTGTTTTCCGTCAAGTGAAATCTGTAATATAGAGATTTTTTCTAGGTAAACTTAAGGTTCTTGACCACTTGCTTACGCGGCAATTTCACCTGCGTATTATACACGAGATGTAGACTTTTTCTCCAATTATTTCCCAAAAGTTGGGGTGCGTATTATACACGGATGCGTACTATGCACGAGTGAATACGGTAATATTTCACAGAATCATTACCCAGGACCCATATCTGCATGGTCAAGGTCACACTGCATATGACTGGTTAATCTTTGTTTGGTCCACAACTTTTTACACATTATACAGATTTGTATAATATTTCACAGAATTGTTGGCAAAGGGAGAATGTTTCCATACTTTAAATTCATCCCTTCAAACTAAGCGACGGGTGTATTATGTCACACTAGGGATTGCTTTTTCAAGAAATGATGCAGATCAGTTGACACGTCTTATGTAAATGATCTGACTTAATCCAAAATAATGGCACCTGTAATGAAATTGTTAGTGTAAAGTAAATTGCTGGGTTTTATTATGCTTTCATTCATAATTAAAGGATGCACTGACATTAATTGGTAGGAGTATATGTTACAGGAATGCCAGTATCATGCAAATTTGAACTGAGAATTTTTAAAATGAATTTCTTTAAATGTAATGAAACACACAAATTTTTTTGATAAATATCTTGATGTACTTCATGCATTACAAATTAAAAGTAAGCTGAATATCATGTATTTTGTGGGGGCCTTTAGGCATGAGTGGGTTGAAGTGCATATGAACTCAGTTGAAGCCTTTCAACACTGACTCTGTCAAATCATTTTTCATACCCTCATGATGGAGAATACTGTCAATATTCCTGCGTCTGATATTCTCTGCCCTTCTCCCATTTTTGATATTGGCGATTTGTGGGAGAGGGTCAGAGAGACTTTGTTCATTAAAAGTTGGAGTTTCAGCGATACCAGCCGGTAGCATGATGTATAAGCCTCTGGCGACAAATAAACATCGACCAGCAAACTTGCAATCATCCATTTTTTCTTTTGTATATACAGTGTGACATCAGATCTCGCCAAACGCGACACTGCATTTGTGACGAATGGTAAAATATAAAAACTCATTTCGAGGCTGCATCATGGTTTTCTTTGCAAAAATGTGTCTGCTGCTGAAGTGTCACGAATACAAAGTCGCGTTCTTCAAAAGTGGGGGAAGGGCAGAGAATCTCCAACTATATACCTGCCAAATGGATTTTATCTCAATGTGTCTGCTTCAAATGCTCAAAATGTTTTAGAAATCAAGTTTATACAATCTCTTCATTTGTGAATTAAATGTCTTGGAATTTAAAGATACATATGGTCTCCTGTAGCGTCTACTATTGTGATTAAAGTAGCATCGTAAATTTGTTTAGCACAGTATCTTTTGACTGCCCATCAGTATTAAATGCAGCTATCGCCTACAAATAGGCTACATAACCCATATTTTCCTTATCAGTTTTATTCATCTCGGCCAACCTCGGAAATATTCATTTGCATAATGTATGCATTGCACGTGGTACAAATTCTACTCCTCGCATGCTTTACATCATACTCATTCTTTCTTTCTTTTCTTTTCCGAGTCACTAAGTGCAGAAGGCCGATTTCTTTTCTTTTTCTCTTTCTTATCTTCACCATTGTTGTTTTACTCCGTATGCAAATGAATAATTTTAAGGTCACATGCGTATTTTCCGGTCTCGTATGAACGTAAGTAGGTTAAATTTGAGGGTCGTATTTCTAACTTGCTGCAGCAATAACTGTATAACCAAGGCTTATTAGGTTTAGGGTTCGCTGCAGCTTATTATTTTTTTATAAGTAAAATAAGTTAGTAATATATTTTATTGTACCTCTGATTTTATAAAATTAGACATTATGTGTTTTTAAATGTTTTATTTTATATTTAGGAAATGATTCTAGCAGATGATGATGCATTTACAACAGAATGGGACCTTAAAGTGGCAAGAAAGAAAGTAAGTACTGAGAGAAATAACATTATTGAAAATGTTATTGATGGTAGTAGATCCTTGTTCTTTCAATTTTTATTGTGGTGAAAGGTAGAAAGAAAAGGAAAAGTGTAAGCGAAATGATCTAGATTATAACTGATTAGAGATTTAGGCCATATTTTGATAAATTTAAATTTCTGATTTCTTTCTACTCTCAGAAAAAATGGGCACAGAAAGAAGCAGAAATAAGAGAACAGATGAAGAAAGCAAAGGTCTCACAATGCCAGTCACAAGGTCAGCACCAAATATATTGTATTAACCATTTCAGTGTGATACATTGCTTTACTCAAAAATTCACTTTCCTACATTCTATGCAATACTTAAATCCATATGGAATGTCAGCATCTAATGATTTGATTTTGTTGGAATAGCAGCTGCAAGTGCATCAATTGGTGAACCCAAGTCTGCCACTCAGATCTTCACAAGTAGTGCTGCAACTGGCATCCTTACCAATGACCTTGTCCGCATCATGGAAGTGGAAGATGTAAGTAGTCACACCCAAAAGATGAGACTTCGGGGATTTAATACTAGAATTCACTGTAACTTCTCTACTTTTATGAAATTTGGCTAATCTCTGTCAGTTTGAGTGAGTAGGTCTGTATAGCACCTGCTGAAGGTAGAAGTTAAATCTGGGATCTGCTTCCTCCATCATTCATACAAATTGCAGTCATATAAATACATGTATAAAATAGATGTTAATTAATAGAGCAATACTTACAAAATTTAAGTTCAGTGGTCTATATTATTACTTCCTGTGTTATTTGCTAAGCATGGCAACACTTAGTTATCGCTTTGTCAGTCATCTCTCCATCTGAAACACAACTAATTTAGCTGCCTTTGCCAGCAACACCTGTGTTCATTAGAACATCAGAATGTACACTAGTTATTGTGTTACTTTGAGGTTTAAACAAGAGCCCAGGTACTTATGTTACGTTTCTTTTGCCAAGAAATTCAAAATAACACTTTACAGAGACAATTAATTTGAATATAACTGTTATTCAGGACATTGGATTCACTGCAGAGCCAATAGATGACAATATATATCACTGGAGAGTCCGCATATTTGATTTTGACCCATCAAGGTATTGAAAATGAATCACAATGAATATCTTAGTAATACAACCAAAAGAAATTAAAATCCGTAATATTGCATGCTCTCTGCAAATTATATATTAAATGAAAATGATTTATTTTGTAACAATGTTGTATTCAATGAATACTGTCTGATTTTTATAGGGAGTTGGTATCATTATCCTTCTGCTTTAAAATTATAACTTTTTCTATTAACTTGTTTCAGTGATGTTGCTTCTGATTTAAATGGTATTAAAGAAAAGTTTGGATATGACTATATAGAGCTTGAAATGGTAAGAAATCCACCTAGAAGAACACTTCTCATCATTGAAATACCTGCAGTAATGTTGTGATAGATATGTAAATAAACAAAACGTATTTGAAAAGGTGATTATTCACCAATGAAATTAGCACACTAAATTGATGTGATGAAAACTTGTGAGGATATACTGTGTTTCATGGTGGATACAGTGTGCTTTCTAATGGATAAGTTTTGCAAGTCGAATGTTAATTCTAAGTTAATACAGTTTATACCTCAAGAAAATAGTTAATTAATTTCTCACTGAAGAATCATTTAAATCAATGAAACGATCAGATATTATTGTACAGTAATTTCTCCTGATACTCATTTGCTCTTTTTATGCCCCGCCATGAAATGGCCGGGGGCATATAGTGTTACCCTGTTCTGTCGTTTTGTCATTCAGTTTCTGCTCATTTTCTCTTTGAAGGTTTGATGGATTAAATTGATATTGGGTATACAGATGTATCATGGGAAGATTGAGGTCAAGTTTGAATATAGGTGTGGTCCGGTAATTTTTGACAGAGTTATTGCCCTTGAACAAAGAAAATTTCTTTAAATTGACAGTTTCTGCTCATTTTCTCTTCGAAGGTTTGATAGATTAAAATATTGGGTATATAGATGTATCAAGGGAAAATTTAGGTCAAGTTATTGCCCTTGAACAAAGAAAATTTCTTATAAAATGACAGTTTCTGCTCATTTTCTCTTTTAAGGTTTGATGGATTATATTGATATTGAGTATATAGATATATCAAGGGAAAATGCAGGTCAGATTCGAATATGGGTGTGTTCTGGTAATTTCTGACAGAGTTATTGCCCTTGAACTTAGAAAATTTCTGAAAAATGACAGTTTACACTCATTTTCTCTTTGAAGATTTGATGGATTACATTGTTATTGGGTATATCAATGTATCAAGGGAAATACAGGGGAACATAGTTGTGTTCTGGTTATTTTTGACAGAGTAATTGCTTTAGAACATTAGAAATTTGTTTAATTTTCACATATTACTTCTCTGGCACTTATATTTCACTACTTTAGCTGCCACCAATGGCACCTATATCGCACCGACACATTAAAATTCTAGTTGTAAGGATACTGTAGTATTACTTTATCCTAATGTTAAAGGTATTAAATGCAGTAATATTTCATAATTATGATTTCAGACTTTTGAAATAGACCTATATCCTTTCTATCCTCCTCTGGTCAAAGTCATGAGGCCTCGACTTCAGGTAATCTGTCACCTTACCTTCCTAATTAGTTTTATGAAATAATACTTCACATTGTATATCTCTAAAAGGTGATCTGCAAAATAGAATCACAATACTTGAGGCTCAAAGCTGAAAAAAGTTACTGGAATGAATTGTAATATGAAGAGATATTGAAGCATATATCTCTTATGAGAAATGTGAAATAAAGTGATGTCTTCACTAAAATCTCCTTCATAAACTATTCTATTTGTTAAATTTTTATCTAGTGACACATCTAAAGGAAATACTTCTCTCATTTGTAATTATATACTGCACGTATTGGTTCTAGGGTTCAATGATGCAGCGTGTGACAAACATGGAAATGTTGAAACTATCTTACTGGTCACCAACTAAAGACATGAAGAGTGTTATATTGGAGATAAAATCCTTTCTACAAATGTGGGCTCGGTAAGTTTACATGACCTTGACATGTTATTAACTGTGGGCATCAAAACAATTATTTGACTTTTATTTGTATTTAAGATTCAGACACAGGTACTTTATTTGACCTTCTCTTTTTATACGCCTGTCATTAGACGGGATGTATTATGTTATGGCGCTGTCCATCCGGGGTCATGTTTTCTGGACTTTTTTTTTTGCCTCTTTCAAGATATTGAGTTGAAATATGGTATATAGCTTTATTTCAAGCGGCGTCAGTACCAGTTCAAGTTTTGTTACGATTGACCTACTTTTAATGGATTTATGACCCTTGGACTTATAAATTTCAAGATTTTTTCAGAAATTCATTGAAAATGTATTTTTGTCAAAACATTATGAAATTTACCATGAAACAAGTAAAATGTACCAACTTCCACATATTTTACAGGTATTGATATCTTTTTCTTCATTTTTGAGAAATTTATAATTTTAGAAGGGGGGGGGGGGCTGTACTAAAAAAATGGGTTTGATAGGACCATTTCTGCAGGAGTTATTGCCCTTGGACTTATTCCTATGATAAAATACTATGAAACGCAATTAACTTCAGTAAACGTCAGATGTTTTTCATGAAAATCATGCCAAATGCGAATTGATCCTGTCCAAATTAAGCAACAGGCATATTATGCCATGCTAGGCGTTGCTCTTGTTGATATCTAAATTGTTGATGCAGATAGTTTTTTCAAACTTGATTTGTTTAAGAAATGAGTGTCTTTTTTTGCTCGTGTTCTTGTAAAACGAAGCTAGCATGTCACACGTAATTCCAAGAACCACAAAGTGGTTTTCAGAGAACTGGCTTTATTTTCCATGAATATCATCAATAAGTCATTTTCATTCCTTACATTTCCATTACAAAGTATTTTTCAAAATATTTTGTGATCTACTAATTGATTTTTTCATTCCTTTAATAATTTCATTCTTAAATTAAATCTGATTTATAAGCTGACAATTTGTCAAATTCTCCTAATCTCCTTTAACTACAGAAACACAACAAGCCACATCACTTCATATTACTAAGCATAGCTTTGTGTACTAGCTCTGCACATTAATCACGTCATTATTGTACATGTGCCATAGTAATGTTCATGGAAAATAAACTCCACCATCCTCTGTATAGTTCATATAGAGAAATGCATTGAAATTAGAAATAATATGTAAACTGTGAGCATGATAGGTTTATTGGCCTTGACTTGCTTTTAATTAGGAACACAGTAAATTTATTTGACAATGATTTGTCAATAACCGACTTCCCTTTATTCACTGCCTGAAACTCAAATTTATTTTTAGCTCAAACTGCTTTAAAAGTCCAGATTATTTGTCTGTATTTTAATAAAATTTGTTCCCTAAAGCTCAAATTTATGATGACTTAAAATAATTGTTAAGTCCCTATGTCTATTTTCCTTCATATTATACCATGTTAAGTTGAATGCATGCTAGGTTATGCAAAGGTAATTATCAAAATAACAAAACAATGTCTGGAGATAAGAGTTAAGGAAACAAAGCAATTCAATCTTTGATGAATATTTTTATTAACAATTTGATTGATGTGGATGATTACATAACCATTTGGGATTGAGCATAACAGACAGCACATTTTCTACTTCACCTTTAATTGGAGTTAATCAAAATGTTTGTATTTCTACAATAGAATTCAGTACAACATTTTATGTAGTTCCCTATATAAAATAAGATGTCTGAGGAGCTTAACATAAAATCAAGAATGTGTTTTTGATAAGAGAATGTGTTAATGATGGAGATATTGATATTGTGGTTTACACTTACTGAATCATTATGCAATGAAATATAAATAAATTGTAAATTACGAAACTGCTGACGCTCAACCCACATTGGCATACCTGTGAACCTTCATCGGGATTTATTTTTAATCAGTATAGTGATCAAGGTTTGAACAGAATTACAAGTTTTTCAATAAAAGTAGGTATGTGCATATATTATAAATCATACCTTTCCTACAGGTTGGAAGTTGACAGTGAGAGGAATGACCTAAAGAGATATCCACATGGATCTTATTTAGAAATGGAGCACTTCTTATTGACACTTGCTTTGGTGAGAATATAGTGGGGCATGACAATTCATAATGTAAAGTTCTGTGCTTAATTTGATTGTAACCTTGTATATGCCTTAGTTTGATACTTTCTTGAAATTCTTATTTCCAATATTTCTTTGCTGCATTATAACATAATGAGTTGTTTTCTTTTCAGGTCAGTGAAGTTGTACCCAGAGTGAATTTAAAGTATAGTTTAGATGTGGAGAAAATAGCTGAGTTGAAGTCAATGCCACATGCGGTAAGTAAAAGAAGTTGTTGTGAAGATTGACTATTTTAGTTATATACAAGGAGATATATAGAACAATTTTACATCAGTGTTGTTTTGCTCTTGTTTGTTGATTCTACATGAGCTATATTGCTCAGGTTGAGTAATTGTTTGAAGATCTCTTACCATTGCCATTTCTTTCACTATGCCACTCTTAAATTTTATTCCATAGTAGTGTAAAAAAAACCCCCCAGTAATTGTATATAGAGAAAAAATAATTAATTTGATATAAATATATTCTATAGGCAGATTTATTTTTCTTTATTAGGCTTATCATGTGATAGCTAAGTTCCCACCATAGGCATGGCTTTCGGGCATTACATATTTACAGTTTGGCATTCTCTTCTTCAGTCACATGGTCGACTTCCGGATAAGTAATGTTCCTTGCATCTTATTTATACCAAATTTGGATGTAAGGATACTTATCAAAACTAACTGAAGTGCTTGCATCGTGTTCAAACCTAAATTGGAAATATAGATATTTACCCAGTATAAGTTTTATCAAAAGGGGAAGATGCTTATAGAGTTTGGTCACTACTGGTAAAAGTAGATTGCAGTTATTGGTTTCCTGATTATAAATAAAGTTAATGCATCCTATACAAATCAAATTTGGTTTTATTCGTTTTCTATCAACAGGGCAAGATGCCTATCAATTCTTAGGGTAAATAGATGAAAATTCTTACTATCCAAACAAAATATTTGTGACCTTGGCATTTGATCTCATAACATTGAAAGGGTCATTCTAGAGAACTTTCAGAGTACTTCATAAAATTGAGATAAAGTTGCAGTTCAGATCAAAATTAAAATATTTTTGTGACCAATATCAACATAATTAGGTTGCGGCCATATGAGGGTTGCCCTAAAGTAATCACTCTTTCTGTCCATCCCTCCGTCTGTCTGTCTCTCTGTCAGTTTATCAGTTTTTAGTGCTCCTGCACTAAAGTGCAGAAAAGCTATTGCTATACCTCTCAGCGTCTGCGTCAGCATACGCGTGAGCGTCCACATAAAGACTGATAGGGCAAATGTTAAAAAGTCTTGGAATTTCATTCTCTTTGATTTCTTTTTATCCCCTCGTGCAACTTGTTGTGAAGGGAATCTAGTAACGCCACCCTCCGTATGTATGGATGTATGTATGGATGTATGTATGTATGTATGTATGTATGTATGTATGTATGGATGTATGTATGTATGTATGTATGTATGGATGGATGGATGTATGTATGTATGTATGTATGTATGTATGTATGTTTGTGTGTGTGTTTGCTTGTCCAGGCCATATCTTTTTAACGCCTTGATGGATTTCAATAATATTTCACATGATTGTTGCTTACATCTCAAGGAAGTGTCATGACCTTGTCTCAGGGTCAAATTCTCAAGGTCAAGGTCACAATGCGCTGGAATGATAAAAACTTGTCCGGGCCATAATTATGCTAATATATTCCTATTAGCTATTCTGAGTCAGGTTCTTAATCCTCTTGGGATGGGGGGGGGGGCATTTGTGATATATTGAAATGATAGGGCAAATGTTAAGGTGTTCAAATTTAAATATTTTCGTTTTTCTCCTTATACTTTTGTTATGTGAATGAAATCTTATAATGAATTACAATATCCACCCATGTCCCATATCATTACACCCTCCTTGATTAAGCCCTGGGGCAGGGTCATTGGCTGTAATGAAATGATAGAGAAAATGTTAAGATGTTGAAATTTCAATGCTTTTGTAGTTTTTTTTTTTTTTTGTTAGGTGAATGAAAATTAATAATGAATTACTATATCTACCCATGTCCCATATCATTACACCCTCCTCGATTAAGCCCAGGGGTCTGGGTTATTAGCTATAATGAAATGACAAAGCAAATGTTAAGATGATGAAATTTTAATGTTTTTTCTTTTTCTTTATATACTTTTGTTGACCACATTGCAAAGCAAGCCCGGTCTATGAATTTGCGAAGTCTCTCTGTCTGTCTGTCTGCCCGTCCATCCATACGGCAACAACAATTTGTGTTTAGTTTGTTTTCTTAACAATCATTTAGGATATATATACTTATGTTAAACTTTGTGGGTTTATAGACATTGATGAGTTCTTTCCAACTGTCTGGAAATTTGGTGACCTTGACCTTGATTTCACACTTCAGTGAACACAGATTGATTTTGTGTTTAGCTTGATCTCTTTTAATGATACTTCAGTCATTTTGCCTTTTCTTTAAGATTAGATGGAAATACAGTAACCAAACTTTGATTTTTAGTTCACCTAAGGTTTCTCACAGTTGATTGACACCACATGCCATGGGTGATGGGGTGAGGTCAAAATGTAGGACATTGAAATTTTTGTCTTGTTTGAAAGTATTGCTTAGTTTGTTGTGATTTCAAATTTTCATTATCAACTGGTTGGAAATCAAAAGCAGCGGACTCTGGCAGTGGTTGGTCTCCTATCAGCAAAGAGTTTCTCACCCTACTACTGATTATGGTTCACATTTGGATTATTTATACACAAACATTCCAGAGGATAAATTCTTGTTAATTGTATGAATTGTACTTTTCAGACCACAAAACAGTGTGGTCTGTTATACAGTAGACTTTTCACAACAATGAATAGAGCAGCTTTTGTTCAGTCAACATTAATGTTGTAGTAATATTTACCATTATCTTTGGTTACACATCGGTCGAGTTACTGTATGATTATATGCCCCCAGTAATATAAAGTCCAATCTATACACATGATTATGACTTGCTAGCATGTAATAAAAACATCACAAACTGGAAAACATTTTTCTCATGTCTGTCTGAGTGGACAAGTTTGATAAGAAATTAAAAACTTGAATTATGATAAACAGTGGTAGTTATATGATGGCTTCGGAATCATGCTACACAATAAAATACAAAGCCTTCATTTAAACAAAAGCTGCCACATCAGGCACACATCTGGTGCATGTGGCATCTCTGGTGTTTTTACAGAGTTATTTGACTTGGAAGTTTTGGACCTTGATATTATTAATGATAAAAGGATTATAGCACTGTCTAATACACATGATAAATTGATATTACGTTAGAAAATGAGATTACATGATAAGAGTTTTGTAAATCTGTATGTAATACAAGGGTAAAGCAGAGGAAGACCCCTTTTAATTTTCATATTTTTTTGGATTTGTTATGAAATTATGGTACTTGGGTAATATTTTCCCAGCAATGTCAGAAAATCTGTCAGTGGGACCCTTCCTGATTTTGCAAGCGCTCTAGTTCAGACAACTTAGAAGAGAGAAGATTGTCTCCACAGGGGCATGTTTTACACACATTCTCTAGTTATGAATTTTGTTTTCCTGACTTCCATACCTGTATATACAAAACTTTTAATTTTATATGCTTTATAAGAAAACTAAATTCAGAGTAGATATTAATGCAATAAAGAATCTTATGATCAGTATTGAAATGAATGTTTTTTTTTTCAGAAGGATAAGAATAGCAAGGATAAGGACAAAGAATATTGGGCCAGAGGAACAGGTTATGGGCATCATAATAGACCAGGTCAGACTATTATAAAACATATGTACAATGGTTCTGAAAATGTTGAAATGAACACACATGGTCATATAAACTTATGCATTAGTAGGGCTAGTTTCTTGTAAAATTATCATAGCATTATATCAGGTTTTAGTTTAGATGTTCAAATGATATTCATTAAAGAGTAAAGGTAAATATATCTACATGGTGTACTTGTAAGAACTATTTTATGCAAAATTTTAGCAAAAGTTAGATATTTCAGTTTAATGGACAGACATCCTGTCACTTTATATATAAATCTAAAGTCTTTTTTCCAGAGTGGGATATCAATGCATACATAGCGGCACAGAAAGAAAAAGACAACAAGGTAAAGTTGGATATAAATGAAAAAAAGAAACCAATTACTTTAGATCAATGTATCTTCAGTGCACTTATGTATATTGTACATGTCTTTTGTTTCAAATAGTATATCATTCATTTAAAACCATTTTAAACAACGTTTTTATCATGACATAAAATACCAAGTATAAAAACAGGCATGAATTATTCTTGTTCAGGTGGAGAATGTACTTCATCAAATTCTCGAAGAGCTCAAAATCTTATATGCAAACCATGCCCCACAGTTAAAACCTCGCACAGTACCTGGGGGTGGAGCCAGTCCTCCAGAACTAGACACAGGACAAATGGACACAGTGGATTTGGTATATGACATGTATACAGTATTGGAGGGCTCTGCCCTTATTCCTTTTATTGAGGTAAGATTATAAAATAATGTTTGTTTTGCCAACGTAAATTCAGTATGAAATAATTCAGTTATAAAGAAGTTCAAATAAATTTATTATCTGAATAATAGTTTCATGTACTTATCATATTCTTATTTTGTTTGATTATAAAATTACTAATTCATCTTTTACTCATGCAAATTTTTTAGCAATATTTACGAGCAGATTCCTTCCTTGAAATTTGCAGACATTCAGAGGTAAGCATTTTACAAGACTTTTATATATTCTGATATATTATGTATATTTTCAGATTTACAATGAGTAATTCCAGTAAATATATACCGAGGTAACACAGTAAGATATCAAATCATTTCTCCCAGTCTGTCAAGTGATGATGCTTTTACATTACTGAGAGAGGAATTCTCAGCTTGAGAATTTTTTTGAGATTGAATATATCCGTCCTTATTCTGATGACAGATTTAACAAAATTTTACTCATGGATATTGTGTGCAAAATGGAAGCTCCTCATATTTGATAATATTGTATACCATATTTTACTCCCTTGGATCAAAGATTTGACGTTGAGCCTCTTGTGCTGAACTATAACATAGTAGGGAAGTTATTATTTGTGGCCATAAACACAAGTATAAGCATGTCATTTTGATTGATACGATTACAATTCATATAATGAAAATAAATTCATAAGTAATCTATGTACTCAAAACATTCCTTATTTTGTAAACCTCACTCTATTTTCTGTTTATTGATAATGTACAAGCATATTCGTAGTTGATTATATGCATCATTATTTATTCATCAAGCTTTTTATGTGTTTATTCATCAAATTTTTTTATGTGTTTATTCATCAAATTTTTTTTCTGATTTTCTTTCAGGTGTACAGAGTAATAGTTGATATCATCAAAGAATTAGGTATGTATTCAGTTATATCATTTAAAGGCTATACATAGCTTAAATTCTTTTTCTAAGATGATCTGGCTTATTTGATTCTGTGTATTGATCTAAACCCTTTTAACTAAAACTTTTATCTGATATCTTTTTTAACCATACCTTAGATTTGATTGATATCATTTTTATAGTACCCAACAAATTTTTTGGGAGCTTATTTTCACTGTTGTGTCTATCCATCTGCCTGTCCATTCTCATATCTTAAACAATTCATCAGAATTTGATCATACTTCACGTAATGTTATTGTGGGTGTGAGCTTTTGGACAAAGGTCAGTCAAGGTCATTCTTTAAAGATCAAGGTCACTCATTAAATAGGACTTAAAATATCAGTTAGGGCTTAAATTTTTGTGTAATTTCAACAGGTAATGCAAGGTTCGTATTTTTATAATTTGCCTCACACAAATGTTACAAAGGACCAAGACTATATCATTAGGTCCTTGAAAGGTCAAGGTCACTCAGAAAATAGAATTGTAAGTACCCAAAATTGCATTTTTTAAACTACTTTTTTAATAGTTAATGATCATATGTCATGCAATTATTACTGCAAATGAAGACTTTTAGACTAAGGTTTTCAAGGTAATTTCTTAAAGGTTTAGGTCATTTAGATTGATTGATTTTTGTTTTACGTCACACCACGAATATTTCACGTATATGGTGACGGCATCTGCCTGATGCGGAGCATACAAATTTTGACCTTTGCAACGGACCCACCCGAAGCAGTGAGGGATCTTTAACGTGCCATGCATACCACGACACGGGGCCTCGGTTTTTACTGTCTCATCCGAAAGACCTGACACTGGCATGACCAGAGCGGGACTCGAACCCCGGCCTCCCGATCAGGAGTCCAACGCGATACCACAAGGCCACGCCGGCTTTAGGTCATTTAGAAACAGAATTTATAAATATTAGTAATGCTTATATTTTAGCTAATTTTCAACAAGTAATGATCATACTTTCATATTTTAATTAATTTCACTTGATGATGGTTCTTCAAATAAATGTATCATCTGGCAAATAATTTCTAAAGAAGTGTCCTTCAAAGTCATCCTTGATAGGTCAGAGTCAGTAAGAAAAAATTAGGTTAAAGATAAGATTTTACTTGAAAATTTCCCAGGTTTTGTGTTCATTCTTCACAAACATGTTACATGAGACATAGACTTAGTTCATTGTGTTTCTAGGTAATTTTTGAAGTGTCACGATATGAAAAAAATTATAAAAATGTCTGATATTTTAGCAAATTCTACACAGGTATTAATCATATGATTCTTCAAAGCAAGTTACATGAATTATGCAAACCAAAGGGAAAATTTCATGTTCATTCTGCTTTTAAATTATTGATGCAGTTTGGGGATCATCCCTTAGTATTACCGATTTTCATGTTTGCTTTGTATTTATAATATCACATTAATTAAGAAATGAATCCTATATTTTTTTGGTTGATTGAGGTATCAACCTAAAATTTGGACGGAAAACTGCATCAGTGCGCGAAGCGCATTGATGCAAAAGTTTTCCGTCCAAATTTTAGGTTGATACCTCAATCAACCAAAAAAATATAGGATTCATTTCTTATCATTTTATTTAGCTTATATATGAAAACAAAAATTTAATAAGTGTCCAATTAACATAATTTATTATGGCACTACATCACTTTTTATCTCTGAATACATGTGACTTGATCGCGTAGTAATATAATAACAAGGTAAACAACATTTTGAAGTCAATAATGGCGGCTAAGACGAAATTCGAAAAATTTGATCCTAGTGTCTATTGAAAAGATTAGAAGTGAAAAAGAATGAACAATTATTAAAAACACGACTTAATGAAAGATGCATATGAGAATGATAATCTGTTACCAAAGGTATTTATATTTTAAATGGTATTAGTATCATTAGAAATGCAATGCATACAGTATTGACTGGTGCACGTGCGTGTCACAAAGTGGAAAATGTAGGCTCAAGGACTTGGATCGGAGGCAGCACCTGCTCTGGTGCTTTTTTCAGTTTGCTCAGTCGGGTATGATACCGTAGACATTTTAGTTATCAACATCCGTTGTCAAACGATCGGCTAGTAGCAGACGAGTACTGTTTTTATTTTGTACTTGACTGCATGCATTTCCAAACAGCACTGTACTGATAGACCTAGTTATATTTTACATTGTTTTTAATAAGAGTAAGAAATTATATTCTATATTTAATAGTTTCTGAAGTGAAGTGCGATTTCTTTTGTACTTTGCATTCGTAATATATAACAAAACAATTTTATGCAATCGATTAACAACACGGGAATCACGATTCCATAAATAGAACGGGGTTTCGCATTCCAGAGGAAAGTAGCGCCGGCAATTGTGACATATCTGCACTCAAAATTGTGTTCATGCAGAAATGAACTAAATATTTTAACCAATCAGAGTCGCCGGAAAACCATGAACACAAAGAAAATTAAATGATTATAGAAATAATGTCACATGAATAGTTAACACAACTGTCATAGCCGAAATGTTGTGTGTTCAAGTCCTCTCATTAACTCACAGATCTCTTATTTTATGAATCACATTGTGAAGGTTTGACTTTCAACATGAATAGCTGACTTGACTTTGTTTGTCATGACTGAAATGTTATGAGTTCAAATCCATTCATTGACTCATAAATCTCTTATTTATGAATGACAATGTAAAGTTTTAAGTCAAGATTGAACTGTGTAAGTTATAAATTGTGCTTTGCCTTCAATGGGAAGTATATCTGTAATTATAGATACATTAGCACACCTATGGCACTTCTAAATAACTGTTGTTGCTGAACATTGTACTAAATTTTAGACAAATGAAACCTTGGAAATTGACTGTCAGAATTACTGTGATTAATTTACAATATACAATACACATATTGTATTATTTTTTTTTATTTTAGCTCGTCAGCGTCAGTTCTTGCCTTTACTGTGTTGTTTGCCTGACCAGACCATGTCTATATATCATTTGTTGGAACAACTAGAACGAAAGGTAAAGGTTCTGCTTGTCAGGAGTATTTCTTCCTCTTTTACATCCTGCAAAGTATCAAAGTATATAAGGATGACATTATGGATCTATATTTCTGTCAGTACACCTGTGTATGAAAATATCTTCCAACTACAATTACATCAAAGAGTTTTAAGCATTCATATGAACTTTCATCTTATTGTGGAAATATTTTAAACTCTGGAGGTTGTAAGTTATTTTGGAAAACACTCCTTTTAGTCCATCATCATTGCCCTTTGTTAGAATCTCCTAATTCAATTTAAGACTCGGAGTCACTGCAATTCAAAGCTTCATATGTATGCTGTATTCTTTATCATTCATTACTG
The DNA here is from genome assembly GCA_035048485.1 of Pteria penguin. Classification (NCBI taxonomy): domain Eukaryota; kingdom Metazoa; phylum Mollusca; class Bivalvia; order Pterioida; family Pteriidae; genus Pteria; species Pteria penguin. Next base: position 18,856,897 of record CM068580.1, on the reverse strand, counting down.
GTTACATACCCAAGATACATATTTTTATTAAAGGAGTAAGATTTACACTCAAAATATTATAAAACTACTAAAGAAAACATGTCAGTGTTTAAAAGTATTGTATGTGTACCATTGTTTTGTTGACATTTATGCTCCCCAAATAATAGATTGATTGATTATTGTTTTATGTCACTTGGCCTTGAAATTTATAATTTTGCAACAGCAGTGAGGAGTTTTCACATGCCATACCTACCATGAAATGGGACTTTTGTTTTCATTGTCTCATTTGAAAGACAGGACATCAGTGAGTTCACAGGAGGAGTCAAACCAAGAGCCTCTCTGTGACAAACCAAGCACCTCATCTGCTGAGTCACGCTGATTCCCCAAAATGATAGACCATTGATTAAGCAGACATTGGAAAAATGATTTGTGGTCCTACTGGCTTCCAATTTAAAGATATATGGATTAGTTCAACATTAAATGGCATTTCAGACTTTCCATGTAATAAAGGATACATTAGTAAAACATTAGATTAATGATATATTGAAAATCCTTAACATTTCAAGCTTCTCTTGAAAACAGGATATGGATGATACTACCATTTAGTGATTTGTTTCAGGCTTCCCTTTTACTAAAGCATTTATGTAAGGCTGGCAATGGTAGTGTACCAAAGACACAAAATCCAAAGGCATCTCATGCAGACTCTTCAGAATCCTCGTTCACACTTATCCAGAACTGTTTTCGAGGATGTCGTGGGTCACCAAGCACATTAGGGTCACCAACTACATCAGAGTCAGAGATAGCGGAGGAAAAACTGGCAAAGTATGATCAGATTTTTATGTTAATGTGAGGAAATCAAGGGAAAGATTCAGTTAAGGCTTCACATTGAGGTTTTTATGGAACTAGGTTATACTATAACAGCATACAGACAGTGTAATATCCATGCTATCACATTGCTTCATATCAACTATATGTATATTGGAATGAGTACTTGTTTATCAATTGTCTACAATGTATGATAAGTGAATTTGTTTTAAAATTTCATCAGTTTCGTGTAAATCTTTCTTTATCAAAATCAAATTGTAATCAAACTTGTAAATACATATACAAATGTTTATTGTAATTACATATTAATGTTGATTTTTGTTATATTTAAGGGAGTTTGCACAACTTTTTAACATTGTTAAAGGTAAGTAATCTATCTTTCCTTATAGTTTGCTCTTTTTTTCTCATCTTACTGTTTTTTGTGCTTATCATTTCCATTAATGTGTATTTAATGTGTTCGGAAAAAAAGTTTATGTCAGTTAAGCTTCAACAAGGGCTTTATATTCCTTTCATTGTAACAAGATAGACTTATTGTTTTGCTGTCTGTATTTATATATGAATGTACCGATATCAGGCAAATGCATTAGGTAAATATATGCATAAAGTAAAGGGATCCCATGCTTTTAAAGGAATAGCTATGAGAAGTTGCACAATTACGTAAAGAGTTAAAGATTCAAACTTTTGATTTTTTGAAAACAGATACTGAAACTTAAAAGATTACATAAATGTGTCTACTTCATTTTTGCCAATGTGTCATATTACAGATATGCTTGATCTACATGGGCTACTGGACAGTGATTCCTCGGCATCAAGTCTTTCATCAATCAGCTGTGATAGTACCTCAATAAAAGAGGTTAAAATAGAGACAGACAAAGTAAGTTATTTATCACTAAAGAATGTAAAGGTAAACAACTATGCTCCCATATTTTCTTGTATGATTACAGATCAAAGAACAAAGAAGGTTTAATGTGAGGGTTGGTGGATATTCCTCATTAATCACCAAGCAATACATTTTACAATCTGTTTAAAACCATATCTTTATTCTGCTTCTCTATTTGCCCTATTGTGGATAAAGATCTGGCAAACTCCGAAAGGGGTCATATCCTGGTGAACTCTGATTTTCAGCCAATCAGTGGATCAGCTATAGATTCCTAGGAATGAAATTAACATCCCTAGCGTGTGTGACTTACAAGGTAGTTTTTGAACAGTGTTTGTTACATATTGCGTCACTTGCACATGCCTAGCCGAGTCATTGATTGGCTATGGGAAATAACGGTTTCAGTGAATGAACAGGACTCCTCAGGGGATTTCTCCAGATCTTTATCCGAAATGGGACAAACAGAGAAGTGGAATTAAGATTTGGTTTTAATCAAATTGTACATTTTAATTCTATATATCAGTGATGAATGTGGAATAGATAGACCAATTAGAGGGTATTCTTCAGTTTTCTGTAGATATAAAAAGAGACAAAGTGTACAATATTTTTCTTGCTTGGAGGTATGAAAGGTTTAAAGTTTATTTGTGTTTTTATATCAAATACATCTTGGAAAGTATCTTTAGTTATCATTGGTAAAATTCATATTCTTCTTTAAAACAGATTTTGTTTTTCAATTGAAAAGTCTTCAAGAGGTCATTAGAAATATTTACTATATACATGCACTGTTTACATGTAATATACTGGAAGCATAGCTCTCATACAAGATGTCAAGTAAAGGTGATGAGGAGTAATGAATTGTAATTTTTAAGTATTCTTACCCTACAAAGAAAGAAATAGAACCTAATGATAAATATTAAAGTCAGACCCAAGCCATGGTCAGCCTGACTTTGTCTGGACTGTCTTTCTCATTACTCTATCTCATTTTCCCATAGCAAATAGGCCCTGATGTTTTGAAGATGTGGTATAATAAAAATGCTATGTAATATTACAGACTGCAGTGATGGAGATGCAGTATAAACAAGTATTACAGTCCCTTCAGTTTGCCAGTACAACTATACCTAGTAAGCTCTTATCTAACCTAGCAACAAATAACACCTCTAAAATTCCACAGTTGTTTCCTACAAGGCAGTACATGGGGAGATAATAACATGAGGAATATTTGTCTCTTGAATATAGCATCCTTATCATATTACCTTTCTATCTCATCCAGTTAAAAATACTGTTAAATATCCAAACTTTCATTGAAATAACTATGTACAACTTTGTGAGACCTCCACCTGTGGTAAAAGCTGGTGATCCTCACATTGTGTTTCTAGATATTATACTTAGTTATACAAAATATATTAAAAAGAAAGTCAAATTCAGACATGATAATGAAAGATGTGACATTTAGCTCTCAAAGTTTTGGCCACCTGGATGCTTGTTCATTAAGTTCAGCTAAACCTTAGTTCTCATTAGATTCCTTTGCTCAAAAGAGACTAAGAGAGGTACATTTACTAAATAGCTAGTCTAATTTAGAAAAGGACTAGCAAGTCTTACAAACCAGTAAGTCTCTAGTAACAGTACACGGGCAATGTGCATTATCAGCTTTCACTTTGTACATGTATATGTCGTCTGAAAGTGTAAGTCTTTATCTTGCAATTCTGTATTGTTAAAAATTCTAACCTGGCATTTTGTGCATCTAAAAAAACATGTTTGCATAAGTTATTCGGTTTTGGCACTAATAAAATGGTGATTTTGTACAAGTATTAAGTCAAATCCAGGCTTTTGTAGAATAGCAGTAACAGCAGACCTTGACCTCTGTACATGATTTTCTTTTATGTTAACCCACAGTGAAGTGTTTCTTGTCTTGCGGACATAATTATTTGAAGAAGTTTATATCACATATTATATGTATAGATTCAATGGTAGTATTAACCTTAATTATTTTCAAAATAATTGACTTTTTCCATTTGAGCAATGTCTATGACATCATATAATCCTTAATAACAAATTCCTTTCGTTTTATCTTTTTAAGTTGAAGGACCTTTCTCACACAATTATGCAAGTTTGTTTAAATCAGCTTCAAATATGGGACAGAAGCAAGTAAGTATTTTAAGCTTTTCAAATTGAAGATCAACAAGAAATAAAACTTTGTTAAATATTAAAGGAGACAATATAGAATTAAATCTCTAGATTGATGTTCTGAATGGTTTGTACATAGCACATGTACAAGTGTAATGAAGTGTATGTAAAATGTTCAATATAGGGACAAGTATATCATTTTGACTAAACATTGTCATCCTTTCAGATTTTCAGGATAGCTCAGGAGTTGTCTTCTCTTTCTACATCTCTACCATTGGAACTGTCCTCATCAATATTTGTTCGTAGTGTAAGTAAAAGTATAGATTCTCTTGCATAAATGTTATAAACTATAAAAGGAACGTTAATGTTATTTTTAAAAGTTTCCTTGCAGAGGGTTTGACTTCAGTGTAAATTATACCCTTTTTCCTGATGTCGTGTAGCTGTGGCACTTTTTACACAGTGTTTGTTCACATTCATGTATATATACAGTGCTGAATTATATCTTTTTTGTGTTTAGTAAGGGCATTCATGGTAGCCAAACAGGAGACACTGACTCCTTCTAGACACCTAGTCTCACCTGTGAATGTCATGGGTCCATGAATGTCTGCTGTGGTACATTGTTGTTAGTGCCAGAGTCAGTTGACACCAGTATTTTGAATACAAGTCTTTATAGTTTATATAGATATATAGATATTACAAATATGATAAATAATGACCTCTCTGATACATATTGACTGACCATAAATTCATTTGTTATTATACTGATTCTACTGTTGATTCTCATTTTCACTAACATAGATAAAAAAGATATCTAGAATTCATGGTAAAGTTAAACTAATTTCTAAATATTGATTAAGGTATACTGAATTATTATTGAACAGTTCAATCAAACTCTTACTTTTCCTCTTGCTCATTTGAAGTCAGACATGGACTTAGTTAACTATATATGTCTCGTGTTGTTGACACTGAGTTTTTTATTCCAGGATGATGAGAGGTTGACACTAATGCGAGCTTTGATCACTGGGTATGTTACATAATCTTAGATAACTGTTCATGGAATATATTTATATGTTAAAGATATCTATGAAGATATATATGAAACAATTCATTTAAACAAAGAGCAAGACAAAAAATAGAGACTTAATTCAATGAATGTATACATTGTACATGATTATTTTATAAAATTGGAAATTGTCTTAACGTCTTGATTTCAAATAAAAAATTTTTTGGGTCAAACATAGATTTTAAATGGAGTGCAGAACAGAGAAAAGAATCATGTCTGGATATGGTTTATGTAGTATTTATATTTTGGAAATGAAAATAAATTCAGTCATTTACATCAATGATATTTTATTGAAATATTTATTGGAATGTCAGGATGATTTGAAGTATGTTTTACATTCACAACAAACGAGTAGTTTGACTATCCTGTATATGAATTAAGTTGTGTATTGCAGTCCTGAAGGGACACCATACTCTGGTGGATGCTATCTATTTGATATCTTTTTTACACCCACCTACCCTCGTACTCCTCCACAAGTCAACTTACAAACCACTGGATCAGGAAAAGTGCGCTTCAATCCAAATCTCTATGCGTAAGTATTCAGTGTAGTAATCTAGAGTCAATTACAGTCAAACCTCCATATCTCGAAGTCGAAGGGACGGTGGAAAATACTTCAAGATATCCATAGTTCGAGATATCCAAATTTCGAGTTTAGGATCAGAAATTTTAAAGTTGTTAACATACATGTACGCCGGTACATTTGACACGTGTGATTGTTATAGTACGTGATGTATTTATCAAGAAATATGCGTTAATGTACATAGTTACAAAATAATTAATCTAAATCTCATCATATCTTTTATTTATAAATATATAAAGAGAATATACTCCAAAACTGAAAACGTCATGTATGGTTCTCAGTAATTTTGTATGTTAAATTCAATACTGGACATAACTGTCGTATACTATACTTTAAACCAAGGACGGACTGATGCATGAGACGAGTTGAAGAAACTGGTCATAATTCTATTTTATTTAAAACACATCACATCAAGCTACTATTACTTTGCATAAAAACACACAGACATACTCATGGATACAAAATAAAAATACATTAATAAACAATGTAAAAATATTTCTTTAAATAAATGCATGTATGAGAAACTGAGTTAATGTTATCATTTGATTTAATTGCTTTTTGTTTGTTTGTTTGATTATTGTTTTATGTCACTCCACGATTATTTCACGTATATGGTGACGGCATCTGCCTGATGCATTGCATACAAATTTAGACCTTTGCAACGGACCCACCCGAAGCAGTGAGGGATCTTTTACGTGCCACGCCTACCGTGACACGGGACCTCGGTTTTTACTGTCTCATCCGAAAGACAGAACACCGGTGTGCCCCCGGCGGGAGTCGAACCCGCGACCTCTCGATCACGAGCCGAGCACCTTATCCACTAGGCCACACCGGCTTTGTTTTAATTGCAATGTCAGATTTAATAAGCTATCATTATGTGGTAACAATTAGTATAAATAACAAGGTATGAATGGATTCGATCGATTATGTAATTACTGCCGCTTTCTACACTGTACACCGACATGGTCAGTTGATCAAACCGTGTGCGCGATTTGGCAACTAGGAAAGACGTCGCGTGGAAAAAGAAGCCAGCTTCGAGATAAACCGGGTAAATAAGAACTTCGGGACTTGAAAATGTATTCGAGATAAGCATGGTATTCGACACATCAGTGTTCGACACATCCTGGGTGAAATTAATCATATTATGAGGGATTTTTTGGGGGGCCGACGTCCGACTTCGAGATATCCCGGGTATTCGAGATATCAGTGTTCGACATATCGAAGTTTGACTCTATTAAGATTAAGTAAGTTGGTCAGTTATAAGTCCATAAAATCAAAGTAAAGTAGGTACCTGGTGTAGTGTTCAATCTTAATTTCTATTATAATGATAATCAAGACCATCTGAGTGCATGCCAACTTCTACATATGTCAGCTGTAATCTTATTTCATCCGGTATGTAAGGTAATCTGATAATGTATAGCATGATTTTCATTCTAGTCCTTGACTATGGGACCAATGAGAAGGGCATGGCTACATTTCAAGTCTATGCTATATTGTGGGTGTTTCTTCACCTCATTTCTGTAGTAATTGTAGTGGGATAATATAATACTCAATGGACTTTAGTAAGACCCAGTGTTAGTTCATCTACCATGGCATGGCATTTTCTTTTTTGGTCATAGTTTAAAGTTGATAATGTGCCATCGTAATTTAAGAATTCACTGCTTATTGTTGATTGGTACATAGCATTCCTCTAAGCAGTGAAAAAGTTCAACAAATTCAAGTTACACACACTCTACCTTTTTCATATAGGTGTGGTAAGGTATGTCTTTCTTTACTTGGTACATGGGAAGGCCAGAAAGGAGAACAATGGAATGAGAAAACATCAACAGTATTACAGGTAAGTTCTGATAACTTCATAGCTTTATTATGTCCATAGACTGTATAAATAGGATAGGAAAACATTTAACAAAGAATAGCTCATGGAGGTCAAATTGAAAAAAAAGATGCAAACTATATATTTTCATTAAGTTTGAGACTACAATGCATTTAGAATAATTTTTTTTAATTGACTTTCCTAAGGTGGTACCACAACTGCATTTTGTGATGTCTTTTGGTGTGTATTCTCTTATTATTTTCATGTTTTTTGGTAACTTTTCTCTTACAAGTGAGTCATATGTCTTCTTTGTTTGAAATGATATGTATGACAACATAGTGTTATCACCTTGTGATATGTAGGACAACATAGTGTTATCACCTTGTGAATATAGTTCTTATCGAGCTTCATGGAATAATTGCATTATGATTTGTAGGTCTTGGTGTCTATCCAGTCATTATTACATATTGTATATATAATTGCATTATGATTTGTAGGTCTTGGTGTCTATCCAGTCATTATTATATATTGTATATATTATTGCATTATGATTTGAAGGTCTTGGTGTCTATCCAGTCATTATTATATATTGTATATATAATTGCATTATGATTATTATGATTTGTAGGTCTTGGTGTCTATCCAGTCATTATTATATATTGTATATATAATTGCATTATGATTTGTAGGTCTTGGTGTCTATCCAGTCATTATTATATATTGTATATATAATTGCATTATGATTTGTAGGTCTTGGTGTCTATCCAGTCATTATTATATATTGTATATATAATTGCATTATGATTATTATGATTTGTAGGTCTTGGTGTCTATCCAGTCATTATTATATATTGTATATATAATTGCATTATGATTATTATGATTTGTAGGTCTTGGTGTCTATCCAGTCATTATTATATATTGTATATATAATTGCATTATGATTTGTAGGTCTTGGTGTCTATCCACTCATTATTATATATTGTATATTTAATTGCATTATGATTTATAGGTCTTAGTGTCTATCCAGTCATTATTACATATTGTATATATAATTGCATTATGATTTGTAGGTCTTGGTGTCTATCCACTCATTATTATATATTGTATATTTAATTGCATTATGATTTATAGGTCTTAGTGTCTATCCAGTCATTATTATATATTGTATATATAATTGCATTATGATTTGTAGGTCTTGGTGTCTATCCAGTCATTATTATATATTATATATATAATTGCATTATGATATGTAGGTCTTGGTGTCTATCCAGTCATTATTATATATTGTATATATAATTGCATTATGATTTGTAGGTCTTGGTGTCTATCCACTCATTATTATATATTGTATATTTAATTGCATTATGATTTATAGGTCTTAGTGTCTATCCAGTCATTATTACATATTGTATATATAATTGCATTATGATTTGTAGGTCTTGGTGTCTATCCAGTAATTATTATATATTGTATATATAATTGCATTATGATTTGTAGGTCTTGGTGTCTATCCAGTCATTATTATATATTATATATATAATTGCATTATGATTTGTAGGTCTTGGTGTCTATCCAGTCATTATTATATATTGTATATATAATTGCATTATGATTTGTAGGTCTTGGTGTCTATCCAGTCATTATTATGTATATATAATTGCATTATGATTTGTAGGTCTTGGTGTCTATCCAGTCATAATTATATATTGTATATATTATTGCATTATGATTTATAGGTCTTGGTGTCTATCCAGTAATTATTATATATTGTATATATAATTGCATTATGATTTGTAGGTCTTGGTGTCTATCCAGTCATTATTATATATTGTATATATAATTGCATTATGATTTGTAGGTCTTGGTGTCTATCCAGTCATTATTATATATTGCATATATTATTGCATTATGATTTATAGGTCTTGGTGTCTATCCAGTCATTATTTTATATTGTATATATAATTGCATTATGATTTGTAGGTCTTGGTGTCTATCCAGTCATTATTATATATTGTATTTATAATTGCATTATGATTTGTAGGTCTTGGTGTCTATCCAGTCATTAATTTTAGTCCCAGATCCTTACTTTAATGAGCCTGGTTTTGAACAAGAGATTGGCACAGAATCAGGAAAGAAACATAGTGATGATTACAATGAAGGCAAGTACTAAGTATAGAGAAATATTAGTGTTACAAAACCATTGAAATCAGGGAGTGTTGTTGAAGAATTTGATATATTTTTGTTACATAGAAAGAATATAAAACCATAAAGTAAGAGATAGGGTTTAAATTCACAACCATTTATTCATGAGTTTTGCATCCCATCAAAAGATCTCCTTGGCTTTTGAAGAAACTGTAAATCATTGTTTGGTTCCAAAGGGCTCTATGAGTTATTGCCATCACTTGGCACTGGTCCTTATCCATGGTCCATGGTCCATCATTCTTTAGCCATAAACTTTTCAAATTTTCATTGTCTCCTCTGAAAGGACAGTCTGAATTTAAGGAAACTTAGCATAGATGCTGTATGAAATGTCATTTACAAAGTCCTCTTTTATGAACAATATTACTGCCAGGGGCTTTTTTAGATTTAGGCATGATTCTGATCAGCTTTAAAGTTGACATCAGCCTTTTTGTTGCAAGAAAATTTTCTAAAATGTACTGAATTTTGTTGGAAATATAAAAAAAATTGCACTTTTTGTAAAAGAGGTTTATATATAATCAGCTTTTCTGATAGGATTGTCAGCTTTTTTTAATCGCTGATCAAAATCATGTCTGTAGATTCTGATTAGCCAATTTCAAAACTCCTCGCTGAAACTACAAGGAAATATATTTTGATAAAATTTATGAATGATGAGTGGTGTAGACTTTCTACAAAGGATCCATCAATGGTGCCTAATTGTCCCCTTTGCTATAAGTAGGACATAGGGGTATTTACAAGTACTTTCGCTTTTATCTAAAAAATATAATGTATCTTTATGGGAAAATGTTTACTTAAAATGTTCAGCAGATTGAAAGTTAACTTTTGTAATTTGTCCAAAATCATCCAATAACTTCTTGTTTTAGTTATGGCCATTGTTTGGCAAATTTAGGAAAATTCTAAAACTATAATATTTAGAAGTACAATGTATACTGGAAATTGCAGAACCATTCCAATTTTGAAGACCTGCATTTCATTCAGTTGGTCCTTAATTGTTTGATGACTCCTTCTTTGAATTATAGTCCTTTATTGATGATTTTTATCAAACTTAAATTTTTTACCCAACTTTAATAGTAAGAAGATTACTGTAAATTGCAAAATGCTCCATTTTTGAAGACCTACGGTTCATTCAGTTAGTCCTAAATCATATGATGATTGATTTTAACTGTTATGACCCTTTTCATTCCCATGCCATATATGGCCAAGACATACAGTATTACATCTCATCGCCATTCTGCCTTTCTCTCATGCATTTTGTGCATATTGTAAGAGAACTTCTGAACAAAAAGTTTTATAGAAGTTATGGCCCTTTGAAAAACTTTGCTGCCAGTGGGATCATTCATGGAGTACCATCACATCTAAAATTTAAACTTTATTATCCCTTTGCGCAATTTTTTGGGTGTGTGTGTGTGTGGGTGCGTGCATGTGTTCGTTTTTAACGCCTTGATGGATTACAATAATATTGCACATGATTGTTGCTTACATCTAAAGGAAGTGTCATCACCTTGTCTCAGATTCAAATTCTCAAGGTCAAGGTCACAATGGGATGGAATGATAAAAAAATTGATTGAATTTTATGCCATGTGAGGGGATGCTACGCTTAGCGTTGCTCTTGTTTATTTTACAACGATTAAGAAACAAGTTACAACTTATATAAATTTTGCTCGTTGGCATGGATCTTGGCATAAGAGTGTGGTTTGTGTGGGAGGAAAACGGTGTACCCAGAGAAAATCCATGAAGCCAGGTTGGTGACAGCCTCACCATCTCACTACCACAACGGGATTCGAACCCAGGTCGCATTGGTGAGAGCCGAGTGCGCTACCGACTGCACTACCTAGCCCCCTAATCCATCTCATCTAGTTTGATGATTTTGTAGTGAAATTCCAACTTTTTGCCAAATAACTTGAAAACTGTTAATTATACTGTTAATCACAAAAGTGTTTCATTTTTATCACTGTGTCAAATTAACAATGGGTTTACAGACGATAACTCTTCATTTATGGATGGTACATTGTATGTGTAGTGTCCTCTGATTTGTAGAGCTATGTAATTCATTGACTCGTTTTGAAAAGCAGAACCACATTTTACTATATTCTGAATATACGTGTGTGCTTCCATTTGAGGTAAACATTGTATTGCATATGCATTGTGTCGTAAACCCTGTATTAAAATATTATTGAATCATAAAGTAACCATATAGTTTTACCCCTAATAAATATACTTATATAAATATATTATAAAACAAGTTGCTCAGAAAATGTGCAAAGACCTGTAATTCTTAGCTTGCTGGGATAAAAGTCTGGAGAACCAATGCCATACCCAAACATCTGGCAATGCCTTATGTGTACAAAATATAACCTGGGTAATATCTTTTGAACCACAAAAGACTGGACTTTGATATTCTCACATACAAATTCTTCATGACAAAAACTATCAACTGATGCTATGACTGATGATCTAGTGACCTTTACTTTTGACTTCAACCTTCTTTTCTGAAACTTTAACATGATCAGATCTATCACTTAAATCTAGGACTTTTGACCTTGTGATTTTCACCTTGAACATTGATCCACTTAGAAAAAAACTTTAATCTGGGTTATATTATTTTAACCATGAGGAATAGAGGGTTTACCGGTATATGTTACCTATGGATTCCTTTTGATTGGAACTTTAATTAGAGCAGTGACTTGATTCAGGATCCTGGGAGACTCTTTATATATCAAAGGATTTCTTGACTGAATCTTACATCCTTACTTAATGTTATGTCAATTTTTTCAGATGTATGTTACAACAATATAAAGTATGCCATGATAGGTCAATTGCAAAATCCTCCACCAGAGTTTGCAAATGTTATCAAGGCTCATTTCTTCTACAAAAAGCAGAAAATCTTGGAGGTTTGTGATATTTCTTCTTCACAATTTATTGCCTACTCATGAAAAGTGATTAAAAGAATTTACCATAGTGATGAACAGTTTCATTGCTCAAGTTTTTCTCAGGCCATTTATGCTTATCTTTGAATTGAGGGTGTTTATATTACATTATTGTTGACCGGTAAATGCTGGTTGGTTTCATAAATGTTGACTTAGTCAAAAGGCGAATCCCTAGGTAAGTTAATTTTACGTACGTTGTTGTATTATACTCTGGTTTTTATCCATACGACCTTTGGTCAAGTTTATAGTTTTAGTATAATACACAAGATTGCAAATAACCATTCCATTCATGTTTTGTATTTTAGTCACCTACTGAATTTATTGTTTTAAACTTAGCCAGATTTTCTGCCCCAGTGAAAACAAAGAATGGTGTGTATGAATGCACAAGTCAACATAGTCAATATGTAATTAATATTTTCTGTATTAGCCATGTTCAAATGATATGATAACAGGGTCAAATGACATGACAATGGGGTCAAATGATATGATAACAGTGTCAAATGACACAACAGTGGGGTCAAATGATATGATAACAGGGTCAAATGACATGACAATGGGGTCAGGTGATATGATAACAGGGTCAAATGACATGACAGTGGGCTCAAATGATATGGTAATAGAGTCAAATGACATAACAATGGGGTCAAATGATATGGTAACAGGGTCAAATGACATGACAATGGGGTCAAATGATATGATAACAGGGTCAAATGACATGACAGTGGGCTCAAATGAAATGACAACGTGGTAAATAAGTCTCCATATGTGAACTTCATAAGACTCTATAAATTACCCATGGATATAATGTACAAATAAGCCCAGAAATTATTGTATACAACATACTAAAATTTGTTGAATCAGATAATGAAACACAACTTTTAGATGAAGTCCATAAGATATATAGTTACTGTTATGGTTATTGAAGGATATACAGTTTTATAAGTGGTACTGATTTGTTTTTTGGATAAAAAGTAAGAAACAGATTTATATGAAGTAGCTTATAGGTAATACTGTAAAAAAGATTAAACTGGTACATTTTACATGGTAGTAAAACATTTCTCAGACCTAGTTAACTTTGAAAATTTTACAGACAGAGATTCCATTTGAGACTTACACACCCTATACGAGGGGATATGTCTTTATAAACAACATATTGGGTATCATAAAGTATACTAGTTATCATGATTCTCACACAACATACAGGTTATCAGGATTCTCACACAACATACAGGTTATCAGGATTCTCATACAATATGCAGGTTATCATAATCCTCCTTCAACATGCAGGTTATCGTGATTCTCATGCAACATACAGCTTATCGTGATTCGCATACAACATACAGGTTATCATAATTCTCCTTCAACATACCGGTTATCATGATTCTCATGCAACATACAGGTTATCATGATTCTCATACAACATGGGGGTTATCATGATTCTCATACAACATACCGGTTATCATGATTCTCCCTCAACATACTGGTTATCCGGATTCTCATGCAACATACAGGTTATTGTGATTCTCATGCAACATACTGGTTATCATGATTTTCATACATCATACCAGTTATCATGATTCTCATGCAACATACAGGTTATCATGATTCTCATTCAACATACAGGTTATCATTATTCTCATACAACATACAGGTTATCATGATTCTCATACAACATACCAGATACTATGATTCTCATTCAACATACCGGTTATCATGATCCTCATTCAACGTGCAGGTTATCATGATTCTCATTCAACATACAGGATATCATGATTCTCATTCAACATACCAGTTACTGTGATTCTCATTCAACATGCAGGTTATCGTGATTCTCATTCAACATACCAGTTATCATGATTCTCATTCAACATACCAGTTATCATGATTCTCATTCAACATACCAGTTATCATGATTCTCATTCAACATACCAGTTATCATGATTCTCATTCAACATACAGGTTATCATGATTCTCATTCAACATACCAGTTATCATGATTCTCATTCAACATACAGGTTATCATGATTCTCATTCAATATACCAGTTATCATGATTCATATTCAACATACCAATTATCATAATTCTCATACAACATACCGGTTATCATAATTCTCATTCAACATAACGGTTATCAGGATTCTCATACAACATACCGGTTATCATGATTCTCATACAACATACCGGTTATTATAATTCTAATTCAATATTTATACCACTCACTTATACATGTTAGCACAATAGGAATTATTGATTCCTCATTTGGAAAGAAGCAAGGTTTAATTATGATTTATTTTTTAATAACTCTAGTACTTATACATTCAGAGAATATTATTTATATCTTAAAATCTATTACAGGAAGTCGACAGTTGGGTTAAAAAACATAATAATCGAAGATTGGAACGTATCTCACAAAATTTGAAACAAGAGTTAAAAAAATTACATGCTCCAGTAATAGCCACAGAACTCTCATAGGATCAGACCAGCTGAATGCGGTGTAATTTTCTCCTCAAGCTGTTGTGCCATTGATTATTCAGAACATCAGCAGCCCTGCCAATTTGAAAGCAATCAACACTTTCATGTCATGCTTTAAAGTCAGAAATGATTTTCAATGTGTCTGTTGCACTTGTTAGTGATGTAACAAAACTACTCACATTACATAAGACTCTGATTGAATGCTTGAGGTTAACATATACTTTATATGAACAAACAGAAACTTTTTTGCTTACTGATACAAGTGAAGATTGTAGTTTTATATAATTTTGTGAATAGTTTGAGATAAGGATGTGTTGTGACAAAGTGAAACCAAAGAAAAATTATAAATAAACCTCAGCATTGTTTTTGAAAAATAGATGTTTCCCTTTTATCCGAAAATGTACAAGTATATTTTTCAAAGGGACTTCTATTGAAGTAGTAAAATAGAATTTCTAACAAAGTGTTAAGCAGTAACTATGTTGAAGATGCTTAAAATAATGGTGGAAAGTAATGGAAAAGAGACAGGTTACCATGTTATTTTTAAGATGTGGATAAAGTAGAATTTTTTAAAAATTCTGAATAAAAACTATAAATTTAACTGCTATATAACAGAGTGATTTTCTTTATATGATAATCTTTTGTGAGTATCACTTCTGGTAATTATATACAGTTGCCTGGAAAGACGATTACCAGAACATATTTTTCTGCCACTTAAGATTATCTATACTGTACATCATTATTAGAATTTATGATTATTTTCATAATTCAGTGACAGATCCAGGATATCTTGAGGGGGATAACCCTTTCAAATGGCCAAAATTTTTCGAATCATGTTTTGTAATTTTTGTCAAAAAAGTAGAACATTTTACTAGAAATAACTCTGCACATGTGCTTCTAGATCTTCCTGTATAATCCAGTATATATCTGTTTAACATTCAAAATAAGATGGAAATAAGTGACAAAATGTACTAATATATATATATATATATATATATATATATATATATATGTATCACATGTTCTTTAGGAGTGATCTCAAAGTGAATGTATTTATCTACATGTACCAGTGGTCAGCATTAATCCATGTGATAATTACATATATGGTTTGTTGTTTACGAGTCCCCTACCAGCGTACCAGATGGGGACCATAGATTCCTCTCTCTTTATCCATCTATCTGTCCATCTGTGTGTCAATTATTCTGTCACAAAAGAGTTTTCCTGACTTTTTAATAATTATGTTATCATTAGTTACAGATCTAGATCTGGTTGTGTCATGCTTGACCTACTTTTGGTAGAGTTGTGCAGGCAGTAGGGGACATGTATTGCTTTAACGAGAAAGCATTTAAACAAACATGATTCTGTGTTTTCCAAACCTATTCAGCAGACCATTATCATTTATTCTGTATATCAGAATTTTGATTTATAAAGATTTACATTTCCAATACATTGGTAGACATGTATCCTAGTTTCTTAAGAAGTAACAATGATCAGATTTATTAGGTTGCTTGGAATAAAGTCTCAAGTAGGATACTGAGATCAAAATCTCCAATGAATAACATGAACCCTTTAAAAAAAAAAGGAGACTTAATAACAGTTTATTTTGCCTTTTACACTAACCCATCAGAATATTTACACATATTTTTACACAGTTTTATGTAATTATTTTGTTAAAACATCTTATTAGTACAAAATCAAACTGTATGTGTATTTTTAAACTTTTCAAAAACTTGTAAACCCTTGGAAATTCCAAGTAATCATGCATTACTGATAACCATTCTATTCAATTTATTAACAACATTGAAAATTCAAAAATCTGAATCTGATGAAAGTTAAAGTGATTTTAAAGGTCCCTTGCAATCAAGCAATCAAATTTTCAACTGTATATTAGAAGCTGACCTTGTTTGCAGTAATTAGATTATTGTTGCATAAGCACTTCATTACAAGAGATGTATAGTGAACTTTATGCATGTTTTATGTCCATGTAAATACTTCAACACTAGCAATAAATGGAATAAACTTACTTAGATGGGCATGAAAGATGTTTTACTAGGAAAAATTATTTTAATTTCTAACTTCGCTTGCTACACTCAAAGTGAAAATGATGTAATTCTTTTATTCATTAAAGTGAATTTTAATTGTATGTTCCAAATATATATGCAAAAGTACTCAAGAAAGTACAAATTAGACCTTAATTCTTCTTACAAAAATGATAATTTTCGTTTTTAGTTCACCAAGGGGGAAAGTTCAGAGAGCTAATGCCATACCCAATGTCGTTGGTGGCAGCAGCGGTATCTGTAGATAAAACTTTAACCTGGGCTATATCATTTTAACCATAAGGGATGGGAATTTGATACTTCACACATAGGTTTCTCATGACTCAAGGGCTTTTATTTGACATAATGACATTTGACCTTTGGACTATTCAAAAACTTTAAACTGGGCAATATCTTTTGAACCAATGGGGTAGGGCTTTGATTCTTCACACATAGGTTCTTTATGACAAGAGCTTTCATTTGATACTTTGACTTTTAACCTTGAGACCTTGACCTTTTTTAAAACTTTGTCCTTGTCTATACATTTGGACCGTAGAAGGTACTGCTTTGATATTTCACATATGGATTCCTCGTGACCAGGACTTTCAATTGGTAACATGACTTCTGGCCCTGTGACCTTGACCTTGGACTTTGACCTTTTTTATTACAATTAAATCTTGGTTATATCTTTTGAACTGGAAAGGGCACAGCTTTGATATTTCACATATGGTTCCTCATGACCAGAGCTTTCAATTGGTACCATGACTTTTGATTTTGTGTTTTTGACCTTAAACTTTGACCTACTTTTTTGCCTTACTTATGAGCTGCTAAAGAATTCCTCATGCTATTAACTCTTCTGACTCAAAGTTTTGGCCTGAAAAAAAATTGACATAGTATTTCAAGGTCAAAGGTCAAGATCACAATGGACAATATATGAAAAATATAGAGTCTAAAACCTTACACAAATGTTTTTAAGATGACAGATCCTATTGATTTTCAAGCCTGAGATATTTTTGTCAACAACTTCTCTTTAGATAAATTTATGAGGTAAGGGAACACTGACAAGTCTTGTTACAGAAATTCATACTCTTTTTTTATTAGCACTTATGTTTTTGAACAGTTAAGTATTTGATGACTATATTATGTAATAGTGTATTTGTACATTTACACAAAATATAAAAATAACATTGATGAAGTGATTGACAAATGGATACTGTGGTGTATAGTATACAATCTTTATATTCATTCCGCAAGTTGATACTCTCACAAGAACATATCCTTTTATAACAAAAGTAAATTCATTGTGCAAGAGTTTCTTTTTTGATTTTGATCTTATGTAACAATCTTAAGCATTTGGTGCTCTGAAATGTAATCAACAATTTATTGTTATACATTGTTTAATTTTGTTAATGTTTTGTTATTTATGTTATTCTTTGATGTGTTTCATCTGTTGTTGATTATAGTTTCTGTTTCGATTCAAGTATGATAATGTATATTGATTTTCACTAAAATAGTACATGAAACAATTTTGCATTTATGTACATGTATATCAATGAATATGACTGTAAGTATTGCATATATCTCTTTAAACAAAATGTTGTGTTTAATTATGAAATTACATTGCAAAATGTAATGTCATATTGGAGTTTTTAACAGGCTTATCAGGTTCATGGTTGACAGGACAAAATATTTAGAGAGATCTCATTAAATAATGAAAGTAAAAGACTGTTAAAAGTAATGTGTTATTAACACAAATTGCAAGGTGATATCTCAGACCAAAATGAATTTTCCTTTGATGAAAAGAGAAAATTATCATATATATATGTTAAGTAAAGGTATTTCTTCCAACAATACATACTATCATTGCATGTTTTATGCTATATGTGCTCATGTGGGCCTTGTGCATCTAAATATATGAATTCTTTGTGAGATTCAACTCTATCTTTGCTTGTTTGTTTGATGTCATATACCATGTTTGGTGTTTTTAATGAAATAGTACGACCAGCAATGCTTGCACTAGAAGTCACCCACACTTCTATGCAGAGGATGTCTTAATTTTGCAAAAGATATTCAGAGTTTAAGCAGTACATATGACAAATTCTTACTTCATAAACATTTTTGACAGGTTTTATTGACAATGAATGTAAATTCGAGTTTTCATTGCCATATTGCACATCACATGATGTAATGATAATATTTGTAGATCATGCGTATATTTATATCAGTAAATTCTCATCTGAGATGTTGAAAACATATGGAGAGTTTTGTCAGTTTTGTTTGTAGAATGGATTAGAAATTTTTAAGATATTTCAGAAATGATCTTAATTCATAGAAGTTGTGAATTTATGTGAATGCAAAGAAATTGTTAAATTAAATGTTTTAATACTGTTTTTGTTTTCATATTTCTTTATCTGTCACTGAAAGATTGGGTGAGATGAAATTTTCATGTGTATAAAAAAGTTGTGTGTTTATATCAATTTTCAATTAATGTCATACTCCCGGCGTTGTCATTGTTATCTTCAGCGTCCATAGACAAGAATTTTATCCTGGACTATAACTTTTGAACTAAGGGGGTAAAGCTTTTAAACTTCACACATGGGTACATTGTGGAATTAAGTGTTAATTTGGGACCATGACTTTTGACCTTGTAATCTTGACCTTGGAGAGTTTGACATATTTTTCAAAATCTTTAACCTTGGCTATAACTTTTGAACCAAAAGGGGTAAGGCTTTGAAACTTCACACATGGATACTTTTTTGAAGGCCTTTTCATTTGGGACCATATCCTTTGACGTTGTGACCTTGACCTCAAAGTTTGACTTTCTTTTTCAAAAACTTTAACCTTGGCTATAACTTTTGAATCAAGAGGGGTTTGGCTTTAAAATTTCACACATGGATCCCGTGTGGAAGACCCTTTCATTTGGGATCATGATCTGTGACCTTTTGACCTTGACCTTTGAGTTTGACTTATATTTCAAAAACTAAACTTAGTATAACTTTTGAACCAAAATGGATAGGGCTTTGAAACTTCACACATGGATATGTTGTAGAAGACCTTTTCATTTGGAACCATGACCTTTTACTTTGCATTTTTACCTACCTTTCAAAAACTTTAATGTGGAGTATAACTTTTGAACCAATAGGGGAAGAGTCTTGAAACTTCACACATTGATACATTGTGGAAAGAGCTTTCATTTGGGACCATAATCTTGACCTACTTTTCAAAAGCTATAATATTGGCTACAGCATTGGAATCAAGTGGGGTAGGGCTTTGAAAATTCATGCATAGGTTCCTCATATCAGAACCTTTAATTCTATCCCATGACATTTGACCTTGTGACCTTGACCTTGGAATTTTATCTACTTTTCCAAAACTTTTATCAGAGCTTTTTCTTTTGAAATATTAGGAAATGGATTTCAGATGTAGATTCATAGTGTCCAGAGCTTTCATCTGCTTAACTTTTGACCTTTACCTTGGACTTGACCTTCAAGTAAAATAACATTGAAAATGCATGCTTTCCCTCTCACTATGCCCCACCGGCGAGCACTGTTGCCTTCTGACAACTCTTGTATTTTATTTCTTTTTGCTAGGTCATCTTTAGTAAAATGTTTTTATTATATGATGGTACTCATTCATACCCCCTTTTTTCAGAGCCGTTATTTTTTACTAAATGGGAACAATTTCATATTTGGTATAAATGTTCCTCACACTGAGGTGGGGCAGGCTTAATGTAGTGGTTAAGCGCTTGGCTTGCGGCGCAGACGATCTGGGTTCGATTCCCAGGTTTGCCACTATGTTTAAGAGGTTAGTAACCTCCTGCTTCCATGTCACGATATAATTGAAAAATTGTTGAAAGCGATGTAATACACCAATCAACCAGCCAACCATCATACTGAGGTAATGTGTCACAACTTTTACTCCGGTAACACTTTCAAGTTCAGAGATATTCTAAACTTTGGAATTTCGTTTTCTTGGTTATATTTTCAGCATGTCTCTTTATAATCTCCCACCCCCACTCATGCTCACTCCACCCCCACCCTGATTATGTCATGGCCTTGAACCCCAATCATATATTCAAGTATATTACACAAATTGTCCTCCATGACTCAAGGGTGTGTCATGGCCTAAACTCAGATCGATCATATTTTAAAGATCGAGGTCAATGTGAACACATGGCCAGAATTCTTGTCCAGGCCTAACTTCATGTTATCTTGCTGTGACAATATCACACAATTATTGTCCATGACCAAAGAGTGTGTCTTGACCCTGAATCCAGGTAATGTTTTTAAACTCAAGGTCACAGTGAGCATATAGACATAATTATTGCCCACACATAGATTCCTGATAACCATAATTTTTAGTTGATGCTGTGACTAGTAACCTTGACATTTCAGTGTGGTCTTAATCATTATCATATCTTATAATGGTAAGGATTAGAGGTTTGATATTTCACTCTTAGATCCCCATGGCCTATATTTGATACTATGAGTATAGACCTTTGATTTGACGTGACCTACTTTAAAATGGTCGACTTATGACTGTCATATTTCATTGTTTAAAGGTCATACCCTGAAGGTCAAAATCAATGATATAGTGTCTTGGTCATTACTGTGTAGTTTTGTTCTTGTGATATCTTATTGAAGTAAAAGGATAGTATTTTTGTGGCTTGAAAGTGTAGATGTATTATGACTTCAAATGACCTTCAAAAATGCTCGGTCAAGGTCACAGTATTACATCCAACCATGTAGAAAATAAAAATAACGGCAGTAACATTAACTAGAACTGTCCTAACGGGACAAATACCAACAGAAAGATCTTGCCATAAGCAGTATACATACCCCATTCCAGCTGCACGTCTGTGTATACCTTTGTATAGGAAGTTACGTACCCCCTCCCGTGTGTGAAGAAGGCCCACAGATCACGAGATGGTATTGCTTAAACCATGTAAAGTTTTAGATCGAAAATCAATAATTAATGCAATGGGAAATTTATCAGCAGCACAAATTGGTGAATATTCATTATAAGTATTATTAGTTTAACAGAATTTGCAAAGGTAAGTGCGATGGAAAAGAAGAGGGTTGTTGAGGATAAATCGGTAATAACAAGGAGATAAATAAACAGCACTTACTTTTATCAAAATCCAGCAAACATATCTCTTCCCAGATTTAAGGATTGACTCCAATTTTTTATTTTGCTGGATGGAGGTAGGTATACCACGAAAAAAGACGGAAAACTGCATCATTCCGTATACATGTGGCGCGTGATGCTTAAGTTTTCCGTCTTTTTCACGACAAAGGGTCATTCAAAGGAGATTCTCAACTATGGAGCATCCCCCCTCCTCACGTACAATTAAAGACTGGAACCATCTCCCACTGAACACTGTGATGAGCGACTCTTCTGAGTCGTTCAAAGCAGCTGTCTCGGCTTCAACATACACTCCATAAACAGTGCAAGCATTGTAGCGTTACTCTAACCCATGGATGACAACAAAGGTCAAACGGTTACTACGGCAACGTCAGACGGCTTTCCATAAAGCACGCAGCACAAAGAAGCCAAACGACCGAGCCCGATACAGGCAACAGCCCAACGGGAAATGAGGATGGCCCATGACCATCGACCAGACCAACATTATGTGGGGACATGCAGAATAACAGCAAGAGGTTTTGGTCATAGCTGAAAAGCAAGCGCCAGGACACACAGGAAGTAAAGAAGAAGACAGATAGACTCCTCTACAATGACACAGAGTCTAAAGCAGAAATACTCAACGAACAGTTCCACTCTGTCTACACAAGAGAGGACAGGACATCAATGCCAGACAAAGGTACAAGCCCTTACCCAGCGATGCCCTCATTCAAAGTTGGACAGACAGGAGTTCTCAAGCTACTTAGGAACATCCACTCTCACAAGGCGACTGGACCCGATGGAATACAAGCCAGGCCATGAGTATGCAGACCAGATTGCTCCAGTGATGACCAAGATATTTCAGACCTCACTTGATTCAGGTACCATACCAGATGATTGGCGCACAGCTTCTATCGTACCAGTATTTAAGAAAGGAGACAAACACCAGGCCTCGAACTACAGACCAGTTTCCCTGACATCAATATCGTGTAAGCTACTGGAGCACATCACTCACAGCCAGATTATGAACCACTTTGACTAACACTCCATCATTACCAACAATCAGCATGGCTTCCGATCCAAACGTTCCTGTGATACACAACTAGCCACCACAGTAGACAGTATTGCCCGCTTCTTGGACCAGGGAAGCCAAGTCGACATCATCCTTTTGGATTTCTTCAAAGCCTTCGACAAGGTCCCTCACCAGAGATTACTACATAAGCTAGACTACTATGGAGTTCGAGACAACACTCTGCTTTGGACCAAGGACTTCCTCAACAACATACAACAGCAAGTCTTACTTGATGGTCATACTTCAACAAGTGCAGATGTGTTATCATGAGTGCCACAAGGGACCGTACTTGGACCATTACTATTCATGACCTTCGTCAGAGACCTCCCAGAAGTTACCCAGTCAGAGGCCCGATTGTTTGCAGACGATTGCCTACTATATCGCAGGATCAACAGCAAAGAGGATAGCGTCATGCTGCAGAAGGACCCAACAGCTCTTGAGGAATGGGAAAACAACGTGGCAGATGTCCTCCCATCCAGAGAAGTGTGTGGTAATTCAAGTAACTTCTAAAAGGAAGACTATACCAGCAAACGACAGTCTACACAACCATCAGTTAGAAGTTGTTGACTCCAGCAAGTACTTGGGTGTTACGATTAGCAACGATCTACAATGGAAAAAGCATATTGATGCCATTACAGCCAAGGCAAACAGGACTTTCTCCAACGAAACCTCAGAGGATGCAGAACAACAGCACGGGTCAGAGCGTATGAAGCCATTGTACGTCCAACCCTGGAATATGTTGCCTCTATCTGGGACCCATACTCCATCGGACAGATCAACCAGATAGAGAGAGTCCAACGAAGAGCTGCACGTTTTGCCACAAGGAATTACTGGGACAGGACACCAGGTAGTGTCACCAACATGGTCAACTCGTTAGGATGGGAACCACTACAGATAAGAGTAAGGATCCGCCTTCTACTGTTTTTCAAGATCCAGCACAACCTAGTGGCCATTTCAGCAGAGCAGTATCGCATCCAGACCGACATCAGAACCAGGGGAAAGCACACCATCCGAATATCAACAACAAGGAGGAATGTATACCGGTTCTCTTTCTTCCCACGCACCATCAGGGATTAGACGGGACGGAATGACCTTAGCCATACGCTTGGATCTGTGGAGAGTAGGGAAGTGCTTATGTAGAATGAAGGATAGGCCTAGTAGAGATGGATGGATTATATATATATATATATATATATATATATATATATATATATATATATATATATATATATATATATATATATATATATATATATATATATATATACATTGCGGACGGATAGGACAAATAGAGAAGCGCAATAAAAATATGGTTTTAATCAGATTGATATATATATTTTCATTTCATACGGTATTTTGATACTCGTTGTGTGTTACATGCGCGGATCCAGAAATTTTTGTCAGAGGGGGTCCAACCAAAAAAGGTAAAGTTTTCTCTTAGACGAGGGGGGTCCAACCCCAAAAATGCCCAAATATGACCCTTTTTGGTAAAATTTTCGGATTCCAGGGCGGGGGGTATCCAGACCCCCCAACCCCCCTCTGTATCGGCGCATGTGTTATGTCTCTGTACTGGGCCTGCGTGATTGTGGTATTGCATAGGCGGTGCTTCCAGCTGCGACAGGAGTAACATAAGGCTTGTTGTACAGGACGCACTTCCTTGTGACACTCTACACATAAGGAAAATATTGTGGTTGTGATGGTGATTTCTGCCCAACACCCAATATATATTGATGTGATATAAGGTTACATAACAAACAAATCACTTTAATGTGAGCTTGGATGCAGGTTAATCTTCAGTTTGATGTACATGTAGACAGAGACATAGACTACTTTGAAAGTAGTCTATGTCTCTGATATCATAGATAATAATCACAGCTTGGACAGAGTTCACTTTCTGTTTGAAACTTTTAAATGGTGCAATTTTACACTTTTATTGTTTGGATTTATTACATCACATAGATATCTATATAGTCAGTTATACTTATCGCACTAATGATCGTAGGACGTGATCATTTAATATGTCAAAATCATTTATCTAAATCATTTTCATAAATAATTCATACATTTTGAAAACCATCAATATCATTAATATCCGAAAGTTGCTGAAAGATTGACAGATAATTCACAATTTGTTGTTTAAGTATCAGAATTATTTATATCCCATAATTATTGAAATATAGATATATAATAACTATTATCATTATTATTGTTACTATAATTATCAAAAACTGTGGTTGTATAACGAAATAAATAATGTAACATATACATATAGATCTATATATTGTGTCAGAGACATCTATACACATTTTTCTGATTCTGCGGTGGCCGGATCGTATGGGGTATGCAAAATCTAAATATCTTTAATACATAAAATATATTATACCAAGGACTTGCAAGAAGCAAAGACTTAGAAGTCCTTGATTATACGGTGGTCGGATTGTCGGGGTGGGTGGGTTATTTGTTGCCTTTAACCAGTCAACACCTTGATACACTGCTGAAGTAAGTTGGAAACCACTTGTTTGTTTAGGTTTCGAAGCAGAACAACGGACGCCGGACGTTCAGCATGTTTGAAAAAAAAAAATCCAATATATATTCGGGATCAACATTTATTATTTTCCCCTCCTATAAATAAACATTATCTAGCTCTCTGTTGTTGTCAAGACGTAACAACGAGAAGAAAAAGGGAGTAAGACAAGCATGTCTTTGTCAATTATGAGTTAGAATTGATCATATATTTGAATAGTTGCCAATGCACAGTAATCCAGCCTTTCGGACAAGGTGAGAGGTGTATAAAATATCATAGTATGAAATGTCAGTCAGACCCAGTCATATTCTGGAAGTCGGAGTGACGTCACTGGCTCTATTGGTCTACGTAATCTGGCCATGACACTTGGGGTAAATCTTGGGGTTTATCATTAGTGTTAAAACAACTTTAAGTTCTTCTGTATCAATTCGGGGCAGGCTTGGTGTAGTGGTTAAGTGCTTGGCTTGCGGCGCAGACGATCCGGGTTCGATTCCTGGATTGTGCCACTATGTTTAAGAGGTTGGTCACATCCTGCTTCCATGCCGCGATATAACTGAAAAATTGTTGACGTAAAACACCAATTGACCAACAAACCAATTAACTGTATCAATTCTAAAGGGTTTTTCTGATAAAATACAATCAGAAATGTGTAAAATATGTATTAAAAATTGACTTGTTTGAGTTCTAAAATATTTTAATCATTCTTTTTTATCAAAATTCTTCTCTGAATATGCATTGCTGTCTATGAAAAAGTCCAATGCTTTACTCCAGATGTCCCGAATTCTCGTTATCAATTTCCCGAATGTCTAACTTTGACAATATAAGAGTCTTATTAAGACTACTAATTCTCGAAGTCAGACATCTGGGTATTTGATAACGAGCATTTGGAACATTTGGGGTAAAGCATTGAACTTTATCATAGAGAGCAATGCATATTCCAGGAGGAATTTTGGTAAAAAGGAATGATTAAAATATTTTATCACTTAATCAAGTAAATTTTAAATACATGTTTTACACATTTCCGATGGTATTTTATAAGAAACACCCTTTAGAATTGGTACAGAAGACTTAAAGTTGCATCAGAGCTAACAATAAAGTCCGAGTTTTACCCCAAGTGTCATGGCCAGACTCCTTGAGTATCTATGTCAAAGCAATAGAGACAGTGACGTCACGCTGACTTCGAGAATTACCTGCTAGACGGATATGGACCTGATAGGGGTATATCATGGAGAAATTATTGGCAAATATTGTACATAATTGGGTTTTACAGCTAGATATTGATGAAATAGATCTAATGTATTCTCGAAGTTGAATATGCGGGTATTTGATAATGAACATTTGGGTTAAATCATTGGACTTTATCATAGAGAGCGGAGGAATTTTGTCAAAGGAATAATTGAAATATTTTATCTTTCAAACAGGTGAATTTTGAACACATGTTTTACACATTTCTGATCGTATTTTATAAGAAAAACCCTTTAGAACTGATACAGAACTTAAATTTATTAGTTCTAACGATAAACCCAGAGTTTTACCCCAAGTGTTATGGCCAGACTCCTCGGGTACCTACATCGACTAATAGAAACGTTGACGTCACGCCAACTTTGAAAATAGTTTCTATTACACATATTACTTACAAAATGCAGAGAACTGGGCATGTCTCGATAACAATTGACCTGATGTTAAGATGATCTGACATTTAGTAGTTGGCCATCAAGCACTCATTTCTTCAGATTAGGTGCATTTAAGACCATTTTTAACTGTTGTAGACAATATTTATAAATTGTATATCAGTTCTGAATGTGATATGTAGCCATACTAAGGGATCACAGGCTTATTAAATAAAAGGCTTATTAAATGAAATCTATTTCAGTGTGAAATTATATTGGAGAGAAATCTCCTAGTAGATGTATGAAATTATTATCCCCTTGCACAACTTGTTAAGGAGGGGATATAGTAAGGCCACCATCCGTATGTATGTGTGTGTGTGTGTGTAGGTGTGTGTGTGTAGGTGTGTGTGTGTGTGTGTGTGTGTTCGCTTATCCGGGCCATAACTTTTTAACGCCTTGATGGATTTCAATAATATTACACATGATTGTTGCTTACTGGTACATCTCAAGAAAGTGTCATGACCTGTCTCAGGGTCAAATTCTTAAGGTCGAGGTCACAATGGGCTGGAGTGGTAAAAAATTGATTGAATTTTATGCCACAGGAGGGGATGCCATGCTTAGTGTTGCTCTTGTTTTGATTAGAACTCACTCAACTCTATCATAGCGCCACCTTTTTGTGGCATCAGATCATTATGCTTTTATAATGACAATAGGTTTTATTCAAACTGATTTTTATTTTCTGTAATCTGAATAATGCAGACCCCTGTCTGTACTGAAATGTCATTTAAAACTGTGTTTGTAGATGTATGATACATGCACCTTCAACTTTCAGGGTTTATACTTAATGTATCTTATGAATGTTTGAATATTATATGCACATGTACAGACGATTTGTTTGCATTTTGTTTTAGATGGCTGCAAAATATGAAAAACCAAAGTTTGGAGAAATAAGACAATGGGTGGAAAAAGTAAATAAATTTTCTTCACAGTATAATAATGGCAGGTATGTGTATTTCAGATGATTATACCCCTCGTAACAAAGTTGGGGGTATATTGGAATCACCTTGTCTATCTGTCTGGTGTCTGTAGATGCATCCTTGTCCAGAGTTTTTCTTATTTACCTTTTCATAGATACTAATGAAATCTTAGATTTTAGCTTTATAACAACCTAAAGGTGTGCATCTTCAATTTTCATCTCTTTGAAGCTATTTTTAAACATTTTTTGTGAGTTTTTTTTTTGCCCTTTTTTGGACTTTGTTTTCAAGATGCAACCTTGTCCAGAGATTTTCACATTTACACAGTGTACTTTTCTGTATAATAGATTTCATTTAAATTATTGATTTATCTTCATTAACACATAAAGAGATGCATCTCCCATTTTCATCTCTTTGAAGCTGTTTTATAACAGTTTTTGGTGTTTTTGCCTTTTTTGGGACGTAATGCCTTTATTTCATTTTGGAACTTGTTGCTATCCATAGACATATGAATTTGTCTTGAGTTTTATCTTTGTTCATTGATTATACCTCTTGCTTGATCTATTTATGGTAGGAATTGTATAATCTGCAGGTAAATTTCTTATGACAAGACCCTTTAATAAGCATCAAATGTTCAGCTTCCTGTATTTTATTAATCCGATATTTTGATCAATATTATGATTATACAGGGCTTTGATTGCTAATGGGCAATTGTTTGTACATGTACGTAACTTTTTGAGTATAACTATAAAATAATAATAATAAAAAAAATAAATGGGCATCTAAGTCTCAAACAATGATTATAATTCATTTGAAGCCACAACTCAACAGTTTGCTGACATGATTAAAATGGATATATATGGCAATCCTTCAATACTCAGTTTTGGAGACAGATTGTTTGTTATTTAATTTCTGCATGTCATGTACAGTGGTAACACACTGCTTGTTGAACAATGTGAAATTCAATATGGTGGCCTGTAAAAATGGTGATTAAAACACCCTATTTCTATACATCTTCCTATTTGTATGCATGACATAAGACAGCATATGAAATATCAGATTTAACTTGAAAGGATTAGGATTGAAGTGATGGTGATGCACTTAAGATGTAATTCACAACATTCAATTCTATATTTAGTTAAACTTGTTTAAATTTCAATGAGATTCAAATTTGTTTATCATTGAATTCTGTCAGAACTAGTTATTTATGGTGTATTGGCAAGCATTTTTATATAGAAAAATTTGGATATTTTGGTGACCTTGACCTTATTTCATTTATGTACATAAGCAATGTCTACATTGCAAAATACACCTGTTGCTTAATATCAGGATAGTAACATTCTACAAAGGGCAAAAATAACAGTTATTAAAAGGCAATAACACTTGCAATAAAGAATTTTTTACATCAAGATCAACAGTGATCTGGAGCTTTAAATCATGACCCTGAATGAAGGTCATGACACACTGCTTTGTCACATGGAAGAAATCTGCCTAGTATGAAGTTCTAAGACTAAGGAAAATATGGCCCGAACAGTGTTCTTGACCTTGAAGTCATGACCTTTTGTTAGAACAGTTGTATCAGATATGAAACTACAGAACTAAAGAATTAAGAAAAATACAGTCTTGAGAAGAAAATTTTATCAAGTCATGAAGTGATCTTGACTTTTGAGTCATGATCCCTAGTCAAGGTCATGACACACTGCCTTATCATAAAGAAAAGTTGTGCCAAGTATGAAGCTTTAGAATTCAAGCATTAAAGAAAAATGACCCAGACAGTGTTTTTGATCTTAGAGTCATGACCCTGAGTCATTATTATGACGCTCCTTTATAAGAAACAGTTGTACTCAAGCTAAAGCATTCAGAGAAGAACGTTTTTTGAAAGCATACAGTGACGTTGACATTTCAGTGAAAAGTCCAAGTCATGACAGGCTGTATTCTCATATAGATCAGTTGTGCATAGTATGACTTGCAGAATTAAAGCATCATGAAAATGTGGCCTTGAATAGGACATTCCATTGATGTGTGTAGTGACCCTGATGTTAGAGACAAGATACTAGATCAAGTTCATGGCACAGTCTTGTCATTAGGAAAAATTGTGTTAGGCAAGAAGTTTCAAAACTTAAGTATTAAGGAAATATGGTGTGGGGATGGAAATTTAATTGATGTCTGTAGTGACATTGATGTTGGAGACATGACACAGAGTCAAGGTCATAACACATTGCCTTATCATTAAGAACAATTTTTGCCATTATGATGTTGCAAAACTAAAGCATTAATAATAGGACATTGCCCAGATAAGCAGGCACACAATAATACATCTAGTCTAACTATGGACATAAAAAAATCAAAACTGTACAGTGTTTTCTTAATTGATAAAAATTTTACAGCTGGTCTGCTAATTGTGTGATCGGGGCACCAAGGGTTTTTCCTCAGTATGGCGATCTTCATGGAGCATGGGCTTCTAGAGATATTGATGCCAACCAATTTGTTGAGGTACAAATGTTCTTTTGATGTAGTTTTAGCTGATTTCTCAGTCAACATTTGAGCATAAGTATATTTTCAATGACCTTTTTTATTTGAAGATTTGTGTAAAGTGAAGAAATGAAAACAGTTGATTTTCGGCAGTTTGATATTTGGTATTTTAACCTAGAATGTTCCACTTAATGAAGTTTTCATGACTATTTTTTCTGAATAACTTGAATGTCCAGGTGCTGAAGAGGCTGAATATGAATGTTTATTGATTATGAGTGTATCAGTAAAAATATAAATGTTTAATGATTCTCAGTTTTAAACCATACAAATTGGTATTTATTTGTAAACCTTTACAAAATATTTGAAGATTCAATATGCAGAAGCAGTCTATATAGAACAAGTCAACATCTATGAGACCTATCATGCTGGTGCAGTCAAAAGAGTATCTGTCAAAGCACCAAATGGTAAATGGGAGACTGTTTATGAAGTACCAAGATGTCAAAAAATAACCAAGAGCCGTATCTTTTCCCCACCTATTATGGTAAGCTAAGCTGTATGTGTTGAAAATTTTAAACATATATTAATTTACATTACTAAGAAAATTTTCATAATTCACTGAATATTCAGAACAGATGTACAGTCATTTAATCTTAGAATTTAGTTCATTATCATTTGAATTAATGGGAGTAATCAGGGGGTGTAATAATGAACTCCATAATGGTTTTCAGAATATTTTGACCCATTCAAGGTCCAATTCACAATATACAGTGTCCTTATTACAATAGATCTACAGTATAGATACTGCCCTTTTACTTGGCAAATCATAGGGCACCTCACTGCCTTTTAAGGAGTTCTTTATCTGCTAATGACATTGCCACATTCCCAGAGACACTGCTTAACCGAGATGCTGTTGACATGCTTGTTTTTCTCAGGTGAGATACGTCTATTGAGGACAGAGTTTTGTTGCATTGTGTATTTCATGTTTTACTTTTCTGTACATGTAATAAAATAATGAATCAAATTTCTTAGGTGAATATAGGAGCATATATCTGAATAGATATTGTATGGAGAAGTGTTTATTGATATACACATACATATACTGTATATTGAAATGAGCATGTGATTGCATCCCTAGAAATAAAAAAGAAATGGTGGAGAAGAAATGTTTTCAGAATTTGTTGATTTTATTACAATGGTCCAATGGTATTGTGTTACTACCATGGAAAATGTTTCAAGCATGATAAGCAGCTGAATGTGTCTTTCCAGAGACCTGATTATCTGGTGGATGAGTTGAGGATAGATGTGGATTGTACAGCTTGTGGTACCTGGGCAGAATTAGATGCTATAGAGCTAGTTGGCTCCAAATTCAATTTTGGTAAGTAGGGAAAAATCATCTCTTCCAAACCCTTTCTCTCCACATTCATAGAGAGTTACAAATTCAATTGCTTGGCATAGTAAATTTTCATTGTCAAAGTTTGGCTTTTTTGAAATCAGTATTTTAAGTTTCTAATGAAGAGACTAGCTGTAAATGAATGTATGTAAATGAATGTAATGGAACATTTACTGAAAATTTATCTCCAGACACACTATGGAAAACAGCATTTGTTGTAGACATTTTGTGTTTAATGTATTTGTAGTAATAAGATAAGTATGTTGGTTAAACTAATATATTTTTGAATTCATTGTATTGAAATATGTTTTTGGTAATTGTATCGCACAGAACCTCCTCCTCTTCCTGGAGATCTTTCATGTGACTTCGCTAAGCTTGTGAACAATACACAATTTAGTGATGTGACATTTTTGTTGGAAAAGAGAAAGTTTTATGCCCACAAAGCTGTATTGGTTGTCAGATCAGAATTTTTCCGAGCTATGTTCTGTGATAATATGACAGAGAGCAGAACTGATGTAAGTACATTCAAATATGTTAATTGAGTATTTGATCAAGACTTGTTCTTTGTGCCAAGACCTCTCCATTAATACTATAATTGATTACCTTTTGATCTTGACCTTCATGTCTGACCTACATTTAAAAAACGTTACCCTAGCCATTACATTTGTGCATAGGACGTAGGGCTCTTATATTTCACATGTGTGTCCCTTTTGGTGAGACCTTTCCCTTGATACCATAATTTATGACCTTGCGACCATGAACTTCACATTGAACCTACATTTATAGAAATATGCTTACCGCAGCTTTAATGCTTGGAGCACAGGAGGTAGGGGTTTTATATTTCAGGTGTGTTCCTCATAGTTAGACCTCTCCATTAATGTTAAAATTTATTACCTT
This sequence comes from Pteria penguin, assembly GCA_035048485.1. Lineage (NCBI taxonomy): Eukaryota > Metazoa > Mollusca > Bivalvia > Pterioida > Pteriidae > Pteria > Pteria penguin. The sequence continues at coordinate 18,823,942 of CM068580.1, read as the reverse complement.
ATGACCTTGACATTTATGTTTTGCCTACATGTAGAAAAATATCTACCATAGCCATACTGTTTGAACCATTGGAGACAAGGCATTCATATGTTACATGTGTGTTCCTTGTGGGGAGTTCTTTCAATTGATACTATAATTTATGACCTGGACAACTTCAACCTACTTTTAAAAAATATATCCTCATTAAGGATTTTGTTGCTGCTGGGAGCAGAATACTTCACAGACACATCTTGTTTCAAGGTATCATTATACAGTTTGTTGTGAAAATGTTGATATGGTATAGACATTTTTGCCAAACAGGTAGTCATGTCAGATGTGTGTTTATAAGTTAGTCTAAAAGCTCTATGGTCAGTGTCTGTGTCCAGGACCAGCTTAACTAGTACATCCCATATTCTATGCTATGCAGTTTGATTATGTTTGACATTAGGTCAGTGTTTTAAGGCTTACCTAGCCAGTTATTTTTCTGGTTTTATTCTATTACTTTTTTGTTAAGCTTATGATTGACTAAAAGTAGTTTAAAACAACAAGAAAATAAACATAAGAGCTGCAGCACATAATTGGATGTGAAATTGTTAGGACAATAATTAGCAGATCACTGGTTCTGTGCCACTTGATCACTGGATTTTTTTTTTGTATTTTCAGATATTTAACTTTATTCATTGTCTTAGACTTACCAACAATGAATAGGTACCAGCTTCCAGGTACTAATAAGGAACATTTGAACAAGTTTGAAACTATAAATAACGCCAGCTTCAACCAGGAAATGAAATATAACTTGTAATGGACTGGTACCCCATCCAGGAGGTGTCTGTTGTTTACTTCTTAGTAGAAATCAGACATAAACTCTTGCCTTTTAAAAATCCTTCATAGCTTGGGTTTATTAGGATATGATTTTTTTCCAGCAACCTATTGAGTTCAAAGATGTAAAGCCAGAAGCATTTGAAATAATGCTGCACTTTATATATACTAACACCTTACTGCCAAAGGATGATTGTGTGTTACTATTGGAAGTCTGGCGGGGTAAGTGTCTTTGCAATTGGTTAAGGATTACATATTTGTTTCTTGATCTTTTCATTATTATCTCTGATATACACCTGATGATTATAACATCATAGACGTTTATTCTGAACTAACGCAACCTGAAGAAACAAAGGAACGTTTTCTAATTAGAAAGTAAATGGAAGGGTATTATATATCTATACATTTATTAATCCCCGCAAACAAACTTTGGAGGGGTATATAGCAATCACCAAGTCTGTCTGTCCGTCTGTTCACATTTGTTCGGACCATAGCTTTTTATTCCCTGGTCGGATCTGGATAATATTTCACACAATTATGGTACATGACCCAAGGGTGTGTCATGACTCGTCATATCTTCAAGGTCAAGGTCAAAAAGCACACGTAGCAAAAATTCTTGTCCGGGCTGTAACTTTTTATCCAGTTATTGGATCTAGATAAAATTTCACACAATATTGTACATGACCCAAGGGTGTGTCATGACTGGTCATATCTTCAAGGTCAAGGTCAAAAAGCACACATAGCAAAAATTCTTGTCCATGCCATAAGTTTTAATCCCCTTGTCGGATCTGAATACTATTTTGCGCAATTGTTAGCCATGACCCAAGGGTGTGTTATAATCTTGAGCCAAGGTCATATCTTCAAGGTCAAGGTCACAGTGCATACATAGCCAAAATCCTTGTCTGGGCCATAACGTCTTACTGCCAAGTAAGATTATTATCCAAGATAATATTTCGCACAATTGTTGTCCATGACCCAAGGGTGTGTCATGACTTTGACTCAAGATCATATCTCCAAGGTCAAGGTCACAGTGCATGCATAGTCAAAATCCTTGTCCGAGTCATAACTCCTAACTGCTATGTTGGACCTAGATAACATGTCATGCAATTGTTGTACATGGCCCAAGACCTCAACCCAAGGTCATATCTTCAAAGTCAAGGTCACAGTACACACATAACCAAAATCCTTGTTCAGGCCATAACTTCTTACTTCCAAGATGGATTTGCATAATATATCACACAATTAATACTCAACTCAAGATCATATCTCCATGCATTGTCAAAAGTTTTGTACGGGTCATAGTTCCTTACTGCTACATAGGATCTGGATAATATTTCAAACCATTGTTTTCCATGATCCAAAGGTGTGTATCACATTGTATGGAGCATGTTGTCTGTCTTTGTGTCTGTATGTCTGTCTTTCCATGAAATTTGTCAAGGCCATAACTTCTTTCTTTTACTTTGGAGGGAGATAATATTTTACACAATTGTTTTTCATATCCCAAGGGTGTGTCATGATCTTGAACCAAGGTCATATCTACAAGGTAAGGATCACAGTGCATACATAACCAGAATTCTTGTCTTGAGTCGTAACTTCTTCCTTTTAATTTTGAGGGAGATAATATTTTACACAATTGTTGTTCATGACCTAAGTGTGTATCATGACCTTGAACCAAGGTGATATCTACAAGGTCAATGTCACAGTGCACACATAGCCAGAATTCTTGTCTGGGCCATAGCTTCTTCCTGTTACATTGCTGGAAGATTATATTTTACACAATTGTTGTCCATGACCCAAGGATGTGTAATGACCTTGAATCAAGGTCATATCTACTAGGTCAAGGTAAGAGTGCAGAGTGAAGAGGGTATTTGTCCCGTTAGGACATCTCTAGTTATATATACTATATATACTATGCACAGCTAGAACCTTCTGTCTACCATATGGACATACTGTTAGCTGGGATACTTGGCCGAACAACTCTTACCATTTAACGTTAAACAGTTACATGTACCTGTTGAGAATTTGTTCTCAGGTGAATTTGGGAACAAAATTAGTGTGGAGTTATTGAGTTGGACCCTGAATCCCAACTGTTAAAATTCTTGGGACATTGGCCATTAACCAAATGAGATTCTCTGCATACTTTTCATGTCAGTCTCTAGTTATGTTTGGAGTCATCTTCTCGAAGTTATTACTGCATGCCTACCCATGGACAGTGACAAGCAATCCACTGGGCAACTAAAGGGTCTCAGTAGATATTTAACTGGTGATAGGTCCTGAAGAGGTTTTTTGACTTTGAGCGGTTTTGGAAGGGCACCACTTGACATCCTTTCAAAGTAAATGAAATGCTCAGATTTGATTGTATGCATCTCATACATTTGAAAGCTTTAACTAGCAGAACATTATTCAGATCTCCTCAAAAGAGTTTTTTAATCACAAAGTGTATATAAACTCTTAATACAATGTATAAGACAAACATACTCCTTTAAGTACCCTTCCTATAGATGCAAGATTGGCATGATGTTGTACTGCCAGGTACCAGATAGAAACAAATGGACACTGGTGTACTATTTACTAAGATAAATAATCATTTTAATTCATGGTATTAAATAATAGTTCATGAATTTAAAAAGCTTTTCAGTTGAAAAACATCAGTTCATCATGCAGTTGTCAGTGTATGTTGATGAAACTATATCTCACCAGTTACGTGTTGCACCATTAAATAATGCATTGCCTCAAAACCATTATATTACTCTTTACACTAATGTCAAAAGTTATGAAAAACAAGAATTATATTCACAATTTCAGTGATTGCAACCCCCTAAATCTGCCTTTTGATATATATCATTTGATTAATTAGTGGTAAAAAATTTCATTTACATGTAATCCATATTTTAAAAGCTTTCTTAGTCCAATTTTCATGCAATAATGAAAACTGTTGAAATTACAGACAATTTTTGTGAATTTTTTCGGCTTTAAGAGGAACAGTATACACACTGCACCCTCAGCAACGATAGAGGATGAAACATGAAAGCATTACAGAACATTCTGAATTCAACCTCATTATTTATACAGAGATTTTGACCTAGCAATGACTTTTTATTTCAAGTGTATCATATGTTGTTTGATTATATCCTTAAAACAAAAAACAAGCTTAAGTGTGGAATAGGAAACGTCCTTAATATAAAATTACAAAAAATATAAATCATCTATTGTATCATTTTATTACTGAAACTAAATTTTCAATGGTATGTCATGAGTCTCCAATTAAGAAGAAATTTTCTCTCCAGATTTTTAGAAATGTTGATAACTCTTAATTGAAAATTTAAGAATATTCGACTATGCAGATAATTTAAGGGCATGATTCATACATGTACATATCAATATGTTTGTTGTATTCAATATTGGTCATTACTGAACAAAAATTTTCATAAAAGAATATGTAAGCATTGATTAACAAATTCCATGTGTAATTTATGTATTTTGATCAAATATGAATAATATAATATTTAAGATTTGTTAAAGGAAGTTGAAATCAATGTAAAACAATTCCAGAAACATGCATTTTACAGTGACATTTGTGACAGTTATGTTCTCTATATTTACAACTACATGTATATATAAAATATATATAAAATCTGCTACATTTTTATTTTGTCTTTCTTATTGCTTTTCACACTTCCCAAACCAAACTTACAGTAATGCCCTTTATTCATTTACATTAATTATAAAAATGACTTAATCTGTGGTGTAAACTTCAAGATAAGACCTATATTATGGTGTAATTAATGCTGTACTGCATTAATGAAGGCATATCTGGGTGATACTCATGTACTCTTGTACATGTAATACAAAGTTATTTCCCTGGTACATGTATGTATCTTCTGTCATAAATGTTGTGACATCGAAGTCATTTTCATCAGAAGTATCATGTATGCCCCTTCATTTCCTGTAATTTCTATAGAACGGGTGTATGTAACAGATAATCTGTGTTTGATATCTATGCTGAAGAGACCCACATTTTGACGTTATTTCAATCAGGGAAGATGCTCTTGAAACAAAAGATTTATATTTGTAGAACTTCAAGTTATTTAGATTTTAGATTTATATAGCAAATACTCATCAAATTGTTTCCATTTTAGTGGCTGACTTGTTTGTCTTAGATGGATTAAAGTCATTGATCATCATGGACATCAGCAATAAGATTGATATTAATAATGTAGTTGATATCTATCTGGAAGCTACCACAACTTTACCCATTATAGGTAAGATGTCAGAAAATCTTAAGCCATCAAGTGTCAGAAAATTTAAGTCGCCATTGAAGTTTTAGGAAATGAAGTCATTAAGGGACAAAAACTGTAACCATACGTATAAACATATGCAAATTATCATATAACAAAAAATATGCACCAGGAAATGTGAAATATTTATCAAAAACTGTAAGCTATCAAGTGTGAGTAAGTGTATGTCATATAGTGCCAAGAAATATAAGTCACTAAGTGTCAAGTTGTTTTCATGCTCCAATCACTGTTATGTTTCATAACAGTGAATTAAATGTTTAAATGTCTCAATTAGTCTCCTCTTAGCATGTAGTTATACTAGTTATTTTAAAGAGGATGAATAGAGTAACAAATCCAAATAGTTCCAACTTTGGCCTTGTATCATTGGCTTTTATAATAAATATATCTCTTTTGAGATATTTCTATCAAAAGGACTTTAAAATTATATGAAATTATCAATGCAAAATTCTCATAAATTTATACAGAAATTATATGCATTGATTGATTGTTGTTTTACGTCACTCCGTGATTGTTTCACATATATGGTGACGGGGTCTGCCTGATGCATCACAGAAATTTTTACCTTTTGCAACAGATCCACCCCAAGCATTGAGGGATCTTTTATGTGCCACAGCTACTGTGACACAGGACCTCGGTTTTTACTGTCTCATCCGAAAGACAGAACACCAGTGTGCCCAGGCCGGGAATCAAACCCGGAACCTTTCGGTCACATGCCGAATCCCTCATTCACTGGGCCACACCGAGTTAACTTGTATGTATAACACAAAATTTATTTTATGATGTGAAACTCTTGTGTGTTTATGAACATTATGATAGCACATTATAACACACAAATCTTTCGCAATTTAACTTGAAATTTTTGTGATACAACTGTTTTTTCATATGATATGAAACTTTGTTGAAATACTTTAATTCTTTGTTTTAGTCATGGATATTCAAAGCTTACGATTGATTAAAGAAAGGACTTTCTGACTCTTTTTTTTTTGGCATTTTTTAATGCCCCTGATCTATTGTTTGTGACCAGTCTGTCTTTGTTTGTCTATTTTTAAGTTTAACATTTGCCATAACTTTTGATCGTGAGAGATAGAGACTTGGCATGCATACACCACTAATAAAGCCCTGTCAAATTACACCTAGATCATTGACCTCATGACCATTACCTTTGACCTACATTTCAAAATTTGTCTTATTCGAACTTTAATGCTGTCGCAGCATTCATGTTTCGCAGACTCCTCTTGCTCACACTAAAGGATAGATTGATTTTAATTCCTGTTATGTAGAAGTACAAGTCCTATATTTAGAAGTCTTTTAGTGCCTGGTTTATGAAAAATTTCTACATGATCCTTATTAAATAACTTAGTTCCAGAATTGATAAATAAACTTCAAGTTTCAAAAGTGTGTCAGACCTTTTTTTTTCAATTTTTAAATAAATCAGCTAGAAGCAAGGAAAATGAGTGCTTGTATCTGCATGTACAGGTTATCAAAGTGAAAATGATTGCATACCTTAAGAAATTCTTGAAGGTTTTGTAAATTCTTGAAATTTGTCTCCAAGAGCCATAACTCTGCTATAAATAAAGGAAGTGTAACCAGGTTATGATATGACCTGCTTCTACTCAAATTTCAACTGTAAACCAAATTTCTTACCAAAATATTAATGAATCGGTGAGAAAATGATAGGAAACGAAATTAAGTTAAAATAACAACAAGCTGTAACACTTAAACAGGAAGCATTGCAGTTTATCTATTTATTTGTGTTTTGCACAGTACTGTACTCCATGATATATTTATTCATACATATATTTCTTATCTTACTTGTAATGCAACATCACAGATTTTAGAGTCATTCTTTCTCCTTGCATATCCCAAATTTTAAATTTCTTTTCATGTATGTGAATTAACTCATAGTTTCTTTCTAAAAAGATGCCAAAATAATTGAAGAATTTCTGCTAGCAACAGACCTAAGAAAAATAAATCGTTGTCAACTCATCATGTTCCTTACTACTTTTTCTGTGGCGATATATTTATACCTGATTAAATATGCAAAACTTTCATATGATGTGCAAAATTTGTATGATATCATGTGAAAGTTTTGCATTAAAACGTATTAGTATAGCTTTATTTCATGACAGCTTTGTTAAAGCTATGAAGTTTGAGTTGAATTATAACACAAAAGATTCACGTTTATCTACAATTATTTTTTTTCACAAAATTGAACCCAATTACAGTGTAATCATTTAATGTGATAAAAGTAATGATCTTACAATATCTTAGAGTAGAATTAGAGTGTCACAATATCTTAGATAATTCTAATTATTTTTCAAGTAAATGTCTTGTTTTGATTTATCAACTAGATGATTTGACAAATGTGACAATGAGTTTCATGAAGAAGAACATGGCAGAAGTGGTCCGATTAAAAAACTTCACATCTCTACCACAGGACCTCATGTTGGAACTTATTCAAAAAATGACTGAAGGAATGAGTATATCTAAAAAGTAAATAAGAATATGGAAGATGTTTAAAAAAAAGTTTTGAAAGAATTCCCTAAAATGAAGAAGATGAAATGTAGGAGTATTTTAAAGTAAGACCTATACTCTGTTGACAATCCTTTGTTGACATTTGTTCTCTGGTTTTTCATTGAAACATTTTGTCTGATTTTTTCAAGTCATCATATTTGAATAAAAGCACTAAAATAAATACTTAGATTTTCCATCCACATGTTAAGGGTAGATACATGATTTTATTTATATTTTTGAATTTCTCCTCTATTCATGGATTAACAATTTAGTTACTTTTTACCTTTTGCTCTAAATATAATAGTATGCTTTCTATGAAATGTTGTCCTCGATGGGTTCTTCATTTTGCATCATGTCTTAGTATCATTGTTTTCAAATTTAAAAGAGAAGTTGGATAAAAATTGAAACAAATATTTTAAAAAACTGAAAATTCAATGTATTACATCTTGTGAAATCATAAAAAAATCAGTACTGGAATATTTGATGAAAGCATTCAACTAAAATAACCAAAAAAAACCCCCAAAAATACTCTAAAAGTCCCCACAAAACTTCACTGTAGTAAACTTATCATTGAGTTTTATAACTGATATTTAAAAGATTAATCTTTTTTTTCTTTTTTTCATCAGTACATCTGTTAATTTTTTTATTTTTTATTTTTTTTTATTTGAAAGCTTTCTTTACTAATACCTGTATATATGATGTTTGCAACTCACTGTGAACAAGGTTTGTCAGAATGTTTGAATTCCTATTTATAGACAGAGCTTACTATGATTTTGCTTTTCTGTTTGAAAAACTCCTAGTATTATAGACTGAACCAGGATTTATAAATTGGATAGAAAAATCTTATGGACAAGATACAACTTCCGTAAACCTTATTTTTTCATTGGATTTGATTGAAAGTTGAAATATGTGAAGCTGGCAGAAGTGATACTGTAAGATATATCTGTCAGCCTTCCTGAAAATTTTGTCATATTCAAGATTCAACCCCTCTCCTCTTCCCAAGAATTAAAAATAAAAAAAAAATGAGATGCAGGCAGTTTCTATTGACAAGATTCGTACTAAGCACTTGTAGCTTAATATTAATTACAAAAAGAATTTTTTTAAACCAGAATATACATGAGAGATACTACTGGTATCCAAAAATTTGTAAAGATATACAGTTAAACTTTGATATCTTGATTCTTGGACACTGATATCTCAATTACCTGGGATAAGTCAAATGTTAGTTGTGAAAAAAAATCCTTCATAACTATTATGATTAAATTCACTCGGAAGTGTCAAACTCTGATATGTCAAATACCATGCTTATCTCGAATACATTTTCAAGTCCTGAAGTTCTTATTTACCTGGTTTATTTCAAAGTTGGCTTCTTATTGATAATTTTTCCCATATCATTTTCCCTAGTTGACAGGCCACACGCTTGAGAACATGCTCATCTTCATGTATATTTATTGATAAATACATCACATATAATAGTGATCATACATTTCAAGTGGACCGGTGTATGTTAACCATTTCAAGAATTTGTGATACTGAACTTGAAATTTGGGTATCTTGAAGTACAGATATCTTGAAGTATTTTTTATGTTCTTTCTAACTTTGAGATACAATGTATTGATGTTTGACTGCACATGTAAATGTAAGTGAATGTTTGTACAATCAGACACTTTTATGCTGTATTTAGGGAAGAATGTAACCACTTAGCAAGGTGGAACCATTGTTATGTGATAAGATATTGTGTGATTATTATAATCAGAAAGATATAGGTACAATGTATGAAACTTAACGCCATTAAATGCCTTGTTTTGATTTATCAACTAGATGATTTGTCAAAAATGACAGTGAGTTTCATGAAGAAGAACATGGCAGAAGTGGTCCGATTAAAAACCTTCACATCCCTACCACAGGACCTCATGTTGGAACTTACTCAAAAAATGACAGCAGAAATGAGAGTGTCTAAAGATGACAAAAACATGAAAAAGTTGTTTAAAAAGCCATTTTGGAAAATTCTCTTCAGATGAAGAATATGAAGAGTAAGATATTGATGTATCAATTATTCTCTGCTAACATTCCTTTGTCAACAATTTTCTCCTGGCTATTAGGTCACCGTCTGAGATTGCTTTTTGTCTATCATCTTCTGTCATGTTTTATCCATATATTTCCAGTCTGTAGAACGACCCTTACGATTTTGATCAAATCTAGTAGGAGTAAAAGTGTACAGGTGTTGAAACTTTTCAAGTAGATCTCTTTGGGGTAAGGTCACAAAGTACAAATGGGGTACCCTTCTTTGAGAAAACTCAACAGAGTTCCTAGTTCTGAGTGTCCTAGAAAGGCAGATAGAGGAATGTTGTTGGTTTTTTTTCCACTGACCAATAATATGATTAACATGTTTTAACCTTTTTGATGAAAACAGGTAGAGTGTAAGTAATCTTGGTTCCATAATGATGGTTGAAAAAGCCAGATAAAGTATCCTTCCGAATTTTCTTCTTTAATACCTCAGGTGGCCATTTTGGCCATCATTTGCCTCTTTTCTCTGAAGAATTTTGTCTTGTATGTTTCATCCATCTTTCGAGTGAATTAAGGGTAGATTGGTGGATTTCAAGAATACGTCTCTTCTCAATACTCAAACATTTTATTTGTGTTATGTTAGATATTGAGAGTCATTATAAAGGTAGGGGAGGATAAAATTACAAGCAAAAATTTCCGAAATCATATTGGAAAGCATTGTATTACGAAAATGGTAAGTTTTATTGAAGTAGCGATAAAGCAAATTTCATTTTAATGATTATTTGATTAACAGCAATGGAGTTATTGAATGCAAGTATTTATTTTGTTGTTAGTTATTAATGCATTAACATGCATTTAGGTTCATACGAATTCAGGACTTTTTGAATGGAAAATGGATACAAAACTGAACCAAACATTATAAAACAGAAACATTCAATATCACCATGATATTGAGAATTTCTGTTTCATTATCACCATTGCACTTCCCCTTGCAAGTCTAAGAATGCTAATGCTTTCTGTGAACAAAACACATTTAGTAAAATATTCATGAAAGCAATCACTACAAGATAATATCATTTTACAGAAGAAACATCTTTTAAACAGAATTTAAAAGGATCTTTTGAAAAATCTCCCTAGAATTAATCTTTGTAGTGAAATGGGAGAAGCCTTATTCTTATCTGCATCCGTAATGTAGTTTTTCTTTAATTTTATTCTTTTGTTTGAAAAATATAGATTTTCAGAACATGTTTTTACAATCTGTTTTGGATATAGAATATATCCAATACAGCTTAATTAAGAACCTGTTAATTTTATACATGTATATTCCCTACTTTCAGTATATGTTTACATTTGTGAAGCTTAAAGTGATAGTTTTAAAAAATGAATGTTTTATATTTGTACATGTATTACAGTTATAAACATGTAAGACACATTTTACCATGTTTTACTAATTTCATTTAGAGGATTTATACATAGCTTGTACTTATTATATATACAGTCAGATATGCTTTAAAGGCAATCTGTATTAAGCAATCACCTATCATAAACAACCACTTTTATTCCATTTTCTTTTTACTTTAACTGTCCATACAAAATCCACCTGTTCTTAAGAAGCCAATTGTCTAAAGTGACCACTTTTGTTCCACCTTCCCTTTGGGGGCTCCTAAAAATACAAAATTTTATTTCTCATTTCCCTTTTTGCTCCATATTAACATTTATAATCAGACTCTTCACCACAAGAGACAACTTTGTCTTCGTTCCTCTTGTGTTGTCTTATGACATATATGACTTGTTATAAAAAAGAGGCTGGACATTATTGTATTGTACTGAAATAGGTTTTTTTAAAAGTAATGGAGTTTTGTTTTCAATGAAAAATTTTGTTTTTTGCTGTATTATGAATAGTGTAGCAATAATGAATGCTGTATTATCTTAACATATCATTCATTTAATGTAATGACTTATTCGGGTACTCCCAAGTAAAATATTTAATCATGATATGATATTATAGACTTGACGGGCCTTGATATTTGATGTCATAATCAAATTGTACAATGTGTTGTTATTCAAAATAATAGACTGAATTTCTTGATATTTAAAAGATCAATATTCACCAAGCTTAAATCATTTCTCATGCTAGAGTACTTGACTGTTTGATAAACTATATAAAATAAAAACTTACTGTTGGATCTTGCATGAATTGACATCTTAATTTTGAATATGTATTATTTTGTGCAGATTTCACCAGCAATACCCATGTCCCTTGGCTTTGATATGAAATATCATTTGATAAGCCATTATTTCCTCAAAGTGTTTCAATTTAAGCCCACCACCAGTAATGGGGATTAGTGAACCTCAATCTTTCTTTTATTGTTCAAAGATGAAAATATTGAAATATGTAAGATTTTTACCCTTTATTATACCACCCACAAATGAAGTTTGGGTGGTATACAGGAATCACCCTGTATGTGTACCTGTCTGTTTGTCTGTCTGCCCAGTTAAGAAGTTATGAAAGCAGATTTCTCTTACAGTATAAGAGATAGGGCTTCATATTTCATACACATATTCACCATAGCAATAACTACATTTTGATACCAAGACATGTGACCTAGTGACCGTGAACTTTGGTCTTGTTTTAATAATTTGGTTAATAAGTTCTGTAAGCAGATTTCTCTTACAGTTGAAGGGATTGGGCTTTCATATTTCACACACATTCACCATAACAAGTTGTACATTTTGTTTCTAAGTCATTTGGCATACTGACCTTGACCTTGAACTTTGACCTTGTAATAATAATTTAGTTAAGAAAAAAGATTTTATAATGTTTTTATAATGTACGAGACAAAAGTTTCATATTTCATACACACATTATGAATCATGTATTATTCACCATAACGAGTACAACACATACACTTCTTCCTACCCCAAATTTATTGTTTAGAGAGGGGGGGGGGGGGGGTATTAGTTCAGTTCAATGACAGACACCTAGTCTTTGTTGTAATAAATCTGTTAATCATATTTGTTATTACAGGTCATTATTATGATTAATATTAATGTTTCAATACCACCTTGTAATTGACAAATATTTATATTTTTCATCAAGTTTGATATTGTGATATTTGTTCTCAGGTCTTAAATAATCAATTTATATTCTTTAGCACATTTTATTGAATTTATTCATGATATCTCTGTTTGTGATCTTTTTAATATTGTTCTTTGATAAATTTCTTATGAATTTAACTTGTTTATTTTCTTTTAAAATGTCTCTATCCAGAAAAAACCCTTACAATTTATTCTTAATCTTCAGGTAGAGGAATATTTGTTGAATTCAAAAATAACATCGCCTACTTAATAATATACAAAAGCAATGAAATGAGTTTTCAATTATTTGTAGCATGTACATGTATTAACCTGATAATTTTTAAGTCATACAAAATTTGTAATACAAGATCAACTACGTTTAGGGAACATTCAAATAAAACAATATTAACTAATTTTGATTTACATTCTATGTATTTCACTATTAGTTTGTTAACACCTGAGCCGAGGAATCAAATGAGCTATTGTTGTAGCATGTCGTCCATCTGGTGTCATAAATTCTCACATTTTTGACTTCTTAAGAATCATTGGAAAGATATTTTGATGAAATTTAGTAGGCATGAAGTACTCATGGTCCCTACAGGTGTTGTTTTTAGTCTAGAACCATGAACAGGTGGCACCACTACAGACAAAAGTAGGTCGTTTGACAAGCTTCTTCTTTAGACTGGCTACTTACGGAGACAAACTGAAGGTAAAGGAATTATTTAGAGATATGATATGTGTGAAGAAGTGTTATTGTTTTTGGTTCTATTCCCAATTCAAATTCAAACAGATTTTAGGATTAAGTGAATTCAATACAGAAAGGTCCAGTTTTTTTCCTTAGGTGATAATAATGTTTTAATTGGTTTCTTTTAATCACTATTATGGTAAAGAATGTTTATGTGAAAGAACTTTGTTAAAGTTCTTTTTGAGTCGGCTTCGGTGAAGCCGCACTCATTGCAATCACTTTCTTTTCAGGGGTTATAACTTTCACTACCGATATAGAGCTTACTACGCCGCTGAAAAATAAAGTGCCGAAAAATTACTGATGTTGTCTTAAAAATTCTTGATCAGCTCAATGTACCTTTAGCTCAGTTAATTTCAGCTAAACATAAACTAGTTTCAATAACTCGAAAAAGGAGATGCAATAATGTTTTCAAATTTCGCGTAATAATATGTAGTTGTGACTACTTTACGATGTGTTTACCACCGACACCGTCGGATGTACTCGATTGTGTAATTCTCCGGACAAAGTATTTGTCTTGATCTTGTATCGCTTGTTTTTATCGAGATATTTCAATTAAAGTTTTCCCCAACATGTTCTGGAACTTTAGTTCTTTTTCACATATATGACAAATTTAAAGATCGATCTTCCCGCATTTCCTCTGATAATGAAAATGCAATATAAATATTTAGGTAATGTTGTATGTTTCTAAATATAAATGATGGTAAAACATAATGAGAATCGTGAATAAGATGGTTATTTAATGTCCCACTTGAAGGAATGTCGTTCCTTGGCTCAGCTTCGACTCGTGACAACAATGCAGTAAAACTTGTTGCCATGAAGTTGTTGATTGCACGTTCATTTCGGATACAAGCAATTGCAAACTCTTTGCCGTAACATAGTATGAAGAGAGCAAATTTTATTAGCATTTTGTACATAGGTATAATGACGATGTAGTTGCAACAAAGACCTAATTTTTGCCCCCCCCCCCTTTCCTGAAATCCTGAATCCGCCACTAAAATGGTAAAATGATTACATACTTAAAATCAGCAAAGCCGACTCTCAGGACTTTTGAGTCCTTTGATTTTTTATTTGTAACAAATTTTGTAAGACAGATGGTATTCTTTCACACGTTCAGTTCTTCTTCAGAACCACATTAATTATTTTATGAAACTCGATGGGAATGAAAAATTCTTTGTCCCCAACAAATGTTAATGTTTTTGAATTTTAATTTGGCCTGCATAGACAATTGATTCAAATTTTACACTCAGTTTTCAGTACAAAATGTAGTCACAACACAATACATATCAGGGAATATATATACAGTAAGACCTGTCTTAGCGGTCAACTCTATTAAGAGGTCACCTGTCTATAAAGGTCACATTTTAAATTCCCAATATCTATGTTTTCCTAGATAATAGACCTCTGTATAAAGGTCACCTGTCTATAAAGGCCATTTTTGACTCTTCCCTTAGCTGACCTTAATAGACAGGTTTGACTGTATTTACCTGCAAATTTTCAAGCTGTCGGTTGAATAAGGAAATTGTGTTCAGATGAGCGATGTAGGCCCACTTGGGCCTCTTTTTTGCTCACCTGAGCCAAAGTCTCAAGTGAGCTATAGTCATAGTGTGCCGTCTGTCGTTGTCGTCCGTCTGTCGTTAACTTTTTCACATTTTTGACTTCTTCTCTGGAACTGCTTTGCAGATTTGGATCAAACTTTTTATATATGATGTACTCAAGGTCCCCTACTAAATTGTGTTTGGGATCCAGATTCCTGAAGGGGTGGATCTAGGGCAGGGCCAAAAGTGCCCAAAACAGTACCCCTCTTCAAAAATCTTCTCCAGAACCCCAAATGACTCGGAAGATCTATAATGCTGAGGAAGATACATTGAAGCAGACGACATGATCTTTGATTGACAGCTGACCTGGAGACCTTCAAGGTACACTAATATGACTTTTACCCATATAAGTAAAGCAAATTCACCATATAATTCATTTTCCTTCAAGTAAGCACCTGTTTTATATCACTTTTCATTGACATTTGGAAATTAGACCGGAACTTCAGAAATATTTTATTCAACAACAAGTTGGCATGAAATGAAATGAAAAACTTTAAAATGAAATCAATTGTATTCATGATACATGTGCTTTGATGAGGACATAATATAATACATGGCGTAATTACATAGCAACAAATCAACATTCTAATGATAAACACTAACAAATTCTCATCTCCCTGTCGGAATATAATATTACCGACCTCATACTAAAATTATATGCTTATATACATTTCTAATCAATTTCCTTTATACATGTACTTTTTTTTCTCAGTGTGTTTTATGGACAACAGTGATCTTTTTCTGATCCTGATTCATTTGAAATAATTCACAGAAAAAAATTTAAGAAATCTATTTGAAGAAAATACATTAAACTGAAATATTGTTTGTAATACAATGGGCGAAATAAAAACAAACAATAGGTTTTCCCAATACACTCATAATAATAAAGTAGTAAGTACAATTTATATGCAACATCACCCATCTTGGTGAAAATATTCAAAATTTACATGCAGATATAAGGTGAAACATACAGTTCTAATCTTTGCAACTTTACATTCAGAACATGAGAATTTTAACCATTTTCTTTACTGTATGAATATCTAAATTCTTAACATATCTTATATGTATTACAAAAACCCCATCATCATGATGGCATTTCTGATGATAAGCTAAATAAGAGGCCCAAATAGACCTATATTGCTCATCTGAGCACAATTTGTTCACTCATAAACAAATGACTGCTTAATGAAATTCACTGATACATATATTCCCTAACATACTGTGTTTTTGACAACTGACAAAACACTGTACACTTGCTTCTCTACAATGATAAATCCAGACAATGACCCAAAAAATGTGAAAAAGATAAAGTCGGAATTCTTTTTTACAATTTTGTTTTCTTAAATGACTTAACATACCGAGTGCTGAAACTTTGACATGAAATAACCTTTCAAATAGATATCTATTATAAAAGTTTGCAAATAAATTTTTTATTGCTTCTCTATTTATATATTGAATAAATCAAGGAAAAACAAATAAATGTGAAAAATAAACCTGGTCTGTATTTTTTATATTTTTTGGCTATTATGACCTATTTTCAAAGTACTTCAAAACAATTTAAACTTGTTTTTGCAAAAAATGAACTGATTTTTTCTTTACTCCAGTGGGGTTTGTATTGATAACATTCAACAAGCCAAAACTATAAATAAAAAATATACACAAAATCATATAAAAATCCAGAAAGCAAAGTTTTCATATGACACATTCAAATAGCCCTTGAAACATATTATTTTCAAATAGATGTTTTATTCCTTCCCTCTACTGAATGAATCAAATAAAATGACAAAAATTTGTGGAAATGACATTTGTAACTCTAAATTTGATTTCAGATTGGAATAAAAAATGAAAACACTTCTTAAAGACACCCTGTTGCATTTAGTATAATGATCTATGCAGCAAGTCTGAAAAAAAAGTTTGTCAAAGGAAGGTACCTCATGGGTTTATGTTATCCTGACCCTGGATCCACCCCTTAACAGATCTGGTGGACAACAACAACATTTGCAGGGGTCCTGGAGTACTTTATGCCTAACTTTTGAAAGAGATTAACAGCATATCCCCTCCCTTTTGTTTATCTTAAAAATTCCTACAAACTTTTTCTGTATTTCATTTCATTTTAATGACATTTATTACAATGAAATCAGTTAAAACACACAAAATCAATGCATCATAGGTAACCTAAAAGGACAAAATCTAAGTAATTATCTGAAAGAGGCACAAGTGACTATATCCTAAAAAGATGTCAAAAACATCCAAAACTCTTTTTCCGATATGAAATTAACACACTTATAGTTGTCTAGAGCACTCAGATACCAACATTTTTTAAATCTATACATCCCTTCTAAAGGAGATTTTCAAAGGAAGGTACCCTCTTGGGCATACTTTTGTCTTTAATGGCTAAACCTAATGACGGGTCTGAAACACCCCCCTCCCCTCCCCCATATGTTGTAAAGGTCCACTAGTACTACAATTATACATGTACCAAGTTTGATTAAAATCTATGAAGCGATTTAGGAGGAAAAGTGGCAAAAAATAAAAGTTTGACAGGGACGATGGCTGGCTGGCTATAACAACAGCTCACTTGAGTCTAAGATGAGCTACAAATACAGGTAATGAATGTAATATTTCACCAAATTCAGTATCAGAGAGAATATTAAACATATTCATGGAGAAATTTTTCTCTTCTTTCATTATTTAATAATAAGGAATAGTAACATAGTTTTCTAGAAATCTTGTTTCGTATCATATTGATTCTTTTCTACACTTTGACAGTAAAAGTAACAGGTTTATTGCTGCCATAATTTCCCGCTTTGAACAGAACTCTATGGAGAACACCAACATCCAGATCTGAACCTTTCTTTGATACATTCTGCCCAAGTCTGAAGAAGAGAAAAAGAAAACACAGATGGTATTAAACAAATAAAAAAATGCAAGTGAATCAAATGGGTATAGGATGCTTTCCCGAAAGTTCATCATTTATGTGAATTCTTTGAAGTCTTTGATTTAAGACAATATTGCATTAGATCCTTCATTCCTTGTCCCCGTGGTGAAGTTAGCTACTGTGCAGTGCTGAAACTCACGGTCACTTATATCCTCTCTGTCAAGCCTGGGTTTGATATAAGTATAAGACAAATGGGAAGACCTGCCAATACATCTGTCAAAGTTCTTTGGTTTTGCTAATACGGTTTTTGACAGCATCAACAACTAAAAGATACATCAATGTGTAATCATTATTGTTGATAGACAACATCTTACCTTAATGGTCCCTCTACATCCTTCACATTTCCAAGGATATTCTCTGGTGTTACTTTCTTCGGAGGTGATGGTGGACTGTACATTTTTACAAACATTGGTTGTCCTGGAAAAAAAATATCATAGATTAAATATTTGGGAATTTTCTTCTGTCTAGGTGCTATATCAACTAAAGCATGTTTGTGAAACGTATGTCCCCAGTGTGTGCTGAAATTCATAGCAACAACAAAGCTTTCCTTTATCATTAAGTTTCATGGGTCATAACACCTATAAATATTATCAGTAACGACCTTGCCTTTTGACATATTGACCCTCTAATCTATAGGCAACCTTCCCTTTTAATGAGATTTTAAAATAGAACACTGACAAAGTCAGGAGGAATCCCGCTGAAAGGCTTATATACCAAACAGCAACATTATTTCTCATAATATTCAACTCAATTTACCTTAATTTATAATCAAAGTTTGTTTTCCTGTCATTTTGAAATTTTCAAATGTTACATCTTATTTTGACAATGACCTTTGACCGTAAAAGGTAGAAGTGTCTACCACTAGCCTTTCTTTATCTATGTATGAAGTCTGAAGACTGTAGGATATATCTTGTTGAGTTATCACATCAGTACTCAGTATGGAGTCTGATGTGTCAAAACCATGTTTATAACTCACATCTGATTGTGACCTTGACCTCTGACCTCAAAAGCTATTGATCTCTTCCTCTCACCATCTTATATTTTATTTTGAATTGTATTTCTGCTGGGATTTTCACAGGTGTTTTGGGGGCAATTATCTGCATCGTTCCCATGCAAACATGACCAATATTTAAAAAAAAAAAAAAAACTCACGAAATGTCCAAATTGATCTCTAGAAAATATTTCAATTAGTTCATTTAATTTTAAAATAGCGAATAAATTATTTACTTCATGATGACTGATTCATTTATTGTTCTCAAATGACAAATGAAATACTGGCTAAAACTCAAAGTTGCACTTGTTATCAAATAAGAGAGTGAATTCCAAAATCAAAGATCTGCATGCCCCCCTATTATACTCTTAGGAAGGAAAGATGTCCAAAAAATATAAAAGGAGCAGGATATTAATAATTCTCTATTCTTTTGTTTTTAAACTGACACAAAAATATGTCATTTTTAGCCCAAATTTTAATGATGTACTGTATCATATTTAATACTATAACAAGAGCAATGCCTCGCGTGGTATAATACGTCCGTCACTTAGTTTGACGGGATGAAGTTCGAAAGTATGGAAATTTCCCCTTTTGCCAACAATTCTGTGAAATACTATTCAGATCAGTACAATGGGTAAAAAGTCATGGACATGACAAAGATTTACTCATCATATGCACTGTGACCTTAACTTTGCAGATATGACCTTTGAGTTTAGGTCACGACACACCTTTGGGTCCTGGGCAAAAAATTTGTGAAATATTATTCAAATCAATGCAAGGTGTAAAAAGTTATGGTCTGGACAAGGATCTGACAAAAGCACTGACCTTGACCTTGCAGATATGACCTTGAAAATCTATAGGGTTCATCCTCCAGTCCAATAAAGTGTGCAAAATTTAAAAGTTCTGGCATATACAATTTGGTCTGTACCTTGTTTACAAGTTGCATTCTCAAAAATTGGCTAATTTTGCTCCAAAATGACCTTGACATTTGACCTTGATATTGAAAATATACAAAATTCGTCCTGATGCCATATGAAGTAAGATGACAAAGTTCGAAAGTCCTACCCTAAACGGTATGGTCTGTATTGTGTTAACAAGGTGAGGACAGACCCATAACGCCATACTATAATACGTCTGTCTAAGATGGGAGTATAAAAATGTACAATAGGATACTATTATAAAACATAATTTGACATCAAAATATTTTATATAATGAAGAGGAAATCAGATGAACTTAAAATATGTCATATTTATGATTGGATAGCACCTTAAAGAAAGAAAAAACAAAGAAACTTGCTGTGTGATTGAACACCGGTACACTAACTTAATTCAAAAACTATCTGCTATTTTATATTTCTTGCACTGTTAATCATATGTAGCAGATTTAATTGTCTACATGAATGAACTTGTTTTAAAGGGAAAAAAAACCCACTGAAAATTCCCAATTTTATTAAAATGTTAGATTTCCCCAATCTGACTGGACCCTAGATCCAAAATAAAATACCCTAAAAAAAATCCCTGTTTCTATTAGAATGAACAAAAATTTCTAAAACTTTGTTTTCCTCCCACCTTAAAATATAACATCTTATTGTGATGGTGACCTTGTGACCTTAACCTTTGATGTTAAAAGCTATTAGTGCCTTCCTCTCACATCTAAATTTTTTTTAATTATCATTTTTTTCAAAGGTGCCTGTACCTTTTCATTTGGGAATTATTTGTCCCATTTGCATAATGCTAAAAGATCAATGTTTGGGAAAAATTAAGACAAATTTCTGGAAAAATCAATGTAATATCCATTGGGAAGGGTCATTATAACGGACCTGATTTAAAGAAAAAAAAAGCTGCCATCTTCTTTCTTATTTTGATGAGTATTTATGATTATCTTCTTAAAAATCTCAAGTTATGTGTGCCATAGAAAGTGCTGAAAGGATATAATTCTATTTACATGAACAAAAATTTAGAAATCCAATAGCTCTGTAAATACAAATTGGATAATCTTCAAAATTGAAATGCTTCTTCCTCTCATTCATCTAAATATTATGTATATAATTCAAGAAAATTGTTCATAGGACACTGAATTTATTGCATGCTGAAGTGCTGACAGATGGACAGACAGACAAAATATTTACTACATGTATATGTATAGGGCACCCGTCATATGATAGGGCCCTAGTTACCTCTATTTGAAAGAACTTGACCTATAAATATGTGAAATATGATCAAATTCTGATGAGCAGTTAATAATATATGACAAGAAACCGTCAAAGACGGTATGACTGGATTGCAAATGCTAAACGCAAAATGTTGACGACAGACGGACGGACAGACCAACAGACGGATTTCACAAATTCATAGACCAGAACTGCTTTGCATTAACATTAACAATACATGTATGCAAGTGGTCACCCTAAAGGCAAAAAACAGTGTGTGTTCACTGAAGCGTAAAGTGAAGGTCAAGGTCACTAAAGTTTTGTATTGGTTGGATAGAACATTCAAGTATCTACAAACCTACCGACCTTGACATAAGTACCCTTTAGGGTATGAAAGAAACCAAGCTAAACGCAAATGCTAAACGCAAAATGTTGACGCTGTGCGGACAGATGGACGAACAGACAATTTTCGCCTATTCATAGACCGAAATTGCTTTGCAATCCGGTCAAAAACCATCTGAAAAACAATAATTTCAGTCTTTTGTATCAGCTGTGACCTTTGACCATTTGACCCCAAATCAATAGGGTTCTTTCTCTCCAGATAAGTAAGCATATATCCAAATTTGGTTTAAATATAATGAAAGGTACTTGAGTTATCATCTGGAAACCAATAAATACAGTCTATTTTTGTCAGCCATGATCTTGACCTTTGGCCCTTTAGTTAGTGCAAAACCAATTGAGTTCTTCTCTTGATATGTAAGGATATATCAAAATTTGGATTGAATATGTTGAAAGGTACGGTACTTGAGTTATCATCTGGAAACCAAATGTGTTACAGGACAGAAGGAAGGACATAGCAAACACTTAAGTTATTACAAATATGACCAAATATTCGAGAGGAATAGTGGTAACAACGTTTTCAAGATTGCCACCATAGCATCCATTCTGAGTATCTGACAGATGTGATTTTCAAGTAATTACAGATTATAAGCTATCAAAGTTCCATTGATAAAGGACTCGCTGTTTATGAGGAGTGGTGATAACAAGTTTTTCGAGACAACCAGCATATAATATGTATAATTAAAATGTGTTTGTAAACATTCTACAAACAAATGTCCTCTACCACTTTCTTTTACAAAAGTCTGATATTATGGTTTTACTCTATTTATACAATGCTGAAAATTGAATACCTAGCATTTCACTAAAAAGTTAGTAAAATTTGAAGTGGACGTGAATCTCGGAAGTCCCATATTTTCACTACAGTAAATGTTGCTTTTGAGTAAAAACGGATGTCTTTCTCCCCTCACTCACTTTCCCCCTTTCCAACTCTTAAGTCAAGGTGATGTGAAACCTTTGGGTCATAATCAGCGATGCACTCAATAAATATGAAAGTGATAGGATGTATGGTATTAAAGGTATAGCTCGGACACAATTTGCAGACATGATTTTATCAAAGAATTTCAATTTCAAGGTGATGTGCAACCTTAGGGTCATGACCAACAACACATTAAAAGCATGAAAGTGATAAGATAAACAGTATGAAAGATATAGACCTGACACAATTTCATCATGGAAATTCAAGAGACCTTGACCTTGCACACATGACCTTGGTTCAAGGTGTTGTGAAACCTTTGGGTCATGATCAACAACATACTGAAATATGAAAGTGATAGGAGGAATGGTATGAAAGATATAGCTTGGATACAATCTGTGACAGATGGAGGGACCATGATTGCAAAACCATTATATGTCCTCCCGTTGGGGTGAGACATAATTAAGATCTAACCACACACCATTTCCCATCATCTAGACATGGTCCAATATTAATATATTGTTACTGTTCAGAAGAAGCAGTGATACGAGGAAGTTCTGTTTGGTTGCACTTAGAGCTTTGAAGTCTCTACATCTTTAAAGCTGAACTCTCTTGCCATGAGGTACATTTAAGATATGAAATTACATGCAAGGTTGAAAATTGTGCAAAGGAAGTATCATAGTCGATGATTCATTAGATTGCGGACATTTCCAGAATATCTAACCTACAGAAAAAGATTATACTCTCTTAAAAAGGATAAAGATATAAAGTGTGTAATATTATTAGTATGTACTGACCATCGAGTTCTCTGTTGTGGTATTTAGTAATGGCTTTCTGGGCATCACTTTCCTCAATGTAAACTACTTCAGCCACGCCTGCTTTAACAAGACGTGCTTTCTTCATTGGACCTATTGCACCAAATAATTCCTAAAACAAGAACAATTAATTTCAATGTTCATTATGCTTTGTTCAAACTGTGAAATGCCAATATCAGTTATTTTGCAAATATATGTAAAAAGCAATGGTTCTGATTCAAGATTTAGAACACTTAAGACATTAAATGCAGGACACTGTTCTTCTTCAGAAGTGATAAAACAATACTTGTTTCTCTTTTGAATGTTACCATTAAAACCTGTGCATGCATAATATGCTTGACAAAAGTATTGTGTTCATAACCTTTGCTAAATATTACTGCTAGTCAAATTCATTCAAACAACAGAAATAACTGATGTTACTATGGCTTAATAAATTCGGTTGTATGAAACTATTGTCCAAGTCCCTTATATATGCAGTAAATTTAAAAAATGTATAAAAGTTGTCAAAATGTGTAAACAAGAGCAATGCCTAGTGTAGCTTGATACACCCATTGCTTACTTTGGCCAGGATCAATGTGAACGTTTGGCTTTATTATCCCCAAACTTGGGTCTCTCTGGTAATACTTTTATGAAATATTGAAATCCAAAAGAGGGATCCAAGTCCCATAACTCTGTAACAATGAAATGGAATTTGCTTAAAACTGAAAGGTGGCTTCCCCTACACTATCTAAGCATACTGTATAAGTTTCATGAAAAACAAGTGACGTTTACTTAAGTTATCGCGTTACATAGCATTTCCATATTGTCTTATTATAGTAAAAATAAAACCCAAGTTCCATAACTCCGTAATGACAAAACAGAATTTGCTCAAATTCGAAAGGCAGCTTCCCCTACACTATTTAAGCATTCCGTATGAGTTTCATGAAAAACAGCTGATGTTTACTGAAGTCAGTGTGTTCCATAGCATCTTATCACAGCAAAAATAAAATCCAAGTCCCATAACTCTGGAATGACAAAAAGGAATCGAAAGGAGGCTTCCCCTACATTATCTTAGCATTCTGTATGAGTTTCATGAAAAACAAATGACATTTACTTAAGTTATCGCATTCCATTGCATTTTTTCATAGTAAAAATAAAATCCAAGTCCTATAACTCTGGAATGACAAAATGGAATTTGCTCAAAATTGAAAGATGGCTTCCTCTACACTATTTAAGCATTCTGTATGAGTTTCATGAAAAACAGCTGACGTTTACTAAAATTGTCGCGTTCCATTGCAGACAGACGGACAGAACCATACCATAATACGTCCGTCTTTCGACAGGCGTATAAAAATATTTGAAATCCTTCTTCAGATCAATGTAGGTCCTGCATGGTGTTTATTTGTGAGTATTGCTCAATTGACAATGTGTCAAAATGTGGAGTATTGTCTTCGTCTAGGTTTTTCATTGAATGTGAGATATTAATGCATGTAACTTTGTCATCATACAGTCAAAACTCTCAAAACTATTCAGTCACCAGAACAGTTGTTTTGTCCATTTTGAATAGGTGTCTGATATTCAGAAAAAAAAATATAAAACAAGAGCTGTCCTAACAGGACAAATATCCCCTGTGGCAACAAAGTGAAATTCTGTGAAGCAGTTAATGAAAAGAAGTTGAAAAATATGTCATCCAATCATAGCTCTAGATGGCCATCTTGAAGAACAGATTGGGTCAAAAGATGCAATTTTGGTATGGGACCTTGATAACTTACTTCCTGTAAAGTTTGGTAATATTCTGTGCAATAGTTGCTGAAAAGAAGTCAAAATTGTGTCAGCCAATCAGAGCTCATGGCAGCCATCCCGGATTATGGATCCAGTCGAAAAAAAAAACCCCACAGACTTGGTAGAGGATCTTGAACAAAAATAAGAGCATGGACCTGTTACCAGAAAAATTCCATGGGTATTCAAATATGCCAATATATCAAGTGCCAGTGTATTGAGAGCCGATTGTATTCCCCTAGACTTTTCCGAAAAGAATCAGACTAAGACCTAGTAAGATTAAAATCTAGTTTCTCAGGCACTGCTGCATAACTAAAATTGGCAACGTATATGAAATTTTTATAATTATATGGTTTTCTGGGTTTCCCGTGTCTGTTATTTTTCTCATTTTCAGACTAAATTATTCTTTAAAATGTTCAACTGACATCTAAGTGCATCAGTAAGGACAAAAAAATGAAAGTGATTACCATACAGATCATGTCTTGAGCGACAACAAACCTCCCTGCCTCATCATTATTTGATAAATGCTTGAGAAATAAAAAAAATAAAGTTTTTGGTTTAAATTCTTTACTTACAATGATATCATCTTGTGAAACAACTGCATGCAGGTTGGAGACAATAACGCGGAAACCAAGTGGAGAATTGGCACTACCTGTAAGACCCTACAAAATAAAGCCAACAAATCATGTTGAAACCTATACATATTTAGAGAATATAATTCCTATAACTATACAGAGAGTGCGATTCCTATAACTGTACTGTGTGTGTGATTCCTATCACTATACAGAGAGTGTGATTCCTATTACTATACAGAGAGTGCGATTCCTATAACTGTACAGTGTGTGTGATTCCTATCACTATACAGAGAGTGTGATTCCTATAGCTATACAGAGAGTGTGATTCCTACCACTATACAGAGAGTGTGAATCCTATAACTATACACAAAGTGTGATTCCTACCACTATAGAGAGAGTGTGATTCCTACCACTATACAGAGAGTGTGATTCCTACCACTATACAGAGAGTGTGATTCCTATCACTGTACAGAGAGTGTTATTCCTATCACTATACAGAGAGTGTGATTCCCATCACTATACAGAGAGTGTGATTCCTACCACTATACAGAGAGTGTGATTCCTATCACTATACAAAGAGTGTGATTCCTACCCCTATACAGAGAGTGTGATTCCTATAACTATACAGAGAGTGTGATTCATACCACTATACAGAGAGTGTGATTTCTATCACTATACAGAGAGTGTGATTCCTATAACTATACAGAGAGTGTGATTCCTATCGCTATACAGAGAGTGTGATTCCTACCACTGTACAGAAAGTGCGATTCCTACCACTATACAGAGAGTGTGATTCCTATCACTATACAGAGAGTGTGATTTCTATACAGAGAGTGTGATTCCTATCACTATACAGAGAGTGTGATTCCTATCACTATACAGAGAGTGTGATTCCTTTCACTATAGAGAGAGTGTGATTCCTATCACTATACAGAGAGTGTGATTCCTATAGCTATACAGAGAGTGTGATTCCTATCCCTATACAGAGAGTGTGATTCCTACCACTATACAGAGAGTGTGATTCCTATCACCATACAGAGAGTGTGATTCCTATCACTATACAGAGAGTGTGATTCCTATAGCTATACAGAGTGTGATTCCTATCACTATACAGAGAGTGTTATTCCTATCACTATACAGAGAGTGTGATTCCTACCACTATACAGAGAGTGTGATTCCTACCACTATACAGAGAGTGTGATTCCCATCACTATACAGAAAGTGTGATTCCTACCACTGTACAGAGAGTGTGATTCCCATCACTATACAGAGAGTGTGATTCCTATCGCTATAGAGAGAGAGTGATTCCTATAACTATACAGAGAGTGTGATTCCTATCGCTATACAGAAAGTGTGATTCCTATAACTATACAGAGAGTGTGATTCCTATCGCTATACAGAGAGTGTGATTCCTATAGCTATACAGAGAGTGTGATTCCTATCGCTATACAGAGAGTGTGATTCCTACCATTAAACAGAGAGTGTGATTCCTATCACTATACAGAGAGTGTGATTCCTACCACTATACAGAGAGTGTGATTCCCATCACTATACAGAGAGTGTGATTCCTACCCCTATACAGAGAGTGTGATTCCCATCACTATACAGAGAGTATGATTCCTATCGCTATACAGAGTGTGATTCCTATCACTATACAGAGAGTGTGATTCCTATCGCTATACAGAGAGTGTGATTCCTACCACTATACAGAAAGTGCGATTCCTATAACTATACAGAGAGTGTGATTCCTACCACTATACAGAGAGTGTGATTCCTATCACTATACAGAGAGTGCGATTCCCATCACTATACAGAGAGTGTGATTCCTACCACTATACAGAGAGTGTGATTCCCATCACTATACAGAGAGTATGATTCCTATCACTATACAGAGAGTGTGATTCCTACCACTATACAGAGAGTGTGATTCCTATCACTATACAGAGAGTATGATTCCTACCACTATACAGAGAGTGTGATTCCTATCACTATACAGAGAGTGTGATTCCTACCACTATACAGAGAGTGTGATTCCTATAACTATACAGAGAGTGTGATTCCTACCACTATACAGAGAGTGTGATTCCTATATCTATACAGAGAGTGTGATTCCTATAACTATACAGAGAGTGTGATTCCTATCACTATACAGAGAGTGTGATTCCTACCACTATACAGAGAGTGTGATTCCTATCACTATACAGAGAGTGTGATTCCTATCACTATACAGAGAGTGTGATTCCTACCACTATACAGAGAGTGTGATTCCTATAACTATACAGAGAGTGTGATTCCTATCACTATACAGAGAGTGTGATTCCTACCACTATACAGAGAGTGTGATTCCTATCACTATACAGAGAGTGTGATTCCTATAGCTATACAGAGAGTGTGATTCCTATCCCTATACAGAGAGTGTGATTCCTACCACTATACAGAGAGTGTGATTCCTATCACTATACAGAGAGTATGATTCCTACCACTATACAGAGAGTGTGATTCCTATCACTATACAGAGAGTGTGATTCCTACCACTATACAGAGAGTGTGATTCCTACCACTATACAGAGAGTGTGATTCCTACCACTATACAGAGAGTGTGATTCCTATAACTATACAGAGAGTGTGATTCCTACCACTATACAGAGAGTGTGATTCCTATATCTATACAGAGAGTGTGATTCCTATAACTATACAGAGAGTGTGATTCCTATAACTATACAGAGAGTGTGATTCCTATCACTATACAGAGAGTGTGATTCCTACCACTATACAGAGAGTGTGATTCCTATCGCTATACAGAGAGTGCGATTCCTATCGCTATACAGAAAGTGTGATTCCTACCACTATACAGAGAGTGTGATTCCTACCACTATACAGAGAGTGTGATTTCTATCACTATACAGAGAGTGTGATTCCTATAGCTATACAGAGAGTGTGATTCCTATCCCTATACAGAGAGTGTGATTCCTATCGCTATACAGAGAGTGTGATTCCTATCACTATACAGAAAGTGTGATTCCTATAACTATACAGAGAGTGTGATTCCTATCACTATACAGAGAGTGTGATTCCTATAAGGCCTTTTTTTTTAATTAGTTGGTTTACGGATCCGCCGTCCTTAATTTTGGTGAAATGTGAAAAAAAATAAAATTTGAAAAC
Organism: Pteria penguin; assembly: GCA_035048485.1. NCBI lineage: Eukaryota > Metazoa > Mollusca > Bivalvia > Pterioida > Pteriidae > Pteria > Pteria penguin. The sequence goes on along the minus strand of CM068580.1, from coordinate 18,795,206 downwards.
AGTACTTTTTACATTTCCGCCGCTCTGTAAAACGTGCCCTATAGAAAAAAAAATCGAGATCGAAATGCAAAAAATTCTCCAACTGAGAAAACCAATGGAGTTAGACTGGCAAGGCCTGTCTAGATCTTAAAATATCTTCGTGCAGCGATAGCAAGCAAGAGCAGGTAACTCCAGTCTACCAATGGAGTCCGCTAGTCCTGCAATGCAAGACTCCATTCCTCTTATTTACTTGCTGTCTCATGCTTGTCAGCGAGGTCATGTTTATAGGACTAGGAGTCCGCCAATCAGTACTACTTTAAGTTGGTACAATTAGAAGGGGAAAACAAAGTTGTTTCAACTGTAACAGGACGTTTCGCTCCGAATGCATGTTTCGTCCTGGGACATTTCGCTCTGAAAGACCATATGCCCCGAGACCTTTCGCTCCAAATTTACTTTAAATATATTTAAATATATTATATAATGTCCAAAGTAAAAATGTTGATTTGAAACTTATCTTTTATTTGATCATACAATTATATTTTGATGACTATGTATAATTCATATATCAATAACTAGTTATCAATAATTACTTTTTAATTGTGTTGTTTAGAAATGTCAGCTTTTATCCATTCTATTCATAATTTTGTTCAATTAAATGTCCTGTGAATAGATTTCCAAACCCTATTATCAAGTCCCTCAGGCTTGTAAATAAATTACCACTCTGGTGAAAATGAGTGCTAATCACTGACATTGTGATTTCAATTATACCAGAGACATATATATACACATGCATCAGATTGTCAATAAGAATGGGTGTATAAATTCGACAGTTTTTAAAGTTTCATATGATTTTATAGTATATTTATGGGTTTTATTGGTTTTAGATTTTTAATACATTTGCAATCCACTGTCGTCTACGCAGATCATATCTTTTATTGCAGTGACAAACATTTTAACAAGCCCATTGATCATGTTTTTATAGGATTTTATTTAGGGTTCACTAAAATTTAACTTATTTTTAAAGTTGTTGAAATTTTTTTTTTTAATGTAGAAAAGGCATGTATTTTTAAATGAATTTGTTGAATTAGTTGAATAAATCATCAGACATATTATACACATGTGTATATATGACACATATGTATATACATGTATGTCTCTGAAATTATGTAGTTATCTATATTTATTTGGTATTCAATAAATTGAAAAATTGGGGCAAAGGTCTAGGGACGAAAGGTCTTGTGGGGCGAAACGTCCCAGACTTGTTTCAATGAAAATAGTGACTGGTAAACATGTCACTTTGCTTAGCAGAGTGACTTTAATACATGTATAGGGGTCACTTTGTCTGACTTCTGTCTGTGTGTCCGTGTGTGTAAATCTTTAAAGTGCTAGTAGAGCTTTAAGCGACATTTGTGGATCAGTTTGTCTCTGTCGTTCTGGTAGTCACACTTTTGCTGTCAAAGCTAGTGAAAATCTTAAACAACCTTAGTATAGCTTCAAGACTACAGTAGTAGGGATTATTTTGTGTGTCTGAAATATAAACCATTTTGAAAATCAAAGCATTCACGGTTTATATAGGTAAGGTTTCAGACAAGCAGCAGTTACATTTTATGATCTTAATAAATCTAAGATTTTTTTTTTTTTTTTTTCGACCTCCTACCCGACTTTTTTCTGGAAGATGTCCGTAAACCAACTAATAAAAAAAAAAAGGCCTAACTGTACAGAGAGTGTGATTCCTATCACTATACAGAGAGTGTGATTCCTATCGCTATACAGAGAGTGTGATTCCCATCACTATACAGAAAGTGTGATTCCTATCACTATACAGAGAGTGTGATTCCCATCACTATACAGAGAGTGTGATTCCTTTGAGGCATCTACAATGATCAATGGATGACCGTTACTAGTAATGTGTTAATTCGCACATGTACTACAAGTACTAAACACTTCTAAAAATTGCTAAAATCTATACAAGTTCTTGTTTGAAGAAAAACAATTCAGAATTTTGCACCTTGGATCTACCTAAGGATATTTACCTTTATCTCCGACTCTAATTCATCTTCTTGTTTGACAACCTTCAATCTCTTTGATCCAACACTACTGACAAACTCGCTAGACTTTGCCAGTTTCAAAGGACCTGAGCTCTGGGCTACAGGTGCTTTACGTTTAGTAGTAGATATAGGTATTGACTTCTGTGAAAATCTAGATGACACAGAGCCTGATTTTAATGAAATGATGTTTGATGATTTTGATGTGGATTGAGATTTTGGAGATAAGAGCTGTGGTTTCTTGACAGTTAATGTTTTTTCCACAAGATATGTTGCTGTTGTTGATTTCACTGGCTGAGGTTCTTGGTAGGTAGGGTATTCCTCACTTTCTTCATCCTCATAATATGTGTTCTCTGAGCCCATGAAGTAAACAGGTTGAGGAACTGGACCTGCCAGGACAGGAGTTTGGCTAGACATCGGGGTATAATGGTATGGGGAAGGCTGATAGACATTAGGATGTTGTAGTTGCATTACAGGGCGCTTTGGTGTAACAGAGGGAGCAGTGTTCTGGAAAAGTCAATTAAATAATTATTAAATATTTAGAGATATGTTTGTTCAAACATTATATATGACAAAGAAAATAAAACTATTATATATTTTTTCCTCACTTTTAGCATTTGTAAATAATTTCTCCATAGAATTTGTGAGTACTTCAGTTATCAATATGTAGTCATAGAATGACATAATTCAGCTCCATATTCTGAGCTTTGCCACAGATAAATCCAAAACAATGAGGAATTACACTTAGCCTTAGTGTGACAAAAAAAAAAAAAAAATAATAAAAACAAACAAAACTTTAATAATAATCACAGACAACAGTCCGATTCAACTGGATATTGATAAATCATATATATAACTCAGATTCATTATCTTTGAGCCAAGGGATGAGCACCTTAAAAACTGAACCATCCTATTCTTTTAAAATACAGCTTACCAACTTCTATGTATACTTACATGGTGGACAGGTAAGTTGGAGATGACATGAGAGAGGGGAAGGTTTTGTTCTTGTGCAGGTGACTGGTATACAGGACGGGTAATTGTTAGGTTATCTCCTGACATTTGAATATCACCACCCACAGGCTGTCTGCGAGAAATAGTCAGATTATCCCCAGACATGTGAACTCCACTTCCCATCACCTGTCCTCTTGATATAGTCAGATTATTTCCAGACAACTTTACACTATCTCCCAAGGATTGTGCTCCATCAATCTATAATTGTTTTACATATAAATTTTGTTAGTATTGATTGATTGATTATTGTTTTACTTCACTCCATGATTATTTCACATATACTATGATGACATCCACCTGATGCATTGCATTGAAATTTATACCTCTGCAATGGACTCTCCTGAAGCAGAGAGGGACCTTTAACATGCCACGCCTAACGCGACACAGGATCTCAATCTTTATTGTCTCATCTGAAAGACAGGACACCTGTGTACCCATGGCAGGAATTGAACGCAGGTCTTCTGGTCACAAGCCAAGCACTACACTGGCTTATTTTTAGTTAGTAACACAGTTTCTTGTTTACAGGGTTCCCTCTGTATACATCAAGAAACTGAAAAGACTAGAATATGCAACAAATAAAAAAGATCAGACTTCTCATAATTTCAGGCTTTCTACTCTACCTTGATGAAAAAGTAGGGAAAAAGTTAGAATTTTAATACTAATAGTAGGAAAAAGTATGAAGTTTTCTAGATAAACTAGAGCATGTTTGTAAAACATATGCCCCATGTGGGCTTAATTTATGGCAGCAACAAACTTTCCTAAATTACAAGTTTCATGGGCCATAACTCCTCTAAATATTACCAGTTGTGCAGTATTGCCTTCTGACATATTGACCCTCAAATCTATAGGCATCTTTCCCTTTTAATAAGATTTTAAATTACCTCTGTTTAAAAGAACTTGGCCTGTAAAATATGTGAAATATAATCAAATTCTATTGAGCATCTAATAATATATGATAATATATGAGAATCACCTGGAGACCATTAACTTCAGCCTTTTCTATCAGCTGTGACCTTGACCTCTGACCTTATGACACCCAAATCAATAGGATTCTTCCTCTCTTGATAAGAAAGCATACATCCAAATTTGCTTTGAATATGATATAAGGTACTTGAGTAATCATCCAAAAACAAATAATAAGCCTATTTTCATCAGCTGTGACCTTTGACCTTTTGATCCCAAAATCAATGGGGTTCTTCCTCTCTTGATAAGTAGGCATATATCCAAATTTGGTTAGAATATGATGAAAGGTACTTGAGTTATAATTCGGAAACCAATAATTAGTCTATTTTCACAATAGGGTTTTTCCTCTCTCGATAATTAAGTATATATCCAAATTTGGTTTGAATATGTAAAAAGGTATTTGAGTTATCAGAAGACCAATATTTACAGTTTATTTTCATCAGCTGTGACCTTGACCTTTGACCTTTGAAATCTACTCCCCAAATCAATGGGGATACAGTTCTTACTCTCTTGAGAAGTAAGTATATATCCAAATTTAGTTTTAATATATTGAAAGGTACTTGAGTTATCATCTGAAAACCAATAATTACAATCAACTTTCATCAGCTGACATTTGGTCTTTTGACCCAAAGAACAAAAGGGGTATACCTAGAAGACTTATCATCTCTTGGTGATCATTTTGTTACTTCCACAGTCAGAGCAAGTCTCTGACTCTATAACCATCACCTTGACAATACTGGAGACTGGCATATTCACCTTTGGAGTGACCTGGACAGCATCATGAGTTCACACTACTCAATCACCAGTATCATCAAGCGCAATGAATGCTATTTTGCATCCATGAATTTACAAACTAATATTCTTAGATAAAAATGACCTTTTTTATTCTTTCAGTTTGAATTATTATCTGTTTTTAGAGGATTTCACTCTTATGTTGTCTTTAATTTTATTAACTGTATTACTATATGTTTTCCTTTTTTTCTTAAGTGATTAAAAAGTAGGAATAGTAGCTGGTTGATTGGTGTTTTATGTCGCTTTCAACAATATTTCAGTTATATCGTGACATGGAAGCAGGAGATTACCAACCTCTTAACCATAGTGGCGCAACCCAGGAATCGAACCTGGTTTGTCGGCGCCACAAGCCAAGCGCTTAACCACTACACCAAGTCTGCCCCCAGTAGGAATAGTAAGAGGAATTTCTGGAAAAGTAGAATCAAAGTAAAAAAGTAAAATACCCGGTAGCTAGGAAAAAGCAGGAACAGTAAAAAGCCTGTAAATTAAATTTCATAAACAAGATTAACAAAGACATGTTAATAAAATAATCAAGAAGGATTGAAACCCCCAAACCTATAGAAATGATTACTGGTAATTTTCTGCCTAGAACATTCAGGGACAGACTTGGTGTAGCGATTAAGCAGTTGGCTTGCAGTGCAGGTGATCCAGGTTCGATTCCCAGGTTGCGCCACTATACATGTATGTTTAAGAAGTTGTCAACCTCTTGCTTCCATATCGCAATGTAACTTAAAAATCGCTGAAAGCGACGAAAAACAACCAATCCACCCTAGAACATTCAGGGATATGTATGTCAGATGGAGACTCTCGTTTGAAAATGAAAGTAGCCAAAATCAAACTTAACCGGCAGATCATAGTTTGCTTTTACAGCAAGGACATTAACAAGTGTGTTTTACAAATTAAATAAAAACAATAAATTACTCAAATTACAAATTCCATTTATCTATAAATTTGAACAATCTGCTAACATTGGCAGTCCTTGGGTATTTTACTTACTGTTCTTGTGATTTGAAAATCTGTGGTTGTGTTTTGTGCTGCATTACTTTTATTGTTATTAATCTGAAATATGAATGAAAACAAATGAATAAGTTGATCAGGACTGAAATTAATGACTTGTCTTGTCTAAGAAATAAAACCAAAGGTATGACATTAAGATGAACAGGTGTCAAAGGGATATTGGTACACTATTATTAGTAATAGTATACATATACTCACATCAATTTTCTTGTATTTATGAACACATTACAAGCTGCCAAGGAGATGTAGCTTTTGTCAATTATACTCTCTAAAATACATGTATATTTCATATCCCTGTTCATGAAGCATGTAATCTGATTGATAGCTAATTATATATGGGATTCAGGTTACTTACAGTTCGTGTAACAGTGTTTCCTGTAGCAGCCGAATGAGTAGATCCCAATGTGATATTTATCCCTGTTCCCTTCCTCTTTGCAATTAATTTATTTCGTGCATCACTGTTAATAGTGATATCATTCCCTTTTTGGGCTTTAATATTAGTAATTTTCACACGAGCATCTGTATTTCGAGCCTTCTGTGATAATTTCTCCCTGGCATCTACAGGTCGTTTGATTGCAATCTTATTTCTGGCATCAAACTGACTTTGGTTGCCAGATACCGTAACAGAAAACGGTTTACACGGTTGACCTCTGTTTATGCCCAGTCGACCTTTCACAGATCCTTTGAATGCACCTCGATGTGAACCTTGTCCTCTCTGTTGAAATCCCCCTCTCCCTCTCCCAGATGTCTGGATATTGCTGCAATTCAAAATGACAACTGAAAATTTATTCTGTTTCATGAAATATAATAAACCTGTTGTGGGCTATAGTATTTAAACTCTAAGACCTCTTTATTATCAAAAATAAATGGACACCATACAGAACTATTTCTGTAGTTCTAACAGGTCCTATAATGACACCATTCCAATGACAAACTAAGCTTTTTTGCAACTGAACTTAATTAAAAACAAAAGTTTCAAAATGCAAGACGTCAAAGAGAAAAAAGCTGCTACTATTTTGATATCTCACAATTATGTATTCCTACCCTCTTCATAGCTATTTTGATGTTTTCAACTGTCAGATTTGGGCTTCATGTATAACACAGCCTTATTCAACTCTTCAGGGTAGAGCAAACATGATTCATATTTAGTACAATTTGTTTTATATTCTCATCAATGATTACATCATTAATTTCTCTAAAACACATCAAGTCATGTTATCTGTGTTTCTGTTAAAAATCCTATATACATGTAAATCCCATGAAATATTGCAGAATTCCCTTCCAGTATTATCAGGCAATACTGTAACTGAAACAATGCTCCTAATAAGGAAAAGTGTGAAATCATATGTACATGTTGAAATTCCATGCCTACTGCGACACATATCCTTGGTTTACACGGTCTCATCCAAAAGACAGGACACCTGTGCACCCATGGCAGGAGTCAAACCTGGCGCACCTCATCCATTGGCTTAAGGAATTTGAGAAAAAGCATGCTGAAGCTGAAGGTGGATTATGCAAGATTTTATAGGATTTATTTAAGGATTGTTTTTATGATTTTGTGCTTCATTGCTGTGTATTGACAGTAAGGAATGGAAAATAAATATGTAAAGCATGAAATATGTAAAGCACAAGCTTTATCATAATAGTGTCACAGAAAGTTAATGTTGGTTTACCTCAAAAACCTTGATAGCCAATTGGGCTCCTAATAATAGAAAATTTAAGAATCAAGCCTAATTTTTAGGGGCCCAACTTTCTTTCTGCATTTAATTACCACAATGATAGAAAAGGATGCAAAGTTTTAAATTAACTATTTTAGGATATTAAACATAAACACAGTACAATTACAAATATTTGGGCATTAAAATAGTTACTAAAGTTAAACTTTATTTTCCAGTTCTAACTCCATCAGGTTTCTATTAATTCTATATTCAGTTTCAACATCACTTTCCACATGTTCTGAATCTGGGTTACTTTCATTCTCAGAGTCATCCTCTCTCTCATTATGCCTCCTCACTCATCCTCTTCATCATCCGGATCTTCATTCCCTTTCATTCTGTCATCCTCTCTATCACACTTTCTCTTGTCCTCTCTTCCCTTTTGTTCAACTGCAGATTGTTTTCTCATAGTCATACTCTTTAAAGTATGAATCATCCTGTTTTACATTATTATTAGGGTTTTCAACTCCTTTTGTAAAGCGCTACATGTCACTGGCACCAAGTAAACTGTAAATGTATATTGAATTTGTTATTGGAAGTGTTTGATATCAGCACAGCGCTTTTGAACCTTAATATGTGCACAAATGATTACAATTACTTGAATCCCAATGCACAAATTCTCATTCCGGTCATGTTTTGTATTTTAGTCACCTACCAAATTTATTGTTCTAAACTTGGGCAGATTTTCTGCCCCACTGGGGAGCAAAAAATGGTGTGTATAAAAGCGAAAGTCCGAACAGTGAATTAGTAATCACAATCTTGCATTTTATATTATAGAAAAACAAAAAGAACAAATTCAGTTCCAAATGCAATTGCTAAACAAATTCCCTGAGTCACTTACAAGCTTCAATTGATAGGCAATTTATTGAGTTTTAAAGTACATGTAATAGCATGTTTAATACAATTTGCAGCATGTTGTTGACGACAACTGTCAAATGACTGAATGAGATGTAGATTTTCAATGTTGTGGTGACAGAATTTTAAAAATGTGCACATTATGACAGGGAAGGAAACTGGCAGTTGCCCAGGACGACCAAAATTTAAGCTGGGCCCCCAAAACCTCAAGTCCTGATTATCCATGTGGCGGGTGAACATTAAAAACTACAGGTTAAAAAACATTGACCTTTTCATATTTTGAATTGAAATCCTGGATGCAGTGAAAGGAAAGAGGTAGAGAGGGAGAGTAAGGACAGTTAAAGCGAATCTGAATCAGAGATAAATACAGTGTATGAAAAAATGTTTGAATCTGAAGTTGAATAAATGAAATCAGTATGTCACAAGGAAATATTATCTGTTTTTTTCTGGGCTTCCAATTTCTGTTTTAGGCTATTAAATTTTAAATGTTAGGGGCCCAGTTTGCCCTAAGTTGATTTTGTAAAGGTACCAGTACATCCCTGTTATGACCAAGAGAGGAAATACTCTATTTGATCGCTACACAGATAAAAAAGAGAGAGACAAACGTAAAGTTAAACATGTAGTTATCTTTCTTTCATTATACTGCACTTGTTATGGTATGTGCATTCGATTCATCATAATATCCGACAATCTGTGACCCTTATTATATATTATATGTTATAATATATTATAGTTTTCTACTGAAATATATTATTCTTACTAATAAAAACGATAAACGATGACAATACAACGTTACATGTATTTCAGCGTTATCTTGGTGATTTGTATTTGTTATTTTGGTGAATTCCCATGATTTTGGTGATTCTACACACCGTGTGTGGGGAACATGAAAAAGACAGATATATAGTGATGTATCAGTAATGCCTTGACATCAGAGTTTGTCTCTCTGTTGTGTCTTTATGATTACAGTACAGCCCGGGTGGAACTTTGAATGACCCACTGTCCACAGTGGGCAGTCCACCTGAAATTTCAGTGGGCATTACGAGAGGGCATTTACCTGAGCTATCAAGCTGTCCACTTACCTGTATGTTAATTCCAGCTGACTCTTGCAAGAATGTCTACTGTGTCCAGTGGACATTTTTAATGCCCACTCTAAAAATGCCCACTGTGACCAGTGGGCAAATTAAGTTCCACCCGGACTGTACTGTATCTGGCATCTGCCTTAATAATAATTTCTATTGAAATTTCAATAGAAATTACCTTAATAATACTGCTAATGTCTGTCCACTTGGTCAGATTTTTAGAGAGCGCAGGTATTACAACTGGATACTGCCGCAGAAAACATTTGTAAATTTAGTTATACTTCAAAACAACGTCTAAATTAAACAGTTTTAGACCTACTTTCGGTTAAATGATAACGTTGCTTCGGATCGAATTGCCTCTGAATTTTCAGAAAGATTTATCAGAATGAATATATCATCATAACAATGTCTGCAGAGTTCTTTTGACTTGGTATGTTTAACTTTACTTCGAAAATTACCTAATCTGAACACTGAAATTTCCAGTTCCGATGTAATCATCAAGAGAAACGTCCATGCTGTACGTTGTCGTGCGAGCCAAATTCACCGACTCAGGCGACTGAGTTAACACTGAAAAACTTCAGCAAAGTTCGGAAACGGAAAATTGAAATATCTACATCATAACACTATTCAGGTGATTGTTTCATTTGCTCATGTGTTCTAATTTGTTTTATTTTTTGACAATTTCTTCTTTACTCCGGTGTAAATTATAATCTCGTGTAAAACTTTCGCTCGAATTTTCTCGGTTAATACTAAATCTAATTATTGTACATGTACTGTACTGTAGTTTATGTATTGTTTGAATTGTCAACGCCAGTGGTTAGGCTATATTTAAAGAGGAAATGTTGATAATTTGAAATGTCAGAGGTTTTTGCATTACCTCCCCAGTCTGTTATACAATTTATTGGAAAAGTGGGGGAGGAGGTTTAACCTGATTTCCAGAACTCAGAACGACAGAAGAATATAATCTGCAAATAGACCATATTCCGGTTTTGATAATTGCTGTCTTTTCGTCTGAACTAATACATTTTGGAGTTCTTTTTCATAGTGACGTCATAACGCATGACATAGATTCATTATAAAGTCACTATGAAAAACAACGCCAAAAGGTATTAGCTCAGACAAAAAGTCATCATTTATCAAAACCAGAATATGGTCTATTGTAACACCCCCACCCCTTTTAGTTTGAAAAAAGATTTACAGGATAAAGTTTATAGTTTAAAGATTACATCAGTTTATAATGCTATTCACGAATATATTGGAAAGTTGTCCAATGTTGTCTTCAAAGGAACAACAGATGTTGTGATATGCAGCCATCATCCACAGGACCAGATACATTACCATCATCCACAGGACCAGATACATTAGAAACTGGGCCTTTAGGTTACTAGGATGTGAGATTGTTATGACTTTTAGAATTATAACTAGGTCCTTGGATTACTTACATGTAGCTCTCATACTGGCAATAGACTAAAATTTAATGAATATATTTGCATGTATACTTTTTTTCAAACATTTTCATAGTGATCAAGTGAGTGGAATTCTTAGTCATTCAAATGTAGCTTTGTGTTTTTGGATCTTCTGTTGCAAGAAATTTTTCTTTGTTTTTGTTTGCTTTTGCCTATGAGATGTAGCAACTGTTTACCAATCTGGGGCCAGTTATTCAAAATAACTGTAGGCCTACTAGTATTTGCATGTGTATCATATACCTATAGACCATGAGCTGGCTATGCCCAGGTTGCACCCCCCTGGGGAATTTATACCACTATGTGGGTTTGGTAGGGGGATGTCCCCTGACCACGAAATGTGGCATGCTCCGATCTAGATAAGGGGTTTTACTGAGATACAGGGGTCCAAAGTTCGGTTTTCGTGATTTTTAAAAGTAAAAATCGAGAAATGGGTGCATTCATTAAAAGTGTCTCAGATCTCTCAAAACTGTTATCATCATTCATTTTTGTACATAAAATGATGAAAGGGTGTTATTTGTATGATAATATACCAATTTTATATTTTTCACATATTGCGATATTCATTTAGATGGTCCTAAATTTAGGGAAAATGCTCTTTTCCCCGACATGTTTATACTTACGGGATTGGAAGTTTATGTTACGCTCATCGAATATTGATCTTTTCTTGTCACAATATCCTTAAGTAATATCTCCAACAATATCTATTTTCTTTTTATACATTTAAAATCCGTGCACTGAATAAATCGCTATTTAACAACTGCACCCTACTTACAGTTTCTCTCCGGAATGTGTTTAGACCGTTAAAAGTCGTGCTTTTACGCTGCAATCGGTAAATCCGATTAATGTTTAAGTATGGAATTGCAACGTTTAAATGAGAAAATCTGGAGAAAATAAAGCAAAATTAGAATTACAACCTGCTTTTTGTTCAGAAAGATGACAGAACGATATAAAGAATACCCATTTTTCCATTCACTGACAGTGTATAAAACTTGCTATAGTGCCCCCCTTTCATCCCACGCAGTACCATGACGATGTTGGTTACCGACAACAAAATAATCTTTAGTAGTTGGTTGATTGGTGTTTTACGTCGCTTTCAACAATTTTTCAGTTATATTGCGACATGGAAGCAGGAAGTGACAATCTTTAGTATATCGACTAAGTAAGAATCATAACATTAACTTTATCATATGACAATCAAGCTGATAATTGATTAGTGGAAACGATTAATTACAATTCATAAAAATTGTCGAGTTTTAATCTTGCAAGGTTCTGAAGTGCGTGCATTTGCCGTGGCGGGAAGAGGCGAAAACAAAGTTAAAATTGTTTATTTAGAGTTGGCAAGGCTGAAGTGCATTTGGACATGAAATGAAAGGAGGGAATGTAATTGGAAAGGAAACCATCCTTTCATTGGTCACTGAAATGAAAAACTGGGTATCCACTTTTAAACCTTGATATGCGACTGTGATAATCACAGATATGGACATCATTCCTAACATGGCAGTGTCAGTATATTCCCTCATTCTGTCATTTCGAACCCGTTTTGACTAAAGGTAGATCATATTTCGCATTACCGTTTTGCGCTTTTATACCTAACAGATCTATCTGCAGTATTGATATTACAAAATGGATATATTTAATTTAGGTACACACATGTGCAAAATGCAGAGATATTGGATGACCTTTGCAATCTTGATTCTTATCAAAGTTGATGAAGGTGTAGTATTGATATATGATTTAAACATCTTACTTCTAAAACAATACACTTGTAAATGTAACATGTTTTCATGAAAACTGGTAACATTTAGATTAATGAAATCTATTCCATAAAGAAAAAAATACAACACTTAATATAGAATATTAAGAAGTTGAATTCTATAATTACACATGTATCACGACCCGATGTGAGAGGTGGATATTTCAGTGGAGACCTCCAAAGTGAATGTCGCACTTCAGATCGGGCAATATTGATTTTAAAGTTCTTATTTCAAGTGTTGAAAATAGAAAAATAATAATAAAACAGAAATGAATTTTAAACAAGAAGACGACAGAATGAAACAGATCTGATTTAGCCGTTTGACGAAGATGTTATATTAGTACACTGCGTCCTGGCAAAATGCATAATGTAGTCACAATGGTGTAAGATCGGATTAGGACGGTCAGTTTTCATTATGGCTGTCTTCTAGTCGATATGGTTTACATTGTTGAAATCACGCTGCAGTAATGTAATCAAAAGCACATATATGAAAAATAAATGAAATCCATAAGTACGGAAAACAGAAACAATAAACCATTAGTAGATAACTTTTTAATGAACAGGTCGGGTCAAAAGCCAATCAAGTAACTAAGTAACCCGACGTGCTGGTTATATTCCGAAGATAGCAGCTTGCTATGAAAAATAGACGATATACGAGGCCCGTAGGGTCGAAAACTGTATTTATTTTTCATAACGAACTATCAAAGGCAAATAACGTACTTAAAACTTTGTTCTCTGATATTTGTCGCGTGACCACGCAAGCATATTGCACAGGTTGTGTCTTTTTTTTCAACTTTTAAGCCGGCGTGGCCTAGTGGTATCGCTCTCGCCTCCTGATCGTGAGGCCGGGGGTCGAGTCCCACTCTGGTCATGCCGGTGTCCCGTCTTTCGGATGAGACAGTAAAAACCGAGGCCCCGTGTCTTGGTATGCATCCCTCACTGCTTCGGGTGGGTCCATTGCAAAGGTCAAAATTTGTATGCCCCGCATCAGGCAGATGCCGTCACCATATACGTGAAATCAATTTATAACTTTTTATACTGAAGATCAAAACTTATCGCATGATCACCGGTAGTCATGTGATCACTTTTGATCATTAGTATCAAAACTCTTTGAAAAGACTTTTGTATACATATGAGTCGTTTCACTAAATTTTAGACAATTTTATTTTAAAGTAGTCACCTGTACATTGGACGGTGTAGAAAAAGCAGTAACATCACGACAATGGCATTGAATACTTAAAATATAGTATATAGGTCTACCTATCTGTTCACTGGACAGATCGGGCTATAATCAGGCTATTATAACTCGAGCGGGATATATATTATACAGTCAGATCAGCTATTAACCCGATTTGATTAATTACACATACTGTAAATAATGAGCATAGTAGCACTAATACGTGGATTAAGTTTTTGATGGCCGGAACCCCCCTTGTTGCTCAAAGGAATTGGAGCCGTCAAGCACACAATATCGTGCGACAAAGGCTGTGCAGAGTCCTACTTCCGATACGTGTCCCAATTATACCCCTGCAACAAAACTGCAACGTTTCAATGAGAATGTGTTATTCGCAAACGATATATGCATATTCTGCAATAAGTCATGCAACATTCAAACACAATCATGTCAAGCAAAAGCTTGTTACTTACGTTACTTTTCACAAAACAGAGACAGTTCTTGGCCCTACGGGCCTCGTATATCGTCTGTTGTTTTTCACAGCAAGCTGCAATCTTCGGAAAATAACTGGTAGATAGAACTACTTACTTATTTGGCTTTGGACCCGAGCTACTTATTACATCGCAAAAATACATCGCAAAATAGACTTTCGGCAGATAATTTAGGTATAGGAATACGCAGATTTCGTAAACAGCCTTCCTCACAACGCTTCCATCCGCTATGTATATCTGACATAGAGGAAGAGTTTCCCTTCATTTTGAAATATCAGTTTTTCTAATTATTCAGGTCAAAATTTATAAAACCCTACTTCTTTCGAAAACATTCTGCTTTCAAGCTGGTTCATTTGTTGAATTTATATAACACACAAGAACTCTGCAATCTAGGTAAATATCTAATGAAAAGCACAAAACTAAGAAATTCTTTCATTTAATTACATAGCATTTATTAACATATTCTATTCGTTTGTATACGCGTGTCTACACCTTCACTCATTTTGATAAGAATCAAGATTACAAAGGTCCTCCGATATCTCTGCATTTTTCACATGTGTGTACCTAAATTAAATACATGTATATTAATTTTGAAATACCAGTCATGCAGATAGATCTATTAGGTATAAAAGTGCAAAAGGGTAATGCAAAATATGTTCTTCTTTCCGTCAAAGCTGGTCCGAAATGACCGAATGAAGAAATATACTGACACTGCCATGTTAGGAATAGTGTCCAAATTTCTGATTATCACAGTCGCATATTAAGGTTTAAAAGTGGATACACAGTTTTTCATTTCAGTCACCAATGAAAGGATGGTTTCCTACCAATTACATTCCCTCCTTTCATTTCACTTCCCAATGCATTTCAGCCTTGCCAACTCTAAATAGACAATTTGAAGGCAAATGCATGCACTTCAGAACCTTGCAAGATTAAAACTCGACAATTTTTATCAATTGTAATTAATCGTTTTCACTAATCAATTCAGCTTGATTGTCTTATGATAGAGTTATATATTATGAATTTTACTGCGTCGATATACTAAAGATCATTTTGTTGTCGGCAACCAACGTCTCCATGGTATTGTGTGGGATGAAGTGGGGGGGGGGGTTGGTTATAGCAAGATTTTTACACTGCCAATGTAAAATGGGTATTCGTTATATCGTTCTGTCATCTTTCTTAACAAAAAGCAGGTTGTAATTCTAATTTTGCTTTATTTTCTCCAGATTTTCTCATTTAAACGTTGCAATTCCATACTGGTCAAAGAAAGGTAATTAACGAGAGCCGTGATTGGCTGATGTGGTGTAGGGAGAGAGGGACTACTATTTCAATGTATTAGGAGCTGTGATTGGATGAAATTAGTTGATCTATGTATAAATAAAGATTGATTCTGCTGTAAAATTATGAATTTTTATCTCATTTTGCTAGTGTAAAAATTTAACGCCCTAAAAAGGGGTGGTTGTTTACATTTGAATTTTGGCCAATTTTGGGGGGTATCCCCCTTCCAGCACGACTTTCTCGAAATTAAGGTGGATAACCTATGGTAAACTGTTAAAATTCTGATAGAGGAGGGTCTGACAAACATTTTGATATGTGGATTATATATAGCTAAAATGTAGGATGTTGTGTAAATCTTGCTGGAAGTTTGGTAATTTAACATGGGACCCTATGGGAAATGGAATTACTATGCTTTGACCTATAGGCCAAATACTAAATTTCTCAAAAATGCAGTTTGACCTCATTTTGTTGTTCATGCAGTCCATTTAACCTAAAATCATATCAAATTTGCCCCAAATTTTGATTCAAAGTGCCTTAAATTTTCAATATTGAAATTTCTAGAAAAAAAGGGGGGTGGTTTAAATTTGCCAAGTTTTAACAAATTAATTTTGTGTATTTTGCATGGATGACTGATTTGATTCCATTGTGTTGGATATTTAAGACATTTGAAACAGTATTTACAGAATTTTACCCCATTTTTTTTGGATTTTGTGCACTTTTTACATTGTGGACTGTGAAACTTGAATTTGTAAAAATACGCAGTTCGATGTGAATTTTTTGGGATTTTCGATAAAAATTATCATACGATCTTCCCCGTACAAGTCAAAAACACACCGAATTAAGCCGAAATGTGTATAACATCATTTACCTTCAAAGTTCTACATGAAATAATAACATCATGGAATGTCTGTATTTTTGTACAGAAAATGGCAGATTTAGCTTTCAAGAGTATTATTCAAAAATCAATATGACTCAAAAATTGATTAAAATTTGATTAGAGCATGTTTATTCAATGTATGATGAAAAAAACTGAAAGGCTAAACCAGGTAAAAGTCATAAAGTGTTATCAATTTACAGGCCCCTTAGACATGACCCCTAATCCAAATTTGTGCCCATTTTCAGTACACTCCAGATGGGGGTAGGCATCTTTAAAGTGGCATTGCTTATGAATCACTGCATGGATTTTCATGAAATTTGTGTCATTTTATTCAGAAATCAACACACTTTTGTTTGATAGCGGCTTTCCTAGTTTGATAAAGTAGTTAAATGCCTCTATAGGTCAAAGAAAGGTAATTAACGAGAGCCGTGATTGGCTGATGTGGTGTAGGGAGAGAGGGACTACTATTTCAATGTATTAGGAGCTGTGATTGGATGAAATTAGTTGATCTATGTATAAATAAAGATTGATTCTGCTGTAAAATCATGAATTTTTATCTCATTTTGCTAGTGTAAAAATTTAACGCCCTAAAAAGGGGTGGTTGTTTACATTTGAATTTTGGCCAATTTTGGGGGGTATCCCCCTTCCAGCACGATTTTCTCGAAATTAAGGTGGATAACCTATGGTAAACTGTTAAAATTCTGATAGAGGAGGGTCTGACAAACATTTTGATATGTGGATTATATATAGCTAAAATGTAGGATGTTGTGTAAATCTTGCTGGAAGTTTGGTAATTTAACATGGGACCCTATGGGAAATGGAATTACTATGCTTTGACCTGCTTAAACATTAATTGGATTTACCAATTGCAGCGTAAAAGTACGACTTTTAATGGTCTAAACACATTCCGGAGAGAAACTGTAAGTAGGGTGCAGTTGTTGAATAGTGATTTATTCAGTGCACAGATTTTAAATGAATAAAAAGAAAACAGATATTGTTGGAGATATTACTTAAGGATATTGTGACAAGAAAAGATCAATATTCGATGAGCGTAACATAAACTTCCAATCCCGTAAGTATAAACATGTCGGGGAAAAGAGCATTTTCCCTAAATTTAGGACCATCTAATTGAATATCGCAATATGTGAAAATTATAAAATTGGTATATTATCATACAAATAACAACCCTCTGTCACTTTACGTACAAAAATGAATGATGATAACAGTTTTGAGAAATCTGAGACACCCATTTCTCGATTTTTACTTTAAAAAATCACGAAAAACGAACTTTGGACCCCTGTATCTCAGTAAAGCCCCCTATCCAGATCGGGGCATGCCACATTTCGTGGTCAGGGGACATCCCCCTACCAAACCCACATAGTGGTATAAATTCCCCAGGGGGGGTGCAACCTGGGCATAGCCAGCTCATGGTCTACTAGATGTGTACTTGTAGGTTAGATTGTTGTTGCGCTTATTTCCATTTGCATTTTTGGGGGCAGGCTTGGTGTAGTGGTTAAGTGCTCAATGGCTTGCGGTGCCAACGATCCGGGTTCAATTCCTGGGTTGCGCCCCTATGTTTAAGATGTTGGTTACCTCCAACTTCCATGTCGCGATATGACAAAAAAATTGTTGAAAGTGACTTAAAACACCAACCAACCAACCAACCAATCCATTTGCATTGTGGAGCTTGTAAAATTTGCCCTTGTTGCCAATGCAAGGTTTTGCTAAACTGTTACTGTTGCCCATATTGCCAATGTAAGTTTTGGCCAAAGTATTACTGTTGCCAATGTAAGGTTTTGCTTAAGTGTTGCTGTTGCCAATACATGTATAAGGTTTTGCTGAAGTATTACTTTTGCCACTGTAAGGTTTTGCTAAAGTGTTGCTGTTGCCCATGTTGCCAATGTAAGATTTTGCAAAGTATTACTATTGCCCTGTTGCCAATGTAAAATTTGCTAAGTGTTACTGTTTGCCCTGTTGCCAATGTAAGTTTGGCTCAAGTGTTTCTATTGCCCTATTGCCGTGTAGCTGTGACACTTTCTGTACAGTATTTGTTATTGCATATGAATTACTGTTAGAATGCTTTTCTGTTATTTTAGTCCGAGATTCTCTGCCCTTCTCCCACTTTCCCCAAACCACCAATATGAAAAGTGGGAGAAAGGCCGAGAATCTCAGACTATAGTGTCATTTGTATGTTTGTAGCTAGCTAAACCAAAGATGTTTACATCGATCTTACATCTTGTGCATGATTTCTTGAGATCCACTGATGTACATTTGATTTCGTTGCATATGTAACTCACTGCCTTCTACAGGCCTTTATAGACAGTAAAATGTAATGAATAGTCATACATTCAGCAAGAGTGAGTGATGCAAGTGTGTCGGATGGGTGTTGGCCCGGATAGCTCAATGGTGAGTGTGTCTGCCTTGACAAACGAAGACTCTGGGTTCGATTCTCTGCCTGTTACACTAGTAACTGTTGTGCTGCATCTTTAACAGAATATTGATTTCTAACATAGAGATCAGTGTTCATAATTTAGATCATGATATACAATTGTAAATGGAAAGTCTTGAGTCATTTGGATCTATTTACAACTCGTTGTCACTTTTAAAGTTGTATACTAAATAATTTTTAATAAGAATTATTTTCTTCATCATGTTCATGTATCTATCATAAAATGAAATGTATTAAATTTTGAAATTTTCAGAGAAAAATAATGAGTGACAAAAGAGGAAAGAAGAGGCCAAAGTCTTATTACATTAAATGTGCAAAGAAACCTAGGCAATATGGGGGTGGCCGTCTGGATGTAGGAATGAAGGGCTTTCTTGTAACTTGTAACAAGCGAGAAAAAGATGCTGTACGTGAAATGTACAATATTCTAAATGAATATGCAGACCTACTCTATGGTAAAGAAAAGGTACTTAACTTTTTACATGTAGTTTCTTTTGTAGTGATGAAAAAATGGCATTGTCTTTAAATATTATAGATAACTAGGAATGTGCATTACTTTCCTTGATGCTGTAAGGCCAAAACTAAAGTAGTACATGTACTTTCAATAACAAATATTTAGGTAAGTCCTCATTGATAACAACTGTTAAATGTAGCATGAAGTATACTTGAATTTAAAATTGTGCATACATGAAGTTTATATGATGATTTACAACTATCTCTGACCAACAGTCATTGTTCTTATTCATATATATTTATGCCCCCCTTCGAAGAAGGAGGGCATATTGCTTTGCTGCTGTTGGTAGGTCGGTCGGTCCATTTACAGTTTCCGCTCATTATCTCTAGAACCAATAAAGATATTGAATTGATATTTGGTATACAGATACATCTCAAGGATCAAGTTCAAATTTGGTTATTGTTCGATAATTTTTGTCATAGTTATCCCTCTTGGACTTAGAAAATTTCTTAAAATTAGCAGTTTCCACTCATTATCTCAGGAACAGATAGAGGTATTGAATTGAAATTTTGCATACAGATACATCTTAAGTATATCTAGGTCAAGTGTAAGTTTGGTTATCGTTCAATTATTTTTATTAGAGTTATTCCCCTTGGACTTAGGGAATTTCTTAAAATTAGCAGTTTCCGCACATTATCTCTGGAACCAATGAAGGTATGAAATAGATATTTTATATACTGATACATCTAAAGGATATTTAGGTCAAGTTTAAATTTGGTTATTGTTCAATAATTTTTGTTAGAGTTATTCCCTTGGACATAGGAAATTTCTTAAAATTAGCAGCTTCCGCTCATTATCTCAGGAACAGCTAGATATATTGAATTGATATTTGGTATACAGATACATCTTAAGAATATCTAGGTCTAGTTAATAAGTTATAACAATATATAATATAATAATAATAAGGATACCTGTCTTTGGCATGTTTATTTTGATTCAGTTTTGTGTTAGTTAATACTGATGTCTAAATTAAATGAAGACAAGTAACATATCTGTTAATCATTAGACACAAACTTTTGAATGGAAAAATTTTGTTTGTGGGTGATTATGAAGAGTAGATGACCTCTAATGTGCTCATGTGAATTATGCCCACGTTACAAAAATAACCAGGGGGGGGGATATGCTACGTTGGCGTCGCTCTTGTTGTATTTGGTTTCATGGACGCTCTATGCGAAAGCATGTAGTATTCACATAATTACTTAAACTGAAATATGCACTCCCTTGATAATCTGGTATGCAAATTTGATTTATTCTGGCAGTAACAAGGAATTTATTTCGTGGATAGTTAAAAAACTTGATGACCTAGATAAGGTTTTCAGGCATGATTTCGATCAGCTTTAAATCTGACTTCAAAATGTTCTTAGTTTAGTTGGAAAATAAAAAATCACACATTTTGTTAAGGGGTTTAAATATTATTAGCTACAGTACAGTCCAGGTGGAACTTTGAATGCCCACTGTCCACAGTGGGCAGTCCACCTGAAATTTCAGTGGGCATTAAGAGTGGACATTTACCTGAGCTATCAAGCTGCCCACTTACCTGTATGTTAATTCTAACTGACTCTTACAAGAAAGTCCGCTGTGTCAAGTGGACATTTTTAATGCCCACTCTAAAAATGCCCACTGTGACCAGTGGGCAAATTAAGTTCCACCTGGACTGTACTGTATTCTGATAGCATTGTCAACTTTTTTTCATCGCCGATCAAAATCATTTCTGGGTTTTCCCTTTGACATTAACCAATATTTCTAGTTCAGATTCTTATGTCATTTATTTTTGAGATGAAATAATGATTTTCATGAAACAGATGGAAGGTAAGACAACAGAAGAAAAAGAGGACTGCTCAGATGAAAGTGAAGAGGAAGACCTTGAGAAGGCCATGCAAAAAGAGATCACAGAGATTAAGGATACAAAAAACACAGAGAGAAGATTCCAAAATACAAACACTAAGGTCACAAACTGCATCTTTATTAGAACAACACTTGAAAATCCATGTACTTTAGCACATTATATATTTACAGACTTGTTTACAAAGAAGCAGCAGAAGGCTCGTTCAGCTATACGATTACTTCCAGTCTCTAACTCATGTAAAGCATTTGATAAAGACATTAAAAAGATGGCTGAGGAATTGTTTAAGCCTCACTTTGAGACACCATATGGTACTGGGGTTAGCTACACTATCATATTCAAGACACGCAACAACAGCAGCATTGGAAGAGAATCGATCCTTCCCATGCTTAGTCAGATTATTCGGGACCTAAATCCTTTACATCGGGTCAACCATAACACTCCAGATGTAGTTGTGCTAGTGGAAATTGTTGGAAATATTTGCTGCATGAGCATTGTGAAAGATTTCTTCAAATTTAGAAAGTATAACCTTCATGAAGTTGTGAAAGATCGATCAGAAACTATTGTACAGATCTCCAAAGAAACCATGTCTGAGGAAACTTTGATGACATGTGACCAAGTTAAGATTGAAAGTAACAGGGCATTAGATAGTGCTGTAAAACAAAAGTCAAAGGGTGATTCAGTGTTTTGTGGAGGTGATCTTGACAAGATAAACAGTGATGACATTATTGTAAAAGGGAATGAGGAATCAAAGAATGATGGAATTGCAATTTTAGATTCAGACTGCAAAGACAAGGAGATTCAGAATGAAGTGAGTAATGAGAAATTGGGCAATACTTCACAAGCACATGAGGAGAGTTGAAATTTCGAATTGATATACATGTACTAGAGAATGTATAAAATAAAAAAGTACAAATTGGTCATATGCGTACAAAAACATGTTTGGAAAAGCAGTCCAAAGAAGGAGTAATCAATATTTTATCTCACACACAGTTTTTGCAAATAAATCATTTAATCAAGGTCATTATGTTTTTAATACAAAATATTCAATATTAAGTCATACACACCATTTAGTGTATTAATTTAGTTCTTAATATAAGCTTGCTGTTCAAAATTGTATTAAGCATTTATATTGATGTATGAACTGGTTGCAGTTTTTGTGCATTTTTCACATTTTGATTAGCTACCAGTAGCTCTTTCTTTGCCTTTAAATGGAAGTTGGTAATCTGGTTTTATTTATTAACTGGTTGGCAATAACACTTGTTTTGTTGCTTAACAGGCTAGCAGTGGTCCTTTCTCCACGTTTGAGTGGGTGTCATTCATTCATGCATTGTCTTTGATCAACTGCCAATAGTTCTTGGGTTTCCGTGGACTGGCTGTCTACACTACAGCTCATGTTGTCTTTTATTGGCTGTCAATAGCAGGACTGCTTTGGGTTTAAATGATTGTCAGTAGTTATTCTGTTGCCTTTTGGTAGCTACATATTTTATATTAAGTATGTCAATTCCTCCTAGAAGTGCGTTCTGTAAAGGAACAGATTTGATGCAGAAGTTAAGTGCTTGGCCTCCAGTGCAGACGATTCGAGTTTGACTGGGGAATAGCACTTCTGTTCAAGAAATCGGTCATCACTTGTTTCTACTGTGCAAGATGACAGAAGAATTTTGTAAGCAACCTTGAAACCCCAGTGAACCACCCAATCTTCTTTGAGTCTGATGCACAGTGAACACATTGCATTGTCTGATGAGTCAAATTTGCATTCATCAGATAAAAAATCCTGATTTGTTAACGAGATTCAGGCTTTGGTTGTTTCAGTTTTTATACGTCTGCACAGGAATGTGGGCTCATTATGTTATACATGTACCACTGTGGTCCTCTGTCCTACCTATCTTGTTTTCTCAACTTCTCCTAAACCCTTGAGGGGATTTTGATGAAACCTGGTACATGTACAATGAAAGAACATAGATATTACAAGGGGAATGCTGTCCAAAAAATTTTACAGAAGTTATGATCCTTGGACTTAGATTTTTCTATGCAAAATAACTTGTCTTCATAACTCCTCCTAACCCGTTGGCAGATTTTGATGAAACTTGATACACAGAAAATATGCATAAAACAATCCATCTCTTCAAAATTTAATACACCTTTAGTCGGTGTATTTATGAAAGGAAAGGAGGAGGGGGGATGTTTTAACATGGGAAATGGTGGATGCGTGAAGAAGATCAGTTAAACTATACAAACAATTGAAGAAGATAACTGAACTATTTTACCAGTGTCAAAGGTAATCAAAATTTAGCACAATCAGATTAAATATTTAGTTCTAGTTTGTAGGACACATATGATAACAAAATGCGGGTGTATTATGTGCTGGTTTAGCAATGCTCTATGTTTCAAACAACGAGAATTCGTTGGATATTTGGATATCTGTTATTACTTACGAGGAAGGCAAGTGTATGCCATAGTCTTGCGAGACCCACCAGCGGCTCTTTGACACCCTGGCTTTCGGATGAGACCGTTGGTAGCATGCTTGTGAGTCTCACTTGTGGCTCTTTGGTGTCCTGGCTTTCGGATGAGACCGTTGGTAGCATGCTTGTGAGTCTCACTTGTGGCTCTTTGGTGTCCTGGCTTTCGGATGAGACCGTTGGTAGCATGCTTGTGAGTCTCACTTGTGGCTCTTTGGTGTCCTGGTTTTCGGATGAGACCGTTGGTAGCATGCTTGTGAGTCTCACTTGTGGCTCTTAGGTGTGCTGGCTTTCGATGAGACCGTTGGTAGCATGCTTGTGAGTCTCACTTATGGCTATTTGGTGTCCTGTTTTTCGGATGAGACCGTTGGTAGCATGCTTGTGAGTCTCACTTATGGCTCTTTGGTGTCCTGGCTTTCGGATGAGAACGTTGGTAGCATGCTTGTGAGTCTCACTTGTGGCTCTTTGGTATCCTGGCTTTCGGATGAGACCGTTGGTAGCATGCTTGTGAGTCTCACTTATGGCTCTTTGGTGTCCTGACTTTCGGATGAGACCGTTGGTAGCATGCTTGTGAGTCTCACTTGTGGCTCTTTGGTGTCCTGGCTTTCGGATGAGACCGTTGGTAGCATGCTTGTGAGTCTCACTTGTGGCTCTTTGGTGTCCTGGTTTTCGGATGAGACCGTTGGTAGCATGCTTGTGAGTCTCACTTGTGGCTCTTAGGTGTACTGGCTTTCGATGAGACCGTTGGTAGCATGCTTGTGAGTCTCACTTATGGCTCTTTGGTGTCCTGGCTTTCGGATGAGACCGTTGGTAGCATGCTTGTGAGTCTCACTTATGGCTCTTTGGTGTCCTGGCTTTCGGATGAGAACGTTGGTAGCATGCTTGTGAGTCTCACTTGTGGCTCTTTGGTATCCTGGCTTTCGGATGAGACATTAAAAACAATGCCACTTTAAAGGTCGTTCACTGCTTCGGAAGGGTCTCTCGGATAATTAAAAGTTCTATGCGCTGCATCAGGCAGATGCCTCCTTCAATATTGGTGTGACGTAACACAAGAATAAGACCCAAGTCACAGTATATAATTTGTGCATTGATACATGTATACTTACATGTATCTGAAATCTGAATGAACCATTAAATCTCTTGGTTTTTATACTATAAAACATATTCTGCCTCCAGAACATTGCTTACAATACATAACAGTATAAAGTGCACTGGGAAAAGTGACGAAACCAATTTTACTGAAAATATTACGACACATTATTAATTTTGACTTCTGATTAAAGAGACTGTTTACTTGGATACCTTCAAATAAATGCAGTTTGCCAGAAAAAGTATCCAAAATTAACACACTCTAAATAGAAAATCTCTCATTTTTGCAAATATCTACAGATGTTGAAGATAAATTTACGATTTCTTTAGTAAAACGAGTACCAAAATTTTATACTATTGGACGATAACATTTCGGCGCACTTCCGTCAAGATTAGAAATGAGTGACTTGATGTTCGAGATACCAGTGTTCGTATAAACAAGATTTCACTGTTCAATTAATAACACTGCTCGTGCAAAATGCACTGCACAACTTTGAAGGTTTTTGTACGTACCATGTGACCCACAGGTCAAATGTTGTGCTTGAATTTTTCAGATATGAAGTCTTGGAGAATCTTAGGACTGGTGTCCAGTACTGGCATGTTTTCAACTTCTAGGAAGTGAAAGGGAACACACACACACACACACACACACATATATATATATATAAATAAATATATATATATATATATATATATATATATATATATATATATATATATATATATATCCCTTTCCTCCCGCGACAGCAAAATCGTACAACAAATTTGGTTATACGGTAACGCTCATTAGTGACCATGGCGATATGATCATGGGTCATAGTCATTTTACAGTGATTACAATCATCACACATCCCTGTGTTTTGGGTAACCATTGTGACATCCTATTTCTGAACCATCCCGAGTCAAGGATAAAAAGCCATTGAAGTACACTCCAGAAATGTTTTGATTAAACCAAGTTTCGAGACTGACCATTGGCTCTGTAACAACAAGGACTACCTCTGAGTCATGAGTGCAAGACCATTTAATGAAATTAATTTCAGACGAAGAGCCGCAACTCCGGCAAAAGTAAATCAAACAACATGTAATTTAAACAGTTGATTGGTAATAAAGACGAAGCTCTTCTCGTGATCGAGAGGTCCCGGGTTCCACTCCCGTTCAGGGTACACCGGTGTTGTGTTATTCGGATGAGACAGTAAAAAAGCTGAGGTACCATGTCAAAATAGACGTGGCACGTAAAAGATCCCTCGCTGCTTCAGGTGGGTCCGTCGCAAAGGTCTAAATTTGTATGCAATGCATCAGGCAGATGCGGTCACCATATACGTGAAATAATCGTGGAGTGATATAAAACAATAATCAGTCAATCATGTACATTTAATAAAGACGTGTTTAAAAATTCAGACATAAGTACATTTGTATTTAGACCAAAACCTCGGTTCAAGCAAATGTAGGTCAATTTCGACAAAATTTAAACTCGGTCTGTATTTGTTGGTAATAAAGACGTGCGTTAAGCTTCACTTCAACATCTTAAATGATTTGTAAAAAGAGTACAGAAAAGCGAGTATACTCCTTCCCATTTTCAATTTGTTACGGGACTAACTATAAATGAGGCTATCCTATGACCAAGAGGATATCACTAATGACTGGGTAATATCTCTTCTTGAGAAACATGTTGATCCTTGCTCTCTACATGGAAGATTATTTGTAAATTTTTAAATATGTGCCCTTTAATTGTGATGCTTTTGTGGTGAGTGGGTAGGTGGGGCGCCCGTAAACCGGTTAACCACACATATTGAGTGACGTATGTTACTTCAGTTGACCGTCCTAGGTTGGTATCGTAACAGTCGAATATTGTTGTAATGTCGTTATTCCGTGTATATTTTATTTTCATATTTTGTGTGCACCACTACTGGGTCCAAAAACCCCTGAGAATCCCGTTTTTCACTGCAAACCTCTGCAACACCCTGAAAAACTCTGAAAAACACTGAAGTCTGCCTGAAAAACACTGAAAAACTCTGACAGCCCTGATAAACACTGAAAAACTCTGAAGTCTACCCTGAAAAACTCTGAAAAACACTGACGACCCTGAAAAACTCTGCAAAACTCTGACGCCACTGAAAAACTCTGCAAAACTCTGAAAAACCCTGAAAAACACTGACACCTACTGCGATGCCCTCCGGCCGTGCGATCGCGGCCTCGCGTACTTCTATACGGTCCCTTTTATAATATAAGCCCTTAAAATGGTTCGCTGTTATCTATATATGACCTTTAATAAGTATTA
Organism: Pteria penguin; assembly: GCA_035048485.1. NCBI lineage: Eukaryota > Metazoa > Mollusca > Bivalvia > Pterioida > Pteriidae > Pteria > Pteria penguin. The sequence goes on along the minus strand of CM068580.1, from coordinate 18,768,082 downwards.
AATGTGATAAATTTATAAGCGGGGAATAAGAAAAAAAAAACGCATTTTTTTACCATTTGTCAAGGACTTATTTTAACGATTTTTATAGATAAAATTACTAAGATATTGTTCCTATTCTGACTTACGTTTGTAAGATGATCTTTACATTTGCAGTTTAATAAATCACATGAATTACGTACTTAGCAAATCCAATTTCATTGACACAGGACTTTCCAGCGCGATGTCACTTGTTTTATTGATCGACATAAAAAAAGAAAGAAGAATGAAACAAACAAACGAACGAACGAACAAATAATCTAACTGCAGCAGTAGCATGTTACTTAACATCGTTGTTTCATAGAGGTGAATTAAGGGAGGGGGAAATAAGTACAAAATATACAACAAGACATTTTAAAATTTATGTATTATTTATTTATTTATTTATTTATTTATTTATTTATTTATTTATTTATCTATTTATTTATTTTATTTATTTATTTATTTATAATAAAAGCACTATTTTTCCGTACTGTAACATTTCGGCCAGCGGCCTTCCTCGGCGGACTTCATTTATTTATTTATTTTCTTATTTATTTATTATTTATGTATTTATTTAATTATTAAATCATCTATTTAGTTATAATAAGAACATTAAACTTTTCCGTACGAAAAAAATACATCAAAATAAATTTAATAAAAATAATAAGATTTTAAAAAGTCGATAGACGAAGTTTACAGAAAACGCATAGTTTTAATTGTAAATAGATAAATAAATACAGAAAAAAAGAAATAATTAATTCTATATATCCCTATCAATCATTTTAATAACACATAATGATTGATGTTTATTTTTACATCTTTTCCAATCTGTGTAAAGAATCCACCCAGATATCGTTATGTTACGACCATAAGGCCGCTCCCCACTCTCTTTCGAGTTTAAAGGCATTCATGATTAATATTGATAAATCAATATTGCATTCTTCATAAATTAGTGGCCATTCACCGATAAAACGCTGTGAAGTTGCGTTAATTTAATTCTACCAACCCTCCCCCCCCCCTTTTTTTTTAAACAGTGTCCAACTTGAGTGAACGAGCATGGCTTTGGGTATGCGTATTTCCTTCTCGCTACAGGCCGTAACGCAGCTACTTATTTAATCCGTATGTAAATTAATGGAACAGAATAGCACTTTATATCACAGCTTTACAAATCTCACGTTTCGCATGTATTCTATAATATTGCTATTATCAGAGGAAATGCGGAAGAAATTGAACTTAAATAATTGATGTAGTTTAGTTTATGACATAAAAATAAATAACTGATCGTGTGTAAAACAAATTATTTCACTTTTGAAGAGTGAAAATCAGTTTTTGTCCTAAACTTAATAAGTCACTGTTAAAATGACACTTTAATTTTGCCAATGACACAAAATTAACATTGAAATGTATCAACTGGATATGTTTCAACCTGTTACTAAATATGTTTTGTCCCCTCATACATACCAAGGTACTGTTAATTACGATTCCCAATTTACAGCATGATAGGTAACAAACTACATGAGATTACGAGCGATATTTACCGGGTTAAACAACCGGATGTTTATTACGTAATAGAGTATTGATGACATGTAGAATAAAGGTTAAAAAAAAAACAAAGACATGTCGGATTAAAATAAAGCAATTTCAGATTCCATGCGTGTGCCGTTACTTTCTAATGAAGATATTCTAGTATAATATATATATATATATAAGAGAGAGAGAGAAGGGGCGTGTGTGTTTGGGGGGTGGGGGTGGGGGGTGTGTATGGTCTCAATTTTAAATATACGAGTACTATATGATTTAAACATCCTACTCGACAATTTACGATTTGGATCCATAGATTGGGGCAGAACGAGGTATCTGCTCTAAATATGACACCGTTTACTTGAATTTATATGTCATTTTGAAAATAAAGGTCAAATAATTTGCTAGTTTTGATAGGACAGGGTATTTTTATGTAAGACTTTTATGCCCCAGTCAACAAACCGAGCGCCCTTAATTGTATTCGCCATTGCTATACATGACCCTTACTGGATACATTGTTGCAATACGTAATAAGGGAGATACTGTTCATAGGCGGATCTAGAAATTTTTGAAAGAAGAAAGGGGAAAGGGAGGGCACAGTCTCCCATTGAAAAGGGGGGGGGGGGGGGGGTTGCTGTTAGGCGAGCGCCCTTGTATTCGCCATTGCTATACATGACCCTTACTGGATACATTGTTATAATACGTAATAGGCGGGCGGATCTAGAAATTTTTGAAAGAAAGGGGGGGGGGGAGGGGAGAGCACAGTCTCCCATTTAAAAAGGCGGCCGGGGGGGGGGGGTGCTGTTAGATAAAAGCATTTTATTGTATAGAGTTACATGATGTAGATTAAGTAGGTAGTGATATAACAAACGGCAGATACGTTGTTACACTGATATATTGAAACTTATTTGATGCTATTTCAAGCAACATTATTGAATACCGAGAGAATATTTAATCACTGAAATATTTTATAGGACAAAATTTACGTATGTCATTCGAATGAAAGAGCAACACGTAGACACGTAAAATTTTCAGTTAAAGAAACTTATTGTCCTCTGAACTTTGTTATATTACGCTGTTATAATAAGAACAAAGGTTAAATTTGTATATCTTAATTTTGTGTGAAAAGTATTGATATAGAAAAACGTATTGCGTGTGTGTGTATGTGAGAGAAGGGGTGGGGGTGTTTAAACCTAAAGGTCGTCACATGAAAATATATGGGTATAGTCTCTATAAATGTTGCAACAGAATTGGAATAGAATGCATTGTGTTATTTAAAATGAATGACAAGCGATTTTCTTTGTGGTCGATTTGCTGTCAGTACTGGTGTATTAAATTCGCTTTTCATATAAAATTTATAGTTACTGGTCACATTCAAATATTATTTATTTATTTATTTATTTATTTATTTATTTATTTATTTATTTATTTATTTATTTATTTATTTATTTATTTATTTATTCATTTATTTATTCACTTTTTTATTTATTATTCAATAATTTATTATTTATTCACTAATTTATAGTTCTGGAGCTTCTTATATATATATATATATTTTATATTTTTTTCTTCAATATTTAAATACACAGTTATGAAACAGTGATATTTACCAGGAATATATGTACATACATTTTCATTTGGAAATACAAATGTATATATAAATCTCGGTAAGAAAAGCCTTTGTATTGTAGTACGCCTCTACAGGGTTTGTTTGGTTTTGAATAATGCATCAGTAAAATTAAATTTAGGGATTCGTTAAAATAATTTCACTACAAAACACCGTACAAAAATGCAAGATATGTTTTATTTATTTTCTCTTCCCCCCTTTTTTTCTAATTCACCACTAATTAACTCATCACATTTTATATACATTAATGCTAATAGGGCTTATAGAAGGGACCGTATAGAAGTACGCGAGGCCGCGATCGCACGGTCGGAGGGCATCGCAGCAGGTGTCAGTGTTTTTCAGAGTTTTGCAGAGTTTTTCAGTGGCGTCAGAGTTTTTCAGAGTTTTGCAGAGTTTTTCAGGGTCGTCAGTGTTTTTCAGAGTTTTTCAGGGTAGACTTCAGAGTTTTTCAGTGTTTATCAGGGCTGTCAGAGTTTTTCAGTGTTTTTCAGGCAGACTTCAGTGTTTTTCAGGGTGTTGCAGAGTTTTGCAGTGAAAAACGGGATTCTCAGGGGTTTTTGGACCAAGTAGTGCACGTCCTTGGTGATTTGTGTCATACAGCTATGTCAGATGTCTGCTGTTTCTCTTTTCAATTAAAAAATCAAAGGACTCAAAAGTCCTGAGATTCGGCTTTGCTGACTTTAAGTATGTAATCATTTTACCATTTTAGTGGCGGATTCAGGAAAATGGGGGGGGGGGGGCAAAAATTAGGTCTTTGTTGCAACTACATCGTCATTATACCTATGTACAAAATGCTAATAAAATTTGCTCTCTTCATACTATCTTACGGCAAAGAGTTTGCAATTGCTTGTATCCGAAATGAACGTGCAATCCACAACTTCATGGCAACAAGTTTTACTGCATTGTTGTCACGAGTCGAAGCTGAGCCAAGGAACGACATTCCTTCAAGTGGGACATTAAATAACCATCTTATTCACGATTCTCATAATGTTTTAACATCATTCATATTTAGAAACATACAACATTTACCTAAATATTTATATTGCATTTTCATTATCAGAGGAAATGCGAGAAGATCGATCTTTAAATTTGTCATATATGTGAAAAGAACTAAAGTTCCAGAACATGTTGGGGAAAACTTTAATTGAAATATCTCGATAAAAACAAGCGATACAAGATCAAGACAAATGCTTTGTCCGGAGAATTACACAATCGAGTACATCCGATGGTGTCAGTGGTAAACACATCGTAAAGTAGTCACAACTACATATTATTACGCGAAATTTGAAAACATTATTGCAACTCCTTTTTCGAGTTATTGAAACTAGTTTATGTTTAGCTTAAATTAACTGAGCTAAAGGTACATTCTGCTGATCAAGAAGTTTTAAGACATCAGTAATTTTTCGGCACTTTATTTTTCAGCGGCGTAGTAAGCTCTATATCGGTAGTGAAAGTTACAACCCCAGAAAAGAAAGTGATTGCAATGAGTGCGGCTTCACCGAAGCCGACTCAAAAAGATCAGGTTTACCGAAGCGGTGTCCGAGCAGCACGTCTTAAATTTCTTTGAAGGATTACATCAAACTATCCAAGATTGATAGCTTATTGCCACATCAGTATTGATTTCACCTTTCTTGTGGACCCAACAGAAGCAGTACGAATAGCTTACATGAACATCTACCTCATTGTATACGGTCTCGTCCATTGGCCAAGATCGACAAGACTTCAGTGGAGTGTGAACCTAGGACCTTTTGATCTTTGATCCCATAATCTATCTTGATCACAGAGCGATGCCAGACAACGAAATCAATGACTGTTTTATGGCTTAATGATATAAACCAGACACAAAATCATTTCTCCAAGGTCACTCACACCCGGACTGTGTGGCAATTAGTATTTCTTTGTTTTTAAAGAAAACCGTTATCCTGAAATTTAGACCTTAGAGTACAATATGGGCATTGCTAATTTCGCATGTACTATGACAGTATAACTAGTGCATGGCTTTGTAATGAGAATATTCATTCCCCAAGCACATGACAAAGACCACGACAAAGTTTGATTCAATGATATTCATATTCTTTGATTGGTTTCCAACTACAAGAATAAAAAGATAATTTTTATTCAAAACATCAATGAACATGGAACCTGTAAAACAGAAAATAAATTTATGGAATGGCTTTTTACATATTTTATTTTCTTTCATAAGTATAAGATATTATCTGTACAATGTTAAGTTTGAACAATGAGTTATGATGATATGGTAAAGCACTAACAGACTGGTCAAACAGGAATCAAGTGGCAAGACTCTGTGACAGAAACAAAACATGGCCAAATATTGAAAGTCAGCCCCTGCAGCAATAAACCCAAAAGGAATGGATGTGGTTGTACCTGCAGGTAATTGTCTGCGGTAAGTTATAGTCTACTGTTATATTAAGGAAAGTGTAAAAGGAAGTAATGAAATATTTTGAGAAAGAGAAGAAAACAGTGTATAGATATCTCACTAACTGCTACACAAATTTACACACTCATCTCCTGCACCACATACATTCAAGGCACACAAATTGTAGTATCACATTCAACAAACACTAGAAGTCATAGGTGATTATTTCATCATTAGTTCACATTCCCATATTTATTTACTTATTGGCTTGAAACATATATTTAAAAAAATTTGGTAGCAAATTGATCTCAAGGTAACAATAACTGAAAGTTTCATGCAAATATCTCACAAATTACACACAAACCAAATCTAAATTATTGGTATATCATTTCAAAAGAATCAATAAATTAATCTAATGTAAATGTATATAGATTCTAAGTATGCATTTAGATATATTGGCAAAAGCCACATTTCTTAAAATGATGAAAATGCCAGTAAAATCTGTGTGCAACAATAATAATAATAATAAAAAGAGTACAAACAAGGACATATTTTGTACATACTCAAAATTTAAAACACCTACAAATTGCCTAGAATCACAAAATCTGTAAAGTGGAACAAATAGAACTCTGCTCCCGAGAGAACCTTGCCTAAATGTAGAGAAAGGAAGGTATGTCATGTCTTATAATAATGATATGAACAACATAAATCAGATAAATATGGCTAAAATTTGTACAAAACATCTGTGTTTGACTACAAGGTCTAACCATATGTACTATCTACATAGCCTATCTTAAAAATTCATTTCATGACCTTTATAAATAGACATTTTAAGAATCATCCTAAGCAAACAACCATGGACTCACTTTGATAAATCAAAGTCTAAAGTACTGTATGTAATACTTCAAAATAGTTCTGAGTTAAGGAACAATAACATATTCATTGATAGACAAATTTTACAAAAAAAATTATTTATCATCAATTTTTAGTCATTTTAGTTAAATGTTAAACTATAATAAAATAAAGCAATGCCATTCAAAATTACATAAGACTATAATTTGATTTTCTTTTATTTCTGGTTTCAAATATATATATATATATATATATATATATATATATATATATATATATATATATATATATGTGATCTCATTTCACTGAATCTGTAGGAAAAGGTGATGAGATAAATAATAAATCTGATTATTTACATTGATAAAGGTACATGTACATGATATGGATGAAATAGTGAGATAAAATGTTTAAGAAGAAAACTGAGCTGCAACATTGCTTCTAACACGAGTATTTGTATACATCAAGAATTGGAATTCTGAGGTTTAACTGCCTTGCTTATTCAAGAATTTTTTTCCATTCATCATATTTGGTGTCACAGTAACTTTAAAATAAAATCTTCCCTCATATTGGTCTGGTCTTCAAATTATGAATCACTATATATATAGAAAAAATATTTTTCAGGATGAACATTACTTATACATTTTTTCATGTCTAAACCAGAGCAGACAGTACGCTAAAAATCGTTCATTTAGTTCTAAAATGTGAATGAAGATAATTTATGAAAGTTTTTAATCGACAAAAAACAAGGAAAAATTAAATACCTCATTTTGTATGTACATGTATAATTGAGACAGATGTTTAATTTCAAGACAAAATTCTGCAACTTCATACTGTTCTGAATAATGTTACATCTGAATATTTACACTTTTATGCATTGACTTTTTTATCATACAGATTATTAAATGAGCAATACATGTACATATATATATATATATATCCTGTTGTACAAATCATTCACAATTATAAGGGCTCTGGATGGTCCATCATAAATTCCAAATACAAACCTATACTGAGTTACAAGTTTCAAAATATACAAAGAGACTATCTAGGCATCACAGTTAAATTTACGTCAATGTCTACAAATGACTGGGATTTAATGCACACAACAACTCCTACTCACAGTGAATGAGTATACAAATACTATCTTTGATGGAAAATTGGTTGAACACTGATTGCTTTATAATACAATCCTCTATACAAGTACGCAGATGGATTCACAACCGTATTCTGAACAGAATGAAATGCAGTAAAATTATGAAATAACAAACCAATCATATTCACACTCATCTACGTACGAAGTTTGAATCTGGTCTTGGTCCTTACAACAGAAATATTGCTTATTTGGAAGTAATGATATTCCACTAGCTATCGAGGGTTGACATACATCTGCTACCAACAAGGAAGCTAACACAGGCTCATCATCCTGAATTTCAATGGAATAATTCAAATGCTGTTGATTGGGATGGATTTCATGATAATCTTTTTCACTATAGTACAACTTTCATTCCACAGCAAAGCCACATGTTTCTTCCACAGCACATGTGAGTTTGGATAAAAGTTTTTCATATGACTCATATGGAGGGATGTCTATTCTGTTGAAACTAAAAAGAAAAAGAAAGAAATCAGGTTTTTAACATGCAAATGCACAGTAAGAAATTCAATCAGTCACTGAAACTGACTTAGGAATTCTATGATGATATTTCTGTCATTAGTTACATTGCAATTTTATTTAGCTAAAATTCAAGTGACTAAAGAAAATAGTCTGGGTCATCTAAAGTACAAGTATAAAATCTTAGTATGTTAAAATCTTTATCTAAGCACTGTGTTAATCAACAATTACTTACCAAGTGTGAGCTTTAGGTAGGTTGTCTGTATTGGTTTCCACCAGATGAATAGTAAATAATCTCGGTCCAGCAGCACCTGTTGACCCTGAAACATATCATCAATTATCCATGTTCAAACTTGGTTCATGCAAAATACTACGTAAACAAGTACAATAGGATGACAATTTTCTTTTATTTTCCTTAAATTGAAACTAATTATATACTGCTTTTAATACTTTCACATAAACTTAATTGATAATTATGAAATAAAGCGGTAATTGGTAGTGATGTGTCAAATTTACATTTAAAATACAGTCAAACCTCGATATCTCGAAGTCGGAGGGACCGTGGAAAATACTTCGAGATATCCGTAGTTCGAGATATCCAAATTTCGAGTTTAGGATCACAAATCTTGCAGTTGTTAACATACGCCGGTTCATTTTACATTTGTGATTATTATAGTAGATATACGAGATGTACATGTATTTGTCAATAAATACGCATAAAGATGTGCACATTGTTCCTAGATAATTAATCTAAATCTCATCATACCTTTTATGTTTTATGAATATAAGAGAATATACTCCAAAACTGAAAACGTAATGTTTCCTTTTAAGTAATATGGTAATTTAAATTCAATACTGGATACAACTGTCTTATACTATACCTAAAACCGAGGATGGGCTAACACATAAGACAAAATAAAGACACACGTCATAATTTGATTTAACTACTAGTACTTTGCATAAAAATACATAGACACATGGATTCGAAATAAAAATGAATCAATGAACAATGTAAAGATATCTTTTAATTAAATGCAGCTAATTAGATTTAATGTTAATTTAATTCTATGTCAAATTTAATAAGCTATCATCATATACTAATATCTGGTATAAATAACACGGTACGCACCGACTCGATCGATTATATAATCACTGTGGCTTCGTACACCGACATGGTCAATTAATCACACCGCGCGAGACCTGTCGTCTAAGGTAAACTCCGCGAGAGATATTGTCAATAAGAAGACAACTTCGAGATAAACCAGGTAAATAAGAACTTCGGGACTTGAAAATGTATTCGAGATAAGCATGGTATTCGACATATCAGTGTTCGACACATCCAGGGTGAATTTAATCATGATATGAAGGATTTTTTTCGGGACCGACGTTCGACTTCGAGATATCCCGGGTATTCGAGATATCAGTGTTCGAGATATCAACGTTTGACTGTATATACATATATCTAGATACACATCCATATCAATTTCAGATGCACAAAGCCTGTTGAGGAAATGATTATCACTATTCTCTAAATTTATACTTTCTCTGAGTACTCGAATACAATCTTTCTATAAGAACAAATTGCTATGATTAATGTGTATGTAAGAGTTATCTTCCTTATAAATCTCCAGACAGTTTTATTTCCAACTACAGAATATCCTATTTGGACATCATAGATTACCTTGCAGGGCTTTGAAACCTTGAAGTGGAACTCTCGAACTCCCTGTTACAAACTGAAGGAGTCTAGCACGCATTTCATCATCAAATGTATCCACTGCTCGCCAAAACCATCGTACAATTTGACTGTCAGGGGTGCAGTGCTTTAATCGTGTGTGAGACTTCCAGTCATCAAGGTCAATCTTGCCTAAGCCACCGATCATTAACTGTAGACAAAAAGAAAAAACCAAAATAAATAAATAAATATATATATATATATATATATATATATATATATATATATATACATATATATATATATATATATATATATATATATATATATATATATATATAACTAGAACATGTACTATTGTAAGATTTTTCATTACAGCAGAAATCTTTTTTCTCTATTGCATAATGTTTAATTTATATGAATTTGTTCCACATTAATTTGGGTTGAATTTTAAATTTGTTTCTGTGTGGAAATAAAAGTTTTCTAACCTCCAGTTCCCTTTCATCAAAAGGCTTCAGTAAATGTTGTGGAATGATTTCATTGAAGCCTTTCTGAAGAGCTAAAAACTGAGCCTCTATTCCTCGCATAAATCGCCACTGAACATACAACCTAAAAAGCACATAAACATAATATTAAACAGCAATCTCAAATTATTACCCAGTTTTCAAGTACAAATGAAACGTGAATGCTCTGGGAATAACAACTCACCTACACAACAGGTGAACCAAGAGAAAGATTAGCCCAGCATTTGACAAAATGAGGTGAAAAATCAAACTGATCCAAATATATCTTTTGAGTTGTATGTTAGAACAGCACCTACCCCATCAATAATGATTTATTAACTTTAGAACTTCGCTGAAAATCCTTTCTTAGTATATTTATCAAAAAAAAAAAAAAAAAAAAAAACCATGACAGAGTTCAAGATTTGGATGTACAAGACATTCAGGTTTCCATATATTAGTAAGAATTAATACTTACTTCACATATTCTGATTTGTTATCTTCTGTAACTTTTGTTGAATTCCCACCAGGTTTAAGTTCATACTCTTGAACTTGCCCAAACGAGCTGTGTTCAACAGAGAAAGTGTGATCTAGCACCGATTCAATATTGTTTTCCCTATATAAAACAAATTTATTCATACAAACGAGATCAAACGTGCAATCAAGTATGTATAAAGTATAAACTACACACAAATATTAACCTTTCAGCACAATGACAATTCTATAAACAGGCATAGGAAATATTTTATTTTTGCCTAAAAATGAGTTTGTACTTGTGTCAACTTAAATCCATTCCATCAAACTTCATATCAGTAACAGCAATATTTCTATATAAAATCATATTTTGTAGTCCAAGCACAAAATAACTCAGACAATTTCATTAAAACTTGATCTATCATGCTACTTAGTTTTATCATGTTCGCTGAGGTAGATCTCAATACCCTTCGTAGCAGGTCATCTTAGATCAACCTTAAACACAGACCAATCAGCATCCACTGTGCGAAGCTGGCCATTTCTTTTTTATTTTTTCATTGCTGTCTATAAATATTAGAGAAATTGAATTCACAAATTATGTACAAATTGCCAAACAAGAAGGCTTTTGAAGGCATGCTGCCGTGATATGGGTACAGGAATATTTGTTTACACACATTCACATGGAATTCCTTTCACTGGCCAGATTCGTGCAGTGGACACTGATTAGTTAGTGTCAAAGGTCGATCTGAGATGAACTGCTATGGAGTGTATTGAAATCTACCTCAGTGAACATGATAATACTGAGGAGCGTAATAGATCGGATTTTAATGAGACTGTAACTGGGATGATAGGAGAAAGAAAAACAAATATTCCAATCTTCATAGATGGCAATGGGTGTCATGGAAATCATTTCAATTGCACTTAGAGAGATACCTTGGCATTCAAATACTAACACTGTGTAAAACCTAAAGAGTTTTTCTTTCAAAACATTTTCTACAAACAGAAAAAATACCATGTATAATAGATATTTATCCCTATATTCTCATATACTGTCTTTTCCCCTTTACTATGGCATGCCTTCCCCACAAAGGAAACTATGCCTTTTATGTTACTATACTATATACTATACTTACTGCATGCTTTACTATCTTTCCATTAGCACAGTGTATAAATATCATTGCATGCAATACTTTTAAATGCATAAAGACATAAAATGACTGACTTACAATAACCAAACAAGACTGCGATGAAGTTCTGGATCTACATCCTCCAAGTCACTTAATGTAACTGCTTTACTTAATAGCTGCTTGTAGAATGGCATGGTAAAACCACCATCTAAATAGTGACCATGGAAAATGGCCAACCCAATAATCCTACCCACAAAGTGAAAGTAGGACAAATGCTCCTGTAGAATATCATAACAGCAAAAGATGTGAAATATGACAAAGCAAATCGAGGAGATATTTAACAAATATAGATAAACTATTTTCTGCTGATTGATTTGATTCTATGATGTAAGGCATATCTTGATTATCTCACTTATTATCTGGATAACTTCAAAGAATAACAAATAGTAGCAGTGAGAAATATGCCAGGAGATGTACTCACAGGATTGACTCCCGAGTCTGGATTGATCTGTAGTGTGTAGATGTCATCCCTAGCATACTGGAACAACCCATAGTATGGATTTAACATCTCATGGGATAACAGGTACAACCATTCTCTACAAGATCATAATTCAAGATAAATGTCTAAATGTACAACCATTCTCTACAAGATCATAATTCAAGGTAAATGTCTAAATGTACAACGATTCTCTACAAGATCAGAAGTCAAGGTAAATGTCTAAATGTACACAAAAAAAACAAGAGGCACAAGTGGGCCTATATTGCTTACCTGACCCTAATTTGCTTATTCAAATGACAGTTTGAAAAATTTGCAGATAAAAATATATATTGCTAATCCTTAAATCTATACTGATTAACAGGAAATGAATGCTTAACAAGAGCAATGCCTAGCATGGGAAAATACACCCAATGCTTAGTTTGATAGGAAAATATTTTAAAATGGAAATTATTCAGAACTCAAGATAACATATGCTTTGGCCCTGGGCAACAACCCTCTGTAATATTATTCAAATCCACAAAGGCATTAAGAAGTTATGGCCCAGAGAAGAATTTTAACTCTCTTCCCTTTTTTTCTTCTACTTCAAGTATGTAAGAATACAGAAGAAATAAAAAACCAGTAACATATATTTATATTAAAGTTTATGTATAATTCTAGCACAAATTTAAATTTGAAAGAGACTGAGTGAGAAATGGAATTCTAATGATTTTTAAATTTCTTTAAAAAATAAATTAAAGACCCAATTAAAGTACTGACAAAGGGGATATTTTCCAATCGAAAGGTATATTCTTTTATTTTATCACAGTATACTATATAAGTTTTAGGAAAATCAATTCATGATTACTGGAGTTATTATATCCCAAGGAAACTACCATTATGCTATCAATGAAAAAAAATTGAAAAGTGAGAATCTTTACAGATTTGTTTCTTTTAATTTCATATGTTGAGTGCTGTGAAACATCTAAAACCTATTTAGATGTGTAAAGAAATGTAAAAAAAAATTTTTGACCACAGCTGGATTTGAACGGCTACTCTCCATATTTAATTACCAGGAGGTATATGTACCATTGTGAGACCTATTTTTTAGCCATGGAGACACCATCTGTTAATCAATTTGGATGAGATGTTAAAAAATTGATAGAGGACCTATAGTACTTCATATATACCATGTTTCATCAAAATCTTTCATGTGGTATAATAGCAGAAGAATGTGAAGAATTGTCCCTATACACCCTCATTTGGAAGCCTTAAAAAATTCATAGAAAATCCAAAAATTGAGATATTGACAAATTCTTTCAAAATAACATTCCGTACCATAATTATGCTCAAATTAGTCCATAAGAAATCTTCATTTTATCAATTAACTAGAAAATATGACACTTTTCTGCGCTGAAATCAGAAAGTCCAAAAAAAGATGGAAAAAAAATTGATTTTGGAAGGGAACCAAAATACTTCTTCACTCTTCCCTCTAGATCATTTCTATCCATTCTGTGATCTACTTTTGACAGTGGTGGTGCAACCTGTGAAAAGGTCTGGATGAAAACGACAGAATTTGAAGAGGATCATAAGTTTCTTACTACTACCAAGTTTTATTACAATCCTCCCAACAGTTTTGCAGAAAAAGTTGAAAATGTGAAAAATGGTCAACACCCCCCCCCCCCCCCCCCCCTTTTTTTTTGGAAGTCCTAAAAATTTTTTTAAAAATCCAAAAATTGAGATATTGTTAAAATTCTTTCACAATAATATTCTTCACCATAATTATGATCAAAATAGTCCATAAGAATTCATCATTATCAATTAACTGAGAAACATGACACTTTTCTGCATTGAAATTACATGTACTAAGTCCAAAAAAATACTGCAAAGACGTCAGAAATTTTATTTCAGAACAGAATCAAAAATAACAACTCTTCTTCACAAATCCCTCTAGATCGTTTCTATGCATTCAGTTTGTCTCTGTATGCACCCAGTCTGAAAGAGAAGTTTGTCAAAGGTGGATACCCTCTATGACCTACTTTTGCCTGTAGTAGCACCACCTGTTGAAGGATTGGGACAAAAAAAACCCAACAACACTTGTAGGGGATCATGAGTACTTAATTCCTTTCAAGTTTTATAGAAATCTGTTCTATGGTTCTTGAGAAGAAGTCATAAATGTGAAAAGTTTATGACGGATGGATGGACGACAGACAGACAACATGCTATCACTATATCTCACTTGAGCCTTTGGCTCAGGTGAGCTAAAAATGTAATGCAATTTGCCATCTATTTGGTTAAATTAATCAATCATTTTTGAAAAAAAAAAGTGTAATTAAGTGAATTCCACTTTACTTATAATGCGAAATAAAATAAGCTTTTAATGAATAAAATAAGACAAAACCACCTTGTGGAAAACAATCTTCCATGAGGCAGCTGGGATTAGCAAGGATTAAATAAAATCTTCAAAGAACTTTCTTATGGTACTGAGGGTCAAGGTTTCAGTTCATATTAATTTGATGTCAAAGTATGTTATACTTGCGTCTTGCATGAAGTACAAATGTATAACACTTAACTTTTGAATACACTTCGTATTGAAAGAAGAAGAGAAGAAATTGTAATTTCTATCTATATTGCAACATTAAACCACAATTAGATCATATGGTCATGTCTCACTTAAAAGGGATTTATCATGATGATGACCAGAATAAGAATGAAACTTTAATTTAATTCAAGTACCAAGGAATCAAAAAGCTCAGATCTTCACACTACTTTTAGAAAAACTAGTGGGGTATAATGTTCAAAGTCACCAATAATATTGTCATCTGTTGGTTTTATAAAGGAAGAAAACCTACTAAATGTAATACATGTAGTTTGAAAGTTGTGACTAGGATTTAATCATTGTATCTAAAATTATGTTTCCTATCTTTCAATCCAAGAGTGCAAAATGTTCTGTAATTTAAAAACATGTCATATAGTAATTTTTACCTTGCTACTCCACCATAGTCTAACCCTTCTTCTCCCCGAAACTTCACCATTAATCGTTTTCTGAGATCTTTGGCTCTTAGCTTCATAACTTGTCTGTATGAATCCTAGAGGATAAAGGAAACATACAGTAATCAATTATTGCATAACTCACCTGAACAGCAGTATTTGACTTTCAATTGCAAGAAGTTGATTTTGCACTTATAGGACATAGACAGATTTGTCCAACAATAAGCTACCCTAAACTTTTTAACTCACTTCCTCAAGCCGAAATACAGTTAAGATGCAGAATCTGATGCAGAGGTCCATCTTTGATATCCTAAATATGAACCCCTGATGCAACTTTGTCCAATATTGGTCTACCCCAAACTTCTTCATTTAGTCACTCAAGTGCAAAAAGTAGGTCAAATGCAGCATATGATATATGGACCATCTTGGTATTTTAAAATGAACAATTGGTGCAAGTTTGATCACTCTGACATGAGTACTTTGTCCAATACTGAGATACCCCAATCTTAACCGAAAGTGGATGGTGGAGTATAGCATGACCTCATTTCAAGTTAGTTGAGGTGGGTAAAAATGCTGAGGTACTGAAAGGAAAATGCACCGTTACTTGTCAAGTATATACTCTTTCTGGCAAAGTCGAAACCCCGCCTTCTTCATATCCAAATTAGATTTGGATGGTGGAAGGTCTTCGTTGATTTTGTAGAATCCGAAGACCTTCCACACATTGGATTTCTTTTTTGTGTCCGGGTTATCTCAAATCAGACGATCCGAGGACGTTGCCATATTGTTTGGGAAATGACTGCGTGTGTATACTCAAAACAGTAAACCTCGAACAAAAATACTGAAACGCTGATTTGTGCATGCCATGATTGATTATGAAAAACGAGAATCGATCATCGAAATTGACAGTTTTTTCTCGCCGTTAATCGATGTTTTCCGATCATCGGTACATCACTACTATATACCCAATATTAATTTAATCCATCAAACCTTCAATGAGAAAATGAGTGGAAACGGTCATTTTTAAGAAATTTTCTATGTTCAAGGGCAATAATTCTGTCAGAAATTACCAGAACACACCGATATCTAAATATGACCTTGATACATCTATAAACTAAAATCAATTTAATCTATCAAACCTTCAGAGAGAAAATGAGTGGAAACTGTCATTTTTAAGAAATTTTCAAAAGTTATAGCTGAGGTTGAAGTTTTTAAAAAGTAGGTCAAATGTCAAGACCAAGGTCACGAGGTCAAACACTTTGGTACCAAAAGAAAGGTCTTGACACAAGGAATATACATATGTAGTATGAATACCCAGTCTCTTTTGGTTCAAAAGTTATGGCTAAGGTTAAAGTTTTTAAAAAGTAAGTCAAATGTCAAGGCCAAGGTCACAAGGTCAAACATTTTGGTACCAAAAGAAAGGTCTTGCCACAAGGAATATACATGTGTAGTATGAATACCCAGTCTCCTTTGGTTCAAAAGTTAAGCTGAGGTAAGTTCTTAAAAAGCAGATCAAACATCGAGACCAAATGTTGGTATGGACAGAAAAGTCTTGCCACAAGGAATACACATGTGTAGTATGAAAGTCCCATCTCTTTTCTTTCAAAAGTTACGGCTAAGGTTAAAGTTTTTTAAAGGTAGGTCAAATGTCAAGGTCAAGGTCACAAAGGAAAAAATTTTGGTACCAAAAGAAAGGTCTTGCCACAAGGAATATACATGTATAGTATGAATACCCAGTCTCTTTTGGTTCAAAAATTATGGCTAAGGTTAAAGTTTTTAAAAAGTTAGTCAAATGTCAAGGCCAAGGTCACAAGGTCAAAAATTTTGGTACCAAAAGAAAGGTCTTAACACAAGGAATATACAAGTGTAGTATGAATACCCAGTCTCTTTTGCTTCAAAAGTTATGGCTAAGGTTAAAGTTTTTAAAAAGTAAGTCAAATGTCAAGGCCAAGGTCACAAGGTCAAAAATTTTGGCACCAAAAGAAAGATCTTGCCACAAGGAATATGCATGTGTAGTATGAATACCCAGTCTCTTTTCGTTCAAAAGTTATAGCTAAGGTTAAAGTTTTTAAAAAGTAGGTCAAATAACAAGGCCAAGGTCACAATGTCAAAAATTTGGCAGGGGCATACATAACAGAACTAGATCTTTAATTGAACATTGTGACTTTGATTAAATTGATAGAAATTGAGATCACACCAATCACACATGTTTTTATGATTTTTATCCATAAAAACATTTTTAAAATGTAAACATAAAATCTATTCTTCTGCAGTAAACGTCTCGACAGATTATTCAGAAATTTTTTTTGTGCTACATTGAATAGCTCAACATCTGATAGAAACTACTAACAGCAGAAGATCATTCACAATAACCCAACCCCAAACACTCATTTCACATCAAAGGCTTTTGGCAGACTGCCTAGAAAGCCCTGACATCTCATTCTAACTAGGTCAACCATCAGCTGATTGCTTGATGTTCCCATACTGGCAAATTATCAAACAAAACCTTTGACAATAATGAATTGTATAAAACTAGTACAAAAAATTTGAGGTTATGGGTGTAATATGTATTAATTTGGACCAGACAGACGAAATAAATCAAAATTCATAAAATGCCAAAGTACATAAATGTACTTGACTGCACATTACCCATAATAATAAAAACATATTTTCAATAAAATTCAAAATAATTTTATACATACTGATATAACGAGAGGAACTCAGTAAGTAAGAAGAAAATTACAATAATATCAATATTGGATGGATATGTTCCTAGTATAATAGCTTAAACATCTGCTAAAATACTCCTATGTATATCAAAATACCATATGGTCATCATGGATTTATTCTGCATTTGCTTTCAGTATACTGACAGTTTTATCTATTCCATCTTTCTATAGTTATATTAATCACCCATGTCATTGAAAGATACCTTTTATCTTCTAACATATACAAGGACAGTCTTCCACATGTCTCCTTTCTATTTTTATCTGCCCTAGTCTCTGACCACCCATGAGAACAGTTATTATGTAAGACAAAATGCTTTACCACATTGACAATTACAAACAAAAGTAAAGGATTCAGCAAAACCCCTTTATCAGATAACAGCGTACACAGTAGTGAAGCAAGTGCCAATTTTTTTTGTTTTAACATTGGCAAGGTGCAGTGCATTCCCACAAATGTTTTTATATCTATCAAGTACAACATAGTGTAAGGCAAGCTGCTTGTCAATTCTGTAGCCCATAATTTTGTTTCTTTTTCCATTAAGAACCTATTATTAGCATTCAGGTAATTCTCTCAAATAACCAAAGATACACTAAATATTCATTACATGGATTATTTGTATGTGATAAGAGGTCAGATAGCTTTTAGTATTCTTGGAATCTGATAAGTATCACAGTATAACATACTTCAAATATTTCATCTCTGGAGACTTCCATTCTACAGTGACCTCCCTGAGGTTGTAAAGTCTGCAGTTCTTGTTTTAGAATTTTCATTTTCTGCACCAAATCTCTTTTATATTTTGGCACTGGAGAATCATTTTCTTTATCTTCACTTCTCCTGAAAACACAAATTAATGCAGTTTCTGACAAACTTGTCACTTTCCACAGAAATTAAGAGAAACAGTATTCAGAAACATGATTTGTTAGAAATATGATATGACGGACATACTCTCTTGAATACGCATACATTTAAAGCATGCCACAAATCCATCACCTCAAAATTCCTTTTAATAGATCATTAACAAATAACAAATCATTTTATACCAAAAACTATGACTTGGTCTTACCGAGGCTCATATGCTGGAGGAGCCCGAGTCTGTATTAAGTGAATGTTTGCAGAAAGTCGAGGATCTGTGAACTGTGTAGTACGGTTATTATGATCTACAAAATATACCCGTCCATTGCCTGTATGTCGTACCTCCCAGCCTGCTGGTAACGTACCTAGCTCTTCTTCCTGTACTTCTGTACTTGACAAATCCCTAAGTAAATTATTATTGCAATATCATTACTAAATGTTACATATCATAAGTTATTCCCTCAGAAGGAAATCTGACACAGAACACAAAGATTCTGGGTTTTTTTAAATTACCAAAATATTAGAGTAAAAGATTTCTATTTGTTATAATCATATATAACACTATCGGAAAATTAAATATGAAAAATGTGAATTTCACATAGATCCTGCAAACAAGCTGTTTTCCACTTTATTGTGTTCATGCACATACAGATTTACCTATTATAAGTAATCCAAGACACACAATAACAATCCCACTTCTGGATCCTACATCATAAATGCTACTGTTCATGTGTTCCTATTATCTACAGCACAAACACTTGGTTTTCATATTTTACAACTTTTGTCATTTCATGCACAGCAAATGCATATTATGCAACATGTGTCACATATAATACTTCTATTTTTTGTACTTTACCAGCATAACCAGATTAGCTGGAGGTCAATACACTATTCAACAGAATTCACATGTAATTGGATCCATGCACTCTTACAGAGAAACTATTTGTAACAGTCTTAAAGATTGTCATCAAGAAGTACCTATTCACGTCACTGAATTCATATGAATATATATATAATCTGGAAGTGTAGGTGCTTGTGCATTTACATGGGTATATAAAATTCTGTTGAACATTAATTGACAAAGAGTGCAATTTAAAATACAAATGCAGATCCAGAAATTTTAAAGAGGTGCATTAAAAATGTGTGCTGACTTGTCTGTGGACAGGGCTCTTCTATAGTTTTTTTTAAGACATTATAACAATAATGCTTGTTTTTAGCTGATTGAGTTTCATAATCATTAGACTGATTTGAATCAATGAACTCTGCTTTACAAAGAATATCTTTCCATTAGCTGAACATTCCCTTGTCAAGTTTTGAGATGAAATTAAATGAATTTGCAGGTATATGGAGAGTAACTGGCCCATGAATGAGGAGTGAAAATCTGTATATATTTAAAGAACATAAAAAAGTAAATTTCTACAGAAGATCTTTAATTTTGAAAACAGTTCAAGAGAACATTGGGCACAAATAAATCGAAATTATCTTATTCCATGCAAATTTGTATTTGAAAGAGGAAAGGTGGAATTCAAACCACGGTGTGGGGTATTCACTTAACTGTTTTCCATGAAAATGTACCTACACATGACATACCAGACTTTCACTGTGATGTAACAGGACTACTTAAATGTAACCTTACCTTGGTACACGTGGATCATGCCAGGTACTGACTCCAGTTCTTGTGTGCAAAAAGTACACCTGACCTTGCTGTGTTGTTCGTTGCTCTGAAACAATTTAAAGTGACTTTATCAGTGCAGGAATATCCTAAGCATGCATAATCAGATGTTACACAAACAGACAGAATGATTAATAAGTTTTCCAATATTCAATATACATGTTAAACTTTAATTAAAAGAGAAGGTAAACCAATAACTGTTGATATTATGTGCTTGCGAGTATATGTATCATCTTTTTTATTACATTTTTTAATGTTATAACAATCAAGTAAAGTGGTTCTAATTTCACATATATGTGTATTGAGTGAATATCTGGTAAGTAAAATATTGTATTTGGCATTGTATTAAACTAATCTCATAATTAAGTACATGTACTAGAATTATACTTGTAGGATGCATCCCACAAGCAACAATGTAAACTATATACCCATGTAGCATACTAAGCCCAGTGATTAATATCAAGGTTATAACTTACAACAAAAATCTTGTATAATTTATTGTAACACTGTATTTTGTCCAAATTTGAGTTACCCTAAATAACATAATGGACTTACGGATTAACTCAACCAGAACAAACAGGTCAGATGCAGCATCTAATATCAGTTTAGTAACTGTAACTCTCGTACTGTGTCCAAAACTGAGTTAACTCAAATAACTAAACCGAGTTACTTTTAAAAGTAGAACAAGTTGGTCAGATGCAGCATCAGAGGCATGATCGGAACTCATGATCTCAAGATGAACCACTGATGACAGTGTGGTAAATGTAACACTCGTACTTTATCCAACACTCAGTTATCCCTAAAAACTTAACCATATGCATAATATGACCATAACACCACCACCCCGTGATGAGGAAAAATGGGTAAAGCATAACTTTAGCTTATCTCCACATGAACTAAAACTCAAGGAGACTGATTTTCATCAATGGTCAATAACTAAAGTGAAAAAAGGTCAAACTAAAAAACTGACCAAGTCAGAAGGGCCCCGCAGAACACCATGACCATGACCTTCATTTTGTATCAGCAGAAAGGTCTTGTCATACGTAAAGGAACCAAGATGCCAAATATGAAATCCCTACTTCTAATGGTTCAATAGTTATGGTCAATGTTAAAGTTTTTCAAATGCAGGTCAAAAGTCACCCTCAAGGCCAAATGATAAAAATTTTGGTACCAACAGAAAGGTCTTGTCATAAGGAACACACATGCCAAATATGAAAGCCCTACTTCTACTTATGAAGTGGGATCCCTAACATAATGGACATGAAGCTGAAATAAAATCCTGTCATAAGGAAGTCACAATTTAAGTTTCAGTTCAGTATCTTTAAGCTGAATATATAAAAAAAAAAATCACAACTAGAATTCTAATGTGTCAGTGTGACACAAATACCCCCGCTGGCAACTAAGGTAGTGAAATATGATTGCCAGGGACCTAATATTTGAAAATTTTAAAAATTTCTAATGTTCAAAAACAACTTCACTGTCAAAAATTACTGAAACACACCCATATATGAACTTGACCTGCATTTTCTCTTGATATATCTACATACCCTATTCTAATCCATCAAACTTTCACTGAGAAAATGAGCAGAAACTGTCATTTTAAAGAAATTTTCTTACAAAAAGGCAAACAGCACTGTAATATATTGTATGTAAAGACAGATATTGATGTATTAAAAGCACTTCCAAGATAGTGAAAAGAAAAAACTTTTAAGGAATTTTTAGTCTTTCAACACTTGAATCCATGGGGTTATCCTTCAATCATGGGCATCCAACATTTAATTTCATCATGTTTTTTCAGATGCTTACAGAAAAAAATGAATACCGGTACTTCTAACAGCACAAATATTCCCAGCAAAAGTATAGAGGTACAACAAATTTCATCATATGCTAGATATATGAATATTTATCACCTTGGAGAAATGATCTTGGTTAAAGGAAATGACACAAATGGTAACAATCATGAAGTGTGATGCAGATTTATGTTTTAGCTAAGCTTCTATATACTGGACAATAATTCTGGTCAGAGGCTTTGACTTTGACCTAAGAGGTATGACCTTGGATCACAAAATACCCTTGTGTCATGAGCAAGAATCGTGATATACTTACTTGAAGCAGATTTCATGGTATACAATTTTTTAAAACTTCTTAAAGGAACATATGGGCAGAATAATTCCTACATATACTGCCTTCCCTTTCCCCTAAACTTTTGTTTGTGGGGTATAAATACATTGTCAATGGAAAGACTGATAGACATAGTAGAATAAAATAATCGTTCTACAACATAAATGAAAAAAATAGGGAGAATATAATTAACTACAGCCCTGATCAACATCCTTGATTACTTAGATGCCATTTTATTCAATGCTAAAATGGTGTTTTTGTTTAAACCCATTATACATGAATAAAATGAAATGTAATCAAGCATATGGAAAAATTAATATATATTACAATATGAAGAAGACAACAAACAGAAATGGATGTTGAATTTTTAAGAGAATATATGAAGTAGATTATTCAGGAAATGTGTTTCTCTACCTCATAAAGATATCTAAAAGAAGTCATTGACCAAAATATCTCAGATTTGAAAATCAATAGGGTTCATTGTCTTACCATAGCCAACATACAAATTCGAAGCTATGATCATGAGGAATCTGTATATGGAATATCAAAGCTCTACCTTTTTCATTCAAAAGATATAGCCCAAATTAAATTTTTCAAAAAAGTAGATCAAAGTCCAAGGTCAAGGTCATTGGGTCAAAACCCATGACACCAATTGCAGAGCTCCAAATGACTTTTTAATCCAAATGGTATTTTACCCCTTGATTTCAAGTTCAATGTCGTTTTTTTAAAATTTCAAGCCTAGATTCAGACTACATACCAACAAAAAGGGAAATTTGACACTGGTTGGGAAAAAATGTGTGTAGAGCCTTCAGACGAGAGATTGGGGGTAAGTTTTTATTATTGATTGTTTGCGTAATGTAATTGTATGTTTGATATTTGCTCCATTTGATGCTGAAATGTGTAGAATTGTGCCGGCCATTCTGTTTACCAAATTTGCAAGTTTAAGCAACGTAAGGAATTGTGGCCCTATCATTTAATTAGGGCCACGGTTCCTGGCTACTTGCCTGCGCATTCAATTTTTGCTGAATCAAATATTTTTCATTCCAATCTTGTCATTCATGATTTTTTAAGATACTCCTTATCAAGAAGTATCTTACTGTTATCCTGTTCAAAGTTCAAAGGTCAGATTTACGTCCACCCGACTACAACCTTTGAAGAAATAGTATGATGTCTGTGTCAGTGTCTGTCTATTTTAGCGAGGACAGCTGCTATGAGTTAATCAATTTAGTGTAAAAGTCTTTTTAAAATAGAAGTTTTGACCACAATTGTGCAAATTCTTTTAGACAACATCCCATCTCCCGCTAAGGAGAAAGCGACGGTGTATGAATTTATGTTCATCAGTCTATTCGTACAATCAACATTTGTAGTGACCAATATTCGTAAGTGTAATCTTCGACTTCCTCGTCTCTGCTCTTTTCTCTTAATTTGCACACTTTGAAAATGATTTTTTTTTCTCACATTCCATATAATAATAAAGATAAAATATTTCAAACTACAAACGTATAACGATGTGTTTTATGGACTGACTTTTTTATTCGTACTTTCTTTTACCCGAACTATTGTTAAATCTAGTTGTCTAGGGACTACTTTACAGTTTCATTGTGGTCCGAGATTCTCTGCCCTTCTCCCACTTTTGATGTCGGACTATTTTCAATGCAATGCATTTTCGTTATTGAGAATTAAGGACGTTTGTGGAAAACACTATGACACAGTATGTAGCCTTCAATAAAGGGATAATGTGTTGTGTGGAACACTGTTGCTTTCAGTTCATCAACATGTGCATTAGCCAACTACTCACAACAAGATGTGAGTAGGAGTATCTTTCAGGACCTCAGGTCCTTTGATTTCTTTTATTTTTTGGTAAGCTTAAACTTAAAAAAACTCTCATTTCAAATTTCATTTTTTTCTTTTGCAATTCAAGAATTTCGGGATGGCAGACCTGTAAACCAATAAACAAAAATAAAATGGCCTACAGTAACTGTAAAGAGAAACAGAAATAATTTCAATGGGCTATTTACGCGTTGGATACAAGGGTCTATTTAGAAATGAAAACCCTGCATATTATTCAACATCAATGCTATTGTTCATACATGTACACACTCACCATATCCATCCGGAAGTTCAATGGCATTGTGTAGTTGTGATCTGTTGAGGTAATTTCTGTGCCTTGTAGACCGCCGCCTGGGCAAGGCTGGGTTACTTTCTCGATCGCTTTCATTATTATTGTTACTTGGGGCTCGATTACTATTGCGGTTGTTAGCGGACGGTTGGCTGCTTTGAATACTGTTGGTAGAATGACTATTCCTGATGCATTCAGATGCTGGCCTATAAAGAATGGAAGACTGGTGTGAAGAACATCAGTGATATGGTTGCATTCAACTAATTAGAGGATATTAACTTGATGACAAAATGCTAATGGATATATTTATGCTCTTTATTCAGAGCCTAAATAAAACAATTACTTAACAAACTTGATTATAACAAGAACTGTCCTATTAGGACAAATACCCCTCGCTGTAGCAAAGATGAATAACAACAAACTTTTTATCATAGATTAACAGTGATTCTAGGACAAGGTCATGATACACATTTCTACCCTTAACCTTACTGTTCAAGAGGTATAATAAATGAAAAAAAAAAACCTGAAACCCTTGTCTCATACAATATGAGAGAAATCTGCTTTCTTAACTAAATCATTATTACAAGGTTAAAGTTGAAGGTAAAGGTCACTAGGTCAAATGGTATCAAAATGTAGAAATTGTTATGGTGAACGTGTGTGTGAAATATGAATACCCAATCCCTTATACTGCAAGAGAAATCTGCTTACAGAACTTATTAACCAAATTGTTAATACAAGACAAAAATTCAAGGTCACTAGGTCAAATGTCTTGGTATCAAAATGTAGTTTTTGTTATGGTGAATGTATGTGTGAAATATGAAAGCCCTAGTCCTTATATTGTAAGAGAAATTTCCTTTCAGAACTTCTTAACAGTAGGTCAGATGAACAGATGGACAGGGTGAATCCTATATACCCCCAAAACTTCATTTGTTGAGGGGTACAATACCTGTAAATCTCAAGTGCATAATAAAGGTGAAATAAAGAAATGCACTTTTAACATCAGGAGATTATGAAAGGGTACAAGAAAACTAATAATTCTATAGGCTATGGAAAGTTAACAAGTCTTAATCTAAATTTCCCAACAAATCTAATTCAATACTGGAACTATTATATCTATGTAGTCTTTGGCTACATGTATGTCTTGATCTTAGAGGAGGTATATTTTTGCTTGTCATTTGATAGAGAAGGGGGAGTAAAGTCACGCAATTCATTATTTCTATTTGTTTCATTGAATGTCACATACAGTAGAAGGCATTCATTCAAACAGTTCAATTCTAGTGTAAACAAATATTTCAATGAACTACTGTACAAAGCGTATTTGTCCGTGTGCGTGCTCTGATACTGCAATCATTGAAAGGAGAAAAAAGGGCAAATTTCGCAATATTATCAAATAATTCAGGTGTTACGAACATTATTTTAGAAATTATCAAATCCTAAATACGTTAATGATGCACATAGAAAAAAAATGAAATTATATACGACTATTCTACAAGTGTGCTACAGAGAGCAGTGCAAACTTTCAATAATTATCGGTTATAGACATATTGATATACATTGCACCTGCAAGTAAAGAAAATGTGAAATATCAAGCTTATCTGACATGCAAGCTTTCTGGTTGTGTTGTATTGTGATGAATGTGTACCTTGTAGGTCTCTCCCATTGTGTAGATCGTGTTAAATGGTTCACGTAATGGACGCGACCACTAGCAGTCCGCCTTTCCTCCCATCTACAATAAAAACAATAGTCTCAGTCATTTTTTTTTTAATCTTTCGGGTAGAAGTTCATCCTAGTTAAGGAATGTTTCACGTACGGGAGGTGACACAAAATACAGCAATCAAACAATCGCCAAACTTTCTAAATTCCAATGATGGGCATAATGATTTTAACCCTGTACACCAGTTCTTGATGTGGGTGCCGGTGAGGTTCGACAAGAACCCCAGCTCCCTAACCATTCGCTCAAACCTGGCTTTCGGATTAGTCACATACACGTGAAAAAATATAACGTTCTTAAATTATGTATGATATGATATGACATATATAATATGATATACTAGTAATCCATGTCATCACTATGATAATTTTCTTCAATTATTGAAGAAAGTCGTGAAAGATTGCTGTCTATGACACTACGCATGGAATCAGTATTGTTTGGGTACGCGGAATCTACGTTCATGAAACGTTTAAGGAATGAAAGTGTTTCCTTCTTTGGTAGGAATGTTTATATGTTTGTTTCTGTAAGTAAATCATCAACTTTATCATCTGGCTTTGGGAGGTCGGCTATTACTAAGATACAAAGTAATAAACACCCAGTATTACGAGTCAGAGGGTAAATGATTACGCACCAAATAACGTGTAGAGGCAGTAATACTCTCTCTAGTGAAATTCAAAGGCACTGTCTACAGATATGTATCATCATTTATGTCGGAAAGATTTATCTCATTAAAATTTGCCAGTGTTTTCGTTGCGGTGCCGACGATCCGGGTTCGATTCCCGGGCTGCGCCACTATGTTTAAGAGGTTGGTTACCTCCTGCTGCCAAGTCGCGATATAACTAAAATATTGTTAAAAGCGACGTAAAACACCAATCAACCAACCCACCAACCGGTGTTTTCGAATCAGGAACCAGGGTTTAGTTCCTGGTCGGAACAAATAAAAAGGTCTAATCACTGCACTCCTCGAAAATCGTTTGGTTCTCCTCGAGATACTTTCATTTTCGCCACCGTTCAACACTGGCCACCATCATACAGATGAAATCATTTTAAAGGACTTCCCATCCCCGTCTTTATCTCCTGATTCGATTGCGTTAGACGGCAAACGAAACACTGGCCACCATCATAAATTGGACTTCTTTGTCCACGTTTTGTTTAAATTGCAAGTACATGTACAGTTTATTCTACAGAAATGCCCCACAACATAGTACACAGATGAGAACAAGCGCAAAGTGCAACGGTTTATATAACTGATTTTGAAATACAAAATTTAAAGAAACGTATATTAAGTGTATCATAAAACAGATATGCCGATGCCATATTATTTAAAACGGAGTGGAATTGATATAATGACTGAAATGTATTAGATTAATACTAATACAACATAAAAGGATAAATGTCAACCGAGTGCAAAACATAACACTTGATAGTAACAGACACAGGACAATATATATCAATAAATCTATAAACTGAAATCGGCCGTCGACCTTATTCTTCGTTAATGGCTACATTTAAATGCGACGATGCCTCTCTAGCAGCATGTACCGAGTAAACATTGGCGGAATTTACGTAGTATATATCTATTCTGTGACAAAAGGTTTGATGTCAAAATATTTGGACTATGTTACATCGCTGACATCTTCCAACACTGGCAACGAATACTAAATGAAATCTGTAACCATAAAACAAAATATTTTCTCTCATCTAACGCGACACGCGATATAAATACATATATTTGGTTGGTTGATTGGTGTTTTACGTCGCTTTCAACAATATTTCAGTTATATCGCGACATGGAAGCAGGAGGTTACCAACCTTAAACATAGTGGCGCAACCCGGGAATCGAACCCGGAGCATCGGCGCCGTAAGCCAAGCGCTTAACCACTACACCACGCCTGCCCCGTCAAATACATATACAATATTTGCCTGATATATCCCGGCGAATAAGTCGTATAGGTGAGCGGGAAGTCCTGGGTTCGATTCGATCGCCATCTGATTACATCAGGTATATCAATCAGTGTATACATTAACATACGTCGCCACTGTTAAGCTTCTTCAGTTACAAAACATTAAATTAGATAATTAAACAGGTACTCTCACGACAACCTACCCACATATTTGCCTGTAGGAAGTCATATAGGATGACAGCATTGAAGAGAACATGCATTTCTTATTATGAATATTAATTCAATATCATATAATGTGAAATAAAACATGCTCTGAATTGTTTATTATTTCATTCCATCTATTCTACCGAAATAAATTGTACCATCGTCGAGTACACCGATCTGCAATCGTGTTGCTCCTCCCTAGATTAGAGATTGCGACGGTATACATGTACAAATAATAAATTGCGACATAAATTGAGGCTACTATTTTCTGGAAACACAAACGACGGGGTATAAAATTTGAAACCTCTCATATGTTGTCGCTGTTCTCAAGTATACACCAAAAAAATAATGTTTTCTCAATTAAGTTCATATCCTCGTTCATTTTCTGGCAACTAAATTGACAATATAATGAAAAGCAACATACTAGAGAATCTGAAAGAATTAGACACATGCCAGCGCTAGGATCCAGCGCAGCATAGTAAACAGAAAAGTCTCGGTAATTACACAAAACACTCGATTACATCACACATATGTACCATCTGTCGTGTGTATACTATCAAAGGAGATGCATTCAAGGGGAATCCCTGCTGTCGTGAAAGGTGGTGGGCACAGGGATTTGGCACCTACGGCTGGGCGATACTAATTCAATAATTACCGATGTCAATTCTGGGAATGGAAATAATACGTAGATACGTTACACAATGCCGTGATAGAATTAAGCATATATCTGCATCCATTGTCACATATTTGCTTGACGCATGTAATTTAGATAGCATATATATTTAGCATTTACAGTAACCTCAACTGCGTGATTTGAATTAAAGAAAAGAAAAAGACGTGAGATTTTTAAATTCTATTTTTAGCAAATGCTGTTGCTAGAATGTTGTAAGTATATTCAATTAAATATTTTCAGTGTGGATGTAATTACGTGTTTTTGTTGAAAATGACCACAAACTCAAAGTCTTTGACAGTATTTACAGTATGTCACTCAAAGTCTTTGACATTATTTATAGTACATGTATATCAAACAAACACGACATACTTGTGCGGTACCTATGATTAAAACAATGCATATACTTTTACAGTACTTGGTGAAAATCACTAATAAAGGTATATATATAGAAAGCTTTCAATTTTGAAGTATTGGCGCCCTGTACAGAAGTTTTATTTATCTCAGTATGGAAATCACTGATATGGTTACCTAACTGAGGTGTCTTGATTTTATAAATGGATTGTGCATGCATATCAAATACGAAGTCAAGTCTTTTTGTGCATTACCTACAACGTCATGAGCAAACTTAAATGTGCGAAAAGACACACGAACAGACAAGCAAAGAACTAACAAGGTGACTCTAAGCAACAGACCCAGATATTACGAAGGGGGATAAGACAAGCGATAGACTCGGGACGACAGAACATAATTATTTTGCATTTCATAAGAAAAATTTCTATTGTCGATTATTAACGAAGTACACCTACAGAGGTACGTATGAATTTTTATATTATCGGAGTACATATTGCGTGATAAAAATATACTTTAGTTTATTACACAAATATTAAAAGGCTTACATTAAATCGTTATACCGTATATTGAAATATATATAGAGTGTAATTTAACCCTAGATATTTACGGAATCAAGCCATTTTCGCGCATTTAATAAACATGTACAGTAAGTCATTATCTTAATAAATTCTCTAACACTTATATGGTTGTACTAAATTTGCTTTACTGGTACATATCTAAAATTCCATGAACTTTTATAGGGAACTTAAAAGGAATACATGTATATATGAATAGGATGAAATATCATTAATGTCTACACTGAATGAAAGATATAACATTGTACTTTTGAAAATTGTCAAAATATCAACAGAGTAAAAAACAATTATCATATTGATGCCGCTGTTACCATTGAGCCTGGCAAGTAAATACAAGAACTCCTCAAAGAAGGAACAAATGGACTTAAAGGTGAGAAGTGACGGAGATCTGAATGGTAGGTATCGGATACACAGACTGACAGACGAGTAGATAGAGTCCTAAATACATGGAAAATCATGTGTGAAAATATCCATGTATATATAATCCTCTAGAAGTTCTCTACATCATTATATTGTCATCTAGATGAAAGAAAATATATTAAATAATAAAGGATGACCCTCCCCCCTCTCCCAACAGAAACACAATATTTCATCCACACCTTTCTAACGAAGATACGACTGAATATTAAATGGACTGTCATATTCAATGACGACATGTATTCTATATACCGACATGTGCGTAGGTTTAATGATCTTCATATTCAAATGTACGACACTGAAATAACCGCTTGTGGTCACTTTCTCTGTCTTGTAAGCTGATAGTGGTCAGTTGCTTTGTCATGCCTACGCCCAGTCAATTTTTATCTTTCGGTATCCGGGAAGACAAGAGATTATTCAAACGCCTACATGTTCCCTTCAATTTCAGATGTTCCATCAATGTACTTTAATTACCGCATTTGAATAATGTGATTTTCCGCTTCGTATAGCCAATGGTGAGCCTCATTCTTCAATGTCTTTTACTTGTTAACAGTCTTAATTACTTTAATCCACCAATTTTGTTTTTATAAACAGGTTTATTAATATCGGTTACAGCTTGCAAATTTCAGCTTACTGCGGGAGAGGGGGCAGTAGTGTTAATGCACAAGACTAGTATTGCAGAATTCCACATAACACACAACACTGCGA
Organism: Pteria penguin; assembly: GCA_035048485.1. Lineage (NCBI taxonomy): Eukaryota > Metazoa > Mollusca > Bivalvia > Pterioida > Pteriidae > Pteria > Pteria penguin. The sequence goes on along the minus strand of CM068580.1, from coordinate 18,736,808 downwards.
AGATTACTAAACCCGAACACGACAGACGGACAGATATATAGACATATAAATTTCCGTATGTTTCATAGTTGATACAATGAAACTGATAGTACGCTAGGTGTATGTATCAATAACAAGAGGACGCGTATGTATAAATCTGCACTTTACAAACATGTGATTAAGTGAACAGGAAAAAGAATAAATATTTCCGATATTGATAAACTTTACAATGAAACGATAACATGTTAACAGAGCAGAATTTCTGGTAAGCATAATACATATTTATACATGCTACCGGTCTTCTATTCGCAAGTAAAGCCGGCGTGGCCTAATGGTATCGCGTCGGACTCCTGATCGGGAGGCCGGGGTTCGACTCCCGCTCTGGTCATGCCGGTGTTCTGTCTTTCGGATGAGACAGTAAAAACCGAGGCCCCGTGTCATGGTATGCATGGCACGTTAAAGATCCCTCACTGCCTCGGGTGGGTCCGTTGCAAAGGTCAAAATTTGTATGCCCCGCATCAGGCAGATGCCGTCACCATATACGTGAAATATTCGTGGTGTGACGTAAAACAAAAATCAATCAATCAATCTATTCGCAAGTAGCCAAGTAATATTTTAAAGTAAACCATAACCGCAACATTAATGAATTGTCAACATGAAAAACATTTTGATGACTTCAAATGATCAATTTAAAATGTATAATTGTAGATTATATCGCATCCATATACTTTCGTATCGAAGGTCAATATTTGACCACCCCCATCCCCACAAAAAAAAAACCATCCTGGAATTTTAACCATTTCAAAAAGAGGTCTATGTAATAGTATTCAAAATTAAATTACTAATATTCGGGAGATGACGTATTTGACCAGAAGCTTTATGATGAAACTCTATAATACTCGGGGTCCATGGACCGCGGTTTACCAATTAACAATATATCGTTGCATTCCAATAAATTCAATACATTATGTGATGATTGTGACTTCGCAGACATTTTTAGCAAATGATAAAATTATGAAGTAGAGGTCTATGGTAGAGTGAGACTAAGACATTTCTGTAACAGGTATGTATCGATAATGAAAATAAAAATGTACTCACCCCTCTGGGAGTTCATTAGGATCACTTGGAATTGAAGCGGGGGCATCTGTGTTTACTGGACCTGATCCCGAGCCTCCCCGATCACGTGAGATCAAACTGATGACAATTTGTCCTCGAACATTATCATTGTCTTCGGAATTGTTTCTCTGTAGGTCCAATCGTTGAACTGTAACACAAATACTAGGACGTCTAGACGATTGTCCGGTAATAGTGCAATTAACAGGCATAGAGAGACACACGGTCATCGACAGCTCTTCAAGAAAATTATCACAGATACACAAATTGGATTATTTTGGATATATTTATTGGCTATATTCCCTCATGTTTCAGATTCAATGACTTGTGCATTTAGCATCACAATTCTTTTGTCACAAGAGAATGCAGTGAATACGCATTATTTCGCGTAAGTTGTAGCGCGTAAGGAGATCAACATGAAGTAACAATGAACAAGCGTGTGTATGCACATGTACACACCCGGTTCACTTCATCAATACGAACTCGCGTTATTGTCCTAATCGAATGAGCTATTTTCCAAACATTCAATTAAAATGTTTTACGTACATCGAGACATTGCAAAGTTTAAGATATGCAAGTAAATTATAAAGCATCCCTCACAGCAAACAAAATGTATCAAATGTTAAACACTGTAAAACAACGTGTCCCACTGAACGATTCTGGACGACTGTAAACTTTTTGCTCAGGTGTACAGGGCTAACTGCAATATTACCGTACAGCCTCTAATTAGGTCTCACTTAACTGCCTAACAATAAATCCTCTGTTCGACTTCATGCAAAGTTATATACGCATGTTACCACATATTAGCCCGGCGCTAGGTTCAATTTGTATCAAATTCACATTGTCTGACTCTTATAATACTTATAAATTACCGTTATAACTATACAGACAATAGCAACGCCTAACGTTGCATAATACGACTGTCCCTAGCATTGAAGAGGAACACATAAGCACTTTGTTCTTGACCTTGTTGATATGGCCTTGGTTCAATATCATTAAAAATCCTTGGGTTCTGGCCAACAATTCTAAGAAATATTATCCAATCCATGTATCCAAAAGTTATGGCACAGACAAGAATTACCCGACATTAACATTTTGACCTCAACCTTGCATATACGTCCTTAGTTCAAGGTCATGACACACCCCTGGGTCCTGAGCAGCAATTCTATAAAATATGATTCAAATCCATGTAAGGGGTAAAAAGGTTTGGTCCGGTCAAAGATTTGCCCATCATATGCATTGTGACCTTGATCTTGCATATATGACCTTGGTTTGGAGTCATGATACACCCTTGCGTCTTGGCAACAATTCTGTGAAATACTCTTAAAATCTATGCAAGGGGTAAAGAGTTACGTCCTGGACAAAGATTTACCTATCATATGTACTGTAACCTGGACCTTGCAGACATGACACACCCTTAGGTTCAGGGTAATAATTTTGTGAAATATTATTCAAATCCATGCATCAATCTGAGTAAAACCATATCTTTATTCCGCTTCTCTATTTGTCCCATCGCAGATAAAGATCTGGCGAAACCCGGTAAGGAGTCGTGTTCAGGTGAACTCTGATTTTGCGGCCAATCAGCTATCAGTGGATCGGCTACAAATTCCTAGGAATGAAATTAACATCCCCAGCGTGCGTGACCTTCAAGGTAGTTATTGAACAGTTGTTGTTAGATATGCGTCACTTGCACGTGCCTAGCCGAGTCATTGATTGGCTATGGGTTGATTGATTAATTGATTATTGTTTTACGTCACTTCACGAATATTTCACGCATATGGTGACGGCATCTGCTTGATGCATTGCATACAGATTTAGACCTTTGCAACAAACCAACCCGAAGCAGTGAGGGATCTTTTACGTGCCACGCCTACCGTGACACGGGAACTCGATTTTATTGTCTCATCCGAAAGACATGACACCGGTGTGGCCAGGGCGGGACTCGAACCCGGGACCTCTTGATCACGAGCCGAGCACCTTATCCACTAGGCCACACCGGCTTATGGCTATGGGAAATAACGGTTTCTCTGACTGAGACATCATGAGAGTTCACTAGAACATGTCTTCTTACGGGGTTCCGCCAGATCTTTATCGGCAATAGGACAAATAGAGAAGCGGAATAAAGTTTTGGTTTTAATCAGATTGATCCATGCATGCATAAAAAGTTATGGCCCAGACAAGAACTTACTGCCATAGGCACCGTTTTATCTTGCAGATATGACCTTGGTTCAAGGTCATAGCACACCCTTGGGTCCAGAGCAACAATTCTTTGAAACCTTATTAAAGTCCATGCAAGGGGTAAAAGTCATGGCCCACACAAAAATTCAACTGACATAAGCAGTTTTTTGCCCCCAAATGACTTTGACCTTTGACCTTTATAATGAAAATCAACAGGCTGCGTCTTGTCACAAAAATAAATACAAAGTCCAAGCCAAAACGATATCGTCTGTGCCTTTTCTACAAGGTGCAGAAAGACCTACAAACCAACAACCCCATATCACAATACATCCGTTTATGGCGGGTGTATAAAAATAGGAAATATTGCTTAATAATACAGATTTTAAAAATTACATTCAGTAATAGTTAACAAGGAGACCTATGCTCCCACACGACTTACACATGTCCCAGCATTAATGGATTTAGAGGACAGAACATCAATAAAATGATATAAAAAGATAATTCTGTCGGAGATTAAGACCTTTCCGCAATACAATAAACATCTTTTTCGAGAAATATGCGATATATTGTCTAATATCAGAGTTTTCATTATTTTATAGGTGTGTGCGTGTGTGTATGTGTGTGTGTGTGTGGGGGGGGTTGTTTCTTTTTGTTTCTGTTTTTTTTTTTTGGGGAGGGGGGGGTTGTTTCTTTTGGGGGAAGGGGGGGGGGGGTGCCATAATTGGATTCTGCATAATTAAGATCTTCGTTTTTGTCACTTTATGTTCTTTGGTTTTGCTTTATGGTTTAAAGAAATTTAGTTTAAACGTTTAGCACAGCACAATCACGGTATGTTCCCACTCTCCACCCACTACAGACAACACATTTTACTATATTCCACGACGAATACCAAGGCAGATGTACAACGCAAATCTTAACATCAGTCGCATGGACTCAGTATGTCGGAAATAAAAATCCCACATCTCTCACACACCAACAAGGTACCTTTATTCAATTGCTGTACTAGTTCAGCGCTTTTCTCAGTAGCTCAACATTTTTAGAATTCAATTTACTGTGACTGTATATGTACGCGTACACTATTATACATTTTATACCTAAACATTTGTAACTGTACATTACTTAGGGAAAACTGTGAGAAACGTCTTTATATTTTTCAAAATAAAAAAATCGAACACTAACTCCTCCAAAATTAATTTCAAAATATAAGCTTCAAAAGCAGGTCAATTTTAATATCAAATTTACGTTAAACTGAATTCTAATGAAAAATATTAAAAAATGCAGTTTAAAGTATTGCAAAGTATAAAAATAGAATCATTTGGATAGTTTATTTATGATCTAGACGTCTCGGCTCAGGTTTATAAAACGAGTTTTGTTACGTATATATGTATATATATATATATATATATATATATATCAAGTAGGCGTCGCATGGAAAATCCTGGACACTACAGTACACCTTCCTTGATTGAGATCTTTAAGTCGTATCATAATCCCATGAAAACTTGTGCCGTATGAATCTATAATGCGCACTTACGACTTTGTCGTACATTTAAGAGTATACATTTCATCACAAAATACGGTCTGTTGATACTTCATAACATACTATGTGCATCAACACACGTAGGAGTAAAATCATGTACAAAGTGCCCCTAAATGATGAAGGCGTAATGCCATATGCAGTGTGCACATAAGATCTATATACTACATGTACCTGCATCATTAACATCAGTAAAACAGCGTACGAAACTCGGCTTAATACCTCTCCACCCATCAATACATTAACTTTTCTGAACTAATATTTGTACTGAATGTATAAACACGCCTCTTGGATATCGGGACCCTCCTCTTTTCATTGCAACAATGGTGTTAGAAATGTGTTTTACAAATATCTAGAGGGGACAATTTAGTCCACTACACGGCTCCCTACTATACACAAGAAAAATCAAATTGTAGTACGTAGAAAGACGACCGTCTCATTGAATAAATGTATCGTTTCTCGAAGTCAAAACTTGAGTTATCACCGACTATGTAATTATTTCGTTTTCTACACTACAGAATTTTGTAAGTTCTCTATTTAATATGACTACCTGCCAACAAGAATATGTAGACAGCATTTGTATCATGTTACGATTACCTCTTTACAGCATTATCCAGCACTGTAGTACGCTAATAGCTGTCACTGAATAAACCATTACAAGGTGAAACACTTTACACAGCTCAATTCATTTCGGTGACATATATGCCTTTAATCATATAATAGGACTTGAAAAATATACAGAGGAAAAACATTTTTCTCCTTTGTTTTTAATTTGATGATAATGTGTCTATAATACTGTGTGTATTTGATATACTACACTTCCACACTAAGATTATTTTACGTAAATGTTGGTGTTTGGTGGTGGAGGAAATGCAGCGCCATGAGGAAACCATTGACCTTCAGTCGGTACACCAGCAGATTATTCGACATCACAAAAAAAACTAGGATCGATTCCATACTTTCAAGAGGCAAAGATGCAAGAAATTCTCGAGCTGCACTGCAGTCTACACTGTACACACCACCGAGGTCCCGTTGTGTTACATTTTAATTTCAATGTGTTTGATAAATTTTATCTGTACTAGTAGCAGAAATAAGCTGACAGAGCGAAACTAGAGCTGTCCTAACAGGAGATATACCCCATGCAGAAACAAAGTTGAAACATGCAACAAGAAGAGTCGTCAAAACAGCTTGATAGGAAGCTGAATATTTGGTGATTATTAAAGGGTCTTGTCACAGGAAATTTAAACAACGGTTAAATCTCAATCTGGTCAATGGGCAATAACTCTTGGAAAAGTGGGTCAATCCAAATAAAAGTAAAAGTAAAACTCGATCTGTAGATCATAACATGAAGTTATATACAAAGTTTCAATTCAATATGTCAAATTACGTAAGAAAAAAGTCCAGAAAATAAATTTTGGTCAAAGAGCAATAACTCTTGGAAAAGTGGGTCAATCGCAACAACAGTAAAACTCAATCTGTAGATCATCACATTGAAGTTATATACCAAGTTCCAGATCAGTATGTCAAAATGTGTGAGAAAAAACTCCGAAAAATGATCTTTTGTCAAAGGGCAATCACTCTTGGAAAAGTGGGTCAATCGCTACAAAAGTGGAACTCTATCTGTAGATCATAAAACCAAAGTAATATACAAAGTTTCAGTTCAATTTGTCAAAGCATGCGAGAAAAATGTCCGGAAAATGAATTTTGATCAAAGGGCAATAACTCTTGGACAAGTGGGTCAATTGCAACAAAAGTAAAACTCAATTTGTAGATCCTCACATCGAAGTCATATACCAAGCACCAGTTCAATATATTGAAGCAGGTGAGAAAAAAGTCAGGAAAATGAAATTTGGTCAAAGGGCAGTAACTCTTCCAAAAGTGGATCAATAATGACAAAAGTAAAAGTCAATCTGTAGATAAGATTCAGTTCAATGTATCAAAGCACGCGAGAAAAAGTCCGGAAAATGAATTTTGATCAAAGGGCAATAACTCTTGGACAAGTGGGTCAATTGCAACAAGAGTACAACTCAATCTGTAGATCCTCACGTCGAAGTTATATACCAAGCTTCAGTTTAATATATCAAAGCATGTGAGAAAAAAGTCTTGAAAAACCACTGCGCCGGACAAACTGATGGATGGACAGACAGATGGACCAGGTGACTCCAGCACACCCATCCCCCTCTACTTTGTAAAAGGGGGTATTATAATTTACGATTTGAATGGTAAAGTGAGTGCTCTATCCAGTAATTATGCTAAGGACATAAATCAAATGCCATTTCAAATGGTCTACCATAAAAGTTAAAACTTGTTAAAAGAAAGATAACTCCTTGTCCCTCAACTAAGATACATTCTACATCTTTATCCATGGTATATTGGATGAGAGAACAAATTTAAAGGGCAACTTTTAGATCACTTTAAGCATTTATTATTGCTCTTATTACAGATCAATTAATTTATCACTCATGATAAGTCAAACATTATGACTATGAGATTTCTTGCTCTAAGAAAAATGCAACAAATTGTAACAAGACAATATAAAAGAAATCAGAATTTTCATTTTTACCTGGTTTAAAATAGTTTGCTACATAAGAATTACATAACACATAACTTTTACTTTTCAACAGTGATAGATTACTCTCTGAACACAAGTCAGAAGGGAAAATAATTTTGGATGCAAATACACATATCATGTTATACTGTATATAAATATTACTCCTATAAAATGAACTCCGTTTTCTTCAGAGATTTAAATTATCTTTTATCTTAATATCTCAATAAGTAGATAAGAGTCAGACCAAGAATCTTTTATACATAGTTTATGTATAAGCAGCAGCAACAGCATATTTATTTCTTATCTCAGACTTCTCCCGTCATGTACATGTTGTACATGTACATTTTAGTATCAAAATGGTCCAACAATTGAACATGTTTATTTAATATTTAAATACTCATAAGAGATTTGTAGCAATGATAAGCCTAAGGTTTCACTTGTACAAATACAAATAAATTCTGTCAAGAACCAAACCTCCATAACAGAAGTATTGATAGGTCCATGGTATTTTGTGTCAAAAAGTTTGGTCAGTTTTCTTCCATCTTCTCTTCCAGTCTAGAGTTAAATTTCACTGTTAATACTTCGTTTTAAAACTGTGAAGGATTGTTTACATTAAACAGAAATATACAAAACAGTGTTTTTGATTAAATTTTATATGTTCTAATTGTGGGCTATATTTTGAGAAGGAAAGAAAAAATGGAAAGACTCTGACACCGCAAAAGTTACCACCATGTCCTCCAGCACAGGAATATAACTCGTCTGAATCGATGGAATGACGGCACATCTATTTTCTCCTCTGATCAAACTTATCTTGCATTTACTCGTACAATATGAATTACAAGTACTAAAAGTAAATCTAATCACGTTTATTCTAAATATCGACGCACTATTTATACACGAGGAGGTATTTTCTGCGTTCCACGCGTTCCCCACAGCATATTGTAACGACTAGGGTCTATGCAATTCTGACCAAAAATGGAAAGATTCTGACACCGAGAAAATTATCACCATGTGAAATGTTGGAGTGGTATTTTCCTGAAAATTTCCCCCTGTGAAGTAACCATGTTTATAGTAATATAGTATACATGATTTTATGGTTTTGTCTGCAAAACATGACCTTAATTTTTGTTTGTGCACATATGACCATAATGATTGACTTGTACGGAATTTATTTCAAATTCATAAATTCTAATCAAGCAGTTGTCACCAGTAATTTACATTGTGCACTGTATTGCCTCCAGTTACTTACATCCTGTGTCCTTCAGCTGCTGGATGGCATTGGACATGATGCGCACACAACCCAGAAATCCAGCACCCTGCTTCTTGTGGATCTTTTTGTGATTCCACACACTAATGGTAATGGAGTCTTTGTTCCCAATGTATCTAAGTTCAAAGATAAATTTCCAATTTAATTCAAATTGTTTATGAAGTCAGTCCTTGGTAGCTTAAATAAATGTATTCTTAACAATCAACCACATATTATTATTTTGATTAATATTTTGATGTTCTCTATTCATAACCTCTTACATAAAACATATCCTGTATATTAAGAATATCCATTTTAAATGGTCACCTTTTCTGCTTAGATGTTTCAGACTCGATTACTTATTTTCAACTTCTTTCTAAGAATAAACACAATTTTTCCTTCACAACATTTTTCAATTTCTTGTATCTAATTTGGACAGTCTATATTTACTACATTAGAGCCCTGTTTTAAGGTTTACTTACAAATCATAATGCTGATTCCACTTTGGATCTAGCGTATTTTTGCAGGTGTCAGTAGAATGGCACTGTCCTGAACCATCTACACTGATTTTGGCAAACGGATCTGGCAAACCTATGTCAAAAAAAGAAAAAAAAAAGGCCTAAAATTTACTGAATGCACTTCATGCATTATATGAAGCAATCTCATTAAAACTCAATCTATCACGCTTCTTAGTTTTATCATGTCCACTGTAATAGATCTCAATACAGTCTGTAGCAGTTCATCTCTAACTGACCTTTGACACGGACCAATCAGCATCCACTGTGCAAAACTAGCCAGTTCTTTTTTATGATTGCTGCCTATAATAGTTCAAATATGTGTACCAAATTGTGCATAAATTGTCAAATGCGTAGGTGTTTTATTTACACCCATTAACAAGGAATTTCTTTCACTGGCCAGGTTCGCACAGCGGACACTGATTGGTCAGTGTCAAAGATCGATCTGAGATGAACTGCTGCAGAGTGTGTTGATATCTAACACAGCGAATAGATTCAAAATGAATAGAGCTCAGGCTACATAACGTAATTCTTAATACTTCTTAAATTAATGTGTAATGCTTAATACTTCTTAAATTAATGTGTAATGCTTAATACTTCTTAAATTAATGTGTAATGCTTAATTCTTCTTAAATTAATTTGTCCAAGTATTTTATCTCTGTATTAGTATCTGTGTGAAATTTTCTGCTTTCATTTTACTTTTAGGAAGGGCTTTAGTATACTTACGAAAGAAATCTTTCTTGGCCAAGTTCTTGGCACATAGAACTGTAAGAAAAAGAAAATAAATTTACAACACTTTGAAACAGTACCCAGTATGTATTATGTGCTGCATACAACCATATATGTAATAGTAAAAATTTCATTCAAAATATTGTATTATGTCAAAATACATGTACTTGATACCTAGAGCAAACATTAACTAGATGAGACAACAAAAGTTAAAGGTCAAGGTCACAAGGTCAAATGTCTTGGTATTAAAGTGTAATGCTTATTTTGCTGAATGTGAAATTTCTCAAAAATGCAGCTTGACTTCATTTTCTTGTTCATGCTGTCCATTTAACCTAAAGACATATATCAAATTTGCCCCAAATTATGATTCAAAGTACCTAGAATTTTGAATATTGAAATTTCTAGAAAAAAAGGGGGTGGATTAAATTTGCAAAATTTTAACAAATTAATTTTGTGTATTTTGCATGGATGATTGATATGTTTTCATTGTATTGAAGACATTTGAAACTGTATTTACAGAACTTCAACCCGAATTTTTGTATTTTGTGCACTTTTTACATTATGGACTGTGAAACTTGAATTTGTCAAAGTATGCAATTCGATGTAAATTTTTTTTTATTTTCGATGAAAATTATCAAATGATCTTCCCCGTACCAGTCAAAAACACACCGAATTAAGCCGAAATATGCATAATATCATTTACCTCCAAAGTTCTACATGAAATAATAACATATGTAATGTCTGTATTTTTGTACAGAAAATGGCATATTCAGCTTTCAAAAGTGTTACATGTATTCAAAAATCAAAATAAATCAAAAATTGATTAAAATTTGATTTGAACATGTTTATTCAATGTATAATGAACAAAACTGAAAAGCTAAACCAGGTAAAAGTCATAATGTGTTATTAATTTACAGGCCCTTTAGACATGACCCCTAATCCAAATTTGTCATTTTTAGTAGACTTCAGTTGGGGGTAGGCATTTTTAAAGTAGCATTGCTTATGAAATACTGCATGGGTTTTCATGAAATTTGTCATTTTACTCTGAATTAAACACACTTTTGTTTGATAGGGGTTTTCCTAGTTTATAAAGTAGTTAAATACCTCTATAGGTCAAAGAACAGTAATTAACAAGAGTCGTGATTGGCTGATGTGATGAAGGAAGAGAGGGACTACTATTTCAATGTATCGGGTCTGTGATTGGATGAAATTATTTGATCAATCTATAAACAACAAACCGTCAAGGACGGTATGACTGGATTGCAAATGCTAAATGGAAAATGTTGACGCTGGATGGACAGGCAGACGGATGGACCGATTTTGCCAATTTATAGACCAAAATTGCTTTGCATTAACCTTAACAATACATATATGCAAGTGGTCACCCTAAAGGCAAAAAACTGTGTGTTCACTGAAGCATAAAGTCAAGGTCAAGGTCACTAAATTTTTGTATTGGTTGGATAGAACATTCAAGTATCTACAAACCTACCAACTTTGACATAAGTACCCTTTAGGGTATGAAAGAAACCAAGCTAAAACGCAAAATGTTGACACCGTGTGGACGGACGGACTGACGGTTTTCGCCAATTCATAGACCGGAATTGCTTTGCAATCCGGTCAATAAAGATTGATTCTGCTGTAAAATCATGAATTTTCTCTCATTTCCCTAATGTAAAAATTTTATGACCTAAAAAGGGGTTGTTGTTTACATTTGAATTTTGGCAAATTTTTGGGGGTGACCCCCTTCCACCATGATTTTCTGTAAAATTAAGGTGGATTACCTATGGAAAACTGTTAAAATTCTGATAAAGGAGGGTCTTACAAACATTTTGATATATGGATTATATGTTGTGTAAATCTTGCTGGAAGTTTGGTAATTCAACATACGACCCTATGGAAAATGGAATTACTGTGCTTTGACCTATGGAAGTTTTAAACCAAGTTATTATTACAATGCTAAAGTTCAAGGTATAGGTCACTATCTCAAAATGTAGTATTTGTTATGGTGAATGTGTGTAAAGTATGAAAGCCCTATCCAAAATACAATGTACTGTAAGAGAAATCTGTTTACAGAACTTCTTAACCAGACGGAGAGACTGACAGACAGACAGGGTGCCTCCTATATACCCCCCTCCACAAACTTTGTTTGCAGGATGTATAACAAGAAATCCAAGTGTGCCTTATAATGCTCAGTTAAAATGCAATAAAAATACAAAAAATCACTGCATTACAAGCAACCTGCAAGAAAAAATCTAAGAAATTACTCGAAAATACAGAAACTAGTTTTAAAAAACATAAAAAAACTTCCATAACTCATTTTCTTAATCCAAATGAAAAGAACAAGCTTGAATCTAACATCCTTTCAGAAAAATACAGAAACTAGTTTAAAATGGCAAAGTTCAAAAGGACATAAAAAACGTCCATAACTCATTTTCTTAATCTGAATGAAAAGAACAAACCTGAATCTAACATCCTTCTAGAAAAGTTCAGATAACACTTATTTTTAAATGCATGCATCCCTTCAGAGGAACAGAATTTTCAAAGGAGGGTACCCTCCTAGGCATACGTCTATGGTGGTATAAAATATACAATGGAATAATAGTAACACAGGAATGCTTCTACCAACTAAGAACGGTAGTAGAAATGATCTATTTCATAGGATCAAGAAACGTGATTATTGCACACTAATCACTGCTTGAAATAGAAACCACTCTCTTCACATATAAGGATGGAGGTTACTTCTTTAGGCCACAGTGAAAAGTATTGCAAGTATTTTCATCCAACTTTCCAAAACATTGAGGGGGAGGAGATGAGAATTTTATTTTTCATTTTTCTCTAAAATGGAATTGGATATTGAATATGACTAAACTGACCTGGCAAACACTAAATAATAACATTGTTAAGCTTTCATAATTTTATTTGACTTCCTGTCAATATTATTACACAAATTATTACAATTAATTATTATTATTACAATTATTATAACACAAAATTGCAAATTCAACAAATATAAACAAAATCTCATATATTTATAATGCAAACGGACAAGACATGGAATATTTCTGGTCGGCTATATAATTTTCCGAATGTAATTTGAAAAAAAAAAGTATAGAGCATGTTTGTAAAACATATACCCCCGTGTGGGCTTCATTTATTACAGCAACACTTTCTTAAACAAGAAACCGTCAAGGATGTTATGACCGGATTGCAAAGATGCCTTTGTGAGATGTGGATATCCTCCTATCAGCAACAAAGTCCAAGAAGACTTGACTACGTATTGCCAATGGAACGGTGTTCCATAACTTGAACACAGAAGCAGTGAAATTAAGGCCAAGATAAAAAATTCACGTTGTTGAGCAAGACCTCATAAAAGTTATCAAGGTATCTGAGATTCTGTTCACTGAAAAACAGTGTTCACTCACTGAAGCCTGAAGTCAAGTCAAGGTCAAGGTCACCAAGTATGTGTCAGATGGCAAGAGCTCAAGAATGTTTACAATGCGACTTAGTTTGAAGTAGGTTATATTAACAGTAAGCAAGAGTTCACTCTAATAGCAAAAACAGCCTGTGTTCACTGAAGTGTGAAATCAAGGTCAAAGTCACCACCAAAGTATGTCAGACGAGAAGACCTCATGTAGGTCTAAAATCCCACTCAGTTTGAAGTAGGTAACGTTAACAATACATGTATGCAAGTGGTCACCCTAAAGCCAAAAAACAGTGTGTTCACTGAAGCGTAAAATCGAGGTCAAGATCACTAAATTTTTGTATTTGTTGGATAGAACATTCAAGTATCTACAAACCTACCAACTTTGACTTAAGTACCCTTTAGGGTATGAAAGAAACCAAACTAAACGCAAATGCTAAACGCAAAATGTTGACGCCATGCGGACGGACAGATTTCGCCAATTCAAATATAAGTTTCATGGGCCTTAACTCCTATATATTACCAGTAGTGTAGCATTGCCTTTTGAAAATTTGAATGTCAAATCTATAGGTATCCTTCCCTTTTAATAAGATCATACATTATCTCTGTTTAAAAGAACTTTACCTGTAAAATATGTCAAAATATATAATCAAATTCTGATGAGCATTTAATTATACATGTATATGATAATATATAGGAATCACCTGGAAACGAATAATTTCAGCCTTTTCTATCAGCTGTGACCTTGACCTTTGGACCCCAAAATCAATAAGGTTCTTCCTCTATTGATAAATAAGTATATAACCATATTCGATTTAAATATGTTGAAAGGTACTTGAGTTATCACAGTGAAAATGAAATATCGTCTGATCAACGGACAAGTCTGGCAATAATGCTGTCATTCCCGTAAATAACTTTAAATTTCCAGACCGATTATCCAGTGATTGAGTGAAGATGAACAAAAACTAAAAGAGAAACAAAATGCTTAAAGGCCCTTTCATTTATATGGGGAAAGATGTTGACAATGATAATTATTGTATTGATTTTGTTGAAGAAGACAACTGGAGAGATGTGTTTTGACTTGCCAGAGATTCGCAATAAACCAATGAAAATCAAAGTGAGCAGTTGTTTCGGTCTGGTGAACTGTCCTAGTTTTTTCATCAGCTGTGACCTTGACCTTTGGGCCAAAAAATCACTAGGTCTCTTCCTATCTGGATAAATAAGTATACATGTACATCCAAATTTGGTTTGAATGTGTTGAAAGGTACTTGAGTTATCATCCGGAAATCAATGTGTGATGGAAGGACGGACAAAGCGACGAAGCAAACACTTAATGCACCCTGCTATACCTGGCGGGGGGGGGGGGGGAATGCATGAAAAATCGGGGCAGGTGGGGTTGAGAATCTAAGAATTTTTTGAAAATTTTATTATGGCCTTACTTGCCGCACAATTTTCATTAAATATTTCATCAAGTTTTCCCTGAACAAACAAGAGATCCCAACAGTCCTAGAGATTAATCACTGGAGCATCTTGGGCTTGTCTACTAAGAGAAAACACCAAACCTTAGCAGTTAGATTACTTACTCCAACATGGAATGAATCCAGACTTGACAGGTGTGGGGAAATAGAATGAGCTTAAGCTCATTTTGTTCCTTTATGCTCTAATATGAAATGTAAGGAGCTTTTAAAGCTGTGCAATATTAACATGGCAACATAATATCATGACAAAAACAAATAATCAAAACTTTTTCTGCCTTAACAACTACTGGTACACATATGAACATAAAACAAAATGAATATTTAAAAGGTTGATAATTCATTAATTGATAATGCATGACACAAGGCATAGATATTAATCTGATTATAAATCATAACAATTCGTTTTAAACACTGTGATTATTCTACATTCAGAAAATTAAAGACAGTGAAATAATCAAACATGTATGCCTTTTCTTTTATAAATCTGGCACCAGCATTCTGATAGTTTTTCTCACAATGAGAAAAGATACTGTTTCAATTAAAGCCATACAATTTCCTACTAGCCAGGTTGTCTAGAGAATTCATACAAAATTGTTTAATTTCTTTCCATAATTTCCAATGACTCCATGTGAATGATCAATTATTGACATCTGTGTATTATATCTGAATGTGTTACTGGAATTATGATAAAGATATTGATTTTCTCTCTTTCAATTCATACAAGTCAATATTCGAATGGTGCTGTTGATGGCAATCAATGTCGGGAGGTAGCCAGCCTAAGATTGCATTCAACTGCACACATATCTCAAGTGCATATCAAAAGAGATGGAGACAAATTGTTTAGTGTCTATCAAGATTGTGCAAGTGCAGAAGCCAGACAGTCATCAAAGACACGAGAAGAAAATGTGTCTGTATAATGTAGACAGTATCCCTCTTATTATTCATATGAGACTGAATATATAAGATTTTTGTTCAGTTGATGATTAAACAATGAATCATAGACTGAAAAATTAAAAATATCTATTCATCCTTGTGGTGCATTAACAAAATCAAATCTTATATAGATCCACAACAGTTTGGATATACTTTGAAGATATCAAGAATGGATAATAAAAGTAATCACAGTAGTGTTATGTGTTGATTATGTTTGTACTTGTCAGAATATCTGACTGTACATAAAAACAGGGACATATTATATATATAGTCCTTCATAGAAACAAGCATATAAAATATTGCTAAAGCTATATAGTAATAGTGTACCCAGTGGTCTACACAACTGATTTTGTGAAAGTATTTTACTGTTGCAATTTACAACTGATTACCGGTACATGAATGGTTCAATGTATACTGATTTCCTTATAACCTGCATTTCTGATTAATTCTGTAAAAAGTAATTTACTGAAAAAGATGACAGAGTAAAGCCTGACAAACTATTTTCTACAAAGGGCAGTTACTCTCATAAAAGTACATCAAACATGACCAAAAGCATGTTTGATATGTAACTCATCGCATTGCAGCAATTTTTATAAGTACAAATGACTCAGAATCATTTTTCTGCCTGACTGAAGGAGCACAGAGTAGCAACTCCTTGTCACTTTTCTTAACCAAGACTAAGATTCCAGGCAAACAGGAACAAGTAATTTTCCCCTTATTCATAACACAGCTGTGAACCACGTGTAACTAAATTTTGCCATCTGTGTTATTCAACAAATGTTGCACCACCTTTCTATATTTGTAGT
Organism: Pteria penguin; assembly: GCA_035048485.1. Classification (NCBI taxonomy): domain Eukaryota; kingdom Metazoa; phylum Mollusca; class Bivalvia; order Pterioida; family Pteriidae; genus Pteria; species Pteria penguin. The sequence continues at coordinate 18,720,322 of CM068580.1, read as the reverse complement.
GTATATCAAGGTACATTTCTTTATTGTATTCTTAATGGAATCATAGTAATCACAGTAGATTCAGAATTCTAATATCATTAATGGATGACCACAGAAACTTGCAACATGCATCTACAGCAGAGCACAGGGTAACTACAGTTAGATGTAAATTTCGATATACCACATCTTTGATTCCTTATGAGATTTTCAGCATTTCAAAACTACCATAACAAGCCTATGGCCACCAGCAATAAACATAAATTTTTCCAACTCACAACACTTACCCAGGGTTACCTACAGACTGCACCATAGAACTTTGCACTAACACAGTGTGACCATAGAGTTTTACACTAGAATTGTGTGACCAAAAAACTTTACACTAGCACTGTGTGACCATACTTTTTACGCTAGCACAGTGTGACCATAGAATTTTACATCAGCACAGTGTGATCATAGAATTTTACATCAGCACAGTGTGATCATAGAATTTTATATCAGCACAGTGTGACCATAGAAACTAGCACAAGCTTAGTGTAACCAGCAGATTGTGACCATACAGTTGTACACTAGCACAGAATGACTGTAGAATTTTACATCAGTACAGCGTGACCACAGAAATTAACACCAGCACAGTGTGACCAGCACAGCGTGACAATAGAACTTTACACCAGCACAGTGTGACCATAGAACTTTACATCAGCACAGTGTGACCATAGAAATTAACACCAGCACAGTGTGACCATAGAACTTTATACCAGTGCAGTGTGAGCATAGAATTTTTCATCAGCACAAAGTGACCATAGAACTTTACACTAGCACAGTGTGACCATAGAACTTTACACCAGCACAGTGTGACCACAGAACTTTACATCAGTACAATGTGACGTGGGATTTCTGTTAAATAGTAAAATAGCATGCCTGGGATGGTTTACCAATACATGTATAATCTCTGAATCACAAAGTTTGTTGCATTGCTTAATCAATTATTACCTTACAAGTTACAACAGGTCCAACTGGATCACAGAGGGTTTTTAGGGTATCCTTAAACACTGGCCAAAGTCAATGAAAAGAGACAATACTGGTGGTGCCTTACACAAGAAGCAACTCAAATCAGGCCACTCAATTCTCCAAAACTGTGGATACTCTACACCCCTAGTGCTTATGTAAACTGCTTGCATTTTCCCAATCAAAACTACAACTTTTCCAAATATGATAAAATGACATCTAATCAAAACTATTGAAATGAAAAACACTGATCTCAATTTGTACATGCGACATACATATTAATGAGACAAACATTTCATTTGATTATCAGTTGTTCAGAGTGCACCAAAACCAGTGGTCTTTAGACCAAAGTCAGTAAAACTGGCATCTGCCTTCTGAAAAATCAGATTCTGCAGGTCCAACAAGTAGTGATGTAGAATCGGACAATTTTCATAATCGATGATCGGACAATAATTGGAAATCATAACCGATCAATGATCGATTATAATCCGACGAATAAGAAAACCATTTTGCACGGGGATATTTTTATCATTTGACAATGTAATCATGTATGTCGAATTTTTTTAATTTGAAAAATACAACAAACAAGAAATTTTAAACGATGAAATATATCTCAATAACAAGATAACAAGTGTCTTTACCAAAGACCAAACACACTAGCAATTCCTTTATTCTATGGAAAAATTAAGAGGGGACAAACTATAAAAAAAAAAGCATCATACATTCATTCTGATGATTTTTTGAAAATTACAAATGTCATGAAATTAATGAAGAAGTTTGTTATTTTTTTCACTTTCAGCCCTCTGTGTACGTATCAGAGGAAATTCAGCAGTTGGCAAGATAAACGATTTTTTTTTAACAATGAAATTTATACAAAGATAAGAGAATCAAACAAAAATACTATATGTTCACAGGTTTTTATCCTGATTCATTCAAATTTATATGTAAAAAACAATAATTATTGACATTTAAGTTCCATTTCATGGGCACTTCAGTAATAAGATGGGGCATTCCGGTCAATTGGGTCATTTCAGTAGATAGTTGCACTACATTTTACAAGTCAATTGGGGTGATAAAACTTCTTTTTCTTCGTTATTTTTTCTGGCCATTTTTTTGATTTTTGAAAATAAAATCGAAATCGGCGCACTTTCAGCGATCAATAATCGGCGATAATCGTTTCATCACTACCAACAAGCTTGTGAAAATTAATACTTCAAACATGTAAAATAAGACAATATGATTGAAAGGTTAATCTCAATAAATAGAAAAGCACATTTACAAAAAGAGAAGATAGTAAAAATAATTATCATTACTCAACACTGCATACCATTCACTTACATCAAGCTAAGCTAATTCAAAGTTAAGTCCATGGTAAAAGTTAATAGTTAACCAGATGAAAGCTCTAGTCACATTGAATCTACATGTGAAATCCTTACCTCTAATATTTCGAAAGAAAAGTCCCAGTACATGTATATGCTAATGAAAAATAGGTCAAATTCCAGGGTCAAGGTCATCAGGTCAAAAGTCATGATATCAAATGAAAGTCCATCAAAACCTTATTATTATTATATATGAACAGTGTGCGAAATTAATGGTGGAGCGATAGACAATGTCTACAGTAAATCTTGTCAGCCTACAGTGATCGAAAAGTCTGTAGACTGACTTGTCTATAGGAAAACTGACCAAGTCAAATAAATGTTTGTCCCCTTTACCAGTAATGAAAACGCTTGTGATACACTGATCAAGTAAGTTCATCAAAACCTCTCTCTAAAATAAAATGTTTCAAAACTTCTGATGCCCGATTGAATTGAACAAGAATAGGGAAGGGTGTATTCAATCAATGCACTTTCCCTTTCAACTTTGTTCTTCAAGGTCAAGGATAGAGCGAAGATGTCTTTCTTCAACTAGTTACCAGTAAAATATTTTAAGGGTGCCCAGATTAAAGAACTTGTGTATGTTTTTGAGAAAGTACACAATTAACTGATTGTTAGTTTTATCAAATCTAATGCATTAAAAGTAAGCTTTTAGTGCCTTTTTGTTTCGGTCTATAGGAAATTCCTTCGGTCTACAGGAGCAAAAACTTATAAGCAACATACATGCAAGATTTTCAGTAAGGATTATTTTGAGGAGGTGATTTAGAAAATTGAGGTGTATCATTTTGTATGCATATGTTCAAATGTGAGTAGTAAATTGAAGATCAAAAGAAATTCAAACCAGCGATTTCCATCATATGAAGTGGCGGTATTTCACTGGGTGCTGGCTCTTATTGAAATTCCTGTACATGTACAAGCAGAAAACCTAAGAAATTACTTGAAAAATTCAGAAAACAGGCAAAACTGACAAAATCCAGGAAAACAGAGAAAAACTTTAAAAATTTTATTTCAGAATGGAACCAAGAATCAACAACATTTCTTAAGACATCCTTCTAGATCACTCTAATACATTCAGTTTGATGATCTCTGTAGCTGGTCAAAAGAAGAAGTATGTAAAGGAAGGTATTCCTCTGGGACTTATGTTGTCCCACCCTTGAGTCCCCCTTGACAGATCTGACCAAAAAGTAACAACATTTGTAGGGGAGCTTGAGTACTTCATTCATACCAAGATTGATGAAAATCTTTCACCAGTTCCTGTGAATAAGTGGAATGTATAAAAAATGTTAAGACATTATACATACATGTACTACTATACTGGTACATGCACAATGACACATATCATTATCCAAATGAGTATCAATTTACATGTACATGTACTAGCAAATCTATTTGCTGTAGATGTACATGTAGACTGAATAATCCAGTCTCTGGTTGCTCCCAGTTTAGATGTGTCATGTTACCAGGGAATAGATCATGTACATGGAGGTGTGTATCAAAGTCAGCCAATTTGGCTGTCCAAAACTAAATATTTTACTCTCAAACTAATAAAACCTGGTCTCACTGTCATTATTTATGATTTATCAGTATTCCACACCTTTTCACTTAACTTTCACTCTTTACTGTTTACGTGTCAAGATATCGTATTTCATACGAGATTTTTTCCCACCATTTCAAAGTATAAGTAAATGTGTAATTGGTTGGGTGAAGATACTTATTTATAATATGATTTCTCGCCATTTATATGTATTAAAAAGTAAAAGGTTTGCAAAAAAATGCGTACATGTAGCATAAGGACGATTCACAACGACATAAGATTCTTTCAATCAGAGTATGAAATCTTTATTTATTCCTGTGTGACTGATGCCAGTATCAGCCTGGATAGCTCAATGGTGAGAGCGTCAGCCATAATAGCAGAAGTTTCTGGGTTTGATTCCCGGGTCTGGTCACAAATTTTCAATCTGCCTGTTACAGAATTTGGTGACTTGAGAGTGACCCTCATGTAAAGGAGAACCAGGGTAATTTCTATGATGGGTTTCGAGGTTTGAAAACCTCTGGCAGGGAGGAAGTGTGATGGATACTGGTATCAACCTGGAAAGCTCAATGGTGAGAGCATCCCTCTTGATGGTGGAAGGTTCTGGGTTTGATTCCCGAATACAGCCACAATTTTTCACAACACCTGTTACACCTGGGCAGCCAAATTAACCTACTTTGACACAGAACGAATATTCCCCTCTCCGGTGGCTCCTGTTACTGATATGTCACCGTACCAAAGTCTGAATAGGATTATCTCTCTTATTTATCGACTGTGGCTAATTTTTACACTTCTGGGACATATTAGTGGAAGTAAGTAGATTTGTATGAAGTAAAGTTGTTGTGGCTGATTGGTGGTGGAAATGCCTGAAAATTGACTGCTATTTCAGTAGTTCAAATTTGCCTAAGGTCTATACATATAGATAAGAGAGTTAATCTAATTCAGTCCCATACAGCAACATATCAGTAACGGGAGCCACCAATGACAGGAATATTGATTATATTCAGTCTAATTTTGATACAAGAGTCCATTTATAGGAAACAGTCTCTAGTAACCAATAAGACATACATTTTGTAGCCAGTCCCAAATCAAGAGCGACTACAGGTATAAGCCTGGATTTCTGTACACGTATCATTATTCAGTCAATTGATGAAATAGAAATGGAAAGTGATTTATTTTGACTGTCATTTAACATCAAGAAATTAAATTTTTATGGAAAACATAAAAAAAAAGTTTATAAATGCAGTCTTCGAAAGATATCCAAGGCTTGTAAAATCTAGATCAGGCGGGTAAAATTTTAAATCGTAGGCCCGATTGGGCTTGTAAAATATTGGAAGGTGAACGGGGCATAATAACAGTTCATGATTCCTTTCCTGAAGTGTAAAGAGGGGGGAGACCGCAAGACACTGAAACGGCCGCTGCCGTCACATGAAGAAAAGGAGGGGGCGAAGCGCCATTATGAAATATCATGACAGAGGAAATTCCAGCCACATAGGTGCGAGGAACGCCCATGGCTAGAATTCAACGCAGAGTCGGGTAAAATGTTTTGTAAATGGTGCAGGGCAGATAATTGTAGGTTTGTCACGGGCAGTGACCACTTTAGGTTGACCTCTGTGAGGGACAAAGGATCAAAATGGCACAAATACTATGTACCAAAATACTCTCGTCTTAGTGAGGCAAGCAAGTGTCTACACCAGCTTAAGAAAGCTGACTATGACAAACTAGTCATAAAATTCCCCAACTGCCCAAAGACTGAGAAACAAATTGAAAGAGAACTGGAACTAATTGAATAAAAATTGAATTGTTTTATTTTCTAAAATTAAAAATAATAAAAAAAAAGAAGTTCGGGCTTGTAAAATTTTTTGGGGCTGTTGAATTTTGTCTGTTACCTGCCCTTTGGGCTTGTAGTGAAAAAAACTTCTCGCGAAGACTGTAAATGTATAAACATGTATTCAACAGGTTGGGGGCAACCACACATTTGAGAGATAATCACTCAAATGAGTAACTGTCACTGTTTTCAGTCATCAATTTCAAGGAATGAACAGAAGTAAAGAACTACTGCTGTGTCGGCCTATTCTGTGCGTCAGCTAATTCTGCACTGCATATTTTGTGACATTGTAATCACTTCCATGTAAACACTGCTGCACATTTTTGAGGCCGGTTCTGTTTTATCCTCGATTGTACATGTACATGTATACAATTAAAGAAAATAGACTCAGCCTCTGTTAAGAGGGCCTAATGAAGAAGAAAAACAGTAGATCGAGCAAGATCATTCACATTTGTAGTTTAACTTTACAATACACAGAAAAAATATTGTTAGTTCAATTGGCCCTGAGCCAACTACAGCAAATTTCAACTTTTCGTAGAAATCCACATCACATAAGTTTTGTCCAAAATTATAGTCTATTTCATTTTTATACACTATAACCTCTATAGCGTCGAATAAGCCGACATAGTTGACATTCAGGTGACGCATGGGTACGTAGACATTGGCTATTATGTTTTTTCTTATTTACATCAATTACATGTAGTACTAAAAATTTTGACTTAAACTTAAAAGGGCACATTTTTTTAATATACTGAACATAAAATTCAGAAGAAGTTTACCTTTTCAACTTACCATTTTGGAGTTTATAGCTGCAACATTTGTGCAGCTATTAACTCCAAAACCGGTATATAGAAACACCGGAACGGCAGGGTAAACACAGGTACGACACCCAAACGGCACTTTATATTGACCCATATTGCATAAAACAACTTTCTTATATTAGTCATACACATTATTCATACAATAACCAGAGATATTATCTCTGCAATAACTAAGTTATATTTTAATTTTTTACATACATGTAACTGACACAATTATGACATTTTTCCTGCCATTTCATGTTATGGCCGTCTTCATATCATGCACAAATAAAATGCGAAAACTTATGGTGTGTTTTAATATAATTATTACAAATGTTAGCAGTATACATGTATGACAGTGTGAAACTTTTGATAGCTATCATCATTGCGACAGTTCAGGATCTTGGGAGGAAAAGAGGGGTAGGGGGTCCATTCCAGTGAACTTGCATGATTAATGCCTGCATTCTTGTGATATGTAGTCAGTAAAAAAATGATACCAAAATAAATCTGAATCGTGATAAATATTGCCCAGGTTTTTCCCTGGGATTTTCAATTAAGGAGTCCATGGACTCCCACACTTCAAAAATTTGGGGTCCATATTGTAATTTAGGAGTCCACATTACTTTTCTTGATTATTAAATTTGATCACTAAATATGATTCTATTTCATTCACTATTTCGTGTTTGGAATAATAATCATAAATAAAATTACTTTGTTTGAAAGTTGGAATTAAAAGCATTATTGGTAGCAATTTTAACGTTTTAGCAAAAGTTTTAAATGTCTTAACTTTGTTTATTAGTCCTTCGTTAGTGTTTCTGTCGTCGAATGTCAGAAGTTGTTTCTTAGGCCGATAGCAAGGGGGTTTTTTTTGCCAGTTTAAACACAGATGGCAAGTCATTAAGATACATGTACGTGTAATATCGGGTTTGTCAAATTAAATACTAAAAAAGCCATGTTAGTCATTATATTCATAGTTATTTTTTATATTTATGCGATAAAATCGTGAAATATTAGACGCTTTAACCGGCGTGTTGACATTTGCCATCTCCGTGTCATGTGACTTTCCTCTGCGAACTAAAGAGTGTTTTGGTTTTCTAGTAGAAAAAAAAACAAACAAACAAACTACGAGTGTTCCAGATGGACACTGCGCTTGATGTTGTAACCAAGCTACATACTCCATGTATGGTATGACAAACTATGCAAATGAACTTGCTTGACTCTGCATGTACATGTATAAAAGTGCGTCCATTAGAATGCAACACATTTTATTTTACGCAGCTTTTTTGCGTGAGAGAAAACTCTGATTGCCCAATTCCTGACTCATAATCCAGAACTGCCGAAAGGATGAAACATGTGTAGAAAAAAGGAAATTCAAAAAACTCAAACTTCAGGTTTAAAAGTTGATATTGATTCTTTTTTTCAGAATATTAGACATCATTAAGCATGTATAAAATGGATATTGACTTAGAAGTCATTATAAAGAGTAAATAAGTGCTGTTCCGGTGCCATTTCTGCGTTTATCCCGCCGTTCCAGTGCCGTTTCGGTGATTCGTACCACACCTCCAAAACAGTAAGTTAAAAAGTCATCTTGTTTTATTAACTATATTCAGTATGTTGTAAATATGTGCCCTTTTGAAATTCAAATCATAATTCCAAAATTTCATTTTTTAAGCACTTAAAACTGATTACTGAAAAGAAAGATACATTTGTAGTTACTCATTTGAGAGATTATCTCTCACCTGTTCAAATGGAACATCAGAGGAAATTCGAATATTGTTTTACTTCAGTAAGGTCGGGGATATCGGCTTTATGACAATGTCACTAACCTGTCATCCGCAAAAGGGAATTGCTTCTTTGTCATAAATTATTTTTTTAGCTGTAGGAACACTAGAGCTTAAGATTTTTCAAATGAAAGAGATAGCTAAATGGGCAGCCATTTTCCCATTTGCTACAATGGAATTTTCAGATTGCATGGAGATATCAGTCAATTTCTCACCAAAAAATCACAATAAAATATTTACCTGTAAGTCTGATCTTCTGAGTCGACGTTCCATTGCGCCTAGATCCGTTATTAGCCATTTCTACGCCATGAAATCATCGTCTGTCTCTTATTATTGTAGATTCATTCATTTTCTGTTGTCTTTTGTAAAGCACTTGTACGAGTCATATGCAAATAAGCTCTGCAGACAAACTTCCGGTTTAATATTGAGGCTCATACGGGAAACAACTCTAGCTTCCCTCTTCTGTTCATTGTCTTCGAATTTCACATGATTCTTAAATTCATCCCCAATGTTAACTTTACAGTAGGGGTGATTATCAAAAATGGGATCATTCATCAATGTTCACGAAGAATCAACCCCGTTTTCGTATACATGTAATTTACATGACATGGGACACTATTCTGGTTTAAAAACATTCAATTTATTATTTATAAATAGCAAATGACGTTTTCTATGACTAGCAGATCTGATTACTGGCATATCTTTCAAAGATAATGGTGTAGAAATAAAATGAAATGGGTGAATAGTGCATCTGTATTAATTAGAGATAAAACTTGGAATGTATTATGAATCATAATGTAACAGCCCAGAAATTGGATGTCGATGGCAGGTAGATCTATATTATTCTATATTATTAATGCGCGTAAGGGGGGGGGGGGGGGGAGGGGGTAACTTGCAACGATTTTGGGTACAGACGTGCGGCTGGAGTCGCTGGCACCCTACCCATTCATACTGAGCGAAGTGTAAAACATACCCATTCATATATACTGACCATAGTGAAAAGCATATCCATTCATATATACAATTTATATTTACTTGAACTGTCACGAATCATGGATGTATTATACATGCAAAAGTACTACTGAGCGCAAAACAGACAGTTGTGAGAAGCATATCTCATAGACGACTTGGATTTGCAAATGCAAGTAGGTTAGCTGTGACGGCAAACTGCCTTCCTTCTTTTATTACGGCATTTTTAAAGAGTGCATATCTCTTGTCGTATGGCCCACAGAGTTTAAAATTTGGTGTGTGGATGTGGCAAAAATATCTTCTCTTGCAATCTCCACCTGCGTTTTACTTAAAGATACCTATTGATTAAAAGGGGGAATGATTATGATACCCATTAATATATTGGGTGGCCTTAAAATATACCCCATTCCAGCCGCACGTCTGTATACAGGAAGTTAACCCCCATCCCCACATGTTAAACTGCCGCGGTGGGAATGGGGACAACAAATGAGACCGAAGCCTTCTCTGAGGCTTGGAACGCCGAACGGAGTACATGTAAGTGCGGTACTCTCCCGTGGGAGGGGATTCTGGAACACCCCTAAAAAAAAACAAAAACAAAAAAACCCCCCAAAAAACAAAAAAAAAAACAAAAACAAAAACCAAACAAACAAAAGCCAAAAAAAAAAAAAAAAAAAAAAAAAAACCCAGTGGGTCATACCTAATGTACCTGGCAGGACTGAAGATCCGAATGGGCCAGCACCTAGTGTTGCTTGAACTTGTGGCTTTTCTTTAAAATTTCTGACATAAAATACCATTTGTGTTTTATTCATTGAATTTGATATTTGTTTCTTGAATTCAGGTATTACCTAAATAAAAGGCTATAAAGGGGTGACACCAAGTTTCATTATACTTTCTCTTATACTTGTGTAACCAGACCTCACTTTACTTTTCTTTCATTGTCATCATGACCAGTGTCCACTTTACGAGATATGCATGTACGTCCGTCCTCTTATTCAGGATTCCAGCGGCTCTATAATTATGTAGATTTAGTGTAAAGCCTTAAGACATATTCAAAAGTTTGTGTTTGTTTATTTTTGAGATTGTTCTATGTAGATAGAACTTGGAGGTGATAATTAAAGTAGCATGGGCGGAAATGCTTTGGGTAGGAAAAAATAACAGCAGATGAAACGACGAGTAAATATAATCTAGCTTTACTGAAAGAGATTCATATCCAACGAAAGCAAAGATATTTTCAAAAATATTCCAAAAGTAATTTTGTTAATAAATCCTCGTCCATATCAATTCGGTATTAAAATATGCATCTAGTCATTCACGAAGCCTGACAGTGTTCTCTTCTTCTGTATAAGGAATGGTGAATTCCAAATTAATGTTCACTTCATTTATAACCCACCCCTCCCCAACAAACAAACAAACACCCCCACCCCCCTAAAAAACCCTACAAAAACAAAAACAAAACAAAACATAACATAACATATAAGACAAAACACACTGCACATACAAAATAAAAACCAATCCTAAGTAACTGTTAAATAATACATGTATATCAGTAATAAGGATGAAGAATGGTTAAGTGATGCATGTGATAATATTACGAAAATGTCGATAACGAATATTTCATTTAAATATTCATGGGATCTCGATATCGTCTTATGTAATATAATGTAATTTTACAGGAGTTATCTTTCATTCATTGAAGACTATCTTTTAGATATACACATCCCTAGGTTTAATAATTGGGGAAATATTATGAGTATTATGACAGGTCAAAAACTAGATGCCTGCGAATTTCAATCCGGGGGCATAAAAACGAACTTGTTTTTCTTTTTTCCATTTGTATATGTAGAGATTTCTCGGATTAAAAAAAGATATCTCGAATGAAATTCTAGTAGACAAATCTCCGTTCTAAATATATGCATTTGACATGATTTGTATTTGGAAAAGAGATTAAAATTGAAGACATTTCTACTTAAGAAAATGAGATTTCTCTAAATAATTTGATATATCTCCGTATAAAAAGTTGAGATATCTCTATTTTAAATAGAAATCTATTTATTGTTAACAAGGTAACAAGCTGGATTTACTTACATGTATGTGTGAAAAGAAAATCCGGAATTTCACATTGGGGGGAAAAATCCACTATATAGTAGTTTTTTTCCTGGGGGAAAATGGCTATAAGAGGCGGGAAATGGTTATATAGTCAAATTCCCCCCCCCCCCCCGGGGAAAAACTACTATATAGCCATTTTTCCGGGGGAAACACTACTATATAGCCATTTTTCCGGGGTGGGGGATGGCAAGGGGGAAAATCTACTATATAACACCGCTGCGCCCAGGGCGGAAATCGAACTCGGGACACATCACGGTTACGAGCTGAGCACTTTATCCACTAAGCCGCACCAATATATATATTATATATATATATATATATATATATATATATATATATATATATATATATATATATATATATATATATATCTTGGCACCTCTATGATCTAGAATTTATATGTACACAATACATTACTTCAGATGGGATTCCAAATCAGCTGCTTCCTTTGTTAAGAAGGGATTAATGTTTATCACACGCAAGTAAACAATGAGGTGTATGATATCTTTATCTTATCAATACATACCTATTCATTCACTGCTATTATCATCTAATAAACTATAGAAATATAACCACAAGTACAGTGACTATAAAGTAACACAGCGAATACAGTTACAGAAACCGACGATGATGAGTGTGCTCCACATATTAACCATACTTGTGCCGGCGCAGTTGATGGCGGACGGGTTGTTACACCCCGGTGGCACTGGTCCTACAGTAGAGGAACAATTCCAACAGTTACAGAAGGAGATCAGACAGAACTTTTCTACCTTGCAACAGAAAGTATTTGCATCAGAAACACAGGCTCTACGTCAAATTCTGAATCAGGAGAAATCTTTTAGACAAGAACTTGAAAAAGAAGTAAACGACTTAAAGGCAAATTTCACAGCACAAGAACATTTATTAATTCAAGAAATTAAATTCAGAGAAAAGTTTGAACAAGACGCGACTAACAAACTTCAAAATTTAAGTATTGAGTTAAAATCTATCCAGGGAAAACTGGATAATTACGTCCACGAGCAGCAGCAGATGGGACTTCAACTCGGAGTGTCAATACTTAACACTAAGAACCTGACGGGCTACATTGATCACCGATATAACCAACTGTCTTCCTCTCTATCTCAGGCAGAGCGTCATCTGGATGCCTTGAATATTACGTTACTGAAAAGCATGACGTCGATGCCTGTTGGTGAGTATTATGCCAGTATATCAAGGGACTATGGTAAACTCGTTCACTAATTAACTTCATTATATGCATTTGGTATATGTAGGTCTGTTCTCCAATTCAAACACTTTGTAATAGAACCGAAGTAGCACAATCGTTTTGGATTTTGGCTCATTATCGAGAGGTCCGGAGTTCAAGTCGGACCGATGGCTACTCGGTGTCCTGTGGGATGAAAACCGAGGTCCCGAGTCACAGTAAACATGACACGTAAAAGACGTGCTCTCCGCTTCGGATGAAAACCGAGGTCCCGTGTCACAATAAAGATGACACGTAAAAGACCATTCTCCGCTTCGAGTGCATCGGTTGCACAAGTCAAAATGTCTGTGCAATGCGTTGGATGTCGTCACCATGTAAGTTCTATAATCTTTGTGTGACACAAGAATAAAACAAAACAAATATAATATAATAAAATTTCATTACACGATTTCAGATCGCAGATTGCTATCTGCTTGCAAAATTCTGCCGGAACCTAGCCAAATGACCTTTGTTGGGCATAATTTTATATCAAAGGGGTTGCAACCCCGCATTTTCTGCTTACTACCGCTTTATCTCTGTTTGTTTGGGTTTTTTTTTTCATTAAACGGGCTGGCGGAGCTAATTGAACGATGGCTTGTACTGGATTTCTTTTCACTCGGATGAATTCTATTGACTTAATATGGAAAGGAATTAAGTCATATTAGAGTATACAATAATAGATATCTATATTGGAAAAGAGGCCATAATAAGATTTCAAAACCACGCCTATTTTCCACTCCCGAGGATTGGACTCGGGTTCAAAATTACACATGCACCAAATCATATATGGAATACTTCTAGCCCATAATCAAACATCAGAGGAGTAGCGATAATGAGCAAATTGTTTATAGGTGGACGGACGGATGACGAGTGGTATCGCATAAGCTTTGCTGATCTCTGGTCGAGATAATAAATCTGAAACAAAAGGATAAATATTATCTATTTACATTGAATTATGTAGACGAACACAAACACAATATCAACTAAAATACAACAATTTTTATCAATTTTTATTCTGTAAGCCAGATCCTTACACTAAAAACAAAAATCAACTTTACTCCAAGAGATTTGTGACCTTATCATTTACTGTTGTATATAAAAATGGACTCTACGCCTACAATGAGGCGACAGACACGTCACAAAAAGGGTGTGGGTGTGAGGTTTGGATTCGAACTCTCCCCTCCCTTACGTCTTTTCCCCAACCCCTTTTCTCCACCTTTAATGAATGGCGTGCGCTTCACACAGGCAATTTTCCCTCCGGAGAAGTCGAGTAGGTTCAAGCCTAATAGTCCGAAAGTCCAACGTTACGATAGTCCGACAGCCCGATAGTCCGCCAGCCGACAGCGATAGATGGTATTGCACTAAACCATGTAAAACTTGTCTTTTGACAATTCTGGGTGAATGGGCCAACCCGAGAGACAAATACCCCAATCGTGGGATTAAGAGGGGAACGGGGTTAGCGGGCCCCCTCCAATTTTGTCAGAAAAGGGTACCAAGATAGGTACTTATAGGCCAATTTTGGGCTGTGACCCGCTCCCCTTCCGTGACTAAATCTTATCTGTCTTTAACGTTATTGGTCAGACAGAGAACATGTTCAAAAGTAAAGTGATTAAAATCTGCTATCGGTTTATTTGCTCCCCATTCGACTGTCAGTCCTTCCTACCAGTTTTCCCACACTTTTCGTCAACACAATTTTCCTCGATTTTTTTTTTGAATGAAAATGAATGCTTCACCCGCCTGGCGAATAATGACCTCAATGTAGTCACTGAAAAAATCGACTCGTCACAGGCGCGGTTCCAGGAATTTTGTCAAGGTAGAATGTAAAAGCCTGCCTTAACTGATCTCAAGATTTTGACAAGGGAAAGAGAAAAAGGATGAGAAAAGTGTGAAATTAATTACTAAGTAACGTGTGTTTGTTTTGTATGTTTCTACCGGTGTCAACCGGGGCAATGCGTTTCACAAACAAATCTTGTAATAAAATAAAACGGATCATTAAAATTGCTTCAGCAGTTACAGAGCAGATGCTAAAAATGTGTAAACCAACAGAGGTCAAATTGTCATGTGACCCATTGAATAGATTGCATACTATTTTTTTTAGTTTTTTAATGGTTTGTCGCATGGAAATACATTGGAAGTATAAATATTTTTAGATGTTGGACATGATTTAAAGGTGAGCTAAGAAAGGTGCAAAAGACTGCATTGCAAAACGGGTTTTTGATTTGATTTCTGTAGGGGTGGGTAGAGGGACACTCCGACAACTGTTCCTGTGATGCTTAGCCGGAAAAATGTTTTTGCACTCCGAAAACTGTTTGCACGGTTCAGGTACGTTTAGCTTCGTAATCAGTCCAACTATCGGGCCGTCGAACCATCGGGCTGTCGGACTATCAGGCCGTCGAACCATCGGGCTGTTGGACTATCGGGCTGTCGAACTATCAGGCTGTCGGACTATAGGGCGGTCACCATAAAGAAGACGTACGATTATCGGATAATAATAGTATGTCGCGTCTCTCTCTATTTCTTTCTACCACCACTACCCTCTTTGCTGTTTAAGGGGGTAGGGAGAACGTCCCCTCCAGCCCCCCTCTCTCTCTGAATCCGTCACTGGAGAAATATTTGCAAATGATAGTTTAACTTACTGCGGAACTAGATCTATATAATTAACAAGTAAAGAAAAAATAGCAAAAAAAGCAATTTTCAATTTGCGAAAATACAATTAGCAAAAAGCATTCAGCAAAAAGCAATCAGCAAAAAGCAATCAGCAAAAAGCAATTAGTAAAACAGCCATTTAATTCAGCGCACATTTTTTTCACCCATAACATGCCAACTTTTGATCTACGAAAGCGGGATACGGGTCTATCCGTCGCAGGTAGAAAATCAAGCAAAATTAATACCCAAAATTTAAATTAACACCATAAGCAATTGGCAAAAAACATATGGCAAAAAGCAAAAAACAATTAGCAATTTCATTGCGCACCGACTTTCCATACACATCTGTTCGTAACGGGTGAATATTGTAGAAAAAGACTTTCCCCATTTAAAACCAAAAATACTGGGCACAGGCACTGCTTTACATGAAGAGTGCCTTTTATTTTATACTACCCCCTGCCTCCTTTATATCTCGTCTCATTCCCCTTTGCAACGAGACGATATAGGGGGATAGTTTTTAAAAAAGGCACTCTTCATGTAACGCAGTGCCTGTGCACAGAGAAGCTGATAATATCCTCACCCCACCCCCATATGACAATTGTCATATATATGGCACACAATATTGCAATCTGTATGTTTAGTGTTTGGTCTATCACAAAATTTATCTCCCGCTGGCTGACTTCAGATTGGCCTAAACATTTTAAAACTCAACTATAAATTCATGTCTGTATATATTTGAATAAACACAGGTACATCTCACGTGGTAGCGTTTACGGCTTATGCAAGAATGCCCAAGTCAAGCCTTAGTAATGAAATCATCATATTTGACACGATCATCACAAACGAAGGCTCTGGATACAGCGCTTCAACTGGAATCTTCACCTGTCCACTAGATGGCACGTATGCGTTCACCTGGACGCACCTGATTCACGCTGGTCATTACTGTCACGCCTATCTGTATAAAAATGGTGCAAGTCAAAGATTGGACGCACACAGCAATCTTTCGGGAATATCCTCCACTGTTTACACGATGGCGACTATGTCTGGGATAGTACATTTGTCTAAAGGTGACAGGATATGGATACATTCCACAGTTTGTGAGACATACATGAGTGCGCCTTACAACTCATTTTCAGGTTGGAAATTGTAAACGCTAAGTGTGATACTTTAGAATGCGAATTCAGTCAAGTAGAATTATAGCAGTGTACAACGTAATGATAAGACAAATTTACAATCTCTCGATCGCTTACAGAAATAAAAGCTGTCTTTCTTTTATTAATCAGATGTATTTTGCAAAAACAGCGTAAATAAGAAAATAATTCAATTAAAAGATGAATAAATAGATAAATCAATGAATGAGTACAACAAAAACAATGCACACAAAACCATGACGAACAACTAGACAATAAGTTTATGTCTTTTGTATTTGCTTTCCTGTTTCTATAGCAATCCTTATCCTTCCATGCACAAATAATACTATTTCCAAGAAAAAACAAAACACATTTACATCGTATGCCGTGGCGGAAGGATCGTGGAATGAATGACTGAATGTAAGAAGTACCGAGAAGCAAAAGGTAATCCAGATCCAGATCATAAACACATCCCCTCCCCAAAGCCATCCCTATCTGATTAAAACCATATCTTTTCTTCCGCTTATCTATTTGTCCTATTGTGAATAAAGATCCGTAAGGGGTCATGTTCTGGTGAGCTATTTATCCGCAATGGGACAAACAGAGAAGAGGAATAAAGATATAGGTTTAAACAGATTGAACTATTCCACCACCACCACCACCACCACATCCCTATACAAACAAAACATAATATATATATATATATATATATATATATATATATATATATATATATATATATATATATATATATATATATATATATATATATATATATATATATATCAGAACATTCCTCCCCTCCAACACTGCGATGAGTGTATGTGAAATAACTTAAATCACTTTATAAACAGGAGCTGTGTAAGTTCGAATGGCATTAATTATGGACAATGCATTACAATTCATCCATTGCAACTGAGCGGACCTGTAAAGCGCTTAGCTTGCGGTGCAGACATTCCGGTTCATTTCTCTGGATTGTATCACTGTTTAAGAGGCAACAGCTTCAATGTAGCAATATAGCTGGAAAATTGTTGAAAAGAACGCAAAACCCTAACAACCAACCAACAAATGACAGTCGACAAACTTAAAAATACAAGACATATAATTATATACTGGACTGCTGTCTGTTTGTCCGCACGTCCCTCTCTCTCTCTCCATCCCTCCATCCATCCATCTATCTAAGGCAACCTACGTAGTTCATATTTTACCATGAAACTTGGTGTACATCTTTCCACTCTTAAAATACTTCTACAATATTCTAAATGCACTATTTTTCCAAATTTGGCATGTTTCACATTCATACTATTCAATACTAGATTGATTGATTGATTAATTTTAAATTATTGTTTTAAGTCACTCCATGATTATTTCACGTATATGGAGACGGCATCTACCTTATGCATCGCATAGAAATTTTTACCTTTGCAACGGACCCACCCTAAGCAGTGAGGGATCTTTTATGTGCCACGCCTACCGTGACAGGGGACATTGTTTTTACTGTCTCATCCGAAAGACAGAGCTTCCTGCATTATGATGATAATCGATTTTTTCCTTTCTTTTTTTCTATTGAAATGGAAATTACCATTATAATTCGATTCAATGCGCAAGACCGCAAATACTCATTTCAGTCATATTTTATATTTTAGTCACTTACCAAATCCACAATAATTCACACTATAAGAAAACAAAAATGGTGATGTTAACTCCCCTTGACCAAAACACTTACTGAGATTTTGTGCCGTTATTTATTTCTGTCAATGGAGTCAAATGCTGATTTGTAATCTACATAAAACATCAGTATAATCTTAGTTTTATTATCGAATGTATTAAAGAAAAAAGAGGAGTCACCGGCTCAGTTATGTGGCAGAAGTCACCATGGAGCTATACAATACATGAATATAAATAATATAATAGAACATTTAACACATTACAAAAATATTTGATTGTAGTGCAATTACGATACCGACTTAGGACGGTCATTTAATTTGACAAAAGCCAAACAAATGGTGTGGTTAACCGGTTTACGGGCCCAC
Organism: Pteria penguin; assembly: GCA_035048485.1. NCBI lineage: Eukaryota > Metazoa > Mollusca > Bivalvia > Pterioida > Pteriidae > Pteria > Pteria penguin. Next base: position 18,701,901 of record CM068580.1, on the reverse strand, counting down.
CTTCCCACTCACCGTAACAGCAGAACAATCAAAAGACGTACATTTAAAAATTTATAAATAATCCTCCATGTAAAGAACAAGGGTCAACAGGTATCGCATATTGAGAGGTCATAAAAATATAAACACGTAAGGTATTGTAAAAAACATAATGGTATAGAAATATATGCGACATCAACATGATAAACCGTGCTCTGCCAGTCTGAAAGCGAGCTTAGACCCTAGATCTGTAGGAGTCCCGACTAACAGTCAGAGGGGACGAGGTTCAGGACCATGTCTCCTCTGAAAGAGGTTTGGACAAGGCCCGTCATATAGTCCCCACCGCCCTGTTAGTCAGCGTGCAACGTTCAAGTAAAAGTCTGCATAAGGCTGTAGAGGGGGCCAAATACAAGACCTATAGTCTTTTTGATGATCTCAATATCCTATTGTCTATTTAGGAGATGTTTGACTATTACATGATAAAATAACGTTATCGGAGCCTTTTACTTTCCTTAGTTTATATACGAGATCACCGTAAAAATTAGGATGGGAATTTCCATTGGATATATACTGTTGAAAAGAAATATTTCCAAATTTAGATAGAAGTTCTGAATAAGATCTGAAGAATTTGCCGAATGTTTTTCTTAGCTTGTGATATCTGTAACCCTGAGTTAAAAGTTTAGTAGTAATTTGTAAATTTCGTTTATGAAAGTCCAAAACATCGGTGCAGCCTCTGACAAATCGAACTAATTGAGATATATAGATACCATATGATGGGAGTCGAGGGACATCGCCATCCAAGTAAGGGAAATTTACAATAGGAAATCCAAAATCCTCACGTTTATCATAAATATTAGTATATATTAGGTGGTTGATAATTTTGATGCTCAAATCTAGGAAAGGTGTAGATTTATCTCAAGTATTAGCTTTATTCAATTTGAGCAGTGGTGGATATATTTCTGATATAAGTTGTTCGAATTCAGGGTTGTCGATAACCAAAATGACATCCAGATATCTGCAAGTATTATTAAATTTGTCAATGAGGTCGAAACGTTTTGATTTTTGAATAGAAACCATAAAATCCCTCTCATAACAATAAAGAAATAAATCTGCTATCAGAGGCGCGCAGTTAGTACCCATAGGAATCCCAACTATTTGTTGATATATCTTGCCATCAAATTGCACAAAAATATTATTCATGAGAAAATCTAGTGCTTTACATAATTCCTTGCAAGTCCAGTATTTATATGAAGTATATTGTTTGTTGGAAAAGAATCCAGAGTTATTGGAAGTACATATGTACGTTTTAGATTCTCTGTGAAAACACCATTGTATAAGAGACAGCAACTTGCTTTTAATCAAATCATGAGGCAGAGATGTATAAAGTGTAGAAAAATCAGATGTAGAAATTTAAGTCGCTTGAAATTTAGTGAAAGAAGTTTGTCTATAACTTCATGAGAATTTTTAATTGACCAAAAGTAATTGATGTTACTATTATGAAATGCGACATCACAATATTTGATAATATGATCTTTTATAGCAATTAGAGCAGACGTAATATGTTTCGATAGTACCGTAGTAGAGCAGTAGCTAGAATTAGATATGAAACGTGATTTATATGGACTTTTATGTAGTTTTGGGAGCCAATACATGGTTGGTAGATCAGATTTATCCGTTTTAATTTTGAAGTCGGACATGGTCATGAGGTGATCGTGCAAGGTGCTCTCTTTTGAGGTAGGGCTTTCCACATATGTATGAGTGGAGTTTAATTCGTTTTTAAGTACTTCAATATAATATAGTTTTCAAACAACTATTATGTTATTACCTGCTTTATCAGCGGGAACAAAGACATATTTAGCATGTAAGTCAGCTATCTTCTTTTTAATAGAATTTGTCGTCAATGTAGTAGGCTGTTGAAATAAATGCAGATTTTCCGTAAAGTTCTTAATACGGATATCGACGATTCTTAAAATCTCGTATTTCCAATCATTACGAGCATGAGCCTTTACCTGTTCTTTTTTACACCAACGTTTACAATATGTAGTTAAAGCATCTTCTATAACGTCACGGCATTTATTGAAATCTATCCTGGACGGTAACCTATATTTAGGTCCTTTTCCAAAAAGGGTGTGCTATTTCTTGTCCGAAATACAGTTTAGGTCACCAGTAATAACATGACCTGCCGGTTTATAAACATATTTAGAATTTTCACAAGAACACGACGAAGGAATAGAGTCTGAAACATCAGGGTTAGATGTAACTTTATTATAATTTAAAATAAGATTTCTTCTAGGTTTTTTGTACTGGTAACAAATAAGTGGAGGTTCTAAATTCTCAAAATATTGGGGGATTTTAGATGTGACTCTATGATCACGGAAAATATTAGAAATGTTAAGTAGATCGAAGCCTTTATTAATAAATTTAATTTTGAGAAATTGCTGCTTGGGTGGAAGAGACGGAATACGAGGAAAGAGTTTATTATATGAAAATAAAATCATCAATTTGAGTTTATATCAATCAGAATTGCGTAAACTTCGAAGATCAGCTTCGTCCAGGATAGGTTTCAATTTATTTACCGGAATAGAGGATAGTGCATGCAAAAGTTCATGACGGCCATTATTTTTTTGCGATAAATAGAAGATCGTTTAATGACCTATTTAAACGATTACGTTTTCTGATGTTACGATTACGACGACGACCATGTGACCTACGTTTTCTAATAGTTTTATGTCTTAATGTAAAAATATTGATCTTATTCTGATGAGAAGAAATATTACCTTGTCGATATATTTGGTCGTTGAGACCAAGAGGGTATGGGGTTTGTAGTTGTTTAATCCAGTGGTTATAAAGAAAATTCTGGTATTTACGACGTGAATTATTACGAATTTTATAGGAATGATTCCGAAAACGTTGTTTCAAAGTTTGAGAAGTTTCCCCGACATATTGAGCCCCACATCCTCTAGCTTCTCAAGTGATGACATATATAACATTGGCAGTATTTCAATCTATGTCTTTGTCTAATTTGGTGTTAAATATATTTCCATTAACCGTAGATTCAATATTAGACTTGCAGTTTAAATGATGGCAAGTAAGACATTTCTTGGCGTTGCACTTATTAATCTTAGAATACCCTCTGCGTATAGAATTGACAGCTCTGTAAGAATTTATAGGTGTGAATGTTTTTGAAAATGAGATCGAACGTTTAATAGGGAAACTACTTTTAAGTGGAGAAATAAGAACTTTAGTGGTGCCGAATAATTTTCTACAAGAAATACCAGGTATATAAAGAGTGGACACAGAGGGCAATCTAAGTGGTGTGATTATAACTTTAGGAGATTTGTATTTTATTTTAAGAGCAAAAATCGCATCAATCGTACTATGTTTAGGTCGAAATCAAACTGTGTATCAGTGACTCAGCACACCATGATACTGATCTTGGGGTCAAAACAGATGTGAATAGTTCTAAACTTACAGCTCTACAATTTTGGGGGTCTTACAAAATTCTTTCTTAATAAGATCATTACATAATATATTAGGAAAGCATCTTGTATCGAGCATGGTATTAAACATTCTATGTATAATAGCAATCAACATATCAGAAAACTCTACAAGGTTTTCATTCATAATACCGTATTTGCTATGACTTCTATTTCTTTTAAGACCCTAAATAGCCTTTACTACTAGTCTGCTGTAATTTCGTTGTTGAACTCTTCGAAAACTATTTTATCCTCGTCTTGATCATGATCATGATCATGATTGTGTCATTTGCAGCCCCTTCACCACATAACGTCTTTTAAGAAATGTTTTATAGAATCTGCAATTGATACATCGGCATTGGCAGTACTTTCTTGGCAAATAGAGCATGCAAATCTCTTGGGTAGGTTTTCCTTATAGACTGTATCAAAATGCTTTGATCAAATTAATGTTTTCTCACGACAATACGTTCTGTAAAAAAATCCAGAGGTGGGATCAGTTTCCTCGGAGGGGTAAACATCACTTGCCGACCGGTCACATCCGCCGTGTTACCAAAAGCCGATTTATTATAAAAATGTAAAGCTGATGGATAAATCCAAACCACAAGTCCAAAAATCATGAAACCATAGGACATACAAAATCAGTGAAAATGAAAAACAAATGGAAAATAACAAAATATGTCTACTTGAAGAGCATATGTGAACCCCTGTGATGGAGTGAGATCAGGTGCCCGGGGAGAGTGAGCATCTCCTGCTTGCTAGCAACACCCGTCACATATACCCCGTAGAAAGAGTCAAATCGTGTGAATTCCATATGTATCTATATATGGAGAAGTCGAAGTAGGTAACCTTCTAGTATAGGTGTCAAATCTGTGTAAAGTGATCGGAATCGGTCTCAGTCCAGAATATCATTTAAAAGTCTGGATAACGAGATATCATATGGAGTAATAAGATTGATTAAGTGTTGAAATCATAAACGTATTCATCATATCATCATAAGTTGTTACAATATCAGTCAATAACACTAGTCCCATTGGGACCACATGTCTAGCGTTCAGGATACGCAGACCACACTCTGTACACATCTGAACAAATTCAACCGGTAACTATTCACAGCCTGATCAAGACTAGTACGATCAGGTAATATCTCGTTACACTTACAGTCAATCATGGAATTTATCTAATATAGTATCATGTGATATATGACCATCAATGAAGCTTGTATGATGGGCATACAGATCTACCGTTAATGTATTCTGCAATTAATACTTCCTTTGCTTCGTGTAATTCAATAAAAAAGTGACATTCATCTTCAATTTCATTTTTATTACATTTATACCAATATCTATGTTCTATTGGTATTATCTTATATCTACCATTTTCAATATCTAATTTATGACATGATAATCTTAATTATATAACAGATTTTCTATGATAGGTATTACTGTTATGGTCTGTTATTTGAAGACAATGCTCAAAACTGAAATTTGTTTTTATTTGTAAATATGTATTTAATTTCCCATTTTTTGTATTGACGTGAAATATATACCTAAAATTTTCAGTCATGAAATTTTGTAAATCCAAGATATTTGTGTTATGAAGCATTTTGAACAATTTCAATCTTGCATGTAAATTTCTCTTGTATATTTACTACCTAATTGTTAAAAAGAACACTCCAAGGTAGCATATAAAGCGTTGCATACTACAATTCAGTTAGTCTCTTCTACGAACACAGATCCTATACAGAAAATAATATAGATCCAGTATATTATTCAAGGATTACAACTTGTTATGTAAAGCTCTTGAGAAAGGTTCGCAAAAGCTAACCACACTGAGTTATATAGGGCTCAATTAAGGGAACGCAAACAAAAAGCGACCGAAAAAATACCGGGTTCCGGCGCCATAAACTGAGGATGTACTTAAGTCAAATATTTCATTTTGATTTATTCCATTATTAAACGTTCAAATAAATTCTGATGTACAAGGGTTTAATTCTGTTTATCAATAGAATAAAACTAAATAAAATACAAATCCCAGTTATTAATTCATTGATGAACAGAAGAATATGAAATTATGACTAAAGTATATTCTCAAATTATGGCGCCGGACCAGGAACTTGGGCAAAATATGAGAAGTCTAACACACACACTCATGGTTTGGATTTATCCATCATCTTTACAGTAAGCCTATGCTTCAGCCCCTTTAGAAGTTAGAGAGACTCTAGGGAGGGAACAGTTTGTAGATTCATTAGTAAGTTCTGAAATGAGACCACGCATTAAGCAATCTCGTCCAAGAGATATAAATTCAACAATCTGTCCAGCTGTTGAATTAGATGATTCCAATAGTGCTGAATAGAATTAAGAGGTTTTGATAAGGTGACCGATACTAAGTCAGAAAGTGCCAAATATCTCAGATAAATACTATGATAAGTGATATGAATAAAGTAATTACTGAATCCGAGGTAAAATAGATATAGAATAAACACTCTAACCAAACAAAAGAAAATAGCAAATCTAAGGCGTGATCAGATCCGTTATGTTTCTTTTGCAAAAATACTGGTCATTTGAAAAAGAATGGTAGAAAATACATAAGCAGAAAAAAGCAGTCCTCGGATCAAGACAAACAAACTGATAAAAAAACCCCCCACATAAACCATTAAGAATAGTGTCTTTGAACCCATCTGAAATGATGTGTCAAGGTTAAGACTGACATTGGTGATAAATAAATGAAAATTTTAATTGACACTAGTACAACAGTCAGCTTAGTTGCAACACGCATCTTGCACGGTATGATTTACACCTTGAACAGGTCAAAGCAAAGATTGTATTGCTGACGATTCGCCATAAGAAACTAAAAGGCAATACCATTATCGTTAACTATTAATGGTATGGCTTTCACTCATAAACGCTTTGTAGCACACATAAGTATTGATGGTATATTGGGGCTAAATTTCTTGCAACAGCATTCTTGTATTGTTAGTCGTGCTGATGCAACGCTAATTCTAGGAAATGGTCAATGTCGATATTGGGGCAAATAGATTGTTTCAGAGTTTGTTTGGATGAGTCATTGAATGTGCCTTCACAATCAAAAGCATTGACATTCTGTAGTATTAAGGGTGGAAATGGCAACAGGTTATAAATAAGGGGGATGTGTATTGTAAAGCCAATGGAATAATAATATAATCAGAGAAAAAAGTTAATTGCACGTACTTTAACAAATGGGCAGATGCTGTAAGATTTATGAACCTAGACAATTTCCTCAACAGTTGCAAAGAGGGACTGCTATTGCACAATACAGTACAGTGAGCAATGTTTATGGTGACCAAAATAGCCTGGGTAGACCAATTGAGATAGCAACAAGACAATGTAAAATTGTTAAACAGTTCTTAATGAAACATGCTAATAGTTTTGTTAAGGTTGATTTCGACCTTGGTATAGTTGAATCAGTACAATATCGCATACACAAGACAATGCTGATCCTGTTAAACAGCCACCAAGAGGTATGCCTATGGATATGAATGAAAAATTTGACAGACAGCTTGACTCTATGATTGGAAGAAACGGAATACATCTTTTAACTGTCCATGGGCTTCTCCCATAGTATTAGCTAAAAGATAGATGAATCTGTAAGACAACTGGAAACTAAATGATGTTACGGTTGAAAACGCCTATCCCTTACCGTGTATTGTCGAGTCTCTAGATCAATTGGCTGGTGCTCGGATGTTGTCAACTCTTGATCTTTGTATGGATTAGTGACAGGTTTCTGTACTCCCAAAAGATAAGCTCAAGACAGCTTTTACCACAAGATGTGGGCTTTCCGAGTTCTCAAAAATGCCATTTGGACTTTGCAATTCCCAGGCAACTTTGGAGCACTTCGTGGAGGCTGTTTTGAATGATCTACACTAATTTGCTAAGTGTATCTAGATGAGATCATCGTATTAGGCTAAGCATTTGATGAAATGATAAATAATTTATCAAAAGTATTTGACAGATTGTCGATTGCTGGGCTCAAAATAAAAGTAAAACAAAACTGTTTGAATATCTTGGTAATATTGTATCTAAAAGGGGAATATCAACTAGCAATGATAAAACACAGGTAATGATGATTTACCAGTTCTTTCTAATATTACTGAAGTTAGTTCATTCTTGGGGTTATGTGGATATTACAGAAAATTTGTGACAAACTTTGCAAGCATTGTTAACAAGTGGCAAGAATAAATTTCATCGGACAGTCATTTGTCAATTAGCATTTGAACATCTTAAAAGTGCATTGGTGTCTTCTCCTATTTTGACAAGCCCAGATTTTACTCATCTATTTATACTTGAAACAGATGCAGGTAATCATTCAGTTATGTCACAACAAATAAACAGACGGAATATGCAAGTAAGGTGTTGTCAAAAAAAGTGTTGGCATTATAAAGTACTTTAGACACTATCTTTATATTAGGGAGTTTTTAATCAGGACAGATCGCAACTCTCTTAAGTGGCTGATGAGGTTTGAAAATACATAAAATCAACTGGCATGGTGGGTAGAGATGCTAGGTCAATATGAATTTTAAACACAGTTATAGGCCTGCAGTAAGTAGAATACCATGTAAACAGTGTGGGTTTATATAAGATATAATGGGGGAAAAAAGAGATGAAACACATCAATTCATTCAAATATCTCTGGATTCTTCATCTATTAACAACTGCAAAAGAACGATAAAGACATTCAGAAGGGGGAAAACATGGATAGAGACTCCAAAAGTTATTAGAAGGAGAGAGTTACTTCTTAGAATCTCTATCCTCTCAGTATGAAAGGTTATGTGTTATTGATGACATCCTTGACAGAAAGTGGGATGATCTTGATAACCATTCGGTAGGTACCACAAAAGGAAAGACGGAATATGTTAAGGTATTGATGAGAGGTCTGCAGGTCACTTGGGAGCCAAGAAAACCCTAGAAAAGCATATTACTGGCCAGTTGCAGAACGATGTAAGGTTGTATGTAGCTGGTTGTGAACATTGTGCAAAGGAAGAAAGAAAAGTTACTGACTCAGTCGTATGACAGAACAACGGAAATATACAGTATTTAATGTAATGATATGAAAAACCACATAAGGGTATCACAAAAATGTTCGATTTCAGTGCAGTTACTACACTGACTTGGGACGGTTATTTGATATGACAATAGTCAATCAATTGGTGTGGTAAACTGGTTTACGGGTCACCTTCCCACTCATCGCAAAAGCAGAATAATTAAAGGACACACATTTAACTAGAGCATGTTTGTAAAACATATGCCCCCGTGTAGGCTTAATTCATAGCACCAAAAACTTGCCTAAGTTTATAAGTTTCATGGTCCAGTTTATAAGTTTCATGGGCTATAGATATTGCCAGTAGTGTAGTATTGCCGTTTGACATAGTGATCCTATCCTTCCGTTTTGATAAGGTTTTGAATTATATCTGTTTAAAAGAATTTGACCTGTAAAATATATGAAAATATGATCAAATTCTGATAAGCATTCGATATCTCTAAATTACCAGGTGATACGAAATCAGATGTTAAAAACGACTTTTGGAAGCTGAGCTCTACTGGATTAAACAACTACAAACCCCATATCCTCTCGGTCTCAACGACCAAATATATCGACAAGGTAATATTTCTTCTCATCAGAATAAGATCAATATTTTTACATTAAGACATAATACTATTAGAAAACGTAGGTCACATGGTCGTCGCCGTAATCGTAACATCAGAAAACGTAATCGTTTAAATAGGTCATTAAACGATCTCCTATTTATCGCAAAAAATAATGGCCGTCATGAACTTTTGCATGCACTATCCTCTATTCCGGTAAATAAATTGAAAAATATCCTGGACGAAGCTGATCTTCGAAATTTACGCAATTCTGATTGATATAAACTCAAATTGATGATTTTATTTTCATATAATAAACTCTTTCCTCGTATTCCGTCTCTTCCACCCAAGCAGCAATTTCTCAAAATTAAATTTATTAATAAATGCTGCGATCTAATTAACATTTCAAATATTTTCCGTGATCATAGAGTCACATCTAAAATCCCCCAATATTTTGAGAATTTAGAACCTCCACTTATTTGTTACCAGTACAAAAAGCCTATAAGAAATCTTATTTTAAATTATAATAAAGTTACATCTAACCCTGATATTTCAGACTCTATTTCTTCGTCGTGTTCTTGTGAAAATTCTAAACATGTTTATAAACCGGCAGGTCATGGTATCACTGGTGACCTAAACTGTATATCGGACAAGAAATTGCGCACCCTTTTTGGAAAAGGACCCCAATATAGGTTACCGTCCAGGATAGATTTCAATAAATGCCGTGACGTTATAGAAGATGCTTTAACTACATATTGTAAACGTTGGTGTAAAAAAGAACAGGTAAAGGTTCATGCTCTTAATGATTGGAAATACGAGATTTTAAGAATTGTCGATATCCGTATTAAGAACTTTACGGAAAAACCGCATTTATTTCAACAGCCCAATACATTGGCGGCAAATTCTATTAAAAAGAGGATAGCTGACTTATATGCTAAATATGTCTTTGTTCCTGCTGATAAAGCAGGTAATAACATAATAGTTGTTTGAAAAGTATATTATATTGAAGTACTTAAAAACGAATTAAACTCCACTTATACATATTTGGACAGCCCTACCTCAAAAGACAGCACCTTGCACGATCACCTCATGACCATGCCCGACTTCAAAATTAAAACTGATAAATCTGAACTACCAACCATGTATTGGCTCCCAAAACTACATAAAAGTCCATATAAATCACGTTTCATATCTAATTGTAGCCACTGCTCTACTACGGTACTATCGAAACATATTACGTCTGCTCTAATTGCTATAAAAGATCATATTATCAAATATTGTGATGTCGCATTTCATAATAGTAACATCAATTACTTTTGGTCAATTAAAAATTCTCATGAAGTTATAGACAAACTTCTTTCACTAAATTTCAAGCGACTTAAATTTCTACATTTGATTTTTCTACACTTTATACATCTCTGCCTCATGATTTGATTAAAAGCAAGTTGCTGTCTCTTATACAATGGTGTTTTCACAGAGAATCTAAAATTTACATATGTACTTCCAATAACTCCGGATTCTTTTCCAACAAACAATATACTTCATATGAATACTGGACTTGCAAGGAATTATGTAAAGCACTAGATTTTCTCATGAATAATATTTTTGTGCAATTTGATGGCAAGATATATCAACAAATAGTTGGGATTCCTATGGGTACTAGCTGCGCGCCTCTGATAGCAGATTTATTTCTTTATTGTTATGAGAGGGATTTTATGGTTTCTATTCAAAAATCAAAACGTTTCGACCTCATTGACAAATTTAATAATACTTGCAGATATCTGGATGTCATTTTGGTTATCGACAACCCTGAATTCGAACAACTTATATCAGAAATATATCCACCACTGCTCAAATTGAATAAAGCTAATACTTGAGATAAATCTACACTTTTCCTAGATTTGAGCATCAAAATTATCAACCACCTAATATATACTAATATTTATGATAAACGTGAGGATTTTGGATTTCCTATTGTAAAATTTCCTTACTTGGATGGCGATGTCCCTCGACTCCCATCATATGGTATCTATATATCTCAATTAGTTAGATTTGTAAGAGGCTGTACCGATGTTTCGCGGACTTTCATAAACGAAATTTACAAATTACTACTAAACTTTTAACTCAGAGTTACAGATATCACAAGCTAAGAAAAACATCCGGCAAATTCTTCAGATCTTATTCAGAATGTCTATCTAAATTTGGAAATATTTCTTTTCAACACTATGTATCCAATGGAATTTCCCATCCTTATTTTTACGGTGATCTCGTATATAAACTAAGGAAAGTAAAAGGCTCCGATAACGTTATTTTATAATGTAATAAAATAGTCAAACGTCTTCTACATAGACAATATGACATTGAGATCATCAAAAAGACTATAGGTCTTGTATTTGGTCCCTCTACAGCCTTATGCAGACTTTTACTTACTTGAACGTTGCACGCTGACTAACAGGGCGGTGGGGACTATATGACGGGCCTTGTCCAAACCTCTTTCAGAGGAGACATAGTCCTGAACCTCGTCCCCTCTGACTGTTAGTCGGGACTCCTACAGATCTAGGGTCTTAGCTCGCTTTCAGACTGGCAGAGCACGGTTTATCATTTTGATGTCGCATATATTTTTATATCATTATGTGTTTTACAATACCTTACGTGTTTATATTTTTATGACCTCTCAATATGCGATACCTGTTGACCCTTGTTCTTTACATGGAGGATTATTTATAAATTTTTAAATGTACGTCCTTTGATTGTTCTGCTGTTACGGTGAGTGGGAAGGTGGGCCCGTAAACCGGTTAACCACACCATTTGTTTGGTTTTTGTCAAATTAAATGACCGTCCTAAGTCGGTATCGTAATTGCACTACAGTCAAATATTTTTGTAATGTGTTATATGTGCTAGTATATTATTTATATTCATGTATTGTATAGCTCCATGGTGACTTCTGCCACATAACTGAGCCAGTAACTCCTCTTTTTTCTTTCATGATTATATACGAGAATCACCTACAAACCAATAATTTCAGTCTTATCTATCAGCTGTGATCTTGACCATTGACCTTATGATAAGTAAGCATATGTCCTAATTTGGTTTGAATATGATAAAAGGTACTTGCGTAATCATCCAAAAACCAATAATAACAGACTATTTTCATAAGCTGTGACCATTGACATTAGAACCCAAAACCAAGATCATGGGACAACAGGTGTCTCAAGTTAGAAGTCATAAAAATATATAAACAGGTATGATAATGCAGAAAAACATCATGATATCAAAAATATATCAAGCGACATCAAAAATGAGGCAACAGTGCTCTGCCAATCTGGAAACGAGCTCAGACCCTTGATCTGTACGAGTACCGACTAATAGTCAGAAGAGACTAGGTGCAATATACGTAAGATAGATAATAAAACAAAAAGAGCACCTTTAAAGACTGTGTCAACAAGTTATCCGATGGAAAGGATAGCTGCGGATATATTGGGCGAATTACCTTTGACGGAAAAGGGGAACAAATACATTTTGATGGGTGTAGACTGTTATACTATTTGGACAGAAAGTTTCCCTATGCTTAATATGGTCTTATCTATCAGCTGTGACCATGACCTTTGACATAATTACCCCAAAATCAGTAGGGTTTTTCTAGGGTTCTCTTGATAAGTAAGCATATATCCATTTTTGGTTTGAATACAATAAAAGGTACTTCAGTAATCATCCAAAAACCCAATAATAACAGACTATTTTCATTAGCTTTGACGTTTGACCTTTTGACCCCAATCTCACTAGGGTTTTTCCTCTCTTGATAAGTAAGCATATATCCATATTTGGTTTGAATATGATAAAAGGTACCAGAGTAATCATCCAAAAAACAATAATAACAGACTATTTTCATCAGCTGTGACCTTTTAATTAGAACCCAAAATCAATTGTGTTCTTCCATTCTTGATAAGTAGGACTATATCTAAATTCGGTTTGAATATTTTTAAAGGTACTGGAGTATTCATCCGAAAACCAAATAATTAACATCTATTTTCATCAGCTGTCACCTTGACATTTGACCTATTGACCCCAAGATCAATAGGTTGCTTTCTCTCTAGATAAGTAACTATATATCCAAATTTAGTTTGAATAAGTTGACAGGTACTTGAGTTAACATCCAAAAACCCAATAATTACAATCTATTTTCTTCAGCTGTGACCTGGACCTTGACCCCAAGAACAATAGGTTTCTTCCTCTCTTGATAAGTAAGTATATATAAAAATTTGGTTTGAATATGTGAAAAGGTACTTGAGTTATCATCTGGAAAACAATAATCACAATATATATTCGTTAGCTGTGACCCTGACTTTTGACCTTTTGACCCCAAAATCAATAAGGTTCTTTATTTGTTGATAACTAAGCATATATCCAAATTTTGTTTGAAAATGTAAATAATACTTAAGTAAGCATCTGGAAAGCATATATCCAAATTTTGTTTGAAAATGTAAATAATACTTAAGTAAGCATCTGGAAACCAATGTGTGACGATAGGACGGACGAAAGGTAGGAGGGACCCAATGACAGAAGAACAGACAAAGCTGGCGGTGGGCATAAGAATATAAATACTCCTCGATATAGAGATCAAGGGACAACAAGTGTCTCAAATTCAAAAGTAATAAAAATATATAAACAAGTATGGTAATGCAGTAAAACATAATGATATCAAAAATATATCAAGCGACATAAAAAAATGAGGCAACAGTGCTCTGCCGGTCTGGAAGCGAGCTCAATCCCTTAATCTGTGCGAGTACCGACTAGCAGTAAGAGGGGACTAGGTTCAATATACGTAAAATAGATAATAAAACAAAATGGGCACATTTGAAAAACTGTATCAACAAGGTATCCGATGTAAAGGACAGCTGCAGATATATTGGGCGAATTACCTTTGACGGAAAAGGGGAACAAACACATTCTGATGTTTGCAGAGTGGTATAATATTTAGACGGAAAGTTTCCCTATGCTTAACATGGAGTCTCAAACTATGGTCAAATTTATTGTTGCTGAAGTCATCACAAGGTTTGGAGTCCTTTCCATTACACAATATAGATCAAGATACCCTAAAAGCAAGTTGTTTAAAGCAATGTATATTCAATCTAAGGACAGAGCTATGCATGAGGAAAATACTTCTTTGTTTTAGAGTGATTTACAAAATTTCATGGCCGGAAATTTTAAGTATATATTTCACGTCAGTACACTAGCACTGAAAACTTATGATGCCCTCGGGTACTATCAGTCCACCAGCAATGACACCGGCCTAGTAATTATAAGAAATATTAGAACATATATACATTATAATTTCTGTGCACCAGATGCACATTTCGACAATAAAGTTATTTTATTTAAGGTTTTTCTTGGGCCGACAATAATGATTGCCTCTTGTGTACCTCATGTTGAACAGTAAGTGGCTTGCCGTATTTTTGACAGACACTTTATCAGGATAAGGTGAGGACCATAGGGCAGGGAATACATTAAGGTATGACTTGTGGTTGACCAGAGTGGCAGCATAGTGTTCTGTCATGTTGAAAAGCCAGTAGTGGTTCGACATGTTGACAGACACTTTTGTATACCAGATTGGTGACCATAAGGTCGGTACACCAATTAGGGCGTCCGTCACTTTAGTTAATTTGATTAAATAAAGGTTGTATCATTTTCATGTTTGTTATTTATCTAATTATTTCATGTATTAGGGAAGCGTATTGCTGCCAAAGTGAAAATTATTTTTGGATGCTAAGTCGTACGTACGACATACTAAGTCGTACGTACGAGATAATAAGTCGTACGTACGACATACTAAGTCCTACGTACGAGATAAAAAGTCGTACGTACGATATACTAAGTCGTACGTACGAGATACTAAGTCGTACGTACGACATACTAAGTCGTACGTACGAGATACTAAGTCGTACGTACGAGATACTAAGTCGTACATACGACATACTAAGTCGTACGTACGATATACTAAGTCGTACCTACGAGATACTAAGTCGTACGTACGGCATACTAAGTCGTACGTACGACATACTAAGTCGTACGTACGAGATACTAAGTCGTACGTACGAGATACTAAGTCATAGGTTCGACATAATACTTATGTCTTTCGTAAGAAGTGCCAAGTCGCGCATGCAACTTCATGCATTCAGAAGGATATGGCTGACGCACAGACTCTAGTCAAATCTTACTTTCTTTCCGGATTCAATCATAGTGAAATTTTGACGTGTTTAGCGAGGTATTACGGGATTATTATAAGTTTACGAAGTCTTCGGCGTCATTTGAGAAAGATGTGTTTATTTAGACGTAAAAATTACACAGATATAATGGATGTGGCCCTTTACATTGTCCGGCAACTGGAAAGTTCAGCTCAATTACATGGATATAAATTCATGCATTCGAAGTGCATCAAAAATGGATTCGTTGTAACTCAAGAGAGTGTTAGACTTTTGCTTCAATTAATTGACCCAGATGGTGTACTAAGAAGACAAAGAGACAGACTTCAAAGGCGAAGGTATTTATTATGCAGTGGACCCGATTACACGTGGCATGTGTATAATCCAGATCGAACAAAAGCATTTCGTGTTTTATTGCGGACAGGGAATCTGTATTGCTTTAGCAAAACGTTTATAGATCTAACTTACCTAACTTAATATAAAAAGCGGCAATCTTTCTTTTTCAAACATGGAAAACATGAATAGTATGTCGTACGTACAATTAGTATCTCGTCAGACTCGTTCATACGACTTCATGTTTATCTCGTACGTATGACTTAGTATCTCGTACGTACAACTTAGTATCTCGTACGTACGTCTTAGTATGTCGTACGTATGACTTAGTATCTCGTACGTACGTCTTAGTATGTCGTACGTACGACTTAGTATCTCGTACGTACGACATAGTATCTCATACGTACGACTTAGTATGTCGTACGTACGACTTAGTATCTCGTACGTACGACTTAATATCTCGTACGTACGACTTAGTATCTCGTACGTACGACTTAGTATGTACATGTGCACATGTATTGTTCCATGTACTGATTAGCGTGTCTGACTTTATTCTCAGGTCGTTTCCAACACAAGTATTAATCAAGATGTATTTTATTCTAATATCGTTCATGTATGGAGATAAATAAACCAAGTATTATTTCAGGTTTTCTCTCGGACTTGTTCGGTAACATTTAAATTTTTCCAATTTTGGCAAAATAACCCCCCCCCCCCCAAAAAAAAAAAAAAAAAAATAATAATAATAATAAAATCAATTGCTCCATCAGAGTTAACTAAATCTAGTGTTAATTGGATTTTTCTTCATGCATTACTCTTCAAACCGTCGACTACTATCAAGATATGCAGAATTTCTATGCTAGTTCTGTTAAACTTTTCAAGGATATAAAGCAGAGTAGGTTTAATGAGCATGTATTGTCAATACAAGTAGTGTAATTGTTGTACTAAAACAATTAATCCAGAGAGTTTTTACCAAGACGGCCCATCTTTGTTTGTTTTGTCTTCTTTTTTTTTTGACAATGGACATCGAATTTGATTTTAAAATAGATTTTCTTATCTAGCGATTATATCACACTTTATACAGATAGTAACAGGTCGAATAATTTGACATTCTGTCTGTAGATACATTGTAATAATAAATAAATAAGTAAATATGTAATTTTGAACGGAGATTGTTAACCACTAAGTCGCTACCGAATGATAAGTGTTTCCAACTCTTGTCACGTGGAGGCCACCTCAAAGAAGAGCCACAAAAATTTATTGAAATAATTTGAAATGAAATGTAATCAAGCTGAAAGAATTAAAAAAATATTTTATAAGACATTGTTCTTATAGACAGAAATATTTTTAGTAATTCAAACTGGCTCAGTCTTAAACAATTTTTCCCCATACTTTATTTTCATCAAGTCACATCACAAACAAGAAAAGTAATATAGAAATTGTGAGTAGAGAATATCAAACAACATCCAAGTTACATATACACATCTACACGTATCATGTACTATACATTTATATACTGTGATAATGATGACGTCCACGATAACTAGATTATGTATGAGTATCTATTAAAAACCAAATCTTAAATAAATTGCATTTAACACAAAATGATTCCTATTTTGGCATGGGCCGTTTTATTTTTGGACAATTTTGACTACACACCAATCCGGAAGAAAGGTAATATTTCTGCCCTCTGTTGAGCGATAGGAGATGACAGATATATGTCTTGTATGCTAAAGAAAATAAAGCATGACAAGAGCAGTGTAACTTTTAAAACAGTAATATATCTATGGTTTTCATTATGATCAAGGGCAAGATGGCATGCCTCACGAGATATTTTATCAAAGTTAACCAATGATAAATTTCATTTCACTGTTACTTAAGAATTGACCTTCCATAGTGAAATGTGTAACTTCTAGTTTCCTTGAATTTGTTATCAACTGTATGTTAACTCCAAATTAATGTTTGCTACTTGGCCAGTTAGGCCTACTGAAAGCCTGGCTATCAGTACTATAAGTACTTTGATTTTCATAATGAACTGTTTATATACTTTAAATATACTTTATACACTCTAAACATTGCCTTCTGATAATGTGATATTACTGAGCTTTTAGTCCAATTTTCAAACATATCAGACAGCTCCGATCCGATATATTGGACAAAAATATTTTACTGATGAAAAAAAGGGAGAAGAAATCTTGCTTTGACTCTACTTGAAAAAAGTCCATTGCCCGATCATCAAATGGACAGTGCCTAAGAGCAATAATAAAAAGTGGTGAACCCTAGACATCTAAAGACATGCAGGTCTTGGGTCAAAGTTTCATGATAATCCATTGATTGATTGATTGGTTTTTTCACGTATATGGTGACGGCATCTGCCTGATGCGGGACATACAAATTGTGACCTTTACAACGAACCCACCCGAAGCAGTACTTAAGCGATCTTTGAATCTTTAACGTGCCATGCATATCACGACACGGGGCCTCGGTGTTTACTGTCTCATCCGAACGACAGGACACCGGCATGACCAGAGCGGGACTCGAACCCTGGCCTCCCGATGAGGAAGCGAGCGCGATACCACTAGGCCACGCCGGCTTACATGATAATCCATCCGCAGGTAGTTAAATTACAGAGCGGAATGGACTGATGACCTATCAGATAAGAGACATGACGTTGGCTCAAGGTCATGACAAAGCTTTGGTTGTAAAGAACTTTTGTGCAAAGTCTGATGGAAATCATGACTTGGGTCAAGAACATGGCACACCTTTGGTTCGTAAGGGACATTTGTGAAAAGTTTGCTGAAAAATCATCCACAGGGGTGAATAACGAATGGAACAGATTGCAGACAGACATACGGATGGACGACTACCTAAAAAGGAAGTTTAAAGCTCCCTCTGGTAAACCAGTAGGTGATTAATACTAGTAAGCTAATGCTCTCTCTCTCTCTCTTTTTCTTGAGTTAGTACAATAAGTGATTTAACACCTGTTATTATTTTCTGCTGACGCGCCGTGTCCACGATTGTATGTATGTTTCACATAATATGCAAGATCGGAAATACTCATTCCGTTCGTGTTTTCTTTTATTTTAATTACCTATCAAATCTATTGTTCTAAACTCGGGCAAATATTCTGCCCCACTGCAGGACAAGAAAATGATGTGTATAAAAGCCCTAGGGGAAACGGTCAATCAGTAATCAGTATCTAGCGTATTGCGATAAATTTAATTGCCATTATTTTAAACTAATCATCGAAAGGAAAATCTCACATGAAAAACTGATGTGAATAGATTTATGTGTAAATAAGTTACAGGTTCGAGTCACACAGGGACTGTCTTTCAGATAAGACCATGTCACGACAGTCTTTCGTACTCAACACTGCTTATATTTGCCTTGCAGCCATATACGGCCACTTTCATGAAATATATAACTGTAAATAGCCTTTTAATTGTAGGGGTCAAAGAGATTTTTCGGGTAGGGGAGACTAAATATACTTTGTCACAATTTATATCAGATTCATAATTTCAGGATTCTTGTAGAACGTTTTCCAGAAAAAAGTAAAGTAAGAAAGGTACAGGTATACAGGTTGATCGGCTCAGACATAGACTTGATATAAAAAGAAAGTAAATATAAAGTCGTATGATCTCTTTATCTTATCAATAACTACCTCTACGTTTGTCACTTCTGTCACCTATGAACTAAATATATAACACTTGTTTTAAGGGAACATAACAAAAACCGACGATGATGAGTGTGCTCCACATAATATCCATACTTGTGACGGCGCAGTTGATGGCGGACGGGTTGTTACACCCCGGTGGCACTGGCCCTACGGTAGAGGAACAATTCCAACAGTTACAGGAGGAGATCAGACAGAACTTTTCTACCTTGCAACAGAAAGTATTTGCATCAGAAACACAGGCTCTCCGTCAAATTCTGAATCAGGAGAAATCTTTTAGAGAAGAACTTGAAAAGGAAGTTAACGACTTGAAGACAAATTTCACAGCGCAAGAACATTTATTAATTCAAGAAATGAAATTCAGAGAAAAGTTTGAACAAGACGCGAATAACAAACTTCAAAATCTAAGTATTGAGTTACAATCTATCCAGGGAAAACTGGATAATTACGTCCACGAGCAGCAGCAGATGGGACTTCAACTCGGAGTGTCAATACTTAACACTAAGAACCTGACGGGCTACATTGATCACCGATATAACCAACTGTCTTCCTCTCTATCTCAGGCAGAGCGCCATCTGGATGCCTTGAATATTACGTTACTGAAAGGCATGACGTCGATGCCTGTTGGTGAGTATTAATTTTAGCTCGCCCGATGAATGTCCGGAGAGCTATTTTCATGTCCTCGTTGTTGCCTTCCGTAGACAAAAACTTTATCCTGGATCATAACATTAAAACCATTAGAGACAGGGCTTTAATATTCATATGTGTATTCCTTGCGTCAAGATCTCATGAGTGTAACTACACTCCATCATCCCTCATCAGTGTAACCACACCTAAATCATAACATTAGAAACATAAGAGACAGGGCTTTAATATTCATATGTGTATTCCTTGCGTCAAGATCTCATGAGTGTAACTACACTCCATCATTCTTCATCAGTGTAATCACACCTAGTTCATAACATTAGAATCATTAGAGACAAGGCTTTTTTCATATGTGTACTCCTTGCGTCAAGATCTCATCATTGTAACTACACTCCATCATTCCTCATCAGTGTAACCACACCTAAATTATTACATTAGAATCATTAGAGACAATGCTTTTTTCATTTGTGTAATCCTTGTGCCAAGACCTCATCAGTGTAACTACACTCAATCATTCCTCATCAGTGTAACCACACCTAAATCATTACATTAGAATCATTAGAGACAATGCTTTTTTCATTTGTGTAATCCTTGTGCCAAGACCTCATCAGTGTAACTACACTCCATCATTCCTCATCATTGAAACCACACTCCACCATTCCTGATCATTGTAACCACACTCCATCATTCCTCATCATTGTAACCACACTCCACCATTCTTCATCATTGTAACCACACTCCACCATTCTTCATCATGGTAACCACACTCCACCATTCCTGATCATTGTAACCACACTCCACCATTCCTGATCATTGTAACCACAATCCACCATTCCTGATCATTGTAACCACAATCCACCATTCTTCATCATTGTAACCACACTCCACCATTCTTCATCATTGTAACCACACTCCACCATTCCTCATCATTGTAACCACAATCCACAATTCCTCATCATTGTAACCACAATCCACCATTCTTCATCATTGTAACCACACTCCACCATTCCTCATCATTGTAATCACACTCCACCATTCCTCATCATTGTAACCACACTCCACCATTCCTGATCATTGTAACCACAGTCCACCATTCCTCATCATTGTAACCACACTCCATCATTCCTCATCATTGTAATCACACTCCACCATTCCTCATCATTGTAATCACACTCCACCATTCCTCATCATTGTAACCACACTCCATCATTCCTGATCATTGTAACCACGCTCCACCATTCCTGATCATTGTAACCACGCTCCACCATTCCTGATCATTGTAACCACAATCCACCATTCTTCATCATTGTAACCACAATCCATCATTCCTCATCATTGTAACCACACTCCATCATTCCTCATCATTGTAACCACACTCCACCATCCCTCATCAGTGTAACCACACTCCATCATTCCTCATCATTGTAACCACACTCCATCATTCCTCATCATTGTAACCACAATCCACCATTCCTCATCATTGTAATCACACTCCACCATTCCTGATCATTGTAACCACAATCCATCATTCCTCATCATTGCAACCACACTCCACCATTCCTCATCATAGTAACCACACTCCACCATTCCTCATCATTGTAACCACACTCAACCATTCCTCATCATTGTAACCACACTCCACCATCCCTCATCAGTGTAACCACACTCCACCATTCTTCATCATTGTAACCACACTCCACCATTCCTGATCATTGTAACCACACTGCACCATCCCTCATCATTGTAACCACACTCCACCATTCCTCATCAGTGTAACCACACTCCATCATTCCTCATCATTGTAACCTCACTCCACCATCCCTCATCAGTGTAACCACACTCCACCATTCTTTATCATTGTAACCACACTCCACCATTCCTGATCATTGTAACCACACTGCACCATTCCTCATCATTGTAACCACACTCCACCATTCCTCATCAGTGTAACCACACTCCATCATTCCTCATCATTGTAACCACACTCCACCATTCCTCATCATTGTAACCACACTCCACCATTCCTCATCATTGTAACCACACTCCATCATTCCTGATCATTGTAACCACACTCCACCATTCTTCATCATTGTAACCACGCTCCACCATTCCTCATCATTGTACCCACAATCCACCATTCTTCATCATTGTAACCACACTCCACCATTCTTCATCATTGTAACCACACTCGACCATTCTTCATCATTGTAACCACACTCCACCATTCCTCATCATTGTAACCACAATCCACAATTCCTCATCATTGTAACAACAATCCACCATTCTTCATCATTGTAACCACACTCCACCATTCCTCATCATTGTAATCACACTCCACCATTCCTCATCATTGTAACCACACTCCACCATTCCTGATCATTGTAACCACAGTCCACCATTCCTCATCATTGTAACCACACTCCATCATTCCTCATCATTGTAATCACACTCCACCATTCCTCATCATTGTAATCACACTCCACCATTCCTCATCATTGTAACCACACTCCATCATTCCTGATCATTGTAACCACACTCCACCATTCTTCATCATTGTAACCACGCTACACCATTCCTGATCATTGTAACCACAATCCACCATTCTTCATCATTCTAACCACAATCCATCATTCCTCATCATTGTAACCACAATCCATCATTCCTCATCATTGTAACCACACTCCACCATCCCTCATCAGTGTAACCACACTCCATCATTCCTGATCATTGTAACCACACTCCATCATTCCTCATCATTGTAACAACAATCCACCATTCTTCATCATTGTAACCACACTCCACCATTCCTCATCATTGTAATCACACTCCACCATTCCTCATCATTGTAACCACACTCCACCATTCCTGATCATTGTAACCACAGTCCACCATTCCTCATCATTGTAACCACACTCCATCATTCCTCATCATTGTAACCACACTCCACCATCCCTCATCAGTGTAACCACACTCCACCATTCTTTATCATTGTAACCACACTCCACCATTCCTGATCATTGTAACCACACTGCACCATCCCTCATCATTGTAACCACACTCCACCATTCCTCATCAGTGTAACCACACTCCATCATTCCTCATCATTGTAACCACACTCCACCATCCCTCATCAGTGTAACCACACTCCACCATTCTTTATCATTGTAACCACACTCCACCATTCCTGATCATTGTAACCACACTCCACCATTCCTCATCATTGTAACCACACTCCACCATTCCTCATCATTGTAACCACACTCCATCATTCCTCATCATTGTAACCACAATCCACCATTCCTCATCATTGTAACCACACTCCACCATTCCTCATCATTGTAACCACACTCCATCATTCCTGATCATTGTAACCACACTCCACCATTCTTCATCATTGTAACCACGCTCCACCATTCCTGATCATTGTAACCACAATCCACCATTCTTCATCATTGTAACCACACTCCACCATTCCTCATCATTGTAACCACACTCCATCATTCCTCATCATTGTAACCACACTCCACCATTCCTCATCAGTGCAACCACACTCCATCATTCCTCATCATTGCAACCACACTCCACCATTCCTGATCATTGTAACCACATTCCACCATTCCTGATCATTGTAACCACACTCCACCATTCCTCATCAGTGTAACCACACTCCACCATTCCTCATCATTGTAACCACAATCCACCATCCCTCATCATTGTAACCACACTCCATCATTCATCATCAGTGTAACCACAATCCACCATCCCTCATCATTGTAACCACACTCCATCATTCATCATCAGTGTAACCACACTCCATCATTCCTCAGCATTGTAACCACAATCCATCATTCCTCATCATAGAAACCACACTCCACCATTCCTCATCATTGTAACTACACTCCACCATTCCTCATCATTGTAACCACACTCAACCATTCCTCATCATTGTAACCACACTCCACCATCCCTCATCAGTGTAACCACACTCCACCATTCTTTATCATTGTAACCACACTCCACCATTCCTGATCATTGTAACCACACTGCACCATCCCTCATCATTGTAACCACACTCCACCATTCCTCATCAGTGTAACCACACTCCATCATTCCTCATCATTGTAACCACACTCCACCATCCCTCATCAGTGTAACCACACTCCACCATTCTTTATCATTGTAACCACACTCCACCATTCTTGATCATTGTAACCACACTCCACCATTCCTCATCATTGTAACCACACTCCACCATTCCTCATCAGTGTAACCACACTCCATCATTCCTCATCATTGTAACCACACTCCACCATTCCTCATCATTGTAACCACACTCCACCATTCCTCATCATTGTAACCACACTCCATCATTCCTGATCATTGTAACCACACTCCACCATTCTTCATCATTGTAACCACAATCCACCATCCCTCATCATTGTATCCACACTCCATCATTCATCATCAGTGTAACCACAATCCACCATCCCTCATCATTGTAACCACACTCCATCATTCATCATCAGTGTAACCACACTCCACCATTCCTGATCATTGTAACCACAATCCATCATTCCTCATCATAGTAACCACACTCCACCATTCCTCATCAGTGTAACCACACTCCATCATTCCTCATCATTGTAACCACACTCCTTCATTCCTCATCAGTGTAACCACACTTCATCATTCCTCATCATTGCAACCACACTCCATCATTCCTCATCATTGTAACCACACTCCACCATTCCTCATCAGTGTAACCACACTCCATCATTCCTCATCATTGTAACCACACTGCACCATTCCTCATCATTGTAACCACACTCCACCATTCCTCATCATTGTAACCACACTCCATCATTCCTGATCATTGTAACCACACTCCACCATTCTTCATCATTGTAACCACAATCCACCATCCCTCATCATTGTAACCACACTCCATCATTCATCATCAGTGTAACCACAATCCACCATCCCTCATCATTGTAACCACACTCCATCATTCATCATCAGTGTAACCACACTCCTTCATTCCTGATCATTGTAACCACAATCCATCATTCCTCATCATAGTAACCACACTCCACCATTCCTCATCATTGTAACCACACTCCATCATTCCTCATCATTGTAACCACACTCCAGCATTCCTCATCAGTGCAACCACACTCCATCATTCCTCATCATTGCAACCACACTCCACCATTCCTGATCATTGTAACCACATTCCACCATTCCTGATCATTGTAACCACACTCCACCATTCCTCATCAGTGTAACCACACTCCACCATTCCTCATCATTGTAACCACAATCCACCATCCCTCATCATTGTAACCACACTCCATCATTCATCATCAGTGTAACCACAATCCACCATCCCTCATCATTGTAACCACACTCCATCATTCATCATCAGTGTAACCACACTCCATCATTCCTCAGCATTGTAACCACACTCCATCATTCATCATCAGTGTAACCACACTCCATCATTCCTCATCATTGTAACCACACTCCACCATTCCTCATCAGTGTAACCACACTCCATCATTCCTCATTATTGTAACCACACTCCATCATTCCTCATCAGTGTAACCACACTCCATCATTCCTCATCATTGCAACCACACTCCATCATTCCTCATCATTGTAACCACACTCCATCATTCATCATCAGTGTAACCACACTCCATCATTCCTCATCATTGTAACCACACTCCACCATTCCTCATCATTGTAACCACACTCCATCATTCATCATCAGTGTAACCACACTCCATCATTCCTCATCATTGTAACCACACTCCACCATTCCTCATCAGTGTAACAACATTCTATCATTCCTCATCATTGCAACCACACTCCACCATTCCTGATCATTGTAACCACACTCCACCATTCCTGATCATTGTAACCACGCTGCACCATCCCTCATCATTGTAACCACACTCCACCATTCCTCATCAGTGTAACCACACTCCATCATTCCTCATCATTGTAACCACACTCCACCATTCCTCATCATTGTAACCACACTCCATCATTCCTCATCATTGTAACCACACTCCACCATTCCTCATCAGTGTAACCACACTCCATCATTCCTCATCATTGCAACCACACTCCACCATTCCTGATCATTGTAACCACACTGCACCATTCCTCATCAGTGTAACCACACTCCACCATTCCTCATCATTGTAACCACACTCCATCATTCATCATCAGTGTAATCACACTCCATCATTCCTGATCATTGTAACCACACTCCATCATTCATCATCAGTGTAATCACACTCCATCATTCCTCATCATTGTAACCACACTCCACCATTCCTTATCATTGTAACCACACTCCACCATTCCTCATCATTGTAATCACACTCCACCATTCCTCATCATTGTAACCACACTCCATCATTCCTGATCATTGTAACCATACTCCACCATTCCTCATCATTGTAACCACACTCCACCATTCCTGATCATTGTAACCACACTCCACCATTCCTGATCATTGTAACCACACTCCACCATCCCTCATCATTGTAACCACAATCCACAATTCTTCATCATTGTAACCACACTCCACCGTTCCTCATCATTGTAACCACACTCCACCATTCCTGATCATTGTAACCACACTCCACCATTCCTCATCATTGTAACCACACTCCACCATTCGTGATCATTGTTACCACAGTCCACCATTCCTCATCATTGTAACCACACTCCATCATTCCTCATCATTGTAACCACACTCCACCATTCCTGATCATTGTAATCACACTCCACCATTCCTCATCATTGTAACCACACTCCATCATTCCTGATCATTGTAACCACAATCCACCATTCTTCATCATTGTAACCATACTCCACCATTCCTCATCATTGTAACCACACTCCACCATTCCTCATCATTGTAACCACACTCCACCATTCCTGATCATTGTAACCAAACTCTACCATTCCTGATTATTGTAACCACACTCCACCATTCCTCAGCATTGTAACCACACTCCACCATTCCTGATCATTGTAACCATACTCCACCATTCCTCAACATTGTAACCACACTCCACCATTCCTCATCATTGTAACCACACTCCACCATTCCTCATCATTGTAACCACACTCCACCATTCCTGATCATTGTAACCACAATCCACCATTCCTCATCATTGTAACCATACTCCACCATTCCTCATCATTGTAACCACACTCCACCATTCCTCATCATTTTAACCACACTCCACCATTCCTCATCATTGTAACCACACTCCACCATTCCTGATCATTGTAACCACACTCCACCATTCCTGATCATTGTAACCACACTCCACCATTCCTCATCATTGTAATCACACTCCACCATTCCTCATCATTGTAATCACACTCCACCATTCCTGATCATTGTAACCACACTCCACCATTCCTGATCATTGTAACCACACTCCATCATTCCTCATCATTGTAACCACACTCCACCATCCCTCATCATTGTAACCACACTCCACCATTCCTGATCATTGTAACCACACTCCACCATCCCTCATCAGTGTAATCACACTCCATCATTCCTCATCATTGTAATCACCCTCCACCATTCCTCATCATTGTAACCACACTCCACCATTCCTCATCATTGTAACCACACTCCATCATTCCTCATCATTGTAACCACACTCCACCATTCCTCATCATTGTAACCACAATCCACCATTCCTGATCATTGTAACCACACTCCACCATTCCTCATCATTGTAATCACACTCCATCATTCCTCATCATTGTAACCACACTCCACCATTCCTGATCATTGTAATCACACTCCACCATTCCTCATCATTGTAATCACACTCCACCATTCCTCATCATTGTAACCACACTCCATCATTCCTCATCATTGTAACCACACTCCACCATTCCTCATCATTGTAACCACAGTCCACCATTCCTCATCATTGTAACCACACTCCATCATTCCTCATCATTGTAACCACACTCCACCATCCCTCATCATTGTAACCACACTCCACCATTCCTGATCATTGTAACCACACTCCACCATTCCTCATCATTGTAACCACACTCCATCATTCCTCATCATTGTAACAACACTCCACCATCCCTCATCAGTGTAACCACACTCCATCATTCCTCATCATTGTAACCACACTCCACCATTCCTGATCATTGTAACCACACTACATCATTCCTCATCATTGTAACCACATTCCACCATTCCTCATCATTGTAACCACACTCCACCATTCCTGATCATTGTACCCACACTCCATCATTCCTCATCATTGTAACCACACTCCATCATTCCTCATCATTGTAACCACAATCCACCATTCCTCATCATTGTAACCACACTCCACCATTCCTCATCATTGTAACCACACTCCATCATTCCTCATCATTGTAACCACAATCCACCATTCCTCATCATTGTAACCACACTCCACCATTCCTGATCATTGTAACCACAATCCACCATTCCTCATCATTGTAACCACACTCCATCATTCATCATCATTGTAACCACACTCCATCATTCCTCATCATTGTAACCACACTCCAGCATTCTTCATCATTGTAACCACACTCCACCATTCCTGATCATTGTAACCACACTCCACCATTCGTAATCATTGTAACCACACTCCACCATTCCTCATCAGTGTAACCACACTCCACCATTCCTGATCATTGTAACCACACTCCACCATTCTTCATCATTGTAACCACACTCCACCATTCCTCATCATTGTAACCACACTCCACCATCCCTCATCAGTGTAACCACACTCCATCATTCCTCATCATTGTAACCACACTTCACCATTCCTCATCAGTGTAACCACACTCCACCATTCCTCATCATTGTATCCACACTCCACCATTCCTGATCATTGTAACCACACTCCACCATTCCTGATCATTGTAACCACACTCCACCATTCCTCATCATTGTAACCACACTCCATCATTCCTCATCATTGTAACCACACTCCACCATTCCTCATCAATGTAACCACACTCCACCATTCCTCATCAGTGTAACCACACTACACCATTCCTGATCATTGTAACCACACTCCACCATTCCTGATCATTGTAACCACAATCCACCATTCCTCATCATTGTAACCACACTCCATCATTCATCATCAGTGTAATCACACTCCATCATTCCTCATCATTGTAACTACACTCCACCATCCCTCATCAGTGTAACCACACTCCATTATTCCTCATCATTGTAACCACACTCCATCATTCCTCATCATTGTAACCACACTCCACCATTCTTCTTCATTGTAACCACAATCCACCATTCCTGATCATTGTAACCACACTCCACCATTCTTCATTATTGTAATCACACTCCAAGATTCCTCATCATTGTAACCACACTCCACCATTCCTGATCATTGTAATCACACTCCACCATTCCTCATCATTGTAATCACACTCCTCCATTCCTCATCATTGTAACCACACTCCATCATTCCTCATCATTGTAACCACACTCCACCATTCCTCATCATTGTAACCACAGTCCACCATTCCTCATCATTGTAACCACACTCCATTATTCCTCATCATTGTAACCACACTCCACCATCCCTCATCATTGTAACCACACTCCACCATTCCTGATCATTGTAACCACACTCCACCATTCTGATCATTGTAACCACACTCCACCATTCCTCATCATTGTAACCACACTCCATCATTCCTCATCATTGTAACCACATTCCACCATCCCTCATCATTGTAACCACACTCCACCATTCCTGATCATTGTAACCACACTCCACCATTCCTGATCATTGTAACCACACTCCACCATTCCTCATCATTGTAACCACACTCCACCATTCCTCATCATTGTAACAACACTCCACCATCCCTCATCAGTGTAACCACACTCCATCATTCCTCATCATTGTAACCACACTCCACCATTCCTGATCATTGTAACCACACTCCATCATTCCTCATCATTGTAACCACAATCCACCATTCCTCATCATTGTAACCACACTCCACCATTCCTGATCATTGTAACCACACTCCACCATTCCTCATCATTGTAACCACACTCCATCATTCTTCATCATTGTAACCACAATCCACCATTCCTCATCATTGTAACCACACTCCACCATTCCTGATCATTGTAACCACACTCCATCATTCCTCATCATTGTAACCACAATCCACCATTCCTCATCATTGTAACCACACTCCACCATTCCTGATCATTGTAACCACAATCCACCATTCCTCATCATTGTAACCACACTCCACCATTCCTGATCATTGTAACCACACTCCACCATCCCTCATCATTGTAACCACACTCCACCATTCCTGATCATTGTAACCACACTCCACCATTCCTCATCATTGTAACCACACTCCATCATTCCTCATCATTGTAACAACACTCCACCATCCCTCATCAGTGTAACCACACTCCATCATTCCTCATCATTGTAACCACACTCCACCATTCCTGATCATTGTAACCACACTACATCATTCCTCATCATTGTAACCACAATCCACCATTCCTCATCATTGTAACCACACTCCACCATTCCTGATCATTGTACCCACACTCCATCATTCCTCATCATTGTAACCACACTCCATCATTCCTCATCATTGTAACCACAATCCACCATTCCTCATCATTGTAACCACACTCCACCATTCCTCATCATTGTAACCACACTCCATCATTCCTCATCATTGTAACCACAATCCACCATTCCTCATCATTGTAACCACACTCCATCATTCCTCATCATTGTAATCACACTCCACCATTCCTGATCATTGTAACCACACTCCACCATTCCTGATCATTGTAACCACAATCCACCATTCCTCATCATTGTAACCACACTCCATCATTCC
Source organism: Pteria penguin (assembly GCA_035048485.1). NCBI lineage: Eukaryota > Metazoa > Mollusca > Bivalvia > Pterioida > Pteriidae > Pteria > Pteria penguin. The sequence continues at coordinate 18,671,027 of CM068580.1, read as the reverse complement.
TCATCATTGTAACCACACTCCACCATTCCTCATCATTGTAACCACACTCCACCATTCCTCATCATTGTAACCATACTCCACCATTCTTCATCATTGTAACCACACTCCACCATTCCTCATCATTGTAACCACACTCCACCATCCCTCATCAGTGTAACCACACTCCATCATTCCTCATCATTGTAACCACACTCCACCATTCCTCATCAGTGTAACCACACTCCATCATTCCTCATCATTGTAACCACACTCCCCCATTCCTGATCAGTGTAACCACACTCCATCATTCCTCATCAGTGTAACCACACTCCACCATTCCTCATCATTGTAACCACACTCCATCATTCATCATCAGTGTAACCACACTCCACCATTCCTCATCAGTGTAACCACACTCCACCATTCCTCATCAGTGTAACCACACTCCATCATTCTTAGAACTATTAATTTTTGACTACACTGCATTATTTCCCCATTAATACAATCACTATCATTCTTCTATCAATGTGATCCCACTCCATCTTTCCACTGTCAGTTTTATCACACTCTAATATCAATATGATTAAAACCATATCTTTATTCCTCTTCTCTATGTGTCCCATTATTTGTCCGCAATGGGACAAATAGAGAAGTGGAATAAAGATATGGCTTTAATCAGATTGATTCCAATATCTATCAGTGTAAGGGGAGGACCATTTGATTCTGAGGGGAAGGGGGGGGGGACTGACAAATTTGGGCAAGTCAGATTATTTATTTACAGATCTTCAAAGGATAGAATATTTATTTCCTCAATATCCTGGGACAGTTTTTCATTTTCTTGCCTTTTTGTCGCCAATAAATGTTAAAACTTGTTACAATTGCATTGTAATATATGTCTTTAACAAAGCACATGCTAATATAAAGTAAACTCAACAAATAATATGCAGACACTACTTTAACTGCATAGGTCTTTATACTACTAGTTTCTATAGTGAAGTGTATAGTCTCTTTCAGTCTCTTGTATCCAGAATTTCCATTTATCACTATAGAAGGATATGTGAGGAAATGTTGCTGTTTTGGCTTCCTGTCCGATTGATAACATTTTTTTTCGTTTTGACTTACTTTGAACTATGGTATTTTAATGCAAAAAAAACCCATTTCATAAATATTTTTGATACATTTGATAAATTGAGTTTTCACATTTTTAACTTTGTCTTCACAACTGAGAAAGCTTAGTAGATATTAAGCAAAGATGTTCCTCATGTACAGTTTTACATGTTTAAAAGTTTTAAAGACACTAAAGACTTATGGCCATCTACAATCATTGTTCAATATCATTGTGCAGTGTTTCGATGTCTAATGAAGCCGGTGTAAAGCCGAATAATGACCCCTGTCGAATTATGACCGGATAGGTCATTATTCTACGTAGAAAAATGACTCCCTAGCCGTAGAATAATGAGTCAAAATCGTAGAATAAATACCCGGGGAGTCATTTTTCTACATGTTCGATCTATAGGAAAATGACCCCCATAGAAAAATGACCCTATATTGTACTTAGTAATATTTGGTATTTTCCACAACATGATAAGTCTTTGAATCACTATGCTGACGGGAATAATACCCCGTGGCAACAATATTTTGTATGCTCAAATTGAATATCAAATGTTCTAACAGGATCTTGACAATAAGGTTGTGACCTTGACCTTTCGCACACGACCTTGATAAACGTTCATAACACACTAGCATACTTAAAGGAACAAATATACCGAAAATGATATATACCCATTCATACAAGTAACAGATATACACTGGACAAGAATTATGCAATAGTTACCTTGACCTTTGACCTACAATTTTGGTTCAAGGTCATGGCACATTGGCATCTCCATGGGAAAAAATGTACCAAGTACATGTATGATTATTACCAATTCATACAACTGAAAGATATCACATACACAAGAATTTTACAAAAGAGTTAATAGTGACCTTTGTTCAAGGTCATGACACATCGATAACTAAAAAGGAACAAACATACCTAGCACGATCATTACTCATTTATACAACTGAAATATATAGCTCGAACAAACATTTTGCAAGAGAGTCAATATAGTGACCTTGATCTTCGACCTACGATTTTGGTTCAAGCATATTTGCATCTCCAGATAAGCAAATGTACCAAGTATGAACATCTACAATCGGAACATCGTCGCATCTTTTTTTAACAAAAATCGTTGTTTTCGTATTTGCATTATGATTACATCATCTAATATCATGGAAAAACACACAAATCTATACCATAACGGATTCAGTCATGCAACCAATGCAAAGAGTTAATTGATAAAATGATACAAAATACAAAAGAATGTAGCAAAATTTTCATAAAACCTTTTAAGATAAATGCAAGATTGGTGTGGGTGGGTAGGGGTACTCCGATTTTATGATCAGCACTAGTGTTTACACATTTGAACCACGATTGGCTACAAATCATTCGGTTACTATTTCTATATTTCATGGACTCGTATTTTAACCAAAGATGCAAAAACATGCGCACAAAACATGATGATAATATACCAAATTCTATAGGCACTACACTGATCCTTACATGAACAAAATCTATTCGAATGTTTCTTTAAGCTCGCTGAGGATGCATTGGATTGCAATTAGATGGATTTTAAATTATTGCAAGCACATGTGATTTACATGCAGAACTCCAAATTCATATTCATTGCTTTGAGGAGCCATATTTGCATTTTTTTGTAAGTTTCCTAATAAAGCTCCGCCAAATTTTAAGATTTTTTTAGCAAATGCTAGAGACTTAAACACTCTTTCAAGCTCCATTTTTTTATAATTGTACTCAAATTGGAGAGCTAGCTATCATGGGACTTTGATTCGAGACTGTATTTCATTTCAAACTTCGAAGCAGCTAAAGCCCCAGTGACACCGGATCGTACGATTTCTATATCGTACGATTGATGGAAATTTGATGACATTGCGATCGATCATCGATGTTTGCTACGATCTCAAAAGGTAATCGCATACTGCGATTAATTTACGATCGGTGGTAGGTCATCGCACGACATGTGGCACGATTGGTCATGCGATTACCATAATATTGATCGCACGATCAGTCGCAGGTGATCTTAGGACCGGTCCTGAGGATTAGCAACTGATCAGGCGAATTAAACATGGTCACCTACGATCAGTTGCATGGCCAATTGCAACCAAAAGCAGCACGTCGCAGCTAGAAGGTACGACCAATCGCTAAAATGTACCACCAGTCGCACAACCAACCACGTGACCACTTGCACTTGGTCAAACACGCCAACACTATACACCTGTGGTGGAATTTGCCACATAAGTAACGTGTTGGCGATTTTTACTAAGTTTGATGACCTATTAATAGGCTAATTCAAATTTGATAGTGCTGATGTTGTCGACAAATTTTAACCGTTGGTGACAAATGTGGTAATTTATTACCATTGGTGAAATACTGAACACGGCTAGAATATGTTATCTTACATCTATGTTAACACGCTGATGGCTTCAGCGCTAAAGTCAGCATATTAACGTTATAAAAAATAGACATTGTATTCCACTAAGGCTTGATAATGGCCGTGTGGCCGGAAATTTGCAAAAAGAGTTTGTTTCATTAGTCCTACCGGCAAATTCGCCGAAGAGCATTTTAAGTTTCCACTCCGTTAGTGTGTCAGTCTGTCTATCAAGATTCTGTTCCGCTCTATAATGCAGTCATCAATAAACATATCTTCATCAAACTTGACACGAATGTTCCTTATGACTCAAAGGTGAGTCACAAAGTTCAATGTCACCAGCTAAGCATGGATTTTTCTGTACCGCTCTACAATTCGGTTATCTATCAACAGATCTTCATCAAACATGGTTCGAATGTTTCTTATGACCCAAAGGTATATCATGACCGTGGACCGAGGTCATTACTCTGATTTCAAGGTCACCATCTGATCATGTGTTTCTGTTCTGCTCGAATTCAGTCTTCTATTAACAGATATTCATCAAACTTGGCAAAAATGTTCCTTATGACTCAAATGTGTGTCATGACCTTGACCCAAGGTCATCGCCCTGATTTCAAGGTCGCCAGATAAGCATGGCTTATTTCATGTTCAGCTCTATAATTCAGTCATTGGAATGTAACGTTTTCAAATGACACCAAGATCATTTACCTTGTGACCTTGATGTCAAAAATATTAGGATGTTGGAAGGTCAGAGAGTTATCGTGCGGAAACACCTTTTTCTACAGACACTTCGTTTGACTTTGACCTATTGACCCCCAATCAATAGTGGTCCTTCTCAGGTCATGGGCAACACATGAGTGAAGTATCAGTATTGGATGTGAACAAGTTTCAAATGGCACCAAGACCATTTTCCTTGTGACCTTGACTGTGGCCTTTATTTAAAAAATATTAGGATGTCTAAAGGTACTGTGAATGACCTAATATTCATGTGGTAGCAGTGTTTGCGGTTTTCGTGGATAGTTCTTCCCACGAACTAGTAAATCTATGTATATTTGATAAAGACAAATTTATATATCCACGAATTTTGAACCCCAAAAATAAGTTGTTTTCGCCCAATCCACGAAAATTGGTATACACGAATAAAAAGCCATTCGTAGTAATAGAGTTATCGTGCGGAAATAACTATTCACAGCCACTTCCTTGATCTTGACCTTTGACCTATTGATCCCAAAATTGATTGCCTGAGATCATGGGTAACACATGTGTAAATGAAAGGGGGGAAGGTTACTGGCTCAGGTATATGGCGGAGGCTACCACTGAAATATGAAATTCAATGATAAAATAAACATATAAAACATAAAAAAAATATTTGATACTAGTTAGTACAACTACAGTACCGACATAGGACGGTCATTTGATATAACGAGTGTCAACCAAATGGTGTATTTAACCGGTTGTGAAGTATCATAACCAGGTGTCCAAAGGTAATAGATTTATCTTGCAGAAACCACTTTTTCAACAGACACTTCGTTTGACCTTGACCTTTCATCGATTAACCCCAAAATCAATAGGGCTCTTTTGAGGTCATGAGCAATATATTTGTGAAGTATCATCAATGGATGTAAAATGGTAAAAGAGTTACCGCAAGAAAACCACGTTTTCCACAGACAGACGGACGGACAGTCTAGTTGAAACAGGTATACCCCCACAACTTCGGTGGCGGGTATAAAAAAACAAACTCTTTTTGTAAATTTCGGTCAAGCGGTCTTTATCAACAGATAAAGGATAACGATGACATTTTCAATGACATATATGTTTAGTATGTACCAATAGGCGCATCCGTCGCAAATGTTCTATGGAACACTCTCTGAATTGGTAAGAATTGTCATTTTAGGTAAGGTCATGATTAGGTGTAATGTCTGATTGATTCAGGGTTTTAATGTGTATTGTCTTGTCCCAGAATGCCATTTACATTTCGAGAGAGGGGGACTTCATATTGTGTTGTAGGGTCCTCGTATTAACCATAAAACGTCATAAGTGAGGATAATAATGACGCAAATTTACAAGGCACTTTAATTAGTTATGCAAATTATCCCTTAATTAAGCATATTCTATATAATGTCCTGGATCGTGGGAAAAGGTTTTCGTTTTATACTTCTGTCTTTATGGAAATCTCATTCTTCTCTAAACAGATGAAATAGTTCTCTTTTTCCACACCAAGTGTGCAAACTCAATTGTCATTTTATTTTAACATCTCAGGATGATAATCTGAATACACTAGGAAAAAATTGTTTGACTTCCGGTATGAACCAAGTTCTCCTGTAGATGTAAAGACTCGGAACGACTTGTCCAAGGACGCGTGTACGGGTCTAAAACACATAATTTACTTATGTTATAAATATTATAACATCCGATAAGTCACAAAATGTGGCGATATCCAGGTTTCGAAGGTCATCGGGTTTATTCAATTTATGAATCAGAATTACATACATATTAACCCTACCGATTTCGGCAAAAGTCTTTCGCCTACCGCTTTACAACTCAAATCTTCCGATTTCCTAACTTTCTACCAATTTCTCCCTTTGGATGTTTGGCTTCGGAAACCATTGTTGTTTACGAAATAAAACTTCGTTTATCCATTTCTCGTTTGATCTGGATCTTGATCGTGATCAATGAAAAAATTAGGTGGTTGAAAATAATCTCAAAAATGCATACCAGAATTATCTGAAGTATTATAAGCATCAACATGCACCATATCCACGAACTTTCAGTACACCAAGGTATATATATATAAAAAGTACACATTGAAAACATTTATCAAGAAATCAAGTCGGTTTGTAGGGGGTCATTATTCTATGGGGGTCAATATTTTTCACGAGGGGTTTGCAATTTTTGGGGCTGGTGCCACTTATTCTACGGTCGAATAATGACCCCCTTGGTCGTGGAATAATGACCGGGGGGTCATTTTTCTATGTAGAATAATGACCCCCGGTCATTATTCGACGTGGGTCATTATTCGGCTTTACACCGGCGTGGCCTAGTGGTATCGCGTCGGACTCCTGATCGGGAGGCCGGATTCGAGTCCCGCTCTGGTCATGCCGGTGCCATGTCTTTCGGATGAGACAGTAAAAACCGAGGCCCCGTGTCGTGGTATGCATGGCACGTTAAAGATCCCTCACTGCCTCGGGTGGGTCCGTTGCAAAGGTCAAAATTTGTATGCCCCGCATCAGGCAGATGCCGTCACTATATACGTGAAATATTCGTGGTGTGACGTAAAACAAAAATCAATCAATCAATTCGATGTCTAATGTGAACTATGTAGGCAAATTTGGGACTCTGTTTACTTTTGTTATCATGTATGTTAAGCGAAGATACATATTTTTGTTGGTGTTACGTTTGTTCTCAGTTAAAAATTATGTCTGTGTTTATTTTACATTTGAATAAGTGTTAAAATCATTTGACGAATGTCCTGTTGCGCATATTTGAATGAAACTTAAAACAGGAATGAAACACTGTCAACAAATATGGCCACCATAAATTTTGAAATGCACATGATTTAATTCAAATATCAACTTTGCATATGTGCTCAGGTGAGAGATGAGACAAATTCAATTAAGCCCCCTTGTGGCTACTCGTTTTAACGTTAAAATATCGGTGTGTCTAGCATATAAATGAGGGGCAGACAACACAAGGGGAAGTTGGGGAAAAGGATTGGAAATTGGCGAATGACACTATTCAAAACAAGAATCTGAAGAGAAAATCTCCCAGAAAGCAGACGGTAAAGCCCTTGTCCCATGTCTGCCACTAAAAATGGACATGCAAATATATATATTTTAAAAAGCAACAATTCTATTAAGTTTTGCTGAACATATTGAATAGGACAATTTGTCCATTGCTATAAATTCTACTGAAATATGAGTTATACAATTAAACTATTACACATTATATTATAGGGAGCAATCAACATATTTTCTATAGATATTCAGCTTTATATTTGCATGATCTGGTATATGTACATGCTAGTAGCAAGAATATTTATTTTCATTTCAGTTAAAGCCAGATTTTTTAATTCCAGCATTTCCAAAAAGTGCCAGCCCTCCCCCTCTCCTTCAATCAAATGGTCGTCCCCTAAGAAACATTCAATGATCCTTCTATTAATGACAATGTGACCTCATTCCTTCATTCCTCTGTCAATGAAACCACACCCTATCATTCATCTATCAGCTTAAAACTATGGAACGCCACAGCTGTCTAAAGATTACATTATTACACTGCGTTATTTTTTACCTTTTGCAATGGGTTAACACGTCCACATTATTTGCAGTATACTACTGCATGATTGTATGTACTAGGCGTACTTTCCACATAGATATTGTTACATGATCCATTGATTACGTGCGCACTCGTCAACGAATTTTCTTAATATTTCAACAAATCAATACACCTTTCAAATCTATTTTGTCTTAACTCCTCTGTATGTAATTTTCTCAAAAAAAAAAAAAATTCTAAACAACGAAATTATGTGGGATTTGAAATTTAGATAAGGCCTTTTCTACTGTAAATTCTGCTCGAAATAAACGTAATGCGCACAATGACGTCATCTGGAATGGTCGAAGCTGATTTGAAAAAGGATAGAGCTGAAAGTTTTCAGAGGCAAAACACTACGAAGGCAAAGAAATTGATAGTAACTCCAGAGGTTAGGGAACGCAACAGGCATTTATTTAGATCATTCTTAATTAGAGAAATGAAACGGAAAGCTCTACAACCATCGAAGTTCTTTTATTTACAAGGAGCTAGCACCCATGTAATAAGGGATTCGTCAGTCCAGTTTGACAGTGTTACCCGCTAAATATAGCTCAATGTTTTCATCTTTTCTATCTAAATATATTTTTATGCTCCCGGATCAATAGATCGGGACATATTGTTTTTGTCCTGTCTATCTGTTTGTTTGTCAGTTTTAACCTTGGCCAGAACTTTTGAACCGTGAGGGATAAAGACTTCATATTTCACATGCGTACTCAACTAATGATGCTCTTTCAAATAACATCAAGGTCGATGACCTTTTGACCTTGTCAATGACCTTCACGCAAAAATAATTTTCTGTCTGTTTATCTGTTGTCAACTTTAACTATGGCCGTAACTTTTGAACCTTGAGGGATAGAGACATCATACTTCACTTGCGTACTCAACTAATAATGTCCTTTCTAATGACACCATGGTCAATGACCTTTTAACTTTGGCAATGACCTTGACGCTAAAAATAACTTTAGAATTCATTTGCGCCGGGGGTATTAGTATTTCACAAACACAACTTGTTTTTATTATGACATGTATTAGAAACAACTGCGTCTTTTGAGGAATTTTTTGACAGAAACGGTTACCACTAAATGAAAATAAAGCAAAGGACAAAACTTAACTTGCATTCAATTTGATTTTAAAATTTATTTGAAAAAAATCGTTGACGGAGGGGACCGCGCTCGGACAGTGATGTCTGTCAGCTTAACCATTATACATTGTACATAAACTGTTTCAATTCATTAGGCTGTTTCCACTGTGTAGCATCACGTGACTAAAGTTGGTGAATCCACGAATTCAAAATGAAGGCAAAAAGCTGGCTTCGAAGAGTACAAACAGGTATTTTGATAATTGTGCTGACGTATTTTTATATATTCATAGCCCATGTCCTTGTATAAACTGATACTGATATAATTGTCAACTTTTCAGTCAATGACTTATTGTAATTTTTATATACATTGTGACAAAATTCACCAACAAGCGAAATCTGTTTATGGTATTTTCCACGACTTTATGAAAATTTACCTATTTCTTAGCTTTGTTGGAATATTCATAGTTAAAACTGACATTGAATGTTATTTGCAAATCCGCATAATCTACTTACCTAAAACTATTCGTCTAAACGTGTGTTTAAAGCTATTTCTTACTCTTTTCTGATATAGATGTTCCACGAATAATAATGTCAAGAAGCAAAAGTGATGAGTTTCCACGCATAAAAATCTGGCTCTTGAAAATCAAATGTTATATCATATTTTAATTTTTTTTTATAACATAAACAAACTCATGTGTCCCAGTTGTGGAAAAACATATAAAAGCAAGTCTGGGTTTTATGCCCGTAATTTAAAACATAAAGGAAATAAACCCTATAAATGTTGTGGGAGGATATTCTTCAGTCAGGCAAATTTACAGGGTATAGGTAAGGCAACTTAAAATCTAATACCGAGAAATTACCCACTTGCACAACTAATTATTCACTATAACTAATTATTTTTTTTTGTGTCGTCCTGATTCATCAGTAGTTGATTTCACCTAATTAAAAAGTAGATCACAGATGCTACCATCCAATTATTAAGACCGGTGTGGTCCAGTGGCAGTGGTATGGGACTCGATTAGTGATCGGGAGGTCCGGGTTCGATTCCTGTCCTGGTCATGACGGTGATCTGTTTTTCGGATGAGACAGTAAAATTCGAGGTCCTGTGTTGCTGTAGGCGTGGCACGTAAAAGATCCCTCATTGCTTCGGGTTGGTCCGTTACAAATGTATAGATTTGTATGCAATGCACCAGGCGGATGCCGTCACTAAATGCGTGCAGTTATCGTGTAGTGACGTGTAACAAGAATCAATCCAATCATTAATTTCTTGGTACTGGCTGCTTAAATCAATGTACCGAATGTTTGATAAATTTAGAACAGTTACCCTGCTTTCTCATCGGAAGTCAATTTTAATGTTTCGTTTTTAACAAAATTGCACAGATTTCATAAAACAACTCATATGGACATTCCTGGACTTGTTTAGAAGTCAGTGTATCAACTTTATCATTATATGAAATTTTAACCAAATCCAGTTCTTCATCATTAGCCTTTGACTTATTCAGAAATAAAGATCTCGCAGATTGCAACGCTTTTAACATCCTCTTTCTTGAATGTTTTATTTTGCTAGATGGCGTTCTTGCTTTTCTCTTTTCACATCCTTTTGATTTCAATTTTGGCGATACGATATTTTCTTAAGCTTTCAGCGATACGAAATTGATCTCCCTAGCGGCAACCAATGGTAAGCGTATTGATTTGTCTCTCCTTTGTGTCATATTTTTGGACAACTTTGTTTTAGGTCTCATTTTAGATTATTAAAAAAAAGGAAAGAAATAGAAAAGAAATGAAAAACAAACGAAAATAAAAAGTAACGTTAACAAAGCTGTAAGTTACATAATGGAAAGGTATTTTCCAATTTCTCAGTTATTTACGTGGAAGCTAATCACTTTTGCTTGTTGACAATATCATTCCTGGAACCCATCAATGTCAGAAAAAAAGTAAGAAATAGCTTTAGATACATATCTAGACGAATGTGTTTTAGGTAAGTAGAAAATGCGGATTATCAAATAACATGCAATGTCACTTTTAATTATGAATATTCCAACGAAAGCTAAAAAATAGGTAAATTTTCATAAAGTCGTGGAAAGTACCATAACGTTACATACACAAATTTCGCTTGTTCGTGACTTTTGTCACAATATTTGTAAAAACTACAATGATTTATTGACTGAAAAGTTGGCAATTACATCAGTATTGGTTTGTACAAGGACATATGCTATGAATATATATAATTACGTTAGTACAATTATCAAAATACCTGTTTATACTCTTTGATCCAGCTTTTTGCCTCCATTTTGAATTCGTGGATTCACCAACTTTAGTCACGTGATGCTACACAGGTTTCATACATATAGTTAGCAGCAAGTAGTGGCTCTATATGAATGATAGGGCCACACTATCTTACGTTGCGTAAACTTTCATTTGTGATAAACGGAATGGCCGGCACGATTCTACGCATTTCGTCATCAAATGGAGCAAATATCTAACATATATAAACATAAAGCAAGCGATCGGCAATAATAACTTACCCCCGATCTGTCGTCTGACGGCTCCACATACATTTTTTCCCAACCTGTTTCAAATTTGCCGGTTTCTGTGTCAGCCATTCGGTCTCGCGAGATTTCGTTAAAAGAAACCTCACAAAAAGAGGCGGAGCTTATGAATAACACGTGGTCATTGTTATTTTTATGTCTTTTCTCTGTTTACATTCATTTATTGGCTAGTTACCGCATTTCTTGTCATTTCAATTTAGTTTTCTTCTTCATAAATAACTTAAGTAGCCGATAAATGGTCAAATGTTTGTATTGTACCAGTTTTTTGAAAGGGGGATAAGAACGACCCCAACACCTACAGGGGTATTACAATTGTGAGTTGCCTCGGCAAACTTTTTACATCTATATTGAATAGAAGATTGCTTGATTGGGACAAAGAAAATAATATAATTACTGACGCTCAATGTGGTTTTAAACCCGGACTTGGTACAACCGATGCCATTTTTGTCACTTATTAATCGAACCTTAAAAAGTAAAAAAACCGTTTATATTGTTGTTTTGTTGACTACAAAAAGGCGTTCGACGATGTTGATAGAGTTTACTTGTGGTCTAAACTTATTGGAATTGGTATACAGGGCAAAATGATTTGTATAATAAAGTCCCTATATGATAATGTCAGAACATGTATAAAACATAATGGTATATTGTCTGAACACTTTGTTACCAAGTTCCGGTCTTTTACAAGGGAAAGTATTGTCCCCGATACTGTACTCTCTGTGGTCAATGATTTTGAATCATATTTTATACGTGAAAACTGTCCATCTATAGAAATTCAATTAATTAATCTATTTTTATTGATGTACGCCGACGATACTGTTTTAATCTCAGAGTCGGCTGAAGGTTTACAGAAAATGCTTGCTGCTTTAAAAAAAAATATACAGATGATTGGCATCTGACTGTAAATGTTGAAAAAACGAAAATTCTTGTTTTTAGAAATGGTGGTGCATTACGTCACAATGAACACTGGTCATATAACAACATGTTGTTTAATTATAATGGAAAATTTAATGTAACCCAAAAACATTTGGCTGACCAAGGAAGAAAAGCTCTTTTTGCTATCAATTGTACTTTAAAAATTGTAATTTCATTATTGAAATTAAGCTGACTGTTTTTGACACATATATAAGCAGTATACTTTGTTATGGTTCGGAAATATGGGGTTTCCACAAAGCCCCAGATATTGAAAAAGTCCATATTTCTTTTTGTAAATCCATTCTTGGTGTTAAGAAATCTTCTTATTCCAATTTAATATATTCTGAACTCGGAGGTTTCCCCTTAGTATAAATAGAAAATTGCGTATATTCAAATATTGGTTTAAATTACGTAATACTAGCAATTGTGTCTTAAAATCATGTTTCGAGGACTCATTAGAGTCAAATGGACTATGGGTTTCAAATGTATACAACGAACTTTGTCAACTTGGTTTAGCTTATATTGTTTTTGACAATAATTTTTCTGATAACACGTGTCTTAAATTAATCGAACAAAAATTATATGAAATTTTAAAGCAAACACTATTTACGGATATTTGTCGGTCATCCAAAGGTTGGATGTACCAACATCTTATAGATAATTTTTCCTTGCAGTTCTATCTACAAAAGACACTAAACCCTATACACAGAAAACTTATTACAAAAATCAGAATTTCATCCCACAGTCTAAACATTGAAAAGGGACGCTATAGTAATGTGGTCAGAGCTAATCGTATATGCAATCATTGTAATCGCATCGAAACTGAGGACGAATTCCATTTTACTCTTGTATGTCCTCATTACTCCACATTAAGGCAACTATACATAAAAGAACTATTACATCTGAAGACCAAGTGTGTGTAAATTAATTCAACTTTTAAGTACCCACAACAATAAAGAACATATGTACCTTGGTAAATATCTCCACGCTGCCAACAAGATTCGAACCCAGTCACTATATGCTCTTTTTCCTTCCTATAACGCATATACTCTCCATAGTCCATCAGTAAATGTCCCATACTTTTGTACATAACCGTTGTATAATTTACCTTATGTGTATTATATAACTGTTGTGTTATTTAGTTTAGGAGTATTGTATATATGTATGTATATTTGTATATAAGTTGCTAACCTACGAGTAGCATGGCTCAAGGTAATAAAGAACTCAACGAAAGTTATATAATGAGCAAGTCCGCCTTTCTAAAGCAATATTTTTCATAACGACCCGTTTCATCTGCAATGCTGTGGAAAATAAACAGAATTTACACATATCCTATTTGTATTCATTCAAAATAGGGTTTCCTAAGTACGACTGGAGGTTACGTTCATCTATAAAATGTTTGTAAATAACTGTTTTGGAAGAAGTATAAATATCACATAACAAAGATTATCAAGGTATCAAAAATTCATGGGATATTGTCTGGGCTTAGTGTAACGAAGATGAAGCAGTTAGTTTAAACATATTTTATCTATAATTGTCAAAATACGTGATATACTAATGTAATGATAATGAAAAGCAAGGGATCTGAAAACAAACGAAACGCTGTTATGATCTCCCAAGGTGTTATCATTTGTCGGTCAACATTATGTACACATGTCCATGCATATGTGTGAAATGTAACTGAAACCTTAAATAAGATTTCAAAAATGATAGAAATTTAGAAAAAAAGATTGGTAGAATGAAAACTAACTAAGAAATAAACTGTACAATTGTAGCAAGGGGAAGTAACAACAAGAAGAGTTGCGTCAAAACCAGAAAATCCTTTCTAATGATAAATAAAATGAGATATACATGTACAATGAAATTGGTATATACATGTAATTTTAATTATAGTAATACAAGTTTATGTGTAATCCATAGTAAGAATATAGTCCGCGATGTATCACAGTGTTGGCTCCTCACTCCCATTCCACTCATCTTGATCCTCAAAAACCAACCTCATATTGTAACATATTTTGCGCTCTTTCAGATGAAAAAATATTTCATGGATATTTCCATAGCAAAAGTGCCTTTTTTAGGGGGGGGGGGGTGTGTGGAGGTGTTCTTATAAAAAATCGTGGGTGTTTGGAAACAAATTATAACTTTAGCATGGATAATGATACCAAATATAAAAAATGTGAATATGTAGCATTTTAATACAAGTTTTAAATTACAATTCTGACCAAAATGGGTGTTTTTAATGAAAATTTGCAGAAGTTTTAATTTATATTTCATTCCCGGCTCAACAAGATAGCATATTCTCGTGTTTTGATTTAGAAAATCACTACAAAGTCTGCTCATTGTAATGATTTATTATTTGCATTGTTGTTTGCATTGTAATAATATATTAATGATTCAAGCCGGTGTAGCCTGGTGGATAGGGTGCTCGGCTCGTGATCGACAGGTCCCGGGTTCGACTCCCGCCCTGGGCACACCGGTATTCTGTCTTTCGGATGAGACAGTGAAAACCGAGGTCCCGTGTTACGGTAGGCGTGGTACGTAAAAGATCCCTCACTGCTTCGGGCGGGTCCGTTGCAAAGTTCTAAATTTGTGTGCAATACATCAGGCAGATGCCGTCACCTTATACGTGAAATAATCGTGTAGTGACGTAAAATAATCAATCAATCAATCAATCAATCATTTTAATGATTCTGTAGCGACTCATACAGGACAAAAGAATCCGTGCAGTTCATAGTAGACAATGATGTGGTTATCTTCAGTCATAGGATCTTACAGAAATCCATATCAGAGGCTGAATGAAACTAATATAATAAAGTTTATAATTACATCATTTTCGTTTTAAATCAAATTCTGCCTTTCCGTATTGGAGAGAATGCTATTTTATGTTTGATAGAATTTATCGTTGTAATTTAACAAAATTTCAAGGTAACAAAACTGATCAACATCTTTAAAAATGATTCTCTTAATAAACATCTATTTTTGATATAGCTTAACAATACCACTACCGGTATTTCTAAATACTGCAAGCTTAGTTTAAGAAACATTTACAGGTAAATTCCACTTTTCTGCATATTCTGAAAGAGGATCTAATATTGATTGTGAGCCAAAATTCGAATCTGCAACCCCCCCTCCCTCTCCCCCAAAAGAAAAAACCCCCCCAAATCCCCCTCAAACAAAAAAAAAAACAAACAAACAAACAAAAAAAACAACCCCCCCCCAAAACAAAAACAAAAAAAAAAACAAAAAAAAACCAAAAAAAAAAAAAAGCAAACACCAAAACCCCATCACCACCTTTTCAATATACAAATACGTGAAGGAAGAGAGATAACTCTTGTAATTCTGTCGGTACAATACTGTCATTTAAAAATATTAGCTCACAGTCATTAACTTGCAAACTGAAAAGTAACGAGAAAGTATGTTCCCTTGCAACACATAAATTTTGCTACAAAAGAAATCAGACACGGTACTCTCAACTAGCAACTACTTGACTTTATATCACATAAACCAGTTAACTTATAAACCAGGGTGTGTAGAGTTTTACTTACTCCTTAAACTTTATGGTTCCAAATCCCTTTTCTGGCTCTTTTGGGATCCGCAATTGCCCCTTTAAGACTGAAATGAGTATCACTGTTTTATTTACATCACTATTTAAACACAGGTACATCTCACGTGGTAGCGTTTACGGCTTATGCAAGAATGTCCAAGTCAAGCCTTAGTAATGAAATCATCATATTTGACACGATCATCACAAACGAAGGCTCTGGATACAGCGCTTCAACTGGAATCTTCACCTGTCCACTAGATGGCACGTATGCTTTCACATGGACGCACCTGATTCACGCTGGTCATTACTGTCACGCCTATCTGTATAAAAATGGTGCAAGTCAAAAATTGGACGCACACAGCAACCTTCAAGGAATGTCATCCTCAACTATTGTTTACACGATGGCGACTATGTCTGGAACATTACATTTATCAAGAGGAGATAGGGTATGGATCCATTCAAATGCCTGTGAAACTTTCATGAGTTCACCCTATAACTCATTTTCAGGCTGGAAATTGTAAATAACCATATATATTATTTCAATGTAAAGGATAAGTCAAATTTACAATCGCTTATCGAAATAAGAGTTATGGTTCTTTTATTATTTCGGATATACTTTGTATTCATAGTTTGATTGATATCCTTTTGTTTTTGAGAAATATTCGAATATATATAAATATCCAAGAAATAGGTTGTTTTAACAGCATTTCTATGTTTCTCATTAACGGTTGTCATACAGAATCAACCTGCATCAAGATATAAAGTAAAATCCAAGCCATGAAGGCATATTAAGACAGGCCTTTAATTCAGGTTTCTATGATGCTAAACGGTAGAGATTCAGTCCACTCCAGGCTGGACGCCAGCTCATCGTAAGTTAACTAAATAACCCAAACCGCATCTCGGCTAACGAAGGGTTACGGTCCACTCTCTCCCTCGTAACCCTTGGTTAGCGAAGATGCCCAAACCGATACCCATTTTAAGTGTTTGGTTGTAAATGCAGAACATAATACGAACATTTCCTGCCATACTTATACTCTCCGGTGCTCCTGCCATACTTATACTCAACGGTGCTCCTGCCATACTTATTACTCTGCGAAGTGCTATGCGTCTTCCTTGATAGGCAGCAGCATCTAACCCCTTGTAACATTTTGGCTACTCCATTCTCTTGCAAGATAATGCTTAAGATGTCATGCCTTTCATATTTTGAAGATCCCAGCCCACGTAATGCTCCATCTCAAAACCTATTTTTCTGTAATCAGCCGGTGTTGCTCGGCTTGAGATCATGAGGTCCCGGGTTCGATACTCGTCGTGGGCACACTGATGTTCTGTATTTCGGATGAGACAGTAAAAACCGAGGTCCGAGGTGTGGCACGTGGTTACTGCCTCTTGTGGGTCGTTGCAAAGGTATAAATTTCTAAGCAATGCATCAGGCAGATGCCATCATAATAATCGTGGAATGACGTAAAACAATAAATCTAATTCAATTGGGAAACTTTTACGTTTAACAATATTGTGCATATATATAGAATTATTCATATAACTCGAAGTACATCAGCAATATAGATCGCGAATGTCTATCACGAGTGACAATAACAAAAACTTTTCTTTCTGTTCTTTTATCACTAATCCATCACTGACTTCGCAACTCCAACATTCTTAATTTGAATTGAGCAAAACTTGCCACAAGTGCTGCACTACAGGTATAGATGTGCAAGAAGGGAATAAGGTAGGAATAGTTTGACAAATTTGACAAGAGTAAAGACATTTGACACGAGAAGTTTGACATATTTTGGTTTGTAATCGATACTTTTCCTACACTATGGCATAGAATTGAACCAAAACAAGAGATATCATCCTTGACATTCAGTACATGTATTTCCAAATTTCATACGAGTCAAAAACAGTTGGCAAGGACAACCTTGTTGCTGCTATGAAATCAACTCATGGCCGGGGCATATATTTCACAAACAATTTTTTCTCTGTCGCTATACCTTTTCGTTTAAAATAACCTTCCATAAAACTTGTTAAAAATCGAATTTTCTTCAATCATTTCATTTTTCAATTGGTTTGTAGATTAGAGTCAGTAGAGTAAATTTATCAGAAGATACACCACTGATTTGGGTCCTTTCGTTTCCACTGTGCCATACTCTATCAATTGTTTTCTTTTGTTTCGTGTCATATAAAGACATGGTGTATTATCAAGGTGACGGTTACGTCGTTATCCGTTTTGCATCTCCACCGTGAACACCAGTCAATGGCAGAGATATCAGATCAAGAAACTTCTTTTTAACTTTTGTGGATCAATGATTCACTTTTAATTAATGCAATACTTAAATTCAATAAGCTGTCTATCAGTGGAAATGTGGTTTCATGCTTGATTTTTTCCGTTGAAGGGTGATGTTTTTCTTCCTATATGAATAAATGATATACCGTGGGAAATCTGTTTCAAGGCCATTAAATCACTCATTGTAAGACTAGACAATTATATCCCTAGGTGAAAACAGCTTTATCTTGTTAACTGTGTTGTTGAACGCGCAAAATCAATCCGTTTTAAAGCATTCATTTTGAAAAGAGTACAAAACCCCCAAACACATCTTACATCAAAACTATTAACAAAGACATAATTTCATAGCTCGACATAAAGTTTGCTACTGCCAAGACGTGCTTGCCTATATCCGGATTTGGATTGACATCCGTATTTTTTTTTTATCAAGCATTCCATGAGATTCGAACTACTGAGTGTCAGAGAAAATGTTCAGTTGTCCGCTGTCAGTTTACGCTGGACGGACAGACGGACTGACGGACACATGTCGACTGGTTGTCACAATAGCTCACTTAATCCTTTGGCTTAGGTTAGCCAAAGAGAGAGTTTACAAATGTTTATAATAAGCCATCAGAGAAAAACAAGTTTAACTGTAAACACTGTAACTTATAATAATTATTCACAATAATTAACTCCACATCATGCGGTGTTTAGATTGCAATTGAGGAGTATCTCCCTCGTGCATAGCTCTGTCCTTAAACAGATTCTTTGGTTCAATTTTCGGTCATTTTGGCTTCAACACTGCTCTTCATATTTTTATATATTCTGAGAATTCCAATCATTCGGCCACGAGCATCACTGAAGAGACACTTGTCGAAATGCGCATACGGTGCACAAAATAGAGACTACTTTGAAAGTAGGTATGTTCCTGTATCGAGAAAACTAACTGTAGTCTTCAGATAATTTAATATTATATGGTGTCATTCATATATCTTAATGAAATCACGTTATACATGTATATTGGTTTCGAAAACATCGATCAATTACTCCGTTTGCTACGAAAAATATTAGTAGTTAACGTAATTAATAATGAGACCGGTGCATTAATTGAAAATAAAATGATAGCCTTGCATATTAATGTAGCGTAAATTAATTTCCAGACCATATAGATTTTACTGTTTGGTATTTTGTACCGTCACATATAAATCTGTAGAACGAGTCTTCACGCAGGCTTTTATTTCAAAGAGAAACAGATTTGTAGTAGTTAGAACGTGTGTACATTACACAATGACAGTCAATGGCTACTTAATTCATTCCATCATTGATCTGAGAAAGAGAGAGAGAGAGAGAGAGAGAGCATTGAAAATATGTCATCTGCTAAAAATGTGGGGGGATAAAGTTGCAGAAGATGTAACTTTTAAGCAGTTTGCTCTTTCAAGTATTGTCCAAAATGGTGTTACCATGCAAAATTAAGAATGCTTGACAAAAAAAAAAAAAAAAAAAAATCAGTTGATATAAATCACTTAGTTGTCCATAAAACATGTGTGTTCACGCCGTGATTCTGAATGCCTGCTACATGAGAGCATTTCTTTTCGGGAGGGAAATAAGTCAAAGAGAAAAGATGGCGGCGTGCTATATCGCTTATAAAACTAGTTCGTAAAATTTCTCTGTTAAATTGAATTATTTTCAGTGGACATCAAATTTATGTTTAAAACTGGTATTTGCATGTTTTAAGTAGAAGTTACGGCTTACATTGCCTAAAGGAACTATTGGCTACTCAAGAAGTTCAAACTGAGACACTTTCAAGTCAAAGTTGATATGAAAACAATAATGCAAGAATATCCATGAAACTGACGGATGCTCCCCAAACTACATCAACCCGATGAAAATTTGTCTGAAGAATTATCATAAAATGTTGGTAAATTCCTTAAATTCAGACCTTTCCTAATATCTAAGGTTGTGATCTTGAGTGGGTATTGTCCAAATCTCCTCGGCCCAAGGAACCCCTGTCCAAGGAAACATTTGTATAAAATAAAAAAAATTGATTAACGATGTATGAGAATAAAGGCATTTTCCTCACACGTTATGGAAATGTACTTAGTGACCTTGACCTTAACTAAATGACCTTGGGTGACCTTTATCCAAAAGTGTCTGTCCAAAGGGACATTTGTGTGAAATATGACACAATTCTGATGAATGGTTTAAGAGATATGATGCCTTTCCCAATACATGTATTTAGGGATATGAGCTGGAAGACCTTGGCCTTGTAGAAATGACCTTGAGTGACCATTGGACGAAAATCTCTGTCCCAAGGAAAATTTGTGTGAAACATAAAATACTATTCAATGGTTTAAGAGATATGCAGTCGGACGGACGGACGTTGAGGCGGACGGACGGACACGACAACGACTATATGCTTCCCAGAAATTTTTCTTTATATTTTATTTATACTTTATTCATATTTTATTTATATTTTACATGATGAGGTCTTAATTCTGTTGCGTGAAAATGAGAAGTTAATAACCATACGCGTCTTGAAATCTGACTTCTAGTTAAGGTCAAAGCATAGCAATATCTTTTCCCAGAGGGTCCCATGTTACATTTGTAAATTACCAAACTTCCAGCAAGATTTACACAACTTTCTGTTTCTTAGTTTTATACAACAATATATCAAATTGTTTGTCAGCCCGTCCTCTATCAGAAAACAACAACATATTTTAGGTCATAAAATCTTTACATTGGCGAAATAAGATTAAATCAAAATTCATGATTTTACAGTAAAACCAATCTTTATCTATAGACTATCAAATAATATCATCTAAATAGAGCCTATGATACAATGCAATAGTAGTTCCACTCTCAATACAGAAAATCAGCCAATTACACATCTCGTTAATTACTATTCTTGAACCTTAATCTCGGATCACTGACGGCCACGACCCCAATACAGTTTGTTGTAATTCAACGCCTGAAAGACTAGATATATTTAAAGATACCAGAAAACTTCTACTGTAGTGACATAAATCGTTAACTGGATAGGTTTAAGGTATCGAAGCTTTGGTAGAAATGCAGTAACATGAACTGTTGTCGTCCATTCTGGAAAAATAATAAAGATTAGACTCGTATTGTAAACTACGCTATCAAATGACAGGTCTTTTATACTTATTTTTACACAATCGAAATATTACACACATTAACATGTCATTAGATTTCGACCATTAGAGAGTTTTGTTCCATCGATTGCCTTTAGATAAAAAAAAAGAAAGAAAGGATGTGCAACCCAGTTAAAACGAGTTAAAACAACATACTGTGTGTAAATAACTAACTTCTTTTTAATCCACATCTTGCAGCCATTTTATGATAATTCTGCTATGAAATATAACTTGTCTTTTGTTCTCGCATT
Organism: Pteria penguin; assembly: GCA_035048485.1. Taxonomy (NCBI): domain Eukaryota; kingdom Metazoa; phylum Mollusca; class Bivalvia; order Pterioida; family Pteriidae; genus Pteria; species Pteria penguin. The sequence continues at coordinate 18,649,503 of CM068580.1, read as the reverse complement.
TCCCTAGCATGATTAAGTATATATATGATAAGCTGAGTAAATGCACTTCTGAAAAAGTATCATATGCATATCTTTATGGGAATATTTGATACTTATCATACTTAAATACCCTGTGTATGACTGAAAATTGTGTTACTGAATTTAGTACGATTATAAACGTAATTGACTAATCGATCTAACCTTTACTATGTTAATCTAATCCAACGCGTGCTTTACTCGACGAAAGTCTGTAAACAAATGACATGTAAATTGTGAGCTTACCAAGCATACCCTGCGGTAGATCCAGGATGTAGGTAAGTCAAGCAAAGTTAGAGTTGTGAGCTTACCAAGCATGCACTGTGATGCATCAAGGATGTTGGTAAGTCCAGGAAAGTTAGAGATGAACTAGTAGGGGTTAATAAACTGTGAGCTTACCAAGCATACACTGCGGTGGATCAAGGATGTTGGTAAGTCCAGCAAAGTTAGAGATGAACTAGTAAGAGCAAGTAAATCCTGAGCTTACCAAGCATACACGGCAGTGGATCAAGGATGTTGGTATGTCCAGGAAAGTTAGAGATGAATTAGTAGGGGTAAATAAATTGTGAGCTTACCAAGCATACCTTGCGGTGGATCATGGATGCTGGTAAGTGCAGCAAAGTTAGAGAGTAACTAGTAAGAACAGGTAAATTGTGAGGTCATCAAGCATACCCTGCGGTGGATCAAGGATGTTGGTAAGTCCAGGAAAGTTACAGATGAGCTAGTAAGATGAAGTAAATTGTGAGCTTACCAAGCATACCCTGCGGTGGATCAAGGATGTTGGTAAGTCAAGGAAAGTTAGAGATGAACTAGTAGGGGTTAATAAACTGTGAGCTTACCAAGCATACCTTGCGGTGGATCAAGGTTGTTGGTAAGGTCAGCAAAGTTAGAGATGAACTAGTAAGAACAAGTAAATTGTCAGCTTAGGAAGCATACCCTGCGGTAGATCCAGGATGTAGCTAGGGCCAGGAAAGTTAGAGATGAAATAGTAAAAGCAAGTACAGAGTGAGGTCATCAAGCATACATTGCTGTGGATCCAGGATGTAGGAAAGTCCAGCAAAGTTATACCGTAGATGGAGTAGTAAGTGGAAGTAAATTGGGAGCTCATCGAACATACATTGCTGTGGATCCAGGATGAAGGTAAGGTCAGCAAGGTTATAGAGGAACTAGTAAGAGCAAGTAAATTCTGAGGTCATCAAGCATACATTGCTGTGGATCCAGGATGTAGGTGAGTTCATCAAAGTTATAGAGGAACTAGTAAGAAGAAGTAAATTATGAGCTTACCAAGCATACCCTGCGCTGGATCAAGGATGTTGGTAAGTCCAGGAAAGTTAGAGATGAACTAGTAGGGGTTAATAAACTGTGAGCTTACCAAGCATACCTTGCGGTGGATCAAGGATGTTGATAAGTCCAGGAAAGTTACAGATGAGCTAGTAAGATGAAGTAAATTGTGAGCTTACCAATCATACCCTGTGGTGGATCAAGGATGTTGGTAAGTCAAGGAAAGTTAGAGATGAACTAGTAGGGGTTAATAAACTGTGAGCTTACCAAGCATACCTTGCGGTGGATCAAGGATGTTGGTAAGTGCAGCAAAGTTAGAGATGAACTAGGAAAAAGGAAGTAAATTGTGATCTTACCAAGCATACACTGTGGTGGATCAAGGATGTTGGTAAGGTCAGCAAAGTTAGAGATGAACTAGTAAGAACAAGTAAATTGTCAGCTTAGGAGACATACCCTGCGGTAGATCCAGGATGTAGCTAGGGCCAGGAAAGTTAGAGATGAAATAGTAAAAGCAAGTACAGAGTGAGGTCATCAAGCATACATTGCTGTGGATCCAGGATGTAGGAAAGTCCAGCAAAGTTATACCATAGAGGAAGTAGTAAGTGGAAGTAAATTGTGAGCTCATCGAACATACATTGCTGTGGATCCAGGATGTAGGTAAGGTCAGCAAGGTTATAGAGGAACTAGTAAGAGCAAGTAAATTCTGAGGTCATCAAGCATACATTGCTGTGGATCCAGGATGTAGGTGAGTTCATCAAAGTTATAGAGGAACTAGTAAGAGGAAGTAAATTATGAGCTTACCAAGCATACCCTGCGGTACATCCAGGTTGTAGACAGTGCCATGAAAATTAGAATTGAACTAGTAAGAAGAAGGAAATTGTGAGCTCATCGAACATACATTGCTGTGGATCCAGGATGTAGATGAGTTCAGCAAAGTTATAGAGGAACTAGTACGAGCAAGTAAATTGTGAGCTTATCGAGCATATCTTGCTGTGGATCCAGAATGTAGGTAAGTCTAGCAAGGTTATAGAGGAACTAGTAAGAGCAAGCAATTGTGAGCTAATCAAGCATACATTGCTGTGGATCCAGGATGTTGGTGAGTTCAGCAAAGTTATAGAGGAACCAGTAAGAGCAAGTAAATTGTGAGTTTAAAAACATACATTGCAGTGGATACAGGATGTAGGGAAGTCCAGCAAAGTTATACCGTAGAAGAAGTGGTAAGAGCAAGTAAACTGTTGATTCATCAAGCATACACTGCTGTGAATCAGGATCTAGGTAAGTTCAACAAGGTTATAGAGGCACTAGTAAGAGCCAGTAAATTGTGAGCTTACCAAGCATACATTGCTGTGGATCCAGGATGTAGGGAGGTCCAGCAAAGTTATACCGTGGAGGAAGTAATAAGAGCCAGTAAATTCTGAGCTCATCAAGCATACACTGCTGTGAATCCGAGATGTAGGTAGGGCCAGCATAGTTATAGAGGAATACCGGTAAGCAAGAGCAAGTAAATTGTGAGCTCATCGAGCATACATTGCTGTGGATCCAGGATGTAGGTAAGTTCAGAAAGGTTATAGAGGAACTAGTAAGAGCAAGGAAATTGTGAGCTCATCGAGCATACCTTGATGTGGATTCAGGATGTAGGTAAGTTCATCAAGGTTATAGAGGAACTAGTAAGAGCAAGTAAATTGTGAGCTCATCGAGCATACATTACTGTGGATCCAGGATGTAGGTCAATTCAGGAACGTTTTAGAGGATCTAGTTAGAGCAAGTAAATTGTGAGCTTACCAAGCATACCCTGCGGTGTATGCAGGATGTAGTGTAGGCCAGTAAAGTAAGAAATGAACTAGCAAGAGCAAGTAAATTGTGAGCTTCCGACACATACCTTGCGGTAGATCCAGGATGTAGACAGGGCCAACAAAGTTAGAAATGAAGAGGAAGGAAATTGTGAGCTCATCAAGCATACATTGCTGTGGATCCAGGATGTAGGTAAGACCAGCAAAGTTATATTGGAACTAGTAAGAGCAAGTAAACTATGAGCTCATCAAGCAAAACCCTGAGGTGAATCCAGGATGTAGGTATGACCAGCATAGATATAGAGGAATACCAGTAAGCAAGAACAAGTAATTTGTGAGCTCATCGAGCATACATTGTTGTGGATCCAGAATGTAAGTAAGTTCAGCAAGGGTATAAAGGAACTAGTTAGAGCAAGTAAATTGTGAGCTTACCAAGCATAACCTGCGGTGTATCCAGGATGTAGTGTAGGCCAGCAAAGTTAGAAATGAACTAGCAAGAGCAAGTAAATTGTGAGCTTCTGAAGCATACCTTGCGGTAGATCCAGGATGTAGGCAGGACCAGCAAAGTTAGAAATGAACTAGTAAAGGGAAAGAAATTGTGAGCTCATCAAGCATACATTGCTGTGGATCCAGGATGTTGGCTAGTTAGCAAGGTTACAGAGGAACTAGTAAGAGCAAGTAAATTGTGAGCTTACCAAGCAGACACTACGATGTATCCAGGATGTAGACAGGACCAGCAAAGTTAGAAATGAACTAGTAAAGGGAAAGAAACTGTGAGCTCATCAAGCATACATTGCTGTGAATCCAGGATGCAGGTAGGGTCAGTATGGTTATGGAGGAATACCGGTAAACAAGACCAAGTAAATTGTAAGCTCATCGAGCATACATTGCTGTGAATTCAGAAGGTAGGTAGGGCCAGCGAAGTTATAGAGGAACTAGTAAGAGCAAGTAAATTGTGAGCTTCCGAAAAATACCCTGCAGTAGATGTAAAATGCACTTAGTGCCAGCAAAGCTAGAGATGAAATTGTAAGAGGAAGTAAATTGTGAGGCCATCTCGCATACACTGCTGTGAATCAAGGATGTAGGTAGGGCCAGCAAAGTTATAGAGAGATAAGGAAAAGCTAGTAAATTGTGAGCTCATCAAGTATACATTGATGTGGATCCACGACGTAGGTACGTTTAGCAAAGTTATAGAAGAACTAGTAAGAGCAAGTAAATTGTGAGCTTATCAAGCATATATTGCTGTGGATCGAGGATGTAGGGAAGTCCAGGAAAGTAATACCGTATAGAAAATAGTAAGAGGATGTAAATTTTGAGCTCATCAAACAGACATTGCTGTGACTCCAGGATGTAGGTAGGGCCAGCATAGTTATAGAGGAATAACGGTAAGCAAGAGCAAGTAAATTGTGAGCTAATGTAGCATACATTGCTGTGGATCCAGGATGTAAGTAAGTTCAGCTAGGTTACAGAGGAACTAGTAAGAGCAAGTAAATTGTGAGCTTCCGAAGCATACCTTATGATAGATCCAGGATGTGCGCAGGGCCAGCAAAGTTAGAAATGAACTAGTAAGAGGAAGGAAATTGTGAGCTCATCAACCATACATTACTGTGGATCCAGGATATATGCAGGCCCAGCATAATAATAGAGGAAAACGGGAAGCAAGAGCAAGTAAATTGTGAGCTCATCGCGCATATATTGCTCTGGATCCAGGGTGTAGGTAAGTTCAGCAAGATTATAGAGGAACTACTAAGATCAAGTAAATTGTGAGCTCCTCAAGCATACATTGCTGTGGATCCAGGATGTAGGTGTGGTCAGCAAATTTATAGAGGAACTAGTAAGAGCAATTAAATTGTGATCTTACCAAGCATACCTTGCGGTGTATCCAGAATGTAGCGTAGGCCAGCAAAGTTAGAAATGAACTAGCAAGAGCAAGGAAATTGTGATCTTACCAAGCATACACTGTGGTGGATCTAGGATGTTGGTAAGTCCAGCAAAGTTAGTGATGAACTAGTAAAAGGAAGTAAATTGTGTGCTTACCAAGCATACACTGTGGTGGATCAAGTATGTTGGGTAGTCCAGGAAAGATAAAGATGAACTAGTAAAAACAAATAAATTGTGAGCTTACCAAGTATACCTTGCGGTGGATCAAGGATGTTGGTAAGTGCAGCAAAGTTAGAGATGAACTAGTAAGAGCAAGTAAATTGTGAGCTTACCAAGCATACACTGACGTGGATCTAGGATGTTGGTAAGGTCAGGAAAGTTAGAGATAAACTAGTAAGAGCAGGTCAACTGTGAGCTTACCAAACATACCCAGCCGTGGATCAAGGATGTTGGTAAGTTCAGTAAAATTAGAGATGAAGAAGTAAGAGCAAGTAAATTGTGAACTTACCAAGCATACCCTCCGGTGGATCAAGGATGTTGTAAAATCCAGCAATGTTAGAGATGAAGTAGTAAAAGCAAGTAAATTGTGAGTTTACCAAGCATACACTGTGGTGGATCCAGAATGTTGGTAAAGTCAGCAAAGTTAGAGATAAACTAGTAAGATCAAGTAAATTGTCAGCTTAGGAGACATACCCTGCGGTAGATCCAGGATGTAGCTAGGGCCAGGAAAGTTAGAGATGAAATAGTAAACGCAAGTACAGAGTGAGGTCATCAAGCATACATTGCTGTGGATCCAGGATGTAGGTAAGATCAGCAAAGTTATACCGTAGAGGAAGCAGTAAGAGGAAGTAAATTGTGAGCTCATCGAACATACATTGCTTCGGATCCAGGATGTAGGTAAGGTCAGCAAGGTTATAGAGGAACTAGTAAGAGCAAGGAAATTATGAGGTCATCAAGCATACATTGCTGTGGATCCAGGATGTAGGTGAGTTCAGCAAAGTTATAGAGGAACTAGTAAGAGGAAGTAAATTATGAGCTTACCAAGCATACCCTGCGGTATATCTAGGATGTAATGTAGGCCAGCAAAGGGAGAAATGAACTAGCAAGAGCAAGTAAAGTTCAAGCTTCCGAAGCATACTTTGCGGTAGATCCAGGATGTAGGCAGTGCCAGGAAAATTACATTTGAACTAGTAAGAGGAAGGAAATTGTGCGCTCATCAAGCGTACATTGCTGTTGATCCATGATGTTGGTGAGTTCAGCAAAGTCATAGAGGAACTAGTAAGAGCAAGCAATTGTGAGCTCATCAAGCATACAATGCTGTGGATCCAGGATGTTGGTGAGTTCAGCAAAGTTATAGAGGAACTAGTAAGAGCAAGTAAATTGTGAGCTTACCAAGCATACCCTGCGGTGTATCCAGGATGTAGAGAAGGTCACCAAAGTTACAAATGAACTAGCAAGAGCAAGGAAATTGTAAGCTTCTGAAGCATACCATCCGGGTTGTAGGCAGGACCAGCAAAGTTAGAAATGAACTAGTAAGAGGAAAGAAATTGTGAGCTCATCAAGCATACATTGCTGTGGATCCAGGATGTAGGTAGGGCCAGTAAAGTTACATGTATAGAGGAACTAGTAAGAGCAAGTAAATTGTGAGCTCATCAAGCATACACTACGGTGGATCTAGGGTGTAGGTAACTCCAGCAAAGTTAGATAACTAGTTGAACTAGATGAACCAGTAAGAACCATTATAGACAATGAATAATATCATGCCAACCAGCACAGAGAATGAATAATACCATGGCAACCAGCACAGAGAATAATATCAGTCCAACCATCACAGAGAATGAATAATATCACACCAACAGCACAAAGAGTGAATGATATCATGCCAACCAGCACAACGAATGAGTGATGCCATGCCAACCAGCATAGTGAAAAAGTAATATCATACCAAAGCCGTATACTGGTATGTGGAAGAATTAAAATGAAATATAATATTAATGTAGGAAATGTTCATGAAAACAATATGAATAGAATATGAATAGCAGTTGTATAAGGTAATACATTGCTTTCGTAATGGACCATGTTCAGCCGCATCATGACCATGACTGGCATCAGCATTTGGCATGAATAGCGGAGTCATTAGAAATGATGGAAGCTGCACACGGGTATCACCGTTATAGAGGTGATGGAACCTGCACACAGATGTCACCGTTATAGAGGTGATGGAACCCACACACGGATGTCACCGTTATAGAGGTGATGGAACCCGCACACGGGTGACACCGCTATAGAGGTGATGGAACCTGCACACAGATGTCACCGTTATAGAAGTGATGGAACCCACACACGGATGTCACCGTTATAGAGGTGATGGAACCTTCACACGGGTGTCACTGTTATAGAGGTGATGGAACCTGCACACAGATGTCATTGCTATAACGGTGATGGAACCTGCACACAGATGTCGCCGTTATAGAGGTGATGGAACCTTCACACGGGTGTCACCGTTATAGAGGTGATAGAACCTGCAAACAGATGTTACCGTTATAGAGGTGATGGAACCTTCACACGGGTGTCACCGTTATAGAGGTGATAGAACCTGCAAACAGATGTCACCGTTATAGAGGTGATGGAACCTTCACACGGGTGTCACCGTTATAGAGGTGATGGAACCCGCACACAGATGTCACTGTTATAGAGGTGATGGAACCTGCACACAGATGTCACCGTTATAGAGGTGATGGAACCTGCAAACAGATGTCGCCGTTATAGAGGTGATGGAACCTTCACACGGGTGTCACCGTTATAGAGGTGATGGAACCTGCAAACAGATGTCACCGTTATAGAGGTGATGGAACCTGCAAACAGATGTCACCGTTATAGAGGTGATGGAACCTGCAAACAGATGTCACCGTTATAGAGGTGATGGAACCTGCAAACAGATGTCGCCGTTATAGAGGTGATGGAACCCGCACACGGGTGTCACCGCTATAGAGGTGATGGAACCTGCACACAGATGTCACCGTTATAGAAGTGATGGAACCCACACACGGGTGTCACCGTTATAGAGGTGATGGAACCTTCACACGGGTGTCACCGTTATAGAGGTGATGGAACCTGCACACGGGTGTCACCGTTATAGAGGTGATGGAACCTGCACACAGATGTCGCCGTTATAGAGGTGATGGAACCTGCACACAGATGTCACCGTTATAGAAGTGATGGAACCCACACACGGATGTCACCGTTATAGAGGTGATGGAACCTTCACACGGGTGTCACCGTTATAGAGGTGATGGAACCTGCACACAGATGTCACCGTTATAGAGGTGATGGAACCTGCACACAGATGTCGCCGTTATAGAGGTGATGGAACCTGCACACAGATGTCACCGTTATAGAGGTGATGGAACCTGCACACGGATGTCACCGTTATAGAAGTGATGGAACCTGCACACAGATGTCACCGTTATAGAGGTGATGGAACCTGCACACAGATGTCACCGTTATAGAGGTGATGGAACCTGCACACAGATGTCACCGTTATAGAAGTGATGGAACCCACACACGGATGTCACCGTTATAGAGGTGATGGAACCTTCACACGGATGTCACCGTTATAGAGGTGATGGAACCTGCACACAGATGTCGCCGTTATAGAGGTGATGGAACCTTCACACGGGTGTCACCGTTATAGAGGTGATGGAACCTTCACACGGGTGTCACCGTTATAGAGGTGATGGAACCTGCACACAGATGTCACCGTTATAGAGGTGATGGAACCTTCACACAGATGTCGCCGTTATAGAAGTGATGGAACCCACACACGGATGTCACCGTTATAGAGGTGATGGAACCTTCACACGGGTGTCACCGTTATAGAGGTGATGGAACCTTCACACGGGTGTCACCGTTATAGAGGTGATGGAACCTGCACACAGATGTCACCGTTATAGAGGTGATGGAACCTGCACACAGATGTCGCCGTTATAGAGGTGATGGAACCTTCACACGGGTGTCACCGTTATAGAGGTGATGGAACCTTCACACGGGTGTCACCGTTATAGAGGTGATGGAACCTGCACACAGATGTCACCGTTATAGAGGTGATGGAACCTGCACACAGATGTCGCCGTTATAGAGGTGATGGAACCCACACACGGATGTCACCGTTATAGAGGTGATGGAACCTGCACACAGATGTCGCCGTTATAGAGGTGATGGAACCTGCACACAGATGTCGCCGTTATAGAGGTGATGGAACCTTCACACGGGTGTCACCGTTATAGAGGTGATGGAACCTTCACACGGGTGTCACCGTTATAGAGGTGATGGAACCTGCACACAGATGTCACCGTTATAGAGGTGATGGAACCTGCACACAGATGTCACCATTACAAAGGTGATGGAACTTGCACAGGGATGTCACCGTTATAAAGGTGATGGAACCTGCACACAGTTGTCACCGCTTTAAAGGAGGTGATGGAACCTACACACAGATGTCACCGTTATATCGGTAGAGGTGATAAAAACCGCACACAGGTGTCACCGTTATAGAGGAGATGGAACTTGCAAACAGATGTCGCCGTTATAGAGGTGATGGAACCCGCACACGGGTGTCACCGTTATAGAGGCGGTGGAACCGACACACGGATGTCGCCGTTATTAAGTTGATAGAACCTGCACACAGATGTCACCGTTATAGAGGTGATGGAATCTGCACACGGGTGTCACCGTTATAAAGTTGATGAAACCTGCACACGGGTGTCACCGTTATAAAGGTGATGGCACATACACACGGGTGTCACCATTGTAGAAGTGATTGAACATGGACGCGGATGTCATCATTATAATGGTGAGGCATATGGAACATGCACACGTGGTGTCGCCGTTATAAAGGTGATGGAATATGCACACAGGTGTCACTTTTATAAAGTCAATGTATTGTGTACAGTAGCATGTCATGCTTTTCACGTCCTTGATTAGTATACGGGGAACACCGATTTACATAGAAAATGAAGTGTAGACAACAATGCCGCGATTATCATCACACAAACCAAGCGTGCATTACATCCTGTTCACCCGTCATTATAGCCGTGTAGGTGTATTTTATGTTAAGTTGTTTTTTTTTCATCTAAGTTTTTTTTAGTAAATATACTACGTGTCCGCCCTTGATATTAACTCTATAATATGTATCAAATTTCTAATGTGTTTAGTAAATGAATGTTGAGAACAGTAACAAGGATTTCAGCATTGAATAGTATTATCCTAGTACATTATTTTAAGTTTTGTCATTAAAGTACAATATTCACTTTCTTCAGCCTTGAAATGTTCATCAGTCTCACATTTCTACAGACGAGACAATGTCAATGAAATTTCGTAGATGTTAAAGTTCCATGACATTTCACATTGGAAATGCTAGTAACGTCTAAGTATGGGTTGGAAGTCGGGGAGCTCGGTATGGAAGTTGTAACCATTTGATTTTTGTAAGGTTGGGGATTAGAAAGATTGCAAAGAAAAAAAAAATCCACAAAATGCTCCATTATCACATATATACAGCAGCACTTTAAAATCGTCAAAATATCACTCCAAAACATATTTTTCACAAGAAGCCTTATGTGCGTTATAAACATTGTGTTATTTGAAAATTAAGATATAAATAAATAGATATTCAAAAACTGAATAAATAGATAAAATATTAAATAAAAATACAATAAAATAAATAAAGTAAAAAAATGAACAAAACAAAACAACACATCAAATAGTTAACAAAACATAGTAGCAATGTACCGCCAATATATTCCCCAGCAATAAGGAAAACTACATTCTAAATCTGAATGGAAGCAAGTCAAAGTTTGGTAGTAGTAGTAGTAATATCACGTTATAATGAACAAACTTTTGAAAGCGGTATAATACAACAAACACAAACGAAAAACCACGCAGATGAGCTCTTGAGATGAGCTCTTGAGTGTACCTCGAGTGGTATTCTTGGTGTACTATGCTCTGGTAGTATAGAATCTCGTGATATTTGACAGTTTAGTTTCATCCATAATACCACTTCCTATTTTTGCCGTAAACTATAGGCACTGTATCAGAAACATGCGAAGAAAATTGCAGTTACCATTTCATTTACTATACAAACTTCTTATGTAACTTTTGTAAATATTTGCAACCGTAAATGACACAGAGATTAAAGATTGAACTTGTTTGCTTTAATACTCTAAAAATAACGATAGTAGCTAAACTGTTTTGAAAAAGGGTCTCGACATGTATCTACTTCACTAAATAGTTTTATAGTGTGACCAGCTCCCTAGCACGGGACATCAGATATCTAATATATATTATCATTCTATCAAGCGTAAAAATGAAAGTTTGTGGGTGCTATTCATTGTATATCATCTGTCAACTGATACAAACGTTTTAGTAACTTAATCGGTAAGGATTTCAATTCAAACACCAGAAAACGACATGATTCTTGTAAATCAATATGTCAAGTAATACAACAACAATTCAATTTAAATCTCTCCTATCTCACATTTCAGTGGAATTAAGAAAGGGCAACGATGTCCAACAAAGGCATTGTACCGCGTAAACGGAGCAATCTACATTTAGCAATCTGATCACCGTCTGTGCTAAGGAAAATTTTCGTGGCTTAAAGGAGACATCAATTAATAATTTACGTGTTTCATTATATATTCGTTTTCCTGGTCATATCATATAAAGAATGATCTATCATTGGATGATACGGAAGCATTGGTAAAGCTCCTCAAGCCTGAGTTACTTATATCTGCTCTAACTTATAATGTAGATTAATGATTGGACGTGATGAGGACATGTATCTAACTTCCTACTTCTATATCGGGGGTTTACCTTTACACCATCATAGAAGGTATAAATGAGGCACATTAATTATATGTATAATATACTTTAGTAAGTCAAAATGTTCTCTTTTTTCAAGGAGGACAGAGGAATATTTTATCTAAAGCATTTGTTTTACATTTGTTAGTATTGTAAATACTTCACTATTTATCAGTGAAAACTGGCTGCCAAACTTGGCTTTTTATAAGAACAGGATTTAAAGATTGTTCTATCATGATAATGCATCGATTTTTCCACACAGTTCTTAAAACTGAATAGAATCCTTATAATTGACGTGTTTCAATACGTATGTTGAAACCTGAAGGACAAGATCCTACCCGACCAATTTAAAGCTTTTTAAAAATTGTAAAGCAATTTAAGTATTGGTAAATATGATCTTCCAATCATGTATTGGCTTCTTAATTTACAGTAAAGACAATATACATCACGTTTCATATCAGATTCTAGTCATTGTTCCACAATTGTGCTTTCTAAACACATTACTTCCGCTCTTACTGCAGTTAAAGACCTAATGTCATTATATATTGTATTGCCGTTTTCAACAATAGTAACATCAATGACTTTAGGCAATCAAAAATTCTGGCGAAGTCATTGAAAACTCCGTTTAAGAAAGTCTGAAGCTAATTAAGTTTCTACATTTGAATTTTTGACACCACATACCTCTGTACCTCATGACTTAATTAAAACCAAATTATTGTCTCTCATACAATTCAAATGAATTCAGTTTATTCAAATGCCATACAGCATAGAAATAACATATTTACAAGTATATACATATACATAACATACAAACAATGAAATACATATATTACTATAAATATTTACAAAGTAAAACCACAGAAGGAATGATTTAAATGGCTGTACACAAGAGGAGAGTGAAATTATACATATATAAATAAACTATATAGTCGGCATAGACGCTGGTGTTTCAACAGAGAGTCCAAATTATACGTAATTTACAAATATTGGACTTGTACTGAGCCATGTAATGCTTTCACATTTTTGATTGATAACATTTATGTGCAATTAAATGGTATAATTTATCAACAGATTATTGGGATTCATATGGACACTAACTGTGCTCCCCTTATGGCAGATTTATTTTCATATTGTTATGAGAGGGACTTCATGCCTTCTATTCAAACCACGAAGCGTTTACAAGTTCAATGACACCTCTACACATCTCGATGATATTTTAGTAATCAGTAATATGTATAATGCCTTTGATAAGGAGACACCTTTCTTGGACTTAAATATCAAAATCATTATCAACAGTAACCGTACCAACAGATATATGACAAACGTGACGACTTTTCATTTCGTGTTCAAAGATCACTTTGACAAACGTGACTTTTCATTTCGTGTTCAAATGATCACTTTGAAACTTCTGACTCAGGGTGATAAAGGTCATACAATCCGGAAAACTTTTGGTAAATTTTACAGATCTCATTCAGACATTCATTTTAATGCAACAGGCTTGCAAACGTTGGGGTGTGGCCCGAAAACTCAATATGCAGAAACGTTCTCAACGCACACAGAACGTCCGTGTAACGCATAAACAACGTTCGCCAGACGATGACACGTATGCCCAACGCATAGATATTGTTCAAACTATTTTTCAATTTACCTGTTAACGTTCTCATAAGACATAACGCGTAACCTCGCAACGTTTGTCGAACAACTTATCGATATTGAAGTTCATCAAACATTGACGGAGGCATGCAAAGAAAGTTAATGAATGAGGCGGGATCCTCCGTTCTAAGTTCGACCATGAGTTGATCGTATATTCCAAACTCTTCTCTCCTGGCAATCCACATTCTCACCAGTGTCTCCTACACTTAATTCTTTTGTTTCTCATAATATACAAAGGTAAATCCATGATATTGTTTTGATGATATAAAATAGCTAGTTTTAAGTACCTTAGAGAATAATTAGGTTCCACCATTTTAAAAACATGCAGTACTTTAGCAAATCTTTATATGGGGGAAATATTTTGTTCACTTAGTAGTAAAAAGTAATTTAATATCAACAATACCTTAAGGTCGTTCTCAGGACGTTAGGTACACGCCAAAGTCGTTACGTTGTCGTTTTGGCACACATTGAGGACGTTGCAGGACGCTAGACCATCGCTAAACGGTCGTTGTGTAGGCGTTAGGCATGTGCTCCCTTATCGTTTACATAGTCGTTGGAATTATCGGTTACATCGCAAAGTGTTTATAAACTTACGAGGAACGACTGCACAGCGCACAGTAACGCATGTCTAGTGTGTGCTGGGCAACCTCATAATGACCACATAAATTGCATTTGGACGCTGGACAGTCGTGGGAAGTTTTGTGCATGCACAAAATGTATGCGATCACAACGCATGCCAACGTCCTCCGACGTTCAAGAAACGACAAGAAAACGACCACACAGCGATCACAAAACTTACTCGACGTCCATCAACGTTCCTCGATGTGTTGGAAAATTAGATTGGTCGTTCCTCATACGTTGGCCCAAAAATCTCGGTGTGACCGTACATTACAATACCTAGCTTGAAAATATTGTAATATTGACTCAAACATGTGTTCCATGACCACGCAATAAACGTGCGGGTCTTTATGTGTGCGTGACACTAGTTGCCCAATTAAGAATATTTCATCAACGTCCGTGAAGATGCTATTGGAATAAAATTGATCTAACATGTATTCTTTCAAACGCGTTATCAAAAATATGCGCTATCACATAACAATAGCAAAGCAGCGAGATAGGTCCTATCACATATAGTGTCCGAATAAAGCCTGTCTCGATGCTTGAATGCTGTAACATTGTATAAAGGCGCAATAGGATGATAAAACGTTTAGTCCAATCGAAACAGACAAAAAGGGAGGTTCTTGCAACTAAATGCCAAGAGTGCTTTGTTGTTGTTTTTGTCAATTTCATGTTATTTTATGATTTACAAACAGATACAAAAATCTAGATCAACATATAAATGCAGTTAAATGCTTTCATGTTATTTGGTCGATATGGACAGAAAAATGTAGTATGAATTTAGAAAAAACCTTTCATCTTTTGTTTGATAAAAAAGCATCGTTGCCAAAAAGGAGGGTAAATAGTGAAATTATAATAATTCTATAGATTAATACACAATTATTTCAGATACTGGGTAATATATGCTAAACGAATTTCATAATAACCATTAAATAAAGAAACTGTATTTGGAAAAACATCATCATAGAAGTGACGTAAATGTGTTTTTATATTTATGTGATTTTTTTTCAAAACAAAATTTCTGAAATGATATATGGTTTCATGTAAATATATCCTCCTCCTTTCAAAGAAAATGCCGTGGTTTTTTATTTATTTCTTTCTTTGTTTTTGCCCCCCCCCCTTTTTTTGGTTTTTTTGTGTGTGTTTTTTGTTTGCTTTTGTTTTTTATTTGGGGGAGGGGGGGGGGGTCGAGAAAATACACCCCAGAACCCCCTCACCTCGGAAAAGGGGCGCTGGCTCCAACGGCGCATTTTCCTGTAACGTTACAAAATATTATTACCTTTACCTTAACCTATTATAACCTTTACCATAACCTATTATAACCTTTATTAGTATCATATTATGGTATCATTTCATAGATATCACTATATAAATAGACATTTAAACTTTGTCGGAGTAAAAAGCGTCCGAATTAAAAGTGTCGGAATTAAAACTGTGGGAGTAAAAAGAGTCGGAGTTATTCTATGTCGAAGTTAAAAGTGTCGGAGCAACGGGATTGTCCCGAACTCTATTCGAACATCCATGCTTTATTTTCACTACAGCCCGAACGACAAAACATACTTTACTTTTCACTACAGCCCGAACGACAAAACATGCTTTACTTTTCACTACAGTCCGAACGACAAAACATGCTTTACTTTTCACTACAGCCCGAACAACAACAAAGTCGTCGAACCCTATGTACATTCATGCTTTACTTTTCACTATACTGTCATTTATACACATGTATTTCCCACATCCTAGTAAGTTGAATTAAGAAATCAAAACATGACATCGGTACAGTAGTCAATTCCCGCCACCTTGCTACATGCGACATTCTTAATAGTTGCTTTTACTGGCGGAGGATTTCAACTCGCTATATATTATACGTCACTGCAGATAATATCTATACAATGCACACGGCTTCTATATAAGTCTCCATAGTGATGTAAGATCACCGCTTGGAGTGTATCCTCATTTCGATGCACCAGACATGTACCGCCATAATAAAGTTTAAATAAATCTGGCGTGCTGTTTCACAACACAGTTTTGTTTGTAATTAACTGTGTTATTTGTCCTCATAATACGGTTTTACATCTGTCACTGTAGCCTTGAGACCTGAAAGACGTCTGAACCATCTGGCAATTTATAAGTTTCTACTGCTCTTCTGCGTTTTTTAATAATTAATTTGTATTTCATACTTTCGATTGATTGATTGATTGATAATTGTTTTACGTCACTCCACGATTATTTCACATATATGGTGACGGCATCTGCCTGATGCATTGCATACAAATTTAGACCTTTGCATCGGACCCACCTGAAGCAGTGATGGATCTTTTACGTGCCACGCCTCGGTTTTTACTATCTCATCCGAAAGACAGAACACCGGTGTGCCCAGGGCGGGAGTCGAACCCGGGACCTCTGGATCACGAGCCGAGCACCTTATCCACTAGGCTACACCGGCTTTTTTTATACTTTCGACAAACTGATCTACCAAAGCTCATTTTCATAATTTGCTAAATAAGATACAATTCATATGTGTGTCGTTCACTATTGGCTGATAAAATTTAAACTTTATTTCACAACGATTAAGAAACAAGTTAACAACTTATATAAATCTCGCTCGTTTGCACGAATCTTGGCATAAGGGTGTCGTTTGTGTGGAAGGAAAGCGGAGTACCCGCAGAACGTTGGTGACAGCCCCACCATTTCACGTACCACACCGGGAATCGAGCCGTGGTCGCATCGGTGAGAAGTGAGCGTGCTACCGACTGGCCCCTGACTATACAAACATTCTCAAGAATAAAGTATAGGATAATAATTCAACATAATGTCTTTATATTTTGCATCCAATAATTATAAAATGATAATTGTATTGAACTTAATGAATCAAAAATGTATTTCAATTTTTTTAAGAATGTACTGCAATTTTTTAAGCTTAAATTATGTATAACATTAGTTTGAAAGTGGTGTCTGTATTATTTTGATAACTTCTCAAGGCACCTGTGATAGGTATCTTTGTCGAGAAGTACTCTATAAAGCATGAATTGAATTGAAAGAATTAGTTATTATGATTGCTAAGTTAAATATCCAAACATCCGGTTAATAAAACCGTACATAACGCAACAAGAAATACCAAGCACTGCAATCTTTTCCTGTTGGAATCATCAATTGTAATTCCCACGTGACAGCGGTTAAATCGCTGAAGTACCTCTTTTATGTCGGTATATGTAGTGAATTCAAACCCTCAAATATTTCTAAAATGATTCTCTATAATGCAATTATGTGATACGCGTGTCTTCTGTTGCAAGTGAAAATTTAAAACTGATATGTGAAAGCAAGACACATTCATTGAAAACCCGGTATGAAACTAATACAGTGCAAGTCTCGCTTTTGGATAGATATTAAGTATCCATATAAAGTATCGACTGAGAAAAATGCTCATAATACCCAGTAAAAATGTGAGGGAGGAAACACTGAACATTCTACTTACTCGAAAGATACATCAAGTAACCTCCATAAACAAGTATATCTCAGTTTCTTCTAGAAATATGAATTCATAATTAAATTAAAAATGTTGTCCATTTATCTTTGTAAGAAATTTGCACGTAATGTTCTAAATATATCTAAATATCACCGGAGCGAGTGGGAAGGTCTGCTTGCGTTTGATTTTATTCGTAAAAGTGTCACTTTTAAATAATAAAAGCGTACTATAGTCCGACAAAGGTAACTTTACACATAAACCAAATCAGGGTATTCTAAGTTTTGCCATAGCCAGGGATGCCAAGCTGTTCCTGGTAGGAGTTAGTTTAATATGTCCGCATTTTGTAATACTACGCACGAGCATCCTCATTCAGTTCTTTAAAATTGTTTTTAGAAGTCACAAAACCTGTATGTGTGACAAAGCATGTGTAAGCTAAATTTTGACTTGCTGCCCAGCACCCTCGTTTGTGAATTTTAGCGTGTCTGTTCAGTTTCTGGCACGGGCTCTCGTTTTGCGCATCAATCATCAGCTCTGCAATCTCGAAAGGACAAAAAAAAGTTCCCAGTAATATGAGTCAAGCTCACTTTTTCCGAGTACGAACCAAACTTACTATTAGACTCCCGGCTTCGAAACCAACTTGCCATGTGCTCTAATGTCTTGAGGGAAAAAAACTCGCCACGTGTCCCCCCCCCTTCCCCCCGACTACGAACCAACTTTGCCACACGATGTCTTGACTATGCAACCAAATTCGCAACGCGCTTTCTCGGCTGTGAACCATAATCCTTCCGCATTCTTCCTACCATGCGCCAAATTGGAGACGCGTTCACCAGGGGATGTGCCACGTAAATTTCTCTCTACCCTTGACTGATTGCATTCAACGGTCGCGGGTTTTGATGGCGCCGCCTAGCGAACAGTGTTGAATATATTACTAACCAAATTGACCAATGAGATTAAGCCAAACTTAGCCAACTTGGTTACGAAGAAAAACAATAATGGCAACACTCGTCAGCTCTGTGTAACGTAAATTTTCTGAAACGTTTTCTATAGACAGCTTAAAAGATTTTCAATGAAAAGACACGGAGGCTTTAATGAAAGGGAAAGACATTTTCATTCCGTCGATCGCATGCACTGAATCTATTATTTTCGTCTCGTCATACGGTTTGTTTCAAGGCCTCCGATTCGTTCATGTGCGGAGCAAGGGAACCAATCAGAAATTAGCCCACGACCTTAGAATGTATTCAGTCAAAGGGAGAGAGAAGTTTACGTGGCACATTCCCTTGACTCGTGAAGATGTTATGACTATACGAACTAATCTGGGCATGTGCTATCGACTCTACAAGCCAACCTTGCCATACGCTGTCCTGAAATTCGAATTAATCTCGCTACACGACCACCTGACTACGAACTGAATTACAACGCGTTGTCCCAACTACGAGCCAGATTTGCTGTATACTCTGTCTACTTCGAGCTATACTTGCTGCGCACTTTTCTGACTAGAGACTAAACTCCCGACTATGAGCCAAATCCATTATACAGTAGATCACGCAGGACTTTTTATAAAAAGGATACACATATGTCTATATGTTTTTTAACTTTGTTGAATTTATATTGAAAGACTGAAATGAAACGACATAATTGTGCATATCATGCATACAGTAGAAGTACTTTGACAGTGTAAACAGTCGACGAACTTTATACATGAATTGAATTGACTTACTGTAAAATACTTATAATACACTAAACTAGAAAAACATATCATTTCAAAGGCAAATCAAATTTCAAAGCAGGGATAGATAAAAATGGGTGTTGTTATCTTCTTGTAACATTTCCATTCCTATTTGAGAGTTACATGTGTATCATTTTAAACATATGGTGAATGTTAAAGATAAGTCCTTTAAAACATTTTAGGAGTGACATTTTATTCCTGTCAATGTGAAGATCCTTATTACTTTAGTAATAACTAAACTTCGTACCCAAGGCCTTGCCGATGTGCTTTGGCAAAGGCTCAGCCTTTGAATACCAGGCCATATGTATTGTAATATAATGTTAGTTTTAGAAATTGAAGTACAGACGCGAGTAGTATGAATGATTCATATAGGGCCACTACTTGCGGTTAAGACGCGAATAGAACAGGATGTAGGTATCTAGTTTCATCTTCAGACATATGTTTGCCCAATAAATACTTTCTCTATTCAGAGTTCGTTCCCATATTTCCTTTGTAGGAAATAACCAGTATGTGGTTTCATGATTTGTTTTGATTACCGACTTCTGATTACAGAGTTCAGAGTTAAACCAAGCTCAATATGGATTTTCTCATAACCTGCCTTTTTACAACTCAGATCTTCCGCATACCACCCATATTGTTGAGAAACAGTACGTACTATTGTTGACACATAATGCACATGGATGGAAAGAAAATATATTTAAACCTGTTAATAGAAATCTAGTGACAGAATTACAAAAGCCCATTAGGGTCAATTCAAAGCAGGGGGAAAAAAATAAAAGTCGTAATTACGAGATAAAAAGTCGTAATTAAGAGTTATAAGTCGTTATAACAAGTTAAGAAAATCATAATTACGAGATACTAAGTTGTCATTACGAGATATCAAGTCGTTATCACGAGCTAAAATGCCATTATTAATATATTACGGGATAAAATGTCGTTATTACGAGATAAAATGCCATTATTAATATATTACGGGATAAAATGCCGTTATTACGGGATAAAATGCCATTATTAATATATTACAAGATAAAATGCCGTTATTACGAGATAAAATGCCATTATTAATATATTACGGGATAAAATGCCGTTATTACGAGATAAAATGCCATTATTAATATATTACGGGATAAAATGTCGTTATTACCAGATAAAATGCCATTATTAATATATTACGGGATAAAATGTCGTTATTACGGGATAAAATGTCGTTATTACGGGATAAAATGTCGTTATTACGGGATAAAATGTCGTTATTACGAGATAAAATGCCATTATTACGAGATAAAATGCCATTATTAATATATTACGGGATAAAATGCCGTTATTACGAGATAAAATGCCATTATTAATATATTACGGGATAAAATGCCGTTATTACGGGATAAAATGCCATTATTAATATATTACAAGATAAAATGCCGTTATTACGAGATAAAATGCCATTATTAATATATTACGGGATAAAATGCCGTTATTACGAGATAAAATGCCATTATTAATATATTACGGGATAAAATGTCGTTATTACCAGATAAAATGCCATTATTAATATATTACGGGATAAAATGTCGTTATTACGGGATAAAATGTCGTTATTACGGGATAAAATGTCGTTATTACGGGATAAAATGTCGTTATTACGAGATAAAATGCCATTATTACGAGATAAAATGCCATTATTAATATATTACGGGATAAAATGCCGTTATTACGAGATAAAATGCCATTATTAATATATTACGGGATAAAATGTCGTTATTACGGGATAAAATGCCATTATTAATATATTACAAGATAAAATGCCGTTATTACGGGATAAAATGTCGTTATTACGGGATAAAATGTCGTTATTACGAGATAAAATGCCATTATTAATATATTACGGGATAAAATGTCGTTATTACGGGATAAAATGTCGTTATTACGGGATAAAATGCCATTATTAATATATTACGGGATAAAATGCCGTTATTACGAGATAAAATGTCGTTATTACGGGATAAAATGTCGTTATTACGGGATAAAATGTCGTTATTACGAGATAAAATGCCATTATCAATATATTACGGGATAAAATGCCGTTATTACGAGATAAAATGCCATTATTAATATATTACGGGATAAAATGTCGTTATTACGGGATAAAATGCCATTATTAATATATTACAAGATAAAATGCCGTTATTACGGGATAAAATGTCGTTATTACGGGATAAAATGTCGTTATTACGAGATAAAATGCCATTATTAATATATTACGGGATAAAATGCCGTTATTACGAGATAAAATGCCATTATTAATATATTACGGGATAAAATGTCGTTATTACGGGATAAAATGTCGTTATTACGAGATAAAATGTCGTTATTACGAGATAATAAGTTGTTATTACGAGCTAATAAGACAGGTATAATTCAATTAAAGATAAGTACAAATAAACATCTCCACAAACTATTTGAAGATATGCACAATTCAGTAATAGCTATGTTCAATTTGGTGCAAATCAATTGAACTTATCTTTAACCATAGAGATATTGACAGTAATAACCACTTCCCACAACTTTCAATACGTCATTAATTGTTTGCCTCCATTTTCAAGTCTCTCTAAGACGGAGTACTCATTATTTTCAAAAAAAGGAAAACAAAATTTTGTATTTATCCCTAATTGAATCATACCTGTCTTATTATCTAGTAAAACGATGTTTTACCTCGCAAATACGACTTTTTAAACTCGCAATAACGACTTTTTATCTCGTAATTACGACTTTCATTTTCCCCCTCCTACTTTGAATTTGACCTTCCCAGCTTTCGTACAGAATTGACAATGAACGAAAATTATATTACATTTACATAAAAACCTTTCTCAACAATAAAGGTACATTTGTATATATTACAATGGAAAGGCATTTTCATTTTCGCATCCTCTTCCGTAAAACTTTGTTATCGTGTATCAAACTCTGCATGCCATAATTACCGTGTAGATAAAAAGGTCATCTAGAAGCATTGACAAAGCGACATAAAAAGACAGCAGAGACATGCAACACATGCTGTGAACATGGTAAACAAAATGCAGAATTCCTTTTGCTGAGTTATCTGAGTTTAAAATATTTGCTATTGTTATGGTAAATATATGCTAAAATGACCGATCAACTGATGGTTGATCGGTGGTAGTGATGATGATGATGATGATGATGACGACGACGACGACGACAACAACAACAACAACAACGATAATAATAATAATAATAATAATAATAATAATAATAATAATAATAATAATAGTGCAGTGATGATATGAAGGCTCACTTGCCTTAATATGCACAAATCTTATATATTCGTACGAAATCACACTAACAGCACATAAAACCACAATAACAATTTAACATTAATTTAATTTTATTATTAATCCAAGTAACTTATCCTTATACAAAGCAAATACAATATTACGACTGTAAGCACCGAACGTCAGACGTCATGATCAAATTGGCCAAGTAGATCAGGGAATAAATTTAACAGAATTTTTTTACGAGCCATGTGGGCTCGTAAGACTCAGAATCTACGGGCCCACACCAATCTTTATGAGTCCACACTAAAACCATTCAAAAGTTGCAAGAAAAACTAATTAATTTTTTTTCTGAATTTTATTACATTACACAACAATTTCTCTCCAATTTTACTCCTTGAAGTTATCGTCCCGTTTTGTCGGCGATACATTTCGTTTCATGGGAACGGCGAAAAAAAATTTCCTTAGTGGGCTTGTCGAGCCATAATTTAAAGGTCAAAGAACAGTAATTAACGAGAGTCGTGATTGGCTGATGGTGTAGGGAGAGAGGAATACTACTTCAATGTATCAGGAGCTGTGATTGAATGAATTTATTTAATCTATCTATAAATAAAGATTGATTCTGCTGTAAAATCATGATTTTTTATCTCATTTCGCTAATGTAGAAATTTTATAACCTAAAAAGGGGTGGTTGCAGTATATAGAGATAGATAGTTAGATA
This sequence comes from Pteria penguin, assembly GCA_035048485.1. Lineage (NCBI taxonomy): Eukaryota > Metazoa > Mollusca > Bivalvia > Pterioida > Pteriidae > Pteria > Pteria penguin. Next base: position 18,626,213 of record CM068580.1, on the reverse strand, counting down.
CCGTACATGTAGCGTGGAAGTTGGAAAATCCTCGTTGCCACGGTGGGCTGTCCACGTCTGTCCTCCGTGGACACCTCGCGAGGCCACTTTTCTGTCCACGTTAATGCTTTCTAATACAATTTGCCATCTACCTGTACTTGTCCTCGCGAGGTCAAAAACGGACAAGTTTTTCACACCTTTTACCTGTATTTGTCCTCTGGTGGTCAAAACGGACAAGGTTTTCACACCTTTTAATTAACCTGTCCCCCACTGGACGTAAGGGATATTACATAGATGGGCCGGTATTTTGCAAATGTATCATGAAATATTTCGTTAAATAATACAAAAGGAAAGAAAAAAATGACCGTTTTTCAATGACCACGCCAGTAGATAGCTTCAGATTGAGACAAGACCGGTTTCAGAGTTGAACTACATACGGCACTGATAATAGCCTTTACGTTGTTTGAGTTGTTTTATTGTATTTGTTCAGTCAACCGAAAAAGTAACATGTTTGCCTGTTAAGTTTTTTCCACATGCATGTAATTCTTCATTTAACAGACGAATTTAGAAGAATCTATCTGAAGTTAAAGAAATGCAAATTGCTCACACGATTTACACTCTTATTATATTCAAAGTAATTCATTTATAATAATGCATGATGGCAATATTAAGGACAAATAAATGTGGTTTTAAAAATATAAATGCCTTATCAAATAAAACCAATCTACCGATCTTTATTAAATAATGTTATCATTTGAATAAAGGTTCATAATATTCATAATAAATTGAAATACTATTTAATATTTGTTGACTACGTGATTATTTATTTCCGCGTAAAAAATTTCAAAGAAATTCTTTTGTGTTCTGATTAAGTAATTAACTATTTTAAGCAAAAGTAATGATCTTAATCATTGCATGAAAGGTTAATTAAAATCATTATAAAATACCTGTTAAAGTATGTTTTTACAATTAAGTGTCGCTAAAGACTTCTTTCAAGTACCGGTAACTCTTAAAGAGCGAGATATGGGTGTGTATTAATAAATTGTGTACTAGCATTACTATTTTATATTTGAAAATTAATTATTATCAGATTTCTTGTGATTTATTACTCCCCCTCAACAGCAAAATCTGAGAACCATATCTCCGGCAAAGGGAGAAATCCCAAAAATTAATACCCCCCCCCCCCCCCCCTTCTTTTATTTGTACTTGTTGAGTATGAAGAATTGTACGATGTTTCAGTCAAATATCTTATTCGCCAATACAATGGGCGATTTTCCTATTGCAAGTATAAGAATTGTGCTGTAAGCCTCCAGAGCAAAAAATTTAAGTGAAAGATCGACGCCACCTAACCACCGTGTTAAAGTAACGACACGTCAACCCCCCCCCCCCCGCCCCCTCTTCTCTCTCTCTTTGCTGTGCACGAGATATCGTTTGCAAACGTATTTTAAACTTTTTCAATACAACCAAAATATATATTTGTGTATGTATTAATGTAAAACATGCAAGGTTCAGTGTTCAGTCGGGTCATCATCTTTTATATATAATTGCATTATCGTATCCGTGAAATTAATAAAAAAAAAAATAGATACGATCGTATTGGGCAAGAATATGTAACGAGACAAAACAATAAAAAAAAAAGGGGGGGGGGGGTCCTCTCTGTTTAGGTCAAACGGCACTTAGTCCAGGTAACCTTACGACTGGAGCACGCGTGTTGTGTGAAGTCTATTGTTCTACTTCATCCTGGTAGCGAATAAGGGTTTGACTTATGACACTGATTAATACACGGAATTAGACGATCGTATCCGATGAAATCATAAGATACATACGACCCTATATCTGGCAGGAATATGTAAGAAGCTAAGAAATTTAAAGGGAGTGGGGGGGGGGGTGTTTCTGAAAGATACTTTTCTTTCCTGTTTAGGTAAGAAAACGACTGACACTCTAGTTTCCCTTGCGACTCCAGTGCGCATGCTTTGTCTTTTGTTCTGAGATTATAAATATTTTTCAAAAGTTTGCCTGCACTTCACCAGGAAGATAAAAGAATACATAAAAAAGAAGAAACCCGACCAAAGAAAATAATAATGAATAAAATAGAATGAAGATCAATGTCCATATGTATTAATATTTACCAGAATTAATCAATCGTGTATTTCATCGTAATCGCATGTAATATTTCAAAATCTGAATATGTTTATCAGAGCAATCAATAATGAATATCATATCACATATAATATGAATTTATTTGATTTTAAAGTCGGCTTTACTGAACTGACCCCACAAGTAGTAATTGCGCTCTTCAATTCGGATCGTTGCCTTCTTTAATTAAGAGTCCGAAATAGGTATTACAAAGAAACTCGGCACACTCTCGGAATAATAAATCATTTTTGTGTGCATGTCCTTGGTGACTTTTGTCATACAGCTTTGTCAGATGTCTTCAGTTTTCTCTTTTAAATCACACTCATACACGTATCTGTACAATAACCAATCAGCTTGTCTTTACCGATTTCATTCAAATACCATTGATGCACTTTTACGACAAGTAGATATACGGGTATAAAGAACGTAGTTATACCCCCAATATATAATATGTAATATATCCCCAAACAGGGACGTATATATCTAAAACATACACGTCCGTGCTCCAGGTGAGCACTATATTTTAAATTTTTATATAAAAAAAATGCGTTCTAGTTTTAAAAATATTTAGAACAGCAGAATACCTTAAGATACCTTTCAAACGTTCATTATGTAATCAAGCAGAGGAGATTTAAAAAGATGTTAAATGATTATTAATCAAGATATCTTTAAGTCTAATTTCGTTATTTTTCATGCTTCACTGAACAAACACAATACGCATCATCATAAGATCGCTGCCTTTTTAGCACTATCATACCCATTTACCGGGACATATTTCGTGTCCACGTTTGACCGTCTGACGGCGCGGACACAGGTAAATGACCACCTATATACGCGGTCAATATGGCCGATATACGGGGACAGTGTCCACGCGTGTCCGCGGCTTTACACGCCCAAATCCAATGTCCACGGTACATGCACGGTAGGTGGTTTACGTTTGAATTTTGGGGGGAGACCCCCTTCCAGCATGATTTTCTTAAAATTAAGGTGGATAACCTATGGTAAACTGTTAAAATTCTGATAGAGGACGGTCTGACAAACATTTTGATATAATGGGTTGTATATGATTTCTATTGAAACGGGGAAGGTATGAGCCGACCGTTTCGATAGAAATTAGATTGTATGTAGCTAAAATGCGGATGTTGTGTAAATCTTGCTGGAAATTTGTTAATTTAACATGAGACCTTATGGGAAATGGAATTACTATGCTTTGACCTATATAAACAAACGTGAAACCCAAGGGCGTAGCCAGAGCGCAAATCATGTGTACGCACAAGAAAGGCAGGGGGAAAAGGAAACGACCACCTCTCTCTCTCTCTCTCATGAGATACTATATTTTTGACAAAATGATGTGTACGCACGTGCGTATTTGGCGTAATGGTAGCTAAGCCACTGAAACCAGATACTGCTAACTAACAAATAAAAAGAACATGTCCGGATTCGAAACATCTAGACGCTTAGTTCCGCTTACTCAGTGACGGAATTAAGCGTCTAGATAATTCAGATTAGAATTCAACAAGGAAACGGCCGATTCGTCTTGCAGATTTTTCGTTCGCCACGTTGACGAGTAGGAAGTGTTTCTTTGTCGTCCACAACAAATTTTACTCGTCTTGGGCGAGTGGGGGAGCGTTAAGTTTATTCCCTGTAGATTTAGAGAGCAAGACAGAAATTCAGATGGAAACACACATATTGCTTGTGTATACAATTGTATATATATACTTCCACATTCACAGAGGCATAATCCTTTTACCGGTATAATGAATTAATTACAAATATGTAATTCGGGCAATATTCACTTTGTCAGCCCTACGGCAAAAACTGTTGGGAACTTGGAGCTGACAAAATGACTATTGTCCTCATACCCGTTTGATAAATATACAGTGTCAAGTGTCAATTAATATGTGCGTCTAAAATACCTCAATGCATACAAAGAGATAACCTTTATATAACTGTATACAGATAAATCACAGTATTGATGGTACATATTATAGATGGGACCATTTTACAAAACATTTACAAAACATCTCGCGCAACTAGATAATAGATTTATAGAACTAGACCATATCCTGAAGTATTGATATTGCCTTTTTAAATAAACTTACTTCAATCATGTAAGTATCAGTGGCAACTTACAACCAAACTCCACCACGTGTACTTCAAGAATGACGAGTTGCAACCAAGTGCGACCTCTGAGTGCTTGTACCCTAGGTATGTCGATTCTGCCCATGTTTGCCCATTGTTTGACTTATTATTCTAGTAAACCAGGTACTACTCGAGTCAGATGCATCAACTGCCATAAAGTACAACTACTGCTGGAACCAGATATTGCCCACCCATACCCATGTAACTGCAACTGATGCTTAAACCAAACATGCATGCAACAGTGGTAGATAAGGAGTCTCAAATAATTTTTGGCCATAAGCGACCTTGATATGACTGATTTCTTGTGTTTCTTTTAAAGGTTAACCATTTGATACGGCCTTGTTTTTAAGGACCGGAGTGTGTTCGAATCCCCCCTAGATCCGTCAATGCAAATTATTTACAACGAGATTTTGGCAATAAAAACTACAAGTACATACTACAAAATAGGAAGAAGAAAACACTTGTAATTTTCGTGCTTGACTTTAAAATGATGAATTATTGCCCGAAAACTGTTTAAGACAATTTTGATTAATATGAAGTTTCTCTATAAGAAAATTCAATCGAAGCGAATGACCAAGAGTCAGCCATTGCAATTGGATTTTTCCACTGTAAATCACGTGCATAAACACCTTATCAAATGTACGTAAAGTATGTGCACGGGTACGTCGTCACAAATTTACATAAACAAACATGTGTTAGTTAATAAATATTTATTATTTGTATCTCTTTCCTAAATCACATAGTTTTTATAACAGGTTGTGATGTCACGCTGACCTCGAGAATGTCCATCACAATCAACCATCGTCTGAGGGCCGGACTAGTCGTACTATTGAGTGAATATTAATACTAATTTGCAGGGGTTAAAGACAAATGTATAATGAACTCTAGTCTGTCCTTGGTACTCCTCTTTTAAGAACAAGAGAATATAACCCAAGAGGGTTCGAAATAGCAGTTAAAATACAAAAGAGATCAGCTACCACATTTTGCTGCGAGATATGCTCACATGAGTACGTTTACTTACTAGTACAATTGCATTTTTAAATATGTGCAGATATGATGAAACCAGAAGGCAGTGGCATTTAACGGTTGTGACCAGTGATACCACACAGCAGGCATGTGAATCTTAATATTTATGTATGATATACTTTCAGATATTTCGGTTTCATAGATATGTACCTTTCAAATCACTCAACAATTTTGTATGAATCAATCGAATCCGTCTCCAACTCGTTCGATCAACTTTCAAGTACGTCACGGACAGCTCAATATCAGAGACCCTCCAGTAATGTCATCTTCCAAGAAACAGGATCACCCGGAGCAAAACAAGTCGTGCGGTCAGCTGAGAGTACTTGTCATCAACTTCCAAATCAGATTTACAACTGGTAATTGACTCAACCAAGCCAGATAATTATCAGCATAGGCACTGAGACTTGCCTAGGACATGACATCAACTCATCGGAAGTATTCCCAGACCAATATGATCAGGAAGCACTGAAGAGAGACAGAAAAGACGATTCCCTCTTCCACGGTGGCGAACTAATAGCAACAAAAAGCTCCATGGTGAGCTTTACAGCCATGATTGGAAAGACCTGTGGGAACATAGGAAGTCAACTTTGATATAAGCGACATACAGACCAGCGAACAGGACAGATGAGGAGTGTACACAGGCACTAGTCACAGACCTCTCACAACAGTCAGAACCGAACAGTACAGATGAGGAGTGTACACAGGCACTAGACACAGACCTCTCACAACAGTCAGAACCGAACAGGATAGATGAGGAGTGTACACAGGCGGTAGTCACAGACCTCTCACAACAGTCAGAACCGAACAGGACAGATGAAGAGTGTACACAGGCACTAGTCACAGACATCACAACAGTCAGAACCGAACAGGATAGATGAGGAGTGTACACAGGCGCTAGTCACAGACCTCTCACAACAGTCAGAACCGAACAGGGCAGATGAGGAGTGTACACAGGCGCTAGTCACTGACCTCTCACAACAGTCAGAACCGAACAGGACAGATGAGGAGTGTACACAAACGCTAGTCACAGACATCACAACAGTCAGAACCGAACAGGACAGATGAGGAGTGTACACAGGCGCTAGTCACAGACCTCTCACAACAGCCAGAACCGAACAGGACAGATGAGGAGTATACACAGGCGCTAGTCACAGACCTCTCACAACAGTCAGAAACGAATAGGACAGATGAGGAGTGTACACAAACGCTAGTCACAGACCTCTTACAACAGTCAGAACCGAACAGGACAGATGAGGAGTATACACAGCCGCTAGTCACAGACCTCTTACAACAGTCAGAACAGAACAGGACAGATGAGGAGTATACACAGGCGCTAGTCACAGACCTCTCACAACAGTCAGAACCGAACAGGACAGATGAGGAGAATACACAGGCGCTAGTCACAGACCTCTCACAACAGTCAGAACCAAACAGGACAGATTAGGAGTATACACAGGCGCTAGTCACAGACATCAGAACAGTCGGAACCGAACAGCACAGATGAGAAGTGTACACAGGCGCTAGTCACAGACCTCTCACAACAGTCAGAACCGAACAGGACAGATGAGGAGAATATACAGGCGCTAGTCACAGACCTCTCACAACAGTCAGAACCAAACAGGACAGATGAGGAGTATACACAGGCGCTAGTCACAGACATCAGAACATTCGGAACCGAACAAAAGAGATGAGGAGTATACACAGGCGCTAATCACAGACCTCTCACAGCAGTCAGAACCGAACAGGACAGATGAGGAGTATACACAGGCGCTAGTCACAGACATCACAACAGTCAGAACCGAACCTGACAGATGAGAAGTGTACACAGGCTCTAGTCACAGACAGTTAGAACTGAACGCGAATCAACCTACGTCTTACTAGGATGAAATTTCAGTCTACTGGACATCAACTGGGAGACTGGAACTATCAATGGCCGAAATGTCAGAGACCAGTGAACTGTGTCTATCTCAATCTACAAGACGACCTTGCCACAGAGCAATTAGTGACCTTCTCTATCAGAGACAGTAATATCCTTGACCTTCTCTTCACTTCCCATCCATCCATGGCAAAGTTTTACCAGCGCTTGGGAAAAGTATAATGACATCTTGAATGCAGATCTTTCACTTCTTACATGCCATCATCAATCATATCCTCGAAAAATTCTACTATGACATAAAGCACAGACAATGTCAGCTAACATAATACAAGAGTAGTTACCAACATCACGACGAAGGCAAAATGACATCTGGATTGATTTTAGAGAATCCATCTCAACTAAAGTAAATGACATCATCCCATCCAAATCAGTAGGAGTTGATAGCTACCTTCCGTATTCCATCAACAAGAAGGGAAGTGTACCGGTTCTCCTTCCCACGTACTATCAGGGACTGGGACAAATGTACCGGTTCTCCTTCCCACGTACTATCAGGGACTGGGACAAATGCTATCAGGGACTGGGACAAATGCTATCAGTCTGTTCCTTGGAGGACTACAGGAGGAAGAATTGTAACTTTCAGATGTAAATACTGGCCTTTGAGGTTTTACCTTGACTGCCATATGAAGTATAGCGCTCAATGTATAAGTACATTTCGCAATGGAAGAAGAATAAGAAGAACCAACTTATATGTAAATGCGATAGCACAAAGAGCCGGTGTAGCGCAATCGGATATGTTTTTGGTTCGTGGCCGAAAGTGTCCGGTGCGGATGAGATCGTAAAAACCGCGGTATCGTGTCTGGGTAGATGTGGCACGCAAAAGATCCCTCACTGCTTTGCATAGGTCTAAATTAATATGCGATTCATTAGACAGATTCCATCACCAAAATCAGTGAAATAATTGTGTTGTGATGTAAAACTAAAGCCAAACAAACCAATAATCTCATATAAGTATAATCAAAATATTCTTGTTACGACTTTTCTTGCAGTAAATGAAATATCGCATGAACGGAGAGTGATTAGAGTAAATTCCCTTATTATGGGAGTAAAATTTCGCCGTATATACGGGATATAATTCAGAAGCTAGAAATGGAATAAATGATTTCATTTAAATTTAGTTGTCTGCTGTAAAATCTCAGGTTTGACAGATAAACAAGATCGTGGTCATCACTTGGACAGCTGCATTGAACAACTGACCTATCCAACAGTTGCAATGGTCAAATGCTTATCTAGAAAATCATTCAGGTTAACAAGAACAATTGTCGTAATAGTCTATTTGAATATGTATTGAATATGAAAGATAGTTTAATGATGGAGGCAGCATTAACCTCAAACACCTGTATTAGACCGCCTTCAGGCAGATGTTTGAAAAGAAGAATTTATTCTCTTCTTATTTCAATATTGCGGTCTTCTATTTCGTTACAGGGGATTAGAATCGTGCGGATTCTTTTTTCAATTATGAAATGTAAAACATCATCTTCTTAGAGTACAAAAAGTTGTGAGATTACATTTGAATTGAATCCCAACCGTGAAATTCTAAGCAGTTTACAATTATAACTTTTAGAATCCGTATTATATTCGGATGTTTCGCACACTATAGTCTTGGCAAGTATTAAGAGACGGTCTTTATGAGCGTCAAGAAAAGAAACGTACAATTTAATCCGACTTGGCGCGTGGCGCGCACGGGCTGGTCGCGTTCAACAAATGCCGAGCAAACCCACCGGATTCTGATACATACAATGCTCGTAAGCGGGACTCATATAATAAAGGATTAAGTGAACACTCGCTTATTGTACTTATCAGTATCATTTAGACTCTAATAATACGACTATAATACGAGTGTAAACAACTACTCCTTCCTTGTTCAAATTTCAATGATTGAATGAATATATGATAGAAATAGAAAAAAAAAGAAACAAATGAATTAGAAATACATTACTAAGTAACAGTAATTACGAAATATATAAATGATTAATGACGAAATAAATAAATGATATTATAACTAAGTAAATATATAAATAAGTTTTCTATATGTCACTCGAGTTTAGGAGAGTGTAAACATGTGCTGATGTTATGAAAGGAAGCATTACTGATTACTATGCAGTGATGATGAAATGAACACAATAATACTAGTTTGGGCTGGGGTGAAAATATCGTGCAATTTGGAAATATTTGACATTTGAAATGGTTTGTTCCATCATTAAAATAGTAATTTAAAATGCAATAAAATGCATGTAATGCCCTTTTTGAATTATCTATTCTTATTCAAGTTGTTTCGGGTAAAAGACCAATATAAACAAATTTTGTAAGGAAGATATCGTTATTAATGCTATATAATACACTGCAGGTGCAATGCACGTGTATCGTGTTTATCTTGAATTTAAACATCCATGTTGATTACTATGTACGACATTGCACCTAAACTAACTAAAATAACAGAGCGTTTGATTAAAGTTATAAGGGAAGATTAGATACTTTTATTGCCAAAATGGACCCTTGCGGGAACAGATTACATGTATTTTAACAAAATCAAAGAACTTGACATTTGGCAATGGACAAAGTATAGAATACGATGTATACATTCTTTTGTTGTTAGAGGTTATGATGATGAAATGTGCCTAATGTATATATAAGTCAATAACAGCAGGCACATGTAATATAATTAAAAAAGAAACAAAATCAGTAATATGTAAAATATTTGTAAGTAAATATATAAAACATATAATAAATAAGCATTATGAAGAAGATAAAATTTTTGTGAATAATGAGGTAAATGGAAATATAATTGATGATTAGATTTAAACTTTAGCTTAAACTGAGAGAATAGTAGAAAAAGAAGTCATCAGATAATATGTGAAGCTTGACTTATTACTTTATAATAAACCCCCCAAAAGGGGGGGGGGGGTATTATGTACATATGTTTAGGATAGTTTCTCTTTTAGGCAGGGGATTCCAGACCGGGACAGTACATTTGATCACTAATCTCCCGGTCATTAATTTAGATTGATGGAGGCATAAAAATATTCGAGTCCAAAATTCAAGGAAAAGAGAAAATGCTACAATTTAAAATGTCATGAAAAGGGAGCTGTTTATTAAGTTCACAGAGCAATTTGTCTTTTCTGTGCATGTCCTTGGTGATTTGTGTCATATTGCTTGGTCAGATGTCTTTTGTTTTCTCTTTGAGGATTCCAGGGGACAGTGCCTATAACTTCCATGTTAAAGAATGTAAAAGATATAGAGAGGGGCGTGGATATATCCGGGTCCAAAGCTCAAAAACCAAAAGCAACAATGATTATGTACATGTGTTACTTTCAGTAATAATGTTTCTGAGTTCAACCAAGATCGAAGGTTCTACATTTGTTATAAGCCGAAGAGCGTATCTTCATACTTAGTAACATATGGAAGTATTTGGTAATACAAGAAAATACATTTGCTCTGATGCCGTGAAGGATGTGTATTTAAAATGTATTTTATCATCAACCTCATTATAATTAGAGTGGCATCTGAGACATAATTGACTGTGTCTGGGAACATTTATACATCTACCCGTTTCAATGCGTAAGTGGTGACTAGAAGTAGGCAGTCTAGCCACACATGTTCTGTTGGATAGTGACTAAAAGTAGGCAATATAGCCACACATGTTCTGTTAGGTGGTGACTGCAATTAGGAAGTCTAGCCACACATGTTCTGTTAGGTGGTGACTGGAAGTAGGCAATGAAGCTCCACATGTTCTGCTAGGTGGTGACTGAAAGTAGGCAGTCTAGCTATACATGTTCTGTTGGATGGTGACTGGAAGTAGGCAGTGAAGCCACACATGTTCTGCTAGGTGGTGATTGAAAGTAGGCAGTCTAGCTACACTTTCTGTTGAATGGTGACTGAAAGTAGGCAGTGAAGCCACACATGTTCTGTTGGATGGTGACTGGAAGTAGGCAGTGTAGCCATACATGTTCTGTTGGGTGGTGACTGCAAGTAGGCAGTGTAGCCATACATGTTCTGTTAGGTGGTGATTGGAAGTAAGCAGTATAGCTATACATGTTCTGTTGGATGGTGACTGGAAGTAGGCAGTCTAGCCACACAGTTCTGTTGGGTGGATTAAGACAGGGAAGGTACTTTTCAAGCCCAAAGGAAGTTATGAGTGAGGTATATATACACAATTTACCAGAGGAATATTTATTCATCTGGTTACACCAGGATGTTATATAGTAGTTGTGAAAGCAAGTTTGAATGGAGGATTTTAGCTTTTAATGTTTTACGCGTACATTTTCTTCAACACCATATGTTTTTAGGATGAAGTTTTTATTGATCCATCTTACCAGGAGGGAATATTTGAATTTCAAAAAGATAGCATTCAATGTGAGCATCCTCTAAGACTGAAGACGGGCTGCATGAATTTTCTAATTGATGTCAATATCTAATAGTCCACTTGCGTATATCAGAATGAAGGGTAATTCTACCTAACTCCGATAGGCAATCTGATTAAAACCAAATCTTTATTCCGCTTCTCTATTTGTCCAATTGCGGATTAAGATCTGGTAAAAGCCGCAAGGGGTCATGTTCAGGTAAACTCTGATTTTCAGCCAATCAGTGGATCGGCTACAAATTCCTACGAAGGAAATTTACATCCCCGGCGTGCGTGACCTACAAGGTAGTTTTTGAACAGTTGTCGTAACATATTGCGTCACTTGCACGTGCCTAGCCGAATCATTGATTGGCTATGGGAAATAGAGGTTTCGGTGACTGATATGTCATCAGAGTTCATCAGAATATGACCCCTTACGTGGTCTTTATCCGCAATAGGACAAATTAAAGAAGCGGAATAAAGATATGGTTTTAATCAGATTGTCCGATAGGCAGACAATATTTGTAATTGTTTGTGTACACCCAATACAGATTTACAGAATTTTTATATGAAGCTTATCACAGTAAAATTTGCAAAAAAATATTTTCAATTTCAAAGTTTCTTCTTTTCACTTTTAAGCTATAAGCATCTGCATCCGACTGAGGGGTGAAAACATGCACCGGGACCAAATTACACAGCGATTTATAAGAAAAAAAGAATATCGGTGAAACATTTCAAAGTTGTTAATGTCTGCATGCTTATAGCAAATGAGAGAGAGAGAGAGAGAGAGAGAGAGAGAGAGAGAGAGAGAGAGCTAATGTCCATTTTCTATTTATGTCATTTAATAATGAGTAATGTAAATGTGTAAGTGTTTAAAAATGAACGTATACACTTCTCTTTAAACATAAAGCTATTTCATATATCTTAAATTGAAGTTTTGAACTTGAATACTTTTATGCTATTGGTTGCTATTTTTGGTATTTACTTGTATCATTGAAGCAACTATCATCGACCTGAAAATTCAAATCATCATTTGAACAGAAAAAAAAAACCCGAGTAGAAAATGTGTTCCCTAGCATCGGGAAAAGAAATATAGAAAAGAAATACAGTAATCATTTGTTTGCGTGGCTAATATCACTAACTGAAATGTTGAAGGACAATATAAAATGATGCGTCAGTAGAAACAATGCACAATATTAACATAAACAGACTATCATAATAAATTTCATTTATATCTAGTTTGAATGTTACAAGTTTAAACTTATGACGGATACACTACTTAACCAATGATTGATTGATTGATTGATTGATTTTTGTTTAACGTCACACCACGAATATTTCACGTATATGGTGACGGCATCTGCCTGATGCGGGGCATACAAATTTTGACCTTTGCAACGGACTCACCCGAAGCAGTGAGAGATCTTTAATGTGCCATGCATACCACGACACGGGGCCTCGGTTTTTACTGTCTCATCCGAAAGACAGAACACCGGCATAACCAGAGCGGGATTCGAACCCTGGCCTTCCCATCAGGAGTCCAGCGCGATACCACTAGGCCACGCCGGCTTCACTACTTAACCAAACGTCAAAGGTAACAATAAAATCATGTGTTTATGTAGAATGGCATGAAGATCTATTTCTCTGTACTGTATGGAATGAAGATCTATTTCTCTGTACTGTATGGCATGAAGATCTATTCCTCTGTACTGCATGGCATGAAGATCTATTCCTCTGTACTGTATGTCACGAAGATCTATTCCTCTGTACTGTATGGCATGAAGATCTACTCCTCTGTACTGTATGGCATGAAGATCTATTCCTCTGTACTGTACTTTCTCAGTATATTCAATAGATTTTGTATCATATCCGTTTAAGTAGATTCGATTTGCTTATTGATTGTTTAGCATAAGGCATTTCACCACACGTACACGTCCAACGATCTTCCCTTCCAATTTCGTTGAACAAAGTAGTAAATAGGGACGTTAAATAAATTATTGGTGATATTCTCTCTCTCTTCTGTGTTTTATTTTTGTATAAATAAATACTACATTCTTTTTAACAGACACATTGCTTATAGACCCTAACTGAACCTGCATTTAGTTTCACTTAAATCTTTCTCTACATCGAACACCATTGTTTGTTTGTTTTGTTTTGTTTTTTTTTTTTTGGTTTGTTTGTTTGGTTTTTTTTTGTTTTGTTTTGTTTTATTTATTTTTTGGTATCTGCATGGTAGTCAACGATTAAAAACCTTTTATTTCCAATGAAATATCACAGTATATTCGCTGTCAAAAGTCGATAAATTTTGTATAATATATTCTATTCATATGATTTATGAATCCGCGTTGATTGTAATGCTTGTGACGTCGAAATCGAATGCCTCACTTGTCCGACCTTACATAACGCCAATACAACAACAACGATAATAATAATAATAATAATAATAATAATAATAATAATAATAATAATAATAATAATAATAATAATAATAATATTAATAATAATAATATTAATAATAATATTAATAATAATATTAATAATAATAATAAAACTACATATAATATACATAGGATCTGAAATGAATTTTCATTTCATACGGTATTTATGAAAGGAGTGTTTGTTTTATATTCCCGAGCCTTGGCGAGGGGATATAAAACACACAACAAGTTTCATAAATACCGTATGAAATGAAAATTCTTTTCAGATTCTTTTTATCACATGTTTACACTCAGTTAAAAGGTGTTTATTTCATCAAACACCGGCTTTACACAATTCTTTTCCACACTATGACGTCACCTATGCCATAAATTAATTTATGACAAAGAGATATTTCAATGCATAAACAGCAAAACATGTGATAAAGTTAGATATTAGAGATCGTTGTATTCACCCTTCCACAAACCATTGTAATGACATAATTGAAAGTCCGATAAAATTCCGACAAACTCAAAGTACGTTTTTGCTCAAGACGTCAAAGATATAAGAAATGAAAAATCTCCTTCAATTGAAACGTGTTTTTACGAAAAGTGGAAAAATCAGTTCGAAAAGGCCAAATGGAGAGTACCTTTTTAAGATAATGTATGTGGCCTAAATGCCGGACAAACTACTTTCTGTTGGTATTTTCTGTACGACACTAATGCTTCGATTGCGACGCTATAGTAATATATGACTTAAAATGAGCGAGAAAAAAGTCCAAGATCTGCTACAAAAATGTAGATCTACGTTGGACATTTATGGATCTCTCAGATGTGAGACCAAGTGCACTGGAGGATTTTTAATATTTGTGTTTTACATTTTAAAACTATACAATATTCATAGGCATACTTAATGTACATTATATTCACTATGTCTGATTTCAGGTCATGCGCTTCGGTTGAATTTTCTTATTTGAAAAAAAAAATCACTAGGTCTAGTAGTAAAGTACCTTTATAAATACTTACATTATATCTGTTTTTTCTTTCTTTTTAATCTGTATTATGTAATTTGCATTGTCAAAATATCATTGTAAACTTGAAAAAAGTTGCAAAGGGATAACTAAAATTTGTATATGTAACAGATATTTTAGATAGAGTAGTTATATATATATATATATATATATATATATATATATATATATATATATATATATATATATATATATATATATATATATATATATATATATATAACACGTAATTCTAGTTCTTTCAACTTAATACATATGTAGTTGCGAAAGAATGCTTTGCCTGCAGATTAATGGGGTCAGAGATACATTTTGCCGGACAATTAGCTCAACAAATCGCTCAAGAAGCTTCATATACTATAATAGATACGACCATGTGTACGACAAGACTCAGTCATATAACTAAAGTACTAGTAGTACATATAGACGGGCCATTTTATCAATTTACAATTTATCTATTCTCACATTTTACAACATAGAGAAGATATGTACATAACATATACAATAGGACATACAAATTACACATACAGAAAGGTGTACAACATGTTTTTTAACCTGGAGGGAAAACTCTCTTATTAATTATTTTTAAATATTATTAAAAGTAGAGACTTGTTCACATGAAAATAAGGTATTTGGACGTGATATATATTTTGATGGTATATATAATTTTATACCGGTTGCAGTACATGATTAATCGCCCTAGAAATATCAGAGCGGAGAGTCGGAAACAAACCCGGGTCCTCAGACTTGTCCAGTGTGGGACCCCTGGGATAGCCTGCCAATTGTTCTCCAGAAGAAATAAAATATTCTCACGGCATCGTTGGGCCTGTTGCGCAGGTGTCTTTTTCTAACTTTAATTTTTTGTAATTTAAAATGAGCACATGACTATTTGTGCTCACTTTAAATAACAAAAATTTAAAGTTAGAAAAAGACACAGGTAAAACATGAAAGTCATGTACCAGTATAAAGAAGAAGCTACCACATAAGTGAAAAAAATCTTCGAGTCTATTCGCTATCGGTACCTAAAACGTTTTTGCCGATTTTCGGTCAAATGTTGTCGATACTGACATTGTCGTCGGATTCCTCGTCTCAGTGGCATTCAATATTATTTCAGTTAGGTCACATTCGCTAAAATCACAGCAGAGAAATATCGGACTGTGGAATGAAGGAGCAGCTACCTGGATCTTGAACATGCCTACGTTATTCATGATCCCTCGGACCACCATCACCAATTTTTACACAAAATTATTTACGCACGGAAATGGACGAGTTTTTACGATTGATTCATGATTTGACCTTATTTGTCAATATCCTGTTATTTAGATTACAAGATTGAGAGAACATGGCCTCTGCTTTTCACATTCATATTCTGTGTATCTAATGGCTAGATATTGCAGGTATGGACGATAAATTCGTGTACAAGGATTACCGCCAAATATATTAACGGAGTAATAAACCAATCATTACATCTAATTTTAGAGGCTAAAATTTGAAGGGTTAACCATATCTCTATGTCCATGACCATGGAATAAAAGGAAAATATCGTGTATAATGTCATATTTAGACAAATACGAACCCCAATTAAATCTAGGTGAGACCAGGTGCCCTGGAGTAGTAAGCGTCCCCTGGATGCATGAAACAACCGTCGCAAAAGTCCTGCAATAACTTTTCAAGTCGAAGACATAAATGCATGAATATATACATATGAGCACATGAAAGAGAAAGAACACCAAGTCAAATGATCCTATTTACGGTATGAAATGCTGTTGAACTGAAATTCCGGCGTCGGAAATGCACGTCAACAAATGTCTGTATATATACGTATTATATCAAATCAAGCATAGTCAAAAAGTTAAGACAGTTAATTTGTATGGTCAGATCCCAAAATGTCGGTTAACATTCTTGAAAGGGGAATCTCAAATTACATCAGATCCCTATATCGACCATAGAACTTTCTCCGCGACAATTTCAAACGTTCTTCAATATATCCCCATGAAAGAAGTTTCGCGGCAAAGAAGCCTCGCACTCAGAACGAAATATTCGGATTTAGAGCATGCCCTGGCATAGCGTATAAGTTGTGAAACAAAGACACCATATGCGCGAGAAGAAGGCATGTTGCTACTCAGGAAAGGGAAGTAGTTAATAATGAATTGTCATAAAGAGAGGTTACTAATGAACCATCCTCACTAATTGATAGGAGTATATCGAGGTATGAAGCAGAGGATGTGCTCTGAGTTGTATCTTTTATCTCGAGTTCCTTTGGATACATGATGTTGAGAGGATCTTGAAATAAAAGGTTGCGCGCAATTTGTACCTATCGGAATGCCAACAATCTGTTGGAGAACTTTCCCACCAAAGATCACAAAAATATTATCTATAAGAAATTCAAACATTTGGGTGAAGTAATGACATATTACCTTTTTTTCTTTATTAGCGAGAGCCGACGTAGCAATTTTTAAAGACGGAGATCTACCCTTAAGTGATAAAAACTTGCCAAAGCAACGGGTGTTGCTTATTGGTTCAGAGAACATTTTCACCTTCCAAAGTGGCCCATTACCTCTTTCGCTGTATAATTTGCGTAATACAAAATACGAATACAGACACCCCCTCTGGACGTGCCCATCGTGAGACTACCACATTATGATCACGTTCCTTACGTTATATAGCGCATCAAGTCCATCCTCCTTCGTATAAATGTTGTACATTAAGTAATATATTTGATACATTAATGTCTCTTTGTGTATATACACGAAACAGTATGGAACATTACCTTAATGCTATGAGAATGTATTCAATTATTTTCAAATTTGACACACCACTTGTATTATTCATTTCCAATACTGAATACCAAATTGTGTTGTTCTGTGATGATGTGTACAAGGTCTGGAAACTGCTAACAAATAATATACAAACTTTCCCCCGTTACCATGACAACAGAGCCTCTGTATCGAGAAATAATCAAATGATGTCTTTAATGATGTAATTAAAAACACGTGTCTTTTCAGTTTAGACCCCTGAAATCCCAGTTAAGATCATTGAAATCCCACATCCCTTAGCAAAATAGTATCAATACGAAGCAAATGACGATGTGGAATGTCGTACTTATGTTGTAAAATGGCAGAACAAACTGAAGGAACGAATAATAAATGAATAAATAAATAGAAAATGAAAAGATAAATAAAATATACAAGAAAAGTTTTAATGTTATATGTTTTTCATCTCGTTCATATTGCTTCTTTGGACAGCTTAAAGAAATTTCAGAAAATATTTACTAACGTTTTTGTATTAAACAATAATTCATTTATATCAGCTTATTTGTCATCGCCACTTCAATAAATAAATAAATAAATAATTAAATATATATATATATAAAAGCACATTTTAAAAGCACAAGAAAGCCACCAACGACACTAAAATAATAAAAATTATGGTCAAATTTTCGAGGCGATCTGCCCCTTCCTCAGGACAAAACAATATAAAAAACTACATAAATAGAAATATGAGAAAAGAAAGCTATATACAAAGCACTAGTCTAATTATGCGGTAATATCGGGCGGCAGCTACATTTTGCGTGTTTGTAGTTCGCTGTCCAAAACGCTGTACAAAATTTTGGAAAAGCTCTCCTGCAAATCCAAAAATGTGGTGTACCTAATCAAATGCAGAGTGTGTAAGAAACAATATGTCGGGGAAACAGAGGATGCGCTCAAGATGCGAGTAAATAACCACAGGTCGTCCATCACCACTAAAAATGCATTTACCTGTGAGTAAGCATTTTAACAAGGCTGACCACCGTTGGGAGGATACGATGGTTGTGGCAATAGACCATAATATTATGTGGACGACAAAAGAAAGAGTTGCCAAAAACTTTTGGCAATTGGCGCTTAAGACCGTAGAACCTAATGGTCTTAACAAACTGATGGATGTCTACCAAATGAACAAAAAATATTAAAACACCTGTCCTGTTGTCTTAGTGCTTACACCCCCCCCTTTCCTTTTTGTTTTTTTGTTTTGTTTTGTTTTGTTTTGTTTTTCTTATCTATCTATTTATTCATTTATTTATTTTCTTTGTGTTTTCTCATTCATTTTATCCTTTCTCATTCTACTTTCAACTCTCCGCACTCTCTTATTACAACATGAATGGGTCAAGGCAAACCGCAAAACTAGGTGTCGTCCTATTCCCCTATGACCATGATATCGGATAAAGGCCTGGTCATTTTACATTTGGACAGCGAACTACAAACACGCAAAATGTAGCTGCCGCCCGATATTACCGCATAATTAGACTAGTGCTTTGTATATAGCTTTCTTTTCTCATATTTCTATTTATGTAGTTTTTTACATTGTTTTGTCCTGAGGAAGGGGCAGATCGCCTCGAAAATTTTTATTATTTTAGTGTCGTTGGTCGCTTTCTTGTGTTTTTATATTTGACCTCTTTTATTCTTTAGCGACTTGCTTTGACCCACGGTTGATCCGACATTTTTGAATAGTGAACGTTGTTATTATATTTTCTACTTGTGACTTAATATATATATATCTCTTACACTTTCGTATGATACTATACATCAATCAAATTTAAAAAAAACCCACCTTATTACTTAAATCTAGGACAAAATACGCAGCCATACAAAATGATGCGAATTATAGTTCCTTTTAGATGTAAATGGTGATATATTAACGTTGCTCATTGGGATTGTGTAAAACATGTTACGGGTAATAAAATCGTGGCGTGGTAAGGGTTGATTAATTCGTATTTTACAAGCTGTGGTTCAAAGAGTTAAGTGATGATTGTTATTATAATGAATGTTTGATCACCATACAGATAAATAAAACTACTACTAATAATATAATTCTGTTTTTATAATTTTGAATTTTTCTCCGATAGATACGGAGATCGTTTACACATAGTATAATGCTAAAGTGAACAATCAAGTGTTGTAGACAAAATTGATGACGCAATGTGTGTAGTTGCATTCTGATTGCTCAATGGGTGTGCGCGACTTTATGAATAGGCCATTTCCAAGTTTCCTTTCCTTTATAATAAATTCTTAAAATTTATATATCGTAAGCACGTGATATGAAGAAAATTCTTCAGGATTAATGTAAACAAAAGGGTTACAAGTGAACAAGCCATAGGGAAAACAGTGTTAGCTACTCGAACACAGAGACTCTGTCAAATAGAACTACACGGATTTACACTTCAGTTTATAAAATTTCTATAATTGAATAGTCATTGTTTATCAGATTTAAGAGTTTCAAACTAAAAGTCTATTTAAGTTCAGTCCATTTTTTGTTTCTGAAAGTATACGAACCATTATTAAGAGAAGAATGATTTTAAAATAACGTCACTTTGCATGGGAATGCATGGGTTTGTGATCGTGCAAATTCTTCATTTTACCGATTAATTAAATTACTTTGGATGATCAGGGTCTGACATGTCTATGAACAATATTTCAATCTATGGTTTATCTCTGCATAGATTATAAATGTAAAGGACAACTACCACTAAATGGTAGTTAAAACATATCAAGTCAGGTTTTAGTAAGCAAATGAATTAGTAAGCAAATAGTAAATAAAAATGAAATACAAAATAAATATAAATGAATGAAGGCATATGAAAAATCAAAAACTCTAATTTTCGTCCTTGATTTGTACGTGACACCAGAGCATGATGGTAAGCGTCAATGGTCACTGCAGCTCACTGGATTCGTGTATGATTGTTCATTATTTGTTTATTGAAAATGTTAAAAATTCTGTACATTCTAAACCAATTTGAATCCATAAAAGTTCCCCTTAATAGAATTTGCCTCCAATTTAATTATTAAAGGGACGTCAGATATGCCGCCATTTCGTTCTCGTTGATTTGCAATTTTGCATCTAAACTTTTCGAAGCATATCTAATGTGTCAGTCAGAAAATTTAAATCATAAATATTTAAAAGGATATTTTCAGTTTCAAATTTTCGAAGCGTAAATGAAGTCGACAGTGAAATAGTCCTAATCTCCCCGTACCGCTGAACAGGTGACTGACGGAGTGACGAAACACAGCTGTTAGCAAAAGATTGCGTTATTACCATTATAGTGCAATGAAATAATTCTTGCCTTTATTTCTGTACATGTAGTCGTTTTAATTTGTTTACTGAGGTTTTGTATACATGTTCATATCAGAAAATCTTTTATCCGTGATTTTAATCATAGGCTTTGATGACATTATAAAATTGAATATTTTCAAACTACACATTTTCACTCGTATATTTGTTTTGATTTCAAGAATATTGTCATTCTTTATTAGTCTTTATCATTATCAAGGATAAACTAAAAATAGTATCAACAACGAAGTTCTCCTACGTGTTTCAGATTACTTTAAATTGTTGCACATGAAAGACCCTGTATTAATAAATCGGCACAGAAAGAGCAGATGCCCTACTTGTGCGTGCATCTCGTCCACGATAATGAACAACGCGTCTCACAATGTGAAGGTTTTGCCGCTGTCATACTTTAATGATATTCAGTTTGACTATATAATCGCCACTCAAAAGCTTGTCTAATTTCGCGTTATCTAGAACTTTACTCTTTGTTCAAATTCACGGTTTTTTCCACCATTTTCGACAGGATATACAGTGAAGGGTTTGTTAAAGGAGATGTATATTCGGGTTATTTTAATATTGTTGCAAATCTTCTCCATGACATCTCATGGGACAGGGTCGTAGAAAAGGGAGGGGGTGGCAAACCTGTAAATTACAAAATGTTTCATTTCGTAACGTGATAAAAATTGGTCCATGATATACCGAAAGAGGAGGGGCGGGTGGTTTCTGCGGGCCGGTGGCATTAAAGCTATTAATGGTACCGAATACCCCCCCCCCCAAAAAATAATTTTAGAATAAATAATAATAATAATAATAATAATAATAATAATAATAATAATAATAATAATAATAATAATGATAATAATAATATTTAATAATAATAATACGTCAGCACTTAATTCATAGAATGGGATACATAAATATAAAACATATATACCTTCTAATTTTGTGCACCAGATGCGCATTTCGACATCTTATGTCTCTACTGACACAAAATTAAAAGGGAAAATTCTACGAATATAATGTTTTTGTTTTGTTTGTTTGATTATTGTTTTACGTCACTCCACGATTATTTCACGTATATGGTGACGGCATCTGCCTGATGCATTGCATACAAATTTAGACCTTTGCAACGGACCCACCCGAAGCAGTGAGGGATCTTTTACGTGCCACGCCGACCGTGACACGGGACCTCGGTTTTTACTGTCTCATCCGAAAGACAGAACACCGGTGTGCCCCGGGCGGGAGTCGAACCCGCGACCTCTCGATCACGAGCCGAGCACCTTATCCACTAGGCCACACCGGCTTACGAATATAATGTAGAGAACACCTGAATATAACAAATACAATGTAAAGAACACCTGATTACGAATATAATGTAGAGAACACCTGAATATAACAAATATTATGTAAAGAACACCTGATTACGAATATAATGTAGATGTTATACTAATATTTGTGTTTAAACATATTAAATGTTTTGAATATTAGTGAGAGAACATCTGGATATAACATAAGAACCTGTAGATCTAATACAGAAATAAAAGTGATCTTTCAGTAAAATTAAATTGGTTAAGCAAAACTATTAAAAATCTAAATTTGTTAATGAAATACATGTATGTATATTTTAATCATTAAGTTTATTCTTGAATTAACCTACAAAATATGACTATATGAAATTTATGTAAAGAGAAAACACGTCATAAGAATGTATATCTAATGTTGTGTATAACATTACAGATATTACATTATTATATTGTGTTCTCTTCATTGAGATAGATAGATAGATAGATACGTAGATAACGTCACTCCAAGATCATACCACTTATACGGTGGGGGGTACCAGCTTGATGCATTGCTTCTGTCGAATAGAAAAAACTACTTAAAAATTTTGATTTCAAATTGTAAGCAAAACAACACCTTTCTAGATTACATGCACATGGAATCATTTAATTTTTTATTTCATGCAGCCGATCTGAAGAAGAAGTTTCTCAAAGATGGGAATCTTTTTTGACCCCCATTCTTGAACGAATATGGCCGAAAAACACTT
The DNA here is from genome assembly GCA_035048485.1 of Pteria penguin. Classification (NCBI taxonomy): domain Eukaryota; kingdom Metazoa; phylum Mollusca; class Bivalvia; order Pterioida; family Pteriidae; genus Pteria; species Pteria penguin. Next base: position 18,603,085 of record CM068580.1, on the reverse strand, counting down.
GTAGGGAGCCATGGTTACTGTATTCCTACCATGTTTAGTCAAAATCCTATGGGTTTTTCTCGAGAAGTTGAAACTATGAGCTGATCGCAGCAGGTCACATGACGGACGACAAACCGTCGCAGCAGGTCACTTGAATCTTTGCCAAGGGTGGCCTATGAATAGAACTTTTACATTTAATTTATCAAAATATCTTCTCAATGCTTTGAATATGAGAAGTACTTGATACTATTTTAACCTCTTTATCCATACAAGTAGACAATATGTTAACAAACAAGATAAGATGACAATAAAGTTTTCAAAGCTTTATCTGCTTCTATCAGGATAATGTAAATCACGTCGATGCTCATGTTCAAATAAAAACCATTTGGCACAAAAAAAAAAAAAAGAAAAGAAAAACCAAGTAGATGCAACTGCATATGATTTTTTATTTCATTTTGGTGGCCCATGCACCCTATTAAATATCATTTCGCTCACATCTTCGTATTTTCGGTAACGATGTACACACCCTTTAATCTGAATCTAGTTTAATTCGGTTTAGACCTTCAGCAATCACCGAAAAGGCATAAGATGAATTAATACACGTATATATATATATATATCCTAATACTTAGTTGTACCAATAATCTTAAAATTCTAATTAGATGTAGATGTCGCCACTTACCTATTCTGCACTCTGAAACTCGATTACCTTGATTATTTCTAAAATTACACATCGATCGACATGAGTTGTCGCCACTAGCCACTTACTTCAAAATGCCACCTTAAGAATGAATAAAAAGACTGCATACTCTATTTACAAATTTTTGGCCAATTGGCTTTAATTAGTTATATTTGTAAGCTGATATTTGACATTCTAACATCGTTGATACCAGGTGGCTTTATGAATTTGTGAATAGATTGTGCATTTCTTTTTTTTCTTTTTTTTTTTTTGGTTTCTGTTTTGTTTATTATATTTATTATTATTATTATTTACATTTATTTATATCGATTTATATCGATTATATATATATAAAGCACAAAGACACTACAGCTAACAAGGCACCCTAAATTTCACTTATATTCGTTCCCCGACTGGGACTCGAACCCACGACCTATGGTACCGAATCATCTAACTGTCATGCATCCGACCCTCTGACTGAGCTACAAAAATGGAGCTTTAATAGCCAATCATTAGCTAATCGTACGCATGAAAACACGGCCACGAAAAGTGAAGGGATTTACCCGACGTAAACGCAGGCGGATCCTCTGAAAGAATACAATCACTGAAATAGAAATAAACATATAAAGCACAAATAGAATCAGTGAAATACCTGGGAGTACTATGGACCTTGGATCTCCGAAGAAATACTTGTAGAAATAAAGACAAAATAAACAAACATATAAAGCACAAAGACACTACAGCTAACGAGGCACCCTAAATTTCACTTATATTAGTTCCCTGACTGGGACTCGAACCCACGACCTATGCTACCGAATCACCTAGCTGTCATGCATCCAACCCTATAACCGACTGAGCTACCCGAGTATCTCAGTCGGTTAGAGGGTCGGATGCATGACAGCTAGATGATTCGGTACCATAGGTCGTGCGTTCGAGCCCCAGTAGGGGAATTCTATTGTTTGAAGATGAAAATTATATTATAAGATTATATGTTCTATGATTAACTAATAAATATATATATATATATATATTTATTTATATCATGGCAATAATAAGAATATGAGCTATTTGTGGAACTAATAAAAGAGACAGGTGTATTCGTACAATGAATGGTTCCTCTTTTCAAAGATTCATGTTTACTTTTTTAAAGAAATACGATAGATAAATAGAGATAATTGTCACATAATAAACACCTTTTGTTGTGAAAGTAAATTCACCACGAAGCTTAAATTCGCAATATCTTCTACAGTAATTCGGAATTTTTCAAGATGAAAAACATGATAGAAATGTTTAAAACCTGATGTAGTTGTGCAAAACATTTTCTATTTTCTTTTCGCCATCTTTCGTACTTTTTTATTGTCACATTTTAACTTATGTCCTCTTACCTTACACTTTTTTAATAATTCAAATACTAACAAGCTTGGCAAGGCTAGGGAAAGAGCATTACTTGTATAAATCAGTATTCATAATACAACAGCGAATAGAAAAAGAATATCAATTCTCTGGTCAAAAGACTTTTTATAATGGTCTGAGAAACTTCTAAAATTTCAAATAAATTGTTTCTACCTATTTTATCAGATCTTAAAAAGGGCATAAAACAGTTTTTGATATTCCAATAGTTCACAGGCTCATTAAGTTAGAACCAGATTTTTATTTTTGGATCTTGCTTCCATCTCGCGATATAAGTGAAAAATTGTGGAAAGCGATGTAAAACACCAATCAACCAACCAACCTTTATTTTTGGAAAGCTAAGCCTCAGATACATGTACGCTGCTGTATGAGATAATCTATCTGAGAATTTAAGATATACAGATAGTCACTGTGATGATTAAGCTTCATTTACTCTTAGATGATCTGTTATTAAATCCAGAGTATTCTGTGTCAGCCTAAATAAGAAACATTGCCTTATTGTGTATTCTGTGTCAGCCTAAATAAGAAACATTGCCTTATTGTGTATTCTGTGTCAGCCTATATTAGAAATATTGCCTTATTGTGTATTCTGTGTCAGACTAAATAAGAAACATTGCCTTATTGTGTATTCTGTGTCAGCCTAAATTAGAAATATTGCCTTAAAGTGTATTCTGTGTCAGACTAAATAAGAAACATTGCCTTATTGTGTATTCTGTGTCAGCCTAAATTAGAAATATTGCCTTAAAGTGTATTCTGTGTCAGACTAAATAAGAAACATTGCCTTATTGTGTATTCTGTGTCAGCCTAAATAAGAAACATTGCCTTATTGTGTATTCTGTGTCAGCCTAAATTAGAAATATTGCCTTAAAGTGTATTCTGTGTCAGACTAAATAAGAAACGTTGCCTTATTGTGTATTATGCGTCAGCTTAAATAAGAAACATTGCCCTATATTGTTTTCTGTGCCAGCCTAGATAAGTTGTTTGGTTGGTTGGTGTTTTACGTCGCTTTCAACAATTTTTCAGTTATATCACGACATAGAGGCAGGAAGTTACCAACCTCTTAAACATAGTGGCGCAACCCGGCCTAAATAGGAAGCATTGCCTTATTGTGTTTTCTGTGTCAGCCTAAATAAGATACATTGCCTTATTGTATATTCTTACTTATTTACGCTTTTATTCAATTAACTGTATGCTTTAGATAGTAATAAACTCCTATATGTTTGTATGATGACCGATATATATATATATATATATATATATATATATATATATACATGTATATATATATATATATATATGTATATATATATATATATACACATGTATATTGGTTTCATTTCTGTCGCTTCTTACATTAATTGTTAATTTAATAGTGTCGTAAAAAGCTCCATAGAGCTTATAGATAGTTTCCGTATATATGAAATTTAAGTTACCTCCCTTTTCCGCCATTTTGGAGATGAAGCAGAAGTTTTTGCTTCATATACATACCAATCGTATTGAATGTTTTGTTTTAGAAAGTTATCTATATTTTCACTTCTCTGAAAACATTTTGACATTGTTCAATGGTTGTTTCATTGCATAACAATTGCAAAAATTCAAGAAGCGTTCTTATTTTGGAAAAATTCCTTACACAATATAGTTGAGTTATGCACAATTGTCCAGTCATAAATATGTACTTCAAATATGGCAGAAAAGGGAAGTAACTCTAGTTAAATTTTATGCATTCGAAAACTATCTATATTTATATGTTGTAAACATGCCGACTTAAGATAAAAGTTAACTTAATTCATCCTATTTTATTTCTAATGGTATTATATGTTACGGAGTCAGCGTAGCTCACTGGAAGAGTAATCGACTCGTAACAGAGAGGTCGCAGCTTCGAGTCCGGCCTTGGGCACACGTGTCCTGAAATTCTGTGATCTCTCATTGCTTCAGGTGGGTCCTTACAAAGGTATAAATTTCAATGTAATACATCAGGCAGATGCCGTCACAATATATGTGAAATTATCGTGGAGTGACATAAAACGATAATCAATCAATATTATATGTCATGCTGATGAGCCAATCAACTATAATACGAAACCATTTTTTCCAATGACGGTACCGGATTCAGACGGTAAGAAGTCTTAGAAAGGGCTTCAAACGTCAAAATCTAATTGTACATAATAATGAAGAAAATGAGTTGTCTAATTATCTACACATCACCGTTGCAATAAATATTCGATTATATCTATTGAACAACGAAAAAGGCGTTTAAATTCGGGCTATGTCAAACTTACAAAAGTGGCGCCAGCCTAAGAATTCGATCTTCACATTGCCATTCGGAAAGACTGTCGACCTCTTCTTGGGCAAATGTAATACATGTAATAGAATTACGGCATTCAGCATGAAAGAGTTGCAAAAATTATGAAAGAAGTATGAAATTGGAAATGATACTCGGTAGGTGGAACGTGGTGTCTATAGATGGATTCTGTACTGAATCATTTTGGTGAGGAATACAGCCAAAGAAAACATACAGAGATGACAATCTACCGGCAGGTGGACGTTACGAGTCGGTGTGTTTAGCCATGCCATTTATTTAATACTCTGGAGATATTCTCTACATGCAAAAGGAGATATTCTCTACATGCAAAATATGGGGTAGTAAAAGTGAATTCAAATCAGAGGTTGTTTAATTTCGTTGCAGTAAAGAGAATTGTAGAACACCCCCCCCCCCCAAAAAAAAAATAAATAAAATTAAAGAAAAGAAAGAAACAGAAAAAGAAAAGAATTCAATAATGTCCCTAACAGACTAACAAACGTATGCCTGGTAGTTTTAGCGACATTCAAGCTACGATCTTCTGATTGCTAGTTTGATTAGCGTTCACATAAGACGATAGTAGTTCGAGAAGTCACAATTTTATTGTCGCTTACATCCAATGGAACAAAGAATAACAGCGAACAATCACGAAATGACGGTTGCTTTATATTAAACTGGTCACACTAGGGTTGAATTCATTCCCCTATACTTTAGTTCAAATCATTTAGTTAAGTATAGGTACAAATAAACATGACAAATCAGTCTTGGTGAAATACCTTTCACGTAGGCTTTTATTGGGAAATGAAAATCTGTAAAGGAAACACATTAATATTGACTCTAAAGAAAACATAGAAGCTGAAAAACATTCATCAAGCGATAATTACAGACTATAATTTATGATTGAGATACTAAAGTTAATAACAGAGAACAAAATTGTTAGAGTTTTTGATACCTTAGTCAACATCACTCTTAAACAAAAATTACCTTGCTCGTAGGACGACTTCCAAACATAAATTTGCATAAATTGTTTTTATTCATTGCGATTCTTTTGAATGTGCACCATGCGTTCTGCATTCTTAAGGTGATTTCTAAAAGCATTTTCAATAATGATTTTGACAAAATGTAATGTATTGTGTTTCTCAACAATGCCGATTGTGTTTATTACTAAAATTAACAATTATTCTTCACAAGGATTACAAATAATGCATCCAGACTCTATTGAAATTTCCTAACGATGACAACTGATACGGATTCCATCTACGTTTCAATTGGCAGTAAAAGAAATTTCCATAATCTTATACAAAAAATTATAATTACCACTCTCTTTCGGTTAAAATTTGCCATTTGTCCGGAGAGAACGGACACCAGGCAATAAAAGTGTCATCCAGGGGAATGAGTGATGTCGCGTGTCGGACACGTCCATTTCTTAAGATCCTAATACAAATTTATGTCGTTCGATTTCTAAGTTTGTCCATATAGACTTTTTAATTAGTAAATAAGTTAGCAGTCCGACGTGGATAAATCGATGGCGAGTCGGAATTGCTAAGACAAAGAAATTGATATGTTTTACATTTGGCTACATCAACACGTAATTCTAATGCACATCGTATAAAATCCTGTATTTTGATTGGTTGTTGACATGCAGGTATTCCACGATACCCGTAGGCAATACCCGTAGGTTATAAAATTACGTCACAAACATATTCACGATACCCTGCAATTTCTGATTTGTGACGTTACGATACCCTACATTTTTGATATGACTGTGATTAGAAAACCATAACTCTGTGCCTCTAGTTGTAATTATTTTTGTCAAATGCATCAGAATAGGGTTGCCACGTTAGTGTATTACACAATTTGACAGGGTATCCATGAATACCCTGTCAGGAATATCCGTTTCACCGCTCGGCTAACGCCTGGCAGTGAAACTGCATTCCTGACCGGGTATTCACGGATGCCCTGTCAAATTGTGTAAAACACTAACATGGTAACCCCTAATTCTAATGCATTTTGTTTGTAACACGCGACCTCATTGGCTGTCCGACTTGAAAACTGCAAGGGTATTCACGATACTCTGCAGTTTTTGATATGACGTCATGATACCCTGAGGTTTTTGAGTTGTGACGTCACGATAAACTACAGTTTTGATAGGACGTGAGTGTGAATAGCGACGGGGACAGCCCACTTACCCGAAGGCCCGATATTCCGAGGGCCCGCTTCTCCGAAGGTCCGATACTCCAAAGGCCCATTACTCCGAAGGCCCGGTACTCCGAAAAACCCAATTAACTTGTTGTCTGGGTGTTTTCCGATACGTATCAGATGACCGTACCTCAGAAGCCCCGTGGGACAATATCGATAAAACATTTATCCAAGTACATCATATTTACCTTTTCATGTGCTCTGAGAGAGAAAACAATGGCGCTTCTCAATAGATTTTAGTGTTTTGCATGGGAAATGGTTCAAGAAAAATGTTGAAATTCCTCATCTCGTTTGAAAAATATATGTAGGCATTTCATTGGCTAATAGTCCAGGCATTCATAATACTCCTCCTGAAGGTTTATGTCTGTATTGACTTGCGCATATCAAGGAGGGAAAGCGTCTGCCTTACATTCTGTCTTATGTTGGACAATGGAATTTGAATCAATTACCATACCATAAAAACGAATTATTTTGACAAAAATACCAGTGAAGGTCTTTATTGCAGTTTGGTCATGCATGCTTTTGCAATCAAGCAAAATATATTTCATGTAGTTACGACACTGCTCGGAGAACTTTGTAACTTCCGATCAAAAGAATGCTTCATATAATAATAAAAAAAAAACCAGAGGGGAGTGTTATGGTGACCGAAGCCCCCAACAACAGAAAATCGTTATTACAGTTTTAAAACATACAAAATTACGTTGAGAAATGACAGTTTCAATTGATGAAGACAATACTGTACATGTAATTTTAGTCATTTGAAATCTTGTTTGGAATAGGAATCATTGTTAACGATAAAATAGCAAGATGTTTCCAATATTTTTAATAAATTGTCATGGAGAGCTATGTTGTAACAACCTGTCTGCAATAAAATTATTGCATTCTTAGTTAATATCGTTTTATGGTGATTCCCCCTGGGAAAATTACTATTTGTAAGTTGATTTATTTTAAGGCCTTTATTCATGAAATCGAACACGTTCCATTTCTGTATCTGTAATATCATACATCATTTTGTTCCTGTCACTCTGCTCATACCAAGTCTTAAATGCTCCAATTGAGTCTTGTTTTTAAAGTTTACAATCATTTGCATTCGGTATATTTGTGCATAGCTGAGTTCGTTCCGAGGAGCAACCATTTGATTTTTATGGGTGGGGGATGAGGGGAGGGGACAGGGAGGTCTTTGTCAGCCTGAATATTTTTACTGCAATTTTCAGAGCTGGGATTTTTTTCGCGGCCCTTTGGATCGATATTGCTATTCAATATATATATTTTTTGCCGATCCCGCCCCTTCGGTCCGGCATTTGTTTTTTATTTTCTTTCATTTTTTTGCAAAGTCTTCCTGGCCGCTCCCCTCCCCCTTTCGTCAAAATCAAAAATTTGCTAGAAAACAAAATATGAATTAAACAAAACATGCATTTCATAAAGGACAGGCTACCAAGTAAAATAAACCCACTTACCATCGTGAGAGGTTTCCGTATATCAAGGATGTAAACTTGGGTTGGATAAGAGGTGGATGGGAACATAAGCATGAAACCCTGAAATGGGGTATGGTCCACCTTCCTTGACCATCGAAGAATCAGATCAATTGAAGTGTTTATATATTCATGAAGATATAAAAATGTACCCCTTTAATACTTACGCTCCTGTATAAAAAGAGAAGAGAGGACATTAATGCTTTCCTCGCCTTCAAAGTTTTTACTTGCCATTTTTGCACAATCCTCTGTTCTGTTATCATGAATAATCAACTAAACCAAGTTCTTTAGTCACATACATGTGTATCATAATAGAAATCACGGGGTTTTTTTTCTTCTCAGTCTGATAAATTCGAAATCGGGTAGCGTTTTGTTGAAATTCTAGGTAGATATAATCCAAAACTTCTGATTGATGTTTAAACTCAGTGCTGATAAAAAGTCTAAACCCCCTTCCCATTCTTGCTTTATTTATCAGTCCTTTTTCATGAAATTTATTAAAGTTTTCTTAAACTTGCATTTTGAATTGCTTTATCTATACATGCATGTCCGAAGATTTTAGAACCTTTCTAGGTTCCTACGTTTCCAGAAATATAAGGATAGAAACGGTAAATATTATAAGTCTGTAAAATATATAGTCTTGCAAAATAAAATAGACTGTAAACTGGGGCAAGTGCAGGAAGGGGGGCACGTCTGATGAAATGGTAGAACGTTTACCGTTTAGAACATTGAGTGTTCTAATTACAGAGCAAATCCTTGTTTTTGTCGAGAAATAAAGACAATTTTAGGAGAACCGGGTCTTCGGAGTATCGGGCCTTCGGAGTAAAGGGCCTTCGGAGTAACGGGCCTTCGGAACATCGGACCTTCGGAGTAACGGAGTGTAACCAATAGCGACTTGGTTTAGAAAACCGTAACTCTGTGCGTATTGTCTCTAGTTGTAGTTATTTTGTGAAATGCATTAGAATAGAGTTACCATGCTTGTGTTCACTGGTATTTGAAGCTCTGTAAGTCCACAACAAACATCTATTATGCCCCTACAGGGGTATACACCAAAGAAAACAGAAAGGTATACAACGATTTTGGAAGCAAAATTACCACCGATTCAGACACTCGTTTCGGCCATTGAAATCGGGAATTTGCACCATTTCAGCCCAGTGCCAGATAGTTCGACATCGGAACTAATACCTTACACAATGCATTTGTCAATCCATGCCCATTATCCCGTATTTCAAGTGCAATTTATCCGCGCCCCTTTACCGAACTTGTTGAAGAATCCATGTACGAATTTGACCTTCACCTTCGGAAGGCTCCGCTATGAATAACGTGTAAAACTCAAATTAGATATTCAATGGGTCAGATTCGTACATGGAGTCTTCAACAAGTTCGGTAAAGGGACGCGGTGTCGAACTATGTGGCACTGAGCTGAAATGGTGCAAATTCCCGATTGTGCTTGTGATTTACAAAACCTGACAGGGTATCAGCGAATACCCTGTCAGAAACTGAGTTTCACTGCGAGGCGTTAGCATGGTAACCCCTAAGTATCTCTGTTAAGAAGTCTTAGCGTGCTGTGAATTAAATACTGCAAATGTAAATCATTGACATTGAGGTTCAAACCCAGGACAAGGAGGTATACTCCTAACATAACAACTCTTACACTGAAATGATACCAATATCCAAGCAAAAAGCAGACTATAAATGGGGAGCACGTCGTAGGCCTACATGTTTGCATGTTCTCTCTTATTTCACACAACTGATACACATAAATATTGAAATAAATGTTTTTCCATACAGAAATATTCTAATTAATAATTCGTTATAGATGTTATCTTTATTGTGGAATGCCTCTGCCATTCATGTACCAGATAAAAACATGCATATTAACTTGTCATATCTTTATAGCGACTTGTCAGATACTTGTCAAATCTTTATAGCTTCTTGTCACTGAGATCTTTATAACGACTTGCCAGATCTTCATAGCGACTTGTCAGATTTTTATTGCCACTTGCCAAATTTATACTTTTCTGAGATATCATCTAGTATATCAACGTAATTTTCTGAATGAAAAAAATGAACATAAAGCAAATGTTGACAGATATACTATAGTAAATAATAGACTAACATAAATGTATGATCATAACTGTGTTATGCATTATAGTATCAGAGAAAGAGAGAGAGAGAGAGAGAGAGAGAGAGAGAGAGAGAGAGAGAGAGAGAGGGGGGGGGGGCATTTTTAATTCACACAATTTGAATTCGCCCCGATGAGGTGAATCTACAATTCCTATGTAGATTGAACATGAAACCATGTACCTTGTCATTCCATTTTGCAAGTGATGCATTCTCGTGAGCAGTTATTGTGTATGTAGGACGCTACAGCCGTATCGAATTTCTCAAACAAGATTGTACTTATTCATTCATACTTATTTGCATTTGATCAGGTGAGTGGAGTTATTTGCATATCAATTAGATGCACAACGATGCAGAAGTTGTTTTATGTAAGATAATGTTTGCCTTGTTTATGCACAAAGCTATCTCTACTGGTATTACGAAACTTTAAAGACAAAGAAAACTGTCAAAAAAATGATACACATCTTTTTTGAAGAAATCCCATATTTGTGTAGCTTCCTCTTAATCGAACCAACTCATTTCTTTGAAAGATGACGAAGAAATGTTCCTATACACAATGTACTCCGATTGAACGAGCCATTTTACAGAATCTACCCGGATATCTAGACACGACATAACCCTAAGCCCTCATCCGCATATTACCTAAGGAATAATTGTCCTTGAAGCTCTGATTACATAACGCGATATTCTGTACAAGGAAGTTTGTGAGAACTGAATTTGTCATAGACAGAATTTATCATTAAGTTTGTTATAATCTTCTGAAAAAAATATCTTATGACAGATCTAGAATTATTAGTTATGGAGTGGGAGGTACTGAACTTTATTTTATGATTTAATGGATACCGGTACTTTCAATATCATATTAATATCGTTTTAACGCATTGCGGAGAAAGGGTTGGGTGGGGATTGCAAATCCGCTAATATAGAGTAGTTGGACATATCAAAACACATATAAACATGTATATATGTCTCTGAAAATATAGACCGAGCATTGGCCCATGGTAGGGTCTGATCCGGACTAATTTCAGTTATCGTTTAAAAATTTGAGACTTGGTGTATGTTATAAGTAGGAACACATTTTGATATCTTGGTCTGTATAATATTTCTATTAAAAGGTAACAGTGAAAGAACTTAATCTTACTCTATGAACATATGATAAATAAATTACAGTGTGAATCAGTTGAAATATAAGACATTTGGTAGACTCTCGTTTTATTGTACTGAATGTTCTCTGTGTTAATTTAAGAGTCTAAGTATTGCTGATACCATTTCTCAGGCAAATTACCTACCCTGATTCATATCTGCGAAAGGAGACCCATACAAATGAAATAAAAATCTTAAAGTATGTTAACTCTTAATGGGGTCTCTCTCAATCGGCAAGTATTTTAGTGTGTATATTGGTGGACCCATGATTAAGAAAGGGGTTGCCCGACAGAACATTCAGTCCTCTTTCTAAATATATAACATTACAGGGATTTTGCCCCAAAATGACATCATCAAAATTACAACAACAACGAAAACAACACTTACAAATGATCACGATAAGCAGTAATGAACAAGACACCCTCATCCCCACTCCCACAAAGGTCTCGTAGGCTGTCATAATGTTCAAGCATTAAAACATCAAGTAAAGTCTTTTTTAAAAAGTCCCGAGGTGACATAAATCTGAATGATATTTGTACAACATGTGTCGCCACCATATTGTTGATAAATGCCGGACATGGTATAAATACTAAGAAACAAAAACTAAATTATTTCGTAAAACCGTGAAATAGAGGATGTTACAGCCGTAATCTCTGACATACATGTTTCTATTATCCGTTATTTAATAAATGTTTACTTAACAGTTTACCTGAATGAAGACACAAATAGTCAATGAATACAAACGCACATACACTGTAACGCTAATAAAATGTATTTACTTTTTCTTAAAATGCTCTTGTTTGTACCTCTGTTGAAATGAAATCACCTCAATGTTAGTAACTACATACACTTTGTATAAACTTTTATTCAGTTATAAAGAAAATGTTTTAGACTATTAAACTGATCAATTTCATGAGAACTACCTTTTGATGGGAAAATGCAAAAAACAAGAGGAATGAACCATTACTTCTAGCAACTCGTTAAAAGGGCTTCAATCGTCTCCATTCGTACGGATGGTACAATAACAAAGGAATATGTACACTTTGTCGTTAGTACCTAACCATACGTAATAACAGAGTCCACTACAACTCTCAAATGTATTGGCGACGCTTGAATAAACCTAATCCTGATAATAAAAGAAACATCTACACATCACCGCCCTCTTATCACACGAGACAATTAACAGACTACCACGGTGGATTTTGATTAGCTAGCGACATCGGCTCCCTTTGATCCCGATCGAGTACCTTATGAAGTCTCAGATTCAATCCCCCGACTTTATTATGTTCAAGGGGCGGGGATAATGTCGTGCAGCTTCCACACTTCCAGTTCATTGAGGCATAGAAATATTGAAATTTACCCTTAAACTCGCACGCCACGATATGATTGACAGAACGATGTAGGATGTCAGTACGAGTATTATAAAACTTTATAAGTCTGGATATCATTTCCATTCCCCAGCTGCTAATGAGCGAAGAGTTTGTGATTGCCTTGCCTATGCCACATAAATAAATACCATTTGCTTAATTTAACCAGGACACGTTACCCAGGTTCCCACTTTTGTTGAGAAATTGAAAATCGTAAAAAAGTGAAACTGATATGAAAAATTTAAAACAGTTTTTCGGATTTTAGTTCAATTACAACTGGAATGTTCATTAACTTTGTGAAAAAGTGCTAATTCACAATGCTTCAAGACCTTCAAGATCAAGAGCCTATGGAGAAATTTCACATTAGAAATTCATTTCCAGAAAGTGTATGTCAGCAAAGGAATGAAGACACAGTTCAGCAATTTTCTCTAGCTTTAGCATTAAAGCAACTAACGCATGATGATGACTTTCAGAGTTTTGGTTCTCCTTCGACCTATCTTCCGAGCGACAGTGATACGACGCCATTGTCAACACCCAGTACGCCTCTAAGTCCACGATGTGGTACTAACGAAAACAGGTTTTTGTTTCCCGGGGACAGAGGGTTTCCAATACAAAATGTGTCATCCTCCACTGATGCTGTCCAGCATACTAAAATACAGAAAACTAAACGTCGAAATACTGCCCCGGCTGGTAAAGATATTATGAAGAGGCGACGTTTGGCAGCTAATGCCAGAGAAAGACGCCGCATGGAAAGTCTTAACATTGCGTTCGACCGTTTACGCGACGTTATTCCGTCTATTGGAGAAAACCAAAAACTTTCTAAGTACGAAACTTTGCAAATGGCTCAAAGTTATATTGGTGCGTTACAGGAGTTATTGGTGAAGGACTGAACATATTTTTATTTTAATATAAAAGACATTTGGTGAACACAAACAAATCGAGCTATATTTCAAACACCCTTGAATCAACGCCATGGAAGAAACACTCTACAATGTTCATCACTTGGACTCGATGACTTATATGCTGTTTATTGCTACAATAGTATTAAAATTACATAAATGTATTAAATGGTCTGCATCCAGGTGGTTTATGGATTTGCTGCATTTTCTATTCACATGTCTCCTTAAATGTTTTATATTATATATGCAATTTTATGCTTCTTACACCTTGCAACTGTCGTGTAAAATGTAGTGGAAAAAGCGAGTTGCTAACATTCAAAGGTACTCAAGCGCATCTCGTAAATTCTCCTTTGCATTTAATTCAATTTGTTTTGCTTTTGCCTACTTTTTATCTATTTAACGTCATACTTCAATCATCGTATAGGTTTTGCTTAATCTTTTAACACATTTTAAAGTGCCTTAAAGATTATTGAATGTTATTTACAACTTTGCATTCGATGCATACTGTGTTCATTTTACAAATTATATTTGTATATTTATATATTTGCCGAATTTTATTGTCGGAGGACGTTAATGATATAATAAAATGGATTTATTTTGATATAAAGCTGTGTTGTAGTCTCTCAAATTCATGAAATGTGTGTACGACCGTATGAAAGGGTGTTCGGGTTGAACTGTTCCTAAATAAAAAAAAAAAGAGGGTTCTCCTCCATACACAACTCGTTTCTTCGTTTACATCATTCGTTATGATGTAATTATAGGAGTTTTGGAAGATTTATTCTGCAATGTTTCGCACTAAAATCATATGTGTCCTACAGTCTGGCATATTCCAGAATGACAATCATTCAAATAGCTTGACAGTTTAAGACTTATCCAGAAGATGATGTACAGTGCTTAGGTGGCGGTTAAGAGAATAGTCAAATATTTGAAAAACGAAGATCTGACAGATGGACGAACATTTGAGTTTATCCTAATGAATCAATTGGTCTGTTTCGACCAGTATAAGTATGTAGAATTTGCATTGACTGGATCCTGGTATTGATAGAAGGAATTCTACAATTATTTATCTAGTAATAACTTTTAGTTTGGTGAAGATAAAGAATAATTTTGGACAAATTTATGGTATTCAGCGATAAAACTCTCAACGTAAAGGAATATGATATGAAATATATATATATAAGGTGATTCGGTACCATAGGTCGTGGGTTCGAGTCCCAGACGGGGAACGAATTTAAGTAAAATATAGGGTGCCTTGTTAGCTGTAGTGTCTTTGTGCTTTATATGTTTGTCTAATTTGTCTTTATTTTCTACAGGCATTTCTTCGGAGATCCAAAGTCCATAGTACTCCCAGGTGTTTCACTGATTCTATTTGTGCTTTATGTATATATATATATATATATATATATATATATATATATATATATATATATATATATATATATATATATATATATATATATATATATATATATATATATCATTTCACAGTAAATACTGTCTAAACCAACAGTGTTTATGGACCACCAGCAATGGAATATGTAACATAAGGTAACTCAGAGTAATATTGACCGACAGTGGAAGACAATATGATAAGAGGTGTCATTAGCAAGGTGTCGACAGACAGCAGTGGTAGACGGTTTGATAAGGGATATCATTTGCAGGTGCCGACCGACAGTAGTAGAAGACGGTATGATAAGGGATATCATTAGCAGGTGTCAACAGACAGCAGTGGAAGACGGTGTCATAAGGGATATCATTAAGAGGTGCCGACAGACAGCAGTGGAAGACGGTATGATAAGGGATATCATTAGCAGGTATCGACCGACAGCAGTGGAAGACGGTACGATCAGGGTTATCATTAGCAGATATCGACCGACAGCAGTGATAAACTGCATGATAAGAGATATCATTACCAGGTGCCGACCGACAGAAGTGGAAGAGGTATAAAGGGTTGACATTGAGACAAACAGACCGACAAAAACAAAGAGGGATAATCAGGATTCACAGTGACATGTACAAACTACTGCAATAGACGAAATGAGACCAAAAGTCAGATAAGTAGACAGGGAAGTACAGACCCAAAGCAATCAATGGAAGACAAAGTATCAAGTTTCAAAGAATGATAGAGCGGAGTAGAGGAAGCCACAGAGGACAGCAGGGGCGGATTCGGGAGTTGATATTAATGTATTTGTGGAAATTTACGAAAAAGCAGGGGGTACATGGGCCGCTTAAAGTGAACATTGGGAGCAAAACCCCAAGGAGCTCTTAATTTTTCGTAATTTCTTATATATATAAAAAAATCAAATATTTGTAATTCACAATGGGACATTACTGACAAACACAAATCACATTCTTAGAATACGCAAGTGCATATGAATTTTTAAAATTTCAATAATGAACATTCATTAATCAGAGGTAGTTTATACGCTGTATGATCAAGATATGGTCCATATTGCAAAAACAACCTATCATTTTTATGGTGAACTGTACTTTGAGGTCTCCTAACTTTGGAGACATAGAAAGTAGTCTATGTCTATGATAACTTATGCAAATCGAATAATTCAGCTACACCAACTAAGAGACAATTATCATTTGAAATAACCATCCTAAGTTGGTACCAAACTGCAATACAATGGAATACTATTGTGATGTTTTGTGGGCTTTTTATTTCACTATCTGCATGTCCGTGGCGACTGTTCTCATACAACTGGGTCAAATGTCTTTTCCCCCTTTCTTGGGTAAGGTGCTCTGTAACGAAAATGACCCTGAGGTCGTTTTGATTTCATATGGATCAGTCTCATAGCATGTAAATTTGTTCGTACTTTGTTTATAATCCCATAGGACTGATTGCCTTTTACACCAGTTGAAAGTGTTCTCTAGCGGATTAAACAGGGATACCCCCAGGAAATCACCGTCATTCGGCAGATACCAGAACCTTCCTACTAACGACGATTGATTTTCTGAATCAGACTTATGCATGAAAAATATCTAACTGTTAGAGTTTAGTGTGTTGGTTGGTTGACTTGTGTTTTACGTCGCTTGCAACATTTTTTCAGTTATATCGCGACATGGAAGCAGGGGGTGTCCAACCTCTTAAACATAGTGGCGCAATTCGGGAATCGAACCCGGATTGTCGGCGCCGACAGCCGAGCGCTTAACCACTTCACCAAGCCTGCCCTACGATGTTTAGTGTATAACCCACACAATCACTGCGACCCTTATCACTAAATGATGACAACAAACACACATCGAGGTTCGAATCAGTACTTGGAAGTAGCAATTCGATCTCGCCAAGAAATAGGCTAATACTAATAGTGTACTACAGGGAAATTTTTTATCTATTCGGAATTGGAAACAAGACGATAAAAATTGAGTGGAAAGTGTCAGGGCAAGGTAAATGTAGATGTTTACCGTTGATAGTTTATGTATTTGCCACATGGTGTAAGACATGTTTGAAAATTTCAATGGTAACTCTAAACGCACAAAATAACAATGACTATGCATGATATGTGAGAAAAATGTTAAACGTTACAGCTACGTTTTCACAAAATGAAAAGAATTAAATAGTAACTGATCTGCATCTAGCCTCAATTTGAATTCTAAAGGAATGCTATTTTAAACGTAAATTTTAAATGCTGGATGGAAATTAAATGTAGTGAGTTTTACCGACGCCTATAACATGCGGATATGGAAACCATTCATATCCGGTTTATGAATGTCAATGACAATCTTTACACACGGTGCAAGATGTCGCATTATATCCTGCATACAAGCAGGCTGTACGTGACCAATCAAGGTACTGTCTGTCTAAGGTGTTTTATATTAAAATCTTTTATTACGTATGAACAGGATAAGGCGTCCAAATTCATTATCCAGAGTGTATTAATGTTATTTAATTCCAATATCAAAAGGATGTGGGGTACATTTGATGCCGAACTCGTACTTATACATACCAGTACACACATCTTTCAATGGATGGCAAGGCACCTTGTCGTCTAGAGAGGTCCAAAATGTCAGATTCAAGCATAAATTTGTCCTTGAACATTTCGGACCAGATCTTTTCAATGTATGTCAATTTATCTTTGATTGATTGACCGATTGATTGATTATTGTTTTACGTCACTCCAAGATAATAATTCAAGTAGATAATGACGGTATCTGCCTGATGCATTGCATAGAAATTTATACACTGTGCCTTTGCAACGGACCCACCCGAAGCAGTAAACGCATACCCTTACACTGGACCTCGTATTTTACTGTCATCCATGAAACAGGATACCGTTGCGCCAATGGCGGACGTTGAACCCGGAATATTTTAGTCACGAGCAAAGCACCTCACCCACTGAACCACACAGGCTTGAATCTTTTCTATGGCAAAAACAAATTCCAAGCGGCATTGTTAGGAAATATATCATTAATTTTTATCCTCAGAATATAAATATGATTTTTTTAAGGTAATTTTATAACAATCTTTTTCCGCTTCTCTCTTTGTACCATAGCGGAAAAGGTCATGCGAAATTCGAATAAGAGTCATGTTCTGATAAAAATACGGATGTCGTTCAACCCAGCCAATAAGTTAGATTCCCCTCCCCCAATCACGTTATTCTTTTAAAATTGGCTGGTAAAACGCAGTATTATGTGTCGCCATAATTATTAATAAAACTCGGTAACATTCGTTTTGTGCAGTTGCACGTCTGACTCTCTGTAACTGCGACAATGTACCTTCTCCCAGGTCGTGGCTATTTTGAAGTTGTCTGTTGTGGGGGTAGGGCCACAAGAACGCCCATTCAATTTTCCAACACAGGGCGAATACGATTCATGTAAGCACAAAATTAACATTCAAAATTCTCAATTATTGCCATTATCAGTCCCATGAATTCTTGCATAATCCAATAGTAGTTTTATCAGGCGATTTGAAATCTGGTTTGTCACCAGACCACGGAGACTCTTGGTCACAACACTAAGGCCTACTGCGTTTTCCGTATTTGGATACATTAGCGTAAATTTACGTATATACTGTGCAGTCTCCAAATATGGAGTAATAATGTGACATATTTACTACTTGGAGAAAGTATAGTACACGAGTTTATATGTCTATATGTTTATATGCCGATGACTCTGATGACTGTTTTGGCATATAATTGCTAATATGACAGTTCATAGTGCGATTTAAAAAATGTATTTAAATGTAGTATGTCAAAATTACGGAAGCTAATTAAGGTCGAACCATTCCTTTTTATAACTTATTATAAATTGATGATTTGTTAAATCAAATTAAAAAAAAGATAAAATTAACAAATTAATATCTCAAACGTTCCCAAAATAAAGATGGATATATGTATAGGGTCAGATGCTCAGTAGATGTGTACAAGTATGGGTCGATAGAGACAGATGCCTGGTAGATGTGTACATGTATGGATAAAGTCAGATGCCTGGTAGATGTGTACATGTAGGGATACAGTCAGATGCCTGGTAGATATGTACATGTATGGATAAAGTCAGATGCCTGGTAGATATTTACATGTATGGATACAGTCAGATGCCTGGTAGATATGTACATATATGGATAAAGTCAGATGGCTGGTAGATGCGTACATGTATGGATAAAGTCAGATGCCTGGTAGATATTTACATGTATGGATACAGTCAGATGCCCGGTAGATGTGTACATGTATGGATAAAGTCAGATGGCTGGTAGATGCGTACATGTATGGATAAAGTCAGATGCCTGGTAGATATTTACATGTATGGATACAGTCAGATGCCTGGTAGATATGTACATATATGGATAAAGTCAGATGCCTGGTAGATATGTACATGTATGGATAAAGTCAGATGACTGGTAGATGTGTACATGTACGGATAGAGTCAGATGACTGGTAGATGTGTACATGTATGGCTAGAGTCAGATGGCTGGTAGATATGTACATGTATGGATAAAGTCAGATGCCTGGTAGATATGTACATGTATGGATAAAGTCAGATGCCTGGTAGATATGTACATGTATGGATAAAGTCAGATGCCTGGTAGATATGTACATATATGGATAAAGTCAGATGCCTGGTAGATATTTACATGTATGGATAAAGTCAGATGCCTGGTAGATATGTACATGTATGGATACAGTCAGATGCCTGGTAGATATGTACATATATGGATAAAGTCAGATGCTTGGTAGATATGTACATGTATGGATAAAGTCAGATGCCTGGTAGATATGTACATGTATGGATAAAGTCAGATGCCTGGTAGATATGTACATGTATGGATAAAGTCAGATGCCTGGTAGATATGTACATATATGGATAAAGTCAGATGCCTGGTAGATATGTACATGTATGGATAAAGTCAGATGCCTGGTAGATATTTACATGTATGGATACAGTCAGATGCCTGGTAGATATGTACATATATGGATAAAGTCAGATGCCTGGTAGATATGTACATGTATGGATAAAGTCAGATGGCTGGTAGATATGTACATATATGGATAAAGTCAGATGCCTGGTAGATATGTACATATATGGATAAAGTCAGATGCCTGGTAGATATGTACATATATGGATAAAGTCAGATGCCTGGTAGATATGTACATATATGGATAAAGTCAGATGCCTGGTAGATATTTACATGTATGGATAGAGTCAGATGCCTGGTAGATATGTACATGTATGGATAAAGTCAGATGCCTGGTAGATATGTACATGTATGGATAAAGTCAGATGCCTGGTAGATATGTACATGTATGGATAAAGTCAGATGCCTGGTAGACATGTACATGTATGGATAAAGTCAGATGGCTGGTAGATATGTACATGTATGGATAAAGTCAGATGCCTGGTAGATATGTACATGTATGGATAAAGTCAGATGCCTGGTAGATATTTACATGTATGGATACAGTCAGATGCCTGGTAGATATGTACATATATGGATAAAGTCAGATGCTTGGTAGATATGTACATGTACATAAAGTCAGATGCCTGGTAGATATGTACATGTATGGATAAAGTCAGATGCCTGGTAGATATGTACATCTATGGATAAAGTCAGATGACTGGTAGATGTGTACATGTATGGATAGATTCAGATGGCTGTTGGATGTGTACATGTATGTATAGCGTCAGATGCCTGGTAGATGTGTACATGTATGGATAAAGTCAGATGCCTGGTAGATATGTACATGTATGGATAAAGTCAGATGCCTGGTAGATATGTACATGTATGGATAAAGTCAGATGCCTGGTAGATATGTACATGTATGGATAGAGCCCGGTAGATGTGATATGTATGGATAGATTCAGAAGTCCGGTAAATAATTTTTCACCCGATATCGCAGCTTCCCAACACCCACACTTAAATCAGATAGTAATCAGAGAAACCGATGACAAAAATGTCTTACTCTTATTGAATATTTCGAAAAAAGAAAGTAGTTCCCTACCGTTTTTCTAGATTTCTAATTTTTACCAATTTTAAAGTAGGCATATGAAGCAGCAGTCAAGGTCTCACTTCAAAATTCGTCAAAATTGGAAAGTTAGAAAAAGTTACATTTGAATCATGTATTGCTCAGATCTATTTAAATGAATAATCTCTTCTACTTATGATCTAACTGATAATCCTTTCGTGCTTATGTATTCCTGTTCTGAAAGATCTTGCCAAAAGACTTCACATTTGACGGTGATTTGGACTGTTTGTATTTTGGACAGAACAAAATCCTATCATAAACATGGAATTTTCCCGATCCAACAAAGAATCGGAGTTAAGTTCTGACAAAACCTGACATATCGAATTTGCAGCAAAGTCTACTTCGTATCGTGATAACAAATTACGATATTGATGGGCGCTTGAACACCTCAATGTCAAATATGACGTTTCCATATCAGATCAAAAACTTTCCCTTTATGAAATGATTAGAAGTCCTACGGAGAGAAGATGTGAAACAAATAGCAAGAAACACTCGATGTGCACATTTTTTTTTCGCCATTTGGACATTATCAAGTGGAAACAAAAATAACAAAATTTGTAAGTAAGATTCATGTCTGTCTGTCTGTTGTTTAAATCAGTCCAGTTGGTATTTGTATTCGCCGAACGATGAAATATATAGAACTCATATTAGGACTTCAATATGCCCATCATAGATTCAAATATAATAAAAGAATAGACCCATGTGTAGTTGACGTCACGACATAGCTTTATTATGAAGTTTGTGTAAATGCACAAACATCATAATAAATTTTTCTTGGTAAATGCAGCAACAACTCTAAAGTTATATGCTATAAATGTGTAAGTGTTCTTAACAGATATCTAATTTACATTCATAGTTAATCGGAATTCTTTCTTCGTCTTAGTTAGATTCTCATTTCACCCTCGTGTTTTTTCTTGTTTGTTTATTTAATTTCACTTTATTTAATATATTTATTCATTCATTTATTTATTTATTATTGTTGTATTTTTTTGGGCTTTTTTATCCTTTAATTAACTTTTCTCTAGAATGAGAAAGCATTGTCATTGTAACATTCCTTTCAAAAGCCAGGACGTGGACAAATAGCAGATCAGAACAACTCAATACTCGCGCATGGTAAGTGGTACTACTCTATCTAATCAAGAGTTTGGTGTTAAACTTCTGGAGAGTTAATAGGGTATATTCCTTTTTATGCAATAACTTTGCTTATCTAATACAGCGATTTAAAAAGCTACAATATCATGCATTATCTTACATGCTAAACACAGTGTATGTACATGTTAAACAGGGACGTATAAGGGACGTATATATATACAACAAATAATTCCTAATTTGAAAATAGATCGTGGAATGAAAATCAGGAGGAATATTTTCAGAAATAAGTTTTCAAATACCATTCACGAGAGATTAGACGCGCCAGTAGATTGCATAACAGACAAACAACATCTTGTCACGACATACGATCATCAATATTTGTAATGAAATATTGTAGGAGAAAAAAATTATCAGCTGCTTGACTTTGTTCTTGTGTAATTCGTTATAATTTATCGTGGAATATCTTTTTGTTTGTTTTGGGGTTTGTTTTTTTTTTTTGACTCACGCAATCTCAGACATTTTGGTTCTCCATACAATGTAATTGTTAAATGTTTTTCTTATTTATTCTGAAAGTAGAAAAGGTTAGATGTCTAGTGTTCCAACTAGTTGTACCAACCAATGGCGGTGTTATATTTCTGTCTCAATGCACATTGTCCAGCACCGTCACATTCACTCGGTAAACGGCAAACGCAATGTCCAACACCATCACTCGCAGTCGATAAAGGGCAAACGCAATGTCCAGCACCGTCACTCGCAGTCGATAAACGGCAAACGCAATGTCCAGCACCGTCACTTGTAGTCGATAAACAGCAAACACAGTGCCCAGCACCGTCACTTGCAGTCGATAAACAGCAAACACAATACCCAGCACCGTCACTCGCAGTCGATAAACAGCAAACACAATGTTCAACACCGTCACTCGCAGTCGATAAGCGACAAACGCAGTGTCTAGCACCGTCACTTGTAGTCGATAAACGGCAAATGCAATGTTCAGCACCGTCACTTGCAGTCAATAATCGGCAAACTTAATGTCCAGCACCGTCACTAGCAGTTAATAAACGGCAAACACAATGTCCAGCAGTCCAGTTGATAAAGGGCAAACACAATGTCTAGCATCGTCACTCGCATTCGATTAAGCGCAAACACAATGTCTAGCACCGTTGTATGTTGTATGTGATAGTTGGTGTATGAGTACATGTGTACGTGTGAATAGATATGTGTGTGTGTGTGTGTGTGTGTGTGTTTGTGTGTGTGAGAGTAGGTGTGTGTGTGTATGAGAGAGAGAGAGAGAGAGAGAGAGAGAGAGTATGTACGTGTTTGTAATGGTATTGTTCATACATGTTTTTAACGACTTAAGCACTGATTAAAATGTATGTGTTTATAGCCTTCGCAGCAGTTAATGAGGGACAGGCTTGGTTAGTGCTTAGCTTACGGCGCCGACGACCCGGGTTCGATTCCCGGGTGGTGCCACTATGTTTAAGAGGTTGGTTACCTCCTGCTTCCATGTCGCAATATAACTGAAAAATTGCTCAAAGCGACGTAAAACACCAATCAACCAACCAACCCAGCATTTAATGAAGTAAATGATGAAAGCTGATTGAAAAATATTCCTTAATTAAGATTTTGTATTAAATAACTCACTTAGCATCTAATTTGGTTGAAGAAAACGGCACCTGGTTTGAACAGTAAGCTTAAGAGTTGCATTCATGCAAAAAACACAGAGAATAGGGTTACTTTCAAAGTTAATTGAATCTTTTCAAGCCAGATATAAGGGATGATTTATTTTCTAATTTGAAAAAATGGATGCGGTAAGCAGAACTGATTGGGATGAGATTGTAGGATTATTCCTGTGAGTAAGGCATTGTGTACATTCTGTATTAATACTGGCCAAAATCCTTAACATACTCTGATAAAGTAAAATGCATTGAAACTTTATCACTATTTAAACGAATTTTGCTTTTCTCTGTGATTACCATTTTGTATATTCTTCTGACCTGAATTCTAAATATAGTCATGTCATCGTCCATATGACTGGAACCGGTGTAGCTCATTTGATGAGGTGCTTGTCACATGACCGAGGGGTCCCAAGTTCAACTCTCGCCGTGGGCACATCGGCATCGTGTTTGTCGGATGCGACAGTGAAAACCGAGATCCTGTGCCATGTAAAGAATCTCTCATTGCTTCAGGTTGGTTTGTTGCAAAGGTATAAATTTCTATGCAATGTAGAAGACAAATGCCGTCACCATATACGTGAAATAATCATGGAGGGACGTTAAAAATAATTTATCAATCAATCAATCAATCAATCAATCAATCAATCCAAATGACTGTTTTGAATTTTATTTAGTAAATGGTAAAATGATTTCTAAAATGAAATCTTTCTGTGAAACTATAGTGTATTCTCTACACAAACCTATTGAGCTATCCATTTATTCTCTACACAAACCTATTGAGCTATCCATGTATTCTCTACACAAACCTTTTGAGCTATCCATGTATTCTCTACACAAACCTATTGAGCTATCCATGTATTCTCTACACAAACCTAATGAGCTATACATGTATTCTCTACACAAACCTATTGAGCTATCCATGTATTCTCTACACAAACCTTTTGAGCTATACATATATTCTCTACAAAAACCTATTGAGCTATCCATGTATTCTCTACACAAACCTATTGAGCTATCCATGTATTCTCTACACAAACAATCCTTGGTTCCCCATGGTATTTGTGCTACTTCTGTAGCGCAAATACCATAGGGAATCGAGGATGTACACAAATCTATTGAGCTATACATGTATTTCATATGAGAAAATAAATGTTCATGCGAGAACGCGAAATGTAAGTGATAAAACGCAAAACTTATGTGATATAACGCAAAACTTATGTGATATAACGCGAATCTTATGTGATATAACGCAAAACTTATGTGGTATAACGCGAATCTTATGTGATAAAACGCAAAACTTATGTGATATAACGCGAATATTATGTGATATAACGCAAAACTTATGTGATATAACGCGAAACTTATGTGATATAACGCAAAACTTATGTGATATAACGCAAAACTTGTGATATAACGCAAAACGTATGTGATATAATGTGAAACTGTCTCAATATAACACGAAATATTAACATATAAGAAGTACAAAATTGTACAATAGGTAGTTTTTATTAAAGAGAATGCCTTTATTGGCTCCCTAACTCTACCCATCCACAAATTATTGCAATATCTGTCCGTAGTAACGCGATACCTTTGCGAAATTTCATGTAAATTTGACGCTAATACGCGTACTTTTTGTTTCTTACGAAAATGAGCTCAACAGGGGTTCGTATTTCTCACTTTATAACTTACTATTGGATTATTGTATTTAGAAAGTGGCTGAAATATCTTTGTTTAGGTTTTGTAGGAAATAGGCAGCAAATCAAAAATGGAAGGGCCAAAACAAAGGCAAAAGGTATGTCTAGATGTATATACTTATACAATTTAACATACACAGAGACATACGTTTATATATGTCTCTGACATACACTATCGACAGCTACTCCGGAATGTAAAACACAACTGTTAGAAAGATAATCTGTATAATTATTTACCATGATTTAAATCATTGGAAAGTCTTTCGGTTAAACATCATAAAAACTGCCCTTCAACGTTCCTACACCTTTATCATAAATTTATCTGGCTTTATAATGTAAAAAAAAAAAGATTCAAAAACCTCATTAATGGTGTAAAGAAGGGAAAATCTCTCATATGTTGCTACGTTATATGGACATTATATTTATAGTATTAGTATTAGAGAAGTAATGTGCAGTTCCGTGGTAGCACATTCATACACATTTTATGGAAAACGACGGTGAATGATATTAATCACTCGTTAATATTTAATTAATTAATTATCATAACCTTTCAACATGAAATGTGTTCTACTTGATACGTAACAAAACAAATTAATACAGATAATCTTAAACCGCCTAGAATGGCCACATCTGGCGGACTTTATTGATGTCGGCCATTTCCAGGTACTGCTTCCAGACATGGTTAACACGGGTTAATGTGTCGCACTAATTATTAAATCTACTCGCGATAAAAAAGATAGCTCAACACGAAACGATTTTATCACTGTCTACACAAAGAAATTAGAGACAAATCCTCGATTTGA
Source organism: Pteria penguin (assembly GCA_035048485.1). Classification (NCBI taxonomy): domain Eukaryota; kingdom Metazoa; phylum Mollusca; class Bivalvia; order Pterioida; family Pteriidae; genus Pteria; species Pteria penguin. Next base: position 18,576,789 of record CM068580.1, on the reverse strand, counting down.
CTCCCGTTATTGGTTTCCCGAGGGGAAATATCTATTTACATTGTTGAAGACATATTGAATCTGCCAATCATTATCTTCACGTTCTGCATTAATTTCGCACGAACATGAAACTGATATTTCAAAAATCTTTATATACAGTAAATATAATGAAAATAATTAATGTTAAAATCTTCCGAATAAATACGAATAGCATATCCAACATGTATAAATAACAATAAACCCAACACATATAGATAACAATAAACCCAACATGTATAAATAACAATAAACCCAACATGTATAGATAACAATAAATTCAACATGAATAGATAACAATAAACCCAACATGTATAGATAACAATAAACCCAACATGTATAAATAACAATAAACCCAACATGCATAGATAACAATAAACCCAACATGTATAGATAACAATAAACCAAACATGCATAGCTAACAATAAACCCAACATGTATTGATAACAATAAACCCAACATGTATAGATAACAATAAACCCAACATGAATAGATAGGAATAAATCAAACATGTATAGATAACAATAAACCCAATATGTAAAGATAGCAATAAACCCAACATGTATAGATAACGATAAACCCAACATGTATAGCTAACAATAAATCCAACACCTTTAGATAATAACAAACCCAACATGTATAGATAAGAATAAACCGAACATGCATAGATACATGTAACAACAAACCCAACATCTATAGACAGCCGCTGTTGATCGGACAGATTCTATAGGATTTTGCAGTTACATGCACAGTCTTTTCTTATCTCGGACATCACAAAGCTATGTTAAATATGATACCATCATCATCACTAACAAAAACAACAACAATGGTATTATATGATTTGTTTCGCCGAAGTTAAAAGCAAGCAAAAATGAGCCAATGAGATCACCTAACTATATTAGGTTACGGAGCCACGTGGCTGGTCTGTGGGCTCATTCATTTTTATTTTCAGAGAAGAGACCGGTTCAGATGACAGAGTTTGCCACTTAAACCAACAAGGGTACTATGCACGCTCTAACAATATATTTTTTTCAATTGTATCATTGTTGGACTAAGGATATCGGGTTGCCTGGAGCGTCTGAAGGTTTAGTGTCACGTTTATGCAGGACATGGTCCTGATGCGAGATCTGTATCACCTGAAGGTATGGGTGGGAGGTCTAAGGCACATAGATCAAATGTTTCTAATACGGTATAAGAATATTTGTAATGTTTTGTCGGTATGATGTGAGCAGGTATCTATGTCTACTGTTGAATACAACAATGTTACGGTCAGAAATACCACCATCAGAGATAGCAATTGCAGAGTACAATACTACTACCTGTGAAAACCTGTCCAAGTTTAAACATCTTGGATCAACAATATAACAACTCAAAGGATTTTGTTTCAGGATGGTCATGTCAGTTCATCAGATATGTCTTGATCTATCTAGAAAATAAAATACACAAATCATCAACTAAATATTTTACTTCGATTACACTAAACTTCACTGATCGATACGGTTTCATGAATACTTTTTAAAAGTGATTACAATGAAAGCAAATGATAAATAATTACATGGCTTTTAAAAAATAAATAAATGAAAGATTTGCAGAAGATTCGAGAGTAAATAGAAAAACAACCATACACGAAGAATGGCTTTGAATACTCGTCCTACACTTTGAAATTAAGTGTGCTCACTTTAGAAATGAATAATAATAATGCAACCACCTCCTCTGCCCCACTCTTACATGTTTCCAATCAACGTACTGAGAATTCGGTACATGTACTTTACAGAGAAGATCAAAGAAATGAATCCCGGACCACGGACCAATTAACATGTCTAGACGATCGTAATGGAGTAGCAAAGATTAACGATTCGTACATGAACAAAGTTCCTGCGTTATAGCGCGAATGTTTCGCGCATATATCGCGTAATAACCAGAAAGTTTCGCGATATAACAAAGAAGTTTTCGCGGTATAATGCATAAGTGACGTGTTATAAAAATAAAGTGAGCCCTGCCGGATTTCGTCCGCCAGAAAAGAGGCTGTTTTAGAATGGTGTTACAAAAATCGATATTCCCACAGATAATGATCCAAGATTTAACTGAACCAAGGACCCTATCCCATCTATGTATATTTTAATTGGAAGATATTATACAAGACATTCATTAACACCCCTCCCCTGATTGTACTTTATTATTCCATGTGATTTTACAATAAATAGAAATTTGTTTTACATAAAAGGTGTGATTTAGTTCAATTCTATACGTTTGAACAGAGACACAAACAGGAGATTTTGTAATGGACATTGATTACTGATATTGAAATTTCACACGAGGTACGATATTAAATATTCATGACGTCATTGTCGTATGCATTTCTAGTTATGAATAATATATAGAAAAAGCTATATTAATTTAGGCATAAATAATAGCAATTCTGGAACAACTCGATCGATAGTAATTCGTCATTTTCGTAAAATCCTAGACGTGGGCGCAGGTCACAGAGTTTATACAAAATTGTTCCACTTTCATTACAGTTTCACTCTTAAAGCATTATAGTCCAATATAGAACACACTGGTAACTTGAAGAGTTGCATATAAGGCTAAGTTGAAATTCCAATGTTGTATATGATTAAATGTATTAATGTGCCTCGGTAGGTTACAGTGGCGGATCATGGATGTGAAAAAAGCTAGAAACCACAGTAACTTGAGGTGAAGAAATGATAAGACGATTTACGAGGCATATTACCTAACTTGCTTGAAAAGGGAAGGATCAGTGGCCCTTTAAATCCACCTCTAGGTTTTGGTACCAATTTGATCCTATACAGCTTTGGATAGGTCTGTCAGAAACGTCTGTGCATCGGAATAGACAGGTGAATCTGCTATACAACTGAAATATAATAAAGAGGTCTGCACACGAAGAATGATTTTAAATTTGATAATCCGGAATTAGAACTTTCAGAGTACTGACATTTTCAGCTTGGAACAAAGAGGTTAGGAATTGGAGTATTACCGATAATTCGACAATTTCTTCTTGTTTGGATGAGACTGTGCCCCTGTCACAGTACACCTTGAGTGTAATTCTACCTTGTACAGATGTTATGGGATTGTAATACGTGTACTTTCTATGCAATGTTGGCCCACACTTTTCTCAAATGTGTAGTTGACACAGGAGACGCTTATCCCTAGCACATGGTCACATCTCTGACAGGAGACGCCACTTACCCCGAACACATGGTCTCATCTCTGACAGGAGACCTTTACTTATCCCGAGCACATGGTCACACCTCTGACAGGAGATCTTTACTTATCCCGAGCACATGATCACATCTCTGACGGGAGACCTTTACTTATCCCGAGCACATGGTCACACCTCTGACAGGAGACCTTTACTTATCCCGAGCACATGATCACATCTCTGACAGGAGACCTTTACTTATCCCGAGCACATGGTCATATCTCTGACAGGAGACCTTTACTTATCCCGAACACATGATCACATCTCTGACAGGAGACCTTTACTTATTCCGAGCACATGGTCACATCTCTGACAGGAGACCTTTACTTATCCCGAGCACATGGTCACATCTCTGACAGGAGACGCTTACTTATCCCGAACACATGGTTTCATCTCTGACAGGAGACCTTTACTTATCCCGAGCACATGGTCACACCTCTGACAGGAGACCTTTACTTATCCCGAGCACATGGTCATATCTCTGACAGGAGACGCTTACTTTCCCCGAGCACATGGTCACACCTCTGACAGGAGACGCTTTACTTATCCCGAGCACATGATCACATCTCTGACAGGAGACCTTTACTTATTCCGAGCTCATGGTCACATCTCTGACAGGAGACCTTTACTTATCCCGAGCACATGGTCATATCTCTGACAGGAGACCTTTACTTATCCCAAGCACATGAACACATCTCTGACAGGAGACCTTTACTTATCCCAAGTACATGGTCACATCTCTGACAGGAGACCTTTACTTATCCCGAGCACATGGTCACACCTCTGACAGGAGACGCTTACTTACTCCAAGCACATGGTCACACCTCTGACAGGAGACCTTTACTTATCCCGAGCACATGGTCATATCTCTGACAGGAGACGCTTACTTTTCCCGAGCACATGGTCACACCTCTGACAGGAGACGCTTTACTTATCCCGAGCACATGATCACATCTCTGACAGGAGACCTTTACTTATTCCGAGCACATGGTCACATCTCTGACAGGAGACCTTTACTTATCCCGAGCACATGGTCACATCTCTGACAGGAGACCTTTACTTATCCCGAGCACATGGTCATATCTCTGACAGGAGACCTTAACTTATCCCGAGCACATGATCACATCTCTGACAGGAGACCTTTACTTATCCCAGCACATGGTCACATCTCTGACAGGAGACGCTTTATTTATCCCGAGCACATGATCACATTTCTGACAGGAGACCTTTACTTATTCCGAGCACATGGTCACATCTCTGATAGGAGACCTTTACTTATCCCGAGCACATGGTCACATCTCTGACAGGAGACCTTTACTTATCCCGAGCACATGGTCATATCTCTGACAGGACCTTTACTTATCCCGAGCACATGATCACATCTCTGACAGGAGACCTTTACTTATCCCGAGCACATGGTCACATCTCTGACAGGAGACCTTTACTTATCCCGAGCACATGGTCACATCTCTGACAGGAGACCTTTACTTATCCCGAGCACATGGTCACACCTCTGACAGGAGACCTTTACTTATCCCAAGTACATAGTCACACCTCTGACAGGAGACCTTTACTTATCCCGAGCACATGGTCACACCTCTGACAGGAGACCTTTACTTATCCCTAGCACATGGACACACCTCTCACAGGAGACGCTTACTTATTCTTAGCACATGGTCATATCTCTAACAGGAGACGCTTACTTACCCCAAGCACATGGTCTCATCTCTGACAGGAGACCTTTACTTATCCCTAGCACATGGTCTCATCTCTGACAGGAGACACTTACTTATTCCGAGCACATGGTCTTATCTCTGACAGAAGACGCTTATTTATTCCGAGCACATGGACACACCTCTCACAGGAGACGCTTACTTATTCTTAGCACATAGTCATATCTCTAAAAGGAGACGCTTACTTACCCCAAGCACATGGTCACATCTCTGACAGGAGACCTTTACTTATCCCGAGCACATGATCACATCTCTGACAGGAGACACTTACTTATTCCGAGCACATGGTCTTATCTCTGACAGAAGACGCTTATTTATTCCGAGCACATGGTCACTTCTCTGACAGGAGACCTTTACTTATCTCGATCACAGGGTCATATCACTGACAGGAGACGCTAACTTTCTGCGAGCACATGGTCACATCTCTGACAGGAGACCTTTACTTATCCAGAGCACATGATCACATCTCTGACAGGAGACCTTTACTTATCCCGAGCACATGATCACATCTCTGACAGGAGACCTTTACTTATCCCGAGCACATGGTCACACCTCTGACAGGAGACCTTTACTTATCCCGAGCACATGGTCACATCTCTGACAGGAGACCTTTACTTATCTCGAGCACATGGTCACATCTCTGACAGGAGACCTTTACTTATCCCGAGCACCTGGTCACATCTCTGACAGGAGACGCTTACTTTCCCCGAGCACATGGTCATATCTCTGACAGGAGACCTTTACCTATCCCGAACACATAGGCATATCTCTGACAGGAGACCTTTACTTATCCCGAGCACATGGTCACATCTCTGACAGGAGACGCTTACGTACCCCAAGCACATGGTCACACCTCTGACAGGAGACGCTTACTTATTCTTAGCACATGGTCATATCTCTAACAGGAGACGCTTACTTACCCCGAGCGCATGGTCTCATCTCTAAAAGGAGACTTTTACTTATCCCTAGCACAAGGTCTCATCTCTGACAGGAGACACTTACTTATTCCGAACAAATGGTCTTATCTCTGACAGGAGACGCTTATTTATTCCGAGAACATGGTCACATCTCTGATAGGAGACCTTTACTTATCCCAAGTACATGGTCACATCTCTGACAGGAGACCTTTACTTATCCCGAGCACCTGGTCACATCTCTGACAGGAGACGCTTACTTTCCCCGAGCACATGGTCATATCTCTGACAGGAGACCTTTACTTATCCCGAACACATAGGCATATCTCTGACAGGAGACCTTTACTTATCTCGAGCACATGGTCACATCTCTGACAGGAGACGCTTACTTACCCCAAGCAGATGGTCACACCTCTGACAGGAGACGCTTACTTATTCTTAGCACATGGTCATATCTCTAACAGGAGACGCTTACTTACCCCGAGCGCATGGTCTCATCTCTAAAAGGAGACTTTTACTTATCCCTAGCACATGGTCTCATCTCTGACAGGAGACACTTACTTATTCCGAACACATGGTCTTATCTCTGACAGGAGACGCTTATTTATTCCGAGAACATGGTCACATCTCTGACAGGAGACCTTTACTTATCCCGAGCACATGGTCACATCTCTGACAGGAGACCTTTACTTATCCCTAGCACATGGTCACATCCCTTACAGGAGACGCTTACTTTCCCCGAGCATATGGTCACATCTCTGACAGGAGACGCTTACTTTTTCAGAGCACATGGTCTCATCTCTGACAGGAGACCTTTACTTATCTCGAGCACATGGTCATATCTCTGACAGGAGACGCTTACTTTCCCCGGGCACATGGTCATATCTCTGACAGGAGACCTTTACTTATCCCGAGCACATGGTCATATCTCTGACAGGAGACCTTTACTTATCCCGAACACATGGTATCATCTCTGACAGGAGACCTTTACGTATCCCGAGCACATGGTCATATCTCTGACAGCAGACCTTTACTTATCCCGAGCACATAGGCATATCTCTGACAGGAGACGCTTACTTACCCCAAGCACATGGTCACACCTCTGACAGGAGACGCTTACTTATTCTTAGCACATGGTCATATCTCTAACAGGAGACGCTTACTTACCCCGAGCACATGGTCTCATCTCTAAAAGGAGACCTTTACTTATCCCTAGCACATGGTCTCATCTCTGACAGGAGACACTTACTTATCCCGAGCACATGGTCACAACTCTGACAGGAGACCTTTACTTATCCCGAGCACATGGTCACACCTCTGACAGGAGACCTTTACTTATCCCTAGCACATGGTCACATCTCTGACAGGAGACCTTTACTTATTCCGAGCACATGGTCACATCTCTGACAGGAGACCTTTACTTATTCCGAGCACATGGTCACATCTCTGACAGGAGACCTTTACTTATCCCGAGCACATGGTCACATCTCTGACAGGAGACCTTTACCTATCCCGGGCACATGGTCACATCTCTGACAGGAGACCTTTACTTTCCCCGAGCACATGGTCACATCTCTGACTGAAGACCTTTACTTTCCCCGAGCACAGGGTCATATCTCTGACATGAGACGCTTATTTATTCCGAGAACATGGTCACATTTCTGACAGGAGACCTTTACTTATCCCGAGCAAATGGTCAAATCTTTAACAGGAGACGCTTACTTACCCCGAGCACATGGTCTCATCTCTAACAAGAGACGCTTACTTATCCCGAGCACATGGTCACATCTCTGACAGGAGACGCTTACTTTCCCTGAGCATATGGTCACATCTCTGACAGGAGACACTTACTTTTTCAGAGCACATGGTCTCATCTCTGACATTAGACGCTTATGTCTTCCTGACAGATGGTCACACGTTTTACAGGAGACGCTTACTTATTCCGAACACATGGTCTCATCTCTAACAGGAGACGCTTACTTATTCCGAGCACATGGTCTCATATCTAACAGGAGACGCTTACTTATTCCAAGCACATGGTCTCATCTCTAACAGGAGACGCTTACTTATTCCGAGCACATGGTCTCATATCTAACAGGAGACGCTGACTTATTCCAAGCACATGGTCTCATCTCTAACAGGAGACGCTTACTTATCCCGAGCACATGGTCACATCTCTGACAGGAGACGCTTGCTTTCCCTGAGCATATGGTCACATCTCTGACAGGAGAGACTTACTTTTTCAGAGCACATGGTCTCATCTCCGACATTAGACGCTTATGTCTTCCTGACAGATGGTCACACGTTTTACAGGAGACGCTTACTTATTCCGAACACATGGTCTCATCTCTAACAGGAGACGCTTACTTATTCCGAGCACATGGTCTCATATCTAACAGGAGACGCTTACTTATTCCAAGCACATGGTCTCATCTCTAACAGGAGACGCTTACTTATTCCGAGCACATGGTCTCATATCTAACAGGAGACGCTGACTTATTCCAAGCACATGGTCTCATCTCTAACAGGAGACGCTGACTTATTCTGAGCACATGGTCTCCGCTGACAGGAGACGCTTACTTATTCCGAGCACATGGTCTAATCTCTAACAGGAGACGCTTACTTATTCCGAGCACATGGTCTCATCTCTAACAGGAGACGCTTACTTATTCCGAGCACATGGTCTCCGCTGACAGGAGACGCTTACTCCTTCCTGGCAGATGGTCACACGTTTGACAGAAGACGCTTACTCCTCCCGGGCATTTGATCATACCTCTGTATAGGAAGTCCTTGGAATGTTCTTGTTAGTACCACATTGGCATGACAACAACTACTTTCATACTTTACAGCAGCACATTCAAGATTCCTCATTGTTCCTGGTGGGTCCATTGAAAGGGGTTCGTTGCAATGTTCCTACTTTTAGACATTACCTTATGTGGATTCCATCGCTATATAATTAAATGAATAATCTTGGCATATTGATCAGAGTTGGGTACGAAATTTTGTGCCGCAATATATTCTGCCGTTACTACTATCATTAACTACTTTTTCTTTTATTTTGTTTTGTTGGGTTTTTTGTGTCTTTGTCTGATTTTTTTTTTATTCTATGACATCATACCTGTGGTAATTGACATCATACCTGTGATAATTGACATTATACCTGTGCACACGTAACATTGAGACGATTATGAAAAGCAAACGAACAACTCCTTAAAAGATGAAAGTGGTGAATATCATTTTGTCTTCAAGAATACTTTAAAAAGTATATTGATAAAATCTCATGTGCACAAATTGTTTCATTATCATATAATTGGGGAAAATGCGTATGCGTTTATTTTTTGGGGACAATCCGATATTCCGAAGGCACGATAGCCTGAAGGTCCGATAGTCGGAATGTCCGATAGTTCGAAGGCCCGATAGTTCGAAGGCCCAACAGTCAAGAGATTCTATAGTCTGAAGACCAAATACGCCACAGGTCTTGTAGTCCGAAGGTCTATACTCCGATGGCCTGATAAAACGAACATCTGAAGGTCCGATAGTTCGGAGACCCAATACTCCGATTCTCCTTTGAAATGAAGGTCCAAAGCGCCCCCCCCTTCCCCTTTAAGATCATACGGTTATCGTTTTAGTAAAAGTCATACAGTCAGGAACTAGCAAAGTGATCAGTCGATATAACTTGCGGAATTGAGAACTAGGTTATAAAATACAAACTTCGAATTCATTTATTGGACTCTGATATTTTAGTTAAAAGACCTTTAGGTTTGATTGAATCTGCGGATTATCGGACCTTCGGACTTCGGATCCTCAAACTATTGGGCCTTTGGTCTATCGGGCTTTCGGATAATTGGGTTTTCGGACGATCAGGCCTTTGGACTCTTGGACCTTCGGACTATTTGACTTTCGGACTATTGAGCACTTCGGAATATCGGGTGGTTACCGTATTTTCGGCGACATGGAAAATATAGAAAATTGCAATTGTTTAGACGTAGCAGATTTGAAAGGACTACTACGTCTGTGGGTGTATAGTTGTGATAAGAATTATACTGGTACAGTCTACAGCCTGGAAGCTGACTTTACACATTAAGCAGAATACACTGTCAAACTTCACGGTTATAATTTGAGTTGCTTTTAACATACATGATGTGATGACTCAAATCAAAGTAAAATATAATCAATCTACACCATCCCATTGATTACAAAAAGGTCAGATAATGATTAATATGAAAGAGTTAGCTTATAGCACAAACAGATGATTTAAAGTAACAATGACGGTACGAATTGCTTTATGACAATTGATCACAAAATCATTTTCTGTCATCCTGGATAAATAGTATGTTGTCATAGACACCAGCTGTTTCTTTCAATTTTTAACTTCCCTATGAAATGGTGTACCGATGCGATTGATAAATAGGAAACGGAGGTTTCCCGTATGATATTTTTAGCGTTAAAAGTATATATATAAAAGCGTTTATATATATAAACACGCTGTGTTTTCATACAGAAATTAATTATAATGGCTGATGCCTTTATTAGATAAGCATTAATGTAGAGACAAGTTATCGAAATGCGCATCTGATGCACAAAATTATAACGTATATATGTTTTGATATCTATATAATGCGCCAATGCGCATTATATCTAATAAATGCACCTGTCATAATTCATTCCCACATGAAAACACAAAATAAGACACTCTTTTTATAAAAAATAATGACAAAAATTGCCCGTCGACCGGACCGGAGTATATGTTTTTATTCACAAAACCCGGATTTTATCTAAGAGAGGAATCTTCCCGACTCCAACGGTTGCTCCTCAATGGTAAACATGAAATGCTTTGAAGATAACCGCGCCTCTTCTACCCGGATTGAGCCATAAGCGAGCTGGTATGATAAGCTAAGCTATATGTATTAACATTGAAGTAATGTAAGCAAAAGAGATCTGGGATGTTATATCATTAATCGCAACTTAAATTGGAATGAATTTCAAATTCTTTCCTTGGAATAACCCACTTTACATGTCATCATATATGATGCTGGTACATTCACTCAGAGACATATATACATGTATATATGTCTCTGATTCACTATACATTAGTCGCTAATATGAGGTCAAACGCAACAACGAAATGCCAATGAACTTTAAGGAGATAAATTAATACGGTATTTCAATATCTCAGTAATCCTTTTATACCACTTAAATAAGGTAAAACAATCGCAATGATCGTAGTAAAGTTTGCCCTATATCACGAAGGTATGAATTTATAAGTCTTTCTATCCACACGTCACACACACGAATATACACAATTACACGAAAGTAGACGACAAGCACACGACCGATAGATCTTACCTACAACGCATGAATTAACGAAAAAACAAGTAATCTCTCGGTAGATCAGGTAAATAGGTGTCTACCTAAAATTAACAATATACCACGCGATCTGCACGCACTCTACACCTCTCAAAAATACCTTACGGGCAGAAGGTTCCACGCATCTCCGTCACAACCTATTAAGATATACTGTAATCAATATATCAGTAAAAATTTTATATGACAGTTTATAGATTTCATTATGAAGGCAGTTTCATGTAAAGGGTATGATCACGAGCTGTATTGACTAATAGCTTTAAGGTATCATAGAAGGTATTCATAAATGATATTAAAAGCATACAACTGTGTTTATTTTGTGTTGGGCATTTTAAAAGAAATAATAACACAGAAAAAAATATACATGTACTAGTTTCAAATATAACAAAATATCATCTTGTGATATCAGAAGGTCTTGCATAAAGAGGTTTGTATTCAGATCGGAAATGTCACAGATTTTGTGGGAAGCTGATCCTACGATCAAATATTGACGTATTTTTGCTTAATATTATGATGTCATAGAAATCCAGTATACAATTTTCCCATGATAATCTCACATTTTGTCATAGAAAACCTAGAATTTATAGCAATCTTGATTTACAATCAGTTCAAAAGTCGTGAGAAAGATTCCTTCATTCGGAAATTTGCATTTCGATGTCGTCTAGTTATAAGTGAAATATCATTAGATGCGCATCATTTCATAGACCGAGTGTCAAAATTAAGTGCCAAAACTTTCAGAAATGGCAACATTAAAAATTTTGCACGTGATTGGGAAATTGTACCCTTGCATCTTGCCTGCGCATTCAAACGATTCATCGATGCGTGTATTTGACTTTCAATTAAAGACGTGTTAATGGAAATCAACAGACGAAAACAAATGAAATTTAGTAATACGCGTACTCGTTCCGCAAGGCTGATTTAAGAGGGGGATCGGAATTATCCGAAAATATAAATAATAAAATACATAGAATAATATAAACACAGGCATGGATTCTGACTGCACACGTGTTGGGTTATACATCATACAATGTCAATGATAAACTTGGGTAGAATTACAACACGGGGGCACTTTCAGAAAAAAAATTCGTTTACTTGACATTTTGTGAAATTTTACGCTACATAAACCATATTCAAAAAGAAGTAATTAATGCCATTATCGCTGTTATTAATGCCAAAAATATTTGGTAATACTTCAAGCAGAGTTCGGTAATGTAGCATGACAATCCAGCATTGTATCACAAAAAGACAACTCTGTTTCCGTGGGAAAGGAAAAATTATCCCACAGACACTTTATTTTATTTTGTAAATTGTTCCTTATGTTGCCTTTTCTTTCCTTTCTTTTTTAAATTTTCATCATTTACTTTTCTAAACGAATGCAAATGTAAAGAAATCGCTACGCGTATTATTTACGTTATATGGTGTTAACACGTTTATTCAGATATCTTCCAGTAAATGGTACGGAAGTGTATTGGGGATTGGGGTTTTTTTATTAAAACGTTATAACGAATCAGTATCACTTGGACTGGACAATTAAGTCATACAAGATAGTTAATTCATGTTATATATGATAAATATTTCAATTAATATATGATGCTTGAATTAAGACCAAAATAAATTACGTATATCATATTTACTTCGCAAAAATTAGACATTCCTTTGTCCTCAGAAATGAGAGATGTGAGCAGGTTTCCGGGAACAGTAAGCACTTCCTGTTTGGACAAGTGCACCTTTTTTCTTGGAAAATTGGTATCCCTTTGCATTTCTGTATTCTAAACGGGCATCTGAGTAAGTGAAATCCAACATGCAACTAAGATCACGTGAAGAATAAGTGTACTTTTAACATTAAAAAATAGGGCACCGCTAACGGGTGCATGTTACGCCCGCATCATGTTTAATGTGGTCTACAAGCCACATCCTTTCATTTGACACTATCAAAACTTTTGTTCCCCCTTTATATAAGTCGTAAAAGCCCGGAAAATCTTTCCGACCTTACCTATTTTCCCCCACCCCAAGGGGCCTGACCCCAACTTTGAAACCCACATGCACAACTATAAACCGCATCCTTTCTTACGACACCATCAAAACTTTTGTTCCCCCTTTAGTTAAGGAGGAGAAGCCCGGACAAGCTTTTCCGACCCCGCCCATTTTCCCCCACCCCAGGGGCCTGACCCCAACTTTGAAACCCACATGCACAACTACAAGCCATAACCTTTCATATGACACCATCAAAAGTTTTGTTCCCCCTTTAGTTAAGGAGGAGAAGCCCGGACAAGGATGGACGGACGGACGGAGAGACGACAGCGGTATAGCATAATACGTTCACATTTTTAAACGCGGGCGTATAAAAATTATAGCCCACATCAGCAGTTTTACTCGTGCTGTAGAGGTCAGCACTTTGTTATACTAATAAATAAATAAATGAATGGATATATATATATATATATATATATATATATATATATATATATATATATATATATATATATATATATATATATATATATATATATATATATATATATATATATATATACTCAGGGACTTTAAATTAAAACGTCTATATGGTTTTTTTTTCATGTAAAAACTTAAATGTTTTGAAAATAAATCGATTTGAATATCTGCTTGATATTGTGTGATTGCCTTAAGCATAGACCGAGACCAACGGTCATTACCACTGCGCCTCCAAATGAAACCCCAAATTTTTCACGATTTATATGAAAGAGAAAACAGAAGACATCTGATAAATTTGTATGACACAAATGACCAAGGACAGGCACACAAAAATAATTTCAACTGCGATGTGTGCGATTACTGTCCATATTTGGAATCAGGTACGTTGTTAATCGCTCTTTAACTTTTTAGTATTTCTGGTTAGATTAATATTGTTGATTGACGTCAGGTTCGGCTGTATAAAATTTCAGCTGAAATGACGGGACAAAGTCGCCCAAACTTCATATCTGGACCTGCTGTCCAACATTTAGGGGTCTTTAATCTGCCGAGCCTGTTTCAACACGGGCGAATGTTCTGAATTTTTGCGAAATCCATTTTTTATATGGAAATAAAATATGCCTCAACTAAGACATGGGCACCGTTTTAACCTCCCACCAACAGAAGTTCATGTACATGTACACCTAGCTGTACATAGTTAGAAGAATTCCGCTTTCGAACCAGCGACCTTCCTATCTACAGTCCGGCCGGTTAATTACTTGACCGCGTCCAGAATCACTGCAAGGATTTCAAAGAAACTTAGAGGAAACAAGAACTGAATCTTCTCTACCAAGTTCTTTTTTTTTTTTTTGTTATTTTGGGGGTTTTTTTTGTTTTGGAGTTTGGGTTTTTTTTTTGTTTTTGTGTTTTTTTGTTTTTGTTTTGTTTTTGTTATTGTTTGTTTGTTTTTATTTTTGGGTTTTTTTTTTTGGTTTTTGTTTTATTTTTTGTTGTCCCACAAAATGGCTGACATGACCTCAAAAAACGCAATGCCCCCGGTTGACACCGGTAGAAAAACATACAAAACAAACATACATTACTTAGTAATTAATTTCATACTTTTCTCATTCTTTTTCTCTTTCACATGTCAAAATCTCGAGATCGATTAAAGCGGGCACTTACATTCTACCTTGACAAAATTCCTAGAATCGCGCCTGTAGTGAGGCAATTGATCAGTAACTACATTGAGGCCATTATTTGCCAGACGTGTGAAACATTCATTTTCATTAAAAAAATCGAAGAAAACTCTGTTGGCGAAAATTGTGGGAAAACTGGTAGGAAGGACTGACAATCAGATGGGGAGCGAATAAACCGATAACAGATTTTAAGCACTTCAATTCTGAACATGTTCTTTGTCTGACTAATAACGTTAAATACCGATAAAATTTAGTCATGGAAGGAGTCACAGCCCAAAATTGGACAATAAGTACCAACCTTGGTACCCTTTTTCTGACAAAATTGGGGAAATCCTGGATTTTTAAGTGTATTCCTCAAGTGTATTTATTGTAGGTAGAGGGCGAGATGTTCAGAGAGAGAGAGAGAGAGAGAGAGAGAGAGAGAGAGAGAGAGAGAGAGAGAGCTATGCATGAGTTTCAAAATTTCATTACAGTAAATTTGAAGTGTTTATAATGTAGTTCTCGTCAGTACAGAAGCACTGGAAACTGGGCATATACTTTACAAGAAGAAAAAAGAAGAACAAGAGGAAGAAGAAGAAAAAAGCGAAAATTCAAATTCAAATATATACGTCCCAGATGATTATTACAATAACAGTATTCACAAACCGTGAAAGAGACGATGTAGCTCAATGGATGAGATGCTCGGGTGCACCGTGGGGACAAGCTGTTCGGGTCGTGGGTACACCGTAAGGACGAGCTGTTCGTGTCGTGGGCACACCCTGTGGATGAATTGTTCGGGTCGTGGACAGTTCGTGGGCATACCGTGGGGATGAGCTGCTTAGGTCGTGGGCACATTGTGGGCAGGAGCTGTTCCGGTCGTGGACACACCGTGGGGATAAGCTGCTCGGGTCATGAACACTTCGTGGGGATGAGGTGCTCGGGTCCTGGGAACACCATGGAGGTGAGCTGTCGGGTCGTGGACACACCGTGGGGATGAGCTGCTCGGTTCGTGGACACACCGTGGGGACGAGATGTTCGGGTCGTGGACACACTATGGGGACGAGCTGTTCTGGTCGTGGACACACTGTGGGGTTGAGCTGTTCGGGTCGTGGACACAACGTGGGGACGAGCTGTTCGGGTCGTGGACACATTGTGGGGTTGAGCTGTTCAGGTCGTGGACACACCGTGGGGACGAGATGTTCGGGTCATGGACACACTGATGGGATGAGCTGTTCGGGTCGTGGACACACCGTGGGAACGAGAAGTTCGGGTCGTGGACACACTGAGGGGATGAATTGTTCGGGTCGTGGACAGTTCGTGGGCATACCGTGGGGATGAGCTGCTTGGGTCGTTGGCACATTGTGGGCATGAGCTGTTCCGGTCGTGGACACACCGTGGGGATAAGCTGTCATGAACACATCGTGGGGATGATGTGCTCGGATCCTGGGAACACCATGAAGGTGAGCTGTTCGGGTCGTGGACACCGTGGGAATGAGCTGCTCGGTTCGTGGACACACTGTGGGGTTGAGCTGTTCAGGTCGTGGACACACTGTGGGGATGAACTGTTCGGGTCATGGACAGTTCGTTGGCATACCGTGGGGATTAGCTGCTTGGGTCGTGGGCACATTATGGACACGAGCTGTTCCGGTCGTGGACACACCGTGGGGATAAGCTGTCATGAAAACATCGTGGAGATGAGGTGCTCGGGTCCTGGGAACACCATGGAGGTGAGCTGTTCGGGTCGTGGACACCGTGGGGATGAGCTGCTCGGTTCGTGGACACACCGTGGGGACGAGCTGTTCGAATTGTGGACACACTGTGGGGATGAGCTGTTCGGGTCGTGAACACACCGTGGGAACGAGAAGTTCGGGTCGTGGACACACTTTGGGGAAGAGCCCCTCGGGTCAAGAGCACATCGTGGAGATGAGCTGCTCGCGTTGTGGGCACACCATGGAGACGAGCTGTTCGGGTCGTGGGTACACCGTGGGGACGAGCTGTTCGGGTCGTGGACACACCGTGGGGATGAGCTGCTCGGGTCATGAGCACATTGTGGGGATGAGTTGCTCGGGTCCTGGGCACACCATGGAGGTGAGCTGTTCGGGTCGTGGACACAACGAGGGGATGAGCTGCTCGGTTCGTGGGCACACCATGGGGATGAGTTGCTCGGTTCGTGGGCACACCATAGAGATGAGCTACTCGGGAACACCATGGAGATGAGATGCTGGGGTCGTGGACACACCGTGGGGATGAGCTGCTCAGTTCGTGGGCATACTGTGGGGATGAGCTGCTTGGGTCGTGGGCACATTGTGGGCAGGAGCTGTTCCGGTCGTGGACACACCGTGGGGATAAGCTGCTCGGGTCATGAACACTTCGTGGGGATGAGGTGCTCGGGTCCTGGGAACACCATGGAGGTGAGCTGTCGGGTCGTGGACACACCGTGGGGATGAGCTGCTCGGTTCGTGGACACACCGTGGGGACGAGATGTTCGGGTCGTGGACACACTGTGGGGATGAGCTGTTCTGGTCGTGGACACACTGTGGGGTTGAGCTGTTCGGGTCGTGGACACAACGTGGGGACGAGCTGTTCGGGTCGTGGACACATTGTGGGGTTGAGCTGTTCAGGTCGTGGACACACCGTGGGGACGAGATGTTCGGCTCATGGACACACTGATGGGATGAGCTGTTCGGGTCGTGGACACACCGTGGGAACGAGAAGTTCGGGTCGTGGACACACTGAGGGGATGAATTGTTCGGGTCGTGGACAGTTCGTGGGCATACCGTGGGGATGAGCTGCTTGGGTCGTTGGCACATTGTGGGCATGAGCTGTTCCGGTCGTGGACACACCGTGGGGATAAGCTGTCATGAACACATCGTGGGGATGATGTGCTCGGATCCTGGGAACACCATGAAGGTGAGCTGTTCGGGTCGTGGACACCGTGGGAATGAGCTGCTCGGTTCGTGGACACACTGTGGGGTTGAGCTGTTCAGGTCGTGGACACACTGTGGGGATGAACTGTTCGGGTCGTGGACAGTTCGTTGGCATACCGTGGGGATTAGCTGTTTGGGTCGTGGGCACATTATGGACACGAGCTGTTCCGGTCGTGGACACACCGTGGGGATAAGCTGTCATGAAAACATCGTGGAGATGAGGTGCTCGGGTCCTGGGAACACCATGGAGGTGAGCTGTTCGGGTCGTGGACACCGTGGGGATGAGCTGCTCGGTTCGTGGACACACCGTGGGGACGAGCTGTTCGAATTGTGGACACACTGTGGGGATGAGCTGTTCGGGTCGTGAACACACCGTGGGAACGAGAAGTTCGGGTCGTGGACACACTTTGGGGAAGAGCCCCTCGGGTCAAGAGCACATCGTGGAGATGAGCTGCTCGCGTTGTGGGCACACCATGGAGACGAGCTGTTCGGGTCGTGGGCACACCGTGGGGACGAGCTGTTCGGGTCGTGGACACACCGTGGGGATGAGCTGCTCGGGTCATGAGCACATTGTGGGGATGAGCTGCTCGGGTCCTGGGCACACCATGGGGATGAGTTGCTCGGTTCGTGGGCACACCATAGAGATGAGCTACTCGGGAACACCATGGAGATGAGATGCTGGGGTCGTGGACACACCGTGGGGATGAGCTGCTCAGTTCGTGGGCATACCGTGGGGATGAGCTGCTTGGGTCGTGGACACATTGTGGGCAGGAGCTGTTCCGGTCGTGGACACACCGTTGGGATAAGCTGCTCGGGTCATGAACACTTCGTGGGGATGAGGTGCTCGGGTCCTGGGAACACCATGGAGGTGAGCTGTCGGGTCGTGGACACACCGTGGGGATGAGCTGCTCGGTTCGTGGACACACCGTGGGGACGAGATGTTCGGGTCGTGGACACACTGTGGGGATGAGCTGTTCTGGTCGTGGACACACTGTGGGGTTGAGCTGTTCGGGTCGTGGACACAACGTGGGGACGAGCTGTTCGGGTCGTGGACACATTGTGGGGTTGAGCTGTTCCGGTCGTGGACACACCGTGGGGACGAGATGTTCGGGTCATGGACACACTGATGGGATGAGCTGTTCGGGTAGTGGACACACCGTGGGAACGAGAAGTTCGGGTCGTGGACACACTGAGGGGATGAATTGTTCGGGTCGTGGACAGTTCGTGGGCATACCGTGGGGATGAGCTGCTTGGGTCGTTGGCACATTGTGGGCATGAGCTGTTCCGGTCGTGGACACACCGTGGGGATAAGCTGTCATGAACACATCGTGGGGATGATGTGCTCGGATCCTGGGAACACCATGAAGGTGAGCTGTTCGGGTCGTGGACACCGTGGGAATGAGCTGCTCGGTTCGTGGACACACTGTGGGGTTGAGCTGTTCAGGTCGTGGACACACTGTGGGGATGAACTGTTCGGGTCGTGGACAGTTCGTTGGCATACCGTGGGGATTAGCTGTTTGGGTCGTGGGCACATTATGGACACGAGCTGTTCCGGTCGTGGACACACCGTGGGGATAAGCTGTCATGAAAACATCGTGGAGATGAGGTGCTCGGGTCCTGGGAACACCATGGAGGTGAGCTGTTCGGGTCGTGGACACCGTGGGGATGAGCTGCTCGGTTCGTGGACACACCGTGGGGACGAGCTGTTCGAATTGTGGACACACTGTGGGGATGAGCTGTTCGGGTCGTGAACACACCGTGGGAACGAGAAGTTCGGGTCGTGGACACACTTTGGGGAAGAGCCCCTCGGGTCAAGAGCACATCGTGGAGATGAGCTGCTCGCGTTGTGGGCACACCATGGAGACGAGCTGTTCGGGTCGTGGGCACACCGTGGGGACGAGCTGTTCGGGTCGTGGACACACCGTGGGGATGAGCTGCTCGGGTCATGAGCACATTGTGGGGATGAGCTGCTCGGGTCCTGGGCACACCATGGAGATGAGTTGCTCGGTTCGTGGGCACACCATAGAGATGAGCTACTCGGGAACACCATGGAGATGAGATGCTGGGGTCGTGGACACACCGTGGGGATGAGCTGCTCAGTTCGTGGGCATACCGTGGGGATGAGCTGCTTGGGTCGTGGACACATTGTGGGCAGGAGCTGTTCCGGTCGTGGACACACCGTGGGGATAAGCTGCTCGGGTCATGAACACTTCGTGGGGATGAGGTGCTCGGGTCCTGGGAACACCATGGAGGTGAGCTGTCGGGTCGTGGACACACCGTGGGGATGAGCTGCTCGGTTCGTGGACACACCGTGGGGACGAGATGTTCGGGTCGTGGACACACTGTGGGGATGAGCTGTTCTGGTCGTGGACACACTGTGGGGTTGAGCTGTTCGGGTCGTGGACACAACGTGGGGACGAGCTGTTCGGGTCGTGGACACATTGTGGGGTTGAGCTGTTCAGGTCGTGGACACACCGTGGGGACGAGATGTTCGGGTCATGGACACACTGATGGGATGAGCTGTTCGGGTAGTGGACACACCGTGGGAACGAGAAGTTCGGGTCGTGGACACACTGAGGGGATGAATTGTTCGGGTCGTGGACAGTTCGTGGGCATACCGTGGGGATGAGCTGCTTGGGTCGTTGGCACATTGTGGGCATGAGCTGTTCCGGTCGTGGACACACCGTGGGGATAAGCTGTCATGAACACATCGTGGGGATGATGTGCTCGGATCCTGGGAACACCATGAAGGTGAGCTGTTCGGGTCGTGGACACCGTGGGAATGAGCTGCTCGGTTCGTGGACACACTGTGGGGTTGAGCTGTTCAGGTCGTGGACACACTGTGGGGATGAACTGTTCGGGTCGTGGACAGTTCGTTGGCATACCGTGGGGATTAGCTGTTTGGGTCGTGGGCACATTATGGACACGAGCTGTTCCGGTCGTGGACACAACCGTGGGGATAAGCTGTCATGAAAACATCGTGGAGATGAGGTGCTCGGGTCCTGGGAACACCATGGAGGTGAGCTGTTCGGGTCGTGGACACCGTGGGGATGAGCTGCTCGGTTCGTGGACACACCGTGGGGACGAGCTGTTCGAATTGTGGACACACTGTGGGGATGAGCTGTTCGGGTCGTGAACACACCGTGGGAACGAGAAGTTCGGGTCGTGGACACACTTTGGGGAAGAGCCCCTCGGGTCAAGAGCACATCGTGGAGATGAGCTGCTCGCGTTGTGGGCACACCATGGAGACGAGCTGTTCGGGTCGTGGGCACACCGTGGGGACGAGCTGTTCGGGTCGTGGACACACCGTGGGGATGAGCTGCTCGGGTCATGAGCACATTGTGGGGATGAGCTGCTCGGGTCCTGGGCACACCATGGGGATGAGTTGCTCGGTTCGTGGGCACACCATAGAGATAAGCTACTCGGGAACACCATGGAGATGAGATGCTGGGGTCGTGGACACACCGTGGGGATGAGCTGCTCAGTTCGTGGGCATACCGTGGGGATGAGCTGCTTGGGTCGTGGGCACATTGTGGGGATGAGCTGCTCAGGTCGTGGGCACACCATGGACACGTCGGTGCTCCGCTTTCTGGTGAGACAGTAAAAATTGAGGTCCCAATCAACGATAAGCGTAACACTTGGAAGATCCCTCCCTGCTTCGTTTATTATTTTCATTTCTTTGAATCAGGCAGATATATACTATGTCACTATATGCGCGAAAACGTGGAGTGACGTAAAACAATATTCAGTCAATCAAACGATAAGAACTTTTTTCGAGCATTGTTTTCTGTGTTGAGTTTTCTACTTCATATCTATTACGATCTACTTTACTCAAAATATACTTCGTCATTTTCAGATAGACGATTTTGATTGACATAGGTGAAATCAGTATATGAATATTGAATATTGTAAATATGTGTTAACATAATGTAATAAAACTGAAATTCTAACTCTTTTTTAAAATCCTTCTAAAACACATGCTCAAAAGAACACATTCCATATCAATATAACGTAACATTTCATGTCTAGGTTATGACCTATTAGTTGTAAATCCACACCCGAATCAGTAAAAGTAATACATTTTTTCGTTATTTTGACTCTAATACTAGGATAAATTTACTCTTAAACAAATATTTCGACATTTGATATTCTTTTTTGAAAGAAAAGACATAGGAACGAACTGAAAAATCTTAAGATCGATATTTTGTGCACCTGTTACAAACTTTATCCGTGTAACCTCTGACCGAACCCCGGATCAAATAGGTAATTGAACGTAGATCTTTTTGAATTTGGGACTATCTCCTTAGATTAACCATAGATCAGATATAGGTGTATTACTCTTGGCTTGTGATATAAAACCTCCCATGAGTCACTGACTTCACTCACGACAAGGGCACACTACATCTAGTTACATTTTCCAAAAGAAAACACGATGCAACCATCATTCGTGAAAACATCTAAACAATGGTATGTGAAAATGACAAACACCAAATCCCTCTTTACTATTACCGTGTTACACTATATGCCTTGTGAAGTCTATATCTGATCTATGCCCAAATAAATAAATAAACATTAATTCGGTCAATTGAAGTGAATTGTAAAGTCATTGTCGATTCTCAAGTGAACATAAACATGTAATGAGCGTGCACGAACTTTCGAGATATGTTCACCATATCTTTGAAAGAGGGAAACAAAATTGGGAATCGGTTTCGAATGAAATATCGCAAGTTGTCATTAATCCGTCCCTTGCAATTTAAATTAGCACTACTGGGACCAAAAACCCCTGAGAATCCCGTTTTTCACTGCAAAACTCTGCAACACCCTGAAAAACTCTGAAAAACACTGAAGTCTGCCTGAAAAACACTGAAAAACTCTGACAGCCCTGATAAACACTGAAAAACTCTGAAGTCTACCCTGAAAAACTCTGAAAAACACTGACGACCCTGAAAAACTCTGCAAAACTCTGAAAAACTCTGACGCCACTGAAAAACTCTGCAAAACTCTGAAAAACACTGAAAAACACTGACACCTGCTGCGTTGCCCTCCGGTCGTGCGATCGCGGCCTCGCGTACTTCTATACGGTCCCTTCTATAAGCCCTATTAGCATTAATGTATATAAAATGTGATGAGTTGTGAATTAGGAAAAAAAGGGGAAGAGAAAATAAATAAAACATATCTTGTATTTTTGTACGGTGTTTTGAAGTGAAATTATTTTAACGAATCTCTAAATTTAATTTTACTGATGCATTATTCAAAACCAAACAAACCCAGCAGAGGCGTACTACAATACAAAGGCTTTTCTTACCGAGATTTATATATACATTTGTATTTCCAAATGAAAATGTATGTACATATATTCCTGGTAGATATCACTGTTTCATAACTGTGTACTGAAATAGTGAAGAAAAAATAAAATATATATATATATAAAAAAGAAGCTCCAGAATAATAAATTAGTGAATAATAAATAAAAAAGTGAATAAATAAATGAATAAATGAATGAATGAATAAATAAATAAAATAAATAAATAAATAAATAATATCTGAATGTGACCAGTACCTATAAATTTTATACTAAAAGCGAATTTAATACACCAGTACTGACAGCAAATCGACCACAAAGAAAATCGCTTGCCATTCATTTTAAATAACACGATGCATTCTATTCCAATTCTGTTGCAACATTTATAGAGACTATACCCATATATTTTCATGTGACGACCTTTAGGTTTAAACCCCCTCCCCCCCCCCACCCCCACCCCTTTTCACACACACACGCACGCAATACTTTTTCTCTATCAATACTTTTCACACAAAATTAAGATATACAAATTTAACCTTTGTTCTTATTATAACAGCGTAGTATAACAAAGTTCAGAGGACAATAACTTTCTTTAACTGAAAATTATACGTGTCTACGTGTTGCTCTTTCATTCGAATGACATACGTAAATTTTGTCCGATAAAGTATTTCAGTGATTAAATATTCTCTCGGTATTCAATAATGTTGCTTGAAATAGCATCAAATAAGTTTCAATATATCAGTGTAACAACGTATCTGCCGTTTGTTATATCACTACCTACTTAATCTACATCATGTAACTCTATACAATAAAATGATTTTATCTAACAGCAACCCCCCCCCCCCCGCCCTTTTCAATGGGAGACTGTGCCCTCCCCCCCCCCCTTTTTCTTTAAAAAATTTCTAGATCCGCCCGCCTATTACATATTGTAACAATGTATCCAGTAAGGGTCATGTATAGCAATGGCGAATACAAGGGCGCTCGCCTAACAGCACCCCCCCCCCCCTTTTCAATGGGAGACTGTGCCCTCCCCCACCCCTTTTTTTTCTTTTAAAAATTTCTACATCCGCTTATGAACAGTATCTCCCTTATTACGTATTGTAACAATGTATCCAGTAAGGGTCATGTATAGCAATGGCGAATACAAGGGCGCTCGCCCTGTTGACTGGGACATAGAAGTCTTACATAAAAATACCCTGTCCTGTCAAAACTAGCAAAGTATTTGACCTTTATTTTCAAAATGACATATAAATTCAAGTAAACGGTGTCATATTTAGAGCAGATGCCTCGATCTGCCCCAACCTATGGATCCAAATCGTAAATTGTCGAGTAGGATGTTTAAATCATATAGTATATTTAAATTGAGACCATACACTCACCCCCCCCCCTCCCCAACCACCATCACCACACACGCCCCTTCTCTCTCTCATATATATATATATATATATATATATATATAAAGCACAAAGACACTACAGTTAACAAGGCACCCTATATTTCACTTATATTCGTTCCCCGTCTGGGACTCGAACCCACGACCTATGGTACCGAATCACCTAGCTGTCATGCATCCGACCCTCTAACCGACTGAGCTACCCGAGCTGTCATGCATCCGACCCTCTAACCGACTGAGCTACCCGAGCTCGGGTAGCTCAGTGGGTTAGAGGGTCGGATGCATGACAGCTAGGTGATTCGGTACCATAGGTCGTGGGTTCGAGTCCCAGACGGGGAACGAATATAAGTGAAATATAGGGTGCCTTGTTAACTGTAGTGTCTTTGTGCTTTATATGTTTGTCTAATTTGTCTTTATTTTCTACAGGTATTTCTTCGGAGATCCAAGGTCCATAGTACTCCCAGGTGTTTCACTGATTCTATTTGTGCTTTATATATATATATACATATATATATATATATATATATATATATATATATATATATATATATATATATATATATATATATATATATATATATATATATATATTATACTAGAATATCTTCATTAGAAAGTAACGGCACACGCATGGAATCTGAAATTGTTTTATTTTAATCCGACATGTCTGTTTTTTACCTTTATTCTACATGTCATCAGTACTCTATTACGTAATAAACATCCGGTTGTTTAACCCGGTAAATATCGCTCGTAATCTCATATAGTTTGTTACCTATCATGCTGTAAATTGGGAATCGTAATTAACAGTACCTTGGTATGTATGAGGGGACAAAACATATTTAGTAACAGGTTGAAACATATCCAGTTGATACATTTCAATGTTAATTTTGTGTTATTGGCAAAATTAAAGTGTCATTTCAACAGTGACTTATAAAGTTTAGGACAAAAACTGATTTTCAATCTTCAAAAGTGAAATAATTTGTTTTACACACGATCATTTATTTATTTTTATGTCATAAACTAAACTACATCAATTATTTAAGTTCAATTTCTTCCGCATTTCCTCTGATAATAGCAATATTATGGAATACATGCGAAATGTGAGATTTGTAAAGCTGTGATATAAAGTGCTATTCTGTTCCATTAATTTACATACGGATTAAATAAGTAGCTGCGTTACGGCCTGCAGCGAGAAGGAAATACGCATACCCAAAGCCATGCTCGTTCACTTAAGTTGGACACTGTTTAAAAAAAGGGGGGGGAGGGTTGGTAGAATTAAATTAACGCAACTTCACAGCGTTTTATCGGTGAATGGCCGCTAATTTATGAAGAATGCAATATTGATTTATCAATGTTAATCATGAATGCTTTTAAACTCAAAAGAGAGTGGGGAGCGGCCTTAAGGTCGTAACATAACGATATTTGGGTGGATTCTTTACACAGATTGGAAAAGATGTAAAAATAAACATCAATCATTATGTGTTATTAAAATGATTGATAGGGATATATAGAATTAATTATTTCTTTTTTTTCTGTATTTATTTATCTGTTTACAATTAAAACTATGCGTTTTCTGTAAACTTCGTCTATCGATTTTTTAAAATCTTATTATTTTTATTAAATTTATTTTGATGTATTTTTTTCGTACGGAAAAGTTTAATGTTCTTATTATAAATAAATAGATGAATTAGTAATTCAATAAATAGATAAATAATAAATAAATAAGAAAATAAATAAATAAATAAATAAATGAAGTACGCCGAGGAAGGCCGCTGGCCGAAATGTTACAGTACGGAAAAATAGTGCTCTTATTATGAATAAATAAATAAATAAATATATATATATATTTTAAAATGTCTTGTTCTATATTTTGTATTTATTTCCCCCTCCCTTAATGCACCTCTATGAAACAACGATGTTAAGTAACATGCTACAACTATAGTTAGATTATTTGTTAGTTCGTTTGTTTGTTTGTTTCATTCTTCTTTCTTCAAGTCGATCAATAAAACAAGTGACATCGCGCTGGAAAGTCCTATGTCAATAAAATTGTTTTTGCTAAGTACGTAATTCATGTGATTTATTCAACTGCAAATGTAAAGATCATCTTACAAACGTAAGTCAGAATAGGAACAATATCTTAGTAATTTTATCTATAAAAATCGTTAAAATAAGTCCTTGACAAATGGTAAAAAAAATGCTATTTTTTTTCTTATACCCCGCTTATAAATTCATCACATTTAATACTTATTAAAGGTCATATATAGATAACAGCGAACCATTTCAAGGGCTTATAAGTTATATTATAAAAGGGACCGTATAGAAGTACGCGAGGCCGCGATCGCACGGCCGGAGGGCATCGCAGCGGGTGTCAGTGTTTTTCAGAGTTTTGCAGAGTTTTTCAGTGGCGTCAGAGTATTTCAGAGTTTTGCAGAGTTTTTCAGGGTCGTCAGTGTTTTTCAGAGTTTTTCAGGGTAGACTTCAGAGTTTTTCAGTGTTTATCAGGGCTGTCAGAGTTTTTCAGTGTTTTTCAGGCAGACTTCAGTGTTTTTCAGAGTTTTTCAGGGTGTTGCAGAGTTTTGCAGTGAAAAACGGGATTCTCAGGGGTTTTTGGACCCAGTAGTGTAGACTTGAAGTATCATTTTATCAGAGCTTTGTAAGACTAAACTTTAGAATAAAAATATACAGTTGAATACTTAGAATTCCACATTCAATTCTTGATTAATAATAGAATTTACTGTGGAATGTGTGATGATGACATGCAAGTTAAAACACACTACTCCAATGAATTCTCCATATTACATGGTCATACTGAATGTAAAGAGTCCAATCATCAGCGGGATATCTTAAGGTTATTCTAGTGTCAAAATTCATTATTTATCTGTCATCATTGATTCTGAGCACAATGAAAATCATTTTTAATAGATTGATTCATTTTTTGGGGGGCACTGAATTTAATTCTTACAAAAACCCTTATTGCATAGCGACTTTTTTGCACCGGTATTTAAATAGCAAATAGGTGACGGCATCTGCCTGATAAATGGCGCAAAACCTTGGCATTTGTATTTAACGGACTAATCGTGAGATGAGCATTATTTCCGCTAAGCAACACCCACTTCAAAACAATAGGACGTATAAACCGCAAAACGAATCAAATAAGAATCAAAATATACTGAATTATATAAACACAATTCTGTAATTACACAAATTGGTAATCGAACTTACAGTAGTAGTGATGATGTATTTGATCATTGCAGTGAGACAACACTTTACTCAGGTGGAATCTACTCGATGTAAAATTATAATCAGATTGAATAGAAAAAGTCAATAAGAGTACCTCACGAAACACTGCATGAGAATAACTAGACAGATGCCATAATGGGGTCTTTTCGTTTTACAGAGTTATTTCCCTTATGGGCAGGTATCTGACGTCATACTATTGTGGCGTCATACAATTTCTATATCATTTCCCGAATATTTAAACCACTTTTCATGGAACTAGTTGACGTCACAATGGTTTGACGTCAGGTAGCCCAAATGAGAGATCGCCAAATCCGATTGTAACCCCGGGACATTACCTAATTTCATCAGGTAACGTGACATTTTCATCAATTTTGATGCTTGACGGCCAATTTATTTATGACGTCACAACACAACACAAACCCGTTGGCATTCGGTTTATCAGATGCCTTAGTATCAGAAATGTTACATATGACACAGAGCTATATAGCTTTAACGCTAGCTGCCAGTCTCCTTGTTGTACAACTCTGAACGTCATAATGAAAAAAGTGTTTCACCAGGTGTGTTGTCGGACATTTGGTGATCATTCAATTGTTACTTGTTAGCCTTTCATTTATATACAGATATGCGAGCTTCCTTACTTGGTTTCATTTGCGTTTGTTAGCCTTTGGTTTTACGAAACCCGCCATTTTAACATGCTGGAAGCGAGATAACTCATATTAATTTCTCGATCCTCAGACAATTACAGATGGAAGAATTATTTTAGGTAGCGATAGACAATGGTCGGGCTCCTACTTTACCACTATCGTTTCTAATCCGATGTTCATATTATTTTTGCCTATAGAAACTTGGTCAAAGCATCAAACTTACCCAATATGCTTACTAAATACCTAACTATTCATATCAACCCGTTTTCTCGCAAAAAATCAATGTATATGTCGAATGAATGGTAACCGGATACCTCAGGCCTTGGGGGCCTCCGATTATATATATATTTATGTATACTTTATTGTAATGAATCAGATTTCAGGTTAATAGTAGACGAAAACAGGCCAAGAACCTGTTTTATTAATGGTGGGTTTTGGCATGAAAAACGAAGGTTAAAAAACTTGCAAATTTCTACAACTTGGAAACTCAGACTTACCGTGACAGATTTTAACAGGCGAGATTCAGTCAATCAGGATTATATTTGCTTATTTTTAGCGTTAAGTCACTAGGTAATGACTGTCTAATAGCATTCATGATCAGTTTTCTTCATCTTGCAAGCTGTTGATTATACTTTCTATTTGACACAGAAAGTGAAAGTACATTACCAAACAGCACGTGAGATCAAGAAAAATGGTCATGGATATGAAAATCTACCTATATCTTCCCACAGAGTGGAATGCTCTACCCTTCAGCTATGTAAAAGTTGTTATTAACTGCAATAGCAATCAAATGATATTCTAAAAGGATCTGTTCTTAAAAAAATAGCACAGAGTAGAATACTAGTAGAATAAGTTTATTGACCACAATAACGACTCTATATAATATACAAAAATTTTGATTTAATTATAAAAGCCATATATACATTTTTGTACAACAGGAAGCATTAAAGTGAAAATTTCAAAAATTAAAAATCTTTACACGAAAGCTGACAAGGAACTTGTGTAGAATAGGTTTCTCAAATTGAATTTCGGACTGGAGTTTAGAGAAATACAGCAATGAGGTGGATTTAAAAATCATACCTGTCGAGGATCTAAATAACCATATACGACATTTATACGCTAAAGTGCAGTTAAAGACTGATCCCAGCTTGGGAAAAGAAAATCAAGAATGCTAGTATGTGGCATTTTCTCATGAGACGAAAGAGAAAAATTGGCAAGGAGGTCTAGAAAATAAAGAGGCTCCTCAAAACAAAAGAATGTTCTGTCCTGTTGCTTAACTGAGAAGCTATCTTCAACATACAGTTCCTAAAGCAATTCCCTTGTTTAAACGTGTTGACAAAGAGGTCATAAAATCGACTGAGACTACAGATGTCTGGGTTTTTTCTAGGCTTATAAAGTATTACCAGTTCTCACGTTTCATGGCAGAAATATCGAGAAATTCCGGATATGAAATAAAAAATTACACAGCAGACTGTCTGAGATCCATTTCAATCCAAGCGCTCAATTTCGTAACAATACGTTTAGGAGTGGTCATAGGAATGAAGCTTCGGTTCGGAGCTACAACAGAGACTACTCTAATGACCAGAGAAATCTTATTAGGCTAGCCCTTGCTAAAGTAGTTCGTCTATCCATGCCGTCATAAACAGTCACTCTCTGATCAGCTAATCCACAAGCCCCTATGCCTCACTGTACTTTACGTCAGTTCATCCATCCATGCCGTCAGCAACACTCGCTCTCTGATCAGGTGATCAACAAGACCCTATGCCTCACTGCAGTTTACGTCAGTTCGTCCATCCATGCCGTCAGCAACAGTCACTCTCTGATCAGCTGATCCACAACACGCTATGCCTCACTGCAGTTTACGTCAGTTCGTCTATCCATGCCGTCAGCAACAGTCACTCTCTGATCAGCTGATCCACAAGCCCCTATGCCTCACTGTACTTTACGTCAGTTCATCCATCCATGCCGTCAGCAACACTCACTCTCTGATCAGGTGATCAACAAGACCCTATGCCTCACTGCAGTTTACGCCAGTTCATCCACCCATGCCGTCAGCAAAAGTCACTCTCTGATCAGCTGATCAACAAGACCCTGTGCCTCACCGCAGTTTACGTCAGTTCGTCCATCCATGCCGTCAGCAACAGTCACTCTCTGATCAGCTGATCCACAAGACCCTATGCCTCACTGCAGTTTACGTCAGTTCGTCCATCCATGCCGTTAGCAACAGTCACTCTCTGATCAGCTGATCAACAAGACCCTATACCTCACTGCAGTTTACGTCAGTTCGTCCATCCATGCCGTCAGCACAGTCACTCTGATTAGCTGATCAACAAGACCATAAGCCTCACTGCAGTTTACGTCAGTTCCTCCATCCATGCCGTTAGCAACAGTCACTCTCTGATCAGCTGATCAACAAGACCCTATGCCTCACTGCAGTTTACGTCAGTTCGTCCATCCATGCCGTCAGCAACAGTCACTCTCTGATCAGTTGATCCACCAGACCCTATGCCTCACTGCAGTTTACGTCAGTTCGTCCATCCATGCCGTCAGCAACAGTCACTCTCTGATCAGCTGATCAACAAGACCCTATGCCTCACTGCAGTTTACGCCAGTTCGTGCATCCATGCCGTCAGCAACAGTCAGTCTCTGATCAGCTGATCAAGAAGACCCTATGCCTCACTGAAGTTTACGTCAGTTCGTCCATCCATGCCGTTAGTAACAGTCACTCTCTGAACAGCTGATCAACAAGACCTTATGCCTCACCGCAGTTTACGTCACTTCGTCCATCCATGCCGTCAGCAACAGTCACTCTGATTAGCTGATCAACAAGACCGTATGTCTCACTGCAGTTTACGTCAGTTCCTCCATCCATGCCGTTAGCAACAGTCACTCTCTGACCAGTTGATCAACAAGACCCTATACCTCACTGCGGTTTACGTCAGTTCGTCCATCCATGCCGTCAGCAACAGTCTCTCTCTGATCAGCTGATCAAGAAGATCCTATGCCTCATTGCAGTTTACGTCAGTTCGTCCATCCATGCCGTCAGCAACAGTCACTCTCTGATCAGCTGATCAACAAGACCCTATGCCTCACTGCAGTTTACGCCAGTTCGTGCATCCATGCCGTCAGCAACAGTCAGTCTCTGATCAGCTGATCAAGAAGACCCTATGCCTCACTGAAGTTTACGTCAGTTCGTCCATCCATGCCGTTAGTAACAGTCACTCTCTGATCAGGTGATCAACAAGACCCTGTGCCTCACTGCAGTTTCCGTCAGTTCGTCCATCCATGCCGTCAGCAACAGTCACTCTCTGATCAGCTGATCAACAAGACCCTATGCCTCACTGCAATTTACGTCAGTTCGTCCATCCATGCCGTCAGCAACAGTCACTCTCTGATCAGCTGATCAACAAGACCTTATGCCTCACCGCAGTTTACGTCAGTTCGTCCATCCATGCCGTCAGCAACAGTCACTCTGATTAGCTGATCAACAAGACCGTATGTCTCACTGCAGTTTACGTCAGTTCGTCCATCCATGCCGTTAGCAACAGTCACTCTCTCACCAGCTGATCAACAAGACCCTATACCTCACTGCGGTTTACGTCAGTTCGTCCATCCATGCCGTCAGCAACAGTCTCTCTCTGATCAGCTGATCAAGAATATCCTATGCCTCATTGCAGTTTACGTCAGTTCGTCCATCCATGCCGTCAGCAACAGTCACTCTCTGATCAGCTGATCAACAAGACCCTGTACCTCACTGCAGTTTACGTCAGTTCGTCCATCCATGCGGTCAGCAACAGTCACTCTCTGATCAGCTGATCAACAAAACCCTATACCTTACTGCAGTTTACGTCAGTTCGTCCATCCATGCCGTCAGCAACAGTCACTCTCTGATCAGCTGATCAACAAGACCCTGTACCTCACTGCAGTTTCCGTCAGTTCGTCCATCCATGCCGTTAGCAACAGTCAATCTCTGATCAGCTGATCAACAAGACCCTATACCTCACTGCAGTTTACGTCAGTTCGTCCATCCATGCCGTCAGCAACAGTCACTCTCTGATCAGCTGATCCACAAGACGCTATCCCTCACTGCAGTTTACGTGAGTTCGTCTATCCATGCCGTCAGCAACAGTCACTCTCTGATCAGCTGATCCACAAGACGCTATACCTCACTGCAGTTTACGTCAGTTCGTCCATCAATGCCGTCAGCAACAGTCACTCTCTGATCAGGTGATCCACAAAACCCTATGCCTTACTGCAGTTTACGTCAGTTCGTCCATCCATGCCGTTAGCAACAGTCACTCTCTGATCAAGTGATCAACAAGACCCAGCGCCTCACTGCAGTTTCCGTCAGTTCGTCCATCCATGCCGTCAGCAACAGTCACTCTCTGATCAGCTGATCAACAAGACCCTATGCCTCACTGCAATTTACGTCAGTTCGTCCATCCATGCCGTCAGCAACAGTCACTCTCTGATCAGCTGATGAACAAGACCCTATGCCTCACTGCAGTTTACGTCAGTTCGTCCATCCATGCCGTCAGCAACGGTCACTCTCTGATCAGCTGATCAACAAGACCCTATGTCTCACTGCAGTTTACGCCAGTTCGTGCATCCATGCCGTCAGCAACAGTCCCTCTCTGATCAGCTGATCCACAAGACCCTATGCCTCACTGCAGTTTACGTCAGTTCGTCCATCCATGCAGTTAGCAACAGTCACTCTCTGAACAGCTGATCAACAAGACCTTATGCCTCATCGCAGTTTACGTCAGCTCGTCCAATCATGCCGTCAGCAACAGTCACTCTGATTAGCTGATCAACAAGACCCTATGCCTGACTGCAGTTTACGTCAGTTCGTCCATCCATGCCGTTAGCAACAGTCACTCTCTGATCAGGTGATCAACAAGACGCTATACCTCACTGTGGTTTACGTCAGTTCGTCCATCCATGCCGTCAGCAACAGTCACTCTCTGATCAGCTGATCCACAAGACCCTATGCCTCACTGCAGCTTACGTCAGTTCGTCCATCCATGCCGTTAGCAACAGTCACTCTCTGATCAGCTGATCAACAAGACCCTATACCTCACTGCAGTTTCCGTCAGTTCGTCCATCCATGCCGTCAGCAACAGTCACTCTCTGATCAGCTGATCAACAAGACCCTATGCCTCACTGCAATTTACGTCAGTTCGTCCATCCATGCCGTCAGCAACAGTCACTCTCTGATCAGCTGATGAACAAGACCCTATGCCTCACTGCAGTTTACGTCAGTTCGTCCATCCATGCCGTCAGCAACGGTCACTCTCTGATCAGCTGATCAACAAGACCCTATGTCTCACTGCAGTTTACGCCAGTTCGTGCATCCATGCCGTCAGCAACAGTCCCTCTCTGATCAGCTGATCCACAAGACCCTATGCCTCACTGCAGTTTACGTCAGTTCGTCCATCCATGCAGTTAGCAACAGTCACTCTCTGAACAGCTGATCAACAAGACCTTATGCCTCATCGCAGTTTACGTCAGCTCGTCCAATCATGCCGTCAGCAACAGTCACTCTGATTAGCTGATCAACAAGACCCTATGCCTGACTGCAGTTTACGTCAGTTCGTCCATCCATGCCGTTAGCAACAGTCACTCTCTGATCAGGTGATCAACAAGACGCTATACCTCACTGTGGTTTACGTCAGTTCGTCCATCCATGCCGTCAGCAACAGTCACTCTCTGATCAGCTGATCCACAAGACCCTATGCCTCACTGCAGCTTACGTCAGTTCGTCCATCCATGCCGTTAGCAACAGTCACTCTCTGATCAGCTGATCAACAAGACCCTATACCTCACTGCAGTTTACGTCAGTTCGTCCATCCATGCCGTCAGCACAGTCACTCTGATTAGCTGATCAACAAGACCATAAGCCTCACTGCAGTTTACGTCAGTTCCTCCATCCATGCCGTTAGCAACAGTCACTCTCTGATCAGCTGATCAACAAGACCCTATGCCTCACTGCAGTTTACGTCAGTTCGTCCATCCATGCCGTCAGCAACAGTCACTCTCTGATCAGTTGATCCACCAGACCCTATGCCTCACTGCAGTTTACGTCAGTTCGTCCATCCATGCGGTCAGCAACAGTCACTCTCTGATCAGCTGATCAACAAGACCCTATGCCTCACTGCAGTTTACGCCAGTTCGTGCATCCATGCCGTCAGCAACAGTCAGTCTCTGATCAGCTGATCAAGAAGACCCTATGCCTCACTGAAGTTTACGTCAGTTCGTCCATCCATGCCGTTAGTAACAGTCACTCTCTGAACTGCTGATCAACAAGACCTTATGCCTCACCGCAGTTTACGTCAGTTCGTCCATCCATGCCGTCAGCAACAGTCACTCTGATTAGCTGATCAACAAGACCGAATGTCTCACTGCAGTTTACGTCAGTTCCTCCATCCATGCCGTTAGCAACAGTCACTCTCTGACCAGTTGATCAACAAGACCCTATACCTCACTGCGGTTTACGTCAGTTCGTCCATCCATGCCGTCAGCAACAGTCTCTCTCTGATCAGCTGATCAAGAAGATCCTATGCCTCATTGCAGTTTACGTCAGTTCGTCCATCCATGCCGTCAGCAACAGTCACTCTCTGATCAGCTGATCAACAAGACCCTATGCCTCACTGCAGTTTACGCCAGTTCGTGCATCCATGCCGTCAGCAACAGTCAGTCTCTGATCAGCTGATCAAGAAGACCCTATGCCTCACTGAAGTTTACGTCAGTTCGTCCATCCATGCCGTTAGTAACAGTCACTCTCTGATCAGGTGATCAACAAGACCCTGTGCCTCACTGCAGTTTCCGTCAGTTCGTCCATCCATGCCGTCAGCAACAGTCACTCTCTGATCAGCTGATCAACAAGACCCTATGCCTCACTGCAATTTACGTCAGTTCGTCCATCCATGCCGTCAGCAACAGTCACTCTCTGATCAGCTGATCAACAAGACCTTATGCCTCACCGCAGTTTACGTCAGTTCGTCCATCCATGCCGTCAGCAACAGTCACTCTGATTAGCTGATCAACAAGACCGTATGTCTCACTGCAGTTTACGTCAGTTTGTCCATCCATGCCGTTAGCAACAGTCACTCTCTGACCAGCTGATCAACAAGACCCTATACCTCACTGCGGTTTACGTCAGTTCGTCCATCCATGCCGTCAGCAACAGTCTCTCTCTGATCAGCTGATCAAGAAGATCCTATGCCTCATTGCAGTTTACGTCAGTTCGTCCATCCATGCCGTCAGCAACAGTCACTCTCTGATCAGCTGATCAACAAGACCCTGTACCTCACTGCAGTTTACGTCAGTTCGTCCATCCATGCCGTCAGCAACAGTCACTCTCTGATCAGCTGATCCACAAGACCCTATGCCTCACTGCAGCTTACGTCAGTTCGTCCATCCATGCCGTTAGCAACAGTCACTCTCTGATCAGCTGATCAACAAGACCCTATACCTCACTGCAGTTTACGTCAGTTCGTCCATCCATGCCGTCAGCACAGTCACTCTGATTAGCTGATCAACAAGACCATAAGCCTCACTGCAGTTTACGTCAGTTCCTCCATCCATGCCGTTAGCAACAGTCACTCTCTGATCAGCTGATCAACAAGACCCTATGCCTCACTGCAGTTTACGTCAGTTCGTCCATCCATGCCGTCAGCAACAGTCACTCTCTGATCAGTTGATTCACCAGACCCTATGCCTCACTGCAGTTTACGTCAGTTCGTCCATCCATGCGGTCAGCAACAGTCACTCTCTGATCAGCTGATCAACAAGACCCTATGCCTCACTGCAGTTTACGCCAGTTCGTGCATCCATGCCGTCAGCAACAGTCAGTCTCTGATCAGCTGATCAAGAAGACCCTATGCCTCACTGAAGTTTACGTCAGTTCGTCCATCCATGCCGTTAGTAACAGTCACTCTCTGAACAGCTGATCAACAAGACCTTATGCCTCACCGCAGTTTACGTCAGTTCGTCCATCCATGCCGTCAGCAACAGTCACTCTGATTAGCTGATCAACAAGACCGAATGTCTCACTGCAGTTTACGTCAGTTCCTCCATCCATGCCGTTAGCAACAGTCACTCTCTGACCAGTTGATCAACAAGACCCTATACCTCACTGCGGTTTACGTCAGTTCGTCCATCCATGCCGTCAGCAACAGTCTCTCTCTGATCATCTGATCAAGAAGATCCTATGCCTCATTGCAGTTTACGTCAGTTCGTCCATCCATGCCGTCAGCAACAGTCACTCTCTGATCAGCTGATCAACAAGACCCTATGCCTCACTGCAGTTTACGCCAGTTCGTGCATCCATGCCGTCAGCAACAGTCAGTCTCTGATCAGCTGATCAAGAAGACCCTATGCCTCACTGAAGTTTACGTCAGTTCGTCCATCCATGCTGTTAGTAACAGTCACTCTCTGATCAGGTGATCAACAAGACCCTATACCTCACTGCAGTTTACGTCAGTTCGTCCATCCATGCCGTCAGCAACAGTCACTCTCTGATCAGCTGATCAACAAGACCCTGTACCTCACTGCCGTTTACGTCAGTTCGTCCATCCATGCCGTCAGCAACAGTCACTCTCTGATCAGCTGATCCACAAGACCCTATGCCTCACTGCAGCTTACGTCAGTTCGTCCATCCATGCCGTTAGCAACAGTCACTCTCTGATCAGCTGATCAACAAGACCCTATACCTCACTGCAGTTTACGTCAGTTCGTCCATCCATGCCGTCAGCACAGTCACTCTGATTAGCTGATCAACAAGACCATAAGCCTCACTGCAGTTTACGTCAGTTCCTCCATCCATGCCGTTAGCAACAGTCACTCTCTGATCAGCTGATCAACAAGACCCTATGCCTCACTGCAGTTTACGTCAGTTCGTCCATCCATGCCGTCAGCAACAGTCACTCTCTGATCAGTTGATTCACCAGACCCTATGCCTCACTGCAGTTTACGTCAGTTCGTCCATCCATGCGGTCAGCAACAGTCACTCTCTGATCAGCTGATCAACAAGACCCTATGCCTCACTGCAGTTTACGCCAGTTCGTGCATCCATGCCGTCAGCAACAGTCAGTCTCTGATCAGCTGATCAAGAAGACCCTATGCCTCACTGAAGTTTACGTCAGTTCGTCCATCCATGCCGTTAGTAACAGTCACTCTCTGAACAGCTGATCAACAAGACCTTATGCCTCACCGCAGTTTACGTCAGTTCGTCCATCCATGCCGTCAGCAACAGTCACTCTGATTAGCTGATCAACAAGACCGTATGTGTCACTGCAGTTTACGTCAGTTCCTCCATCCATGCCGTTAGCAACAGTCACTCTCTGACCAGTTGATCAACAAGACCCTATACCTCACTGCGGTTTACGTCAGTTCGTCCATCCATGCCGTCAGCAACAGTCTCTCTCTGATCAGCTGATCAAGAAGATCCTATGCCTCATTGCAGTTTACGTCAGTTCGTCCATCCATGCCGTCAGCAACAGTCACTCTCTGATCAGCTGATCAACAAGACCCTATGCCTCCCTGCAGTTTACGCCAGTTCGTGCATCCATGCCGTCAGCAACAGTCAGTCTCTGATCAGCTGATCAAGAAGACCCTATGCCTCACTGAAGTTTACGTCAGTTCGTCCATCCATGCCGTTAGTAACAGTCACTCTCTGATCAGGTGATCAACAAGACCCTGTGCCTCACTGCAGTTTCCGTCAGTTCGTCCATCCATGCCGTCAGCAACAGTCACTCTCTGATCAGCTGATCAACAAGACCCTATGCCTCACTGCAATTTACGTCAGTTCGTCCATCCATGCCGTCAGCAACAGTCACTCTCTGATCAGCTGATCAACAAGACCTTATGCCTCACCGCAGTTTACGTCAGTTCGTCCATCCATGCCGTCAGCAACAGTCACTCTGATTAGCTGATCAACAAGACCGTATGTCTCACTGCAGTTTACGTCAGTTTGTCCATCCATGCCGTTAGCAACAGTCACTCTCTGACCAGCTGATCAACAAGACCCTATACCTCACTGCGGTTTACGTCAGTTCGTCCATCCATGCCGTCAGCAACAGTCTCTCTCTGATCAGCTGATCAAGAAGATCCTATGCCTCATTGCAGTTTACGTCAGTTCGTCCATCCATGCCGTCAGCAACAGTCACTCTCTGATCAGCTGATCAACAAGACCCTGTACCTCACTGCAGTTTACGTCAGTTCGTCCATCCATGCGGTCAGCAACAGTCACTCTCTGATCAGCTGATCAAAAAAACCCTATAACTTACTGCAGTTTACGTCAGTTCGTCCATCCATGCCGTCAGCAACAGTCACTCTCTGATCAGCTGATCAACAAGACCCTGTGCCTCACTGCAGTTTCCGTCAGTTCGTCCATCCATGCCGTTAGCAACAGTCAATCTCTGATCAGCTGATCAACAAGACCCTATACCTCACTGCAGTTTACGTCAGTTCGTCCATCCATGCCGTCAGCAACAGTCACTCTCTGATCAGCTGATCCACAAGACGCTATCCCTCACTGCAGTTTACGTGAGTTCGTCTATCCATGCCGTCAGCAACAGTCACTCTCTGATCAGCTGAT
This sequence comes from Pteria penguin, assembly GCA_035048485.1. NCBI lineage: Eukaryota > Metazoa > Mollusca > Bivalvia > Pterioida > Pteriidae > Pteria > Pteria penguin. The sequence continues at coordinate 18,537,835 of CM068580.1, read as the reverse complement.
CCACAAGACGCTATACCTCACTGCAGTTTACGTCAGTTCGTCCATCAATGCCGTCAGCAACAGTCACTCTCTGATCAGCTGATCAACAAGACCCTGTGCCTCACTGCAGTTTACGTCAGTTCGTCCATCGATGCCGTCAGCAACAGTCACTCTCTGATCAGGTGATCCACAAAACCCTATGCCTTACTGCAGTTTACGTCAGTTCGTCCATCCATGCCGTTAGCAACAGTCACTCTCTGATCAGGTGATCAACAAGACCCAGCGCCTCACTGCAGTTTCCGTCAGTTCGTCCATCCATGCCGTCAGCAACAGTCACTCTCTGATCAGCTGATCAACAAGACCCTATGCCTCACTGCAATTTACGTCAGTTCGTCCATCCATGCCGTCAGCAACAGTCACTCTCTGATCAGCTGATCAACAAGACCCTATGCCTCACTGCAGTTTACGTCAGTTCGTCCATCCATGCCGTCAGCAACGGTCACTCTCTGATCAGCTGATCAACAAGACCCTATGTCTCACTGCAGTTTACGCCAGTTCGTGCATCCATGCCGTCAGCAACAGTCCCTCTCTGATCAGCTGATCCACAAGACCCTATGCCTCACTGCAGTTTACGTCAGTTCGTCCATCCATGCAGTTAGCAACAGTCACTCTCTGAACAGCTGATCAACAAGACCTTATGCCTCATCGCAGTTTACGTCAGCTCGTCCATCCATGCCGTCAGCAACAGTCACTCTGATTAGCTGATCAACAAGACCCTATGCCTGACTGCAGTTTACGTCAGTTCGTCCATCCATGCCGTCAGCAACAGTCACTCTCTGATCAGGTGATCAACAAGACGCTATACCTCACTGTGGTTTACGTCAGTTCGTCCATCCATGCCGTCAGCAACAGTCACTCTCTGATTAGCTGATCAACAAGACCCTATGCCTGACTGCAGTTTACATCAGTTCGTCCATCCATGCCATCAGGAACAGTCACTCTCTGATCAGCTGATCAACAAGACCCTGTGCCTCACTGCAGTTTACGTCAGTTCGTGCATCCATGCCGTCAGCAACAGTCACTCTATGTTCAGCTGATCCAAAAGCCCCTGTCCCTCAATGTAGTTTACGTCAGTTCATCCATCCATGCCGTCAGCAACAGTCACTCTGATTAGCTGATCAACAAGACCGTATGTCTCACTGCAGTTTACGTCAGTTTGTCCATCCATGCCGTCAGCAACAGTCACTCTGATTAGCTGATCAACAAGACCGTATGTCTCACTGCAGTTTACGTCAGTTTGTCCATCCATGCCGTTAGCAACAGTCACTCTCTGACCAGCTGATCAACAAGACCCTATACCTCACTGCGGTTTACGTCAGTTCGTCCATCCATGCCGTCAGCAACAGTCTCTCTCTGATCAGCTGATCAAGAAGATCCTATGCCTCATTGCAGTTTACGTCAGTTCGTCCATCCATGCCGTCAGCAACAGTCACTCTCTGATCAGCTGATCAACAAGACCCTGTACCTCACTGCAGTTTACGTCAGTTCGTCCATCCATGCGGTCAGCAACAGTCACTCTCTGATCAGCTGATCAAAAAAACCCTATAACTTACTGCAGTTTACGTCAGTTCGTCCATCCATGCCGTCAGCAACAGTCACTCTCTGATCAGCTGATCAACAAGACCCTGTGCCTCACTGCAGTTTCCGTCAGTTCGTCCATCCATGCCGTTAGCAACAGTCAATCTCTGATCAGCTGATCAACAAGACCCTATACCTCACTGCAGTTTACGTCAGTTCGTCCATCCATGCCGTCAGCAACAGTCACTCTCTGATCAGCTGATCCACAAGACGCTATCCCTCACTGCAGTTTACGTGAGTTCGTCTATCCATGCCGTCAGCAACAGTCACTCTCTGATCAGCTGATCCACAAGACGCTATACCTCACTGCAGTTTACGTCAGTTCGTCCATCAATGCCGTCAGCAACAGTCACTCTCTGATCAGCTGATCAACAAGACCCTGTGCCTCACTGCAGTTTACGTCAGTTCGTCCATCGATGCCGTCAGCAACAGTCACTCTCTGATCAGGTGATCCACAAAACCCTATGCCTTACTGCAGTTTACGTCAGTTCGTCCATCCATGCCGTTAGCAACAGTCACTCTCTGATCAGGTGATCAACAAGACCCAGCGCCTCACTGCAGTTTCCGTCAGTTCGTCCATCCATGCCGTCAGCAACAGTCACTCTCTGATCAGCTGATCAACAAGACCCTATGCCTCACTGCAATTTACGTCAGTTCGTCCATCCATGCCGTCAGCAACAGTCACTCTCTGATCAGCTGATCAACAAGACCCTATGCCTCACTGCAGTTTACGTCAGTTCGTCCATCCATGCCGTCAGCAACGGTCACTCTCTGATCAGCTGATCAACAAGACCCTATGTCTCACTGCAGTTTACGCCAGTTCGTGCATCCATGCCGTCAGCAACAGTCCCTCTCTGATCAGCTGATCCACAAGACCCTATGCCTCACTGCAGTTTACGTCAGTTCGTCCATCCATGCAGTTAGCAACAGTCACTCTCTGAACAGCTGATCAACAAGACCTTATGGCTCATCGCAGTTTACGTCAGCTCGTCCATCCATGCCGTCAGCAACAGTCACTCTGATTAGCTGATCAACAAGACCCTATGCCTGACTGCAGTTTACGTCAGTTCGTCCATCCATGCCGTCAGCAACAGTCACTCTCTGATCAGGTGATCAACAAGACGCTATACCTCACTGTGGTTTACGTCAGTTCGTCCATCCATGCCGTCAGCAACAGTCACTCTCTGATTAGCTGATCAACAAGACCCTATGCCTGACTGCAGTTTACATCAGTTCGTCCATCCATGCCATCAGGAACAGTCACTCTCTGATCAGCTGATCAACAAGACCCTGTGCCTCACTGCAGTTTACGTCAGTTCGTGCATCCATGCCGTCAGCAACAGTCACTCTATGTTCAGCTGATCCAAAAGCCCCTGTCCCTCAATGTAGTTTACGTCAGTTCATCCATCCATGCCGTCAGCAACAGTCATTCTCTGATCAGGTGATAAACAAGTCCCTGTGCCTCACTGCAGTTTACGTCAGTTCGTCCATCCATGCCGTCAGCAACAGTCACGCTCTGATCAGGAGATCAACAAGACCGTGTGCCTCACTGCAGTTTACGCCAGTTCGTCCATCCATGCCGTCAGCAACAGTCACTCTCTGATCAGCTGATCAACAAGACCCTGTGCCTCACTGCAGTTTACGTCAGTTCGTCCATCGATGCCGTCAGCAACAGTCACTCTCTGATCAGCTGATCCACAATACCCTATGCCTTACTGCAGTTTACGTCAGTTCGTCCATCCATGCCGTTAGCAACAGTCAGTCTCTGATCAGCTGATCAACAAGACCCTGTGCCTCACTGCAGTTTACGCCAGTTCGTCCATCCATGCCGTCAGCAACAGTCACTCTCTGATCAGCTGATCAACAAGACCCTGTACCTCACTGCAGTTTACGTCAGTTCGTCCATCCATGCCGTCAGCAACAGTCACTCTCTGATCAGTTGATCCACAAGACCCTATGCCTCACTGCAGTTTACGTCAGTTTGTCCATCCATGCCGTCAGCAACAGTCACTCTCTGATCAGTTGATCTACAAGACCCTATGCCTCACTGCAGTTTACGCCAGTTCGTGCATCCATGCCGTCAGCAACAGTCACTCTCTGATCAGCTGATCAACAAGACCCTATGCCTCACTGCAGTTTACGTCAGTTCGTCCATCCATGCCGTTAGTAACAGTCACTCTCTGAACAGCTGATCAACAAGATCTTATGCCTCACCGCAGTTTACGTCAGTTCGTCCATCCATGCCGTCAACAACAGTCACTCTGATTAGCTGATCAACAAGACCCTATACCTCACTGCAGTTTACGTCAGTTCGTCCATCCATGTCGTTAGCAACAGTCACTCTCTGATCAGCTGATCAACAAGACCCTATACCTCACTGCGGTTTACGTCAGTTCGTCCATCCATGCGGTCAGCAACAGTCACTCTCTGATTAGCTGATCAACAAGACCCTATGCCTGACTGCAGTTTACATCAGTTCGTCCATCCATGCCGTCAGGAACAGTGACTCTCTGATCAGCTGATCCACAAGACCCTGTGCCTCACTGCAGTTTACGTCAGTTCGTCCATCCATGTCGTCAGCAACAGTCACTCTGATCAGCTGATGAACAAGACCCTATGCCTCACTGCAGTTTCCGTCAGTTCGTCTATCCATGCCGTCAGCAACAGTCACTCTCTGATCAGCTGATCAACAAGACCCTATGCCTCACTGCAGTTTACGTCAGTTAGTCCATCCATGCCGTCGGCAACAGTCATTCTCTGATTAGCTGATCAGGAAGATCCTATGCCTCACTGCAGTTTACGTCAGTTCGTCCATCCATGCCGTCGGCAACAGTGACTCTCTGATCAGCTGATCAACAAGACCCTATGCCTCACTGCAGTTTACGTCAGTTCGTCCATCCATGCCGTCAGCAACAGTGACTCTCTGATCAGCTGATCCACAAGACCCTATGCCTCACTGCATTTTGCGTCAGTTCGTCCATCCATGCCGTCAGGAACAGTCACTCTCTGATCAGTTGATCCACAAGACCCTATGCCTCACTGCAGTTTACGTCAGTTCGTCCATCCATGCCGTCAGCAACAGTCACGCTCTGATCAGGAGATCAACAAGACCGTGTGCCTCACTGCAGTTTACACCAGTTCGTCCATCCATGCCGTCAGCAACAGTCACTCTCTGATCAGCTGATCAACAAGACCCTATGCCTCACTGCAGTTTACGCCAGTTCGTCCATCCATGTCGTTAGCAACAGTCACTCTCTGATCAGCTGATCAACAAGACCCTATACCTCACTGCGGTTTACGTCAGTTCGTCCATCCATGCGGTCAGCAACAGTCACTCTCTGATTAGCTGATCAACAAGACGCTATGCCTGACTGCAGTTTACATCAGTTCGTCCATCCATGCAGTCAGGAACAGTGACTCTCTGATCAGCTGATCCACAAGACCCTGTGCCTCACTGCAGTTTACGTCAGTTCGTCCATCCATGTCGTCAGCAACAGTCACTCTGATCAGCTGATGAACAAGACCCTATGCCTCACTGCAGTTTCCGTCAGTTCGTCTATCCATGCCGTCAGCAACAGTCACTCTCTGATCAGCTGATCAACAAGACCCTATGCCTCACTGCAGTTTACGTCAGTTAGTCCATCCATGCCGTCGGCAACAGTCATTCTCTGATTAGCTGATCAGGAAGATCCTATGCCTCACTGCAGTTTACGTCAGTTCGTCCATCCATGCCGTCGGCAACAGTGACTCTCTGATCAGCTGATCAACAAGACCCTATGCCTCACTGCAGTTTACGTCAGTTCGTCCATCCATGCCGTCAGCAACAGTGACTCTCTGATCAGCTGATCAACAAGACCCTATGCCTCACTGCATTTTGCGTCAGTTCGTCCATCCATGCCGTCAGGAACAGTCACTCTCTGATCAGTTGATCCACAAGACCCTATGCCTCACTGCAGTTTACGTCAGTTCGTCCATCCATGCCGTCAGCAACAGTCACGCTCTGATCAGGAGATCAACAAGACCGTGTGCCTCACTGCAGTTTACGCCAGTTCGTCCATCCATGCCGTCAGCAACAGTCACTCTCTGATGAGCTGATCAACAAGACCCTGTGCCTCACTGCAGTTTACGTCAGTTCGTCCATCGATGCCGTCAGCAACAGCCACTCTCTGATCAGCTGATCCACAATACGCTATGCCTTACTGCAGTTTACGTCAGTTCGTCCATCCATGCCGTTAGCAACAGTCAGTCTCTGATCAGCTGATCAACAAGACCCTGTGCCTCACTGCAGTTTACGCCAGTTCGTCCATCCATGCCGTCAGCAACAGTCACTCTCTGATCAGCTGATCAACAAGACCCTGTACCTCACTGCAGTTTACGTCAGTTCGTCCATCTATGCCGTCAGCAACAGTCACTCTCTGATCAGTTGATCCACCAGACCCTATGCCTCACTGCAGTTTACGTCAGTTTGTCCATCCATGCCGTCAGCAACAGTCACTCTCTGATCAGTTGATCTACAAGACCCTATGCCTCACTGCAGTTTACGCCAGTTCTTGCATCCATGCCGTCAGCAACAGTCACTCTCTGATCAGCTGATCAACAAGACCCTATGCCTCACTGCAGTTTACGTCAGTTCGTCCATCCATGTCGTCAGCAACAGTCACTCTGATCAGCTGATGAACAGGACCCTATGCCTCACTGCAGTTTCCGTCAGTTCGTCTATCCATGCCGTCAGCAACAGTCACTCTCTGATCAGTTGATCAACAAGACCCTATGCCTCACTGCAGTTTACGTCAGTTAGTCCATCCATGCCGTCGGCAACAGTCATTCTCTGATTAGCTGATCAGGAAGATCCTATGCCTCACTGCAGTTTACGTCAGTTCGTCCATCCATGCCGTCGGCAACAGTGACTCTCTGATCAGCTGATCAACAAGACCCTATGCCTCACTGCAGTTTACGTCAGTTCGTCCATCCATGCCGTCAGCAACAGTGACTCTCTGATCAGCTGATCAACAAGACCCTATGCCTCACTGCATTTTGCGTCAGTTCGTCCATCCATGCCGTCAGGAACAGTCACTCTCTGATCAGTTGATCCACAAGACCCTATGCCTCACTGCAGTTTACGTCAGTTCGTCCATCCATGCCGTCAGCAACAGTCACGCTCTGATCAGGAGATCAACAAGACCGTGTGCCTCACTGCAGTTTACGCCAGTTCGTCCATCCATGCCGTCAGCAACAGTCACTCTCTGATGAGCTGATCAACAAGACCCTGTGCCTCACTGCAGTTTACGTCAGTTCCTCCATCGTTGCCGTCAGCAACAGCCACTCTCTGATCAGCTGATCCACAATACCCTATGCCTTACTGCAGTTTACGTCTGTTCGTCCATCCATGCCGTTAGCAACAGTCAGTCTCTGATCAGCTGATCAACAAGACCCTGTGCCTCACTGCAGTTTACGCCAGTTCGTCCATCCATGCCGTCAGCAACAGTCACTCTCTGATCAGCTGATCAACAAGACCCTGTACCTCACTGCAGTTTACGTCAGTTCGTCCATCCATGCCGTCAGCAACAGTCACTCTCTGATCAGTTGATCCACCAGACCCTATGCCTCACTGCAGTTTACGTCAGTTTGTCCATCCATGCCGTCAGCAACAGTCACTCTCTGATCAGTTGATCTACAAGACCCTATGCCTCACTGCAGTTTACGCCAGTTCTTGCATCCATGCCGTCAGCAACAGTCACTCTCTGATCAGCTGATCAACAAGACCCTATGCCTCACTGCAGTTTACGTCAGTTCGTCCATCCATGCCGTTAGTAACAGTCACTCTCTGAACAGCTGATCAACAAGATCTTATGCCTCACCGCAGTTTACGTCAGTTCGTCCATCCATGCCGTCAGCAACAGTCACGCTCTGATCAGGAGATCAACAAGACCGTGTGCCTCACTGCAGTTTACGCCAGTTCGTCCATCCATGCCGTCAGCAACAGTCACTCTCTGATGAGCTGATCAACAAGACCCTGTGCCTCACTGCAGTTTACGTCAGTTCGTCCATCGATGCCGTCAGCAACAGCCACTCTCTGATCAGCTGATCCACAATACGCTATGCCTTACTGCAGTTTACGTCAGTTCGTCCATCCATGCCGTTAGCAACAGTCAGTCTCTGATCAGCTGATCAACAAGACCCTGTGCCTCACTGCAGTTTACGCCAGTTCGTCCATCCATGCCGTCAGCAACAGTCACTCTCTGATCAGCTGATCAACAAGACCCTGTACCTCACTGCAGTTTACGTCAGTTCGTCCATCTATGCCGTCAGCAACAGTCACTCTCTGATCAGTTGATCCACCAGACCCTATGCCTCACTGCAGTTTACGTCAGTTTGTCCATCCATGCCGTCAGCAACAGTCACTCTCTGATCAGTTGATCTACAAGACCCTATGCCTCACTGCAGTTTACGCCAGTTCTTGCATCCATGCCGTCAGCAACAGTCACTCTCTGATCAGCTGATCAACAAGACCCTATGCCTCACTGCAGTTTACGTCAGTTCGTCCATCCATGTCGTCAGCAACAGTCACTCTGATCAGCTGATGAACAGGACCCTATGCCTCACTGCAGTTTCCGTCAGTTCGTCTATCCATGCCGTCAGCAACAGTCACTCTCTGATCAGTTGATCAACAAGACCCTATGCCTCACTGCAGTTTACGTCAGTTAGTCCATCCATGCCGTCGGCAACAGTCATTCTCTGATTAGCTGATCAGGAAGATCCTATGCCTCACTGCAGTTTACGTCAGTTCGTCCATCCATGCCGTCGGCAACAGTGACTCTCTGATCAGCTGATCAACAAGACCCTATGCCTCACTGCAGTTTACGTCAGTTCGTCCATCCATGCCGTCAGCAACAGTGACTCTCTGATCAGCTGATCAACAAGACCCTATGCCTCACTGCATTTTGCGTCAGTTCGTCCATCCATGCCGTCAGGAACAGTCACTCTCTGATCAGTTGATCCACAAGACCCTATGCCTCACTGCAGTTTACGTCAGTTCGTCCATCCATGCCGTCAGCAACAGTCACGCTCTGATCAGGAGATCAACAAGACCGTGTGCCTCACTGCAGTTTACGCCAGTTCGTCCATCCATGCCGTCAGCAACAGTCACTCTCTGATGAGCTGATCAACAAGACCCTGTGCCTCACTGCAGTTTACGTCAGTTCCTCCATCGTTGCCGTCAGCAACAGCCACTCTCTGATCAGCTGATCCACAATACCCTATGCCTTACTGCAGTTTACGTCTGTTCGTCCATCCATGCCGTTAGCAACAGTCAGTCTCTGATCAGCTGATCAACAAGACCCTGTGCCTCACTGCAGTTTACGCCAGTTCGTCCATCCATGCCGTCAGCAACAGTCACTCTCTGATCAGCTGATCAACAAGACCCTGTACCTCACTGCAGTTTACGTCAGTTCGTCCATCCATGCCGTCAGCAACAGTCACTCTCTGATCAGTTGATCCACCAGACCCTATGCCTCACTGCAGTTTACGTCAGTTTGTCCATCCATGCCGTCAGCAACAGTCACTCTCTGATCAGTTGATCTACAAGACCCTATGCCTCACTGCAGTTTACGCCAGTTCTTGCATCCATGCCGTCAGCAACAGTCACTCTCTGATCAGCTGATCAACAAGACCCTATGCCTCACTGCAGTTTACGTCAGTTCGTCCATCCATGCCGTTAGTAACAGTCACTCTCTGAACAGCTGATCAACAAGATCTTATGCCTCACCGCAGTTTACGTCAGTTCGTCCATCCATGCCGTCAGCAACAGTCACGCTCTGATCAGGAGATCAACAAGACCGTGTGCCTCACTGCAGTTTACGCCAGTTCGTCCATCCATGCCGTCAGCAACAGTCACGCTCTGATCAGGAGATCAACAAGACCGTGTGCCTCACTGCAGTTTACGCCAGTTCGTCCATCCATGCCGTCAGCAACAGTCACTCTCTGATCAGCTGATCAACAAAACCCTATGCCTCACTGCAGTTTACGCCAGTTCGTCCATCCATGTCGTTAGCAACAGTCACTCTCTGATCAGCTGATCAACAAGACCCTATACCTCACTGCGGTTTACGTCAGTTCGTCCATCCATGCGGTCAGCAACAGTCACTCTCTGATTAGCTGATCAACAAGACCCTATGCCTGACTGCAGTTTACATCAGTTCGTCCATCCATGCCGTCAGGAACAGTGACTCTCTGATCAGCTGATCCACAAGACCCTGTGCCTCACTGCAGTTTACGTCAGTTCGTCCATCCATGTCGTCAGCAACAGTCACTCTGATCAGCTGATGAACAAGACCCTATGCCTCACTGCAGTTTCCGTCAGTTCGTCTATCCATGCCGTCAGCAACAGTCACTCTCTGATCAGTTGATCAACAAGACCCTATGCCTCACTGCAGTTTACGTCAGTTAGTCCATCCATGCCGTCGGCAACAGTCATTCTCTGATTAGCTGATCAGGAAGATCCTATGCCTCACTGCAGTTTACGTCAGTTCGTCCATCCATGCCGTCGGCAACAGTGACTCTCTGATCAGCTGATCAACAAGACCCTATGCCTCACTGCAGTTTACGTCAGTTCGTCCATCCATGCCGTCAGCAACAGTGACTCTCTGATCAGCTGATCAACAAGACCCTATGCCTCACTGCATTTTGCGTCAGTTCGTCCATCCATGCCGTCAGGAACAGTCACTCTCTGATCAGTTGATCCACAAGACCCTATGCCTCACTGCAGTTTACGTCAGTTCGTCCATCCATGCCGTCAGCAACAGTCACGCTCTGATCAGGAGATCAACAAGACCGTGTGCCTCACTGCAGTTTACGCCAGTTTCGTCCATCCATGCCGTCAGCAACAGTCACTCTCTGATGAGCTGATCAACAAGACCCTGTGCCTCACTGCAGTTTACGTCAGTTCCTCCATCGATGCCGTCAGCAACAGCCACTCTCTGATCAGCTGATCCACAATACCCTATGCCTTACTGCAGTTTACGTCTGTTCGTCCATCCATGCCGTTAGCAACAGTCAGTCTCTGATCAGCTGATCAACAAGACCCTGTGCCTCACTGCAGTTTACGCCAGTTTGTCCATCCATGCCGTCAGCAACAGTCACTCTCTGATCAGCTGATCAACAAGACCCTGTACCTCACTGCAGTTTACGTCAGTTCGTCCATCCATGCCGTCAGCAACAGTCACTCTCTGATCAGTTGATCCACCAGACCCTATGCCTCACTGCAGTTTACGTCAGTTTGTCCATCCATGCCGTCAGCAACAGTCACTCTCTGATCAGTTGATCTACAAGACCCTATGCCTCACTGCAGTTTACGCCAGTTCTTGCATCCATGCCGTCAGCAACAGTCACTCTCTGATCAGCTGATCAACAAGACCCTATGCCTCACTGCAGTTTACGTCAGTTCGTCCATCCATGCCGTTAGTAACAGTCACTCTCTGAACAGCTGATCAACAAGATCTTATGCCTCACCGCAGTTTACGTCAGTTCGTCCATCCATGCCGTCAGCAACAGTCACGCTCTGATCAGGAGATCAACAAGACCGTGTGCCTCACTGCAGTTTACGCCAGTTCGTCCATCCATGCCGTCAGCAACAGTCACGCTCTGATCAGGAGATCAACAAGACCGTGTGCCTCACTGCAGTTTACGCCAGTTCGTCCATCCATGCCGTCAGCAACAGTCACTCTCTGATCAGCTGATCAACAAAACCCTATGCCTCACTGCAGTTTACGCCAGTTCGTCCATCCATGTCGTTAGCAACAGTCACTCTCTGATCAGCTGATCAACAAGACCCTATACCTCACTGCGGTTTACGTCAGTTCGTCCATCCATGCGGTCAGCAACAGTCACTCTCTGATTAGCTGATCAACAAGACCCTATGCCTGACTGCAGTTTACATCAGTTCGTCCATCCATGCCGTCAGGAACAGTGACTCTCTGATCAGCTGATCCACAAGACCCTGTGCCTCATTGCAGTTTACGTCAGTTCGTCCATCCATGTCGTCAGCAACAGTCACTCTGATCAGCTGATGAACAAGACCCTATGCCTCACTGCAGTTTCCGTCAGTTCGTCTATCCATGCCGTCAGCAACAGTCACTCTCTGATCAGCTGATCAACAAGACCCTATGCCTCACTGCAGTTTACGTCAGTTAGTCCATCCATGCCGTCGGCAACAGTCATTCTCTGATTAGCTGATCAGGAAGATCCTATGCCTCACTGCAGTTTACGTCAGTTCGTCCATCCATGCCGTCGGCAACAGTGACTCTCTGATCAGCTGATCAACAAGACCCTATGCCTCACTGCATTTTGCGTCAGTTCGTCCATCCATGCCGTCAGGAACAGTCACTCCCTGATCAGCTGATCCACAAGACCCTATGCCTCACTGCAGTTTACGTCAGTTCGTCCATCCATGCCGTCAGCAACAGTCACGCTCTGATCAGGAGATCAACAAGACCGTGTGCCTCACTGCAGTTTACGCCAGTTCGTACATCCATGCCGTCAGCAACAGTCACTCTCTGATCAGCTGATCAACAAGACCCTGTGCCTCACTGCAGTTTACGTCAGTTCGTCCATCGATGCCGTCAGCAACAGTCACTCTCTGATCAGCTGATCCACAATACCCTATACCTCACTGCAGTTTACGCCAGTTCGTCCATCCATGCCGTCAGCAACAGTCACTCTCTGATCAGCTGATCAACAAGACCCTGTACCTCACTGCAGTTTACGTCAGTTCGTCCATCCATGCCGTCAGCAACAGTCACTCTCTGATCAGGTGATCCACCAGACCCTATGCCTCACTGCAGTTTACGTCAGTTTGTCCATCCATGCCGTCAGCAACAGTCACTCTCTGATCAGTTGATGCACAAGACCCTATGCCTCACTGCAGTTTACGCCAGTTCTTGCATCCATGCCGTCAGCAACAGTCACTCTCTGATCAGCTGATCAACAAGACCCTATGCCTCACTGCAGTTTACGTCAGTTCGTCCATCCATGCCGTTAGTAACAGTCACTCTCTGAACAGCTGATCAACAAGATCTTATGCCTCACTGCAGTTTACGTCAGTTCGTCCATCCATGCCGTCAGCAACAGTCACTCTGATTAGCTGATCAACAAGACCCTATACCTCACTGCAGTTTACGTCAGTTCGTCCATCCATGCCGTTAGCAACAGTCACTCTCTGATCAGCTGATCAACAAGACCCTATACCTCACTGCAGTTTACATTAGTTCGTCCATCCATGCCGTCAGGAACAGTGACTCTCTGATCAGCTGATCCACAAGACCCTGTGCCTCACTGCAGTTTACGTCAGTTCGTCCATCCATGTCGTCAGCAACAGTCACTCTGATCAGCTGATGAACAAGACCCTATGCCTCACTGCAGTTTCCGTCAGTTCGTCTATCCATGCCGTTAGCAAAAGTTACTCTCTGATCAGCTGATGAACAAGACCTATACCTCACTGCAGTTTACGTCAGTTCGGCCATCCATGCCGTCAGCAACAGTCACTCTCTGATCAGCTGTTTAACAAGACCCTATACCTCACTGCAGTTTACGTCAGTTCGACCATCCATGCCGTCGGCAACAGTCACTCTCTGATCAGCTGATCAACAAGACCCTATACCTCATGGCAGTTTACGTCAGTTCGTCCATCCATGCCGTCGGCAACAGTCACTCTCTGATAAGCTAATCCACAAGACCCTATGCCTCACTGCAGTTTACGTCTGTTCTTCCATCCATGCCATCAGCAACAGTTACTCTCTGATCAGCTGATCCACAAGACCCTATGCCTCACAGCAGTTTACGTCAGTTCGTCCATCCATGCCGTCAGCAACAGTCACTCTGATCAGCTGATCCACAAGACCCTATGCCTCACTGCAGTTTACGTCAGTTCGTCCATCCATGCCGTCAGCAACAGTCAGTCTCTGATCAGCTGATCCACAAGACCCTATGCCTCACTGCAGTTTACGGCAGTTCGTCCATCCATGCCGTCAGCAACAGTCACTATCTGATCAGCTGATCAAGAACATCATATGCCTCATTGCAGTTTACGTCAGTTTGTCCATCCATGCGTCAGCAACAGTCACTCTCTGATCAGCCGATCAACAAGACCCTGTGCCTCACTGCAGTTTTTTCCTATTGGTTTGTTTAAATTCTAAAATAATTTTCTGTTTATTTTTTTGTACAAATTTGGTTTCTTAGTTTATATTAATTTTGTAAGCAATGCATGCAATGAATGTACGAAAGTCTTTGGATCCAGACAAGGGGTGGAGGAACACATAGTAATTTCACACACCAGACACTTCACATTTAAGTATAGACAATGTGATAAATGGGTTCCTTTCCCGTACAAGATGCAAATCTTAATTGTTGCTACACATAAATGTAAGTGATATTGATTGGCACGTAAATCACAGAGCGACATTGCCCTAAAATGTAAATAAATATATAAATAAATAAATAGATAATAAAAACCATTGTCTAAAGCAAACTGCTATTAGAATAATTTGTTTCTCCTACTTTTCTAGGAAAAGGGTAAGGCATGTGACCAGTGCCAGCTGTAAACAGCATCGCTTCAGTAATCAATTAAAACGGTAAATTTGCTAAACTGTGCACGAGAGAAACAAATGTGTCTGGATTAACGGATCGATTTTAATCTGATTTTGGAAATCCGTTCCCTAAATTTTCTTCCGGATACGGATTGCGGATTCCTGGATTATTGGTGCAGAATACCATCGAGGAAATCCGTTCCCGTACTTGTTGTTCGGATAAGCGGATTTTCCGGATAATCGGAGCCCGGATGAACAGAGTATCACTGTATAATAAGTTGGAGCACTGATATCTCCAGTACATTATATACAGGAGTAACACGAGCCTTTTTCTACAGAAAAGAAGCTTTATGCACAGGGATAAAGCTCGCTTGAACCCGGGATCGAATTTCGTATGTATATGGAGAAGGGATTGAACCCTTTCGATGGTAAAAATCGACCCAAGTTCGATCAACAGTTATTAAACGCTATATTCAGTTGACACCTAACTTTTGACTTATATACAACAATAGATAAATAAATTTCCCATAATCTTAGCAAGTTTCAGATCTGTATCTCTCGTAAAAGTGAGGTACACCACTTCATATATGGTCATGTTCTCGTATTTTCACTGATCGGACAAAAGCCCGTCCATGGGTCGACGGCTTGATTACAGATAATTGTATACGAACTGCACCATCAGGCAAGTCTTTCCTCTTAAAGTTATCGCATACATGTAGAAGTATATGCACTTACCTCAGTGTCGAAATAAAACGTTATTTTCTTCTTTATTCACGATAGTTTGGCGGCCGTATTTTGAATCCGCCTCTCGGTGCCATTTTTACGTGACGAAGGTGTAGGATTAGATGTGAACGCAGATTGGTCGGATGGACACACCCTGCCCCCGACCAATCGAGGCAAACTACTGAGAGTAAGATACTGTGACACAAATTCTAGGTCTCTATAAAGACCTTTTTTGCTCATATGAGAGATCATTTTCTAATATGTTGACTTCCCTATTTCAAAGTAGTTAGAGTGTGTTTACGACATATACCGCTTGTGACTACGCCTGTGCCGTTATCTACCTCTGGGCCTGCAAATAACACTAATTCGCATATACTTATGGCATTACGGTGGGTGTGATCAGTTGACAGGGGATGCTTACTCCTCCTCCATGGCACCTGATCCCACCTCTGTTTTAACAGGGGTCCGTGCTTGCTTGTTATATACATACATATGCATATATACTCAGGGACTTTAAAAACGCCTATCTAATATCATTATAGTTTAATCAACAACTAGGGTAAATAATTGCATCAAATTTGATTTATCAGGTTTCTTTGTGATTTCATCAGTTATGTATACCACGTCCAAAATGTCATGTGTTTTGTTTAGTGACAAATATACCCCCCCCCCCCCCCACTTGCCTAAACGCATGCACGCAATCTGGACCGCATGGATCGACATAAAGTTCGAATTTTTCTCATAGGAATATTATTCCACTCTTCTTGAAGAGCGCGTGCCAACTCATCCACAGTTCTTTACTTGGTTTACGGTGACGTTTACTTAAGCGTCTCCCTAACTCATCCCACATGTGCTCTATAGGATTGAGGTCGGGTGAATGTGCTGGGAAATGCATTACATTAATTCCCTGGATGTTTAGAAAGTTTAAAGTGACTCTAGCCGTGTGCGGACGTGCGCTGTCATGTTGAAACGTCAACGGATTGTTGACAGTTTGATGACGTTGAATTAATGGAAGGAGCTCATACTGTAAAACGTCATCGATGTAGCGCCTCGGGATAAGAATGTTCCTCAAAATAACCAGTGATGACTTGAAATGTTCATTGATGGCTCCCCAAACCATGACGCCACCACCGCCAAATTTGTCACGCTCATTTATGCAGTTTGCGGCAAAACGTCCATTGCGTCTCCTATAAATGCGCTGTCTTCCGTCAGCCATGGACAAATTGAATCTTGATTCGTCGCTGAACACTACGTCATGCCAATTACGTCGATTAGCAAGCATGTTCCGGAACCAGGTCAGACGATTTCTTCGGTGGCGAGGAGTTAGGATCAAGCCTTTCAATAGGCGACGGCATAGCAAACCTTGCTCTTTCAATCGTCGGCGTACTGTCCTGGGGTGGATTTGCCTACCGTGACGACCTATCACATCTCTTGACGTGCTTACGGCTGTCGCAAACCTGTCACGTAGATGACGTTGCCTTATGAAAACGTCTTGACGTCTTGTCGTTACGCGTGGCTGACCACTTCACGGACGATCCTTAACATTTCCTGTGGTCCGATACTTCCGCACAACTGTAGACAAATGGACCTTGAAGCGTCCTGCGACGATACCTTGATTTACGCCGGTGTCCACAAGGCCTACAACAGCATACATCTGTTGCTCAGACAGTCTCGGCTTTTCACGCGTTAGTTTTAATGAAGCAAAGTTTGAAATCAGGATAGATAAAGGCACTAGGTACCAGTATACGTTATTTCCGAAGAAAATGACTCAATGTAGATCACGTGGTCGAGTACTTTTTGAAAAGCGCACGGGTGAGAAGTACTACGTTATGGTTGAGTGATTTGTCTCGCCGATAACATGACATTTACCGCAATCACACAATATCAAGCAGATATTCAAGTCGATTTATTTTCAAAACATTTATGTTTTTACATGAAAAAAAAAACAACAAAAAATAGGCTTTTTAACGTCCCTGAGTATATGTGGCCGATTTTCACATTCGTAGAGTGCCATTCGTAGAGATCAGCTGTGCGCTTTACCGTAAATAAGGCCACTAAATATAACAAGAGCAACGCCTAGCGTGGCTTAATACGCCCGTCGCTTACTTTGGACGGGATCAATGTGAATGTATGGTTTTATTACCCCTAAACATGGACCTCTTTGGTAATACTTTTATATAATATTGAGATCCAAAAAGAGGAATCCAAGTCACATAACTCTGTAACACTGAAAAGTGGCTTCCCCTACACTATTTAAGCATTCTGTATAAGTTTCATGAAAAACAACTGAGGTTTACTTCAGTTATCGCATTACACAGCATCTCCATAGCATCTTATCATAATAACAACGTTTTATTCACTTTGCATGTTGTGACCTTGACCTTTGACCTATGACCTTGAGTCAAGGTCATGACACAACCTTGGGTCCTAAGTAACAATTCTGTGAAATATTATTGAAATCCGTGGACAGGGCAAGAAGTAATGGCCTGGACAAGGTTATCCCGGACGCTGGACGCCGGATGCAGGACGGACAACGCCATAACATAATAACATAAAAATCTGTTTAAAATACCCTCTCTGTACGAAGATCGCGTTATGGCGAAAATTCAATGGCATCTACGCACATGTTGTATATCATTGTTGGAAATGTCCAGGACGTAATGTCAGCCAAGTCATCCACCACTACCATTCTCGGATGTGGCAATGCAACAGGGACAACAATCCCACTCTATTTTGTCTTTGCTGGTCAAAGAATGAACCCAAATTTATTATCATTGAAAACACGAGGTGCTGCATGTACCGTTTCTGAAACGTGTTGGTCCAGTTATGAAGTATTTAGAAAATATTTAAAAAATAATTTCTTCAACGTATGCTCCTGGACGAGGAAATAAACCTTTTTTCCGACGGTCGCAAAGCACATGTTTCAATTCCTTTAGATTAAGCCTCGGAAAACAACATCATCCTGTTTGTTCTATCAGCCCAGACCAGTCACATTTTACAACCCTTTGATGTTGGATGCTATGGACTTTTTAGTTGCATATATAACAATGGATGTCATAAAGAAACAAAGAATTTATCATCAATAAGTACAAAGTACAACATTTGTAAAATAGTCTTCTTTGCTTATTCCAAGTCATATGTACAGAAAATTTAATCCAGTCATTCAATCATACAGGAATGTATCCATAAAATAGCACAGCTGTTGATCAAGACTTCTGTTAACATCAGAAGCATTCAGGACCGTGTGTAGTGATGATAATGCAGACCATGCAAACAGGGCAAAACAGACAATAGAAATTCATACACATGAGATTGTATTGAAATTGAAAATAATATTAATAAAGAAAATTTCTTAAAGTCAAAAGTACAGGAAATTAAGAAATTAGATCAGAAAAGAGAACTATACAAAGGAAGACAATGAGCAAAGTTACTTCCTGGTCATTGCATAACAGAAGATGAGGTAAGAAAACGAATGATAGATCATGAGAATAACATGTCAAAACCATAAAAAATTGAAAATAACAAAGAGCTTTCAAAACAAAGAACAAAATTCGCAAGAGCCTGGCCCAAGCATTGTAATAGTGGACTCTGACTCTGAAAAGGAAATAGATTTTCACTTAACCGTGATATTCAATGTCACTGGTATATATATGCCAACAAAATTGATATTTTAACATATAAACTTGAGATATTGAAGATTTTTGACTGATGAAGTAATATCTTTTAGGACAGTGGAGTAGCTTGGCACGTAACCATAGTAACCATTAATGACGCATTACAGTCATTTTGTTACATAAACACATAATAAAATATTTTGTCTGTGAATTTACATTTAAATTGGAAAGCTAAAGAAATCTGACTAAGCTGTAGGGCAGAAGTCACTTGGGAGATGTACAATAAAACTTGGTAACAAGTAGTGCGATACATGCAATGACATTACAAAAATAGGGTACCGTTGAACAGCACATGATACTCCCGCACTTTCATATAAACTAGAACTAAATATCTGATCTAATTGTATTAAATGTAAATTACCCTTGATAACGTCATAATAGTTCAGTTTCCATCTCCATTTCTTTAAATTTGAAGGCTAATTGATCTTTTTAGGCATCCATCGCCATCGTTTCCCATGTTGCCCCCTCCCTTTCATGAATACATCAACTACATTTGTATTAAATATTGAGATGTGAAAATTCCAGTTCAAAATGCACATCCTCATGATGTGCTCTTTCTTTGTACAAATTTCATCAAAATCCACCAAAGGGTTTAGGAGGAGTTGCAAAAACAAGGTTTTGTGCAGAGAAAAATCTATGGAAGAAACTAAGGGTCATAACTCCTGTAATTTTTGGGACAGTACTCCTCTTCCAATACGCACATCCTAATAAGATATTATTTTTTGTACCACGTTTAATAAAATCCACCAAAGGATTTAGGAGGAGTTGCAAAGACAAGGCATTGTGCATAAAAAAATGTAAGTCCAAGGGTCATAACTCTTGTAATTTTTGGAGACAGCATTCTTTTTCCAATATGCACATCTTAATATGGTGTTATTTCTTTTTATCACGTTTCATAAAAATCCACCAAAGGGTTTAGGAGAAGTTGCGAAGACAAGGTATTTTGCATAAAAAAATTTAAGTTCAAGGGTCATAACGCCTGTAAATGTTTTGGATAGCATTCCCTTCCAATATGCACATCTTCATATGGTGTTCTGTCTTTGGAGCATTTTTCATCGAAATTAGGTTAAGGAGGAGTTACGAAAACAAGATATTTTGCATAAATAATTCTAAGAAATTCTTAGTCCAAGATTTATAATTCTTATATTTTTTTTTCATTATTCACATCTTCAGAGGGTGTTTTTTCTTTAAACCAAGTTTCAGCACAATTACCATAGAGTTTAGGAAGAGTTGCGAAGATAAAGTATTCTAAGGAAATCAAGTCCAATGGCCATGCCTCCTGTAATGTTTTGAGACAGCATTCCCCTTGCAATTTTCCAAATCTTCATATGGTGTATTTTCATTGTACCAAGTTTAATCAAAATCCCAAACTGTTTAGGAGTTGTGAAGAGACGATAGGTGAGACACACAGACGGACAGACAGACGGACGAACGACAGCGGCTAAGCATAATATGTCCATATTTCATGCAGGCGTATAAAATATTAAGGAAGAAAAAAGAGGAGTTACTGGCTCAGTTATGTAGCAGAAGTCACCATGGAGCTATACAATACATGAATATCAATAATATACTAGCACATATAACACATTACAAAAATATTTGATTGTAGTGCAGTTACGATACCAACTTAGGACGGTCATTTAATTTGACAAAAGTCAAACAAATGGTGTGGTTAACCTGTTTATGGGCCCACCTTCCCACTCACCGTAACAGCAGAACAATCAAAGGACGTACATTTAAAAATTAATAAATAATATTCCATGTAAAGAACAAGGGTCAACAGGTATCGCATATTGAGAGGTCATAAAAATATAAACACGTAAGGTATTGTAAAACACATAATGATATAAAAATATATGCGACATCAACATGATAAACCGTGCTCTGCCAGTCTGAAAGCGAGCTAAGACCCTAGATCTGTAGGAGTCCCGACTAACAGTCAGAGGGACGAGGTTCAGGACCATGTCTCCTATGAAAGAGGTTTGGACAAGGCCCGTCATATAGTTCCCACCGCCCTGTTAGTCAGCGTGCAACGTTCAAGTAAAAGTCTGCATAAGGCTGTAGAGGGGCCTATAGTCTTTTTGATGATCTCAATGTCATATTGTCTATTTAGAAGACGTTTGACTATTTTATTACATGATAAAATTACGTTATCGGAGCCTTTTACTTTCCTTAGTTTATATATGAGATCACCGTAAAAATGAGGATGGGAAATTTCATTGGATACATAGTGTTGAAAAGAAATATTTCCAAATTCAGATAGAAGTTCTAAATAAGATCTAAAGAATATGCCGAATGTTTTTCTAAGCTTCTGATATCTGTAACCCTGCGTTAAAAGTTTAGTAGTAATTTGTAAATTTCGTTTATGAAAGTCCAAAACATGGTGCAGCCTCTGACAAATCGAACTAATTGAGATATATAGATACTATATGATGGGAGTCTAGGGACATCGCCATCCAAGTAAGGAAAATTTACAATAGGAAATCCAAAATCCTCACGTTTATCATAAATATTAGTATATAGTAGGTGGTTGATAATTTTGATGTTCAAATCTAAGAAAGGTGTAGATTTATCTCAAGTATTAGTTTTATTCAATTTGAGTTCTGGTGGATATATTTCTGATATAAATTGTTCGAATTCAGGGTTGTCGATAACCAAAATGTCATCCAGATATCTGCAAGTATTATTAAATTTGTCAATGAGGTCGAAACGTTTTGATTGTTAAATAGAGACCATAAAATCCCTCTCATAACAATAAAGAAATAAATCTGCTATCAGAGGCGCGCAGTTAGTACCCATAGGAATCCCAACTATTTGTTGATATACCTTGCCATCAAATTGCACAAAAATATTATTCATAAGAAAATCTAGTGCTTTACATAATTCCTTGCAAGTCCAGTATTTATATGACGTATATTGTTTGTTGGAAAACAATCCGGAATTATTGGAAGTACATATGTAAGTTTTAGATTCTCTGTGAAACCACCATTGTATAAGAGACAGCAACACTCTGTATTGTTTGTGTTCCTTTACTTTTTATGTACCGGACTTCCCTTTGGAGGTCTTTTACGAATCTTTGTAAAAATATTGATTGCAATACCGACTTAGGATGGTCAATTGAGTAACAAACGGTACTCAATTGGTGTGGTTAACCGATTTACGGGCCCACATTAAAACTCGTCGCAAATGCAGTACAATCAAAGGACATACATTTAAAAAAATTATAAATAATCCACCATATAGAGAAAAAGGATAAACAAATATCTCAGTCTGAATAGCCATAAAAATATATAAATACCAAAGGCAATCTAGAATAAGATCTTGATATCAAGAATATACAAAGCGACATCAACATGAGGTAACTGCTCTGCTGGTCTGGAAGCGAGCTCAGACCCTCAGATTTGTCTGTAGGAGTACTGACCAATCAGATGAGACGAGGTTTGGAATCATGAATCCTCTGAAAAGGTTCGTCAAAAAAAAAAAAAAAAAAAGGGCGGGGGGCACAAGCGCCATGCAAATATTTTTGCAACGCTCAAGGCAAGACTGCATAAAGGCCCATTGCAAGACCAATACTCTTAGTGACGATCTTAGGGTCATGTTGTCGCTGACGTTTGACATTTTTAAATCCGGACGAAATAAAGTTATCAAAATATTTGACTCTCCTTAATTTGTAAGCTAGATCACAGTGGAAATAGGGATGAGAAATTCCGCTACATAAAAATTGCTGAAAACTAATAGCTCCGAATTTAGATAAAAGTTTTGAATAAGATCTGTTATATTTTCAAAACTTTTTTTGAAGTTTACAGCATCTATATCCCTGAGTCAACAGTTTTGAAGTTTTTTGTAAATTTTTAATGTGAAAGTCTAAAACGTTAGAGCAAGCCCCAGCGAACCTAACCAGCTGAAAAATATACATATCATACGATGGTAGTCTTGGTACATCGCCATCCAAACAAGGGAAATATACGATAGTCATGTTTATTATATAAATGGGTATGAATACTGTTATATATTAATACGGAATCGATTATTACGTTTTGGTTTGCATTCTATTATATACATGCGTATTAATATTTTGTAAAATAAAGTAGTTCCAAATGGCGACCTCCGTTGTTTCACGTGTTTAATGTTGACAGAGTCAACTAAAGAATCGAACCCTTCAGACACAACATTTGGCGACGAGGATGGCGGCTAGAGCAATCGGAAGAATTGGAGAGTTCAATCAAACCACGGAATCGTGGGATTCTTACAGCGAAAGGTTGGATCAGTATTTTTTGTGCAATGAAATCAAAGACGAGAAAAAAGTCGCAGCACTTTTGACTCTCATAGGTAGTCCCACTTATCAGTTACTCAGAAACTTAACTGCCCCACGTAAACCTTCTGAATGTCAATTTGAAAACTTGATAAAACTGTTGGGTGATCATCTAAACCCTAAACCCGTCGTAATCTCTTACAGATTCAGATTTTTCAAGAGGGATCAGAAGGAGGGAGAATAGATTCGGGAATATGTGTCTGAAATACGCAGATTATCAGAGCATTGCAATTTTAAAGATAATCTAAACGAGCATCTGCGAGACAGGCTAGTTTGCGGGCTGAAAAGTGAACAAATTCAAAATAAACTTTTGGCCGAGAAAAACCTAGATCCCGAAAAAGCTATTGATTTGGCTCAAGCTATGGAAACTGCGAATAGAGATGCTATGGAACTTCGAGCAAAACACGTATCCCTCAACAAAATAAGCAGTAATTTCAACAAGAGTAACCG
Organism: Pteria penguin; assembly: GCA_035048485.1. Classification (NCBI taxonomy): domain Eukaryota; kingdom Metazoa; phylum Mollusca; class Bivalvia; order Pterioida; family Pteriidae; genus Pteria; species Pteria penguin. The sequence goes on along the minus strand of CM068580.1, from coordinate 18,514,481 downwards.
CAGCTTTGCTAAACAAAAGTAACTACCATCAACAAAATAAAACTTCAAAAGGTAAAAGTACACCGAAATCCAAACCCAAGAAAGATAACGCAAAATCCGCGGGCAAGAAAGGAAAATGTTGGCAATGTAAAAGCACCGAGCATCACCCGGATGATTGTTTCTTCAAAGACCAACCTTGTTATAATTGCTCAATGATTGAACATTGCTCCAAAGCTTGCCGTCAAAAGAAAAATGTTAACTATCTTGATGGTGAATCGAATGAGTCGGGTTCAGATGATAATTTCATTGGATTCTTAGGGATACACGCGCTTAAGACTCTGATTCTAGCGCAATAATGATAAATCTCAAAATGAATGAAAAACCCCTTAGCATGGAATTAGATACTGGTGCGGCAGTATCCGTGATTTCGTCCAAAATGCTTTCATGATTTATTCCCAGAGGAAAAACTCCATCCGACAGAGCTATGTTTAAAAACTTATTCTGGCGAACTGTTAAACCGCTTGGCATTGCCAAAGTAACCGTTGCATACAATAACCAGAATGCAGAACTAGACCTCTATGTGGTGCCGAGAACTGGACCGACACTTTTAGGCCGCGAGTGGCTTAAACACAAAACTTTAGACTGGCCGTCTATAAAGTCTATCAGCACAACTACGCAGAAAGTATCGTTTTGTAAAGCTAGGCCAGTACCATATGCAATTAAACCTAAAGTAGCAGCCGAATTAGATAAATTAGAGAGTGAAGGCGTAATCTCCAAAGTCGACTTTAGTGAATGGGCTACACCCATCGTACCAGTTATCAAGCCAGATAACTCTGTCCGCATCTGTGGCGACTTTTAAGGTTTCAGTAAACCCAGCACTCGAAATTGACCAGTATCCTCTCCCGCGAATTGAGGATATTTTTGCGGCACTTAGCGGAGGCCAACGATTCAGTAAATTAGACTTGCGTCATGCGTACCTACAGATGGAAGTAGATGAACAATCGCGCAAATATCTAACCATCAACACTGAAAAAGGCTTATATCGCTACAATCGTCTCATGTATGGAGTCGCGTCCGCTCCAGCAATCCGGCAACGCACCATAGATACAGTTCTACAAGGACTACCTGGAGTGAAATGCGTCATAGATGATATGATCATTACTGGGCGCACAGATGAAGCGCATCTATCAAACCTTGAAGCTGTACTCAGCCGACTAGATGAGTACAATTTGCGTGTGAATCTCGAGAAGTGCGAATTCTTTAATGAGCGAATGTCCTATTGCGGTCACGAAATTGACAAACATGGCCTACACAAAACGCAGTCCAAAATTGAAGCTGTAAATGCTCCAAAACCGACCAACGTTGGAGAGCTTCGTTCCTTTTTAGGGATTGTCACATTATGCAGGATTTTTGCAAAATTTATCATCTGTATTGCACCCCTTGCACGCCTTACTCGCAAATGACAAAAAGTGGAAATGGACACAAGAGTGTAACCGAGCCTTTGCTAAGGTGAAAACTATGATGCGCTCCGACAAAGTACTAACACACTATGACCCAAGTAAACCGCTTCGTTTGGCTTGTGATGCTTCACCTTACGGATTAGGATACGTGTTATCTCACATCATGGAGGACGGCTCAGAGAGGCCAATCGCGTATGCCTCGCGTTCATTAGCACCAGCAGAGCGCAATTATTCCCAAATCGACCGTGAAGCACTAGCGATAGTCTGGGGAACAAAACGTTTTCACATCTATCTTTTTGATAGACACTTTACCCTAGTAACGGACCATAAGCCACTTGTATCGATATTTCACCCAGAAAAGGGAATTTCTGTAAATTCCGCTGCACGTATGCGGAGATATGCCTTGTTTTTATGCGGCTATGATTATGACATTTTGTACAAGAATACCAAAGCTCATGGAAACGCCGACACGTTATCGCGTCTTCCGTTGTCAAATTGCGAACAGGAAGAAGAGAAGGAAGTTGACATGATGTACGTCTCGTATTTCGAAAATTTGCCTATCACAAGCGATAAAATCAGACAGGAAACGAGTAGAGATCCTATATTATCTCAAGTCAGCTTATGAATGGATGGGACATTGATGTCAAACATAACGCAGATTTATTTCCCTTCTATAATCGAAAAGAAGAAATGACTATACAGAATGGATGTATATTATGGGGTTTGCGAGTGGTTATCCCCACTAAACTACAACACCAAATACTCGATGAGCTTCACGTAGGTCACATCGGCGTTGTTAAAATGAAAGCGCTAGCACGAAGAATAGAATGGTGGCCCGGCATGGACACAAATATTGAAAACAAGTCATGTGCAGGATGTCAAGAGTTCAAGAAAACACCCCCAGCGGCACCTATTCATCCTTGGGAATGGCCAACTAAACCTTGGGAGAGAGTCTACATAGACTTTGCGGGACCGTTTCTTAACTCTATATTTCTAATTGCCGTTGATGCTCACTCGAAATGGCCAGAGGTCCTTCAAATGCGTAAAACCACATCCGGACGAACTATTGAAGTTTTACGCAATGTATTTGCACGGAATGGAGTACCAAATATTCTGGTCAGTGACAATGGCCCAAAATTCACTTCGTCATAATTCACAAAATTCATCAAAACCAATGGGATAAAACACATAACTTCGGCTCCCTACCATCCAAGTTCTAACGGACTAGCCGAGAGATTTGTTCAATCATTCAAAACTTCGATGAGAGCTAGTAGTAGAGATCAGGGATCCGTACAATCTAAGCTGTCAAGTTTCCTTATAGCATATCGTAATGCTCCTCACAGCACAGCAGGGCAACCACCATCTAAATTGTTCCTTGGACGCTTACTACCTTCTAGACTGGACCGTATTAGGCCTAACACCGAACAGCATGTCCGAAACAACCAATTTGATATGATTTGCCGTCGATGTACCACTCTACGTTCATTCAAACCAGGTCAGAACGTCATCGTAAAGGACTTTCGTACCAACGCTAAATCTGATTGGACCCCAGGTACCGTAACAAAACAAACAGGACCCGTATCTTACCAAGTTGATGTTGGAGGAAATACGTGGCGTCGACATGTAGATCAGATGTATGATAACGACAGTGATTTCAGTGTTACATATACAAATCAACCATTGTCATCATCACCGTTTCAACATGGCAAGTTCAACACTAATCTTCAATCTTCAGCGAATAACCGACCAACTCCGACTCATAATCCGCCAATACAAACACCCGAACAACCACCTCAGTAAGATGTCACAGTCCCAGTGCGCCGCAATCCGAAATGTCATGCTGGCCTCCAAAACGCCATGAAGATTTTGTGAAATTCTGAATTGTGTTAATGGTTGCACAGTGTTTAGGGGCATAATAATCCCCGTGCTTCCATTTAAGCCGTGTGTTTTATTTGTGTTTAGAAATCGTGTTAAAATGCGCTTATTTTATATGGTTGCACAGTGTTCAGGGGCATAATAATCCCCGTGCTTCCATTTGTGGCATGTAGCCATGTTTAATTTCATAGTTTTGAAAGTGCAATTTATTGTTAATCAGATTTATGTTATTTGTTTGAATTAACTTTCAAGTTAATCTGTTTGTCAAAAATGATTTGCTTAATATTCATAACATTTAAATTTAACTCAGAACTGTCATATGATGGACTCATAAATCTATTCTTATTCAAATTGTAATCAATATTGGACTTTCAATTTAAGTGAGGAGGTATGTTATATATTAATACGGAATCGATTATTACGTTTTGGTTTGCATTCTATTATATACATGCGTATTAATATTTTGGAAAATAAAGTAGTTCCAAATGGCGACCTCCGTTGTTTCACGTGTTTAATGTTGACAGAGTCAACCAAAGAATCGAACCCTTCAGACACAACAAATACTTTTGTCAATAATTGCAATGTTTAAATCCAAAAAAAAAAGTGTTTCTTTAATCATAAATATTGGCTTTATTCAGTTGAAATTGAGATGGATTAATACTAGATGTATAATTTTCAAACACAGGCTTATCTATCGTCAAACTGTCTTCTAAATACGAAGAGGTGCCATTAAACATACCAATAAGGTCGAAACGTCGGGATAAACGAATAGATAAATACAATTAGATAAACAAGTGCAATGAAATGATCAAAGATTATAAATGTTGAGTTAAGATTGTATTGTAATCGTACGAGACACGTCTACGTATTCAGAGTGGAAATCTTTATTTGACACTTGCATGCATTTCTCAGTTATACAGTTGCATTGTTTATTTACTCAAGAATCATCCACAAAATTTTACCAATATATAGTTTATTAATTTACGGGACGTAGTCGTGGAATTTCAAAAGTCGTTTTCGAGATCGACTGATGAATAATATCAAAGAGACACGTGGAAGCGGATATGACGTCACTTTTCCCTGAAGTTACCTTGCGGGCAATCTTTAAATCAACAACTTTCACTGAACCATTACTATCGATTGATCGGATGATAAAATAAGGTAAAAATTCTATGTTTTGATAAAAATTCTAAATACATTCATTACATAACTAATTTAAATCATTTGCGTTACACGCAGTCACCATGGCGCATTATCTTGAAATCGTGAGTCCTTAAAACAGAAATCAACGAGATCTGGGTCAAATATTTTCACATTTGATTTGTTCATTTTCGGTTACGTGTTTTTCGTCAGCTTCGCCTCTTTTTGTGAGGTTTCTTTTAACGAGATCTCGCGAGACCGAATGGTTGACACAGAAACCGGCAAATTTGAAACAGGTTGGGAAAAAATGTGTGTGGTCCTATCATTCATTTAGGGCCACTACTTGCGGCTACTACAGTGGGTGACATGAGATTCCATGCTCTATGTCTGGAATCTGAGGTGCGTCAATACAGCATAGCATAACTACAATGGGTGACATGAGATTCCATGCTCTATGTCTGGAATCTGATGTCAGTCAATACAGCATAATAGTACTGTATTGGGTGACATGGGATTTCATGCTCTATGTCAGGAATCTGAGGTGCGTCAATACAGCATAACATTACTACAATGGGTGACATGAGATTCCATGCTCTATGCCTGGAATCTGATGTCAGTCAATACAGCATAACAGTACTGTATTGGGTGACATGGGATTTCATGCTCTATGTCAGGAATCTGATGTCCGTCAATACAGCAAACTCATATTTGATTTGTTGACACTAGATTCTGTGTTCTGCATAATTTTATAAATAGTAGAATGTATAGATCCTTTCGTCTGTCAGCATTCATTATCTGTGCTTACATTATTTGTTTGAAAATATACAAGTAAATCAAAATACAATGTAAGTTAAAACTTTTCTATACTAAAATGCCGATTTAATTTTCAGGGGTGGTCCCCACACCCCCTCTTCAGATGTCTTGCAACTAACAACAACTCTGGATTCACCACACTAAATGCCCCCCCCCCCCTCGAAAACGTGTTTGTATGCACACACAGTGCCACCACCAACCCCCTCCCCCCCACCCCCTATCCCCGTAACAAAGTAAATTAAATGCTGCGAGTGGTTTGGTTTGGTTTATTGCAAGAGGAGAGTGTGTAGTACAATAACTACATGATGTGTAGGTATGGTACTCAAGTCGCCTGGAACTGTGCTCCAAGGAAACTAAAGTGGGACACCCCTGGTACATTAACTATTACGATATGGATTTAAACGCGACATCTCGCCCCGATTGCGATATGGATATGTATCCGGATTACAATCTACCGAATTGGTTTTTACTTTTATACAAAATTGGTGCACAGAAATTGTGACGTCACGCATGATAATCCTTACTTATAAATGCAATTATGCCTATATGATACAGTAAAAAAATCTGGGGTTTTTTTTTTAAACAAGAAGATTAATTTTTCCAAGTATCACTATTTTTTACAATAAAAATTTATGTTTCACATGACCTTTAATGTACTGTATGTGTACATATATTGGCGCAATCAAATTTTAGCGCAAAATGCTCAAAAGAAGGGTCGGCAGTATTTTAGCGTAGTCATGAATTAGCGCATTTGTCATGTTCGATTAGCGCAATTTATCCATTAAATCGGCGCATTCAAAACAGTTTTTTTGGTAAAAATAGTGCGTTTAAGTATCTTACGAGGAATTGAAATATATGCCACACGTGCGATTATCGAATCGGCTGGTATGACACGTTTGCCATTGGACATAATTAACGAGTACATGTACCTGGAGTTGTTAAACCGTTGATTGGCTTGGATGACAAGCGTCGGGTCAATTACCTTACTCACAGTATATGCAGTGAATCAAATACAACCTCATTTCATTCATGTTTATCCAAATTCAAATTCAAATTCAAATTCAAATTCATTTATTGGCATTAAACAAATGTTCATAGCCATCAATACAAAAGATAAATGCAAATAATTTACAACATATTGCCAGAGGGCATATATATGTATATATAGACTATAAAGAAATATTCAATAATGATGCTCTATGTTCCAATAACCTACCATATCATTGAAAACAAAACACCTAGTTATAATGATAAGTAATAATTTTTTTAAAAGAAAGACATATAGAAAACAAAATGCCATTCTTACGTTTTACGGACGAAGCCATTGTTTTCATAAGTTCATATAAGATAAGTTACTTGTATCGCTGACCGCTCTTTGCCTATAATTACGTAACAGACGGTATTGTAGAAGCGATATGCTTAGCGGGGGAATAATTCCTAAACTTCAAACCGTGGGTTTTTCTTTTTAATTCTTGCGTTGGTTTTGTGATAATCATATCGACAGTGTCCGGTAATGCAAACATCTTTAATCGATCGTTACTTGTGTCCTCTTTATGCTTTATCAAAATAAATGATGAATTTGTTCTTGATATTTATTTGATAGACATAACTATAGAGTTGAAACGGAAGTGCCCATTTAATTCTATCGATCTCATGTATTTTATATTAGCGTAGTCATGAATTAGCGCACTTTGAACAGCGCTAATTCCGCTAAAATATGAATCCCGCTAAAATAAGTACACGTACAGTATTCTTTATAGTAATTCACATAAGATAAACATATCTTTTGTTATTTCAGATTTGCTCAGCTAAGATCATTATACTGTTCAATGAAATATATTATGTAAGACTGCATTTAACGTTATTATTTATTCATATTCTTCGACTTTTGTTCATTCTATCTTCCATCTAATAAAACCTTTTTATTCATTTGTTGCCTCGTAAATTTCAAGAAAAGAAATAATTTGTTACCCGTTTTAAGAGTAGATATAAAATTTGTATTTTGTACATATTACAGATTTAAATTGTTCATTAAATATTTACTGATAAATAATAGAAGTATTTCTGTTTTACAGAACGGCAAAGTCTAAATCACAAAGAATGAAAGAATACTGAGCCAGATAAAAAACGCAATTAGGTGATGAATGGTTGAAAAGAAAAGTACGAAGTCATTTTCGTGCCATTTTAAAGAAGAAAACTATTTTTTTTATCTGTTGTCCGCCTCTCATTTATGCTAGGTACACCGATATGATAACGTTAAAATGAGTGGTCAAAAGGGGTTTTAATTGAATTCGCCTCATCTCTCACCTGAGCACATATGCAAAGTCGATGTTTAAATTAAATCATGTGCATTTCAAAATTTATTGTTGCCATATTTGTTGACAGTGTTTCTTATATCAAATGTGTCAAAAATATTTATGAAATGCTTTTAGTTCAAAGTAAGTCAAAAACGGATAAAATATTATTATTACAAAGAACAATTAACTCAGTATTCACAATATTTCGGTCTCCTGACCTTCTTCTAGTGAATTTTATTGGTATTGGTGGCTTAAGCTATGTAATATCCATCATATTTCATATTTAAAACCCCTTTTGGCCACTCATTTTAACGTTATATATCGGTTATGAAATATAATGGATATTACATAGCTTAAACCACCAATACCAATAAAATTCACTAGAAGAAGGTCAGGAGACCGAAATATTGTGAATACTGAGTTAATTGTTCTTTGTTTTATGACACTTCCCGTCGGAGGACTATTAAGATGTATTATTATTACGACAGGAAGCCAAAACATCAACACTTCCTCACACATCCTTCTATAGTGATAAATGGAAATTCTCTCCCTGGATGCCAGATACTGAGAGAGACTATACACTTTGAGCACTATATAGAAACTAGCAGTATAAAGACCTATGGAGTTAAGGTTGTGTTTGCACATTATTTGTTGATTGACTGATTGATTGATTATTGTTTTACGTCACTCACGTATATGGTGACGGCATCTGCACAGAAATTTAGACCTTTGCAACGGACCCACCCGAAGCAGTGAGGGATGTTTTACGTGCCACACCTACCGTGACACGGGACCTCGGTTTTTACTGTCTCATCCGAAAGACAGAACACCGGTGTGCTCAGGGCGGGAGTCGAACCCGGGACCTCTCGATCACGAGCAGAGCATCTTATTCACTAGGCCACACCGGCTACATATTATTTGTTCAGTTTACTTTATATAAGCACGTGTTTTAATGGAATATATTACAATGCTATTCTAACAAGTATTTATTGGCAACAGAAAAGTCAAGAAAATAAAATAATGTGCTCCAGGATATTAAGGAAATAAATATTCTATCCAAAAAAGATCTGAAAATAAATAATCTGACTCGACCAAATTTGCCAGCCGGCCATTCAGAGTTAAACGATAGTCCCCTTAAAAATCTAGCCCAATTATTAAAAAAAACTGCTTATAAGTTTAGGTATAGTAATACTGCAGTAATGCTTAATGTCAGAACAACAACGTATGATCTACGTTCTTTCAGATGCACAGCTCCTAAGATCTGAAACTTTCTGCCAAATGATGTACGACACCTCACAAACCTTAATCAATTTGAAAATTACATAAACACGAGGACGGGGCCACAGTACAAGTGTATCTCCTGCAGATCTTAAGATTGCAAATCTGTTTTTGTATTTGTGTAGCCTAGTTCTTTTTGCTGCTTTTCCTGCGGAGTAATGTGCTTTAATTTTAGCTACGCATTTTGTTTGAGCAGCCCTGCTTTATTTATTCATTTATTTTTCATGACATTTACAGTGTTTAAGCTTTTACTTTAATCTTCCACTCTACAAAAATTGTGTAATTGTCAATATTTATAAGGTCATTTACCTAACGAAACGCAAATGGTAACCTTTCTAAATACTGACTAGTAGAATCTACCGCTATTGGCCGGTGGTGACAGAGAAATCAACCAACCCGAGTGTCAAATTAGCTTAGGCCATGCCGAGGCTTGCTGAGGCATGGACTAAGCTAATTTGAGACGAGGTTTAGTTGGTTTCTTTAGATCTGTCATCACCGGACAATAGCGGTAGATTATTTTTCTCCCATTCAATAATTTGTCTTCAGTTTGTCATTTTCCCTTCCGTTTTGTTGGAAAATGAACAAAAATTAGGTTGCTTGACGTTGATGTATGTCGTGTTTGCTTATGACGTCATGATAACATTGAGTGCGAAATAGACCGTGTAGCTTATCTTCCACCCCCCCCCTGTGGGAGACAGGCTGATCATTTTGCAGTAAATATGAGAATAATTCTGTGAATATGAGAGAAAAATTAGTCTTGGTCTTATGTTTTTGTCTGTTCATACATTTGGTTTACATTCATCTATATATAGGGTGCTGCGTTACATCTGTTTCTTCTGTATGTAAAAGCATTCATGGCGGGTGTGACACGCCATTCAGGAGACGCTTACTCCTTCAGGGCATCTGGTCTCACGTCAGCTGTGCTGCATTGTTGTTGGTGACATAGTCACTGGAAACCTGTTATTTTCGTATTTTACATTATTGTTGTGTATTTACGCTATACCAATCTCTTAATGATATTATTTGTAGACTTTTAATTTATTAAACGTCGTGTCTTTTGTGTGTTATCTGTTTAAGTGTGACTAAATCTATGTCATGTATTTATATGGAAAGAACGCTTCTCTCTGCTACGCACCTGTGATACTGTCTCTCTAATCTGCGATCTGTTATGTATCCTGTGATACTGTCTCTCTTATCTGTGATCTGCTACACATCCTGTGATACTGTCTGTTTTATCTGTGATCTATTATGTATCCTGTGATACTGTCTCTCTTATCTGTGATCTGCTACGCATCCTGTGATACTGTCTCTCTTATCTGTGATCTTTTATGCATCCTGTGATACTGTCTCTCTTATCTGTGATCTGTTATGCATCCTGTGATACTGTGTCTCTTATCTGTGATCGGTTATGCATTCTGTGATATTGTCTCTTTTATCTGTGTTCTTTTATGCATCCTGTGATACTGTCTCTCTTATCTGTGATCTATCTGTTATGTATCCTGTGGTACTCTCTTTCTTATCTGTGATCTGTTACGCATCCTGTAATACTGCCTGTCTTATTTGTGATCTGTGTATGCATTGTGTGATACTGTCTCTCTTCTCTATGATCTGTTAGGCATCCTGTGATACTGTCTCTTATCTGTGATCTGTTATGCACCCAGTGATACTGTCTCTCTTATCTGTGATCTGCTATGTATCCTGTGATACTTCTCTCTTATCTGTGATCTGTTATGCATCCTGTGATACTGTTTCTCATATCTGTGATCTGTTATGCACCCTGTGATACTGTCTCTCTTATCTGTGATCTGTTATGCATTGTGTGATACTTCTCTCTTATCTGTGATCTGTTAGGCATCCTGTGATACTGTCTCCCTTCTCAATCAATCAATCAATCAATGATCAGTTATGAATTGTGTGATACTGTCTCTTATCTGTGATCAATTATGCATCCTGTGATAATTGTCTCTCTTATTTGTGATCTGTTCTACATTCTGTGATACTTCTCTCTTATTTGTGATCTGTTATGCATTCTGTGATACTGTCTCTTTTATCTGTGATCTGTTATGCATCCTGTGATACTGTCTCTTTTATCTGTGATTAAGTATGCATCCTGCGATACTGTCTCTCTTATCTGTGATCTATTATGCATCCTGTGATACTGTCTCCCTTATCTATAGTCTATTATGCATCCTGTGATACTGTCTCTTATCTGTGATCTGTTATGTATCCTGTGATACTGTCTCTCTTATCTGTGATCTGTTATGCATTGTGTGATACTGTCTCTTATCTGTGATCTGTTATGCAATCTGTGAAACTGTCTCTCTTATCTGTGATCTGTCATGAATCCTGTGATATCTCTCTCTTATCTGTGATCTGCTGTGTATCCTGTGATACTTCTGTCTTATCTGTGAACTGCTATGCATCTTGTGATACTGTCTCTCTTATCTGTGATCTGTTATGCATCGTGTCATACTGTTTCTCTTATGTGTGATCTGTTATGCATCCTGTGATACTGTCTCTCTTATCTGTGATCTGTTATGCATTGTGTGATACTGTCTCTTATCTGTGATCAGTTATGCATCCTGTGATATTGTCACTCTTATCTGTGATCTGTTATGCATCCTGTGATACTGTCTCTTATCTGTGATCTGTTATGCATCCGGTGATACTGTCTCTCTTATGTATGATCTGTTATGCATGTGTGATACTGTCCCTTATCTGTAATCTGTCATGCATTGCGTGATACTGTCCCTCTTATCTATGATCTGTAAGGCATCCTGTGATACTTCTCTCTTATCTGTGATCTGTTATGCATCCTGTGATACTGTCTCCCTTATCTGTGATTTATTATGCATCCTGTGATACTGTCTCTCTTTTCTGTGATCTGTTATGCATCCTGTGATACTGTCTCTCTTATGTATGATCTGTTATGCATGTGTGATGCTGTCCCTTATCTGTAATCTGTTATGCATTGCGTGATACTGTCCCTCTTATCTATGATCTGTAAGGCATCCTGTGATACTTCTCTCTTATCTGTGATCTGTTATGCATCCTGTGATACTGTCTCCCTTATCTGTGATTTATTATGCATCCTGTGATACTGTCTCTTATCTGTGAACTGTTATGCATCCGGTGATACTGTCTCTCCTATGTATGATCTGTTAAGCATGTGTGATGCTGTCCCTTATCTGTAATCTGTTATGCATTGTGTGATACTGTCTCTCTTATCTATGATCTGTAAGGCATCCTATGTTACTTCTCTCTTATCTGTGATCTGTTATGCATCCTGTGATACTGTTTCTCTTATTTGTGATCTGTTATGCATGTGTGATACTGTCTCTTACTTGTGATCTGTTATGCATCCTGTGATACTGTTTCTCTTATTTGTGATCTGTTATGCATGTGTGATACTGTCTCTCTTATCTGTGATCTGTTATGCATCCTGTGATACTGTCTCTCTTATCTGTGATCTGTTATGCATCCTGTGATACTGTTTCTCTTATTTGTGATCTGTTATGCATGTGTGATACTGTCTCTTACTTGTGATCTGTTATGCATCCTGTGATACTGTCTCTTATTTGTGATCTGTTATGCATGTGTGATACTGTCTCTCTTATCTGTGATCTGTTACGTATCCTGTGATACCTTTTCTCTTATTTGTGATCTGTTATGCATGTGTGATACTGTCTCTTACTTGTGATCTGTTATGCATCCTGTGATACTGTTTCTCTTATTTGTGATCTGTTATGAATCCTGTGATACTGTCTGTCTTATCTATGATCTGTTATGCATGTGTGATACTGTCCCTTATCTGTGATCTGTTATGCATGTGTGATACTGTCTCTTATCTGTGATCTGTTATGCATTCTGTGAAACTGTCTCTCCTTTCTGTGATCTGTTATGCATTCTGTGATACTGTCTCTCTTATCTGTGATCTGTTATGCATCCTTTGATAGTCTGTCTTATCTGTGATCTGTTATGCTTTCTGTGATACTGTCTCTTATCTGTGAACTGTTATGCATGTGTGATACTGTCTCTTATCTGTGATCAGTTATGCACCCTGTGGTACTGTCTCTCTTATCTGTGATTTGTTATGCATCCTGTGATACTGTCTCCCTTATCTGTGATCTATCATACATCTTGTGATACTGTCTCTTATCTGTGATCTGTTATGCATTGTGTGATACTGTTTCTTATCTGTGATCAGTTATGAAGTCGGCGTGGCCTAGTGGTATCTTGTCGGACTCCTGATCGGGAGGCCGGGGTTCGAGTCCTGCTCTGGTCATGCCTGGTTTTGTCTTTCGGATGAGACAGTAAAAACCGAGGCCCCGTGTCGTGGTATGCATGGCACGTTAAAGATCCCTCACTGCTGCGGGTGGGTCAAAATTTGTATGCCCCTCATCAGGCAGATACCGTCACCATATACGTGAAATATTCCTCGTGTGACGTAAAACAAAAATCAATCAATCAATCAATCAATCAATGATCAGTTATGAATTATGTGATACTGTCTCTTATCTGTGATCAATTATGCATCCTGTGATATTGTCTCTCTTATTTGAGATATGTTATGCATCCTGTGATACTGTCTCTTATCTGTGATCTGCTATGCATCCTGTGATACTGTCTCTCTTATCTATGATCTGTTATGCATTCTGTGATACTGTCTCTTTGATCTGTGATCTGTTATGCATCCTGTGATACTGTCTCTTTTATCTGTGATCAATTATGCATCCTGTGATACTGTTTCTGTTATCTGTGAACTGTTATGCATCCTGTGAGACTGTCTCTCTTATCTATGATCTGTTATGCATCCTGTGATACTGTTTCTCTTATCTGTGATCTGTTATGCATCCTGTGATACTGTCTCTCTTATCTGTGATCTGTTATGCATGTGTGATACTGTCTCTTATCTGTGATCTGTTATGCATCCTGTGATACTGTCTCTCTTATCTGTGATCTGTTATGCATCCTGTAATACTGTCTCTCTTATCTGTGATCTGTTGTGCATCCTGTGATACTGTCTCTCTTATCTGTTGGTTGGTTGGTTGATTGGTGTTTTACGTCGCTTTCAACAATTTTTCAGTTATATCGCGACATGGAAGCAGGAGGTAATCAACCTCTTAAACATAGTGGCGCAACCCAGGAATCGAACCCGGATCGTCGGCGCCGCAAGCCAAGCGCTTAACCACTACACCAAGCCTGCCCCTGTCTCTCTTATCTGTGATCTGTAATGCATGTGTGATACTATCTCTTATCTGTGATCTGTTATGCATCCTGTAATACTGTCTTTCTTATCTGTGATCTGGTATGCATCCTCTGATACTGTCTCTCTTATCTGTGATCTGTTATGCATTGTGTGATACTTGTTTTTTTTTATTTGTGATCAATTATGCATCCTGTGATACTTGTTTTTTATCTGTGATCAATTATACATCCTGTGATACTGTCTCTCTGATTTGTGATCTGTTATGCATCCTGTGATACTGTCTCTCTTATCTGTGATCTGTTATGCATCTTCTGATACTGTCTCTCTTATCTGTGATCTGTTATGCATTGTGTGATACTTGTTTTTTATCTGTGATCAATTATGCATCCTGTGATACTTGTTTTTCATCTGTGATCAATTATACATCCTGTGATACTGTCTCTCTGATTTGTGATCTGTTATGCATTGTGTGATACTTCTCTTTTATCTGTGATCTGTTAGGCATCCTGTGATACTTCTGTCTTATCTGTGATCTGTTATGCATTCTGTGATACTGTCCCTTATTATTATTATTATTATTATTATTATTATTATTATTATTATTATTCACACAGAAAATTATATTTTTATGTACTATTGAAAGATACTAATCCTAATATATTTCCAATCACCATTCATATGTTTCATTAAATGCCAAAGATAGAAATGATATGTAAAATGAAATTATTTTGTTTTTTACAATGTCGATTTAAAAATTTATGCTAAATATGGATTTTCGCAAAAATGCAAAATGGACGCCGATATGGCCGCTAGAATTCCTGGCATTAAAAGGACTAAAACTGTAGCTAAGATATATTGCATATTTGGTTGTAGGAATCCCCATTCCTACTACATTATTAGTTTTAGAATGATTTACAAAATTTTATCACACTAAATTTGAAGAGTATATTTCTGGTCAGAACAAAATCAATAAAAACTGTGTTCCTAATACTGGCAGTATTTTATATTCCACCAGCGCACTCTAGTGGACACACATGCGCATGTGAACAACTTACACACGTATTTTCTTCTTTGATGCTTTAGTCCGATTTTTTTTTTTGAAATCAAAAGGCATGTAAACAGTTTAATCACATCAACACCACTTAACTTATATCAATTGACCGGCATGAGTCGGCAGAGGATTCGTTATTAATTGTACATTTCCATTGATCCTTATTGTGTTTGTTCTAATCCTATTGTCTTTGTTCTCACACCAATTAAGTAACAAACGCTACTTCAGTTGACTGTCCGAAGTCGGTGCCTAAGTTGCATTACAAATGATTTTTTGTGTTGTCTCTTTATGTCTTTATTATTTGCTTTTTTGACTGTGATGATTTTTGTCATACAACTACGTCAGATGTCTTTATGGTTTCTTTAATATGTTCTAATCTTACTGTGCTTATTCTTATCTTATTGTGTTTGCTCTATGTTGCTTTAATTTGCCTGTTGCGAATTCTGCCACTAGGGTTACCACTTGTCTTGAAATGGAGTTGAATTTGTGTGGTGAAGTAGTTGGTGATGACTGGTGACAAACAAAATGAAATCACATATCGCAAATTCAGTAAAATGTTCTGTGTAGTTGATCCGATAACCAACATTAAACATTAAGGAAATGTCATGCAACATCCATGCAGATAAAAATTTAGATGGGTTATATATAAATAACTTGAAAAATGAAATTAAGTTAATACAACACGCAGATGATGCCACTTTGACCCTTAACAACGAGAACTCAGTTAGACATGCCATCTCTTGTATAAATAAATTCTCTATTGTATCTGGTTTAAAACTAAACATCGATAAAACAATGGGAATTCTACTAGGTAATCTAAAATATACTTGTAATGAAATAGATAATATCAAGATGACAAATAATGTTGTAAAGTGTCTAGGAATATATATTGGACATGATAGAAAAGTATCTATAGAAAAAAATTGGAAAAAAAGAATAAAAGAATTAAAGGGTACTCTTAATGCTTGGAAGGGAAGAAAACTTTCTATATTTGGAAAAAAGTACTATTATAAATACTCTGGCATTATCGAAATTATGGTACTAACATCAGTATTAGAATTTCCAGAAAAAGAAATAGTAAATGAAATAAAGAAAACAGTTTATAACTTTATCTGGGGAAAGAGAGACAGAATAAAAAGAGATGCACTGATAGGAAAAATTGAAGAAGGAGGAATTGGACTGATAGATATAGAATCCAAATTCAGAAAGTAGCATGGTTATGAGAATCTTAAAAAACAACCATGGTTTATTTCAAACAATGTTACCTAACAACAGTATAGACATGGACTACCTCTTAAAAAGAAATCAAATGAATGATAAAGAAAATACACTGTTTAAAAATATACCCAAATTCTCCCATCAAGTTATAACATGTTTCCAATCAATCAAAAGAATGTCAAATCTAAACAATGTTTCTACAGATGAGTTTCTTTCTTTACCTATATGGTATAATAAACACTTTATGTATAAAAATAAGACATTATTCTTTAAAAACTGGATCAGTGGAGTTAAATATGTTAAAGATTTATTTAATGAAAAAGGTACTTTTAAAACCACGGAAGAATTACAGGATAAGATAACTTGTAAAAAGAACTGGTTATGTGAATATTATATCTTAAAAAATATCTTTAAAATTCTTTTTTATTATTATTCACATTGAGACATGCATGCATACATACATACATACATACATACATACATACATACATACATACATACATACATACATACACACACACATACATACATACATACATACATACATACATACATACATACATACATACATACATACATACATACATACATACTTACATACATACATACATACATACATACATACATACATACATACATACATACATACATACATACATATATGGGATTACAAAGAATACAATACTATTATATCACTTCTCGACAAGAAGCATCTAACAATAATAGCATACAAAAGCAACACGTTACAGCCAACATAAACACATGCATACACACATACAAAAACATGTAGAATACAATCACAAGACAAAAAGCATTCAATGAAATGAAACATACCCAAATATATATAACACAGTAAAGCTACATTATGAACACATGTTGAACACATTCACAAAATAAAAAGATTCACATACACAGAGAGAAAGAAAAACAGAAAAAGCACACAAAATTACACAGTCAAAAGTAATAATTCAGAGAAATTTATCTAAGTAATAAGTTTTGAAACCTACCCCATTTCCTTGAAAACTTTTCATTTTGAGCATTCTTTTTAAATACAGTGTATGTATTTTTCTGATTTTATATAGTCAATAATATTGCCTTTAGCACCTGTAAAGTATGGAATGCAGTTTATCAACTTCTGTTTGAAAATATAGTGTTTTACTATGCAGATAATGATATTTAATCAATTGTTCCTTTTCTCTGTTAATCCAAATATAATATTTTGGACATTTAATCAAATATCAATTTCAAAAGTATCTGGAAGCCATTTCTCAAATTCTCTCCATAACTTAAAAGAAAAGTCACAATAAGATAGAAGATAGCAAATTGTTTCTGGAAAAATATGACAAAAGGAACACATATTTGTATCTTTGATACCTATTTTTTGTAAAATGACATTTGTTCCTAAGATTCTGTGGATGACACGATATTGAAACCATTTTAAATTACAATCATTAGTGCTGGTATGTACTGATAGGTTAACATTCTCCCAATAAGATAAGCCAAAAGGTAACTGAAGTTCAACTTCCCATTTTCTCTCACTATTTGGTCTAATATACTTATTTTCTAACAAAGATGTCATAACAAAGACGTATAATACAGTGTTTTGTTGTTAATTTTAAGCATATTACTGTACCACAATGGTTCATACAAATATTCTTCAGTCAACAAGATTTCTAAACTGATAAAATGATATGAGCACATCTTTCCAAAACGCATTATCAACTGAGTTTGAAATAAATCTTAAATATTCAGTACCAAAGTTTAGAAAACAACCCAAGTTAAGAGGAAGTGAATTAGATAAAAGTTTCAGCAATGATAGATGCTCATCTCCATTTATTATTCTTCTTACCCATGTTATCTTTAAACTTTTCATAAATGATATAATACATATCATTCTTAAATTTGTACTCCTGTTTTATGCATTTTCTAGAAATTCTCTCTGTTTTTAGGTTCCATATGTATTTAAAAAATAATTGTTCAATTACTTTTATAGTTGATTCACATGGGTTTGGAAGAGCAATAAGTAGGTGTGTCAATTTTGGTAATAAAATAGTTTTAACCACAGTTATCCTTCCATTAGTACTTAAGAGTAAATATCAAAAATAAAAAATATAACGGACACACAAATAAAAGAGTTTAATTATAAACTGTTAAATAACCTATTGAATAATAACTACAGTGTAAGCAAATGGAATAAAGAGATCAAACCAAACCGTACATATTGTGAAGAGATAGAAAATATACAACATTTATTATATGAATGTTAAATGAATTTGGTACAATGTGGCCAAAGTGTTATGGTTCAATATATCATGGAAACACATTATCATTGGTTTCTATTTAGAACATAATCAAAATACAAAACTACTAAATTACTTTATTTCATCTGTAGCATACAAAATATATAAATATAAGATGAAAATGAGAGTGGCAGATACAAAATTAGAACAAATAAATCTTTCTATATATTTGAAAAAAGAATTGTTTATAACAAGTATGTCCTTGAGATTGATTGAATTTCACAATTGTGCAAAACTAATGATGACTTTGTCAGATACACTATAATTTTTCCATAAATATCATAGTCTATATATATATTTATGTATACATTTATATGTGATTGTGTATATTATCTCTATATATGCCTGTGTATATGGTCTCTATATGTGATTGTATATATTTATTATTAAAAAAAAAAAAAAGAAAAAAAAAAGGAAATATGCGTGTCATTTATTTAAATAAATTCGAAATGATTCATCATTACATGCATATTGTTCAAACATGGCTGTCACGTATTCTTCTTCCATTGATTCACACATACAGAACTGTGAAATATTGTGCTATAGTCAGCGGTATATACCTTGCCGTCCTTGCATCCAACCCAGAGGGACTGGTGACTGTCAAAAGATACCGACAATGGACGCGATATCCCATCCGAAGCGGTCAGCAATAATCCTAGAACTTTGCCTTCATTGTCCAGTAAATGAATAGCGTTATCATTTTCTACAGCAACTAAAACATTGCCATATGGGTCAAGGCACATATCACGGACTGTGAATCCAGCATTGTTGCTCCTGAATAGAATGCCCTCATAAGATGATGATAGTTTCAGATTTTTATATGTATTAAGGACATAAGTGTATGACACAACAACAGTTTGATTCTGTAATCCGATAATCCTTGATAAACCGTAATACTGGTACATGTACTTTTGTTCGGACAAATCTTCCTGTAACTTACACGACTGTATGTAAGCCCCATTAGAATCGAGCACTGCTATTCGGACAAAAGGTTTCTTGTATCCGTAATCATCAAAAGAGCACACCAATATATTGTTTGATAATGTTTGTCCTAAGCATACTTTGTCATGCTTACCTATTTCACAAACTGGCACAATAGTATCATTGGGGAGAAGTTTCTGTACACTGTAGATGATCTTTCTGTCTTGACTCTTTGCCATCAGGATGTATATAGATCCGTCTCTGAAATTAATAACCTGCTGAACTTGTGACTTTTGAATGGATTGTGTACTACTCTCGTCACCTCTAACCTCAAATAATACACCACAGGATAGCACAAGTGTTCGAGATTTTGCTCTGTGTATTACATGGCTAATTTGTTTACCAAAGTCTTCACATACTGCTAAAAACATTGGCACACCTTCACAATCATGAAAAGTTTCATTGTCATCGTCATTCGATTGCGTTGAATTAGAAACTATTCCAACATCTTTAGTTGTCTCAAAATCAGAAGTGACATCGTGTTCATGGACCACAGATCCTATGACGTCTCCAAGAACTAAAGGAGTAGAATTTGTTAAAAACGTTATTTGTCGTTCATGCTCCTCAATACATATCATTTGAAACGTTTTTCTCAGAAATAAAGAAAGGATGACAATTTCTCTGTCGTCGTCGAGAGTCGAATGATTTAACACTCGCTGAAGCTCTTTGATACAGGAATCCTCGTGTAGAAAATTGATTATTCTTTTCTCCTTTTCACTCTCAACTTTTTCCAGAAGAGTGTGTTTCAGTCGTTTTATTTCCTCAATCCGTGTTCCAACGTGGTTATGGATTGCTTGCCGTATTGACTCTGTTTCATTTATTAAATTTGCAGTTTTCTGTTTGTTTACATCTTGCACTGTTAGAAGCTGATTCTTGAAATGAGGATCAGAAAGATGCTGTTTGAGGTGACGTCTATGTTCCTCTGCTACACTAGAAATATCCACAATATTATGTCGACAATGTCCGATCTCGATACACTGACTACATAATGTATCTTCGCAGTCCTTGCAATACAGAGGTAAGAGTTCTTTGTTATGCTTCAAACAAATTTTATGAGCCTCCATTGTGTTGCATAACACTTCCGTGTCTCAGGTGTTAACAAGGAGAGCGAGCTATGATAACTTACATGGACCAATCGATATAATCACTTGTGTTGCATAACAATTCCGTGTCTCAGGTGTTAACAAGGAGAGCGAGCTATGATACCTTGCATGGACCAATCGATATAATCACTTGACATAACCAACTTGAATGCACATTATATCATATTACACACTCCTTGACAAAAGGAACAATCCGTATACTGTTCGATTTTATTTAAATGTCTGTTTAATAAATGTGCAGCATTTACGATAAAAGGCTACAATAGATAAGCGTATGTCATAGATAGGGACTGAATGTCAATACTAAGTGAAAACGTGACGTCGTAAAATATTGAAATGAGATAATCCATATCCCCGTACTGTTACACGTCATTGTCCTAACTATTCCTGCTCCATCTACCTTACCTTTAGAAAGGTACATGTAATTTGCTTTAACCACAAATAATACAGGACTCGCGAGATAATCATCTGCTTCGAATTTTACTGTTTTCAATATATGTTAGACATCCACTTCCCGGTGTTGTACATGTAGCATAGAACCCCCCTCCCCCCTCGCACAGACTTTCCCCCGGAAAAACCGACCCAGTATAGATCTTCCCCTTTAAGGGAAATTCTATCTGGACGGTTTTCCCCATGCTGATTATCAGCATAGACTTTCCCTCTAGGCGGATAAAACGACCTGGGTTCACCTTTCCCCCTATTGATTCCCGATTCTCATCAATTTAGTCTTGATTTTACATCCTATTGAAATTGAAATACTTATCAGCCGGCCATGGAAGAAAATAAACCAGAATGAATACAATACAAAGTTCCCGTTTCATCATTGTTAATAGTGTAGACTATATCAAATACACAACAAAAAGTGAAAATAATATAACTAGTAGGATTATTGAGCAGAATCATTGGGATAATTGTGGACCGGTGTTATATAGTAGTTCCCCCCCCCCCCCCCCCCCCCCCCCCCCCCCCCCCCTTTGAAAAATTGCTATATAGCAGTTTTTCCCTCATGGCGGAAAAACTTCTATATAGTAGTCTTTCCCCATAGTAGTTTTTCTCCCTTAAGTAACGGTTTGGAATTTATACACGTTCGTTCTGTATCAGTCAGATAACATTTGAAATACAAATGTACTATAGTATTATTTAATAGCCGGTGGATCAAACCGATGGTGTTATGGTTAACGGGTTTCTATATACTGTTAAGTGTTTTGTGTGTGTGTGTGTGTGTGTGTGTGTGTGTGTGTGTGTGTGTGTGTAGGTGTATATGTGTGTGTGTAGGTGTGTGTGTGTATTTACTTTTTGTCTTATTTATTTATTTACAAGTCTTTCTTTTCATATATTTACCATAGTATGCTATTTTCTTCTATTATTTCATTGTAAAAATTGTCGTTTACTTGCGTATAGATGTCAATCATGACATCAGACTGTGACTCAAGATTCGATCCCAGGCAACTTTTCATAATATATCATAAGTAAAATAGGAATCTATCAATCAAAATGTTCTAATGATGAATATAAGAATTGAACGTGCAAGAATTCTTTGAATATTCATTTCCTAAATAAATTAAGACTGATGCATTATATATATCACAATATCGCTCATCATGTACAGAGTACATGATGAACATGAAAATAACAGAAGGGAATTCCACCCAGGTGTCCACGATTTGCAATGTACGATAAGGGTAGTCTAGTCGCAGATGTTGTAAATCATGAACACAAGAATGTAATTTCCTTGCCCCTTACGCAAAGTATGAAAGGTTTCGTCTTAAAGTATCTATATACTAAGTTTCAAAGCTCTACACCCTTTTGTGTAGAAGATATAGTCAAGGTTAAAATTTTTGAAAAGTAGGTCACACTTCAAGGTCAAGGACATTAGGTCAAAAGCCATGGTCCCAAATTAAAGATCTTATCACAAGTAATCTATATATGAAGTTCAAAACCCCTTCTCCTTTTGGTACAAAAGATTAAGCCAAAGTTAAGTTTTTGAAATCGTAGTGCACCAAAGTCAAAGTCACTAGTTAAAATATCATGGTCCCAAATAAAAGGTCTCATAACAAGAAAATTATATGTGGAGTTTCAAAGCCTTGTACCTCTTGGTACAAACGATATAGTCAAGGTTTTTGTCACAGGGTAAGAGTCACAGACAGGTCAAAAACTAGATGCCCCCGAATTTCATACCGGGGGCATAAAAACGAACTTGTTTTTCTTTTTTTCCATTTGTATATATAGAGATTTCTTGGATTAAATAATGATATCTCGAATGAAATTTTAGTAGTTTAATCTCTGTGCTAAATATATGCATTTGTATTTGGAAAAGAGATTAAAATTGAAGACATTTCTACTTCAGAAAATGAGATATCTCTAAATTAATTGGATATATTTCCGTCTCAAAAGTTGAAATATCTATATTTTAAATAGAAATCTATCTATTGTTAACAAGGTAACAAGCTGGATTTACTTATGTGTAAAAAGAAAATCCGGAATTTCACATTGGGGGGAAAATCGACTATATAGTAGTTTTCCCCCGGGGGAAAAATGGCTATAAGAGGGGGGGGGGATGGCTATATAGCCAAATTTCCCCCGGGGGAAAAACTACTATATAGCCATTTTTCCGGGGGGAAAACTACTATATAGCCATTTTTCCGGGGGGGGGGGGATGGCTAGGGGGAAAACTACTATATAACACCGGCACTAGCCGGCCCATCCTTTGATATAAGTTTAGGAAAGTCGCATGCGTTACCGCCGTACAGTAAAACCACACCCAAAGAGTTTTACACCAATGGTAAAATTAAGATTTATTCAGTGCGGATGACCACGTGTAAAGTCGCTGACACGTTCTGATAGATTTATATGAGTGTAGTATAAAAATTACTTTGATTGCCAACTTTTATTGAAAAATAAAAGCGAGACTAAAAGCTATTCAAAGACATCTATTTTGGTTCCCCCACATGTTTGACCTAGATACGCTAGATGTAGGCACCGTCCATTTGATCTTCAAGGGTATACTCTGATATTTATGCTAGGATCACTAAGAGCGATATTTTTTCATATAAAATTTGTAGAAATAAAGTATTCCGTTAGCTTGTGAAATTGGATTTGCTCGTTTAATATACTTACCGGTATGAAAGTTTTTCTTTTTAATCTTTTGCACAAATGGTCCTTCCCCCACCTCCCTCATTAGAAGAACTATGGATTGTGCCTTATTATGCTTACATAAGCCGTACATTCGGGTTACTTGTTTTTATCCTTACACAAACGGATTTTTTTCTCTGAAACCTGGGTCCAGAATGGATGATATTTAGAATAAAATTGCAGTTCAACATGTTTTTATGTAGTTTATATTTCTGCAATAAAATGTGTGAATTTATTTCTTTTCTAATCTGTGTTTTACACAAAATTTTGATTGCCATTGTGAACGTATATGCCAACATGTTAATAGTTATTAGTAGGTCAAATAAGTAGGTCACTGTTACTAAAAATGGATTTTGAGTTTCCAGATGATAACGAGTTATAGGAATCTTTAATATTGAAAATATTTTACACAGTGATAGTACATGAAGACAGCTTGCGTGGGATTGTGTTTGGGGTCAATAGGTCAAATAAGTAGGTCAAATAGATTTCGGGTTTTCAGATGAAACTTCTGTTAGCAATGTACAATTTTGAAGTAACTTTACACAGTGATAGTACATGACGAGCATTAATTCCTAATGTTGGAGGGGATTAAAAGTTGTGTTTCAAAGACTGACGAAGGCAGGGGACAAGTGTTGCATGCAACACTGAATGTAAGCTTGCCCGTTGTGTATTAAAATTGTATCAGCCTTTAACGTACTTCATGGTTTTAACATGCACGTGTTCCGGCCAATCGTTTGGTGCTTGCATCAAATTGTTTCTTGTTTCATTATCATTGCGTCAAGATGTCATTTCATATTTTAGATCTCATTTGTAATAGAATACAAAAGTTCTGGTATTGAGAAAAAAGATTCAATCCCTAAAATGGTTTTCCTTTGGTTGTTTTCGTGGTTTTGATGTTAAAAATCTTATCAACAACATCAAAATAAACAAGATGTGGTTGTGAAGCACGAATTGCTCCGTTTATCAAATACAAGCTGTTATTCTGAAATAAGTCAAACTAGAAGGTAAAAGGTTAAAAGTCATGGAACCAACTATAAGCGCATGCCATTAAGAATGCTCATGTGAAATATGAAAGTTCTTTCATTTACTACTCAAAAGGTATGGCGAAAGTTAAATTTTTGCAGAATAAGGTAAAACGCGAAGGCCAAGGTTACGAGGTCAAAATGTTGGTACCAGTAAAAGATATTGACACAAAGGATACACGTGTGAAATATGAAATTCATATCGCTTACCGTTCAAATGTTCTGATCAAGTCTTTAAAAAGTATGTCAGATATGCCAAAGTCAGCCGTCACAAGATAAAAATTGTTGGTATCTGTGGTAAGGTCTTGCTACTAGGTATACACATGATGAACACCCTATCACTTACAAATCAAAAGTTGTGAACAAGATGTAAGATTTTCAAAAGAAGACGATGTCCAAATATACCAAGTGGAAATTAAGGTCTTATCACAAGGATTCCTCGTTTGAAAGATGGAAGCTCTATCACACACCATTCAAAAGTTATGGGTAAGTTTTTTGCGGACAAACAGACAGACAAACTAACGGACAGGACAAAAACTACATATCCCGAATCTTCGTTTACGGGTGCATAATACCGACGGCTACATGTATGTGAGAGAGGCTTGTATATAAACATTTATATGTAGGTATGCAGCATCGTGTGATCCATATGGTCAAAGAACAGTAATTAACGAGAGTCGTAATTGGCTGATCTGATGTAGGGAGAAAAGGACTACTATTTCAATGTATCAGGGGCCGTAATTGGATAAAATTATTTGATCATTTTATAAATAAAGATTGATTCTGCTGTAAAATCATGAATTTTTATCTCATTTCGCTAATATTTTCTTACCTAAAAGGGGTTGTTGTTTAAATTTGAATTTTGGTAAATTTTTGGGGGGTGACCCCTCTCCAGCAGGATTTTCTCGAAATAAAGGTGAACAACCTATGGTAAACTGTTAAAATTCTGATAGAGGAGGGTCTGACAAACATTTTGGTATATGGATTAGATGTAGGATGTTGTGTATTTATAAATCTTGCTCGAAATTAGGTAATTTAACATGGGACCCTATGGGGAATGGAATTACTTTTCTTTGACCTTTATACAAATACTTAAAAGAGCTTCCTAAGATAAAAACATTTTCTCGTCAGTGATACTTCTCGCAAAACTTGTAGGGATCTCATGGTTCCCTTTATCGATTATATTTGCATGTTACGACCACTCTCTATATCCAATAATTGTTAAAAGAAATTTGAATATTACCTCATATAATTTCCACAAAGGAAATTAAAAATGAAATTTTTGGCGCTTCTAAATTGTAATTTTATCAATTTGAAAATTATGTTTTTATATCTGCATTTTCTCGACATCTAGGTGATACTGCATCTGTCCTAATTGGGAATCAATTTATATTTTGTGAGTCATTTAGGACCAGAGTAAAGAGATATCTTTAATTTGCAAAATAAACCACATGCCGTCATGCGGGGGAAATAAGATTTTTCAAAAATTCAATTTCAAACTGGCAATGTGCCGATATCCGATGAGATTTTGTTAAATAAACATGGTAACGCATTATGCATATTTAGTTCCATTCACTTGTAATGTTCGAAACAAACCGCTTTTATCTCTAAAGAGGGAAAAAGCGTATTGATCGCAGGGGGATAAACTATACTGGGTCGTTTTATCCGTGGGGATAATCTATGTTGGGTCGGGTTTTCTTTGGGGTGAACCGCAGCAACAAAATTTTGTTAAAGAAATTGGAAGAAGATACTTATTTGTGTAATAATATTTTGATAATATTTAAACTGAACATACATATAATGTGAATAACAGCGGAAGAACTCTTACATTAATGAGAAGAAATTAGGTTTGTTGGTTATGGTTCTATCCCTGTCCTTTCCTAAATATAAAGTCTTGTAATTTAATAGTCATGTGCTCACTTTAAATTACAAAACTTTAAAGTTAGGAAAGGACATTCCTATCATTTCATGCCAGATGCTATGAATGCGCTAAATTTGATTAAAATGGAATCATTAATGTATATATCGGAAGTTTCGTAATAGTGATGGTACTGCAACTTCAGAACAGTCGAATATTTATGTGACGTCTTTTCGTGTGCTTATTCGTGTTTTTTTTTTCTGAGTTTAAACAAGTGAAATAACTCTTATCGAGTCTTTTCGTTAAACAGAGTTATTTCCCATTTGAGACAGTGTCTCAATAATGACGTCATCAATGGGAGGTACCGTCCGTTAGGTGGCGTATGTGTATTATCAGTTACTAACATCGATTGGAGTTAGCAACCTTATGACGCTACAATAACGTACCATTGTTCTTTACGTCATTTTTGCGGGAATATGTTTTATTTCCTCCTTAAGTATTAGGACCGCAATTAATGGCGGTATCTCCCATTTCCTATGAATATATCATTTGTGGACTATCTTGAGTTTTAGATCGGTTTGATGACGTCAAAATGAGCTTCGCCGCCCGTTATCATCCGTTAGGCGGAGCTTGTGTACTATGAGTTAGAAACGACGTTGAACATTAGCAACCTTACGATGTCATAAGAAAGTTTCATTGTTAACGGCGGCGGTCCATTGTTTTACGTCAGATACCGTCCCAAATTGAAAGTAACTCTGTGTAACGAAAAGATCGAACTATTAACATCGAACGTAGTATACTAATTACTTTCATGTATTACGTTTAGTCCAAATTGCGTGTTCTTATTGTAGTTCTACCTTGCCTTTATAAACCTTATTTTAAACAAATTTGTTTTGAAAATAGCAAATAATCCCTTCAGTATAACTATGACCTGAAAGTATAATGTTCTGAATCAGAATGTTGATATCTTTGGTTACAGGGGATGTGTATAAGATGTTTGTAATATATGCTAATAAGGTATTAGAATACCAAATCCGAAACTAACATTATGTATGTACTCAATCAAAATTTTAGGCCTTAATGAAATGACTTGAATATTTGAAGAGTATAATAATCTGATTGAGATTGACCTGAAGTGTGTATTTTAAAGGTATTGTTTTGATACATAAAATGATTGAAACCTAATTACATAATTTGTATTAGTTATATACATGGTAATAATGCAATTAGCCTTTAATAGATAATATTTTGACAGAAATGAAATTTGTGTAGATAATCGAGAAATGACCTGATACAGAGAAATGACCGGAAACAGAGAAATGATATAAAACTGAATAAAGCAATGGGTCCTGGCGTGTTACACCACAAGAACACAAAACAACTCTTTATTATCACATTAATTACAAGAGTTCATGTGGGGCTACTTTTCTACAACTGTACAGTATTTAGTGGTCTTGAAGCGGTTAATATTTTGTTTTTCTTTGATTTTTTTGTTTTGAAATTACACTTTTGAAATGTACATTTATCATCTCAGAATGCACCATTTTTGAAGTATTAAACCGAATATTTCCAAAGAAAGCCACCCCCTCGCGAACTCCCTCCTGCATCCACCTCTTTTCGGCGCTACGCTACATGGGCCTCCCCTCCCCCACCCACCGGTGGTCAGTCATTGACCCATCTGTATCCGCCACTTGATGTCATTGATCAACAGTACCACTGAATACAATCAGTTCATATATTTAGGACTAGTATTTGTTTAAAAATAATATTTTTCTTTGTATCGATTGGGAAATTATCTTGTGAATTCATGTCAAGTTTTCAAGTACCTGTACACGTAAGTTTGTGATTTTTATATCAGAGATGTTATATGTCTCTGTTTATATACAAATGTGAAATAGTATTTAAAATCCATATTTCAACAATTAGATCTTTAGTACTTGAAATAATAAATCATAAATCATTCAGTTCAATGTACTTTCCATATCTTAAATGTACATTGCTAAGGGGACGACCATTTGATTCTAAGGGGGTGGGGTGGGGCTGGCACTTTTTGGAAATAAATACTCTGACCCTGAAAATGCTGGAAATAAAATATCCGGCTTTGACTGATATGAAAAAAATATTTTGGCTACTAGCCTGTACATATACCAGATCATGCAAATATAAAGCTGAATGTTCTATAGAAAACATGCTGATTTTTTCCAGCTCGCTTCGCTCGTTAGATTGTTCCCAATACTATAATGTGTAGTAGTAGAACTGTGTAACTCGCATTTCAGCGGAATTTATAGCATAAGACAAATCGTACTATTCAGTATGTTCAACAAAACTTGATAGAATTTTTGCTTTTTAAAAATATATTTGCATGTCCATTTTGTGGGGGCAAATAGGGGGCAAGGGTTCTACCATCTGCTTTCTGAGAAATTTTCTTTAGTGTCATTCGCGTCCCCTTGTCCAATCTCTTTCCCCTACTTCCCATCGTGTCGTCCGCCCCTCATTTATATGCCGACACAGAGATAATTTAACGTTAAAACGAGTGGCCAAAAGGGGTCTTAACTGAATTTGTCTCATCTCTGACCTTAGCACATATTCAAAGTTGATGTTTAAATTAAATCATGTACATTTCAAAATTTCTAGTGGCCATATTTGTTGACAGCGTTTCATTCCTGTTAAATTTCATTCAGATCAGTGCAACAGGACATTCTTCGAATGATTTTAACACATTTATTCAAATGTAGAATAAACACCAATCAAAATCAAAATAAATTTAAAATAAGAACAAAACTAAAACCAACAAAATGTGTATCTTCACTTAAAATACATGAAAACAAAGTGAAAATAGTCCCAAATTGGCCTTATATTGTTCACCTTAGACAAAGAAAACATTGCACAATGCTATTGAACAATGATTGTAGATGGCCATTAGTCTTTAGTTTCTTTAAAATTTATAAAACATGTAAAATTGTATATGAGGAACATCTTTGCTGAATATCTAACAAGCTTTCTCAAATTTAAACTAGAAGTAGTGAAGACAAAGTTAGAAATGTGAAAAATCGACATATCAAAAACATTTATGAAAAGCTTTTTTTGCATTAAAATAACATATAGTTCAAAGTAAGTCAAAAACGAATAAAATATTATCATTCAGAGAGGAAGCCAAAACAGCAAGCTAACACTTTCTCACACATCCTTCTACAGTGATAAATGGAAATTCTCCCGCTGGATACCAGAGACTGAGAGGACTATATAGAATATAGAAACTAGTAGTATAAAGACTTATGCAATTAAAGTAGTGTTTGCATATTATTTGTTGAGTTTAACCTATATTAGAATGTGTTTTGCTAACAAAATATAATTATAGAGGGATATGTATGCATATAGGGAAATAAATATTCTGTCCTTCAAAGATCTGAAAATAAATAATCTGACTCGACCAAATTTGCCAGGCCCCCTTCCCATCAGAATCAAATGGTCGTCCCCTAAGAATCTGAGGTCTCGTTTCTGCCTCCGATGCATGGATCTAGCTCTTCTTTCTGCATCAGACAGATGACGTTAGTATAGAATTGAAATCTTGGTGTGACTTAAAAGAACATTTAAACAAATAAAAAACTTTAATTGATGTGTGAGAGAAAATGTGTATGCTAAGAGCAGGGCGAGAAAATTATAATGCGAATAGTCTGTTGTAAGCGACTTGAATCAGAGTCTTCTTAATGTTTTTATTTCCAAGCACATTCCTAACATCGAGAGAAACAGAATTTGGCAACATGGCCCAAGTTGATATGGAATTGAAAAAGGTTAATTGAATTACTTTCCAGTGATACCCAATCAAATGTGCTGTATCTATCCTATTTACTTTTATTCGTTTATGTTTTGAAGCTCGAGTTTCCTCAGATATCTTAATTGTTAACATTGTACAGCTGTTGTAAGCCTACGATGCTGTCCGGTAAGTCTGCGCACTTAAGACATTCGACGTTTGTTTGGGGTGTTAATTCAGGTGAACATGAAAGGAGCTGTACATTAAAATAAACAGTGAGATCTCATTATACCATAAAAAGTGCAAAATTGACAAACTAGCCTTTTCATTAATGCCTTTTGTGCTAGAACGAACTTACCCAAGCATATCTCCAATTGTTTACATGTCCGGTAAGTCTGCGCAGTGTAGACCTTCGTCATTTCCTGAAAGTTTTTTCAAGAGCTACGGCAGAAACTAGGCCAACCATAAGTAGTTATGAATATTTATTAAGCTGATTGTAAACATTGATAACACATGTTACTTGTACACTTGTTTACACACATTTTGGAATCATTAATAGAGAAACTTTATCATAAACACATTGAATACACTTACCTTGATTGATTTCTTCTGTACTTGTTAAAAATGCTACAACTTACAAGAGAAAATTGATGTCTAATGAGCCGCCATTGATATTTTGATTGCCAAAATGAACCGTATTGTTGATGCACAGACTTACCAGATGCGCAGACTTACCAGACATGACTGTACATCTACAGCAACAAATGAAACCTGACTTCAGAGCAATAAAGTATCAGGCCACAAGATTATGATACTTATTTATCAATATTAGGAATTACGACAATTTACTAAAAAGACAGGTGAAATACCGAAAAGACGCCTAAAATCTAAGATTCTCTGCACTCTTCCCACTTTAAACAATATCAGTATTAATATACTGATCAAAAATGTGTTTAATCTAATTGTGCATTATATTGTTATATGTACGCAATTTGATGACCATGATTTACATTTGTCTCAGCAGTTTTTCTGACTTTGGTTTTATCTTAGGCCATAATGCAACTTTTCAGTAATTTTTTACAGATACTGTAATAAATATTTTGAAATCCATATTTGAATTCAATGAAGAAGTATACATAGAATATATATAGTTCATTATTTTCTCATTTAAGATAATATTTATGGTAAAACAAAAGATTAAAAACTAAGATTTTTCTTAGAAATTGAAGATAAATCCCGAGGAGTATACCTCATAACAAATCATGAATCTGGATCATTTAAATTTTAAGCGTTTGTGAAATAGACTCATTTATTCTACATGTATTTAAGTGGTTATATTCCCATGCATCAATGTATGTTTGATTTGTTTTGATTTAATTTTCATATTGATCATATCTACTAATATAGTTTAAGAAAAAAAAATTCTAGTCTACTATTTCTACTATTGCTGATAAAGATCTATTGATCAATTGTGAACGTAAGATTTGGCTTTAAGAGTTTTGGTAACAAAAATGTTGCACAATTCAAATCACTAAGGGAAAAACCTATGTCCAAATAACTGTAGTAGAGTTGATATTTCATTCTGTCAACAAAATTCTCATATTATTCTCATATGAGGGTTGATTGATATGTTGTGAGCCTCATTTTGAAGGATTTGAATTTTGTTGGATGTATTGCTTATTTTTTCACCATAATCACCTTTTGTATCTATACACTTTTGCCGGCGGTGTTTAAGGGCTTCATTGCCACTTTTAAAGAACTTCTTTTCTTGACTGTTCAGAAAGTCATCCATTGTATGTATGACATCATTATCGGACTGAAAGTTGGTGCCGGAAATAACTGTTTTCATTTATGGAAATAGATGAAAATCTGTTGGAGCGAGATCAGGTGAAGACGGTGGATGCTCGATTGATTTAAAGCCACAGTTGTGAATGGCAGCCATGGCAATGACAGACTTGTGAACTTAAACATTGTCCTGATGGAACAACACACCTTTAGTGAACTTTCCGCGGGGCTTAAGTTGAATATTTTCCTGTAACTTAGTCAGAAGTGAAGCGTAGCATGTACCATTGATTGTTTGTCCCTTTCGTATGTAGTTGATCAGCAGAATACCATCTGCATCCCAGAAAACAAAGGCCATAACCTTCCCAGCTGATAGAATAGTATATGCCTTTTTGTCACTGTTTGGTGGGGGTGAGCCAGGGTGCTTTCGATTGTTGTTTGGCCTCTGGGCCCATTTTTCATCCATAGTGACAAATCTCTGAAGAAAGTTGGCAGGATCTTCCTCAGAAAGGTTAAGATTAGCATGTGATAATGTAAGCCTGGTGTGCGTCTGATCAGGTGTCAGAAGTCTTGGTATCCAGCGGGCCGAAGTCTTTCTCATTGCAAGGTCCTCTCTCAGAATGGAATGTACTCTTTCCTGTGAAATGCAAACCGTACTGGCTATAAATCTTTCTGTAACTCGTCTGTCAGTCATAACAATATTATGGACATTATTGACCATTTCTGGGGTTGCAACAGTGACAGGTCTTCCAGGACGAGGTCATCCTCAAGGTTCTCTCAATTTTATTAAAACGCAACTTGTACTCCGTTCCTCTACGATACATTCTGTGTACAAGGAGAGTATTGTAGAGGAACGGTGTACAAGTCGTGTTTTAATAAGATTTAAGGCTCTGTCTGCCGCGCTTAAATTCCATCTGACCATATTTTCACTGTAGCATTTGAAGGGCATCTTTCCCTATTGCTGCTACCATATCATTATGGATATCTTTAGGTGTTAAGCCTTTTTAGCTCACCTGAGCCAAAGGCTCAAGTGAGCTATTGTGATAAATCACCGTCCGTCGTCTGTCGTCCGTCGTTAACTTTTCACATTTTCGACTTCTTCTCCAGAACCACTGAACAGAATTTGATGAAACTTGATAAGCATGTAGTACTCATGGTCCCCTACAAGTGTTGTTGTTTTTCGTCCGGATTCATCAACAGGTGGCGCCACCACAGGCAAAAGTAGGTCAAAGAGGGTACCCTCCTTTGACAAACTTCTTCTTCAGACCGGGGCATACAGAGACAAACCGAATGCATAGGAATGATCTAGAGGGATGTGTGAAGAAGTGTTGTTATTTTTGGTTCCGTTCCGAAATCAAATTTTTGACGTTTTTTTGACGTTTTTTTGTACTTGGTAGTTTTAATGCAGAAAAGAGGTATTTTTTTCTTTTAGTAAACATTGATGCATTAATTTGGTTTAATTTGATCATTTTGATGGTAAGAAATACTACTGCGAAGAAAAGTTTTCAATATTTTATGTTTTGGATTTTTTATGAATTTTTTAAGACTTTTATGAAAAAGGGGGGTGGGATAATTGGTGTAAACATTTCACAGTTTGAACTTTTTCTTCGGAACCACTTGCTGGAATTCAATGAAACTTGGCATGCATCAAATACTCAAGGTCCCCGACAAATGTGGTCATCTTTGTCAGGATCCATGAACAGGTGGCACCACCACAGACAAAAGTAGGTCACAGAGGGTACCCTCCTTTGACAAACTTCTTATTCAGATCGGGTGCATACAGCGACAAACCAACTGCATAGGAATGATTTAGAGGCATATGTGAAGAATTGTTGATATTTTTGGTTCCATTCCGAAATCAAATTTTTGACGTTTTTTCATTTTTATTTTGGACTTTGTTATTTTAATGCATTAAAGAGTTATTATTTTCTTTTAGTAAACATTGATGCATTCATTTGGTTTCATTTAATCATTTCTATGGTAAGGAATGCTGGTGCGAAGGAATTTTTTCAATATCTAGATTTTTGAATTTTTTATGAATTTTTTAAGACTTCCAAGAAAAGGGGGGAGGGGGGCACAATTTTTCATATCTTCAACTTGATCTACAGAACAACTTGAAGGATTGTGATAAAACTGGGTAGGATGCAAGTACTCATAGTCCTTTTCAAAGGTTTTGTTTTTTGTGCGGATCATCCAAATTGGTTAACAGATAATGCCACCATGTCTAAAAGTAGGTCTCACAATGGTACATATACCACTTGGTAATTGAAATATGGAGAATAGCGGTTCAAATCCAGCTGTGGTCAAAAAAATTTTTTTTTTTTTAAACATCTAAATAAGTTTTTAGATGTTTCTCAACACTCAACATATGAAATTAGGAATTTTACGTTTAAGACTTCCAAAAAAAAAAGGGGGGGGGGGTTTGGCCATTTTTCACATTTTCAACTTTTTCTACAAAACTGTTTGAAGGATTTTAATAAATCTTGGTAGAAATAAGTCACTTATGATCCTCTTCAAAATCTGTTGTTTTCTTCCAGACCTCTTTACAGGTGGCACCACCATATTCAAGAGTAGGTCACAAAAGAGTTCCCTCGTTTAACAATATTCTTTTTCATACGGTCTGTATACAGAGACAAACAGAATGCATAGAAATGATCTAGAGGGATGAGTGAAGATGTATTGTCATTTTGGTTCCCTTCCAAATTCAAATTTTAGAATTTTTTTCGACATTTCTTTGGACTTGGTGATTCAATGCAGAAAAAAGTGTCATATTTCCTAGTTAATTGATAATGATGATTTCTTATGGACTATTGTGATCATAATTATGGTAAGGATTGTTACTTTGAAAGAATTTTGTCAATATCTCAATATTTGGATTTTCTATGAATTTTTTAAGACTTCCAAATGAGGGTGTATAGGAACAATTCAATCACATTTTTCACTTTTGCTGTTATACCACATGAAAGATTTTAATGAAACATGGAATACATGAAGTACTAAAAGTCCTCTATCAATTTGGTAAATTTCATCCAAATTGGTTAGCAGATAATGCCACCATGTCTAAAAAGCAGTTCTCACAATAGTACATATACCATTTGGTAATTGAAATATGGAGAGTAGCGGTTCAAATCCAGCTGTTGTCAAAATTTTTTTTTCATTTCTTTACACATCTAAATAAGTTTTTAGATGTTTCTCAACACTCAACATATGAAATTAGGCAATTTTAAGTTAGATCTGGACAATATTTGAAACAATTGTTGTTCATGACCCAGACTTGAAATCAGTCAACAAAAGGCCCCACCTAAAGAAAATGACTAACTTGTTGCCCTGAATGACTTCTTGCAGAGACAAAGGAAATGCTTAATATCAAAATCACCTGAATGGATGTGCAAAAAAGTGTTGTTTTTTATTCTAGCCTGAAATAAAATTTGACATATTTTCAACATCTGTGTTGACTTAGTCACATTAATGCAAAAATAAATGAATTCTTCCTTCATGCATGACTGATAATCTAGGTACTCAGGTGAGCGATATAGGCCCAAGTGGGCCTCTTGTTTATGCAAATATTGGATCGCAAAAGTCACTTCTTGTCTTGTTTACTTTAGAGTGCTACCTCGTAGATATGAACTTTGCATTCGTGATGCAACAGGATCAATGTACCACTTGACATTTCAGCTGGATTAGGGTTAATTAAGTACATTGACCCTGTCATGTCATGATATCATTTTTTGGAGAGAAAATGTAGTCATATTTATGCTCCAGCCTGGTATGGCAGGGGATATAAAGTGTTTGCTTTATCTGTCCTCTTGTCTTTCTGTTGTTCATCTTTCTGTCATTCTGTCCTATTGTCATTCCATCACACATTGGTTTCTGGATCATAACTCAAGTATCTTTCAAGACCCTTTTTGATTTTGGGGTCACATAGTCAAAGGTCATGGTCAGAGCTGACAAAAAAAGACTGTAATTATTGGTTTCCAGATACTCAGTCACATTGTACTTTCATCATATTCAAACCATATGCGGATATATGCTTACCGGTACTTATCAAGAGAGGAAGGAATCTATTGATTTTCAAGTCAAAAGATCAAAGGTCAAGGTCACAGAGCTGTTTAAATCCATCTGTCTTGCTGGCAAGAGTGACGAAAATTGTGTATGTCTGATGGAAGAATTCCTTGTAACGCACAAAATGTCAGATACGATGCAATCAGCAGTGTTACTGGTTGCAGGTCCTCCTTTTTTTAATAATAATGCACCCGATAAATTTGTGGGTTATTGTTATTAGCAGTATTGAGCCTGCTGAGTGTCTAATCGTAAATTAAAATGCTTGTTCGTGATCAGCATCACCTATGTGTGATTCTCCTGTGAATATCTGAATGTGATCATAAATTTGGGTACAGATTTTTCGATACATAAATGTAGACAGTTTGTTACACAATTTTAAGATGGTTCAAATTTTGGTAATGAAAAAGTTGTTATGGTACAAATGTACATCAGGGTTCGCACAGACTACGAAAAGTGCTTGAATTTTCACATAGTCTTTGAAAAGTGATTGAATCTACAAAAAATAAAAAAGGTCCTTGAAAAGTGCTTGAATTTCTATCAAAATGTGCTTGATATATTTTAACAGTGCATGAATTTATTTAAAATGGCGAACTCCTGTAAAATAGTACAACGTTATGTTACAAATGGAATCGGTTTGTATCGCTTAATAAACATACCATAAATGTCATGATGATCGAGATTCTTGTTTATATCCTGTGTTAGTACCTTCAATTAAGCATCACGATGACTCTGCATTGGCGCAATGTGCATGCTGCCGGTGACTGTGTTCAAGGTCATCTCAAGTGCTTTAAAAATTGCTAGAAAAGTGCTTGAAAAGTGCTTGAATTTCATTTCTCACAAGCTGTATGAACCCTGGTACATGTACATGTTCTGTTGTTGCTTAGTCGTTTGTATTAGTAGGTTTTATTTCTTACCTGGCAAGCTTTGATTATTGTGATTATAATTCATACCACAGGAAGAAAAACACTGATCATCAAAATGCACGGAAAGTTGAAGATAGTGTGATAGTTGAGAGAGAGAGAATGACTGTGAAGTGAGCAGAGAGAATGAGAGAGGACTTTTGTTAGGGGTTGAAATGGATAGTAAGTCAGTTGTGAAATCAGATGATGAATGTGAGCAAGATTAGGGTGAGAATGAGAGAATGATGAGTGAGATTTTGTATGAAATTGAGATAGAAAATTAAGTATGAAAAAATGAGCCGGCACCTGGTGAAATACCGCCGCTTTAAATGACAGAAATCACTGGTTCGAATTACCTCTGATCTCAAATTTGCTAGTCTTGTAGTCACATTCACACATATGGCACTCAAAATGATACGTCTTAAATCTCTAAAGCACCTCCTCAAACAATTCTTACTGTAAACCCTGGTTATACATGTATTATTATTCTTTATTTCATTTTCAAACAAAATTTATTAACTTTCTGGTTCAGATTGACAGATTGTATAAGTCTGTTAGTTAAAATGTCTGACAAGATTTTTAAGTTTTCAACAACCCTGAGGTCACAAGGGACAAAAATAGACTGCAATTATTGGTTTTCAGATGATAACTCAAGCACTTTTCACCATATTGAATCCAAATTCGGATATATGCTTACTGATCAAGAGAGGAAGAGCTCAAGAGATTTTGGGTCAAAAAGTCAAAGGTCAAGGCTACAGTTGATAGAAAATTATAGGTTTGCAGGAGATTTTCATATATTTTCCTACATCATTAAATGCTCATCAGAATTTGATCATATTTGACAATTTTACAGGTTAAGTTCTTTTAAACAGGTAATTTGATATCTTATCAAAAGGGAAGGATGCCTCTAGATTTGAGGGTCATTATGTCAAAAAGCAAAGTCACTATTGGTAATATTTTTATAAGAGACTTTTTAGAGTTATGGCCTATGAAACTTGTATTTTAGGAAAGCTGCATGATTTTTTATACAGGCTTCATACTGGCTTTTTCCAGGTGTGGACGAACCAAAGCCTTGTATAAAAACACAATATCTTTATATCTAAGTGAGCAAATGATTGCATCATTGTCTGATTACTCCTGTCATACTGATTTGAGTATGAATGTGCTCCGCAATTTGAAGTTTGGTGTCTGTAGTAACTGCTGTATCTCTCTAGTTCTTGATTTGCTTCCAGTCTACTGTTTCCTAGCTCATACTTGTTCAACTGTACTTGCTGAACTGCTTCTAGTTGATATACACGTATGCAAGGCCTTGCGTTCAGCGTGATTCAATCTAAGTACCTATGTAATACTCCTGTTTAACAAGTTGTGAATGTAATTTTGTTGAAGAGACATCTCCAGGCAGATGTTATTGTTTATCTCTAGGTCTTAGAATCATCAAAAAATAAATATACTGTTGAATCTACTTCTAGCAGGTCTAAAAGTGTTGGTTTGAGGACTTGGCCTCGTGAATTGCAGTGTTTCTTCTTTTTTATGGAAAACTCTCCATTGACCTTTTTCCTCCATTTTCTGTACTAGTTAAGGAAGTCACTAACAAATGCATACCGGTATGTTACTACTTAGTTTGTATTTTCTTTGCTTAACAAAGGTTGTCATAAAGTTCATTATAACTGTAATACTGTCCATTGATGAAACAGAACTTTTGAAGCGAAATGAGTTGTATTTCTTAATGTGATTTACTATCTTCACACTAGGAAGTTTTTTCCCCAGTGCCTTACAAAATGCAATTGTAAGACTGACCAGTAGATACTTTGATGCTTACTTCTTGTCTCCCTTTTTAGCTCATCTGAGCCAAAGGCTCAGGTGAGCTATTGTCATAGTTAGTCCAGCATCCTCCATCGTCCGGCGTCTGGCGTCCGTCGTCTGTTGTAAACTTTTCACATTTTTGACTTCTTCTTCAGAACCGCTGAACAGAATTTGATGAAACTTGGTATGCATGAAGTACTCAAGGTCCCCTACAAGTGTTGTTATTTTTCGGCCGG
The DNA here is from genome assembly GCA_035048485.1 of Pteria penguin. Lineage (NCBI taxonomy): Eukaryota > Metazoa > Mollusca > Bivalvia > Pterioida > Pteriidae > Pteria > Pteria penguin. Next base: position 18,475,232 of record CM068580.1, on the reverse strand, counting down.
ATCCATTGACAGGTGGCGCCACCATGAGCAAAAGTAGGTCACAGAGGGTACCCTCCTTTGACAAACTTCTTCTTCAGACCATGGGCATACAGAGACAAACCGAATGCATAGGAATGATTTAGACAGATGTGTGAAGAAGTGTTGTTATTTTTGGCCTATTCTGAAATCAAATTTTTGACGTTTTTTTGACATTTCTTTGGACTTAGTAATTTCAATGCAGAAAAGTGTAATGTTTTTCAGTTAATTGAAAATGAGGAGTTCTTATGGACTATTTTGATCATAATTATGGTAAGGAATATTATTGTGAAAGAATTTTGTCAATATCTCAAGTTTTGGATTTTTTATGAATTTTTTAAGACTTCCAAGAAAAAGGGGGGGGGGGACAGTTTTTCACATTTTCAACTTATTCTACAGAGCTACCTAAAGGATTGTGATGAAACGGTAGGATGCAAGTACTCATGGTCTCTTACAAGGGTTGTTATTTTTTGTCCAGATCAATCAGCAGATGGTGCCACCACAGGCAAAAGTAGGTCACAGAGGGTGCCCTCCTTTGACAAACTTCTCTTTCAGATTGGAGGCATACAGAGACAAAATGCATGCATAGGAATGATCTAAAGGCATATGTGAAGAATTGTTGTTGTTTTTGGTTCCATTCTGAAATCAAATTTTTGACGTTTTTTCGTTGTCTTTTTGGACTTAATGTTTTCAATGCAAAAATAAGTGACTTTACTGATTATTGCTCCTCATATTATAATTTGATGCTGTAATTTGGTTTTATTTAATCATATTAAAGGCAAAAAATGCCACTGTAAAAGTTTTTTGTCAATATCTTATTTTTTAGATGTTTTATCAAGAATCGATTATAAGATATTGTAATATTACTGGTAATGAAAGGTTTAAAGGAATCTTAAGGGCGTGGGTTCAAACCTTGCTGGGGGCAGTTTTTTTTTTAATTATATGTATGAAAGAAAATTTTATAGTAAGAAAAATTTTTTCAATATCTCAATTTCTAGATTTTTATTTTATTTTTTATTTTCTTAATTAAAAAAAAAAAGGGGGGGGGGGGAGGGGATTATTCACATTTTCTTCTTTATCTTCAGAACTGTGTGAAGTTAAGATTCGTCAACAGGTGGTGCCACCACAGGCCAAATTTTATAGATTTTATTCTATGATAAAGGGGAAAGATTACTGCATCATTGCAATTTGCATTGACTTCTTCTTCCAGTGAAGCAAACTATACAGATATTGATATATTTTCAATATTTAACATTTACAATAATTGTTTGAAATATGAAATCATATTAAGGGCAAAGAATGCCACAGTAAAAGTTTTTTGTCAATATCTTAATTTTTAGATGTTTTATGAAGATTATAAGATTGTAATATTACTGGTAATGAAAGGTTTAAAGGAATCTTAAGGTCGTGGGTTCAAACCTTGCTGGGGGCAATTTTTTTTTTAATTATATGTATGAAAAGAACTTTTATAGTGAGAAATTTTTTTTTCAATATCTCAATTTCTAGATTTTTATCTTATTTTATTTTTTCTCAATTAAAAAGAAAAAAAAAAGGGGGGGGGGGGCTATTCACATTTTCTTTATCTTCAGAACTGTGTGAAGTTAAGATTCGTCAACAGGTGGTGCCACCACAGGCCAATTTTTATAAATTTTATTCTATGTGAAAGGGGAAAGATTACTGCATCATTGCAGTTTGCATTGACTTCTTCTTCCAGTGAAGTGCAAACCATACAGATATTGATATATTTTCAATATTTAACATTTAAAATAATTGTTTGAAATATGAAATCATCATGTTCTTTCATAATAAATTAAAAACACCTCCTCCCCTTATCATTTTTTTCATTTTTGAGAAAAAAAAGGGGTTCAAGATACTGTATCATTTTTCACGTCACAAGACACAATAGCGGATGATTTTCTCCTCAAGAAATTTTCACGTCAATAGCTTTGTATGTATGTCTTTAAAGAATGAAAGTTTTTCTTTGATTATGTTTTGATTTAATTCACTTGAAATATACTGAAATCAATAGATCAAGAATGTGGAGAGGAAGCCGCCTTTCGATTTTCAGGTTCATCCTATTTGTAGTTACAGAGTTATGGGACTTCAATTTTGAGCTCACCTGAGCCAAATGTCATACCAGACTGTCTGTCGTCTATCTGTAAACTTTTTGATACATTCAACTTCTTCTTTGAAACTACTGGGCAGAATTAAATGAAAAATTTCATGCTTGTTCCACAACATATTATGCACAAATTTTGCGCTTCGTTTGATCTAGATGTTCAGGTGAGCGATATAGGCCCACTTGGGCCTCTTGTTAAAGAATGTTGTAATGGACCAGGCGATTTTGTAGAATGTTTAGTGAATTTCATGACATCACAATATATTTTTAGTGTCCTGTTTTCCATATTTCTGGCAGCATACCACTTTCAAATGACTCATTAAATATGATTGACTTCAGCTAGTTCATGGAGTACCATGTGATATAATGACATCTCGGTCCCTCAGCTATTTGTTTACTTTTATGATTTGTGAGCATCATATTTTTCCTCACACTAACTTAGTATCCATCCACTATTGATATCTGTTATGGTCCCCCTTGGTAAACACATAAAATGGGCAAAGACAAGTCTTTCTCCTCATATGTTGCAGCTACATTTTCCCATTGTCATGTATTATAAGATTTTTACTTTCTTGAGCTATATTTAACAAATTAATATATTTAAAATATAATAGAAAGTAAAATACCTTGTGAAAATTCATGTTAAAATGCTTACATAGTACATATTCCCCTAAAAAAAAGAAAAAGAAAAAGCATTGAAATAAAACCTTGTGTATTTTAGGGTATTAGTTGTATTGTGACTATAAGCAGACATAGACATGTATTTGTAAATGAAATCAGGAAGGAGCATTGTGCAAGTACTGCTTTCTTTTTAGCTCACCTGAGCCAAAGGCTCAAGTGAGCTATAGTCATTGTGCGCCGTCTGTCGTTATCGTCCGTCCGTCGTTAACTTTTTCACATTTTTGAGTTCTTCTCTGGAACTACATCGCAGATTTGGATCAAACTTTGTGTAAATGATGTACTCAAGGTTTCCTACCAAAATTGTGTTCGGGATCCAGATTTCCTCAGGGGAGGATCCAGGGCGGGGCCAAAAGTGCCCAAAACGGTACCCCTTTTCAAACATCTTCTCCTCCAGAACCAGTACATAAATGGGGAAACTAATTGCATTTCAACAATCTATAAAGATGGGTTATTAAAAATTGTGTTTGGGATTAAGATCCGTCAAATAGCAATTTACGCTTTTTTGAGGTGTTTCTGGACTTAGTCATTTCAATGAAGAAAAGTGTCATGTTTTTCAGTTAATTGATATTAATGATTTCTTAATGACTACTTTGATCATAATTATGGTAAGGAATATTATTGTGAAAGAATTTTGTCATTATCTCAATTTTTGGATTTTTTATGAATCTTTTAAGACTTCCAAAAAAAAAAGGGGGGGGGGGGGGTTAGCCATTTTTCACATTTTCAACTTTTTCTACAAAACCACATGCAAGATTTTAATGAAACATGGAATACATGAAGTGCTAAAGGTCCTCTATCAATCTGGTAAATTTCATCCAAATTGGTTAACAGATAATGCCACCATGTCTAAAAAGGAGGTCTCACAATGGTACATACATCACTTGGTAATTGAAATATGGAGAGTAGCCGTTCAAATCCAGCTGTAGTCAAAAAGTTTTTTTTATTTCTTTACACATCTAAATAAGTTTTTAGATGTTTTTCAACACTCAACATATGAAATTAGGCAATTTTAAGTTTAAGACTTCCAAAAAAAAGGGGAGGGAGTGGCCATTTTTCATATTTTTAACTTTTCCTACAAAACTGTTTGAAGGATTTTAATAAATCATAGTAGAAATAAGTCACTTATGATCCTCTTCAAATTCTGTTGTTTTGGTCCAGACCTCTTTACAGGTGGTGCCACCATAGTCAAAAGTAGGTCACAAAAGAGTTCCCTCCTTTAACAATATTCTTTTTCATACGGGCTGTATACAGAGACAAACAGAATGCATAGAAATCATCTAGAGGGATGAGTGAAGATGTATTGTCAATTAGGCAATTTTAAGTTAGATCTGGACAATATTTGAAACAATTGTTGTTTATGACCCAGACTTGAAATCAGTCAACAAAAGGCCCCACTTAAAGAAAATGACTAACTTGTTGCCCTGAATGACATCTTGCAGAGACAAAGGAAATGCTTAATATCAAAATCACCTGAATGGATGTGCAAAAAAGTGTTCTTTTTTATTCTAGTCTGAAATAAAATTTGACAAATTTTCAACATTTGTGTTGACTTTAGTCACAGTAATGCAAAAATAAATGAATTCTTCCTTCATGCACTGATCATCTAGGTACTCAGGTGAGCGATATAGGCCCACTTAGGCCTCTTGTTGACTTATATGGATGGTTTTGAAAAGAGCTGTTTACAGTGTAGTTCATGTGTTTTGGAGAATATACTGAAAACACAGAAAATCACACAATACAGTGATAGTAATTAAAAATAAAAAAGAGGAAATTTACTTGTGCTACTTCATATCTTTGTACAAAACTAAACTATATATATATATATATATATATATATATATATATATATATATATATATACATGGATTAGGGCTACTGTATTCTGTGTAAAAAAATTACAAAACACCTATACTGTGCTGTATAGTGAAACATCTTTTTGGTATAAATATATATTATTCATTCATGTAAAACTCCAAAAATTACATATATACCAGCATAGTAAATAATTAAACAATGGCAAAGGACAAGAGGGTGCAGCTTGGATATGATCCCAATCATCTCCTTTTCAAGTCTTGTCAAGTGGGAGAGAGAGAGTACACAAGTGGGTTTTATTTACATTTATACACTATTTATGGATATAATTGTAGGAAACCTAATATTTCTTTCTTATTATTACAAGATTACTTCAGTGGTTATTATTATTTCCCAATTTAGATTTAACATTAGATCTTCATATGAAAACATCTTAATTATTTGACATAAATGATCTGTAGAGTTCTACATATAAATAGAAGTCTTTGTTAAATTTTACGTGGCTAGTATCAAATTGAAATAACTTTTTCAGGCTTTTCAAGAACTGCAAGCAAAGATGATTACAACGACACAACAAATAAAGATATCAGAAGCTCAGATTGAAACTCTGAAAAGAACAATTCAGCATTCATCTTTAGTAGACAGAGAAATCAATTCTCTTCCTGAAAATACTCGACTTTATGAAGGTGTTGGTAGAATGTAAGTAAATCTTTCAGAACCTGATCTTAAAGTGCACAATCATCGTCAGAGAACATTAATATAAGGTCACAAATGATTGACAATAGTAACATGATTATGAAACTTGATTATTTATTCCATAAAGTTATTTTCTATTGTCTGTTTTGTTTGAATCTTGTTTTTACTTACAACAATGAGCTAGTATAGTTCAGTGGGTTAGGTGCTTGGCTTTTGACCAGAGGTTCTGGGTTGGAGTCCCACTGGTGGCTCCCCAGTGTCCTGTCTTTCAGATGAGACAGTTAAAAACTGAGGTTCTAATGGTGGGTCTGTTGCTAAGATCTATATTAATATAATTTGCATCAATCAGATGGTGTCACTATATAAGTGCAATTATTTTTGTGACGTAAAACAGGAAAAAAACCCAAAAAAACCCCAATATTTTATCTTAAGATTGTTCCATTTATTTGCTTGATGCACTGCACAAAAACTAAGACCCTGCAATGGACCCCATTCTACATAATGATGGATCATGATAGGTCTTTTGTGACACAGGACCTGCAGATTTTATTGTCTTATGTTAAAGACAGAACACTGATGAACAAGTGGTGGGATTTTAACTCAAACTTAGGACCCTCTGGTCACAAGCCAAGTGCCTTACTGATAGAGCCACACTGACTCCATGAAGGGTCTAGATGTAATTGTAAATCTAATATAAATACCCTGATCTCAATGTTTTACCGAAACCTTCATCTTGTTATTTTAATATTTAGTAACCATCGAGTTGATAAACTTTGGAGTTGTGTCATATATATTAGGGATGTCATGTTGCAGTGTGATATAATATTGTGTTACGAAGGCTTTGATATGATACATGATGCAGGTAAAAGCTCAAACAGTATATGGCAACAGTACTGTAATCCCTTCTTTATATAAATCTGTGACAATTTTAATGATTGATATATATATATATCTGCTGCAGTGATTATATTCTTTCAGAGGATCTGCCTACATTTACGTCGGGTAAATCTCTTCACTTTCTGCAGCCATGTTGTCTATGAGTTTTTAATCAGATATGATAGAGATTTACTGTTTGTCATGGATGCTCTACTAGTGAGGCTCTATCAGATGAATCTAACATGACCTTGTGACATTAATCTTGACCCACATGCCAAAATTGAACTCCAGACAAGGTCATAGTGTTGCACATTTAGTTTAGAATAGAACTTTATTTGAAGAAACATAACATTCACTTGTATTTAATTAATAGTTGTCCTGTTGCTGTCAGCTAGTAAATACAGTTAATTGATACATTTGTTTTATATTTTTGAGCAGGTTTATTTTGCAACCAAGTTCAGAGGTGAAGAAAAATTTAGCTAATAAAGCGAAGGCTGCAGATGAAAAAATCAAATCTCTTGAAGTAAGAAACAATTTTCAAGTTAAAGAGGCACTATCCCTCACAGCCTCACAGCTTTTGAAAAGAAAATCATTGATTTACTATTTTTGTAGGCATCCCAAAGATACTAAACTTTTCATTAGTACAAGAATTTAAAACTTTACTTCTGCAAAGATCATGCATTATTTTATAAAATGAAATGAATTTTTGTGAGGTGCACATAAACTGTCAGTATTTGCTGAAAGCGCCACCATCACGCATGTGCAATAATATATTCTAAAGCGAGACATAAACAAAAATATCAACAAAATGGAGAAAGTGACTAGGAAATGGGGAAGAATGAATTTGTTTAGCTCTTTGGATATGAAAAGTAGAAAAATAGATGTGAATAAAGACATCTTTGTTGTTTTAATGCGGTCACATTATCAATGGCTCATGAATATTCATTATCTAGATGTGAAGTTGCAGAGAAAAGCACGATATTTCCAATGCTGGTGTCTCGTTATTGGTGCAATATTTTCAAAAGAGTTTTTGTCAATCATTGAAATAGTGTCTAATATATACATATGTGAACTTAAAAGCTTCTAGTAAGTTTCAAAACTTATAAATCCGTTGAGAGATAGTGTTTAACTGTTTAATTCTTGTATGCTCATTATATCTTGGTTAATTTATTGTTGTAATTTACATGATTGAAATATAATGTCAGACAGAGAATGGGGGATAAAATATTTTGCTATATTTGTGAATGGAGTTTATGTGATCCAGCTGTCTGTCTGGTAACTTTTTGTAGAACTTATCCACAAGGACCTCTGAGTTGATGGACTTTTAAAGACATGTCCAGAATAAGTACTAGTGGTCTAGTTCATTCTTTTCAATTTTCAGAGTTTTTAATTCCAGTATTTTGTGTTAGCTTGTGCAGTAATTCTTCCTGCGTCATCAGTCAGACTGTAAACAATAGTTTATTTTTCATTACTCCTCTGAGACTACATTTATTCTCCACACTGACCACAGCCAAGTCTAGTTTCATTTTATCAGTTGAGTGGTCAAGTTGTATGTATGTGAGTTTGGTTGTATTCCTTGACTTGGGGGTCTGAAAAGGGAATTTAAAGTCAGATTTCCTGTGTACATATAAGTAGATGTAATTTTTTCTCTCTCGTTTTGAATAACAATGAGAACCAAGGGGAATGATCTGCTCACTATACATTGTATAAGGCTGTCCATCTATTTGTCCATATGAGGTCTGTATGTTCCAGAAAGTATTATATCCTGCATTGAGATATTGAAGTGAAACTTGGTGTGCATGCTTATTTTGAAGACTTAGAGATTGTAGAATTTTGCTGCATTTGTTCTTATTTTACAAGTGTTATTGCACTTTGATTTAAATTAGTATTCAGAAATATTTTGGTGTGTTCTTTGAGATATTGAAGTGCAATTTCATATGTATGATAAGTATGAGGTCCTTAACATGAAGTTTGAGTTTTGATGCACTTGACCATTTGTAATTGACCCCATTGATGAAATAGAGATTCTTTTAGAAATGGAAGAAAACTGTGTGTATGTTTATATATGTAGTATGAGATCCTAAATATGAACTTTGACTTTTGTTTCAATTGACTCTATTTTACAAGAGTTATAGTTCTTTGATGATAATGGTGTACTGGAAATTTTTCAGCTGTGCCTGAAGATATTGAAGTAAAAGATGATGTGTGTGTTTTGCATGGGGTCCTACATATAAAGATAGACTTCTAATACAATCAGCAGAATTTTACAAGAGTTATTGTCCTTGGAGGAAAATTAGTATCCTGGAAAAGTTTCAACTCTGCTAGGAGATATTATAGTGAAATATTAAGTGTATGTTCATTAAGAGGTCTTACACATGAAGATTGAATTTTATCACAGTAGACCCATTTTACTAGAGTTATTGTCCTTGGAGGAAAATCAGTAACCTGGAAAAGTTTTAACTGGGCTAGGAGATATTATAGTGAAACAAGAAGTGTATTTTCATTAAGAGGTCTTACCCGTGAAGATTGAATTTTATCACGGTAGACCCAATTTTACAAGAGTTATTGTCCTTGGAGGAAAATCAGTAACTTGGAAAAGTTTTAACTGGGCTAGGAGATATTATAGTGAAACAAGGAGTGTATTTTCATTAAGGTCTTACCCGTGAAGATTAAATTTTATCACAGTAGACCCAATTTTACAAGAGTTACTGGCTGATGATAAAAATCAGTTTCCTGATGTTTTGAGTCAGCTTATGAAATAAGACTTCTTGTCATCATGACCATATAGATATATTTATATTCAGTTGGCCATCCACACCTTTTACTTGTTTTTTAGCTCTCAGGGACAAAATGTCCAGAGAGCTATTATCTTATTGACTTAATGACCTTGATCTTGGACTTTGGCCTACATTTCAAAAACTAACCTTTGTAATATCTTTTGAACCAATAAGGGTAGGTCTTTGATAATTCACACTTAGGTTCCGCATGACAAGAGCTTTTATTTGATATCATGACTTTTGACTTTTTGACCTTGACCTTTGGCTTTGACCTACTTTTCAAAAAACCTTTTGCCTAGGCTATATCTTTTGAATGAGTAGGGGTAGGGTTCAATACATTACACATAGTTTCCTCATGACAAGAGCTTTCATTTGAAACCATGACTTTTGAACTAAGGACCTTGATTTTTGTCTTTTAAAGCTGTATACCCTATGTTTGCAAGTACAGTGCATATTATAGGTTAATTTATTCTAAATTGGTTTGATTACATAATAAGCCTAAACATATTTTAAAAAGGACCCTTGCTAATGTTGTGATCAAATTCGTCGTATTAAGTGAGATATGGCTGTCTGAAATGCGATGTTTGTAAACAGAATGTTTACAACCAACTTATCATGTGATCTAATTCGGAAACCGCCGCATCATGGACACTGATGGAGGGTGAGGTAAATAAACTTGACAAGTAACTTTAAAAACTGCATTAAAGTCTGCTAAAGTTTGTATTTACTGAAATCGTTTTTCTTTTGGATTCTCCCTTCATCGTATTTTTTTGGATTAAACTGCGAATGCGCGAAGTCATGTTATAGTTGTATTTATGGAATATCCACTATATTTTATGAAGTATTTTCTTTTTATTTTGATATCTCCAAGGGTTTGAAGCAACAAAATATGTCATTTACGCAAATTTAATTACTTCAGCCATACATTAAAAATACAGTTTTTGTTTTACATGCCCTAATTTTTGAAATTATACTGAACTGTAGGGTATACAACTTTAACCTACTTTTCAAAAACTTTAACTCGGGTTATATCTTCTGAGCCAATAGGGTAGGGCTTCAATACACCACAAATAGGTTCCTCATGACAAGAGATCTCATGTGATACCATGAGTTTCGACTTTGTAACCTTGACCTTTGGCTTTTACCGGTACCTACATTAAAAACATTAAACCTGAGCTATATCTTTTGAACCAATTGGAGTAGGGCTTTGATACTGTTTACATAAGTTCCTCATGGCAAGAAATTTGATACAATGACTTATGACATTGTAAATTTGGACTTTGGCCTACTTTTCAAAAACATAACCTGGCCTATATCTTTTGAACCAATAGGGGTAGGGCTTTAATAATTCACACATAGGTCCTTCATAAGCTTTCATTTGATATCAAGCCCCTTGACCTTGAACTTTGACTTTTCAAGAACATTAACATGGGCTATAATTTTTGTAACCAATAGGGTTATGGTTTTGATACTTCACACATAGGTCTTTCATATCAAGACCTTTCATGTGGAATTTGACCCACATTTCCAAAACATTTTCCTAGGCATTTTCTTTTGAAATATTAGAGATATGGATTTCACATGTAGATTCATTGTGACCCAGATCTGTCATGTGGTTAATTTTGGACCTTTATTGTGGACTTCACCTTGATTCTAAAGAACATTGATCTTGCATAGTACATGTATGATAACACTTCAGAATTGACATAGTCCCTGGTAATGTTACATACAAAATATAACACTAGGATTGACATACCCGGTAGTACCTGGTAATGTTAAATACAAAGTATGATAACATTTCAGAATTGACATACAGTACAGTCCGTGTGGAACTTAATTTGCCCACTGGTCACAGTGGGCATTTTTAAAGTGGGCATTAAAAATGTCCACTGGACACAGTGGACATTCTTGTAAGAGCCAGTTAGAATTAATATACAGGGAAGGTGACAGCTTGATAGCTCAGGTAAATGTCCACTCCTAATGCCCACTGAAATTTCAGGTGGACTGCCCACTACGGACAGTGGGCACTCAAAGTTCCACCCGGACTGTACTGTAGTCTCTGGTAATGATACATACAAAGTACGATAACTTATTAGAATTGACATAGTCTCTGGTAGTGTAACATACAAAGAATAAATACACTTTAGAATGACTTAATCTGCTATTCATGTTTCTGTTGTATCTGCTATTTCTTTATGCAGGCTACATATGTGTTTTCCTAGGTTACATCTGTATTTTTGCAGGCTACATGTGGTTTTTTTTTTGGTGAAAGTTACACTTACAAAGTATTTAATGATAAATTATTTATAAGATTAAAACACAGTTTTAAATGATCTTAATAGTATAATGTAATATTCCTTGTGTCTTTTTCAGTCTACAAAAAGCTATCTGGAAAAGAGTATAAAAGAAAGTGAAGATAATTTAAGAGAACTAGTTTCATCAAAACAACAACAGCGGTGACATGGGATGTGTAATGAAAGGACTGGTGATTCTAAACTAGCAGAACTGCTTTAATTTGAAATAATAATTTATTTACTTCATATTAATGCAATTCATTTATTCATTAAGAAATTTGTTAACTAGTAAAGAAGTATGTAGTTTGGTACATTTTAAGAAAAATTAACATTTGTAATGTGAATTCGGCCCTGTTCTTCATTTATGTTGTTTAGTTCACTATGAAGAAAGGCTCATATAACAACACATGTATGTGATTTTTTTACTGTATGGCCATTAAACTATCTTAATTTTCTGTGATTTGTTCTAATAACATGTTGCATGAAGGGAATGATTCATACTCTGATATACATCTTCATTGTTTTGAGCTAGAAGGGAAGCTAAGTAGATCTACCTTACTAAAAAGGCAACACCTAATCACATTGACATTTGTGGTAAGTTTTCTTGTCATGATCAGACATTTATCTCCCAGATGTATATCTCATTCCTGACAAAATATTCTTATCATTGGAAAATTTCTATTTTTCTTTCTTCAAAACATTAGAACAACATAAAAGTTGTTATCACTTACTAGCAATTTGTTGTCCACTAAGTTTAAAGGGATGTTTGACACTGCAATAGTGGATGCGAATTTGTAAATTGAAAACTGAAAGGTCAAAAATAACACAGACGACTAAATATAAATTTATTTTTTTTAAAGTACCTTAAATGAAAAAGTCATTGATGAATGGCACCTTAAACTATAATGTAACATATCACCCCAAACAATTCAGAAGTTAAAATGGTTTAATTCAGCACAAGAAATGTTCTAAATTTAGAACATATGAAGTCTGTCAAAACAATAAAACTGATGATATTAATACAGTAAATGACGATACATAGTATTTACTCACGAACAGTAAATCTATATGATATGTGGATTTGCAGTGAATATTGAGTTGAGTTCCGTTGGTTGTGTCATAAGAAGACGCATGGTCTTTGTGAGGAAAGTTTACATAATGGTCCACACACAAAGACCCCAATTGTAAATAAGAGAGAAAACTGAAGATATCTGACAAAGCTGTATAACAAAAATCACCAAGGACATGCGCACAAAACTTGATAATAGTAGAATTTACACTAACAAACGACATTACAAAAATAATCGATTGTGCTGCGGTTACGATACCGACTTAGGACGGTCAATTGAAGTAACAAACGTCATTCAGTTGGTATGGTTAATCGGTTCACGGGTGCCCACCTTCCCACTCGGCGCAAAAGCAGCACAATCAAAGGAATAATGAATATGAGCAACAGGACTGTGTTTAGTTGCAGTGGTAGCATACAACGTACATGTACATCACTCAGTTGCCTATTACCCTTCCGTTGGTCCTTTTGTCTGCCCGCCCATAAATAAAACGTTGTTAAATCTTTCAAACTTCAAATTTAACAACTGCAAACGCATATCAAATTTGCGAGGTATAAAAAAAAGATGAACCCCCCCCCCCCAAAAAAAAAATAAAATAGATAAATAAAACCCCCAAACCCCCACTCTCACCCACGAAATAAAACGAGTCAAATTAACCTTATCTTTCGATCCATCACGATATAAGTTTGACACAAGATGTATATGGAAAATCTGTTTTGTCTATGCACATTATTATTTAGCTTCCCGAATGATGTTCCTTTTCGTCTATGGAGTCCCAAAATCTCAATAAAGCCCAGGCCATGGTCGGCAGACGAATATGATATCTGACTTCATCAGTAGTAGCGTTTGTGATACTCTTGAACAATGAGCCGGTGTCGCTCTGTCGATAGCGTGCTTATCGCAGGCCCGAGAGGTCAAGAGTTCGAGCCCTACAAATGACAGGCGATGTTCTGTTATCTGCATGAGGCAGTAAGCTTCGTGTCATGATAGAAGTTGGCAAGGTTAAAACTCCTCACTGCATTAGTTGTTTCTGCTATATAGGCCGCAACGTGCATTGTCAATACATGAAAGTACTGTTTCGAAAGATATTGAAAGATTTCCCCTGTGCAGAACTAAATCTGCGTAACTCGCTGAAGTTTGGGGTGTTTGAGATCTATTAAAGTATTTTTTATGAAACCAAAATGCAAAGTAGATCCCGAGAATCAAAAGAAAAGCCTTAAACAATAATGGAAAAATAAGTCAAAAGTTTAAGCTTTGATCTTGCAAACTTACATACTCATGACGGGGAAAGCATCATCATACATATCAATACCTTAATTGGGGAAGAATTCTGACATTGTTTTTACATAGGAAAAGTAAAGGTATTTATTTAGATACTTTTTATACGTCCGTCATTAGACGGGACGTATTATGTTATGGCGCTGTCCGTCCGTGCGTCCGGGTCATGTTTTCCGGACTTTTTTGGCCGTCTTTCAAGATATTGAGTTGAAATTTGGTATAAAGCTTTATTTCAAGCGGCATCAGTACCAGTTCGAGTTTTGTTACGATTGACATACTTTTGACGGATTTATGGCCCTTGGATTTATAAATTTCAAAATTTTAATTCATTAAAAATCTATTTTTTGTGAAAACATTATGAAATTTCCCATGAAACAAGTAAAGTGTACCAACTATCACATATGTTATGGTTTTTAATATCTTTGTCTTCATTTTTGAGAAATTTATAATTTTAGGGGGGGGGAGGGTTGACCATATGTCCTAGGTAATGTTTTCTTGACTTTTTTTGCCGTCTTTCAAGATATTGAGCTGAAATTTAGTATATAGCTTTAAATCAAGCAGCGTCAGTACCAGTTCGAGTTTTGTTACGATTGACATACTTTTGACGGATTAATGGCCCTTGGACCTAAAAATTTCAAAATTTTTTAGAAATTCATTAAAAATCTATTTTTTGTCAAAACATTATGAAATTTATCATGAAACACGTAAAATGTACCAACTATCACATATGGTACGGGTTTTAATATCTTTTTCTTCATTTTTGAGAAATTTATAATTTTAGGGGGGGGGAGTGACCATATGTCCTAGGTAATGTTTTCTTGACTTTTTTGCCGTCTTTCAAGATATTGAGTTGAAATTTGGTATATAGCTTTATTCCAAGCGGCGTCAGTACCAGTTCTAGTTTTGTTACGATTGACTTACATTTGACGGATTTATGGCCATTGGACTTATAAATTTCAAGATTTTGTTTTGAAAATTCATTAAAAATCTAATTTTTGTAAAAACATTATGAAATTTACCATGAAACAAGTAAAATGTACCAACTTCCACATGTTTTACAGGTATTGATATCTTTTTCTTCATTTTTGAGAAATTTATAATTTTAGGGTGGAGGGCGGGGGGGGGGGGGGGGGGCTTGTAAAAAAAAAAAACAGGTTTTTTTTGCAGGTCAGGTTCCAAGATGGGTTGGATAGGACCATTTCTGCAGGAATTATTGCCCTTGGACTTATTCCTATGATAAAATGCTATGAAACGCAATTAACTTTAGTATACGTCAGATTTTTTTTCATGAAAATCATGCCAAATGCGAATTGATCCCGTCCGAATTAATCGACGGGCGTATTATGCCACGCTAGGCGTTGCTCTTGCTATCTTTGTTTTGAATAAATGAAATGCTTAGGCAAGGTAAAAATTAAATTCAGTATGGTAAAATTTTATTGATGAATTCCAAAAAGTATATGGGATGGTGACAGGAAATTATTTACATCTGTATTTAGTCTAAGTCAATTCTCCAGCGTCGCCCACATGGCTCCTGCAGGTCTGCAATGAACAACTAAATGAGTAACTGACTCTATTTTTATTCTACGGACATTACATAATGGAGAGTCCTTTGAATGATATTGAACAACTTATTTGTGGCCAATATTCTGTGAATTATTCTGATTTGAAACCATCTGAATTTTATATCTCGAGCGATATTAAAGGGATTTAAATACTTTGGTTTCACAAACAAGTAGGTGTATTGACTAGGTTTTAACCAGGTTCATTTTTTCTCTTTAATTCACAGTTAGGTATTTTATTTAGATTTTACAAAAAGTTCATATATATCCTGACAGCTGTTGCAGAAGCCAAAATAATTTCATACGCACGTATTAAAATGTGGGCGTATTATGCTATACCGACATCATGCATCATCCGTCTGTTCGTCTATACGTCTGTCCGTTCGTTCTAACAATCTGGTCCTAACTTTTCTACATCAACTATGACAGATACAGATGGTCTTGTTGGTGGTATATGGAAGGATATAACTTGAAGTTGTGTGCATTGGTTTTAAACCGGAATCTAGCCCCTGGGGAAGGGGAAAATGGGTGGAGTAAAAAGAGACTTGTCCGCGCTTCTTTTCCTTAACTACTGCAGATAAGGATAATTTCATGGTGACATATGAAAGACCTGATTTGATGTTGTGCATTTGGATTTCATACTGGGGTCTGACTCCTGGGGTAGGAAAAGTGGACGGGGTAAAAATCTTGTTTGTGCTTCTTCTCTTTTAGTGAAAGGTACATAACTTTAGCAGATGATTTTATGGTGGTATATCAAAAGGTCTAACTTGAAGAGCACATAGATTTTAAACTTTGGTCTGGCCCTTCATGTAGGGGAAATTGAGATTGTCCGCGCTTCTATTTAACCAAGATAGGTGCATATGATTTCATGGTGACATATGAAAGGTCTGACTTTAAGTTGTGCATTTGGGTTTCAAACTGGGGGTCTGGCCCTTGGGGTTGGGAAAAATAAACGGGGTAAAGATGTCTTGTCTCTTTGTCTCTGCTTCTTCTATTTATTAATGAAAAGTACATAAGTCAATTGTGCCATAGTGCTGTCATCCGTCCGCCTGTTGTCGGTCTCTCCATCTGTGCATATCATCCATAGGTGCATTCACTATCTTGTTTACATTTCTCCGTCTTGCCAATGATAGGTACACAATGTTTAATCCACCTCATCAGGACATACTCTTATATCCGGAATACCTCATCGGGAGATATTCTTACATCTGGAATACCTCATCAGGACATACTCTTACATCCGGAATACCTCATCAGGAGATACTCTTACATCCGGAATACCTCATCGGGAGATACTCTTACATCTGGAATACCTCATCAGGACATACTCTTACATCCGGAATACCTCATCAGGACATACTCTTACATCCGGAATACCTCATCCGGAGATATTCTTACATCTGGAATACCTCATCAGGAGATACTCTTACATCCGGAATCCATCATCAGGAGATACTCTTACATCAGGAATACCTCATCAGGAGATACTCTCACATCCGGAATTCCTCATCATGAGATACTCTTACATCAGGAATACCTCATCAGGACATACTCTCACATCCGGAATACCTCATCAGGAGATACTCTTACATCCGGAATACCTCATCAGGAGATACTCTAACATCTTGGCCGGAATACCTCTTACATCTGGAATACCTCATCAGGACATACTCTTACATCCGGAATACCTCATCGGGAGATACTCTTACATCTGGAATACCTCATCAGGACATACTCTTACATCCGGAATACCTCATCGGGAGATATTGTTACATCTGGAATACCTAATCAGGAGATACTCTTGCATCCGGAATACCTCATCAGGAGATACTCTTACATCTGGAATACCTCATCAGGAGATACTCTTACATCCGGAATACCTCATCAGGACATACCCTTACATCCGGAATACCTCATCCGGAGATATTCTTACATCTGGAATACCTCATCAGGAGATACTCTTACATCCGGAATCCATCATCAGGAGATACTCTTACATCAGGAATACCTCATTAGGACATACTCTCACAACCGGAATACCTCATCATGAGATACTCTTACAGCCGGAATACCTCATCAGGAGATACTCTTACATCCGGAATACCTCATCAGGAGATACTCTAACATCTGGAATACCTCATCAGGACATACTCTTACATCCGGAATACCTCATCAGGAGATACTCTTACATCCGGAATACCGGATTTCCAGATATTCTTACATCTGGAAAACCTCATCAGGAGATACTCTTACATCCGGAATACCTCATCAGGAGATACTCTTACATCAGGAATACCTCATCAGGAGATACTCTAACATCCGGAATACCTCATCAGGAGATACTCTTACATCCGGAATACCTCATCGGGAGATACTCTTACATCTGGAATACCTCATCAGGACATACACTTACATCCGGAATACCTCATCGGGAAATACTCTTACATCCGGAATACCTCATCGGGAGATACTCTTACATCTGGAATACCTCATTGGGAGATACTGTTACATCCGGAATACCTCATTGGGAGATACTGTTACATCCGGAATACCTCATCAGGACATACTCTTACATCCGGAATACCTCATCAGGAAATACTCTTACATCCGGAATACCTCATCAGGAGATACTCTTACATCCGGAATACCTCATCAGGAGAAACTCTTACATCCGGAATACCTCATCAGGAAATACTCTTACATCCGGAATACCTCATCGGGAGATACTCTTACATCCGGAATACCTCATCATGAGATACTCTTACATCAGGAATACCTCGTCAGGAGATACTCTTACATCCGGAATACTTATCAGGAGATACTCTTACATGTACATCCGGAATACCTCATCAGGAAATACTCTTACATCTGGAATTCCTCATCAGGAAATACTCTTACATCCGGAATACCTCATCAAGAGATACTTTTACATCCGGAATACCTCATCAGGAGATACTCTTACATCAGGAATACCTCATCAGGAGATACTCTTACATCCGGAATACCTCATCAGGACATACTCTTACATCCAGAATACCTCATCGGGAGATACTCTTACATCTGGAATACCTCATCAGGACATACTCTTACATCCGGAATACCTCATCGGGAGATACTCTTACATCTGGAATACCTCATCAGGACATACTCTTACATCCGGAATACCTCATTGGGAGATACTGTTACATCTGGAATACCTCATCAGGACATACTCTTACATCAGGAATACCTCATCAGGAGATACTCTTGCATCCGGAATACCTCATCAGGAGATACTCTTACATCCGGAATACCTCATCGGGAGATACTCTTACATCCGGAATACCTCATCATGAGATACTCCTACATCCGGAATACCTCATCGGGAGATACTATTACATCTGGAATACCTCATCAGGACATACTCTTACATCCGGAATACATTCATCGGGAGATACTCTTACATCAGGAATACC
This sequence comes from Pteria penguin, assembly GCA_035048485.1. NCBI lineage: Eukaryota > Metazoa > Mollusca > Bivalvia > Pterioida > Pteriidae > Pteria > Pteria penguin. Next base: position 18,456,603 of record CM068580.1, on the reverse strand, counting down.
TCATCAGGACATACTCTCACATCCGGAATACCTCATCAGGAGATACTCTTACATCCGGAATACCTCATCAGGAGATACTCTAACATCTTGGCCGGAATACCTCTTACATCTGGTATACCTCATCAGGACATACTCTTACATCCGGAATACCTCATCGGGAGATACTCTTACATCTGGAATACCTCATCAGGACATACTCTTACATTCGGAATACCTCATCGGGAGATATTGTTACATCTGGAATACCTCATCAGGAGATACTCTTGCATCCGGAATACCTCATCAGGAGATACTCTTACATCTGGAATACCTCATCAGGAGATACTCTTACATCCGGAATACCTCATCAGGAGATACTCTTACATCCGGAATACCTCATCAGGAGATACTCTAACATCTTGGCCGGAATACCTCATCAGAGATGTAAATAGTGGTAAATTGTCCGAAAATATAATATCTCTTCTTTGTATTGACCAAGTTTTATATCCATCATGTCAACATACGGGCGTAATATGCCCCATACCTTACCTACCATACCATACCTTATTCTTAAAAATAAAGGCATGCAAGGTAAACTGCATTTACTTAGACTATCATTTAGGATTGGCCACACTTTTACTTACGATTTTACGAAACCTAAATAGGTTGCAATAGATAAATGTACAGAAAAATTATTGTATAAATCTTTCTAAAGGAATATTTTATCATTATCCTTTATTTAGCATTGAACAAAAGGAAATCCTTTTATAAAGGCTGTTAATAAAAGTGAACTTATCGTTCATTCTGAAAAGAGGATTGTGCCAAAGAGGGGGAGCAGAGTTTCATCTAACGTGTTGGGAGCTATTTTCGTTAGTAGTTCAGTAAAAGAATTTACAACTTATTTCCAGAAAGAATTCGCAGATTTCTGAACCAACTTCTTAATGAAATGTATTCCAAAATGGAAATAGATTTAATATCACTTCTTATTGTTGTACTAAATGCATTCGTCCATATGCAATCTGATTGAAAAAAGCTGCGGATCCAAGGAAATCGAAGTTGTAATAAACTATCCATTTTGTTATTGTGACACGAAGTGTTACTCTGTTATCATCGCCATATTGAATTTTTTGGATTCACCCCTTTGCTGATGAATTCCTACACTAAGGAAATAGGTCTATTGTGATGTGCATTAAATATGCATATATCCATGGAAAATTGATACTGTTTGTATGTGAAGACCTACATATTCCTCAAATTATTTAGGAAGATGTATGGAAAGTTTATACCAGAGCTGAACAAACAGGATGATATTTTTTGAGACTTACTGGCGTGTAACTTATGTTTCATTCAGTCGTTGATTACTACCTTTCCGGCGGCCCTTGCAGACCTCCATAACAACATGCTTTTGAGGACGTTATGCTGAAAAATTGATATTTTAATTGATTTAAGTGGGACAACAGACTGTATAAGTTACATTTCTACCTTTGCGCACTCTACGTAACATTCTACGTAAGCTTCCCCTGAGCTAGGTGTAAACGTGACCTACATTTGCAGCCTATGTTTTCCCAATTTGCATATATAGAGTTACAAGACATGTGCAATAATCTGCGTGACCCACAAGGTAGTTTTTGAACAGTGTTTGTTACATATTGCGTCACTATCACGTGCCTAGCCGAGTCATTGATTGGCTATGGGAAATAACGGTTTCGGTGACTGAAACGTCATCAGAGTTCACCTGAACATGACCTCTTACAGGGTTTCGCCAGATCTTTATCCGCAATGGGACAAACGGAGAAGCGGAATAAAGATATGGTTTTAATCAGATTGTATCACCATTGTACATCAAATCAAAGACTTTTTCGAAATCTGTTAAAAATGTTCCAGGAATAATAGTTTGTTTTAGTTGAATAAACTCTACCATAGATAAGACGGGTATTTTGTTCAATGACTCTATCTTTCAGAAAACTTTTTTTTATTTTCTTGTATCAGGAAGTCCGTTTTAATTCTATCAACTGTACATGAAGATAAATCTTTATAGGAAACATTTAAAAGTATATATTGGACGTTAGTTCAAGAATTCACTATGTTTATCACCTTTTGGCAGAAAAGAAATAGTTTTTGAGTTTGAACCAGGTTTCCCTTTTCAGGACCAACTTTATTGATTTGAGTTAACAAGCAAAATATTCGATTCTAACATGACTTGAGAATTTCCCCCTATATGTCCCATAGAGTTTCACCGTGCTTTATTTTCCGATATATTCACGGTCAGAATCACCACGCCTACTAAGTAGTCATGAGTTTAAAAGCCCCGCCCCCACCCATCGGGGTTATTGATTTTGACAATGTGCATAAAATCAATTTCAAGAAAACCGATTTAGGTCATGCTATTTACGTGTTCTGAAAATCAAATTATTGATTTTTACGTAACATCCACTTTCAATACACAAAACTGTCGTCTGCATCCACTTTCTATACACATAAAGTACATGCACAATGGATAAAGCGTATATGACCTAAATTTATTGTTATTGAAATAAAATATTAATATTAAAGTACTTACTTTCATACTTGTTTCCATAGTTCATGTCAGAATAGAAATAATGACGTCCTAGTCGTTATCTAATATCAAGTAACCGCCCCTCGTCGCATTAACCAATCAAATTATCATCTCGCCGCTGCGCGGCTCGGTGACAGTTTGATTGGTTAATACGACTCGGGGCTGTTACTGGACATTAGATAACGGTTAGGACGTCATTATTCTTTAACTAGATCTGATCACGGGGTTAAGTCCAGGCCAAGAAAATGTAGATCCAGGAGATAGCCCTGCATGGTGAAGATAAGCAGCACAGAATAACAATAAAATTAATGTTTCATATTATTCCAGAAAGGCGGGTATATGGTTTGGTAGATTTCGAAGTGAACATTTTACTAAAGAAAATTCTGATACATTCTTAAATACATGTATATCATTCGCTCAAGATGATTAAATGAACGACATAGCCCATTTGGCCTCCTGTTTCATGCTCATGTCTATTTTTTCCATAATCGTTGGATAGGTACCGGGTACGGATATGTATTTCTCATTCCTCCTTTATATCAGTTGATTATAAAAGAACATTTCTACAGAATAACAATAAAAAGTAACTATACAAAGAATGGCATGAAATTGTAAACCAACTATTGTATATTACTTTCCTGTTTAAATCTAAGTTAATTTTAAATATCACTACGCTATTCGCCTAAAAAGAGTGATAAGTCATGCGTGTATAACATAGCAAGCCGAGTGCATGTCCTGCTAGATTTGGGAGACATCACCCTTTTTCGTTGATGGAAGATTGAATGGTTTTCAAAATTACAATGGAAGTGCATAGGATAGTATTCATCACTTTCATTTACCTACAGGTGAGTCTTTAAATTAACAATCAGAGATCTAATGACATACATGAAGAAAGTTTGGTAAAAGGGCGCGGTCGACACTAAAACATTCTAAGGAACTGTTTTCAAAATGCATTATAATATTCCTTTAGGTCTTTACATTACTGTTTTTAAGTTTCAATCTACACATTCAAAATGCAAAATTTCGATTTATGATTGGCAGTTTCGTAACAATAATAAAGAATAAATGTACATACCCCCCTCAAATAATAATAGAATAAATAAAATAAAATAACCATGTTTTCGTAAGTTTGTATGCCAGACTGTATTTGGTTCTAGGTTAATTTAGATAATCTCATTGAGATATCTTGTTAATCGTTTTTCAGGTACTTTCGAATTATACTGCGCTTTTTTGCACTGGCTATATCAAATTTCAAGAATTAAGGTGTTGTCCATAGTCATGAATTTTAATCACACTTCCTTGTTTGTTGCGTAATGCCACCAATATTCCCATGTTTGCTATGCAGTGTTACTAATGCGTTTCAAATGGTATTTGTTAAACACTTTAATTCAAACACGTGTTAAGACGTACTATTGCTATATGTGGTGATTGTTGGCCCAGGTACTGGAATTTTTATCTGAAGACCTTGATTTTGATTCTGGCTGTCGGTCCTGATTTTTTGGCTTTCGGCACAGAATTTAATTATCCGATTCATTGTTCTCTGTCTCTCTATCCTTTCTTGAGATGAGGCAGTATAAGACAAGGTCCCGTGTTACAAAATACGACGGTAGCTCTTAAAGTCCCTTACTGCTTCGGGTGGGTCCATAGCATAGAACAAAATAATGCAGCTATATCCCAGATGGGTGGCACCACCATGCAAGTGAAATAATCTTGTATTGACGTAAAACAACTTGATAAATACACATTACATATATGCTTTGATATCAGAACATGCACTTTAACTTCCCAAGAATAGAACTTAAACCTAATAACTGTATAACTATGACATGTTCGGGTCGACTGTTTTCGATTTATGTAAATGAATGGATTGTTAATTAATGATTTTGTTAACGTGATACTTATTGAGTTGCCGCATGTGTAACATGTGTGCAGTAAAGGGTTTTAAATCGACCATTAGGGCGGTGTCCCTCGCATTGCAGCCCATACATAAGACAGTGTCGCTTCGTATAGCACAGTTCTGTGTTATACTGTGACCATCCAACCGTATTCAGAATCTAGCATTCCATCATAAAATAACTTCGTGCCATGTCATGTATTGACTACATATCTTCATAATGACCGCCATGAAAACACTCGGACTTATTTTCATTAATGTATATATGATACAGGTAAGAATTCTATATATTTTTTATGTCTTCGTAATGATACATATAGGTGCACAGTCTTATAGTATTCTATACCTGTATATTGTAAAGCTATCAGTGGGCATGGATCTGGGTCCGAATGTTTGTTTCTGTTCTGAGATACGACTGATTTTTTTTTAATATCATTTTTATTTGTTAGGGGTTGACCTTGTTTTAATCATAATGAGTTTTAATAAGATATTAAAATGGAAATGGAAAATTGGGGGTGAACGTCTCTTTCAACAATTTGTCAGACATATTCCGACATAGAAGCAGGAAAAACATCCCTGCATTATATAGTAGCTCAGACTGGGATCGCCTGCAGCATCTGTCGCACCACTACACCAAGTCTGTATGATGTCATTGTTACCCTACACTGTACATAACCCAGCCTCCCTAACACCACACTCTATACATTAATTTCGTTTCGCTATATCATACGTATACGATTTCTATTACCAACAGTTAAATTATATCAATAATTTGTGTATTTATTTGAATGTGTTTTCTGTGAAAAAGTTCCATTCTTATAACGGTGTTATAATCCACGGTCCCGCTCCACTATAATGTTACCACCTGATCCAATTTCTTGTTCCAGATTCCGTGATGACCTGTATTTTTCATTTGGTTTTGTACTGTAGATACACCTTGCTAGGTATCTTAACATTTGGTCTTGTACTGTAGATACACCTTGCTCGGTATCTTAACATTTGGTCTTGTACTGCAGATACACCTTGCTCGGTATCTTAACATTTGGTCTTGTACTGTAGATACACCTTGCTCGGTATCTTAACATTTGGTCTTGTACTGTAGATACACATTGCTCGGTATCTTAACATATGACTCGATATTTACATTATCGTAATGATAACTTTAATTATTAAAGTGAATACACTTTACCCGAGCTATGAATGTGTATCGTCTACGCGTATCCCATGAATCTGTAGGCACGCTAACGTCTTACATTTATAACGCCCTCTATTGTCATGGCATGGCGTGGAAATTCGCATTCTTTTATTTGAAAGGGCACTGCCTTTTTAGAACAGAATTTTACATGGCTGATTTATCAGAACAAGGGGCCAATTACAGGACGGAAAAACGTGAATTCGATAACTGTAGAGCACGAAGGAACTGTACATTCACCCTATGTGGCTTTTTTTTGCAAAATATTTAAAGTTAATCTGCTTTGAACATCAGAATCAGTGTATGACCTTGTAATCCATAGTTGTCGTGAGATTCGCTAATTTTCACTAATCTTGTGGTACTCGTAACAAAGAATTTAAATAACATGGAGTGAATTCCATGTAAGCAGATGAACATACATTGTATAAGAAGTCCTGAGCGAATTACATATGTTTATTTTATGTCAGTCATCACTTGACATGAGCTCAATAGATGACATATGTTTATTTTATGTCAGTCATCACTTGACATGAGCTCAATAGATGACTGTCTGCTCAAAGAATGTATTCCTATCCTACTGATGATGTTAACCATTTAGTGCACCTCTAGATCAGACCGTATACAATACAGCACTGTTCCTATGGCTTAGATTTTCAAGTTCTCTGTTTTCATACAACAGAGAATGCCACTTCTACTCTCTCAAACATAATGGCTCTATCAAGGAATCGTTTCAATAACCCTTGTGTCCAATACAAAGCAGCTACTACTCAATCTGTCTTTCATTGGCAATGTTGGTAAGAAAACATTTCCAACAACTGCTAATTTTGGTGTTACCAAAGCTTCAAAAAGAAAACTACGTGTTATACTTTTTGGTGTTTAAAAATTTTGTAAGGCTTTCTTTGAGAGTGTATATGTCTTTAATTATTCTTCAATGTGAGTAGATAAATAATGAAAAAGGGCTATCTTCACCTGTTATTGTAAAGTAAAATATTTCACATAGTTGTTAGCGGGACTTTGTATCGTTACTGTATCAAGTTTTTAATATATCGATGAATGACTGGCTGACTGGCTGGGTAGCTGACTGGCTGGCTATTTCGCTGACTGGCTATCTGGCTGACTGGCTATCTGGCTGGCTGGTTATCTGGCTGACTGGCTATCTGGCTGGCTGGATGGATATACAATGAGATATACGTTCGATAATTAACCTCATAAAACACATAGTTTCCCTCTGTTTTGATATTCACCATGAAAATTCGTAACATCGTACATACAAAATATTCATTTTTTTCCATTTAATGAAACTAAAGTCCCCTTTACCCAAAGTACCACGGTACATAGTCCTATCGTCACCTATTAATTTGTTTCGTGGTCGATGATCAAGATACTTTCAATACATATAAGGGCGTATAACACAACTTGGAGGAAATGTTTCCATAGAAGTCACGTCTCAGGTGTTGGTTAACAATGAAAAGAAGAAAACCGGTACATTAACTATCTCTCATGTGATCTACCTATTTGGAGATGTTTCCGATAAAACGCAAATAACACACCATTAATTTACGTGTACTTTGAGAACTAAAGTTCAAATATGCCAAGCACTGTAAAGAAATGTGTATGACAGACTGAAAGTTTGAAACTTGTGAATCAGGAAGTACATGTGTCCCCATGCAAACAATCTAAAGAAAACCCAGCTGGAAATAGAAAGTCATGATTGTTTATAAAGTCTTTGTGCTGTTTTGTTTCTTGTTTTATGCCTCGCCAAGATGTTTCTTGCGGCGCCGACGATCTGGGTTCGATTCCCGGGTAGCGCCACTATGTTTAACAGGTTGGTAACTTCCTGTTTCCGTTTCGCGATGTAATTGAAAAATTTTTGAAAGCGACGTAAAACTCCAAATCAACCAACCAAGATGTTTCCTCTAATATTTTGACGGCGTCTGTCTGATGCAATGTACGAAAATTTAAACCCAAAGAAAGACCCACCCCAAAATAAGCGTTATATTTTAACAGTCCTACACTCATAGTGACATGGGATGTCGGGTTTTGTTACGGCCAAAGCGACAAGACACTATCGATCCATCGGTCGGACTGATGTCCAGGACATCTCGGTCACAAACTTAGCACGCATGTATCCGAAATACTCCGGCTTCTCAAAATATCTTAATACAAATTATTTCAATTTTCACCCGTCACGCATTAAGTGTCATATATCAGATAGCATTATAGTGTAGCGTATCAGGTGCACAGTGGCGTATCCACGAGATCATATATCAGACTGCATTGTAGTGTATAGTATCACGTGCACAGTGGCATATCCACGAGATCATATAATGAAGAGGGCGACCACGATATCTCGGGGTGATAAAAGAGAAGAGATTTTATGACTAACTCATATCTCTTATAATAATAAAATCTGGGTAAATGTTAGGTGTTTGTGGTGGGTGTGGGAGATGGGTCTCTTGAGCTCTTTAAATCTGCTGACTTGAGGTCCCATGTGTGTTTGGAGCTTGTGGTGTTTTTGAGGATCTTAAAGAAGGATAGCTAAGTTAAATATACAGCAGGATGTAAAGGAGACAAAAGACAAGGGAACAAGGGTAAAGCACACATGAAAAGGGTACGAAAATGAAGAGGGGAAAGCAAAACACGGGGAAGTCAGTGAGAAGAGGGGAAATGTATATCTGTAATTACATGTATTTCAGTCATGGAGACTCCAGAGGTATACAGCTACGTATATTTCACCTCTAACTAGTAAGAAACATAAGATGTAAGCAGGAAAATTCATTCCGACATTGTTAGTAAGTTGATGTCTCCAAATAAATAATGTTCTCTCTATTTTTATATACGCTCACCATGACAGAGTGATGGGTCTGTTGTGAGACATATTGATTAGATTACATTGCAAACAATGCAGTATTATAAAACATGTATATAATATATATATATATATATATATATATATATATATATATATATATATATATATATATATATATATATATATATATATATATATATATATATATATATATATATATACATATACATATATACACACACATATATAAAAGCACAAGAAAGCGACAAACGACACTATAATAAAAAAAAATTATGGTCAAATTTTCGAGGCGATCTGCCACTTCCTCATGACAAATATATTTATATTTGACCTCTTTTATTCTTTAGCGACTTGCATTGACCCACGCTTGATCCGACATTTTTGAATAGTGAACGTTGTTGTTATATTTCCTACTTGTGCTTATATATATAAATATATAGAGTTTAAAGGTGTTTATTTCATCAAGCACCCACTTGACACAATTCTTTTCCCCGCTATGACGTCACCTATGTCATGAATTAATTTATGACATAACGATATATATGTATAAATATCTCAATGTGGCTATTACTCAACGATATGGAAGCAACATTATATAGAAGAAAAAAGAGGAGTTACTGGCTCAGTTATGTGGCAGAAGTCACCATGGAGCTATACAATATAGGTATCAAAAGAGGTTCTCATTTTGAGTCAGAAGCGTCTATATAGTGAAAATCTAATACTGTGTCAAGGTTCAGTATAAGGCAGAACGAACCATCATACAACTGATACTGTACCAAGGTCCTGTGTAATAAGACTGACACAGTATCAATGTCCTGTGTCTATCGTAACGTGACACAATAAGACTGATACAGTATCAAGGTCCTGTGTCAATCGTAACGTGACATAATCAGACTGACACTGTATCAAGGTCCTGTGTCTATCGTAACGTGACATAATAAGACTGATACAGTATCAAGGTCCTGTGTCAATCGTAACGTGACATAATCAGACTGACACTGTATCAAGGTCCTGTGTCTATCGTAACGTGACACAATAAGACTGATACAGTATCAAGGTCCTGTGTCAATCGTAACGTGACATAATCAGATTGACACTGTATCAAGGTCCTGTGCCTATCGTAACGTGACATAATAAGACTGATACAGTATCAAGGTCCTGTATTATAACGTAACGTGACATAATCAGACTGACACTGTATCAATGTCCTGTGTCTATCGTAACATAACGTAATAAGACTGATACAATCGTAACATCTCGTCCATTTCCATACGCAAATAAGACTCGTATCATATGTTCTACGTGGTCAGCCATTTGGACTACTTCCAGTTGTTATGTAAACATAGATGACCACGATCAGTATGTAGTGGCGGATTTAGAGGGGAGGGCACGGGGAGCCCGCCCACTTTTTCGCTGCATATTTATGAGTAAATTTGGCATCAAGAATGGCTGAGTAGTTTGGCGAATACACATGTCCCCCCTTTTTTTGGAAATTCTGGATCCGCCACTGGTATGCCTTACGTGTTTGCACGAAAAAAGGCATTATGGTTATTGCCTGGTTTTGTCTGTATTTGTTCCTCTTTGAATGGGTGATCTATATGTGTATGATTTTTTCATAGCGGAGCCTACGCACCTGGACGGGTTAAATGTCATTTCGAGGTTCCTCTGCTATGTTTCTAGTGTTGTTACATTAAAAAAAGTAACGATTACTGAATTGCCCTTATGATTGTATAATATTCAGTAAAAAGTGCAATATTTTTCATACTGAACTTCTCATATCCAAAATTACAAAAACAATCCTATGAACTTTTTTTGCCTCATTTCACATTGTACTCCTACGAGGAAAGCCGAAGAATTGAAGCGATTCGGTATATATCACTGCGCCGGTGTTGGGCTTCCGAGTCTGTTTTTGTAAAAACAAAATGGCGATGGTGTTCCGACTGAGGACTGATACTGTTTCAAGGTCCTGTGTCAATCGTAACGTGACATAATAAGACTGATACTGTTTCAAGGTCCCGTGTCAATCGTAACATCGTAACGTGACATAATAAGACTGATACAGTATCAATGCCCTGTGTCAATCGTAACGTGACATAATAAGACTGATACAGTATCAATGTCCTGTGTCAATCGTAACCTGACATAATAAGACTGATACTGTATCAAGGTCCTGTGTCTATCGTAACGTGACATAATAAGACTGATACAGTATCAATGTCCTGTGTCAATCGTAACGTGACATAATAAGACTGATACAGTATCAAGGTCCTGTGTCAGTCGTAACGTGGCATAATAAGACTGATACTGTATCAATGTCCTGTGTCAATCGTAACGTGACATAATAAGACTGATACAGTATCAAGGCCCTGTGTCAATCGTAACGTGACATAATAAGACTGATACAGTATCAAGGTCCTGTGTCAATCGTAACGTGACATAATAAGACTGATACAGTATCAATGTCCTGTGTCAATCGTAACGTGACATAATAAGACTGATACAGTATCAATGTCCTGTGTCAATCGTAACGTGACATAATAAGACTGATACAGTATCAATGTCCTGTGTCAATCGTAACGTGACATAATAAGACTGATACAGTATCAAGGTCCTGTGTCAATCGTAACGTGACATAATAAGACTGATACAGTATCAATGTCCTGTGTCAATCGTAACGTGACATAATAAGACTGCTACAGTATCATTGTCCTGTGTCAATCGTAACGTGACATAATAAGACTGATACAGTATCAAGGTCCTGTGTCAATCGTAACGTGACGTAATAAGACTGATACTGTATCAAGGTCCTGTGTCAATCGTAACGTGACATAATAAGACTGATACAGTATCAATGTCCTGAGTCAATCGTAACGTGACATAATAAGACTGATACTGTTTCAAGGTCCCGTGTCAATCGTAACGTGACATAATAAGACTGATACAGTATCAATGTCCTGTGTCAATCGTAACGTGACATAATAAGACTGATACAGTATCAATGTCCTGTGTCAATCGTAACGTGACATAATAAGACTGATACAGTATCAATGTCCTGTGTCAGTCGTAACGTGACATAATAAGACTGATACAGTATCAATGTCCTGTGTCAATCGTAACGTGACATAATAAGACTGATACAGTATCAATGTCCTGTGTCAATCCAAACGTGACATAATAAGACTGATACAGTATCAATGTCCTGTGTCAATCGTAACGTGACATAATAAGACTGATACAGTATCAAGGTCCTGTGTCTATCGTAACGTGACATAATAAGACTGATACAGTATCAATGTCCTGTGTCAATCATAACGTGACATAATAAGACTGATACAGTATCAATGTCCTGTATCAATCGTAACGTGACATAATAAGACTGATACAGTATCAAGGTCCTGTGTCAATCGTAACGTGACATAATAAGACTGATACTGTATCAATGTCCTGTGTCAATCGTAACGTGACATAATAAGACTGATACAGTATCAATGTCCTGAGTCAATCGTAACGTGACATAATAAGACTGATACAGTATCAAGGTCCTGTGTCAATCGTAACGTGGCATAATAAGACTGATACTGTATCAAGGTCCTGTGTCTATCGTAACGTGACATAATAAGACTGATACAGTATCAATGTCCTGTGTCAATCGTAACGTGACACAATGAGACTGATACTGACTGTATTAAGATCCTGTCACCTGTGTCTCATTTGTAACGTGACATAATAAGACTGATACTATACAAAGGTCCTGTGTCAATCATATCCTTACATAATTAGGCTGATCCTGTATCAATATCCTGTACAATGCAATTGATTTACAACAATTCAGATAGTTTATAGTAAAGTTAAGCCAGTGTGGCCTAGTGGATAAGGTGCTCGGCTCGTGATCGAGAGGTCCCGGGTTCGACTCCCGCCCTAGGCACACAGGTGTTCTGTCTTTGGGATGAGACAGTAAAAACCGAGATCTCGTGTCACGGTAGGCATGGCATGTAAAAGATACCTCACTGCTTCGGGTGGGTCTGTTGCAAACGTCTAAATTTGTATGCAAATGTCACCATATTAGTGAAATAATCGTGGAATAAAGTAAAACAATATTCAATCAATCAATTATAGTAATGTTGTTTGCTTTGGAACACCAAATTCCTTACTATCAGAAATAAAAGAAACATCACAAACACTCTTTGCCGCAAATTTTCGGCCTCCTGGCCTTTATCAAGCAATTGTTAGAAAAGTACAGAAGACCTATGTATCATCCATCTTTACATGTCTAATATAAACAAGCTTCTAAATTCCTACAAACGTTGACGTCATAACGTCATTATTACGCGCGTAAGTATGGCATTAAAATAGACTAAACAACAAAATAATACAAGCATAAATATAAATACATATAAATATCACAATCTGATCGACCAACCGACCGTACGACAGACCGACCGGGCGATAGCGACAAAGTAACACCCCCTCATTACCGAAAATGGGGGGGGGGGTGCATTAAAAGAAAACTAAGCATAGAATCACCACAAGAAATAAATAGTTCATAAATTAGTTATACAATCACATGTTAGTTAGTTTTAATATTACATCCATTTGGCCTGCGCGTTTCCAAATCTCTTATCCATTCATCTTCGACAATTAATCTGTATATTTTATTTTCTCCGGTAGTCCTAGCCATGACCGCAACACGAAGATCACCTTCATCATGGTTCGCAAAATGTTTCATAATTGGTTTTTCTCTTTGGTATTTTATATCGCTTCTATGTTCTTCTATTCTTTCTTTTAACGATCTTTCTGTCTCTCCTACATAAATAGTTTGTTTACATCAATTGCAGATTAGCGCATAAATCAAATTCCGGTCTGTACACTTCGCGTCTTTTACTGTCTTGAAGGACTTCTTTCTCTTAAAATCAAAAATATCACCATTTTTAATTATCCTACATATTTTACATGTACATGATGTTTCATCTTGTTTTATAGAATTTTCAGTTTTCCTATGCACAAGTGTATCACATAAATTTTTATCGCGTCGAAAAGCCAAAATTGGGGGATCGGGGAAAACGTTGCGCATTCTCTCTGATTTATACAGTGTCGACTGATGTTTTTTAAGAATATTCCTTATGTCCGGCAGTAGTTTAGAAAATGTACACACTAGTGGAACTCGTTCAGATTTGTCTGCTTTAACCTTCCGTTTAAGTAAATCGTCCCTATCTAATTTATCCACTCTACATAATTGCTTCTCAATCAGTCTACCGCTGTAGCCTCGTTTTCGTAATTGTAGTTTTAGTTCATGTCGGTGTATCGCGTAATCCCCTTCCTTTTCGCAAATTCTCTTTATCCTTAACCCCAGTCCGTATGCAATCCCTTTCTTCGTATGTGGTGGGTGGCACGAATCCGATCTAAGATATAAGTGTTTATCCGTAGGTTTAGTGAACAAATCCGTATATACATGTCCGTTCTCGATTTTAACTCGCGTATCTAGGAATTCAATGGACTCTTGACTCCATCTAAGTTCAATTTTAATATTTTCATGAATACTATTCGCATGCTCTGCAAATTTAAGTAGCGAATCCAGATTTCCGTCCCATATACCAAAATAAATAAATTATAAGCTTAAAAACATGGACTCTTCTATCCCCAATGACGCGATTTTATTTTGTTTTGACGTATGTAAACTTTATCCTTCTGTACCTAGAAAGGAAGGACTGAAAGCATGTAAAGAGGCATTTGAGACTAGGACTGATCCACTCATACCTACAGAATACGCGATCCAGATGGTGGAAACTGTTTTGGATTCCAACGGTTTCAGCTTGGGAAACAAAAATTATAAACAGATAGAGGGAATCGCGATTGGATCGAAACTTGGCAGAAATTTTGCGTGCGCGTACATGAGAAAATGGGATGAAAAACTTATGGAATTTGAAAAACTACCAACATTTTACAAACGCTACATCGATGACGGTTTTGGTATATGGGACGGAAATCTGGATTCGCTACTTAAATTTGCAGAGCACGCGAATAGTATTCATGAAAATATTAAAATGGAACTTAGATGGAGTCAAGAGTCCATTGAATTCCTAGATACGCGAGTTAAAATCGAGAACGGACATGTATATACGGATTTGTTCACTAAACCTACGGATAAACACTTATATCTTAGATCGGATTCGTGCCACCCACCACATACGAAGAAAGGGATTGCATACGGACTGGGGTTAAGGATAAAGAGAATTTGCGAAAAGGAAGGGGATTACGCGATACACCGACATGAACTAAAACTACAATTACGAAAACGAGGCTACAGCGGTAGACTGATTGAGAAGCAATTATGTAGAGTGGATAAATTAGATAGGGACGATTTACTTAAACGGAAGGTTAAAGCAGACAAATCTGAACGAGTTCCACTAGTGTGTACATTTTCTAAACTACTGCCGGACATAAGGAATATTCTTAAAAAACATCAGTCGACACTGTATAAATCAGAGAGAATGCGCAACGTTTTCCCCGATCCCCCAATTTTGGCTTTTCGACGCGATAAAAATTTATGTGATACACTTGTGCATAGGAAAACTGAAAATTCTATAAAACAAGATGAAGCATCATGTACATGTAAAATATGTAGGATAATTAAAAATGGTGATATTTTTGATTTTAAGAGAAAGAAGTCCTTCAAGACAGTAAAAGACGCGAAGTGTACAGACCGGAATTTGATTTATGCGCTAATCTGCAATAAATGTAAACAAACTATTTATGTAGGAGAGACAGAAAGATCGTTAAAAGAAAGAATAGAAGAACATAGAAGCGATATAAAATACCAAAGAGAAAAACCAATTATGAAACATTTTGCGAACCATGATGAAGGTGATCTTCGTGTTGCGGTCATGGCTAGGACTACCGGAGAAAATAAAATATACAGATTAATTGTCGAAGATAAATGGATAAGAGATTTGGAAACGCGCAGGCCAAATGGATGTAATATTAAAACTAACTAACATGTGATTGTATAACTAATTTATGAACTATTTATTTCTTGTGGTGATTCTATGCTTAGTTTTCTTTTAATGCACCCCCCCCCCCTCCATTTTCGGTAATGAGGGGGTGTTACTTTGCCGCTATCGCCCGGTCGGTCTGTCGTACGGTCGGTTGGTCGATCAGATTGTGATATTTATATGTATTTATATTTATGCTTGTATTATTTTGTTGTTTAGTCTATTTTAATGCCATACTTACGCGCGTAATAATGACGTTATGACGTCAACGTTTGTAGGAATTTAGAAGCTTGTTTATATTAGACATGTAAAGATGGATGTTACATAGGTCTTCTGTACTTTTCTAACAATTGCTTGATAAAGGCCAGGAGGCCGAAAATTTGCGGCAAAGAGTGTTTGTGTTGTTTCTTTTAGTGTATTTTACTTCCCTTTGGAGGACTACTTATTCTATCAGAAATATATTATATGTAAGTTCTATACAAGGTCTGAGGGTTAGAAAAATAGAGAATTCAGACTTTGTGACAATTTTATTCGTCAAAACATATTACATTTATACATTCTACATGCAAAATAAGATAAAAATCAATTTAGAATAAAAATATTGTTGCTGTCTTCTTCATTAAATATGATCATAAAAATGACAACAACAACAACCAACCAACAAAACAACCACCACCACCACCGCAACAAAAACAACAATAACATACAATGCGCTTTCATTGTATTCCAGAATTCAAAATAAATTGATATTTTCCTTATCTATTTTTCCTAACTTGGTATTCTCACATACGAAATTGTTCGAGTTTTCATAATTCCGTTCAAAATGTAGCATTCAGAAGTAGTAAGCGTCAATTTACTGATAAACAAATTGTTACTGAGCAAATTACATGAAGTATAACTCCCAACTTATCGCAATAGTAGAAGGAGAAAAAGAAAAGTATTTTAAAGTTTGAAATTAAATTCAGCAATTGTCAAAAATATGTATTTTTGTGAATATTGTTTTTTCAATATATCATCAATCAGTTAATATGGTTAAGCGGTTTACTCTCTTGACAAAAATGTTAATGGCATGGAGGTCGAAAATTTCTTCTAGAAATCTTTCATAAAAATGTACATTTTTATCCATATTTGAAAATTTAAAAGTATAGCCTGTTTTTAGATGTACTTAAATTGTATTTGACAAAATAAAAGTGTTGGGTTAGGTTTTTTAAAAAAAACCTGTTCTGAGAATTTTATTTTCACAGAGCGAATTGCTTATATTCTTTGTTGTATATATATATATATACAAAATTTTAAGCAATACTTGAAAAGACTGGGTTTAGAAAATATTTTTATTACACCGTGTAAGTTGTTCAAAAAGAGAATTTGAAGATATATCTCCTTATGTTAGTGTTTTCTTGTATTCAAGAAAATGTATAATTGTCTCTTTGAAAAAGAAAAAAAAATATATATAAAATCAGATCATGTGTATATATTACATTCATTTGCTCTAAGAATAAAACTTAATTCTATATTTTTACAAAAAATAATACAAAAATAAAATATATCAGTATTTTCCTTTACTGCAATTTCTGTGACTGAGAACGTCAGGGAAATATTCTTCAGTTGCAGTAACGACGATAGGCACTCAATCAGTTAATATGGTTAAGCGGTTTACGGACATGCCTTCCTATTCAGTGCAGAACTAGTACAATGTAAGAGACATACATAGAAAAAAAACCCATCTCTGTACTGAGAAAAAAGGAAACATTAACCATACATGCGTATATCATGTATAAAATGAGGATTTAAAAAGTAAAGCCGCATCAATAAGAGTTCTGTCCATCAGGAAGTGAGCTATGGCCCACGGTCTTACGGAACTTTGAGATCGAAGTTTTTGGCTCTTCCTCATTAGACAAGATCACATAGTATCCCGACCGTTCTGTTAGACTGCATCGCTCACAAAAAGTTTTCAAAATTCCATATAAGTGCCCAATACAAACATGGTCATATACATTGTACATAACATCCATAAGGACCCAACAGATGCAGCATTAGACTGGCGAGAAGACATAATTACATGTACGTTGTATCAGAAAAGGAATCAACATGATATTCCTCTTTGGTCGCTAGTAACAAGTAATCAAAATGAAAATTAAAACTAATTTTGTTTCGATAGATACAAGAATGAATTGTTTATCATTTCAGGAAGTTGATTTACTCTTCGTGTTTTCAAAATCGACATATTTGTTGTCCTCGAAAATCAAACTGGTCCATAGCCAGCGTTATCAGAACAAAAAAGTAGAAAATAAAATTCAGCGCAATTAAAGAGTATAGATACAAGCCGGTAAACAGGACAAAACGCAAAAACAACATAATGAATTAACTCACCACTAATATTTGGCATATCAGCTGATGACCACTTTTGCTATGAAAATTCGCGACTTGCTTTTATAGTGCACCGTTGGGAGCCATGTCCTAAATACCGACATTGAAGACAATCAGTTTCTATCAGTATTATGGCGTTGACACTTCCAGAATTGATTGGAAGATGTTGTCAACCAACAACTACAGTTAAGATTTGAAACTTAATTTTGATTACTTTATATTAATGATCGAAGCCAAGTCGGTGAAATATTGAGCTGGCTCCCTTTCCTTACAAATGTATTCACTGCGGTTTAAGCGACCGTGTATATGACGAATAGAGAGAATTTACTAGAAATCCATGTTGATTGTTCTGTGGTTAAGTTAGTCCACTAAGTTCACTATGTCATACTTGCATTCCAATGTACATTAATAGAGAGAGAGAGAGAGAGAGAGAGAGAGAGAGAGAGAGAGAGAGAGAGAGAGAGAGGGTTGTTCGACTTCGCTAAACACTGCATATTCATATTAATACGCCCGTCTGAATCTATTTTATGTGCAGGTATCAAGGCCAATCACCTATCTTTACGCTACTATAAAGGAACACACGTTATACCCGGTAGTGCATAGCAACATAATCCCGTAGTACTAACTCTATATTACAATTAAGGATAAATTGATGATCGGTAGACATATCAATAATGAAGAACCTTCTTGAAATAGCATTAATTATTTTATTTTAAAAATTAGAGTAATACACTGATGAAAAGCTAACAATCACGAATATGAACTTTCCTTGGAGAATGTAGGCATCTAGGATTTGGTATCTCGGCTGAAAAGTTTTCAATCGAGTACAATTACCGCATCTTAAACCATCGTGCAATTTCTTGAGCGTGTCGGAGATTCACTCATGTGTCGAATACGCCCTAACATTACACTGAATCAGTCACAACGACATTAAGTGAAGTCAGCGAAATGTATTACCAGGGTCGAAGTCCTCGGATGATACCCTTCCATCACGATTGGATAACCTGTAATTTTCATGTAGGGGTGGACGGCTTGTAATCGAATTACACTATGTGAGCACAGCACGAAACATAATGGTAGTGATACGTTTGTACATTTGTTGAAATATTTTGACCTCATTAGCATGCAGTTTGTTAAGCATGATGTAGCAAGATTGATATTAATGTATTTTCTTTAAAATTTTAGTATTGGTTAAGCTAAGAATAAGATCATCGGTAGCATGCTAGACTAGAAACCGAAAGGTAGTAGTAATCATCTGCAATTCAGTAGTCTCCTGTCGTTCTGCCGCATGAAATTGTGTTCGAATGCAACCCCACGGTATATACTGACACGTCTTTGCTTCTGATAGATTCAGGTTTTGTTGTATGTATTTACTAAAGACCTATATGTATACAGTGATTGGTGAACGACTAATACAATTTTGATTAACATCGATGAATTGCCTTTAGAAATTTAAGGTCCAAAGAAGCGAAAAGCAAAATTATCATTTTTTTTATTTTTTATGTCACAGACACATCAGATAAATATGTGCAATATAAACAAATTCAGATACTCAATTACTGATAATGAGGGTGAATGAACAAACATTTTGCTATATCTATTAATATTATAGACATCACTAATGACAATATGTATAAACATCACTAATGATAATATGTATACGCAGAGTTCTGTATAATGTAATAACAACAATATGACACACATGATAAGCGATTATAAGATAGGCTATATCTGAACATTTCATAAAATCTCTGCTCTTCTTTTTAAAGTCATTGATATAAATTTACCAAGTTTAGAAAGTTCTTTAACATTGTTTACACTTAAAAGCTGAACAAGCTTAAATACACAGGGTTTCGTGAAATAATACCTTTTGATATATTGAACTCTAATATCTTGATAATATAGTATAGTTTATAAGTCTTAAGCAATACAGCTCATTGACATGCATATATAGTAAAATATTCAACATTATATACAAACTTGTCAGTAGCGAAAAAATACAATAATATAATGTAATATAAATAAATGAATGACACAATATGAGTATAGAAATAATTTTATATGAAGTTTTCTGATAACAAAAGTATTTTTTATATATTTGCCAAGGTTACAAAGTTCTTTTACATTTCGACTGGCAAATAACTGTATCAATTTATAGACTGAAGGTTTTACGTAATAATATTTTTTCAAAAAGTTTACTCTTATGTCATGATAATAGGGACATACCAAAATAAAATGAAACTCATCCTCTACATCGATTGTTCACAGAGGACATATACGTCTTTCGATAGGAATTTTCTTATATCTTCCCGTTTCTATAGTTAAACAATGGGAAGATAATCTTAATTTACATATGAGTTTCTTGAAATGAGTCGGAAAAGGTTTTAATAAGTAAGTTGGTAATGTAAAATTATCAACAATATGCTTATAAATAGTACACTTTGTAGAGCTGTTCACATCTGGTAAAATACGTTGTTTTTTATATATATAGATCTAATAAACGTTGCTTGGCAAATGCTAAAATGTATTCTGGTTTTTCACAATATTGGTTATTCCATTAATTAAACAAACCCAAAGTTGACAATAAATTCCTGACTATTGCTGCGCAGTTGTTACAATTAGGCTTATGCAATTGTTCATTATACATAAAATGATAACATGATCTCAAAATACAATTATTACTCAATATATGTTTCATCCAATATTTCAAAATACGTAATTTTCGCATACATTCTAATGGCAATCTCCTCAATTCACAATAAACAAGTGCATTAGGTTTTGCAAAAATCAATATGCACATTTTCAATATCTAGTGCAGAATGGAATCCCCAAACTTCACAACCATACTGCCAATGTTGGTATCAAACAAGGATAAAAGTGTTACAAAATACATATTATTACATTTTCTTTTCAATGAAAAAGCGCTTTCTTACATTGTAATGCCAATTGATTTTGAGCAACATTAAATTTTCCATTATTATTTAATAAAATTCCCAAATAGCAGAATTTATCTACCACCTCAATTTTTTACCATCATAATGCCAAATATCATTGCTTTAAGGGCACCCTCATTTCTGAAAACAATTATTTTAGTTTTATCAACATTTACAGTCAATGCGCATTTACTTGTATACAATTCCAACGAGTTTAATAGAGATTGTAAACTTGTAGCCGATTCTGCTAAAACAAACATATCATCGGCGTACATTAATAAAAAGAGAGATAACTCTTGCAACTCGACAGATGCGTTGCCCTTAAGTAAAAAATCAGTTTCACAATCAGTGATATACAGCAAAATAGGAGAGGTGATATTCTTTCCCCTTGTAAAACACCTAACAGCGAAAATAGGAGAGGTGATATTCTCTCCCCTTGTAAAACACCTAAATTGTTAACAAAGGAGTCGGAAATACTACCATCTAAGATAACAGCAGATTTTATATTACTGTACAATGAACGTAAGATCCTTAACGCTTTACCCCTGAGCCCTAGGACAGATCAACGGTATCAAATGCACATTTAAAATCTATAAAACAGCAATATAACCTTTTTCTTCTTACAAGATATTTGTTAACAAGCGTTTGAAGTGCAAATATTGAGGTCAGTTGTACAATGGTGTGGTCGAAAACCAAATTGAGCATCTGATAAAATATTGTTACTCTCTAACCAGGTAATAAGGCGTTTATTTAATACAGATGTAAAAAGTTTTGTCATACAACTAATAAAACTAATTCTTCTGTAATTGCTGGGGTCTGATGTACTACCTTTTTTATGAATTGGTACAGTTAAGACTGTTAAATTAAAAATTAAAAGCTTTTTAAGTGATCGCGTTCAGAGAGTTGCCCTAGAGGGAAGTTGTTCTAAGTATAAAACTGTAAAAGCCGGAGTTCCCCAGGGGTCCATACTCGGGCCTCTTCTATTTCTCGTTTATATTAATGATATTGTTAACGAAAATGGCACAAATATTAGACTTTTTGCAGATGACATATCTTTGTATATTATAGTAGAAAATCCCGATGCAGCGGCCAACATGTTAAACTCAGATCTACATAAAATCCATGCTTGGTCACTGCAATGGCTAGTTAATGTCAATCCCAACAAAAGCGAAGAAATTATACAAAGCCAAAAAAAGAACATATCTCACACACACCCTTAAATATGAATAACACACCCATTAAAACGTCACAACACACAAACATCAAGGCATAACATTCAACACATCTTGCACATGGCACGAACACATTCACGACATAACATCCAAAGCATGGAAACGTATAAACCTGTTCCGCACTTTAAAGTATCAGCTTGATAGAAAAACTTTAGTAATTATCTACTTTTCGTGCATTAGGCCTATTCTTGATTATGGGGATGTTATTTGGGATAACTACTCACTGACAGAAAGTCTTGAAATTGAAGATACCCAGATTGAAGCGGGAAGGTTTATTATTGGGGCTACAAGTTCATGTTCCAAAGCTGATACTCTAAAGGAAACAGGTTGGGACACACTTCAAAACAGATGTTACAAACACAGACTAACAACTTTTTATAAAATGTTGCACAAACAAACTCCTACATAACTTTATACTATGGTCCCTCCAAGTGTTAGTGAAGCTACTCAAAGAACCCTGAGATCATCAGACAATTTCCAAATTCCATTCTCACGCACTTCTAACTACAAAAATTCTTTCATTCCACAAACTGTGAGTAACTGGAACTCCCTGCCACAAAACATAAGAAATCTTAATTCTCTATACTCTTTCAAAAATTATCTAATCCTAAACAGTCATAAGGTGCCCAAATATTATTATTATGGTAAAAGGAAATTCCAGATACTTCATACTCATTTAAGATTAGGCTGCAGCTCTCTGAACGCAGATCTCTGTAAGAATCATGTTTCCGAAAACAACCTGTGTCAATGTGGAGAGGTAGAAACAGCACATCATTTCCTCTTAGAATGCCAGTTTCTCAACAATATTAGATTGTATACACTTTCAACTTTGAATATCAATTATAATTCTGAAATCCTGCTAAAGGGATGTCCTCTCTATAGTGACAGTGTCAATGAGCAAATCTTCAGTATAGTTCATAAATATATAAAAGACAGTAAAAGATTTCTTTGATTTGTAATTCATTTAATTCACACAGCTTGCTTTTCTTTAACCTCTTTCTTTCCATCTCTGTTCATTTATACATATTTTATGCATATGCATGTACACTGTATGCACTGGACTATTTATGTTGGTGCATATGTATATGGTTGTGTATATGTATATGGTTGCACACTGTATATGTGTATATATGTTTATGTATATATGTGTGTGTGTATATATATATATGGGTACATGTATCCATATATATTCTATAAATGAAAGAATCCACATCTTATTAAGACCTTCTCACTATATATTTTTTTCTTTATAAAAAGTATAAACAGTTTATTTTATTTTTGTATTTAATGATTTCGGCACTTGTTTATATCTATGTAAATTGACTTCAAGGAGAGGGCTTTATATAAGAATTTTCTTGTCGCCCAATCCTGATCTTTTGTTGTTTGTAATTATTTCCTATGCATTCTAATCAATAAATACTCTTTAAACTAAACTAATTAAGGCTGTGCATAGTATATTCGGAAAACACCCCGTATCATACATAGCATTGAACGATGTGTGCAACAGTGGTAATAACATATCTTTAAAATGCACAAAATACTCATTAATTATACCATCAAGACCATGACTTTTGCCACATTTTAAGTTCTTAATAGCATATTCAATTTCCGTTAATGTAATTTTTTCTTCAAGTTCTGTAAAAACAACCTCGTCATCAGATACATTAATATCATTGTCAGTTTCATCAATATTATCACTTGCTGCTAGTGATTTAAAATGATTGTGCAATTCACTAAGCTCAACGTTGACCCGACTCGACTTCTTTTTACCAAATTTTGAATAAAACAGTTTTGGATTTGACTTCCTGATGTTCTCTAATATATCGCCTTGCTGAAACAAATATTTTCTTTTCACATTTTTTCACATGCCTTATACTGTCTTTTACATTGTTGTAAATACACATGATTTTCTAATGATTTTTGTCTGTTAAAATTGCTCAATGCCTTTCTGTGTGTGATATACAAACGTTTACATTCATAATCGAACCAAGGTTGATTATGCATTGCGTTGATACATGTATTATTATTATTATTATGTTTGCGAGTGTTATTACTTGTAGGTAATTTATGAAAATCTGACATCAAACTGGACAATTTGTCTATGAATGAAGTTATACAATTATCTATACCTTGACAGGATTATCTAAAACCATTCTGCTCTTGTTAGCCATATCTTCATTCCAACGTTATTTAACACCTTTTTCAACAACAATATTTATTGATGATAACTCACAACGATCATGTTTCTCTAAAGAGATATTCCCAACACTTTTCAGTTCAATGTGTAATGGTGCGTGGTCAGAATAAGTATTGAAGTTACTTACAATGAACTTATGAAAATATGCAAAAAGATCAGGTGTGCTCAATACATAATCAATAACACTACATCCAGTAGCACCACAATACATGAAATCATTAGCCATATTATCTATATATCTGCCGTTTAAAATCCGCTCTGGATGCATAATTGAATTAATTTTAATCCGTAAGTATTTACTGTTTTGTCAGGACATTTACGTTCATTCATAATTTCGCCTGCAGCATAATCGCCAAGAGGAGTTAAAAGATCATTCAAGCGTTCATGCAGACTATCACAGTCAATATAACCATTTATAATGGAACATCTACCATTGAGGTCTCCCCTAAGTATAACTTTACCTTTTTCAAAAAAAAAAAAAAAAAAATAAAAAAAAAAAATCAGCAATTTGATTTTCAACTTCATAGAAAATGTCTACGTTATATTGTTTGAAAAATGATGATTTATCCAGGTCCAACACTGCCCTGTCTATTGTTAGAATAGACATTTTAGTATGAAGTGTAATTTGTCCTCAATATAATTTAAATTACAAAACATACAAATACGTTGGTTTCTATCAATATTGTGGTATCTGCCACGCTCTATAGCTAAATCATGTGAGGACATTTTGAATTTTACAATAAGTTTTTGATAATAGTGATTGATAGGTTTACAAAGGTAATACTGCAGACAGAAATTGTCTATAAGGTGTTGATGTAATTCACCTCTAGAAGCTCTTTGAATATTAGCAAGCATTTCTTGTTTATATAAATAAAAAAGTCTGTGTTTAATGAGCGTGAAGAGAGATTCATCATAGATGTGTTCGTTCCATATGTATGATAATCCTAGTATGTCAAGTTCAGCTCTAATATGTAAAAACCACCTGTCATTGACTGCAACTTTAAAATCATAACAAGTTTTTAAGACACAATTATTAGTATGTTGTAATTTAAGCTAGTGTTTAAGAATTTTCAATTTACGCAGAATATACAGAGGAAGTCTTCCAAGCTCATAATATACCATATAACTAGGAATTGACTTTCGTACACCTAAGATTGATTTACAATATTGAGTGCGTAAATTTTCCACAGCATTTGCTTACTTCGGAAGCATATCCGAGGATACTGTTAACAAATGTATCAAAGAAAAAAGAGGAGTTACTGGCTCTGTTATGTGGCAGAAGTCACCATAGAGCTATACAATGCATGAATATAAATAATATACTAGAACATATATCACATTACAAAAATATTTGATTGTAGTGCAATTACGATACCGACTTAGGACGGTCATTTAATTTGACAAAAGTCAAACAAATGGTGTGGTTAACCGGTTTTAGGGCCCACCTTCCCACTCACCGTAACAGCAGAACAATCAAAGGACGTACATTTGAAAATTTATAAATAATCCTCCATGTAAAGAACAAGGGTTAACAGGTATCGCATATTGAGAGGTCATAAAAATATAAACACGTAAGGTATTGTAAAATACATAATGGTATAAAAATATATGCGACATCAACATGATAAACCGTGCTCTTCCAGTCTGAAAGCGAGCTAAGACCCTAGATCTGTAGGAGTCCCGACTAACAGTCAGAGGGGACGAGGTTCAGGACCATGTCTTCTCTGAAAGAGGTTTGGACAAGGCCCGTCATTTAGTCCCCACCGCCCTGTTAGTCAGCGTGCAACGTTCAAGTAAAAGTCTGCATAAGGCTGTAGCGGGGCCAAATACAAGACCTATAGTCCTTTTGATGATCTCAATATCATATTGTCTATTTATAAGACGTTTGATTATTTTATTACATGATAAAATAACGTTATCGGAGCCTTTTACTTTCCTTAGTTTATATACGAGATCACCGTAAAAATAAGGATGGGAAATTCCATTGGATACATACTGTTGAAAAGAAATATTTCCAAATTTAGATAGAAGTTCTGAATAAGATCTGAAGAATTTGCCGAATGTTTTTCTTAGCTTGTGATATCTGTAACCCTGAGTTAAAAGTTTAGTAGTAATTTGTAAATTTCGTTTATGAAAGTCCAAAACATCGGTGCAGCCTCTGACAAATCGAACTAATTGAGATATATAGATACCATATGATGGGAGTCGAGGAACATCGCCATCCAAGTAAGGGAAATTTACAATAGGAAATCCACAATCCTCACGTTTATCATAAATATTAGTATATATTAGGTGGTTGATAATTTTGATGTTTAAATCTAAGAAAGGTGTAGATTTATCTCAAGTATTAGCTTTATTCAATGTGAGCTCTGGTGGATAAATTTCTGATATAAATTGTTCGAATTCAGGGTTGTCGATAACCAAAATATCATCCAGATATCTACAAGTATTATTGAATTTGTCAATGAGGTCAAAACGTTTTGATTTTTGAAGAGAAACCATAAAATCCCTCTCATAACAATAAAGAAATAAATCTGCTATCAGAGGCGCGCAGTTAGTACCCATAGGAATCCCAAATCAAATACAAAACATTTGATTTTAATATTGAAACAATGGTTTTTCAATTTACAGTTAAGTGCGAATAAATTTAAGCTTTCTACCTTGATGGGCTGCATGTTTTTGAGTTAAATTAAATTTGCCATTGTAGTTGAACAACATACCAAGATAGTTAAATTGATTAACAACTTCTATAACACAATTATTATAAGACCATTTTTCAATGGAGCGTATTTGACCAACTTTACTAAATACAACAATTTTTGTTTTTTGTCTTGTTTTGTCTGTGTTTAAAGTCAGTTTCCATTCATTATTGTATTTATGTAAGGTATCAATCATATTTTGTAGACTCTCTGGCGTTTCCGCCATTAAATCCATATCATCGACATACATGAGTAAAAATAAATTAATTTGACACAATTCGATTGAAGGGCTGTTTTCTTTTAAAAAATACATTTCACAGTCGTTCACACATAGGGCGTATAAAATCGGTGAGAGTACTTCCCCTTGAAAAAGGCCGATAGAATTGCCAAAGTATTTAGAAAGAAAATCATCAATTTTAACGCATAGTTTAACATTATTATTTAAAGATTTTATAATATTAAACATTTTACCCTGGACACCCTGTTTAAGTAACTTCAGCCATAAGCTTGATCTATCTATATGATCAAAAGCCTTTCTATAGTCTATGAAGCGTCACGGCCTAGGTGAAATAATTTTTGCATGATTTTAATCAGCAATCGTTGCATACATGTCATGCATTAATCAATGTGGTCATTATAGCAAATTATTGCCTCTCCAATGACATTTTTGTAAACTGATTGGGTAGAATGCTTACCGTCATTAAACGACTGTTCACTGAAATATGAACCAAGTGACAACCAATGACCTGGAAATGGTCACGTGTTGAAATATCGATCGGGTCATTGTGGTTTAGATAATGACCCGGACCGGTTAGAATATTTTTGTAAAATAAACAATAAGTTACTCATGATGAGGTAATTAATGGCCAAATGGTGACCTTCGATCTGGAACTTTTGGTGGTCTAACCTGACCACAGCCTTTGTCCTAGATCATATCAGACAACTAAGTGTCAGGTCATTTGAACATTACAATGTATTACTAGTATTGTTTTATTATACCGACAATATTTCGACGGGTCAATATAGAAGCTAAAAATATTAATGACGCAGTCATTATTAAAAATAATGATATAGTCATTTCTATGTGTGACCATTTTGAAGGTCATTAGAATCGCATGAAAGTGTAATAAATAAATTTTAAATAAATTTCGTTTTTTAGGCGAGTTTGGTCTTTCGATCACTAAATCATTAAAATCACTAATGGCATCGGGTAGTGTTCTCAGTCGAGAGTCTGTCATTTTTGTTGCTCGCAAATCGCTCCTATTGATGTGTAGTATCCAACATGCTGGATATTCGATGATTGATTTTGCAGCCGTTTATAACATACTTTTTTGTCCATTTCATAGAGATATGTAGAAACCAGCGGAGAGTTTTGCATTAACAAATTACCGTTGACCCTGATCTTATAGTACATGCTTACAATAAGGCAGCATCCATCCAATTGCACCCCTCTGACGCACGGTATTTTCTTATAATTGCCAAGTAGGTTTGAGTTGCTGATTTAAAATAATTTGTTTTTCGCTCACGAGAGCACATGATGGAGACATTTCTCCTAACAACAACAAAAGCTGATTCATGTATACTTTGTTTTGTTCTCATTGTCTCTTCTGTACTTTGCCATTAAATGCACACGAATAGGATAACGTCGCACACAAACAGATCGAAGCGTTAACAAAAGGATTATATACGTCAGATAGAAATCTTAAACTCCATAAGTTCAGTTTTAGTATTGTAGACACGTTTGCCATACGAAAGCGAAAAAGTAAATATTCTTTGTATGTGATTGATTTTAATGGGAATAAAAAGACTATTAGAAACCCTTGTTCAAAATAAAGTGTCATGAACAAATTATAAAGGAATGGAAAAGGAACTAGAGCTGTCCCAACTTTCCCCCTTCCCCCCGGAAACAAAGTTGAAACATGCAATAATTCTTACCAATATGCATCACTGGTATAAGTGTAACGGATGTCCCACTTTTACATCTTGAGATATAATGTATGAAAGCAATTATGTGCACTCTGACCTTGACCTTGTAGATATAACCTTGGTTATGACCCAGACAAGGATTCTAGCTATGCGTGCACTGTGACATTGACAATGTAGATATCACCTTGGTTAAAGGTAATAACACACCCCTAGGTCATAGACAATAATTGTGTAAAATATTATCTCCCTCCAAATTAAGAAGATGAAGTTACGATTCGGACAAGAATTCAGGCTATGTATGCACTGTGACCTTGACCTTGTAGATATGACCTTGGTTATGACCCAGACAAGGATTCTAGCTATGCGTGCACTGTGACATTGACAATGTAGATATCACCTTGGTTAAAGGTAATAACACACCCCTAGGTCATAGACAATAATTGTGTAAAATATTATCTCCCTCCAAATTAAAAAGATGAAGTTACGATTCGGACAAGAATTCAGGCTATGTATGCACTGTGACATTGACCTTGTAGATATGACATTGGTTCAAGGTCATGACACAGCCTTTGGTCATGAACAACAATTGTGTAAAATTTGATCTCCCTCCAAAGTAAAAGGAAGAAGTTGCGGCCCGGACAAATTTTATGGACAGAGAGAGACAGACAGACACACAGACGGACAATGTGATACACACCTTCAGATCATGGAATTATCAAGATCCTATATAGCAGTAAGGAGCTATGACCTATACAAAGATTTTGAAAATGCGTGCACTATGACCTTGACCTTGGAGATTTGATGATCTTTAGTTCAGGTCGTGACATATCCTTGGGTCATGTACAAAAATTGTGTGAAATATTATCCAGATCCAACCTGGAAGTTATGGCATGTACAAGGATTTCGGCTATGTGTGCACTGTGACATTGACCTTGAAGATATGACCTTCGGTGGAGGTCATGACATACCATTGGACATGAACAACAATTTGGTGAAATGTTATCCACCAGATCCAATATAACAGTAAGGAGTTATGGCCCGGACAAGGATTTTGACAACTGTGCACTTTGATCTTGACCATGGCGATGCGATCTTGAGTCAATGTCATGACACACTCTTGGGTCATGGACAAAAATTGTTTGATATATTATTCAAATCCATCTGGGCAGTAAGAAGTTACGGCCCGGACAAGGATTTTGGCTATGTGCACTGTGTACTTGACCTTGAAGATATGACCTTGACCAATTTATAACCATAAATCATTTAAACCCAATTCTGATAAAATATCATATACATCTGAAACCCAATTCTTACACTTAGGTCGGTCTCTAAATTCAGTCGTTAAGACATTTAGACAGGATTTTGATATACAATTAAATTATAAATAAGTTATAATAAAAATTAATACAAGTTTACAGACAATACTGGAGCTGGAATTGCGCAATACATAAATGAGAAGTGTATACTTATTCAATTCTTTATTCTTTGTATCTTTCGATACATCAGTTACATGCAGTATAACATACATATACACATATACAATATCTACATTGTCAGTAGCATGTGGAGAGTGAGCAAATGTTTTAAAAGTGACATAAATTGCTAGTATGCATTTATGAAATCGGAGGGTTATAAAAGTGTAGTCAAAACATGCAATATACTAAAATGATGACATTAGACTGTCAGCAATCGCTGTACCATTAATTTTGAATATACTGATTTCTAAGCAGTTACGCTTTATGCAAAACATTTCCCAGGTTATTTAAGTCTTAACATTATGTACGCTAAGCAGCTGTACCAATTTGAAAACACTGCTTCGTCTGTGATATTAATTTCTTTTATATATCTCACTCTAAGATGATGATAAAAAGGGCATTTGATTATAAAGTGGAACTCGTCGTCAATTTCATTAGAGTTGCATAAAGTACATATTCTATTACGTCTTATTTCTTGTCGTTATCTTCCATTCTCAATATTAAGGACATCATTTTTTTGTCTATATACATATTTGACTCTCTGTTCAATAATTTTTAAAATATGTTTCCTATCACCCGTGATGTTCCATAGGTATGCGAGTCCCAATGATCTAATTCACCTTTTATGTTTCAATACACTTATGGTTTTCCAAAATCATATGTTTGAAACAATTCAAGATGCAGTTATTTGAATGTTTTAAATTTAACCAGTATTTCAGAATTCTTAATTTTCTTTTTACGATAAGTGGCAGCCTACCTAATTCAAAATATACCAGTTTACTATATGTACCTTTCTTCATAGATAGAAGGGGCAGACTTGGTGTAGTTTTTAAGCGCTTGGCTTGCGGCGCCGACGATCCGGGTTCGATTCCCGGGTTGCGTCACTATATTTAAGAGGTTGGTAACCTCCTGCCTCCATGTCGCGATATAACTGAAATATTGTTGAAAGCGACGTAAAACACCAATCAACCAACCAACCAACCATCATAGATAGAATATTTTTACAAAACAAGGTATATACACCCTCAATGTCTGGTGCTTTATGAAAGCCCCGGGTTTCACACCCGTAACATAAAATACAACTACATATGTGTCAAATAAGGAACATTTAGTTTTGACATTTAAATAAAGATGCTTCGTTTTACTAAACAATGCAAAAATAGCCTTCCTCCCTTGATCTGCTAGATGCTTCTGGGTGACGTTAAATTTTCCATTTTAATTTAAAAGAACGCCTTAATAATTGATTCGTTAACAACTTGAATCCCTTCCCCATTATAGAACCAAATTTCATTTTCTTTAATACTACCTCCGTTTCTAAAGACCACAATTTTAGTTTTACCTATGTTAACAGTTAATTTCCATTCATTACAGTAAGAGTGAAGGGAATCTGTTAGTTCCGTTTTATTTTCTTCTATTCTTTTGGTTTCACCATTCTACTGTTTTCACCATTCTGTGTTTTCACCATATTATGAGTTGTCGTTTTTTAAATTCTGAAGTCAAGTGACATCAAAACGGTATCAAGAAGTTCTTTAACGATGTGAATGGAGACATAATGTTCACCATTGTCTTCGGAGTAATAACCGAGCGTAATAACAGGCATGTCTGTCTGATAGATATCTGCATTAGATATTATACGGTGGTATGGAACCCCGTGAACACTATATAGGTAAGAAATTGTACGCTGAACTCCCTAGCCAGTGCCGTTTATGTAAGTAGTCCCCAGATGTTTCCTCTTGTATCATGGCTGTTAGATAATAGTCAGTATCCCCTTCAATGAATTAGCAATAATATTCAGAGTGCAATTCTAAATGATCAACAGATATGTTCCTCAACTGGTTCTATGGATGTCAGTTTTCTGCAATTGATCACAAAGAGATTAAATAAACTGGTAACTGCCTACGCTTTTTGGGTTGAGTATTATTTTCACTAAATGACTGTTACAGAATTGTCTCTCTCTCTTTTATTAATTGTTGAATCATCTTAAAGAGTTTTAAAAATCGCTTACCTTTATTTTGATCTTGTGTTGAGGGAATATACTATTTTTCTCGACGTTTGTCTTGTCGAACATATTTTTGAAATATTTTTGAAGCGTCTTTTCGTCTTTTCCCCTTTACCTCTCTGGTTATACTTGTAAGGTCTTCAACCTTGACACATTGTCGAATTCTTTCTTTCTTTGGATTTGTGAAAGAAACTTTATATCTCTAATAAAACTTTGCTCTTTCGAGCACTTTGCCAGGCAGAACAAAATGTTTTCTAGGGACCTTAAATTTTTCTTTTAGATATGTTTTCTTTGAATCAACCCTCGATTAAAACCATTTATCACACTTCTCATTTTTATTACATTCAGGTTGCACGGTGCAACGAAAAGTGAAATAACAAGAATTGTAATATTTTTTTCATCTGATCGATTGAACAGACAAATCGGATATCATTCAATAATCGTAAAGACTATAACAAAATTTTTCTTTATTTATGATTAAAAGTTTCCTTGATTTTTAAATCGCATCGATGGCGTTGAAAATGCCTTTAACCCTTTTTATCCCGTGGATCAGTAACATTCGATCTTCATCTTTTTCACAATTAATAAGAGCAAATAAATATGTAGTTGGATTTATTGAGATTGGATTGAGATTTTCATATTTATAACACTTCTCGTTTTATTACACTTCTCGTTTTATTACACTTCTGGTTGCACGGTGTAACGAGAAGTGTAATTTTTTTAATCATTTGAAGAGACAGACAAAACGTCAGACAGATCAAATATCATTCAATGATCTTAAAGACCATAACTAAATATTCCGTGTTTATGATTAAAAGTTGCCTTGATTTTTAAATCGCGTAAATGGCGTTGAAAATGCCTTTAAATTTTTATATCCTGAGGATCAAAACAATCGATCTTCATCTTTTCCCCAATTAATGAGAGCAAATAAATATATATTTGGATTTATTGCGATTGGATTTATTGAGAATTTCATATTTATTACACTTCTCGTTTTTATTACACTTCTCGTTTTTATTACACTTCAGGTTGCACGGTGTAACAAAAAATGTAATAACGAGAAGTGAAAGAATTTAATTTCATTTAATCGATTGAACAGACAGATAAAAGGTCTGGGAAATCAAATATTATATTTCAATATTAATCTTAAAGACCATAACAAACTATTCCATATTTATGATAAAGTTTTCTTGATTTTTAAATCACATAAATGGCGTTGAAAATGCCTTTAACCTTTTATATCTCCAGGATAAATAACATTCGATCTTCATCTTTTTTCCAAATTAATGAGAGCAAATAGATATATATATATATATATATATATATATATATATATTTGGATTTATTGAGATTGAATTTATTGAGATTTTCATATTTATTACACTTCTTGTTTTTATGACACTCCAGGTTGGTTTAAACAGTATTTATTCATTTAAATACAATATTCTAAATTAGCATACATAATGTGTAGGATTGAGCAATAGAGTTCTCTCACTTCAGGTTGCACGGTGTAACGACAAGTGTAATAACGAGAAATGCAATAATTATTACACTTTTCGTTTTTATTACACATCACGTTGTAACAGCGCATTCTTTTAGGTGCTCGGCTTGTGATCGAGAGGTCCCGGGTTCGAGTCACACCAATGGGTTGTTGGATACTTGTTGTTCGGAAGAGACAGTAGAAACTGAGGTCTCGTGTCATGGTAGACGTGGCACGTAAAAGATCTCTGACTGATTGGTGGGATGGGGGGGGGGGGGGGTCCGTGGTAAAGGTCTAAATCACTATGCATAGCATCAAACAGACGACGTTTATATGTAAGTGCAATATTCTTGGTGTGACGTGAAGCAAGAATCAAACAAGCAAATAATAATGTTGTGTTTTGTTCATGGGGCTAAGACAATGAACACTGCGTTGATTGTCTTTCCTTACATACATACATACGTGTTTCCATTCCATTATGTCCACGATGCGCCTGACATTATATCTGGGTTATAATACGCGATGAATAGTGTGATGTCGCTAGAGATAGCAGAGCGAGATAACTTTGTGATTTCTTTAAAAGTCATTCAAAGATAGGTACTTACAGCATAAGTACAATCTGTAGAATATTGGTCTACCTGTTATTGCATTATATGTTCCTTTTATACACTTCCTGGTAGGTTACTGTGTATGTTTTATCTGCTATTCAGTTGTTGTATAATGCTTGATACATTTTGCAATCGCTTCTGATGATCCATTTTAGTAATCAATTACTTTATTTATCAACTTTTGAAGCTTGTACGACCCAACCCATCTCTTAAACGAAATGTACAATGGACGCCAAAATACCGCATTCATGCTTATAGAAATTCCATTTAATGACCACTGTGCATATATTGGTTAGCGTCTATTTCAATTATGTAATATGAAATTAGTATTTATCATTTTTGTAATGTTGAAAATTAACATGCTTATATCACATTCATACAAAAACTGTAAAGTATTCGCTCAATAGATATTAATACGTATCGTATAACACGAGGCTATATATATAAAGGAAATGTTAATTCCATTCATAAAGTAACAAATGAATAAACACATGATTGTCATGCATGGATACGCTAACATTTTTGTCACAGTAGATTCCTCTTGATGGCGCTGTAATAAAACCTACTGCTTATGAACTTTGAAGTATTTCTGAGGTCTCTCGTTAAAATGAACAATGGAGCTTGCTTGTTGGGATTTCTGATGTTACCGTTTCAATCACTAACCCACGATGAGCGTTTTAAGCATTATCCCTCATTTCACGGTGAGCGTTTTAAGCATTATCCCACATTTCACGGTGAGCGTTTTAAGCATTATCCCTCATTTCACGGTGAGCGTTTTAAGCATTATCCTACATTTCACGGTGAGCGTTTTAAGCATTATCCCACATTTGCCGTTGGGATTTTAATCATTCCACATTTCACGATCCTTTCATCGTTTTCCCACATTTCACGGGTGTGTTTTGATCATTATCCCACATTTCACTTTGGCCTTGTTTCAAAAGCAGTCGGTTCCATGCAATTTTTAAACAAAAATAATGAGTTGTTAAAGTAGGTTACAACAATCTTTTACAGGAGAAGCATTGGATATGAAGCTAGATTTGTTCTAATTCAAGTAAACTAATGTAATATATAGTAGTAAACTATTTACACTAATTTAATATATATATATAAATGTATGTATCTCATATATATATTCTCTGCTCTCCACAAATCCAAGCGTGTGGCTAAGGTCATTCCATACCGTCGTCCCCCATGGTTGCCTATAGAAAGCCGAAAAGCATTAAAGGTCATATATAGTCAGATCCAGGCTTGACAATCCACTACCTGTTGGTTCATTCACAACCTGCTACAACAAACACTGCAAGCTTTGTCCCCAGTCACAAACCACCTCTGCCTTCAGAAGCTCCATT
Organism: Pteria penguin; assembly: GCA_035048485.1. Lineage (NCBI taxonomy): Eukaryota > Metazoa > Mollusca > Bivalvia > Pterioida > Pteriidae > Pteria > Pteria penguin. The sequence goes on along the minus strand of CM068580.1, from coordinate 18,420,894 downwards.
ACAGGACACAAGTACAAAATTTTGGAAAAGGTCTCTTGCAAATCCAAAATTTTGGTGTGCTTAATCACATGCAGAGTGTGTAAGAAACAATATGGCGGGGAAACAGAGGATGCGCTCAACATGCGAGTAAATAACCACAGGTCGTCCATCACCACTAAATAAAATGCATTTACCTGTGGGTAAGCATTTTAACAAGGCTGACCATGGTTGGAAGGATATGATGGTTGTGGCCATAGACCATAACATTATTTGGACTACAGAAGAAAGATTTGCCAAAGAAAACTTTTGGCAACTTGCGACTAAGATATTACAACCTAATGGCCTCTACAAATTGATGGATGTCTACCAAATGAACAAAAAATATTTAACACCAGTCCTGTTGACTTTGTGTTTTCACCCCCCCCTTTTTTTTTAAAATTTTATCTTTATCTATCTATTTTTTTTCTGTGTTTTTCTCATTCATTTTGTCCTTTCTCATTCTAATTTTCTCTCAGCATTCTCTTATTTCACTTAGTCATATTACAACATGAACGGGTCAAGACAAACCGCAACACATGTAGGTGTCGCCCTATTCCCCTATGACCACTATATCGCATGAAGGCCTGGTCATTTTACATTTAGACAGCGAAATACAAAAACGCAAAATGTAACTAGCGTCCGTTATGATAGTATAATTTTAATAGTGCTTTGTATATAGCTTTTTTTCATATTTCTATTTATGTAGTTTTTTTTTATTGTTTTGTCCTGAGGAAAGGGCAGATCGCCTCGAAAGTTTGACCATTTTATTTTAGTGTCGATTGTCGCTTTCTTGTGCTACTATATTTGACCTCTTTTATTCTTTAGCGACTTGCATTGACCCATGCTTAATCGGACATTTTTGAAAAGTGAACGTTGTTGTTATATTTCCTTCTTGTGCTTTAATATATATATATAAGCACAGATAGAATCAGTGAAACACCTGGGAGTTCTATGGACCTTGGATCTCCGAAGAAATACCTGTAGAAAATAAAGACAAATTAGACAAACATATAAAGCACAAAGACGCTACAGCTAACAAGGCACCCTATATTTCACAATCAGTGAAACAGCTAATCACATGCATGAGAGAACGGCCGCAGAAAGTGAAGGGATTTACCCGACGTAAATGCAGGCGGATCCTCTGAAAGAAAACAATCACTGAAAGAGAAATAAACATATATAGCACAAACAGAATCAGTGAAACACCTGGGAGTACTATGGAACTTGGATCTCCGACATACATACATACATACATACATACATACATACTGTTTAACATTGTTTTACTCATTTTTCATGCAGTTTTCCGTCTGGACAAATTTTTGCGCAGGACATGATGGTGTCGTCCATGGAGTGATTGGAGAAATCGACTTCACTTGTCCTCAGGGTAAATTATTTACATTTTATATGTTGATATAAACGTACCTAAAAAGTAATTATAAAATCAGACTGAATTTTCTAACAATGGGGTTCACCAACCATACTAGTCTGCATCAAGTTTCACGTAATGCTGAATTCTTTTGTGAGAATAGGTTCGAAACTTTCCAAAAGTATTATGAGTCATGACTTTGGTTTTATCCTAACAATAATTTTTCATTCATATAGTACTAATTCCATTGTAATTATAAACATCTGCATTTGAATTTACTGGAGAAGCATACATAGATGAAAGGTTTTTTATTTCCAATATATTATAACATTGAATAGATCAATTAATTTTAACACAGTGTACCGTTTACTTTATCATTATATACTATCATTCTCTACCCAGAGTTCCGTGCGCTAAAGCCACTACATCTCTGTCAACGCTATTTTACAAGATCATCGTAAAAGTTTTAATAAAATATCAAACTAAATATCCAAACATGTGAAGATATGTTTAGTATTAAGTATGATTAAATTCAATGTAAATTATTTAAAATGAATGTTTCATTACCTTGAATTTGAATTTCGTATGTTATGTGTATGAAACTAAGTTAAAGATAAAGAAAACCATGGAATTCAATGTAGATGAGACTTATGAAAAATGTGATAGTTCGTTGAAAATAACAGACGGACAATTGAAAGTTTTATGATTCCTTTAACTTTGAAGATAAACTTACACATTTGCTGAACTGTATTATTTCTCAAGCGTTGACAGAGATATAAGCGAGAGTAAGGAGCGATAACTCTGGTTAAAGAATGTAACACGACGTTTTCACTGCTCACGTGATCATTATACAAGACGTGTTCACTGTTCACGTGATCATTATTCACGACGTGTTCACTGTTCACAGGTATCTGCCATATATCTCTCATCAGTAGTGATAATGATATCATAAAAGAATGAGAGTCAGAAAGAGTAATTATAAAATGTTAATTGACAAATAACTTCGTCTGAGGCACTTGCATATTTCAATATTTGGAGAAAAGGGGGATTATGTGCTCCAGTTTGATCGAATTGAAGTGTTATCTATAATAATGTAGCGAATCTCCTTCACATCTGGAAATCCAGTATTATTATAACATGTATTTCAGGTACAATGTTTTACGGAGGATATTGTTACACTAAAGTTGATGTGAAGATGTCATGGATGGACGCTTCCACCACATGTAAAAGGTAGGATCACCGTAATATTTATAAGTTTGTAACCTAAAACAGTGAATAAGTGTTGGTTTTCATTTGATTTATTTAATAATATTGGAGACAACAACAACAACAACAACAACAACAACAACAACAACCCCTTATCTAACCGTGTTCTTGTTCCATCATTTTAAAGCCACATAGTTTTGATTTTTGATGTAATCATGTATCCAAGATATTTGATGTAATCATGTATCCAAGATACTTGCACACGTTTGCTAAAATAAGGTTACAAGTATTTTTCACTCATAGAAATAGGATGTATTCATTAACATGGATAGAGGATGCGGTAGAAAATAATTGGATAGCAGATACCTTAATGAAGGGTGTTGGCGAATATTGGATCGGTAAGTATGTTGTCAATGACAATATCATATATAGCTATGTGTGTTATAATCACAGTTCATTATCAAGCATCAGCTTTATTTATTTTCTCGTAGGTTGTTTCCACAACATTGTCATGCTATATGCTACTTGCAAAATTGAATGAATTTTTTTCGTTTGTTATAAGTTAGCATTTGTTGATTGTTATGTCAATATATATGTTGTTTAGAAGGATATCAATATTAGTGATTGAAAATGGAACAATATAAATTCCCCTGTAAGAGTTATTTCCCCATATTAGACCATAGAAAATTTTGCGTTCAGAAATTCAGCTTACTGAGCTGTACTTTTTATACGATACTTGAAAAATTGAATTCAAATTGAATTTTTCACCAAAAGTTTTTTTATTTAAATTTTGTTCTTTCTGAAAACAATAATAAGCATAAACTAGGGGATTCCCATATGATACGATATAATTCAAACTTTGATTATCCGTACTCCAATTGAATAACAATATTTTGAAAAATGCCACCAATGAAAGGTTTTCTTTTGTGAAATATTGCAAAATAATATAGTAATTTTAAAGATCAAAGTTTTATCTATTGGGATTTGATTGGAGCTCACATTGAATACTTTAAAAATGAAACATTCGCACCAGAAATCTGAAGTATACACATTAAATGATTGTATCAAAGGCTTTGAGTTTTTAAATGCCAACGAATACTGTATTCATATATAAGTTTAGAAAAAATTAATTTCGCTATTCTTTGCACAAGTAATTGTGTTATCTCAAGATACGTATGGGATTGCAATGTCATACGGTACTTTCAACTGACGGTAATTTACTGTCATCACACAAAGGTACATTACTTCATCCCTATGAAGAGAAAGGTAGTTTACTCGGGTTTTACAACATTCTACTGTCATCGCTCAAAACTATGAATCAAATTTTGTCTTCTGTATTAATATTCTGTTTCAATAATTTATAGTCAATTGCGAAAGATATCCTTGTAAAGGTGAGTTGCATTAAAGTTGAAAAATTTATTTTTCTAGGATTATCAAGTGTAAATGAGGGGGGACAGCGTATTCTAAGATGGGCAACGTATCGAAAAGCAAATGATAAGCTTTCGTCTGAGAATGATGGTTTGTGGGGAAATCTTCAACCTGACAACAGTAAAGGAGACTGTGTTGCCGTAGGGAATGACGGAAACAGAAATGGATGGATGTATATGAACTGTAAAAGGAGACTTCCATTTGTGTGCAGAATGATGGCTGTACCACTGGAAGCAAAAGGTAAGCGAAATAAAACAATAAAATACCAGTTTTATTCTTATTTAAGAAAAGCAAATTTATTCGTTATCAGTATACTGTATTTATATAAAATGTCATTATTAAGGTATTTTAATTTTCGATTTTATAGTATGTTTTTATAAAAGAAATACAATTTTTATTCAGGCCATGTATGCTTGTAGCAGGTTTTGTAATACAACTGACATATATTACACCTTTCTTGTACTTTGTGTCAAATAACTGCCAATATTTGCATCCAATTAATACTAATGAAGAGAATCATTAATCTAATGTAAGATCTCCGTTTCAGACACCTTCTTTTGCCACAATGGAATGGGTATAAACAATAAATGGATATGTGATGGCCAAAACGATTGTGGTGACAATTCTGACGAAGTGAAATGTGGTAAGAATATTTATCATGCATAAACGATAAAGGCTTTTACTTTAAGAAAATGATGCCAGCATGGTTTCTCTAGAGGTTCACGTTGACCTGTTATTCATTATTTTGCTATGTATACTGAAATGCGATGTTGAGAATAGGTAACTTGTATTCGACTCAATCATACTTATTACTAGAGATCCATCTGGAATTTACTTGGGACGCATTTTCATATCAGATCTAATACTTTATGAAATTATCATTGGTTCAACACATATTGCTAAGATATAATTCATGTTGTAGCAGTTGTTTTACGATAACTGGAACGAACATTTCTTTATTTAAAACAACAACTATTTAAAGTGTCACTACGTGTTGTGTGCGCTAAATATCTTGTGTTATACGCGTTAAATGTCCTGTAACATTATTATAATTTTGTTACTTTTTAAATCAAACAATGTCTTTTATTTGTGAAAACATAAGATGTATTGTTTCCACTATATAGAACAAACCAGCTTATGTAGTTACCGCATCCACGGTGTATCTGGAACTATTAGATCAAATGCCACGAGTTACAGACATAGATCAACATGTCGTTGGACTATTGAAGCAGCAATTGGTCAACGAATCAAATTAATGGTACTGTTGATTACTGAATGTTATCGTAGTAAACGGTATTATAACATGCATTTACCTAAACCGTCGATTATAACATTCTGTAAGAGTACATTTATATATAACTAAACAGTTTGAGTTTTCACATGACGAAAACATATTATCTATTATGTCAGTGTTTATTTGACGTGATATAGTATAACTACAGTAAACAATATGCACTACAAATGTATTGAAAAAAAAGAAAATACTCTAACCGTGATATGCACGTACACGAAACGTGACTTCCAAATCAACTCTATTAACAGAATTCGTTTTTTGGATTTTTTTTAATAACTTGTAAAAAATTCATTAAATGATTTGTATCTGTCCTTGGACTTTGAGAATGATTAACGGTTTGGTACTTCTTCGATATTGATTGAAACTGAAACTATGTAAACCTTTGAGAGTGACCAATCAAACTAGAGGTCGTTACTCCTCTGGGGCGTCAAGGTTAACCGCTGATTTTCAGGGGTAAATGGCTATCTACCGTGTTACCTTTTCATGTGTGCCATAGTCATACAACACAAAATTGTTTTATTTTTCAAAATAGAAATTATTCATTTTATATTAAGGTTACGTCTGATTTAGAGGACAATGCCGATGTTTTATCAATCTGGACCGGTGGTTATACATTGAAAGAAAGTTCTTCTTTAGGGAAGATCACTGGCACAGTGAATCCGGCAAAAACTTTTTATTCTGCAAATAATTTCATGATATTGGTTCTATCATCTGATGGATCCATCTTGAAATCTGGATTTTCTGCCACATGGACTACAGGTATAAACTAAGATATCACTATGAATCAGTTGTGCTTCGAGTAGTAGTGCTAAGACTTTGGATCATGTTATTCTGACACATATAAAATGTTTAAGTTGTACCTTCAAAGCAAAATGAAGATTACAAGTATCTTGTACATTTTGATAGTTTAAACTGTTTTTACTATCTCGCCATGAAAATAAGTTCATATTTCACATACAAACCTTGTAAAATAACCAAGGAATATACAGATAAAACGTTAATGAATTCTTTCTAGAAAACTTATACCTTATTGACGCTATGTTTTGTACATTGAGAATTGATGCTTAAGTAAGTAAAATTTATTTGGAAACTGTTTTGAAATGCCATTTTGTCGAACTTGATAAGTTGAATATATAGAGAAATGTGAAATTGATACATGCAATATGGTTTCAAACACAGACAAAGTGAGGTTTTTATTGCTATTACTATTAAAGACCATCTGGACTAATGTTTCTTAATTTGTGTTGCAGCTGTTAATCTGATATCAAATGAAGACCAGATTCTAAACGCGAACAATACTTGGAATGAGCTTATGTCCCCCTATTATCCAATTGTACCTTTCAATCTGAGGTCAGAATGGGTTATCAGAGCATCTACAAAAAGTGTCATCACTATACAGGTAAGATATCACCATATATTTTACTAAAATAGGATTACCTTCTCAATGTTATTGTTTTACTAACTCTGTATAAAAGTACTTACTATAACATTACATTTTCGATATTTCCGTTATTTCTAACTAATTACTCAAAAACATTGCCTTTTTAATATTATTGTTCTTGCTGAATTGGATACTCTTTCCGTAGTGGTATTCATTTTCTTTTGTTGCAAGAGTTATCTCTCTCATTATTTATATTAATAGTGAATATAACGTAATAAAAAGGTGGAGAGGGGGGGGGTTACCGTCCAGGAGTTTTCAATATATTGGCATGTAGTTATTGATATAAAAGTTGCAAACTGAGTCATTAAGCGACACATTAGCGGAGTCCAAACATAAATCTTTAAATCACCGCATACATTCTGAACTCTATCCATATTTCATTTTCACTCGGCTTAGGTATACTATTGTGATCACTTTGTGTTAGGCGTCCGTCCATCGGTTTGTTTGTCCGTCTGGCCTAAACGTTCTATACATTTGGGGGCAGGCTTGGTGTAGTGGTTAAGCGCTTGGCTTGCGGCCAACCAACCAACCAACCAACCATACATTTGAATTTTTTTCTTTAGAATTGTTAAAAGGGGTTTCATCAAAATTGGTATGAAGGAAATACTCAGATCTACAGGTGTTATCATCTTTTGGCCAGATCCATCAAGGGTGGATCCAGGACGGGTAGACATAGGTCCCAGAGAGTAACCTCATTTGACAAACTTTTTCAGACTGGCTGCATAGATCATCAAACCGAAATAAGAAGGTGCCTAAAATGTTGTCGTTTCGGTTCCTTTCGGAATCGAAATTTTGACCTTTTGGGTTTTTTAAGGTTTTCATCGAATTTGTCATTTTGGGTATATTTTCAGGTAATCGTAATTGTAATAAATTTAATTGAAAAGGACTGACATAAAAATAATTTTCAAAAGAATTTTTTGTGCAAGTTTTAAGGTTAAAAGAGGGATGAATACCCACTAAACACTCACAATAACATATCATATTTGACAGTCATGGATCCGTATAAACTTTGTAAAGCTGGTAAATACTGTGATAAATACATAAGAACAAAGGGAATCTCACATAAAACTCTGAATATAATTATCTGAGTAAGATAACCACGTGCACGAAATACGTATTCTGATATTGAATTATTTGTGTTTTCATACTTTAAGTGTTTATAAATGTGTTTCCTTATAATCATGTAATAATCAGCGTATTGGAATTTTCTGTATATAAAAATATAGAACATATATACCTTATAATTTAGTGCATCATATGCGCATTTCGACAACTTATGTCTCTTCAGTGATGCTCGTGGCCAAATGATTGGAATTCTCAAAATATATAAATATTTGAAGAGCAGTGGTAAAACAAAAATGACCGAAAGGTGAATCGAAGAATCTATCTAAGGACAGAGCTATGCATGAGGGAGATACTCCTTAGTTTTAGAATGATTTAGTGAACACCAAATATGACTTTGTATACCAGTTTTGTACTTTCGTATGTACAATTAGGAAACCAAAACTCTTGATTTTGAAATGTTTCTTAAGAACTGCTGTGACGGGTGATACATGCAAACAGGAGACGCTTACTCTCCCCGGGCACCTGGTCTCACCTCGGAATTTTTCAGTATTTCGGGGTTCACAACAGTTTCTTTTTGAAACTTACACGATTTTGTATCTGTCCTTGGAATTTGAGAATGATTAACGGTTTGGTACTTCTTCGATATTGATGATTACTTAATTTGATGACTGTATATGTGAAGTATATATTTCATGTCAGTAAAAAGCACTGAAAACTAGACTTGTGATGCCCTCGGGAACTATCAGTCCACCAGCAGCGACATCGGCCTAGTGGTTATAATAAATATAGAACATTTATACCTTATAATTTAGTGCACCATATGCGCATTTTTGCAACTCCAGTTCTTTGATTTATAACAATTTACAACACTTTTATAATCTGTCAAAACTTTCCAAAGGGAATACAATAAATCCTGTTCGTGTTGCTCTGTTTCAATGTTTCGGCTGAAGGCCTTATCAAGAAAACATGAACTTAAAAAGTTTTACATCTTGACTCTGTGTAAATTCTATAAAGAATAAATTCTATAAATTCTATATATTTTAAGTACATGTTTTCTTGATAAAGGCCTATGGCCGAAACGTTGAAACAGAGAAACACGAACAAAACTTTTATGACAGTATTTATTTGTTGTCACGATGACATGGATTGTAACAGAATGTATTGGCTGGTGTTATCTCATGTCGATGTCGTATATTTTTGTGATCTATTTTCTCCTACAACTGACTCAGATATCTTCTTTCCTTTCTTTCATTTGTGCCTTAATGAAATATAATGCGTTACAGTTCATGGCGATAGACTTGCCCATAGATAGTGTGCTGGAAATCAGAGATGGAGGAGATCTAGAATCGCCACTTGTGTATCCTTCTTCATTAAAGACATTGCCCAACCCTCCCATTTACATATCGAAGAGTAGTAATGTGCGGATTTCTTTAAAAACTGGCAGTGCAAGGGATGGCAATGCGAAAGGATTCAAATTAAAATACAAAGAAGGTCTGTGATAAAACGTATACGAAAATAAAGCAATTCACTTTCATTTTACATATTAATGCATAAAAGTTTTTTTTCTAAAAAGTCTTAAAATCCTGGGCTAATGTATACCACAGAAAGACACCATGGTCAAGGCGATCATTTAATCATATATTGTAAAATTTGGTATTCAAAATATTGAATGATATTCCCATTTGAAACCTATTTTGATCTTTAATTCGTTTGTTGATTTACTTTATTCAGCGTTTTCTAAAACATAAATACCTGATAATGCCGTGAAGCAGGAGGTGCTTACTTTCTTTTTTCGTGTTCATTTTGCTGATTTTTGCTCTCTCTTTGGACTCGTTATATTTGGACTACTGAGTTGATTCTATCCATTATCCTTTACTTAGTGAATGTTTTTAAAATAGTTATTTCATCACCGTGTATTTGTATATATTGCAGTATTGTTATTAAATTATTTTTAGATTTTAAGAAAAGAGTTCTGATTATGACTCAAGTGTATGTAAGAAATATATTAAGCATTCGTTGTACATAATGTATCCAGGGTGTACTCTCAGTGTCAGCGGGAAGCATGGATTGATTCATTCGCCAGGCTGGTTAGTTGGGGGATATCCTGATGATGTTGTCTGTGAATGGACTATTACAAGATCTGTAGGAGAAACAAATGCTCTTTCAATGATATTCACTGACTTCAATATAAAAGAAAACTCGGATTTCCTTAAGGTAATATTTTTCGTTATCATTGGTGATATTTTATTAAATCTATTACAATGTATACCAGGTTTCGTTGGAATAACTTAATCTTTTATTTTTTAATTTTTTAGTCTGTTCCTTTCATTAAAATACAAAGAATCAGAAATAGTATAATTTCCATTGAAGGTGTACAATGATAGCAGTAACGCTATTCGATCACCTGCCAATGGATTTACAGGATCTATCTCACCTGTTGGAGAGATTTTCAGATCTACATCCGGGTACCTGAAAGTAGAGTTCACGTCTAATTTGGTGTTAACTGATAAAGGATTTAGAGCTGAATATTCATTAGGTAAGAAGACAACCCCGCCCCCAAATATACAAAAATGATATTGGTTGTTAGCTATTTAAAGCCAAAAATTTACAACTAATAACATGAAATGGTTTAATAACAATGCAGTTGGAATAAAAATCAAATTAGATTTAGCATGTGCATATAATTATATAAGCATATCGAAAGAAAGAAAAATGGAATTTGACTAAACTGTGACAGTCTGTGTGACAGAAGTTGCAGCGAACATGCAAAGCAAACAAGTAAAAACACATACAAGGACATCACAAAATAGTCAGTTGAGCTGCAATTGCGTTGTCCACAAATCGTGACTGGCAATCGTCATGAAATTTGTGTGCTTAACTGGTTTACGGGCTCACCTTCCCACTTATGGTAAAAGCAGTAGAGTCAAAGAATATAAACTTAAAAATTCTTTAATAATATATGGAAAGTTACATGGATTAATATTTTGAATTCGGTAAAGAAATACCATTTTAATTATACATTAATGCAGTACTTAAGCAATAATAAATGAAACCATGAAATACAAAATTTTTACAAAACTGATCTTGAAAGTATTTCATATACATGTAATTAAGGAAGTGTAATTCTTAAAAAATCGATTGCGTTTAACAATAAGGAAATAAATAAAGACCAATAAGACCAGTTGAATTTCGCATGTATTTTGCTGGCCAGGAAAGGTTATATATTGATTGTATATATATTCATGTTTGGATTTGGGTTGTGAAAAGTGATTCTCAATTAATCAAATATTTTTGTAATGTGTTATATGTTCTAGTATATTATTTATATTCATGTATTGTATAGCTTCATGCTGACTTCTGCCACATAACTGAGCCAGTAACTCCTCTCTTTTTTCTTACTCTCTGACATATTGTATTTAGATTGCCCAGCGTTTCAAGTATCAGAGTGGACAATTCTCTCGATCTCTGGCGTATATACGGAGTTCAAAACGATGCTTAACCTGACTTGTCAGACGGGATATTCCTTTAAACAAGAAGAGTACAACAAAATGGATTATGTTACCATCAAATGCCTTTCCGGAGGTATATGGGATGTATCACGGATACCTGACTGTCAGAGTAAGTACAGAGGGAATCACTAGCAATGCAATGAGAGTTTCGAATATTACAGAAATAATATATAATATATTCTTGATAATAAAACCAATTCATTTCACTATATAAGCTATGTTTTTATTTCAGAATATAAAATAGTTATGCTAAGAACCGAATGTCATAAAACCTCATTAGCATTGCTGATGATGAAATATTAGGAAACCTTATCAGCAATGCAAATACTTTAAGATGTAGATAGCAAATAACTTGAATTCTGAAGAATAATGTTGCTGTCTGATTCGTCATAAGTATTATTTTACGATAAATGAAGTAATTGTATCAGAGTATGCATTTTACTTGCAGTTACATATTGCGGTTCACCGCCATCTATTTCGAATGGATTAATTAAAGAATCTAATGGAGTTACAACGGGTGGCAATACTACATATCGGTGTGAAGACGGGTTCACAATGTCATCAAATCCAACAATTCTTTGTCAGTCTGATGGACAGTGGGAAACTCCGCCGACTTGTAATGGTAAGGAATATATACAAAAACATAATGCATTTATTTTCAATGAAAAACATTTTAATTGTTGACGTCAATTGGCTGTGTACATATGGTATGTGTATAGGTCAGTTAAATAAGTTTATGAATACATACTTCGAGTTAATTATATTGGTCAGTGGTTGTACATTTGATTTTCGTTTTTTGAGTCGGGTTCGGTGAAGCCACACTCATTGCAATCACTTTCTTTTCAGGGGTTATAACTTTCACTACCGATATAGAGCTTACTACGCAGCTGAAAAATAAAGTGCCGAAAAATTACTGATGTTGTCTTAAAAATTCTTGATCAGCACAATGTACCTTTAGCTCAGTTAATTTAAGCTAAACATAAACTGGTTTCAATAACTGGAAAAAGGAGTTGCAATAATGTTTTCAAATTTCGCGTAATAATATGTAGTTGTGACTACTTTACGATGTGTTTACCACCGACACCGTTGGATGTACTCGATTGTGTAATTCTCCGGACAAAGCGTTGGTCTTGATCTTGTATCGCTTGTTTTTATCGAGATATTTCAATTAAAGTTTTCCACAACATGTTCTGGAACTTTAGTTATTTTTCACATATATGACAAATTTAAAGATCGATCTTCCCGCATTTCCTCTGATAATGAAAATGCAATATAAATATTTAGGTAAATGTTGTATGTTCCTAAATATAAATGATGTTAACACATTATGAGAATCGTGAATAAGATGGTTATTTAATGTCCCACTTGAAGGAATGTCGTTCCTTGGCTCAGCTTCGACTCGTGACAACAATGAGGTAAAACTTGTTGCCATGAAGTTGTCGATTGCACGTACATTTCGGATACAAGCAATTGCAAACTCTTTGCTGTAAGATAGTATGAAGAGAGCAAATTTTACATAGGTACATAGGTATAAAGACGATGTAGTTGCAACAAAGACCTAATCCCCCCCCCCCCCCATTTTCCTGAAATCCTGAATCCGCCACTAAAATGGTAAAATGCTTACATACTTAAAATCAGCGAAGCCGACTCTCAGGACTTTTGAATCCTTTGATTGTTTTGGCTGATATAGTAAGCTTTTCAATTTCATGATTTACGGACCTCGATGCTTTTTATCCATCGTTATGACATTAAGCATGAATGTGGATATTTCATTATTATTTAAACTAAAATATTCTATAACTGTTCTCATTCTGTTTAGCCCAGACATGCCCACAAGGTAGGGCGCCTACGAATGGCGATTTCAATGTAACAGCTGGCACTGGTACAGATTATGCCTCGATTTTAAAGTTCTTTTGCAATCCTGGTTATGAGATTATTGGACCTGTGTATGTATATTGTCAGACCAGTGGGTCCTGGTCTCATACATTCCCAACGTGTAGAGGTGAGTACCAAAATCATTTATTATAAAGTTAAATCTTAAAGGTCATTGATTACATTATAAATGTATGTTTCTCATTTATTGCCGCAAGTATGTTCAACAGAAATTAGGTTCTTGAAACATTTCCACAATCAACTCGTTATACAATTCCTGCAATTTGGTATAGATGTACTTTATTTATAGAAAATAATTTTGGGAGACATTATAATACATGATGATTAATATGTAAATATTTTTATATAGCTTAAGGTATATTTCTGTATTCAAAAATACTAGTACATACCTGTATTTTTAGGGATAAAATGTCCAATTCCTATGGATTTTCAACGAGGTTCTATTACTGCAAATAACCTGCCTGTAGTATATAATGGACGGGCGACAGTGACATGTGACCCAGGTTTTGTCATCAACGGAACAACAAATATAACATGTGGTGAAGATGGTAGATTTTTACCGGAAGTCGAATGCATTGGTAGGAATATATATATATATATATATATTCAGCTTTTTTTTTAGATAGTATGCTATTTTAGTGATTTGCATTTCAAAAACATTCAACTGTTTGTTGGCTTTTTCTCCTTTTAATCAAGTACTGAAGCTACAAGAAGTATATGAATGAATTTTATATGTTGTGATGTTCATATCACATAGTCCCCTGTTCTTAAGAACATAACAGCATACAGTAAGTGGTGATTGTGAAATATGTCATTTTTAATAATCATCGTAAAATCGTATCGACATCGTTTGAGTTCATCCAATAATACCTCGTCTTCGTCCATCGGTAAACAATCGTGTGATTACTTCCCTTCCAAGACCATTCTTAGCAAAATGTCAACAATAATCTCATTTCAAAACGAAGGTCCAGAATATGACACTTGTCATGCCTGTGTTAAAAAGTTTAATTATATAATTCAATACGGCTGTTATGACAACCATTTAAAAAGACTCGGAGTTGAATTTTCTGCCTCATTTTCATTGCAATGTCGACATCAACAATTTAGACTTGATATCTGAACAATGTTATAAAATACAGTTGCAAAATCTAATGTGGCCACCTTGACGACCGTTTTGAAACCTTTGAAATTGATTTTCTCCTTCATTTTCCAGGAAGTTTGAGGAAATGATCTTTTAAAATAATTCAAATATTAGGAGATAAAGATACATATAATTTTCATTCGTAAATTTTTTCTTTCCTTTTATTGGATAATAATCATAATATATAATAACCATGCAGTTCAGACTCGACAGAGACTCTTGTGTATATTCTGTTGTCTTTTACTTCTTATTTATTTATTACCATATTTTTCAGATAGGAATGAATGTGATCTAGGTTCTCCATGTGATACACTAGAAAATTGTATTAACACAATTGGAAGCTCTAAATGTGTATGTAAGAAAGGATACAGCAGACAAGGTCAAAACTGTGTTGGTAAGTTATTTACATTGTCGAAAATGTGTGTAAATGGTAAAGACACTTGTTACCACTTCTTTTAGTCCACAATTTTTAATATTTACATGTCGTAGAAAACACTCATCATATCACAAATACTCATTAATCGGCGACAATAATTTTAAACGATTTAAAACTGGATTCAAATACATAATGATTGATTGTCACTGAACGCTGAGCGAATTTACTCATAGAGATTATAGTAATTCAGCTGTTGAGAAGGTGTCGTATACCAATATCGTACAGATTCAAAAAGAAAAGTTTGTCGTACTGCTGCTGTATTTATATGAAAGAGAACTCAAACAATGTGGGAGGAAATATGTGACAATGTATAAGGACTGAAGTATACATGTTGATTGGTTATTTGTGCAAATCCGTAATCTGTTTTCAATCTTTTATCTCATTTTATTAGATATAAATGAATGCAATGAGAATAATGGGGGATGCAGTGATACCTGTGTAAACAGGAATGGTGGATACTCCTGTACCTGTCCTGAAGGATCTGAATTATACGTTCGTGCGGATCATAATAATATCACTCTATCTGGAAACGAACAAGGCCTGATGGAGGGAGACATCTATTACATAAATCATACATGTATTCGTGAGTAAACACTGTAGATGTAAATTTCTTTTTTTTCTCTCATTTAGAGTAAATCTTCCGCTTAATCCCGATCTCTACTTTTTTCTGAGACAAAATGATACATTTGACAGTTTCTAAAGCTATGATGTCAAAGAAAATACTTCTTAACTCTGTATGACCCGTATATATACGATATGTACGATCAAAGCATAAATTTGGAAGTTAATGCCTATTGTTTTTAGCATCGTAGAAGTTATTTAGTTTCAAAAAAATTTCAATGACTGCAGTCTTCTAACATCGATATCAACGGAATAAAACGATAATTGTATTTGGAAACAGTTGCGGGGTCAATACTAAATACAATGAAATGAATCATGAGACAATATTACTTTACACGAGGGACTACATAAATGCCTACAATATGTAAACAGAACAACAGGACGAGAATATCATCAACGAAGATTGGACGGCAACAAGACGATTCCACAAAAAGGAGAGGAAATTAAAACAATAACATTGAAATAATTCCAACCCAAAAAAAAAAAGCTAAATCTAAACAAATAAAGGGTAAGGTCAATTTTAGGTCTATTTTTCGAGCATCGTAAAACAGAAAATGTGGGTTTAACGTTAAATATTCAAGAAAACTAAGTATGCATTACTCATGTAGCGTACCATAGATGTATAGAACAACGTGGAGGGAATGTCAAAACGAAAGTGGAACTGTAAAAGAAATTAAGCAATGCTTCATAAACAAAGGAAAGGAAATTAAGTAGTAGAGATAAGGGTCCAAAAGACAAAATAGACGTAACCTTGGGAGTAATTTACTCCGGAACTTTCGATATGCATTTGATTACAGATAACGCGATGTTAAGAAGGATTGTGTTTTTCAGGGAGGGGATATGACGATATAGAGACATCGGTTTGTTTTTCTGTATTATGTAAATTTATGCAATTTATCATTGTTTATAAGATTCGGGTCGTACAGCTTTTATAGTTTAAGCATATTACTTTTCATTTTTAAAAGATAACGATCTTCGTTTCAGCAAAGCTTTGTCCTTCTTTATCGAATCCACAAAACGGAACTTTTCTGAGCAATAAGGAGTTGTTTTATACGAATGATACAATCACCTTAAGATGTCACCATGGTTATGCGATTTCCGGAGATTCGACTTACACTTGCAATAATCAGAATCAAAAGATATGGTCAAATAGTGTCGGAAGTTGTAATAGTGAGTTCAGTTATAATCAACATCATGCACACCACATCATTTTGTCATTATAAGTTCGAGAATAAATGTATACGATAAATTATTATAGATATTGTTCTTTAGATTTAAAGTAATACGATGTCATACACTATGGGATTTTTGTCATCTTCTCCAAGTTCTGATACATTTAATGCCAAAATAATTTATTCATTATCAATTATGAAATATTTTCGAAACTGTTATATATGATATGCAATATATTTATAATTTGAATGTGTATGTATATGCAAAATGAGACAATAAAAGTGTTTTGTATAATGATATGATACAATATGAAATGTATAATAGTAATCCCATTTCCCCTATACAATACATATGAAGCATTACATTAGAATTTTTGTTATAATTGTCTACTTAAATGGAGAAACATAATATATGCGTATCATTGTATTTAATTGTTGTAAATTTTACACTTTCAGTTGGTAAATGTAAAACCCCCAAAATGTCAACTGATGAATTAATCAACAGAATTTTACCAAATGAAGATGTGGACATCATGTTTGGAGAATTCGCAACAATCGAATGTAATTACGGATATCAGAAAATTAACAAGAGTATTTATTGTGGAATAACTTCAACAGCTCCAGTAATATTTGGTCTTCTCGGCGATAGTCTGTCATGTCCAGGTAAATACCGTTTTTATAGATAGATAAATAGACATACAGACATACATTTATACATTGCCTTGTTATTTATCTGGGACCAGACACTTAAACATAATGAATACATATACGTTTGAACAATTAGACTGTATGACTTTCACATATTATATACAGAATTACTGATCACCTGTTGCTGTGCATGTAAATTTCATATTTAGTTAAATAAGTACTTTGGTATTTTTACTGTTATATTATCAGGACTATACAATATGTCGTTCTCGTTATTCTGGATCTTCTAGGGGTCCATGGATGTTTCTATCCGAATGCTTTGTTGTACTGTTGCATATAATCACACATGATTCTATTCAATGTCTTTGTGATATCTAAGCATTTTACTATCTAAAAAGTTAGTTTTTTCCTCAGATATTTGGATAATACAGTTAATATTATTATACCTGACGCACTTGATACCATATATAAGGTGTGTTAATTGTGTAATGTACAGTATCTAATATGTTTTGATTGGTTTATATTCATTGTTAAAATATCTTTTTTGTTTTCCTCATAAGCAGTCAAGGTTAATTATATAAGATATCACAAATTGATGTAACGCCTCATATTGTCATATTTTCCTAGTGATTGATTGTGGACAGCCAGATGACATACCAGGGTCCAACTACACTGATATTGGAAATACAACATTTGAAAATTCCTTCACGTTTTCCTGCAATACTGGTTTCACTATGTCTGGTGTATCAGAAAATGGCAGTAATACAGTGACATGTCGGGAGAATGGACTATGGGACTTTGGAAATCTGACGTGTACAGGTATATGTTATTTACAAAAAAGTTGTAGAAGAGATTTATTCCAGCTGCATGGCAAAAGTTGCCATCGATATATAGAACAAACAAGAATAAACACATGAAGAGACATTACAAAAATATTGATAGTTATGAAACTGCAGTACCGATTTAGGACGGTCAGATGTGGTAATTGTCACTCAGTTGGTGTTTTCATGCCCGTATGTAAACACGTGTACAGATACTGGAATAATTTTCAAATAGATAACAACTTTCAATAGATAACTTAAGTTAATTAAAGATACAAGTAGTAATTCGGAATAAAATTTTCACATCACAAAATAAATTGACAGCAACATCAGACGACCATGTTCTGTCCGTCCGAATGTAAACTAAGGTTTATAATGTGTACCCCTAGTACCCAACTATATATCAGAGAAAGGAGATTTATGAAGTAATCATTAAAACGTCTGGACAATGCCGGTCATGAAAGCTTCACCATCTTAATAGTGCAAAGCCCAAGGCTGTAGAAGGGCCCAACACAAGACTTATGGTTGATGGTCTCTGGATCATCTTGTTAATGTCAAACGAACGATGATTTGTATACGAAACGAAATTTCTGTAAAGATTTTAATGAAAGATTTCGCTGAACACACATTGCTTGAAAGGTAGTTCAGTGAATCTATGTGAGATCTGTAAACTCTCCCTGATAACCTTTCAAATCAATGTTATGTGTAAACCTGAGTCAAACATTTGAATATATTTTGTATATTCAGGTTCACGATGCTTGGATCCTGGCACTCCAGGAGGCGCCATACAAAGAGTAACAAGCTATGAAGTAGGCCAACTGTTGTATTTTGATTGTCTTAGATCTGGTTATGAAGTGGTGCCACCAGGTCCTCTTCTGTGTGAGGTATCAAATGATGGAAACAGTGTCCAATGGAATGCTTCCACGACACCTCTTCCTTTATGCACTGGTATAGTCTTTATTGTCTTACCGTTTTATTAAGTTATTATGGCACTTTTTTTTTTATCAAATCTGTTCATGTGGAATAAGAACAACATTCTTTTACTCATTTATACTTCTTTCTGGTTTATAAATGAATATTCAAAGTATTTCAATATA
This sequence comes from Pteria penguin, assembly GCA_035048485.1. NCBI lineage: Eukaryota > Metazoa > Mollusca > Bivalvia > Pterioida > Pteriidae > Pteria > Pteria penguin. Next base: position 18,401,735 of record CM068580.1, on the reverse strand, counting down.
TGTTTTCTTAAACATATTCTTATTGGTAATTACCATTTTAAATGGAAAACAGAATTTTAACGAAAGAACAACTTTTACATGCCGTTTGAAATATATTTATTGACTTAAGATTTGATTATTTCATAATGAATAGATCTAGTAGCAAATGATCAGCTTTAAAACTATAATTACATTCCGAATTATTTCAATATGAAAATTATCAAATAATTCAGTTTATTTACATTTTTATTTTACCGGTTTTAGATAAGACTGCACCAGTATTTTCGAACTGTCCAAATGAAACTATATACATTGACAAGACTCAGTCTCCAAAATATACTCCGCCGATTGCAACAGATAATTCTGGTGGAATAAAGAATGTTTCAGTGATGCCAACAAATTTTCAGCCTGATACAATAGTTAGTCGTGATATGGATGTTACATACATGGCTGAGGATTTCAGTGGAAATAAAGGATACTGCACCATAAAGATAAGAATTAAAGGTTGCATGTTTTATGTACAAGTTTATGCCTGCAAATTTAAGTTTTTTTCTCTTATCCATGTAAAATCTAAAAATATTATATATGAAATGATTTGATATGATATGATATACATGTAATATAATATAACATAATATAATGGATTTCAACACAGGAAATAAGTGATAATTAATTTTTACTTTATTTCAGTATTTGAAATATCTCTTACTGATTTCAGTTCAATTAAATGAACTGCTGCCTGTTTCTAACCTATGAGTCGCATGGCTCAAGGTAATAAAGATCTTGAACTGTAACAAAATTGCAGAATTTGTAGAAATTAAAGGGAAACAAGGTTTATAGATATACAAACACTTTGTTTTAAATATATGACATAGAATTATGGTATAAATGAGGATGAGATAAATTACATGTTATGTTTTATATCAATGCATTTTGACACGTCAGAATGGAAAATGAATTCCTTTACAAAGTAAACGACGTAAAGTATATGTGCAACATCGAGAAGGGGAGATCTTTTAATGCTATCGACTTTGGAAAAGATGAACCTAAGACATTTTCGTGAAATACCCAAATGTCTAGATTATTATTATCTTGAATCACAACCAAAGTGGCCAGTAAAGTCTAGATTAAAAGGAAAAGATAGAAGCATCTGACTCAGCAGTGTGACAAAAGTGACCACGGAAATGCCCTGTTAACAATGTAATAATATACGAATGATTATTACTTTGGTTATTTAAGTTTTTAAGTTGGTGATTTAAATGTTTCTCTACTATATTTGCGACAAATATGATTGAATATTCACATTTTCAATACTTCAAGTGGATAATTCTAGAAAATAGAAAACAATCCTTTTTATTTACATCTGGTAAAACATGACAGATAAAAAGTTCAAAATGACATTAAGCCGGTGTGGCCTAGTGGATAAGTTGCTCGACTCGTGATCGAGAGGTCCCGGGTTCGACTCCCGCCTTGGGCGCCTTGAGTTCCCGTGTCACGGTAGACGTTGTGCGTAAAAGATCCCTCACCTCTTCTTATGGGTCCGTTGCAAAGATCAAAATTTGTATGGAATGCATCAGGCAGATGCCGTCACCATATACGTGAAATAATCGTTGAGTGACGTAAAACAATATTCAATCAATCAATCAAAATGACATCGAAGTAACTTTAAAATACATTCATTTTGATATTGTGATTATCTAAAAAGGCATTTGAACTCAAAGGCGACTTAAAAATTTATTTCTAAGGTGGGTTCCCTTTAATCGGTTTACCACATCAATGGAGTGACGTTTGTTACTTCAATTGACCGCCCTAAGTCGCCATCGTAACCGCAGCACAATCGAATATTTTTGTAATGTCGGTTTTCCGTGTATATTCTAACATTATCATGTTTTGTGTGCATGGCCTTGGTGATTTGTGTCATACAGCTTTGTCAGATGTTTTCTGTTTTCTCTTATATATGAAAACTTGGCATCATAGGCATTTTTAATAATGCTCCTTTCTGGATTTATCATACGTATGAAATGTAACATATCCTTTTTGAATAACAAAGATGAATAAGACTTACGTATATTTTAAATTTTCAGATCGCATGCCCACAATACTTTCATGTCCTCCAAATGTCGAGGAAAAAATAACTGCAGCCAGTGGAAAGTCCATTAATTTGAGGAACTTTGTTAACATATCAGATACAAAATTGATATTTAGTCCCAGTGAAATTATCAACGTCAATTCGGACAGTTTGGAGTTGCCACAGAAAGTGGTTGTCGTAGCTGAAGACAAGTATGGAACACGCTCGTCATGTTCTTTTCTCATTTATACCACAGGTACATTAATTATACCATGAACTCGTATATATATAATTTTTATATGATTCCCTTTAGAGGCGTTGGCATTAACTCATGCTTAATTTATCGAGATGGTTTAAGTAAAAATCAATGTACGTTGAATTTTGAAAATTTACAAATGAAGTACTTATAAATATATACATATATATATCTATAAACAACTCACCATTGCAAATTCTGGGTGGAATGAAACATAATAGGAAAAATATTCGTGTAAGTATGTCTTGCAGTGAAAATATTTTGTGCAAGGAATGTTTTGTTCACATATGCTCTTCAAGTAGACATATTTTGTTATTTTCCACTTGTTTTTCATTTTCACTGATTTTGTATGTCCTCTGGTTTAATGATTTTTAGACTTATCGCTTGGATTTATCTTTACATTGTTTAACAAACAAGAACACTTAGTGGTAATGAGTAGAATATTTATAGAAAATAGTGTTTAGAGCTGCGGAATTTAGACTTTACTATTTTGACTTCACTTGACCATTAAAGGAATGTTGATTTAACCGACTTTAAGGTAACGAGTTTCAGCTGAATTTATAATTGCATTATTTACGTTGTTTTCAAAAGGATGTAGTAAAACATTGTGTGGACATTGATTGCAATTTGTTAACATCAAATGCAGATCAATAATCTTTTGTTTATTTAGATTTGAAAAATTGTCTTGTTATATTGATTATAATTACAGATTTCAATGCTTTTATTTCTTTTTCTAGCAATGTTGCATTAAATAACATTGTATTTGCACTTCTTTTGATTGTTCTGCTGTTACGGTGAGTGGGAAGGTGGGCCCGTAAACCGTTTAACCACACCATTTGTTTGGCTTTTGTCAAATTAAATGACCGTCCTAAGTCGGTATCGTAATTGCACTACAATCAAATATTTTTGTAATGTGTTAAATGTTCTATTATATTATTTATATTCATGTATTGTATAGCTCCATGGTGACTTCTGCCACATAACTGAGCCGGTAACTCCTCTTTTTTCTTTTGCAAAACATAATGATATATATTAATTAAAACTTTTCATGCAATAAATGAATTGTAATTTTTACGTTTATTACAGCAAGTTCGTGCTTTAGAGAGACCTTTCCGAAAACGTTACCTAATGCTGAACCCATCAGCTGCACGGCTGGTAACATAACTTGTACGGTGAGATGCAAAGCTGGTCATGTGTTTCCGGATGGTAGCACAACAAAAATGTATAACTGTACCGGAAATTCGATGTGGTCTCCAGCCTTACCAGTTGCTCCCTGTCTTCGTAAGTATTTTCTATATTTATCGTAGTCGAAGATATACCTGAATTCCTTCATTCTTAATCTGGAGGATAATTGTTTACAGATTAAATACAGTTAAATTTATCAGTACAAATTCATCATCAACTGTGTTGAGATTTATTTGAAAATGTACAAATGCAGTATGAGCGTTTTATTATTCTACATGCAAAATATAATGAAAAACATAATTTATTTTAGGAATTAGACTTCAGAAGATCAGTGCCCCATTTAAGGTTCATTAAAACATCAATAAAAGATAACTCTTCTTAAACCCAAATGGAGTTATCTTTTCTTTACAGATCATATAAACATTTCATTTCCAAACACAATATTGACTGATTGAAAAGCAGAATATAAATTAATGCACATATTAAAGGAGAGATTCCGTTAAATAGACATAATTATATGAAAAAGAGTAATCCAAATAATAAAAATTAAGCTGTAACTGTAGATAATACGTAGATCTATAACTGCTACCCATTCTGACCCGTTTCCGATTCCGGATTTTCCCAACGTAAACAATGAGAAGAAAATATAGAATGCATTTTACAATAAACAGAAAATAGCATAAGTTTGACGGCGCGGTGGAATTAATTGTTTATTGTGGATCATCTGAGCAAGTGAAAGCAGTGGATTCAAATACCTAATTTGGTGGATGGGTACAAAATGTTTTCTCTTTACAAATCTTTATTTGTTGTATTTACAAGGTTATTGTAGGAGAAGATTGTAGGCGTCGTCAATGATGTTTTGTTATAACTTTGTAATCTAACGGTGTACCTTTCCCTTTTTTATTTGTGATAAAGATAATAATAAGTATTAAAAAAGGATATAAATTTCATCAACTTTTTTCATACCCCCAAGTGTTATTTTGAATCCCATATTATGCTCCTAGTTCATATATCATCAGTCATATTTTTCAAATCAGTAACATCTGTGATATACATCATTTTTTTTAATGAATGATATATATATATATATATATATATATATATATATATATAAGCACAAAAAAGGAAATTGTAACAACATTCACTATTCATAAGTATCGGATCAACCTCAATGAAGGTTAATGCAAATCGCTCGAGAAAAAGGGGTCAGTATAAAAGCACAGGTAAGCGATAACGATACTAAAACAATTAAAAAATTGCCAAATTTTCGAAGCAATCTGCTTCTTCTTCAGGACACACACACACACTCACACAAATATAAAGACACGAAAAGAACGATAGAAAATATATACAAAGCACTAGTCTAATAAAAACTGGTTTCTTCAATTGGCTACATATTGAGCGTTTCTCTATGCGCTATCTAATATCCTATTAGATATATATATATATTTGAATTAAAAATGAATTTTTGTTTCAAGATAAAGTCTACTTATTGTATTAATATGAACTTTCTTATAAGTGGATTGATGATTAGGAATGCAAGAGTCAATATAGGGTGGTATGTATGGAAAGCCCGTTCGTTTTCAAAATTCAGACGGTGAAATTAAATTTCTTCTTCATAAATCAACTAAATTAATGTTAAGGAAGGTTATATACAAAAATAATTTACTTCTGATTTTTAGTTAAAATTCAAGTCATTTGTCATATGATTTTTCAATTAACCTTAAATACGAATCCAGCTGGGAATGTTCACTCCTCCATGGCACCCAATCCCACCTCTGTTTTGACAGAGGTTCGTGATTGTTTATATTATATTTACATATGTATTGTCGTGTTTCTTCGATTCGAGTTGTGGATTTCGGAACAATATCTTGGATTTGTACTAATCATACATGCATGTTTCGAGTACAAACCCTCGTCAATAATTATTAAAATAGAGTATTAATTGCAAGGACATTTTCAATAACAAGTTGTAAATCGAAGTTTAGGAAAAAACAGATGAGATATTGCATAGGTATCTCAATATATAAAGTATACAAATATGAAATGATTTTTATGTCATATCTCAAATTTGCATGTGTACCTTGTTTAATAGATAGATACACTTATTTCTCCCATGACTCAAAATTGGCCCCTGTCATATGAATGAAATGCACGTACTTTTGGAAACTGAATAGTACAAACAGACGCATTATTTTTGTCTTGAAGCTTATGAATCCCCGACTTACCAGATTATTGTGGAAGTGAAGTATGATTCCGGCTCACAGCCTGCTTCTAACTGTTTATCTGCACACAACCAATCATTGATTACGAATAATAACAGTCTTTCAACACAAGTTTATAATGCGTGCAACACGCCTGGTCTCATACAGGTTGGGGGAATAGCAGTGAAAGAAACAAAGAGTTTGGCAAGATCGTTCACAGTAAGTTACATTTGATTATTGAGAATTGTAATTTTGCGTAAATTAACGTGTGTAGATCGATGGGAAAATACAGTCCTCGTCGTTAATATATTAATACTATAAAAAGCAAAACGAAATATGTATATACTATAAATGTACTTCCGCGTGAATATCTTTCGTTCTGACAGCATTTACACTGGATAGTAGATGGAATGTAAATTTAGGTCTTTATCCAAGGATCAAATGTGAAGACTGTAATTGATATCTTAGACCAAATCGTTTGAAAAATCTTTGGAGACAGTGATAACAACAGGGTTTTCCGGGAAGCAAGAAACACAAAATAGGTGTCATATTAAAAGAACCCTATCGACTTCAAAATGCCACGACAATCTACAACAACCATTGTTTTAAAGAACGAGCCCTTCACAACAATACAGTAGGAGATATCTCAACAAGACTGGAGATGCGCTCAATCCAATGAATGTTTCAACTAAATATAACATGCTTTTTACTTAAGATGAGTGCGAGCGTCATATTTTACATATCTTGATTTTCTGCATACACCCAATATTGGATAACTTTATTAAGTGGACTTTGACTACATGAAGGAAAGTATAACAAATGGATATCTTTTCAAAAAGGATTTTGTTCAATTCCTTACCTTTTATTGTCTTTTGGTACATAACATTGGGAAATAGTGTATCCGTGTAGTGATTAAGTGAAGGTTTTATTGTGGAAGTAAGATCCTAAGATATTAATCAGGAGTCACATAGCTCATGTTCCCTAGAATTAACCCGGACCATATTTAATACATACATATTTAATTATTGTACATGAAATAAAATTGAAAATGGTATTACCTGTGTCTTCTTGAATGATAATTTTTCGGATTGTATCAAACCTCTTGACCTCTCCTTCATGAATACTGATTCAACCTGCTGCGATTCAAGTAGGTCATTGACTATGTTAACTGCACAAAGCAGTGTAACATCAGATGTTAATAATTATAATTCCAGACAAGGTATGTGAGGGTAGATAGATTGAAGAATTTGATTATCATGCATGAAGTCTTAAATGAAATTTTAGAACTGTACGATATGTGCACATTTTACATTAACTTCATTTTTTATACGCCCTTCATAGACAGAATGTATTATGGTTATACCCGTCTGTCTATCCGCCCTTTTGTCTGTCCTCTATGGGACGCAATAACTTAGGTAAACGTCAGTGATTTATCATGAAACTTATACAGAATGCTTTAGTGTTTAGAATGGATTTAGAATGGACCACAAAGCCAAGCTATTACCGCTCATTTCTATTATTAAATCCTTTTTGTTGTTGTGTGAAAGTAACCGTTCTGTCAGAGAAGCGGGTTCTTTAGTAATGCTTAATGAAATTTGGTTGTAGCATTGATATATCTAAAAGCTAAAACAAATTAATATCTTTATGACTAATCGTGATCAATCCCCGATGCATCTGCGATTTTCACAATGTAGAAAGGACCAACCGCGGAATTGTACCCTCAATTACCGTGTCGTGCCACATGCCGTATATATATTTTTTTCCAATTTCGCAGTTGTTTTATCTTCGAAAATTCTTGCAGCATGTGAACAGCGAACTAGCTGAGAAGGTCGATAGACTTTCAAAGTAAACGAAGAGTTGGGAAGTGATTAAAAGAAATGTCATTGCATTTAGAACATGTAGCCCCAACTTAACCATTACCATTACATTGACGTTGTTGCTGTGCGTCGTATGTCTGTATCTAAATAATGGCGTTATTATCAATAGCTCGTGTATAAAAAGGGAAATGTTAAGGAACTGCAAATGCTGTTTAAATAGGAGAGAATTGCCTAAAACATCCAGCCTTATTATTGTGGCTTGATATAGAATGCAGATTAAACAAAACATAAAAGCATCAGTCTCAGCTATATGACAGAAGTCACCACAGAAATGCACTGTTAATTAGTTTGAAAAAGTCATATGTAGCTTGTTTGATCGTAACTTGAGCATGGAGATCCTATATTTAGCTAGGGTTGGTAGAATATGGTATGTGTATTATTATTGTGCTTTCTCTGATCAGACCTGGTAGGCGTTTTAAGGAAAGAGTAGGTGGTCGATGCCGCGTAGGATATTCCCAATCCGATTCTACAGAAGTTTCCTTCACAACAGAACGTCGACCTCCTGACAGCCCCTCTCGTACGTTCCTGATCATTTTGTTTTTATTATTTGATTAGACATGATCGTCCCATACATACCAGTTTTTCATAAACGATGCGTGGTTACCCGTGTACATGTGTATTCCTTTTGCCAACATTCATGTTATACTAGACCTTGACTGCTACCTTTGATATAAAAAATATAGAACATATATACCTTTTAATTTTGTGCACGCTTGATAAAAACTTTAATTTTTGAAAAGATTCTGTAAACAAGAAACGATCCTTGTGGCAATACATTGTATCTGACACCAAATTTTCTCATATTGACTGTGACTTTGACTTACAGCGGGAAAAAATCCACTTTCAGCATTGGCTGTCAAGTGTTTCCTAGATATATTTTATTCTGTTTATACTCATCATGGTATATTGCAATGAGAGTCTTGTAATTCTATATAATTATGAAAGAGTAAAGTGATTAAAAAGAGAGGAAGTACAAGTCGACACTCTTTCGGAATGGATCAAATCTATTGCAGTACTGCTGAGATCAAAAAATTAAAAAATTACAAGGTTCTGTAAACACCAGATTCGAATCTATTTTTAAAGATCCTGATGTTGTCAGAGAACTTACCTTCCTCCAAGAACATTATATCATTACACCAGCAGATAAAGCATCTAATAATTATACATTTACTTGTAAGAAATATTACTTTGACAGCCTAGTGAAAGAATTAGGATTAAATTTAGCTCCAGGAAATCCTACTTGTACTCTCACGAACTTTTCGGTTTCGGAAGTACTCGAGAATCATAAATCTGTCCTCAATACGTTTGGTATTGACTCAAATAAATTGAATTTAGAACTTCCATATTTGTACTGCATTCCAAAAATGCACAAAAATCCTTACAAACAACGCTTTATCGCTGGTTCCTCGAAGTGTTCCACAAAATCTGTATCGATGCTACTCACAAAAATATTATCAGAAATTAAATCTGGCCTTCATAGATATTGCGAAACAGTATATTCCAGAAGTGGAATTAATCAAATGTGGATCCTTAAAAATTCAAAAGAGTTGTTAGAACATCTAAAATCAAAAAGTTTTACTAAAATTCACTCCATCAAGTCTTTTGACTTTTCGACTCTTTACACAACGATCGCTCATCAGAAATTAAAAGACAGAATAGCGGAAATTATTCAAAATGCATTTACTAGTAAAAACGGAAGCCGCAAATTCAAATATATAGTAATAGGCCACGATAAAACTTACTTTGTTAGGGAAAATTCTGATTCCAAAAATAAATACACTGAAACAGCTGTCATCCAGATGTTGAACTTTCTTATCGATAACATTTTTGTGGTGTTTGGAGGTAAGGTTTTTCAACAAATTGTCGGCATTCCAATGGGCACTAACTGTGCTCCGCTTCTGGCTGACATATTCCTTTACTCATACGAAGCTGAGTTCATTCAGTCTTTGCTTTCGCAAGGAAAAAAACAATTGGCTCTTGGCTTCAATTTTACTTACAGATATATAGATGACTTGCTTTCAATTAATAATCCTTCATTCGCGGATTACCTTAGCATCATCTATCCAAGTGAACTGGAGGTCAAAGAAACCACAGAAAATAGTAATTCTACTTCGTATTTAGATATTATGTTGTCTTTCGATATTAATGGTCAATTGAACACCTCACTCTATGACAAACGTGACGATTTCAATTTCGCTATCACAAACTTTCCTTTCATAAGTAGCAACATTCCATCATCGCCCGCATACGGCGTATTCATATCTCAGATAATACGTTATTCCAGAGCATGTTCAAATTACAATGACTTTGTTCTGAGGGCTAGGCGACTTTCAGTTAAGCTGCTCAACCAGGGTTATATATGTGCTAGACTAGCATCGTCACTGAGGAAGTTCTACGGTCGTTACGAGACTCTTATTACTCCATATGATATCTCGTCAGACTTTTAAATGATTTTCTGGACTGAGACCGATTCCGATCACTTTACACAGATTTGACACCTTCTATACTAGAAGGTTACCTACTTCGACTTCTCCATATATAAATACATATGGAATTCATACGATTTGACTCTTTCTACGGGGTATATGTGACAGGTGTTGCTAGCAAGCAGGAGATGCTCACTCTCCCCGGGCACCTGATCTCACTCCATCACAGGGGTTCACATATGCTCTTCAAGTAGACATATTTTGTTATTTTCCATTTGTTTTTCATTTTCACTGATTTTGTATGTCCTATGGTTTCATGATTTTGGACTTGTGGTTTGGATTTATCCATCATCTTTACATGTATGTTCTATAGCTTGCGTCTTTCCAAAGACATTATTGATCATTATATGATATATACAGAATTACTGGATGTAGACACTAAATACATATAAATGAATATTTATAATTTTTGTTACTACAATATTTCAATCATGTTCCTGATTGTAATATCATCATGCATTGATAAGGACAGAAAAGTGTAAATATGTATGAACAAGATACCGTTTTCCAGGTTCATCAAGGAAATGGAGAAATCTCCATGTGTACACAACATAACTGACAATCTGTTTACAATGGCACGGCCATTTATTCATATATATAACTTAGAAGTGAAACCCAATGCTCAAGTATAATACGAAAGTAACAGGTGTCACATGACTATGGCACTAACAACTATGTACCACAGTGGGCATTCACGGACCCCTGAAATTCAGAGGTGAGACCAGGTGCCCGGGAGGAGTCAGTGTCTCCTGTTGGGCTATTCACACCCGCCGTGAATGCCCTTACAAACAGAAAGAAAAAAGAGGAGTTACTGGCTCAGTTATGTGGCAGAAGTCACCATGGAGCTATACAATACATGAATATAAATAATATACTAGAACATATAACACATTACAAAAATATTTGATTGTAGTGCAATTACGATACCAACTTAGGACGGTCATTTAATTTGACAAAAGCCAAACAAATGGTGTGGTTAACCGGTTTACGGGCCCACCTTCCCACTCACCGTAACAGCAGAACAATCAAAGAAGAAACATATAATTCAGCACTGTATATATACATGAATGTGAACAAACACTGTGTAGAAAGTGTCACAGCCATATAACATAAAGGGTATAATAACACTTAAGTCAAACCCTCCGCGGGAATATGTGTAATATGTGTCAAATGAATGAAGTCCACATGTGTGTTTATAATACTGTATGTCCCATATTGTGATATTTCTTTTCATTTCCCTGTGGCTATTTTCATAATTCAGAATAAATGTGAAAATTCGTATATGCATCCGTTTGTGTAGTTGTATCAAGATGCCAGATGTTTCCTTCCCGTTGGGAACAGACACTGTCAACTACAAGTTAGATCCCACCGGAAACTTTTGCAGGAAATTTTTCCCACAAAAGCATGGTAATATAATCTATCAGAAATTCCAACATCTTGGTTATATTTGTTATTTACTCTAAGCTATCTAAGCTATTTGTCACGTAGCTACTCATAAAGGTGTAAGGGAATGTCAGAAACTGTCAATGAGGAAAGTCTTTGGTCGGTATAGGGATCTCATGTAGTATGGGGTCCCTCTTTCCAAAACAATAACGGACATTTTGGTAACTGATAACATATTTTGAGATTAGATTTACTCCAAGCTAATTCATTCTGTTTATGAGAGGGTAATCTATAAAATGTTCATATAAAACCTTCTCCGGCTCATGTTCTCGAAATAATGTCACATGTAACAGTATGAAACGCATTTTAATATATATCTGTTCTAGTTAACGTCAACAATTTAGTCGAAAGCTCCTTGTACATAGGGTAAACAGAAGTAAAACAGTTTTAAACACGGTTCCTCGAAATGTCTCAAGCATGCCTCAATGGGGAATGAGGAGCCCTACTGGGTTTTTTTGTTAGTGTCTTGTATAAGATAATAACAATATAAATTGCTGCTACATATCATAATGAATGTTAGCATCGAAAATCACCAATTTTTCAATTTGACTAAGTGTTTTGTTTGAAATTTCTATGCAACGCGCAAGGGGGTCAGGTTGAACCTCGTAGTGAGACAAGGCAAACAACCAAATAAACAATTTTTGAAATACATAAACGGCTTTAAAGTTTTGTTTTTCGTTTAAAACGGGGATCTATTTGTTCCATGTATCTGCACTTTATCTGTTCATCAATGGCATCAGAAACTATATAAGAAAACGATCAGGAAAAACAGATACTGTCGCAATATAAATATCTTTTCGTGGACAAAAGAGTCGTTGTCTTGCCTGTATATCTTCATTGTAAGTGATTCTTGCCGTTGTTTAATTATTCTTTTCAAATATTTGAAACATATTGATAGTAAGACTAATGTACGATGCTATTAATACATGGGAGTTTTTCTATTATCGACACTACATCTACACCTCATGTTATTTCATTATTGCGGGTGACGTAAAGCCGATTGTCACATGTCTTACAGTTCAAGATACCAGGCAAAAAAATGGGCGCATTGTGCCCTCAAAATCAGAGATTCAGTGGTCTGTCTGTCTGTCCATCTCTGCCAAAAATTTTTTAACATTGGTTATAATTTGTGAATCGTAAGAGGTACGGCTTTCGTATTTCACATGCATATTCCTTGCGACGGTGCCATAATTTTTTCCTCGTGATCTTGAATGTGACCTTAGATCTAAATTTCAAACCTTTTAACATTGTTTATAACTTTTGATTAGTAAGAGGTAGTCATTCATATTTCACATGCGTATACCTTCTGACGGGACCTTTTCGTCAATATACGTTTTGACTTCGTGACCTTGTTATTTGTAGTTTTTGGTATGGGGCATTTTCAGTGAAGCCTTGTCAAGTATATTCACCAGTATTGCCAAATAAAATACATCATTGTAAATGGTATGAAAAATCAAGCTTTAGCAAGATTAAAGATTAAAGTCGTATAGCACAATCAGTTTAAATCAAATTATAATGACGAGAACAAGAATATGAGAGAGCAGATATGTGTGATAATGCTTATGACAGATCTGCTTTATACTAGGATATATTCTTACCTTTCGATAATACCGGTCACTTGAACACCTCCTTGTACGACAAACGAGACGGTTTCAACTTTCACATAACGAACTTCCCTTTCCGGAGTAGCAACAGTCCGTCTTCTCCTAACTGTCGTTTTTTTTTTAATCTCAGCTTATAAGGTACGCCATGGCATGTTCGATACACAACGGTTTTGTCACAAGGGCTAAACGGCTGACCAATAAACTACTTGTTCAGGGTTATGTTACAGAATGCTCGAAATCGTCACTGAAGAAGTTCTACGGTCGCTACGGTGATCTTATACGAAAATATGAGGTCCCACTTAGCAGAATGATTCATGACGTTCTGGAGTGTGATTGAATGACTGTTCGAGAAATCCTTTGATGTCGTCACTTTCACCATTTATGTACATTTCTGTGTGCATTGGTACTTTCGCCGAATTTGACGTTTCAATATAACTGTTGCGACGGGTGTTAAATGCAGACAGGAGACGCTCACACTTCCAGGGCACCTGGTCTCACCCCGGAATGTTTTATTTTACGGGGTTGGCAACGGTTTGTATGGGACAATTCCATAATTTAGCATCCACTTTTAGACTTTGATATTGTTAACTGATCAGTACTTCTTCGTTGTTATGTTACACGGTCACTGCCGTCGTTATTCATCTCTGTTAGTTATATATTTTCCTTAAACAGTAGTCACATTTAATATTCATGTATTGTATAGCTCTATGGTGACTTCTGCCACATAACTGAGCCAGTAACTCCTCTTTTTTCTTTTCTATCGAATATAAAATCATAATTGGAAATCGATGCGTTATTTTATACATCAACTGGAAAATTCCCTATAAATTTATCAGGAATCATGTAAAACTCAAGGCTGTTGTATACATCGGGAGTTCCCCTTTATATACTGCTTGGTGAGACTTTTATTGTGTTATGTATTTAAGTTTAAGTATGCAAAATTCTTTGTAGATCAAGATCGCTATCAATTCAGTTTATACCTAAGATAGAACGACATTTTAAAAAGTTTTAACTTATTGACTTTGATTTCAATGACTCATTTCGTTTACAGTTTGAAACAACATTTACAATTGTTGTAAGTGGAGAGAGTACTACAGCTATTAGAGACACCTGCAGAAGCATAATTGGAATAAAGAATTCAACTGACATCAATTTTCTTACATATGGTAGAACGTTGCAATGCAGTAGTGGTACTCAAACAAATATTACAAGAATAAACTTGACAATAAAGAATTATGGAAACCTGTGTTCCACTGGCAAGTCTATCATTCAAACATCGCAATATGGAGCCCAATGTGGTAAGTCTTTAATAACAGAATGATGTGTGATTGTGATTATTGAATATACTTAATATGATCAGCGGAAAAAAGTGTGTGGCGAGAAATATGATCAGATACAGATATAATTTACTAGTACTGAGTATAGTGATTAACGTAGTATGGTTTTGTTGAGAGGAGTAATAAAATACAGGTGATTTTTACAAGTTCTGAGTATGATGATCAATGTATTGTGTGTTTGTTGAGAGGAGTAATAAAATACAGGTGATTTTTACAAGTTCTGATTATGGTGATCAATGTAGTATGTGCTTGTTGAGAGGAGTAATAAAATACAGGTGATTTTACAAGTTCTGATTATGGTGATCAATGTAGTATGTGCTTGTTGAGAGGAGTAATAAAGTACAGGTGATTTTTACAAGTTCTGATTATGGTGATCAATGTAGTATGTGTTTGTTAAGAGGAGTAATAAAGTACAGGTGATTTTTACAAGTTCTGAGTATGATGATCAATGTAGTGTGTGTTTGTTGAGAGCACTAACCAAATACAGGTGATTATTACAAGTTCTGAGTATGGTGATCAATGTAGCGTGTTTGTTGAGAAGAGTAATAAAATACAGGTGATTTTTACAAGTTCTAAGTATAGTGATCAATGTAGTGTGTGTTTGTTGAGAGCACTAACCAAATACAGGTGATTATTACAAGTTCTGAGTATGGTGATCAATGTAGCGTGTTTGTTGAGAAGAGTAATAAAATACAGGTGATTTTTACAAGTTCTAAGTATAGTGATCAATGTAGTGTGTGTTTGTTGAGAGCACTAACCAAATACAGGTGATTATTACAAGTTCTGTGTATGGCGATCAGTGTAGTATGTGTTTGGTGAGAGGAATAATAAGATACAGGTGAATGTTAGTATGGTGTGAACAATATACAATGTAGAATGTGTTTGTTGAGAGGAATAATAAGATACAGGTGAATGTAAGTATGGTGTGAACATTATAGAATGTAGTATGTGTTTGTTGAGAGGAATAATAAGATGCAGGTGAATGTAAGTATGGTGTGAACATTATAGAATGTAGTATTTGTTTGTTAAGAGGGGTACTAAGATACAGGAGTATGGTGTGATCAATGTAAAATGTAGTATGAATCTGGTGAGGGAAATAATTAGGTACAGGTGGTAATTAGAAGCTCTGAGTATGGTGATTAATTAAAGGTAAGAGGGGATAGTAGTTGTAAGATGTGGATGATGATTGCTAGTTCGTTTCGGGAATAATGAGCAATATGTTATGTTTGTAGAGAGGAGTGATACGGTATTGTGAATATTGCAAGTGTTGAGTATGTAGAAATAAAAATCAGAAGATATCACTGTCTGTTACTATCGAGTATGGTACTTGATTCCTTGTTGTTCTTTTTAAGAAATATGACATATTTGAAATTTATACAATTTCAAATAATGCACATTGATGTAATTTGGGTCCTACTGCATTTATATTTAAGTTTCATGCGGACCTGGGACATACATAGACAATGGCGGTTGTACTACATGCGCAGATGGTCTGTATCAAGATTTACCAGGACAGTATAACTGCAAACAGTGTTTAACTGGGCAAGTGCCAGTTCCAGATAAAACTACTTGTACAGGTATGAACAAAATATTGTGTTCATTTATTGCGTCTAACCTGGATTAAAGCATTTTTCATTTTTTCACGTAGAAAAACCTCTAGTCAAAAACTGTGGATTTCTTTATGGTAAGTTGCATATTTATACTTCCTTTAAGTTTTAAGTAAAATCTTGCCGTATTAACCAGAGATAGGCATCATAGTGGTGCAATCCAGAAACCTGTTATTGATAATATGAACATATCGCAGAATTTGCATTTAATTGCTAGAGCAGGTCGATAGGAAATACGGAATACTTATGCGCATGGTCCGAGCTCGCATTTTTTCAATTTTAAAACTAGCGTTTTTATAAACACAATTATTTATTTTTCGATGTAGTTTTTATAACATTCTAAGAAACTTGTAACCATATATGTATGTGCCTGTATTCAATTGCATTTAGTTAAGTCCTTGGATTCAGTTAAAAATGATAACAATAATCAGAATCATGATTTTTGACGAAATATTGTCGTAATTGTATGACATATTCAAATGTTTTTTTTATTTATACTAACACTTTCTAGTACTAGGCGTAGATCTGAATATAAATCTGTTGTATTATTTATCATTGGTTTCTTTTTTGTGTTTAAGCTGTCTGCCCTCCGGGATTCATTTCCAGCGATGGTTTGACAGATTGTACCCCATGCAGTAAAGACGAGTATTCTTTGAACACAACTTATTGCGAAAAATGTCCATCTGGCAAGAGCACTCTGAATACCACGGCTATAGCAGATGTTTCAGGATGTAAATGTAAGGGAAACTTAGAAGAAACATTATCATCTACATGTCAATATCAATGGCAATATCACAATCTTTCCATTTATAAGTAACAATATCCAGTCATCACCTTCATCAGACGTATACATATCCCAGGTAAAACGGTACTACAGAGCGAGTGTAAATTACAATAATTGTGTTCTTAAGACAAAACTAGGTTTGGATAAACGACTCATCTATGGATATGTAATATGAAACCTTAGAAACTTGGACTTTACCTGATTTGACAGTTTTGCTGTACATATGTGACGAGTGTTGCTAGCAAGCATGGGAAGTTTACTCTTCGGGAACCTATTTCAATCCCTTTTGGGGGTTGACACATGCTTCTGAAGTGGATGCTATTAAGAGTATTTCCATTTTGATTTTAATTTTTTGCATATTTTGTATTCTTCTGTGTTTCATGGGTTTTGGACTATGTGAATGATAGGGCCACAATTCCTTACGTTGCGTAAACATGCAATTTTGATAAACGGAATGACCGATTCTACGCATTCCGCATCAAATGGAGCAAATAGTTAGCAAATATAAACATTAAGCAAACGATAGGCAATAAAAACCTACCCCTGATCTGGCGTCTGAAGGTTCCCCACACATTGTTCCCAACCTCTGTCAAATTTTCCGGTTTGTTTATATGCGTTCTGAAGGAATAGTTGCCCTATTATTCATATCGGGCCACTACTTGCGGCTAATTAAAATCATATTGTAAATTTATAGTATCCACAACAGCAGAATTTATGTGATTACGTCAGGTACGAACACCATTTATAGTTTTGACAATTTGAACTGTGTAAGAAGGATTTTGGAGAAAATTCATATATTGCTCGTCTCAGTAGTGTATATTAACCGTTAGGACGTCAGCAACTCCAAAGGTAATTCTTAGACTCAACCATATGTTTCAGCTCAATGTATGCCCGGGTATTTCTCTACCACGGGATATGAACCTTGTTCAGCATGCCCTCTTCATCATTACCAAGATCAGTCTAATCAGAAGATGTGTGTCGAGTGTGGTACTCAAGAAATAACAGATGGACCGGGCAAAAATAGCTCAAGTGACTGTATTGACATGAGTAAGTATACAAAAAGAAAAATGGTATTAGTGTTTAGTTTCATCTACTGGAAGGAATTCATCCTTAGCTCAATTTTATGAACACGAGTTCATAAATACGATTTTATGGATGTAAATTCTAATAAAACACTTGATCATTTTGCTTATAAATTTCAATTGTGATAATTGTTCTAAGAAAAACAAGGGCTACCTTGATAAATTTACCATAATCATTTATTTTTAAATAATGAAGTTGTTATGCATATATGTAATATTCTGGACAAAGGGCTACAGCGCGATAATATTGTAGAATATAAAGAATACATCAAATTAAATTTCTAGATGTGATAAGATAACCAGATATATTAATCGTTGTTAAAGCTTTGTGAATTGGAAGAAGAATAGAGTTTTACAGGAACTAGTGCTTTTTCTCTTTAGAAGTAAAGAGATGGACAAATGTGAAATTCTAATTTAGTAATAAGTGTTTAAATTATATGTACAGATCTAGAATCCATAATATTTCAATTAAGAGGAGTTTCATTCATGTTCTCGAGGTTTGGTATGGGGTCATGCATTATCAAAACCCTCGAGAAAGATCTGTTGACCATATCATTACATATCATTACATATCATTACATAGATTAATTATACCGTAGAATGCGTGTGACAAACACAGAATGATTATTTTAAACAAATCTTTTCATGTCATTAAGTATAATGTGATTCATTTTTATACGCCCGTCATTAGACAGGACGTTTTATGTTATGGAGCTGTCCGTCCGGGGTCATGTTTTCCGGACTTTTTTTGCCGTCTTTCAAGATATGGAGTTGAAATTTGATATATAGCTTTATTTCAAGCGGCGTCAGTACCAGTTCGAGTTATGTTACGATTGACTTACTTTTGACGGATTTATGGCCCTTGGACTTATAAATTTCAAGATTTTTTCAGAAATTCATTAAAAATCTATTTTTTTTTTTGTCAAAACATTATGAAATTTATCATGAAACAAGTAAATTGTACGAACTATCACATATATTACGGGTTTTAATATCTTTTTCTTCGTTTTTGAGAAATTTATTATTTTTAGGAGGGGGGGGGGGGGCTGACCATATGTCCTAGGTCAAGTTTTCCGGACTTTTTTTGCCGTCTTTCAAAATATTGAGTTGAAATTAGGTATATAGCTTTATTTCAAGCGGTGTCAGTACTAATTCGAGTTTTGTTACGATTGACCTACTTTTGACGGATTTATGGCCCTTGGACTTGTAAATTTCAAGATTTTTTCAAAAATTCATTAGAAATCTATTTTTTGTCAAAACAGTATGAAATTTATCATGAAACAAGTAAAATGTACCAACTATCACATATATTACGGGTTTTAATATTTTTTTCTTCATTTTTGAGATTTTATAATTTTAAGGGGGGAAGGGTGACCATCTGTCCAAGGTCATGTTTTCCGGACTTTTTTGCCGTCTTTCAAGATCTCGAATTGAAATTTGGTATAAAGCTTTATATCAAGCGGCGTCAGTACCAGTTGGAGTTTTGTTATGATTGATCACTTTTGACAGATTTATGGCCCTTGGACTTATAAAGTTCAAGATTTTGTTTTGAAAATTCATTAAAAATCTAATTTTGTAAAAACATTTATCATGAAACAAATAAAATGTACCAACTTCCACATATTTTACAAGTATTGATATCTTTTTCTTCATTTTTGAGAAATTTATAATTTTAGTCCGGGGGCGTTAGGAGGGGGAGGGGGGAGGGGGGAGGGGGGCTTGTACTAAAACATTTCAAGTTTTTTCTACAGGTCAAGTTCCAAGATGGGTTGGATAGGACCATTTCTGCAGGAGTTATTGCCATTGGACTTATTCTTATGATAAAATGCTATGATACGCAATTAACTTTAGTAAACGTCAGATGTTTTTCATGAAAATCATGCCAAATGCGAATTGATCCCGTCCGAATTAAGCGACGGGCGTATTATGCCACGCTAGGCGTTGCTCTTGTTAGTTGTACAATTTACTGAAGTATTACATTATAATTTACAGCACTCACATTTTGCAATTCATCGCAGTCACACTGTAACGACGAAGGCAACTGTGAAATATTAAACCACATGAAGTATTGTAAATGTCATACAAACAGCAGTAAGTATATACTTTAATTGAAATTACGTTGACAGTGTGGGAAACCATACAAAAGTATATTTATTGATACAAAGTATATCATTTCAAGTAAATACCAAAGTGGCCGGAAAAGTGAACCAAAGAATCAATATAAAGACAGAGCTATGTATAGTTTTATAGTGATTTACAAAATTTAATGATTGAAAGTATATATTTCAAATCTGTACAAAAGCACTGAAAACTACACCTATGATGCCATCGGAGATTATCATTCCACCTGCATGGACATGCTTTTAATCAATATTAGAACATATATACGTTATAATTTTGTGCATCAGATGCGGATTTCGACAACTTATGTCTCTTCAGTGAAGCTCATGGACGAATGATTGGAATTACAGGTTAATCAAATATTTTCGGCGTCTAAAGCGAGCGAAGCTCCCTCATGTGTGGGATCCCGACTAAGAAGCACAAGGAATGAAGATTAAGACCTTATCTACACTGAAAATATTAAAGAAATAAGTTCGTCATAGAGTCCTCACCATAACAAAAAACTCAGAAAGCATTGCCCTCGGAAAAGTCTTAATTACCGTATAGAAGAAATTACATACTTACCTACTTCGTCTTTCAGAATTTAACAAATTTACTGCAATAAGGGCGAAGCACAGAAATGAACTGCAACAAATGTTTTGACTTATCGATATGACTAGTAATTATTATTAAGGTAGTAGCACTCTGACTCCCTACTTTTACCCTAAATGACGATGTTGATCGGCAGATAATGATATGCTATTGATACTCGTCAGGCCCGCCTTTGATGTGCTGACAAACTTATATGAGAGTTTCAGCTTCTTTATTTCAATATCTATTGGCATTTTCCTTCCATTTTCACGTTCAGTACTTCATTCTGAGTCATTTGACTAAAATATTTTAATTAAAAGCTAAGAAATTAAATCATACAAAATTACAGATTTCAGTTCATGAAGACTTTTTCAAAAATATAGATATCTGATAGTAATCTGATATGTTGGCTTCCTTATTTCAAAGTAGCTGTACCGACTGCATTACTACTAATACTATAATTTTTGCACTGATCATGACTTATACTGCTCGTGACTATATCCTTGTCATTTCCTACATCAGTGACCTCGCATAATTCTAATTCGCATACATTTATGACATCACGACAGTGCAATCGGTCGGCAGGGGATGCTTACTCTTCTTTGTCACCTGATTTTACCTGTTTTAACAGGAGTCTGCGATTGCCTGTTCTACATATATCTATTATTTTTAATCAAAGAACTGAAAACTCACTTTATTGGTTTCAAATAAACTTAAAAGCAATGCATTCTTAAAGAGTTGAACCCATGAACTTTTCTTCAATCTTTAAAAGAATAGTAGGTCGAAGGAACGTTTGATATCCGATGTGTAATAATAAACCTTAAACAATTCATGGAGACGCGTTGGTAACATAAAGCTATCTTTATGTATCTGTAGATTATACTGGTAAAAACTGTGATGTCGAAATAGATCCTTGTTTAAGCCACCCATGCTTCAATGGAGGTACTTGTAAAAGAGTAGATCATTCACAATTTACATGTGATTGTCCGGTTGGTAAGTAGACAATTATTTTACTTTTGTGATGTTGTTTACTATTATTATAAGAGGAGTAGACGTTGAACATAATAAAACGAGTATGTGGGAAATGTCATATGCATATAATCTGAAATACTTTAGCGTAAAATCTTAATAAATCACCTGCAGTTCACAAGTAAACACCGATCAAACGATGCCTCCAGCAGAGCAGGTAACATAGAACCAGCTTTAAACTTATAAAAATGACTTACTTTTGAAGCCGGTAAAGGCAAAGCGGTACTATCTGCGACATATAACAGGACGTCGCACTTTATATTTTGCAAAAAAGGCATGTGGCAAGGGCCACCCTAAATGGAAATGTGATAAACTCTGCTCCCGTCAACAA
This sequence comes from Pteria penguin, assembly GCA_035048485.1. Classification (NCBI taxonomy): domain Eukaryota; kingdom Metazoa; phylum Mollusca; class Bivalvia; order Pterioida; family Pteriidae; genus Pteria; species Pteria penguin. The sequence goes on along the minus strand of CM068580.1, from coordinate 18,379,772 downwards.
ATTGTCTCAGTGTTTCGACAAAAGAATACGTTTGTGGGAATTATTTATAAATACTTTTCACATTTGTTTTGTCGATTCTGCTCAGAACAATTTCTTCTACAGAAGATATACTTTTACAGAAGGTTTACTCTCCCCGGGCACCTGGTCTCACCTCGGAATTTTTCAGTATTTCGGGGTTCACAGCAGTTTCTTTTTGAAACTTACACGATTTTGTATCTGTCCTTGGACTTTGAGAATGATTAACGGTTTGGTACTTCTTCGATATTGATTTAATCTAGATTTCAGATAGTACTTTTGTTAAAGAAAAGAAAATGACTTTAGTTTTAACTTTACGCGGGCGTTATTCAACGTCATGCAGAACACTTCAAGTTAAAAAGTGTGCGCAGAAATACTTGAGAGTCATAGCTACTATTACTGACAGCATCGAAGACAACAGATGATAAATGTAACAGAATTGATAATTGCTATGTTTTGTAAATATGAATACCTGCAGGGCAAGGAATTAAAGAATCTTAATTGCTTTCATTTCGTGGCAATAACTCCCAATAAAAACAGGCTTGTTTAATTTGACACGTTTACTTGCCAGATATATCTCAAGATTCTTAATAGTCCTCCAAAGGCATGTCCGGTTCAGTAAAATAACACATACACTTTTTTTCGAAATCACGGCCTTTATCAATGTAAAATACGAAAGTAACTGGTGTCACATGACTATGACACTAACAACAATGTACCATAGTGGACATTCACGGACCCCTGAAATTCAGGGGTGAGACCAGGTGCCCGGGAGGAGTTAACGTCTGCTGTTTGGCTAGTCACTCCCGCCGTGAATGTCCTAACATACAGACGAAACAAGAGATGTCATCTCTTGTATTGCTTCATAAAGGTGGTGAGGTCGAATATTTGCAGTATAGAGTGTTTATGTTTTTCTCTGGAGATTTTAACTTACAATCCTCAACTTTCTCTTTGTTAATTGTTTGTGATTTTCATACATAACTGGAGAATTTCTGGATAGCGGAGAAATTCTTTGTATGGAAAGGTTTTGTGAGAAATTAGAAATTAAGGAATTTCACTGTTATACTTTCTCTTAATATTAATCATATCGAAAGAACAAATTGTTGAGGGGTGTGATTGCGATTCGTCAGTTATTACAGTCTCGCCTGTACAGGCGAATTGTGCTTATATATTAAAAGTTCTCGTTTTGAATATGTAGCCTTTATTATATTATTATAATTATTATATATTATTATTATATATATTATTATTATAATATTATTAAATTATATATTGGACATGAATGAATTATAAAATGTTTAAAAGAGGAAGCTATTAGACACTTCCATAGTTTCTATTTTCCTGTAATTCTGATATTTTGTTTGTTGTAGATTCATCATGCCGAATGGAGAATGCTGGGCAATTCACAGGACAAGGACAAGATAGACTGATTGGATTAGGATCTTTAGCTGCCTGTCTTCAAGAATGTGAAAAGGATATGAATTGCAAATCAGTGCATTATCTCCGAGCATATTGCTTTATTTACAGCAACGACAATCCGTCCCTTGTTACAAATTCTGAAAGTGTTTTCTATAAGAAGATATGTAGGAACGATCAACGTATGTTGTTTTTGTACCATTAATTCAAAGTTATATTTATATTTTTATATGCAATAATTGGTGTCATATATATATTTTATGTATTCTGTTAATTGAGTTAATTTGCAAAGTAAACAAGGAAGAAGGATCCGTACCCCTTATTTCAATGTAGGGATTTTTACATAGAATGATTTGTAAGATATGTTATTAAGTTAACTGTCCATCCGCATAATAATGTTTTACTAACTTTCAAATCACGTTACAAAGCGCAAGAAATTGTCTTAGATACGCTAAATCGTAATGTAGATATCAAATACAGTTTAAGTTTTACTAAACTTGTTGCTAATTTAGTAAACAAAAGAAGAAGTCTTACATACTCTTATATATATATTGAAGATTGTGTACCAATTTTATGAAACACTGAAGACGATATAATGAAGCTGCTGGAATTTCTAGTAGACAATATAGACAATATTTTCTTGGACTTCTTTTGCGGGAAAAGTTTTCCAGAAGTTGTCATTTCGATCGGTACCAATTGTAAATCACTCCTGTCTGACATCTTTTTGTACTTTTACGAGACAGAATCATTCAGCCGCTATTGCTCTTACCAGAAGAATCTCCCAGTTTTCATCTTGGTTCAATTTCACAAACTTGCGATCAAGACCACGATAGAGAAGGATTTAAAATTTTACTCATTTATATATTTTGAGAACATTGTCAATTATCCTGATAAAATTTTTTGAATATTGAATTCAATGTTTTTATAGTATTTGTGGGGGATCAATGTGAGACGGATAACGTGGATAGCTGCAATAGTACCGGGAATGCTGCATGCGCTCCACATGGAATGTGTCAGGATAAACTCAATGATGAATACCAATGCCTTTGTCCAAAAGTCGGCGGATATACCGGGAATAGGTAAGCATTGTTGTCTCTCAACGGACAATAAAATTCGAGTAAGCTTTTTAAAAATCCTTCTGTCTAACGTAGTATCATTTTTGCCCTGTTCTTGATACCTGAATATAAATTCATGTTATGTTATTAAAAGCATGTGCCATTGACACTAGGTTTCAGTACCATTGTACAGTAATTTACACTGTACAGTGCTTATCGCATTTACATTATTTTTCCAGACCCTAATTTTTTGCACTTGCATGGATTTGAATAATATTTTACAGATTTATTGCCCAGGACCCAAAGGTGTGTCACGACCTTAACTTAAAAGTCATATCTGCAAGGTCAAGGCCACACTACATATAATGGGAAAATCATTTTCCACGCCATAACTCTTTGCCCCTAGCATGGATTTTAATAATATTTCATATAATTGAGGACCCAAGGGTTGGTCAGAAATTTTAACCAAGATCATATCTGCAAGGTTAAGGTCACACTGCATATGTTGGGTAAATCTTTGCCCGGGCCATAAATTTTACCTATGGAACGGATTTGAATAATATTTCATAGAATTGTTGACCAAGACCCACGGAAGTGTCAGACCCTGTTTTTCATGGACAGAATAATGGCAGTTTCTATGGGACACAATAAGTTTAATAATTGCAATTGGATTTTCATAAAACTTGTAAAGAATTATATCTCTGATTAAATAAAAGCAGAAGCCTTTCGAATTTGATAATATTTACTTTGTTGGTACAGAGTTAAGAACTAGGTTTTTTTTATTGTGAGATTATAAGATACTCATTTCTCACTCCATTTCTATCAAATTTAGATTGGTGCCAGAGTTATGTATGAACCTTAGTATATATTACAAGTTTCTATTTCTTCTGCACACTTACAGTTTTGACATAAAAACACCCCTAAAGAAAAATAAATACAAAGAAAGGGGGGTGGTTAAATTCTTCATTTTTGCACAACTTTACACAACTGCATTTATTGATTTCCGTAATATTTCACGAGGTTGTTGCCCAGGGCCAAGGCATGTGCTATCTCTTTGTCCTGGCGAATAGGCAAAGATGGAATGTTTCCACACATTCAAATATCTACCCTTCAAACGAAGCGATGAGCATATTATGCCACGTTAGGCGTTGGCCTCTTTGTTGTTGTTGTTATGTTTTGTTATTTTTTAAAATTAAGTCCTCAGCAATTGAAAATTTCAGATGTGAATTAGACCTCGATCTTTGTGACCCCGATCCGTGTAAAAATGGAGGAATTTGTAAACCTTTCGGTTCTGTTAGGTACCAATGTCACTGTAAGGAAGGATACTACGGCAAGGACTGTGAAAACGACAGAAGTAAGATAGTTTATGCAATGTTAATTTTATCACTAAAGAGGTTCGATATACTTAAGAGTCGTAAGTTAAATAAACGCTAGATACTAATGTTATCCTTAATGTTTATGATAGATTACAGCAGCGTAAACAGAACATATTCCATTTGAAAAATGATACAAGAAGTTCTTTGAAGAAAAGTATATAACTAGAGGAGCTTTATCATATTTAAACATGCATCATACATATCCCTATTGACAAATACAGAACCTTTCGACTACTTTGTGGATGTTCTACTTAATTATGACGACTTAGACAGCAATACACGTCGACTGCATTTTTGTCCTCACTTTCTGAATTGTTTTTCTGCTGCTATATTCCATTATATTATTACTTTATGTTTAGATGAATGCCAACTGAATCCAAATGGTTGTTTGTATAACTCTACGTGTAACAATGAGGAAAATAAATATACATGCAGTTGCAAATTTGGATTTTCCGGAAAACACTGCCAAAACACAGTAGACTTCTGTAACACTAATGGATGTGACAATGGCCTGTGCTATAATGATTATGAATCTTTTACAAGAAAATGTGTTTGCGAACCACCATATAAAGTTGGTATGTATTAAGTTTGTTTTGACTTGTTACCGTATTTATTAAATCAATGGTTAGACAGAATTAATAGACGAAAACATTAGCGTCAAAGACTACGCTGAAAACCTTTCATCTCCATATTCTATGAATATAGAACTTTATTTTTATTTTTTTTAATGTCAAACATATTATTTTTATGTATAGATTTAAAATCTAAATAAATAATCTGGAAGTAATATTATAGGGCGAATATTCGAAATATTTTATTAACAATGCCTTTTAAGGTAGGGACGTAAGAAACGTCATTGAAATACAGTTTATCATAATTTTAAAGTTTAAATAATAATACTTTGACGTTTCTTTACCTTTCTTTGGACTTTGTCATATTTGCATCCTTTGAGATAAATTCTGAGATTTCTACTTTAGATTGTTATTTTCAATCTGAGAACATTAGAAAGGTGAGTGAGGGTGGGATAGAGTGTGCATACATTTAGTATGTAATGTTGAGTTTAATTACCTTCTTAGAACTCATAGGAAGATTTCGATAAAACTTCGAAAGGATGACTCAAGGTTCCCTACAAGTGTTATTTCAAAAGGGACCAAAACACAACACCACAGTAAAATTCATTATAAAAATCAAAGGAAATCCCTGAAAATATAATTGATATTGTAATGAAGTGTCAACACCTTAATGGAATGGAACAAAAACCAGTGCTTCTGGAAACAACTCTCCAGATCATTATGGTACATTCAGTTTGTTGGTCGTTGAAGGTGTAAAAATAAATTTGTCAAAGGTTTATTGTTTTCGGTCATGTGCGGTAAGGGTGGGATTTAGAGAGGGTTGACATAAACCGTAAACGGTGTCTTCCTCTGTTGGATTTTGAAATAAAATTTCTGAAAAAGGGATACTTTGATATATACTAGCTCAAATAATCTGATGGCATTATGGCGGGTGTGACCAGTCAGTAGGGGATGCTTACTCCTCCATGGTTCATGATTTCACATTTTTTGTTCTTCCAGAAGTCCATGATAGCCTATATCTCTATTTTGTGTAGTATAAATATTGACTAGTGCCCGATATTTTATCCTTTTTCCTTTGGTACTTTCCAAGTTTCTCCTGTACTCAAGGTCCTCGGTGGAGTTGGAGTAGGCCTCGTTTTTGTGATCGTCTGTTAAGTAAAAACATCAAAACAAAACAATCAAAACAAACCAAACCCAAGGAGAGAGAGAGAGCAACAACAACAACAACAGCTACAAAGGAAAAAGGAAAGAAAGAAAAATAGATGAAAAAATGTACATTTAGTAGCAATCACAAAAAGCATTAAGATGATATAAATATATGACATGTCTCCATCAAATACTTTCGTTTTGATGTGGAACGCCAAGATCGTCAATGCGTGATATTTTAGACATTTTCAGAAATGTTCTCTCTCTATTCAAGAAAATGACACAAACAAACCTTTCGATTACACCGTTTTAGTTTTGATTTTGTTATGATTATTGACGTTGGCAAATCATTAGTAAATTCATATTAGATTTATTGAAAAGTGAAATAATCTTGTCAGATGCATTTCTTTTCATACTCAGACGACAGACTTGATAAAAAACAATTTAAATGTGTTTATTAGTTGTCAACAGGTATGTTACACAGTAAATCAGTTTTACCTCCTCGTTTGATCCTGTAGACCCGGGCGTCATACCCATTTGATTTAGATTTGTATTAAATATGAAACATCATATGTACTTATACTTTTAATTTATAGTCATTGAAAATATCTTATCATTGGTTATCGGCTTTTTCGATACTTTTTTTAGATTCTGTAAGCGGTAATTGTGTTTTGATGGATCCTTGTATGGGTATTGACTGCATGAATGGGACGTGTAGTGGGGGACAATGTGACTGTAAGAATGGTTATACAGGATCGAGATGCCAGCATAATATTGATGATTGCATTGTAAATCCATGTGGAGAGCACGGCAAATGTGAAGACAGAATAGGGAGTTATGTGTGTATCTGTGATTCTGGATTCCAAGGTAGGATGTATTGCATTATGTATAGCTACATTATATCCATGTATTTTCCGCGATACACGCTTCCGTACCTACAAAAAAATTAGGCACATGGCAAATATATTGCTGAAGGGTTTGTCTTTCGGTTGAGACGGTCCTATATAAAACGAACATCCAACAAAACAACCATAGGAATACATGACATACGTGATGTAAATAAAATCATGAAAAAGGTATCGAATTAATTATGAGGTACATAAACTTCAATGCAAGAAGTCCAAATTCGTACATGCTATGAAAATTATGATAAGGTGATACATTCACTTTTAAAGATTATAAATCAACGACATGCAGAGATCCATCAAACTGTATTACATCTGGTATGGTTAACATTTCTTTCCACCAGGTGATAAATGTGATCAAAATATTGATGACTGCCCAGGGCAATGCAATGATGCCACAACGGAGAAGAAGCTTGATGGTGTGAATGAATGTCGATGCATTTGTAAACCAGGATACACTGGTATCAATTGTACTGTAAGTATACTATCTTTAAACATAAAATTATAAAGGCGTCTGAGTCCAATTGTATGACAGTATTCTCTACGGACATACTAAGCTAACAAACTGTAGTACAGATAATAAATATCAACTAATGTCTTATCAAAGATGAAGTGCAAAGACGATGGAGAAATCCTAACCACAAGTCCAAAAACCATGAAATCATAGGACATACAAAATCAGTGAAAATGAAAAACAAATGAAAAAAGTTTGGATAACGAGATATCATATGGAGTAATAATAGTCTCGTAACGACCGTAGAACTTCCTCAGTGACGATGCTAGTCTAGCACATATATAACCCTGGTTGAGCAGCTTAACTGAAAGTCGCCTAGCCCTCAGAACAAAGTCATTGTAATTTGAACATGCTCTGGAATAACGTATTAACTGAGATATGAATACGCCGTATGCGGGCGATGATGGAATGTTGCTACTTATGAATGGAAAGTTTGTGATAGCTAAATTGAAATCATCACGTTTGTCATAGAGTGAGGTGTTCAATTGACCATTAATGTCGAAAGACAACATAATATCTAAATACGAAGTAGAATTACTAGTTTCTGTGGTTTCTTTGACCTCCAGTTCACTTGGATAGATGATGCTAAGGTAATCCGCGAATGAAGGATTATTAATTGAAAGCAGACCTAAAATCTATGCAAAAAAGGACAATCGATGAAGTTAAATTGTCTACTCACCAGTACAATAAAAGAACACGCATTTGAAAATCTATAATTCTAATATGACTGTGGTCCTGTGACGGTAGATCACTCGGTGCTTGGGATGGGTCGGTATGTTATAGAAAACTAATGCAATACAATATACAGTCAATACATGACCCTTGCTATACAAATCTGGATATTTATCTACATTATAAAGTGGTTCTACAAGTGTACCATATAGTTCAGAAAATAGGTTGTTGTTCATTCGAATGGGAAGATCTCGAAAAACAGTAGTTACAAAGATATTATTGATAATTAATGACTTCAGTGGTTAATTGAGCTAACATGTTGCATTGAATACTATGTTTCTGCAAAAGGGCATTCAGGTAGTGTGGCTAACCAAACAGGAGACGTTCATTTCACCTGGGTCTGGCGCCATATACTGAGAAAATTTCAAATTCTTCTGTTCAACAATGAATTAATAACTGGGATTTGGATTTTATTGAGTTTTATTCTATCAATAAATAGAATTAAACCATTCTGCGTGACAATTTATTTGAACGTTTGATAAGGGAATAAATTAAAACGAAAAAAATTGACTTAAGTATATTCTCAGTTTATGGCGCCGGACCCGGGTGCACTTCTGAAATTCAGGGATTGTGACTGTCCACTCTTGTACATTGTTGTTAGTGTCATAGTCATGTTACACCAGTAACTTTCGTATATTACACTAACGTCACGCATTCCATTTGCAGGTTGGAACTCGTTAACAGTTTGACTTAAGTGTTATTATACCCTTTTTCCTGATGTTATGTGGCTGTGGCACTTTCTACACAGTGTTTGTTCACATTCATATGTATATATACAGTGCTGAATTATATTTGTTTCGTCTGTATGTAAGGGCATTCACGGCGGGTGTGGTTAACCAAACAGGAGACGGTCACTTCCTTAGGACACCTGGTTTTACCTCTGAAATTTATGGATGTGTGAATGTACACTGTAGTTCATTGTTAGTGCCATAGTCATGTGTAACAATTTGCTTTCGTATATTTTATTTCAAGTGGGAGCAAATGGCTAGATCTTCTAGTGTACTTGTAATTATCATTGATTTTCTCCTGCGTTCCCCACTACTTCATACTGTTACAATTGTTAGTAGACCTAAAAAGAAATAAAAGCTTTATTATTACAATTCACTGTAGAGCAATTGACATGTTTTTCACTTCTTATATGTAAATAATATTATCTGGTTTCATCCATTTTTTTTTTATTTTCTTCCCTCCTATGGCATTTAAGATTTATTCTCAAACTTTCATTTCGAATTAATGTTATTTGCCTTTGTTATACAGGATGAGATAAACGAGTGCATGAGTTATCCATGTCAACATAATGGAACATGTATTGATGGTGAAAATGACTATACTTGTAATTGCACAGACGGATGGCAGGGCAAAAATTGTGATAAACTATATGACTACTGCTCAATGTCACCCTGTAAGAATCAGGCACAGTGCTTCAATCTCTACGACAAAAGATTCTGCAGGTATGGTAATGAAATAAACAATATGTATTGAACCATTATGTTTCTACCGTAGGACCAATTATGTCTATGTATTATTTACGTCTGTCGTACATGGAGTTGTCCGTTCGAGGTCATTTAATCCAGAATAGTTTTCCATCATGCTCATAGATAGATCAACCAACCAAATTACGACTTTTTATCTCCAGAGAACGACTTTTTATCTCGACTGTTTGTCTCGAGAGAACGACTTTTAACATCAAACGTTTATTCCCTTCTATTTCGAAGGAACGATTTTTATCTCCAGGAACGACTTATTATATCGAGATATGCATTACATAGTAGTTTATCCCAAATGACTCCCTTGCTATCATTATAGGATCTCCTTCTCTGGTAATGGGATCGCAAAATCCTTTATTAATGACGCTAAGAAATTTGATTGTTAGATAGTTTTTCTCCAAAATATCTAAAATTATATTTCTATCTTTCTTCCATGAAAAATATGACAAATAATACAAAAAATTGATTGGTTGATTAACTCGAGGGTACGAATTGAGATAAAAAAGAGTAGTGTATGTCAACTCTGTGCTACCGTACATATTAGAGAATAATCTGAATTGTCTTTTTCACACATCTTGGTGTCATTTTATTGATATATTAAATATATAAAGAAACAATAAGAATTTATTTGCCAAGTTTTATAAATATAAATGTTTAAAAGAAAGTATAATGTCAAAATTGAATTTCCTTTATTTCGGTCCGCATTAATATCAGTTTTCTGGCAAAACCTGAAAAGCAAAAAAGTAAAATCATGGTCAATGTAGATATTAATTGATTTTAATATATGCTTTATGTGAGCATTCACATCTGAAATTGCTATTGCAGATGTTTTTGATAAAGAAAGTTAAAAAGTATTTGATTTCTCAACAAAACTCAGGCATCACAGTGGGTATGACCGGTAAGCAGGGGTTGCTTACTCCAACATGGAACATGATCCAATCTCTGGTTCTTCCAGGGGGTCCGTGATAACCCAATCTTCTTTTTTGTCTAGTTTAATGGATGATTCCTCATTGACGTCCACTCCGTTTGGTATATTAGAACTTAACCTTTCAACACACAGTAAGCTAGAGAACATATCATATCATGTTTTTGTATCTCATAGATGTAAAAGTGGCACTCGAGGAGACACATGTGATGTGGCACCAACATTATGTAATATAATTGATCCATGTGTCAATTCGGGCACATGCTGGGATACAGCAGGCAATACTAGATGTAACTGTACTGAGGGTACGTAACATTATGACTTGTATCATAATACATGTATATTGTTTTAAGTAGTGTATATGTACTCGCCGAAGAATATTTACAGCATATTTATCAGTACATATACCCAGATTCATCTTTGAGCATTATCAGCTTCTTTTCCAAAAGGAATTTGATGAAGATTTAAAAAAAAAACCTAAAGGCCCACTATAGATATTGTTACTTTTTCGCAAGATCGGTAAAGGGGTTGATATAGTGCAGGACGACCGATATATGCCCAAGAGAATACCCTTCTTTGAAAAAGTTCTTCAAACAAGTTGCAGAGATTTAAAACCAAATGCATTAGAGTGGTCAAAAAGGGCGTCTTAATCAGTGGAAAAAAAAAACAAAACCTCATTGCCTTTTATCAAAATCAAATTTGCTATAACTGAAATTCCTTTCACCCATTGCCGTGAAGCATCATACGCTGGCTTGTAAGCGATAGATGTATCCTTTTAACATGGAGGTAAAATAGTCAAAGGTCAATGTCACAGTGCATGCATAACTGAAAAAGTTTTCCAGATTATAATTGAATTATGACATTTAACTTCATACACAGACTGACCGTGTGTAAGTTTGTGCCCTATTGATTTGGATTTGGAAAAATAAAAATGGTTAATGCCACGGAGCGTGAAATACTGAATTGAAGAACTGTAGAATAAGAGTGAAATGATTTTGAAATTACACATATAAAATGCATAGGAATAAACGATATCCAGTGGTGATTTTCCCTGTGACCTTGACCCTCTTATTTTTTTTTAACAGTGAGAGTTAATGTTTTTTTGTTTATAATGTATGATTTCTAGTGATATTTTGACTTCGACACTGTGACATTGATCTCATCGAGTTAAAAAATAGTATTGCAGTAAGATCATCGCAAAGACTGTAGGTGTTGAATTTGGTCTATAACAGCCCTATGCAAACACGTTCTGACGCATTTTGCTATAAAGTAACAGGGCGGCTGGCAATCTGACGAGCCTTGTCTCAGCTTTAACAGAGGAAATAATGTCCTTATCTTCAACCCTCTGATTATTTGTCAACATTTAAACAGATATCATGTTAATGCCACTTACATTTTCCATATTAATATTTATTGAATACTATTCGTGTTTTCATATTTATGACATCTCAGACAGGTTAGATGTGTTCTCTCACTGTATTGCTTTTGTGGTAAGTGGGATGACGAGTCCGTAAAATGGTAATCTCAAGTGAAATACGAATTTCAAAAATTCTTCCTTCTTATTTGCTCAGCATGTCCATGGCGACTTTCGTTTTACATTTCAGTCAGATGTCTTATTTGCTCAGCATGTCCATGGCGACTGTCGTTATACATTTCAGTCAGTTGTCTTATTTGCTCAGCATGTCCATGGCGACTGTCGTTATACATTTCAGTCAGATGTCTTTCATTTTTAGAGGAAGGAAAGGAAGGATTGCAAATATATTTTTTCGATGTGTTTTATAATTTGTAAAGGATGTAAACAGAAATGTGGAAGGGTTCAATTCTGTATGTTATAATAAGGTTTAATCAATGTCTTAAAAAGAACTAATTAAAACTGAATAGAATAGAATAAAATATTTCTTTTTAAAGGATAAGCTGTTCTTTTTGTTCAATTCGGAAATATTTTGTTCATTTCTGAAATGTTTTTGATAAAGGATACTTACACTTGATAACATACTGACATTCTAGTGTTTAGCTTGGCGAAATAGGCTTTTTCCGCTTTCAAATGGCATCATTATTCTAGATGCATGCATAGCATCAGTATGGAATTTGACATACCAAGCAACACTTTAAACAGAATTCGAATCAAACTCTTTTTCTGTCTATGCTTTCCTCTGTTTTGCTAGATTTTACTGGAACATCATGCCAGCTAATCAAAGACCACTGTTCCCCATCATCAAATCCATGTAAATCTACAGGCACCTGTAAAACAAAACCCGTGGGCTATAGCTGTTCTTGTAATGCAGGTAAGCATTATGGATAGGGAAGTTCATATCCATAGACAGAAGAACTCTGCTTCAAGTTTAGACATATTTCTATGAATAATATATTGCATTCAATTAGCTATGCAGAGGAATCTATATTCTGTAGACTTGCCATAGCGCATGAACTATTATGAGGGACACTTGTACACAGATATTGAAGTAAAATTAGAAAACGGGGTTCATTAGTTATTAGGGTTCAAATGAATTTATTAGCAAAGTGGTAACAATATAATTGAGAGAAATCGACATGAGCATAACTTACATTTGTAACGTAAATGTCTATAGGATTATAAGGAATCATCATTTAAATATTGTAAATTGAAAAAAGGAATCCAATATTGTACACACAAAGTTTCCAAGAATCATTTCGAGTTGCATGAACTTTATAACTCCAATGCTATTCTGTCTTTGTTTTCGATAAACATGAAAAGCTAGATTCCTACTCTCTTACATAATCTCTTGGAGGAAAAGAAATAGTAATAATGATAATATATAATTTATTACAGGATATACAGGAAAAGATTGTGGAATAGCACCAGATCTTTGCACTGCAGCAGGCTGTCATAGTTCTAGTAAATGCATAGAGACTATGTCCCGTGCGATGTGCTACTGTGAACGTGGACAAGTACTAACAGATTCTGGCTGTAAAGGTCTCTAATTTATATCACATTATCTAAACCGTCGTTAAATGAGACTTATTCTTGGTCGTGCCGAACACCGTAAGTCGATATAGAATACGTTGTACCCAAGCCCGAAAACTGATAATAAATGAAAAAAGCCCATAAAAGTTTATAATGAAAAATAAAAACTTCATTTTGTTTAACCCTATCATTTTTGTGATAGTCAATTATATTAAAGGCTACATAGGGTATAATTATAAAGAGATAAGATACCGATATCGGTACCGGTGATATCGGATAAATCTTCAGATATAAATTTATGATATTGTGATTCGAGTCAGCTTTTCTCGTTCCTAGTAATAAGTATTTCGGAGAGTGCTGTACTGAGATAACATTTTGTATTTGCACCAAATTATTTTATTTGTTCTGATATGTCTATTATGACTGGTTTTGGACATTTTACACTTTTTAGCTCACCTGAGCCAAAGGCTCAAGTGAGCTATTGTGATCAATCACCGTCCGTCGTCCGTCGTCTGTCATCCGATGTCCGTCGTCCGTAGTTAACTTTTCACATTTTCGACTTCTTCTCCAGAACCACTGAACAGAATTTGATGAAACTTGATAAGCATGTAGTACTCATGGTACAAGTGTTGTTGTTTTTCGTCCGGATTCATCAACATGTGGCGCCACCACAGGCAAAAGTAGGTCAAAGAGGGTACCCTCCTTTGACAAACTTCTTCTTCAGACCGGGGGCATACAGAGACAAACCGAATGCATAGGAATGATCTAGAGGGATGTGTGAAGAAGTGTTGTTATTTTTGGTTCCGTTCTGAAATCAAATTTTTGACGTTTTATTGTACTTGGTAGTTTTAATGCAGCTTTTAGTAAACATTGATGCATTTTGGTTTCATTTAATCATTTCTATGGCAAGGAATGCTGGTGCGAAGGAATTTTTTCAATATCTCGATTTTTGAATTTTTTATGAATTTTTAAGAAAATGGGGGGGGGACAATTTTTCATATCTTCAACTTGATCTACAGAACAACTCGAAGGATTGTGATAAAACTGGGTAGGCTGCAAGTATTCATAGTCCTTTTCAAAGGTTTTGTTTTTTGTGCGGATCATCCAAATTGGTTAACAGATAATGCCACCATGTCTAAAAGTAGGTCTCACAATGGTACATATACCACTTGGTAATTGAAATATGGAGAGTAGCGGTTCAAATCCAGCTGTGGTCAAAAAAAATATTTTTTTACACATCTAAATAAATTTTTAGTTGTTTCTCAACACTCAACATATGAAATTAGGAATTTTACTTCCAAAAAAAAGGGGGGGGGGGTTTGGCCATTTTTCACATTTTCAACTTTTTCTACAAAACTGTTTGAAGGATTTTAATAAATCTTGGTAGAAATAAGTCATTTATGATCCTCTTCAAATTCTGTTGTTTTCGTCCAGACCTCTTTACAGGTGGCGCCACCATAGTCAAGAGTAGGTCACAAAAGAGTTCCCTCGTTTAACAATATTCTTTTTCATACGGGCTGTATACAGAGACAAACAGAATGCATAGAAATGATCTAGAGGGATGAGTGAAGATGTATTGTCATTTTGGTTCTCTTCCAAAATCAAATTTTAGAATTTTTTTCGACATTTCTTTGGACTTGGTGATTCAATGCAGAAAAAAGTGTCATATTTCCTAGTTAATTGATAATGATGATTTCTTATGGACTATTGTGATCATAATTATGGTAAGGATTGTTACTTTGAAAGAATTTTTTGTCAATATCTCAATTTTTGGATTTTCTATGAATTTTTTAAGACTTCCAAATGAGGGTGTATAGGAACAATTCAATCACATTTTTCACTTCTGCTGTTATACCACATGAAAGATTTTAATGAAACATGGAATACATGAAGTACTAAAAGTCCTCTATCAATTTGGTAAATTTCATCCAAATTGGTTAACAGATAATGCCACCATGTCTAAAAAGCAGTTCTCACAATAGTACATATACCACTTGGTAATTGAAATATGGAGAGTAGCGGTTCAAATCCAGCTGTGGTCAAATTTTTTTTTTCATTTCTTTACACATCTAAATAAGTGTTTAGATGTTTCTCAACACTCAACATATGAAATTAGGCAATTTTAAGTTAGATCTGGACAATATTTGAAACAATTGTTGTTCATGACCCAGACTTGAAATCAGTCAACAAAAGGCCCCACCTAAAGAAAATGACTAACTTTTGTTGCCCTGAATGACTTCTTGCAGAGACAAAGGAAATGCTTTATATCAAAATCACCTAAATGGATGTGCAAAAAAATGTTGTTTTTATTCTAGCCGGAAATAAAATTTGACATATTTTCAACATCTGTGTTGACTTAGTCACATTAATGCAAAAATAAATGAATTCATCCTTCATGCATGACTGATAATCTAGGTACTCAGGTGAGCGATATAGGCCCACTTGGGCCTCTTGTTTGAACAACAAATCTCGTATTATATTGTAGTATTAGAACTCCATAGAATATTGATTTTATACTCAAGTTGGTCAGGTGGTTCGTTGTTTAGTGTTCTACCATGGAATATTTTGTGTACCGTTTTGCTTTTGTGAACGCTTTTGTGTACGCTTTTGTGTACGGTTTTGTGAACGCTTTTGCTGAATGTTCATGACAACTATTCATACAACCAAGTCAGATGATTGGTTTTCTTTCAACATGAATCAAGGAGAATGTTATTTAAATTGTGCCCATTATTTCTTAAATTGAATTTTATTTCTGTGGTAATCAAGGCTGTGCTTTTTAAAACATATTCCCATTTATAAGCAGTAAAGAAATGTTACGATGAACCAAAATACAAAGAAAACGAATTTAATGTAAATTCATTCGTAATAACTATCAATATTTCACAAAACTACAAACATTTAAATTCTCTAGTAGAACATTCAAAACATACAATATACATTAGTACTTTCAAACGTTAAAATGTCTCTTTTGCGATCATCATCAAACATTCAAAACAAATGTAACAATGCATTGTAACAAATTCAGTGATTGAATAGATGACATGACACCAAAACCTATTTTACAATTCCGACAACGCCAGTTTCGACTAAATCTGATTATATTTTTGATAATAACCAGTATACTTGACACTTTTGTGGACAGAACTACATCAACGGGTGATTAGTTATCGATTTTAAACTGGTTCATCAAAGTTTTCAGGCATATATCAAGTTTTGCCGAGAGGGAGTTCAGCCAAAACAAATTTTTGATAGGGGTTCAAACTTTGTCTTTAGTTGTAAAATTACAAAAATATTTAAAAAAAAAAAAAGCCCAAGGACAGGTACTTTTACTATATCTTTGTTTGGGTCTAAACTCCGACCCCTATTTGGATTCCCGTATGTTACTTTGTACGCATTTGCAAATGAGTGTGCATTTTCATAAAGTTTAATGTGAAATCATTACTGTTAACACAATTCCATATTTGGTTCTCTAGCAACATTCAATGTCTAACAACTGCCAGAAAAATATACAGAAATGTTACTGTTTCATCCCCAACAGGAAACGTTGATACCGATTATGACATAGTTTGTGATGCAATGATTGGAGATGAAGGGGCAATGGTGGACGGTATAGTTCATACTGGAGGAGATTTTACAATGGTGCTGTGGGTGAAAGCAATGTCAGGCACCAGTACAGAGGAAACAACAGTGTTTAGCTTAAGGTGATATTTGTATTCAATGTAGTTGTCATGTGTCTCTGATAATTTATTGGGATTGTCTTACAATGAATTTTCACGAATATAAACATATAAATGAATATACGAATATTTGGCTGAAGATTTACCGACAGCAATTCCTTTAAGGGTGATTTTAACAATTTGCCTTGTATGTTATTTTGCAATACATTTGGTTTCATCTCGGTTTTATTTCGACAAAATTTTATACATATATAAATTTTAAATGAAATTGTTTTAGAAGTAGTATGAAAATATAAATAACTAAATGCAAAAAGCCAAACACTACTCACTTTTTGTTTTAGAGAAGAAAATTGATACTTTGTTTATGATTATTTTCCAGAACTGGAGAGCCGAGTGTTGAAGTATTCCATATGGGTACCAAAAATCTTACAATTCGCAGTTCTGAGTCGTCCATGACAACAGAAGAATCTCTTGAGGTGGATCTAGGTGATGGAAATTGGCATCATGTTGCTATAACATGGAGAAATAGCTCTACACTCCATGTTATTGTAGATGCAATATCAGCTGATTTTAGTGGAACAATGTCCGAACCAACAAGATTATCAAAAGTGTAAATAAAAATTTTATACATAATATTTATGTGCTGAGCAAAGCGATGAAAATGCAGGAAAATTCCTGATGGCATCTACAGCAATTATGGTTTTATTAGTTATCATAGTCTTTACTTGATAAATGATGACTCGTACATAAAAAGGAAAGTAAATATTTCTATAGCGTAAAGCAATAATACAGTTTATTGAAAGGGATTTCAGTCGGAATATTTCAAACAAATGCGAAGTATATCAGAATATTATATGAATATTTATATATCATCCATATTCATAAAAGCATAATGCCATATTCATTATTTTGTAGATCTTCTCTTAAGATTGGAGAACACTTTAGTGGTAGAATTTCACAATTGTCAATATGGAGTTCTGTCTTGAATACCAATGAAATCTACAACATCTTTGGAAATAGAAGTTATGTTTCATCTGTAAAGCCTTTGCAGGGGTGGAACAACTATATGCTGAGTAAAGGATGTCGAAAAGATTATCCAAGTCGTGTTAAATCTACTGTCTGCGATGATCCGTTTTGTTCGGCAGGTGAATCACTTATGTAAACCGAATAACGTATCAAATTGTTGTGATAATTTTAATCATATTACGGGTACTATTAATCCTTTGTTTCTGTAAGTATAGATATCCAATAACATAGTAATTCATTAAAATCACTTATCCAAACTATTAAACATCATTATGATTCACATTAACAGTAGTATAATTGAAACGATAAAAGCATTATTAGCAGTTAGCATAATTAGCAAGACTGAGTAATTTGAAAGAAAGACTACACAACTGATCTATTCTAAGTGAGAGAAATGTTTATTTAAAAGATATTTGAAAGTAGAAAAAACTTTCCCATGAACATGTATTGTATATATTATATATATAAATATAAACACTAAAGTTATAGACAAGAGTGTCATCAATAAAACGCAAATTATTCACTGCAAATAAGAGTAATATAAAAGGATGAGAATATGATAACGACACCACAGCATTCCAAATTATTTAAAATATTTAGAGGTGTGCTGCATTGTACATACATACATACATACATACATACATACATACATACACACACACACACACATACATACAGATCGGATGCAATTTGTGATCCTCCTTTCAAGACTATTAACCGACATTTTGGAATCTGATCATAGGTCAACAGCCTTTCCTACCGTGAATGGGATAATTTGATTTATTGTCCTCGTCTCCTATATGTGCTCATGTGTGTGTATGTATTTACTTCTTGAACTTGAATAGTTGGTGTATGACGTTTGCGACAGCGTACGCTTACTCCTACCGGGCACGTGGTCTAACCTCAACTTAATTGGTGTTCGCATTTGTCTGAATATTACAATATACGTTATTGTCCTTTTATACATGGACTTCAAGATGTTAACTGGTTTTTCTTCGTTTTTATACGACAATAGGAAGATCTTGATGATACTGGAGAAGTGAAGCGCGAACAACACTACCTATACCATACATAAATCCTTTCTTGTCCGTAATTAATCCTGATCCCTGTTGCATATTCGCCTTACGCACTTCTGTTTTTATAACACTGCACTATTAATATGTGGATATCATCACAATATTTACATAAATGAACGGAAAGAATTGCATCGATGAACAGATACCACATTTATACTAAAATATTGGGGTTTTTTATTACAGAGAAGACGAATTTGAAAGTAATGAGCTGTGATACTGATGTAAGCCAATATTCAGCATCCAGAATTGTTCAAATAAACAATAGAAACCGTGCAACGTTCAGCGGAAACGATATTGTTACAAATTATACACTTCCTCGGGGTAATTCTTGTACTTTTATAATTTGTATTTATGTACTTTTTCCCTTTAATTAACACTTAAGTATATCTCATTATAGCAACTGATTTCCCATTATTAAAGAAAAATAGGAGTTACTGGCTCAGTTATGTGGCAGAAGTCACCATGGAGCTATACAATACATGAATATAAATAATATACTAGAACATATAACACATTACAAAAATATTTGATTGTAGTGCAATTACGATACCGACTTAGGACGGTCATTTAATTTGACAAATGCCAAACAAATGGTGTGGTTAACCGGTTTACGGGTCCACCTTAATCACATTGCTCGCTGACTAGCAAGACATTGGGGACGACATGTATATGACGGACCTTGTTGAAACTTTTTTCAGAGAAGACGTGGTCCTGAACCTCGTCCTCTTTGACTGTTAGTCGGGACTCCTAGATATCAAGGATCTGAACTCGCTTCCAGATCGGCAGAGCACAGTTTACTCATGTTGATGTCAATTTATATATTTTTGGTATCTTGGTCTTAACCACACCAATGGAGTGATGATGTTTGTTACTTTATTTGGCCATCCAAGTCGGTATCGTATCTGCAGTGCAATAGAATTATTTTTTTGTAATTTTGTTGTCTGTGTTTAATTGACTATTTTCTTGTTTTTATGTGCATGTCCTTGGTGATGTGTATCATACATCTTGGTCAAATATTTTCTGTATGCTCTTCTACTTTATATTACTATACTGGTTTATATTTTTATAACCTCTCAACTTGAGACACTTGTTGGTCCTTGTTCTCTATATGGATGATTATTTATATTAACCGGTTAACCACACCAATTGACTGCCTTTTTTCATGTCGATTGACCATTTGGTATCGCAACTGCACTTTAATTGAAAATTTGTGTGATGTTCTAATTTTTCCCCCAGACTATTACGTCATTTACAGTGCATTTTTGTGTTGAGTTCTGTCATACGGCTGAGTTAGGTGCTTTTATCCTTTCCTTAAAAATTGATATTGTGTTACTTTCCAAAGTCCACTCCAATACCAAACGATTGTCGTAATTGAACTTCTTTTTAAAATTTGTCAGTTTTTCATGCTATTAAATTTTATTTTGCGCGCGCACCAAGACACACAGACACACATACACACACACACACACACTCACACAGATATTTCTTCTCTCAATCTTTCTTTATACGTGTTCTTGTTCTCTGTTTGATTATTATATGAATCATCCATTATATAATTTTGATTTACTTTCAGACGGTTCATATACACAAGGAAGTTATTCAGAAATAATTGTTGCAAAAGATGGTTATGGAAATTATGCATCCTGTTATTTTAAAGTATATGTAAAATGTAAGAATATTCGCTTTTGTTTTCGTATTCGATTTCTTGTTTATCGAAGGGAAAATACATGTTTGACATATAAAGATATTATGAGTCAATACGCAATACTCATTACATTGTACAAAGAACAAAAATACATGAGAATTGATAAAATCCTCTAAATATCTTTAAGCAGTAAATCATTCATAATTATATCATAGAATATTTAATAAAGTAATTATATGTTTATATGTTTATTTTTCTTGAATGCACAATTCAGAAAATAAACGATGATTCCTAGCAAATATAATCTACACCTTATACTTTATCTAGAAATATGCTATATGTAAAACTATAAATTAAAAAAAATCTTACTTTTTAAAGATGCTAATGATTGTGTGTCACCGGATACTGATGGAACACCTAGTTACTGCACATCGTCTCGTAGTATTTGTCAGTTGACGTGTCCTAATAACAAAGCGTTCGGTTTACCAACACCAAAGAGATTGGCATGTGGCAAACTTGGGGTTTATGACGTTAGACACCCACTTAGCAAGTACAGAATTTCAAATTGTGGAGGTATGCTTGCCTCAATGATTGAATTTTTATCATGGAGAAAGAGTGTTTTGATTTTCATGCTTATTATCATTGTTAGTAAGGGAATGATAAAGACATCATATAAATTTTTATTACGATCATTTACATTATAGTGCTGTAATCAGGCAGACATTTTATGATGTTTGTCTCACATCGAATTTGTAAAATATTTTAATCGTAATTTGTAATTTTAATGTCAAAGATTGCACTGATAATGTATACAATAATGAAATAAGTATTCTTAAACAAATATATTTATAAGAAAAGTAAACTGCATGTCTTTTGTAGTGAAAGCATCTTTGAAAATAAAACTTATTCAAAGAATGAAATACAAGTTGAAAACAAGTTGTATCGACACGTTTGCCACTGCTTTCAATCGAGAGATTCGAGATTCTCTTCTGGGCACTAGGACTTCGCCGAACTGGGGACTGTGTACTAGTAATTGTGGTAATGTGAAAGTAAATTCCACATGTGAAGGAAACACTAACTTTGCGATGATCTTTTTGGAGATTTCTGAATTACAGTAAGTGAACTGTATTTAGTACTTATGGTCTTTAACCAGTTAATCATTTTCCCGTCTCTTTATGAAAAAAAAAATCTGCATGTCATGAAGTTTGTTATTTTGAAATTGTTAATGTGTAAGCTTATATAAAGACAATGTAAAACAAATTCTGATAGATGCATAATTCAGGTTACTAAATTAGCTGTATCGTATTTTCAGAGATAACATATCAGTCAGTGGTCAATATTACAAGCCAAAGGAGATCATGAGAATACTCACCTTTCAAAATAACCGATTCAATTTTACGGTAAGTAATACACTTTTATAGATGTTTGCTGAATCAACCCATTGCTTCGATATGAATTTGGTGAGTAAAAGGAATGTGTTCAGTTAAATTTATATACATGTAATAATGGACATCTCTACGTTGCACATGTACACTTAACCCTCTCATGAACTGAACTGCCAATTGACATCAGATTAAATGCACATATGATACATTTGTGCATTTAAATGTTTGTAATTCATATCCTCAGTAATTAATTTATTTATTCATTATTTATCTATTTTGGTGAATTTGTTAAATATACATTTTACCCAGATTCAGAAATGTAAAATCAGTGTCGTTGTGCTGTATAAAAACACTGAAATAGAAACCATCCATTTGGTAACGATACATCCATAGTATTTCGTTCGTTATTTTTGGTACCATTTACTAGAACCCAATGCAGATGGCAACATATTGCAGTATTTGTACCATGGCGATCAAATATTTACATGATTATAAGTGGAGAGAATCTTCAATAAAGAAAAAAGGGGAGTTACTGGCTCAGTTATGTGGCAGAAGTCACCATGGAACTATACAATACATGAATATACATAATATACTAGAACATATAACACATAACAAAAATATTTGATTGTAGTGCAATTACGATACCGACTTAGGACGGTCATTTAATTTGACAAAAGCCAAACAAATGGTGTGGTTAACCGGTTTACGGGCCCACCTTCCCACTCACCGTAACAGCAGAACACTCAAAGGACGTACATTTAAAAATTTATAAATAATCCTCCATGTAAAGAACAAGGGTCAACAGGTATCGCATATTGAGAGGACATAAAAATATAAACACGTAAGGTACTGTAAAACACATATGTTAAATGAAGTAAATAAACAGTTTCTACATGTAGTTCTAGTTTGTAAAAGCAAGCTTTAATGATAGACATAGATGTTCAGCTCTTCATATCATCAAACATAAAAGAGAAGACAGAAGTCGTCTGACCAAGCTGTATGACACAAATCACCAAGGACATACTCATAACACATCATGATAGTCAAATAAATAGACCGATACTTAAGACGGTTGATTAAAGTAACAAACGTCACTCCGTTGGTGTGGTTAACCGGTTAACAGACGCCCCCTTTTCACTAACCACAAACGCAGCATAATCAAAGGACACGCTTTAAAATATTCACAAAGAATGCTCCATATAGAGAAAAAGATCAATAGGTTTTCCAAGACGAGGGTCATAAAAATTCCTTACGAAACTTTTTACGGAATATTATGCTAGTATCAAAAATATGTTACGCGACATCAACATAAATAAACCGTGCCCTGCCCATGTTTAAGCGAGATGAGATCCTAGATCTGCAGGAGTCTCGACTAATAGTAAAAAGGACGAGGTTCAGGACCTTGACTTCTCTAAAAAGGTTTGGACAACCTCATAGAGTCCCCGCCGCACTGTTAATCAGCGTACAACGCGTACAATGCCCAAGTAAATGTCTATATAAAGCTGTAGAGGGGCAAAATACAAGATCTAAGAAGGAGACAATACAATATATAAAATATGTTCTTTGCGAGGGGAAACTCCTACAAAAAAGAAACGTAATATAGTTTGCCAAGATGAAGAAATCCAAAAATCATGAAAGCGAAAGATGAAATCATCAGTCTAAATGTGTAAAATGGAAAATCAAATGCAAAAACAATCACAGTCACATATACCAAGGAACATAATTAAACACCTAAGAAGAGAGTGGAATCAGGTGCCCAGGAAGAGTAAGCATCTCCTGCTTGCTAGCAACATCAGTCACTTTAGTCAAGAAGAAATTATGGAATCAGATTAATACAAAATATCGGTGTTACTTCGGTGATTGAAATGGTCGGGATAGGTATGACAAGAGCCCCGTATCGCTCAGAGAACTTTATCAATGAAGTAGTTAGTCTACCACTTATATACCCCAAGCTTAGTAATTTATCTGAAAATATGTTTGCCGTAGAACAATTACACTCCAGTGTTTTTGGATAGATAAAAGTAACCAAATCAGTAACATCGAGGGTTTTTTAAACAAAGATGTTAAAAGCGTTTTGTTACTTTTGATTTTTGATTCAAGAAAAAGTACCTTTAAGTTGATCGATTCAGAAAGAGTGTCCACCTCTGTATCATCCTTTTTCGCTCCTTGTGAAGAAATCTTTCTTAAATGTTGTCTCAACTGGCCATTTATATGACTACAAAGGGAATGTTTGAAATTAGATGAGAAACAAAGGATTGAGAGAAGTAGGAAGAGTTGCATAGATCAGTACATCGCAAACATTTGTCGTAATTGTAGTTGTGTATATTTGTAGAATGTAGGAAATGTCTTTCCACTTTTTTAGACAATAGCCGGCGCAGAGTTGCAGACAAGCTCTGTTACTTTTACAGAGTCCCCATCTTGTGCTAATGGATATGTCATTGTTGGAGACCAGTGTGGTAAAGTTATCAGTTTATATAAAGCAATTATCTCGTCTGTAAGTTTTATATTCACAGCACAGCTAAAAGGTATATAATCTTTCATATATATATTACGTCTCTACTTATATGTAGATATATAACATATAGGTACTGTGTATCTTGTATCGCTATGTATGATTCTGTTTATATTTATGTTTATTTGGTTTTTCTTCTTTTCCTTTTTCTTGTTTCTTTTTTTTTTTTTATTTTCTTTTTGATATTTGAAATCATAAAAGTTAAAACCTCTAATCTAATGTAATCAGAATGTTTAAATGGTATATTTCTTGCCTATTCCATCTCACCAAATTGTTAGTTACATTAAATAATACAAATAATTTTTATTTTTTATTTTTCGAATTATTTAGTTCAGTGTGGGATCGGATCTTATCTTAACGATAATACGGCGGTGTGTCAGTTATGTCCAGTGGGATATTATCAAGACAGTTCAGCTAGTACATCCTGCAATAAATGTACAGGAAGTAAAACAACACTTACCCCAGGTGCTACCAGATCATCGGAATGTGTTGGTAAATAAAATATACTTAGAATTTATCTATGTGTATAAATTTGGTGCACCCTTTGTACATTTCCAGAGCTTATGTCTCGTCAGAGATGCTCAGGACAAAAATTTTGGAAATCTTAATTATTAATATTTGATCATGAAGAACAAATTTATTACGAAATTAGCACAAATGTAAAACTCAAAGAACCGTTATCAGAGAAGACCTACACATGGGTTAGATACTCCATGCATTTAAAAATATGCTTGCCAATTCATCAGCAAAGTCAAAAACTACAATTGCCGTGTAATCAAGAATTTTAAGCACTTTGTCTTCATTGGTTTTTTCCCTTTTTTCCTTTTCATTGGATGAGTTCCGATTTTTTTTTTTTTTTGGTCAGAATTCATTCCTCCCAAAAATATTATAAAACAAATGACTTTTTAAAAAGTATTCTGATATATGTTATTTTAATATTGTTCTGTCTCAATTATTGATAGAATTGATTT
The DNA here is from genome assembly GCA_035048485.1 of Pteria penguin. Lineage (NCBI taxonomy): Eukaryota > Metazoa > Mollusca > Bivalvia > Pterioida > Pteriidae > Pteria > Pteria penguin. Next base: position 18,354,390 of record CM068580.1, on the reverse strand, counting down.
CATGCAAAGGTACAGTAAAGTTCAGTAAATATCCCTTTTAATACGTACATTTTGAAGATCATGTAATCTTCGTGGTTCTATTTGTGTTTTGATGGTGATCTCCTTTTAAGCTCCTGTTACTCTGTCTGTGATAGATTTTTCTTGACCATAATCATTGGGTCAAAGATAATGTATTACTATACCTCTGTTAATATTCTGATTGGTAGTTTATAAACCATTAAAATGACTTCTGACTGTAAAATACATCATGTGATATGTATTGACTGGAAAATGATATAATGACGGGGTCATTATGTTAATGACCCTTGAATATGACCGACGCAGAAATCCAATATTGTAACAATCGCAAACTTCAACGACGTGGCGATTTTTAAAACTGAATATAGATGCACAACCAGGTTTCTTTCCCTACTCCTAATCCCAAGCAGGAGAACACAGATCACTTTGTTGCTTTCTGCCTCGTGTAATTAGTTTTATTTCAACATTTATAACTTGCCCTCAGAAAGCAGAGCTGTTGGTGAAATGTTTAAATATTATTGATATCCAAGTAACATTTCAGTATGATAAAACAATTAATTTCTAACTATAAGGTCAATATTTCAAATTAATATGGCATCGATCAGGTCCGATCGCCTCGAGTGCTAGGTCAAGGGTCATCGATTTCAAATATTGATTCATAGGGAGTAATTAGCTTATATTAATTACATTGTACTATTGTTGCAGTCTTTAGAGTCTTAATTTGATCAAGTTTCTACATTAATGTTGCTGAAACATATACGATGTTTGTTCATGTTATCTTCCTTTCATCAGTAACTTGTGATGCAATCTGTAAATGTACCATTCCTTTACAGATAACTGTACAGTTGGATTCAGATTGGATCAGGGTGTTTGTAAGCCATGCCCCCGCCATTACTATCAGGATATGTATGGAACCGATTTCTGTCTTCCTTGTCCTGTTGGCAAAAAGACTGGACAAGAAGGGTCTAATTCGTCCGCCCAATGTTATGGTAATGCATGGAAATATATCTTTATTCCTCTCCATCTGCATTTCTAGTTTGAAGTTTGCTATATGCATTGTAGATGATGCTCTTGTGTACAAATGAATTTGACCTATTTTATATGTATATGCCTATGTTGCAGATGACTGTCCTGCTGGTACTGAGCTACAAAATACCGGACAATGTAAAGACTGTGCTAAAGGATACTATCGTAGCTTCAATGACGATACCTGTCAAACTTGTAATAGTACTCACACCACTAGTGGTCCCAAACAACAAAGTAGTGCCGATTGTAACATTAGTAAGTACATATGAAAGATTTGTATAAAAGATATCATTAAAAAGCTAACATTAATAATTTATATTCCCTATTCGATAAATACCTATTATGCCTTCTCCTTCACCATTTCTGTACATTAGTGTGTGGATTGGGACCTTCACCGAATTTGACGTTTCCGTATAACTGTTGCGATAGGTGTTGCATGCAAACAAGGCATCTTGTCTCATCCCGACATAATGTTCTTCGTTGTATATTCTCTAGAGAAAAAAGGCTAAAGTATAATTGTTATCAGGGAATTTGATTGTCTGACCCACAGTAGGGAGAGAGAATATGTCATGGATTCCGATGCAGTTCACCAGCAATAAGCGTCCTCTTCGAGTCTTGCATAATAACCGATTTTTGTAATGAAAAGGGATCCAAAATATTCTAAATGTATTATATGGTAAGACTTATGCTTTATCGTAAACGATAAAGATTTTCAATTATGTATCACTAATGTCATTGTAAATGTGTGAATATCAGCATCTGTAGAAGCATGCAAGGGTGAAATATTCTTAATTAGAGCTTTGTCATATGGCGGTTACCGTAGAGTAATCACTCTGTTCTTGTATGTGCGTCAGCATTTCTATGACTTACGATAACTTGAATTTCCTTTTGAAGACTTTCCTGGATATTGGGACAAGGCAAAGGAAGACACCTTTTGATTTTTTTTCTAGGTTCTCGGATTTGTTGTTACAGTGTTTACTGACTTTAGGTGGTGGGACTTTTTATTTATTTATAATAATTATAGAACATATATACCTTTTAATTTTGTGCACCATATGCGCATTTCGACAAATTATGTCTCTTCAGTGATGCTCGAGAGGCCGAATGATTGGAATTCTAAAAATGTATAAAAATATAAAGAGCAGTGTTGAAGCCAAAATGACCGTATATTGGGGGGTGGGGGGTGGTAAAAGGGTTATTTTTAAATAATGTCTATTTGTCCTTACGTCTGTCCGTCCGTGTGTCTGTCCGTCAGCACTTTCTGTGGCACATAATGACTGAAGGTTTCATTTGAATTCAAAAATTTAATACATGATGTTAGGATAAGACAAAGGAAGGCATATTTCATTTTTCAGACTTAACAGCTTTGTTGTTATGGTGCCATGGGAATGGGGCTTTCTTGTACTTTAAGTTTATTTTTGTTTTATAATAATAGGTTTAAAAGGAATATTAGGTTAGAAAATGAGATCACATGGAAGGGTTCTCTTTTTTGTAAACTCGTATGTAATACTAAAAGAAAGATGAAAACTCTTTTTATTTTTCATATTTTTATTTTGGATTTGTAGTTACGGCACTATGGAGCTTAAGGAATGTTTTACCAACATTGTCGGACTAACTTTAAGCCTGTCAGCGGGAACCTTTCTGTCTTTTACAGTGTTCTGGTTATTTTCTTACTTTAGACAGTAATCGTACCGAAACAAAAGATTTATATGAAAAAGTGTATTTATATCTATTAAGAAAAGATAAATATAAAAGGGGAATACTCCCTACATAGTCACTTGTTTGGATCAACAGCCTTGTGAATGATCACCAATAGATTAAATATGGATTCAATATCTACATTAACATTAATATTGCTCTAAAATTATGAATTGTAATATTATTGACTTATTGAAAATATTTTCTAATCTTGCAACTACATCTTGGTATTTACATTAGAGGTCTGGTACGTAATTAGGATTAACCCCTTTCCAAGAAGAATTTCTCAAAATTAAGGCGGATAACCAATGGTGAATTGTTAATGATTTGCCTAGAGGAGGGGTTCAGTTTATTCTTGAATGTGAAATATAGGAAGCTCAGTGGAAGAATGTTGTGGAGATCTTGCTATAGAAATTAAGTCATTTGACGCTGAAGCTTATGGAAACAAAACTTTTCATTCATTTAAACATTTGCATAAATAGGTATACTTCTTACCTTCCGAAAGGATGCTAACACCCATCTTTTGGCTCATAAGTTCTACATGTAGTGCCTAAACCACAAAACAAATACATCGTCAGTTGAAAATCGATGGATGCTTTAACGCCGTCTCAAATGGCAGCCTTACTGGTATTCATTGGAATCTTCGATATCTTCATATCTTCTTGACTCAGGTTTAGTCAATGGTCATGTGATGGGTCAGGATCAAGATTCAGAATCATATGAATTCTCGTCATTTCTGTGTCTTTTTCATTAGAGAATAAATGCCGAAGCCTTTAACGTATACATGTAAAATAACCCTGAAGATTCAGGTACGTGAGTTGCAAAATTCAAAACTTCCATTGAAAAACGAAGAAGTACCGAAGGGTAAATCATAATTCATAGACCATGGAATAAAAGAGAAAACCGAAGCCATCTGACAAAGCTGTATGACACAAATCATCAAGGACCTGCACGAAGAAAAAAATGACAACAGCATAATATACACGGAACAACATTACAAAAATATTCAATTGTGCTGCGGTTACGATGCCGACTTAGGACGGTCAATTGAAGTAACAAATGTCACTCAACTGGTTTGGTTAAACGGTTTACGGGCGCCCACCTTCCCACTCACTGCAAAGGAAGCACAATCAAAGGACACACATTTAAAAATTTATAAATAATCCTCCATATAGAGAACAAGGATCAACAGGTTTCTCAAGGAGAGAGGTCATAAGAATATTACACATGAAACAATTATAGAATATGTTGCTATCAAAAATATGTAAGGAGACATCAACATAAGTAAACCGTGCTCTGCCCATCTGTAAACGGGCTCAGATCCTTGATCAATAGGAGTCCCGACTAACAGTCAGAGGGGACGAGGATCAGGACCTTGTTTCCTTTGAAAAGGTTTGGATAAGGCCCGTCATAGAGTCCCCACCGCCCTGTTAGTCAGCGTGCAACGCTCAAGTAAAAATCTGCATTGGGTTGTAGAGGGACCCAATACAAGACCTATGGTCTTAGCGATGATCTCCGGGTCGTATTGTCGATGTCCAAGGCGTTTAATAATTTTAGAACCAGCCAATATGAAATTATCGGAACCTTTGACCCTCCTTAGTTTGTACACTAGATCACCGTAGAAATTCGGCTGGAAAATTCCTCTGGATACATATTGTTGAAAAGTAACATTTCTGAATTTAGAGAAAATGTCTGAATATGATCTATAAAATTTACCGAAAGTTTTTCGAAGTTTATTGTGTCTATAACCCTGAGTAAGAAGTTTAAAAGTAATCGTATATAGTGTCATATTCAGACAAATACGAACCCCAATAAAATCGAGGTGAGACCAGGTAAACCAGTTATTTGTCCCCACCGTACAGGTGAAATATTATTGTAATGGTGTGACGCAATAATCAGTCGCTCATCAATCTCGATTCCTTTTTTCCCTTAGTCATTTGCTACAATGGAACATACAGGAATGAAAGTGAAAACAAGTGCGAAAAGTGTCCCCTAGGAACATATCAAGACGAAAATCAAGAAACATCGTGTAAAGAATGCCCCAACAGATATTCTACGAGAGGAGAAGGAGCTAAAAACCTCACAGACTGTGAATGTAAGTAATGCATTACATAATTATTACATGTTTATATATGTAATACATTATGAAATAATTTTATTGTGTGTTACATAATTAAAATTGTAAAATGCAGTACCCTTTTATCATTTTGTCCGTCCGTCTGTATGTGAATTGATTGTCAGTCATTCGCAGCAACCAATGATACATCTTTTGACAGGTGTCTTTAATATATGTTTTATTGTTTTCTCATTTGATGTGAAGATGGATATAACGTGACAATGGTTTAACTATTTGACGATTTCTGTTTTTAAATCCAAGGATTTATAGAATCTATTCAGTGACAACGTCTGTGAAAGCAACTAGTTATTTTTCTTTTGACGGATTTGCTTCATATTTTCTTTAGGATAATGATCCATGAAATTTGGTTTAACATATCTTTGCATGTTCTGATTTAACAATTTTAGTTAGAATTATGACCATTCATAATGTAATTAATTGTAGCTAACTATGTGACAGAATCCATTTACTCTTCTAATAAGGTACAGCAAGTGATAGGCCCTTCCTGATCGTGTCAAATCTCTTGTTAAATACTGTATTCATTACCCCACAACATACATCTATATTTCCTTTCTTTTTATCTACGTAAGATAATCTAGATCCATTATTACTGTAGAGTAAATATCTGAAAACCTAATGACCATAAATTTAATGATAGTCATCATTCATTATGTATATTAGTGATCCCATGATAGTTGAGAAATTACTTGCAGTCATGTACCTATGCACATGTTTCAACTAGGAGTATATCCCTATGATGGAAGGGATATTATGAGGGTTATACAACTGCCCTATACCAATAGTATGACTTGTTGGTATGCACAGGTAAGTGCAAGTGCAAGTGCTCAGAAATCTCTGGCAGTTGTATAACGATGTTCTACTTTGAGACGACCACATTTCTGGTTTAGCGATCTGGTATGGTATCATATTTGATCATTTTCACTTGTTAATATTGACGTTATCGCTTTATCGGAACACGAGTTATAATGGTGAACATGTCCGAGGTGGTATTTGTAAAATTATCTATTTTATAGTTTATTGCTTGGCTGGTGAGGAAGTGAATACATCTTTAACAGAAACTTGTTACAAGTGTCCAAGAGGAATGTACCGGGATGGATCTAATTTATACAGTAATTGTGTGATGTGTCCATTTGGTAATACTACAGATAATGAAGGTTCCACCAGTGTAAATGATTGTAAAATAGGTAATACTTTCAATTTAGATAATGGCACTTTATTCTTTCTTCATGCACGTGCAGTTGATTTACATATAGTAAATTTAAGTCATTTTGTTTAGTACACTCGTTTTAGCTCGTCTTTGTCGAAAGGCATAGTGATGCGTCTACCCATCTGGAGGTCATTCTTCGACCGTTTGGTTTATTTAAATGTGTATGACAAAAATATTTTGGATTAAAGCATAAGTTTAGAAAAATAAGTGTTGTGTCTATTTTTTTTTTGCAACGTAAATGTTATCTAGTTTCAGAACATATCTATGTCTGTAGTCTTCATAATACGATAATTTATTGTAAATAACTGTGTGAAAAACAATGAAAGGAATAATAGGACTGGACGATACAGGTAGAAAATAAATTTTCATTGATGCGGACAATTATTAAACAGACCAACACCCCCCCCCCCCAAAAAAAACAAACAAACAAACAAACAAAAAGAAAAAACCCAGACGAAATTACAGTTGTGTGATGGGAAAATCATGGTAAACGAGATATAGTTTCAGACAATGTGTGCGGGGTCAATTGTGAATACTTGAAGCCAAAGTATATACATATGGACACACTCATGTGTACAGTAGGTAAACAGACAATAGAAAAGCGTGTAGGAGATATCAAAACGAAAGCGGTATGACCGAATGAATTTAGCGATTCTACAAAAAAAAGAAACGAAAAAGATAAGAGGATATAAAATAAAGCAGAAATTGCATTGGGAATGATCGACATTGTTTCAATGCAAACTGAACACTGAATTTGTAGTGTTCTTGACGTTTGTAAGAAAGTTCATGGATGACCTACCTTTGAATTCTTCATATTGCAATTCTTTCAAGTCATAGCTATGGGAAATGTAATTCGACATTTCCTTACCTTTTGTCCTGAATGTTTTTTCTATAAGCCAAATTTGGGAATTTGTGGAAGTGTTATAGAACTAGTGATACGACAACATACAGTTCTCAGAACTGCTAACATCATAAATATTCATAACTCCGACCATTAGAATATGTTTACAAATAATGCTATTTTGAGAAGGACTGTAGCGATATGGAGACGTGGTTTTACTTTTTATTTTGTATTTATAAAAACGATGCAAAAGAATATTCCATTCTTATTGAGATTCGGGTCGTAGAGATTTAAAATTTTCAACTTCTTATCCTGAACGACTGAATAAGTTTCTATGATACTTGGTATGAATGAATGACTCATTGTTACCTTCAAGCGTTTTAGTTATTTGACGAGCATTTGTCATTGTGTTAATTCATGACAGATGATTTAGAGGGTCTGATTCTATATGCTGCGGTGAGCAGTATTTGCGCATTTGGTTTCTTGGTTTTGTTTGTTTGGGGGGGGGGGGGGGGTGGGGGGTTGCAAACAATGTGTAGCTTAGTTAATGCTGGGTAGTTTAATGGTCGGCAAAAAAAAAGTTTTCTGGCATACTATAGAACGTTGCATGACAAAAGATGATTTTACAAAGATAAAATGTTGATGTATACACAAGTTTTAAAATATGTCGATTTAGCAAATTATACAGATTTTAAATCAGTGATTCCCTGAATATATTAAAGGCTTTCTGTCTGTGATTTATTATTTTTGTGAAATTGGTGCTACAAGTATAAATCATGACAATATTGACATCTATATGACACAATATCTAGTATAAACTGACAACTTATTTAAATAAATAGACATTTTTGTTTATTGCAATCTAACTATTTCGCTACCATCAGAGTACAAGTTTCCGAAACACGTGATAATAAATTGGAAGGAATTTTTTTCTATATTCTGTCAACAACAGAAAGTTGATCATATTTCTGTAAATTTTCGTAAGACTGCAATAGAGTAATTTCAAGGTCTGTACAATTGTTAAAACTAATATTTTTGTCTTCATCGAAATTACAGAAAATTAAACGGATAGTTTGATTTTAATATTCAGTATGATTCTATGTTTTAAGCATGCTTTTCTTTTGTTTTATATGTAATTAAAGTACATGTATGTCACTCAAAATAAATTTTAGATGTATTGGATCTAGTGACAGTAGCTAGAAAACAGCAGGAACTCCATATTTGCTTCCTGTCACAGTTCTAAATTGATTTAACATGATTGTAGTCTCTTGTCTGGTTTCGAATAATTCAGAACAATCTAGCTCGGTGTTTTGTGACCATGGTCAATAACATCATCAAAACGGAATTTGAAAAGGACATTTGAAAAAATTTACCTCAGAAAAGTAACAGTTCTACCATTAAACATGATATGTATCAAGTTTTGTTATGTGTGAATAATAAACATCGAATGTATTAGCAAACAGAAGTTAACCAACATGAGGTGATTACGATATTTAATTTTCATGTTTCTATTTCTTCTTCTGCTGTTTTAATATTGTTTTGGTTTATCATAAGAGCTACAACTAATTTTCTACTAATTTTACAACAAAGAGTTGTTAGGTCGATGCAATTTACTTTAAAGAAATAAAGAAAGATGGTATGCTTTAAAATATTTAAATAAGTTATTTGTTCCCTTTCTTTACTTTTGCTAGAGACCTGTAGCCCGGGGGAGCAGATAAATTCTGATAGAGTTTGTGAAACATGCCCATTTGATACTTATCAACCCATGAACATTCCAACTTCTACAATGAAATGCATCAGATGTGATGATGGATCAGCAACCAAACAAAACGGATCTACAAATGCAACTAATTGTCTACGTGAGATGATTAATTTTTTCGTTTTGTCTCATTTGACAAACAGAGGTGTCAGTTTAGGAATATATGAGTATGAAAATACTTTATAAATGTAAAGGTGATGGATAAATCCAAGCCATAAGTCCGAAAATCATGAAGCCAAAGGACATACAAAATTAGTGAAAATGAAAACCAAGTAGAAAACAACGAAAAATGTAATACTTGAAGAACAGATGTTAACTCATTTGATGGAGTAAAATCAGGTGCCCGGGGGAAGTGGCACTGCTGTTTGTTTGTAAGCTACAAGATAACTGCGCTTGAAGAGAGGGTAACAGTCAGAACATTTGTCCTAGGATAAGGTCTTTGGTCACATCCGTAAATAGGATGTTCTCAACACCTTTACACTAGTCAATATCAAAGAAGTGAAATAATCTGTGTGCTCATTTAAACAATACCTCCTTCCCCAAAACACTTACAAACGCATAAAGATACACACACGTTCCGCCTTATACACAAATGTATCTTAAGTTCCGTCATTAGAGTAAATTGATATGTTTTATTATGATCCCGATTTTGTTAACAAAATGTATTTCTGTAATTCAATGCAGAACCGTCCGCATTTGATTATTATTGTTTATGAAACAGCTGTGTGCAGTGAAGGAGAGCAGTACAATGGTCAGTCATGCGAACCATGCCCTAAGGGTTCATTTAATGATGGAGGATTCATCATGAAGTTTATGCAGTGTGAATCATGTCCTGAGAATTATACAACTCTAAGCACAGGGAGCAAAAACTCATCAGATTGCAGTTTATGTAAGATGTTGATAGATATTGCACATTGTGAGGAAAAGACTTTTGAATGCATTTAACATTCACTGAAATTCTTGTGAAATTTTGCTCATAACAACAAACTGATTCAATTTATGTATTTATCGATTGACATGGATATTGTAATATATGCTAAAAGTGATACAGTTATTCTTGATAAATATATTAAGAGTAATGAATAACTGAACTTAAGTGTATGATCAAACTTGAAAACTTGAATCCAAAATTCGATTTAATGGGTAGCTTAGGTTATCCTAGTACATGATAATGTAAATCAGTTTTGCAGCTTTCTTTTCCATTACAATAACAATTATTAGACCTGTGAATTTATTGATCAGTGTATGAGTACATTTCAGTGGACTGTCCTCCTGGTCAGATAATAGTGGGAGATGTTTGTGTAGAGTGTGACCATGGTGAATATCAACCATTGAGACATCAAACAAAGTGTTTAAGCTGTGAAGCCAATCGTAATACAACTTCTACTGGATCAACGTCAAAAGATGATTGTCAAAGTAATGAATACTTGTAATGTATCGATACGTTCAGGAAAGATTTCTTTTCTATTGTGGGGACGGGTGAGTAGGGTTGGGCTTTGCTTGATAAGACAGCTTGTAAATAGAAAATGGGAAAAATCAATTTTAAAAAAGTCCATCAAAAGTTGAATTCAGACTATGAATTCTTCGAGATCGCTTAGTCATTTAATTGAAAATAACATGTTTCATACCAAGAAATGTTATGAACTTGAACTTCTTTAATGATCCACCATGCATTAAAAGTCGATTTTCTGATGAGAATAGGAATGACTTACGTAAAAGGTTTATAGTTATAATTTTATGGAGAATTTGAAAAAGATAAATCAATATGTAATCCAAGATAAGGGTTTCTTTTAAAGAAATGATAACTTAACATGTTTGTTGAAAAATCAGTTCACACAAATAAGTATGTTTATTTCCAAATATATTATGGTTAAATTTTCGAGGCGATCTACCCTTTCCTTCTACACAAGCACTTCCCTACTTTCCACAAATCCAAGGTCATTCCGTTACCCCAATGGTTGCTTACAGAAAGCCGAAAAGCATTAAAGATCATATAGTCGGATCCAGTCTTGACAAACCACTACCTGTTGGCTCATTCACAACCTGCAACAACAAACGCTGCAAACTTTGTCCTCGTTCACGAAACACCTTTGCCTTCAGAAGCTCCATTACAGGACACGAGTACAAAATTTTGGAAAAAAACATGTTTGATTGATTGATTGATTTTTGTTTTACGTCACACCACGAATATTTCACGTATATGGTGACGGGATCTGCCTGATGTGGGGCATACAAATTTTGACCTTTGTAACGGACTCACCCGAAGCAGTGAGGGATCTTTAACGTGCCATGCATACCACGACACGAGGCCTCTGTTTTTACTGTCTCGTCCGAAAGACATGAAACCGGCATGACCAGAGCAGGACTCGAACCCCGTCCTCCCGATCAGGAAAAAATGTGGTGTAATTAATCAAATGCAGTGTGTAAGAGACAATATGTGTGGGAAATAGAAGATGCACTTCACATACGAGTAAATAACCACAGGTCGTTCATCACCACTAAAACTGCATTTACATGTACCTGTTGGTAAGCATTTTAACAAGGTTGACCATTGTTGGGAGGACATGATGATTGTGACCATAGACCGTAACATTATATGGACGACAGAAGAAAGAGTTGGCAAAGAAATCTTTTGGCGACTTGCGCTTCAGACAGTAGGAAAAAAAAAGAGAAGTTACTGTCTCAGTTATGTGGCAGAAGTCACCATGGAGCTATACAATACATGAATATCAACAATATATACTAGCACATTACAAAAATATTTGATTGTAGTGCAATTACGGTACCGATTTAGGACGACCATTTAATTTGACAAAAGCCAATCAAATGGTGTGGTTAACCGGTTTACGGGCCCACCTTCCTACTCACCGTAACAGCAGAACAATCAAAGGGCGTACATTTAAAAATTTATAAATAATCCCCCATGTAGAGAACAAGGGTCAACAGGTATTGCATATTGAGAGGTCATAAAAATATAAACACGTAAGGTATTGTAAAACACATAATGATATAAATATATGCTACATCAACATGATAAACATGCTCTGCCAGTCTGAGAGCGAGCTAAGACCCTAGATCTGTAGGAGTCCCGACTAACAGTCAGAGGGGACGAGTGCAGGACCATGTCTCCTCTGAAAGAGGTTTGGACAAGGCCCGTCATATAGTCCCCAACGCCCTGTTAGTCAGCGTGCAACGTTCAAGTTAAAGTCTGCATATGGCTGTAGAGGGGCCAAATACAAGACCTATAGTCTTTTTGATGATCTCAATGTCATATTGTCTATTTAGAAGACGTTTGATTATCTTATTACATGATAAAATAACATTATCGGAGCCTTTTACTTTCCTTAGTTTATATACGGGATCACCGTAAAAATTAGGATGGGAAATTCCATTGGATACATAGTGTTGCGAAGAAATATTTCCAAATTTAGATAGAAGTTTTGAATAAGATCTAAAGAATTTGCCGAATGTTTTTCTAAGCTTGTGATATCTGTAACCCTGAGTTAAACGTTTAGTAGTAATTTGTAAATTGCGTTTATGAAAGTCCAAAACATCGGTGCAGCCTCTGACAAATCGAACTAATTGAGATACATAGATACAATATGATGGGAGTCGAGGGACATCGCTATCCAAGTAAGGAAAATTTACAATAGGAAATCCAAAATCCTCACGTTTATCATAAATAATGTTTACCAAATGAACAAGAAATATTTAACACCAGTCCTGTCGACTATGTGCATTTATTTCTGTTTCTTTTTTTCATGTTTCTCAGCGTTTTCTCCGTCATTTTAACCTTTTTCATTCTACTTTCACCTCTTAGTATTCTCTTATTTCACTCGGTCTGATTACAGCATTATGGGTCAAGGCACATCGTATATGGTATCGCCCTATTCCCCTTTGACCACGATATCGGATATAGGCCAGTTCATTTTACATTTAGACAGCAAACACGCAAAATGTAGCTGACGTCCGATATCATCGTATCATTAGACTGGTGCTTTGTATATAACTTTTCATATTTTTTTTATTTCTGTAGTTATTTTATCATGTAATAAAATAGTCAAACGTCTCCTAAATAGACAATATGATATTGAGATCATCAAAAAGACTATAGGTCTTGTATTTGGCCCCTCTACAGCCTTATGCAGACTTTTACTTGAACGTTGCACGCTGACTAACAGGGCGTTGGGGACTATATGACGGGCCTTGTCCAAACCTCTTTCAGAGGAGACATGGTCCTGAACCTCGTCCCCTCTGACTGTTAGTCGGGACTCCTACAGATCTAGGGTCTTAGCTCGCTTTCAGACTGGCAGAGCACGGTTTATCATGTTGATGTCGCATATATTTTTATACCATTATGTGTTTTACAATACCTTACGTGTTTATATTTTTATGACCTCTCAATATGCGATACCTGTTGACTCTTGTTCTTTACATGGAGGATTATTTATAAATTTTTAAATGTACGTCTTTTGATTGTTCCGCTGTTACGGTGAGTGGGAAGGTGGGCCCGTAAACCGGTTAACCACACCATTTGTTTGGCTTTTGTCAAATTAAATGACCGTCCTAAATCGGTATCGTAATTGCACTACAATCAAATATTTTTGTAATGTGTTAAATGTTCTATTATATTATTTATATTCATGTATTGTATAGCTCCATGGTGACTTCTGCCACATAACTGAGCCGGTAACTCCTCTTTTTTCTTGTTTATTGTTTTGTCCTGAGGAAGGAAAATTTTACCATTCTTCTTTATTTTAGTGTCGTTTGTTGCTTTCTTGTTCTTCGATATTTGACCTCTTTTTTTTCGTAGCGACTTAATTTTATCTGACATTTTTAAATAGTGAACGTTGTTGTTATATTTCCTAATTGTGCTGATATATATATATATATATATATATATATATATATATATATATATATATATATATATATATATATATATATATATATATATATATGTAATGCAAAAATAACTTAAAATATTTACAGTTTACTGTCCTGCTGGTCAAGATATCAAAGACGGAAGTTCTTCTTGTACTGATTGTTTGTCAAATTACGTGAAAACGACTGCTGGATTATCAAAATGCACAGAATGTACCGGCAATTACACATCAAATGCTCAAAGAACAAGCTGTAATGAACGTAAGATATATGCAATTGCAAAACAAATACTTTATGATATTTGTTTGTACTTTCCATACATTGTTAATAATTCATATTTTTCAAGTTGTGTTGTACTAACAAAATATTTTTTAAAATTTCAAGCGCCATAAACACAAAAGAACAAATTATAATGTTTTAAGGGGTTTCTTTCATGGATAAATTTATTTCGACGCCGCATTGTACTTTGTATACTTTAATCATTGTGTCTGTTAATCTTCATTAAGATACATTGATCTTTTCAATGCTTGTTGTGCCAATATCCATATAGTGATCTTGCTTCATGTGTATGTTTTGGTGCTTTTACTATGTGCCATCTTGCTTCATGTGTATGTTTTGGTGCTTTTACTATGTGCCAAAGTCTTAAGTTCTTATTTGCTTTGATTTGTGCTGTATTATGACTGCAAATGCTTGGCTTCTGTGTAGCTTCTATGTGTATATGTATTAATTATAGTAGAGTTGAATATATAGTTAAGTGTAGAAATTATTAGGACCATTTATTCTGTTATCCATGTCTGTCTTAAAGCTGATAAGAGCTTATGTTTATTAATAGGAACTTACCGAATTTATAAATATAGTTGATCTTATCTTTTCATATACAATCACAAATTTTTATTGTCAGATGTTATCATGATTTCTTTCATGCAAGGAAAATTCAAACATTATCCTAGAAAATAATGCATAAGATATTTATATATCGATATTCATTATTAACTATATATATTACAGTATTCTGTGATAAAGGATTCAAATCTGACAATAGTTTGAACACTTCTATGTGTATACCTTGTGAAAAGGGCACTTATAAATCCTTAAGAGGAAATAATGAGACATGTGTTAAATGCATAGAGGGATTAACAACCACTGGCGCGGCATCCAGAAGCCGATCAGATTGTAACCAGGGTATGTATACGTTATGTCCACATTGATTTAGAAGTCGCAGCGCTATGTCTCGACATTTCTTAAACTGTGGATGTTTCAGTAATGAACTATATCGCAGATACCGAAACTTTATGAGACTTTCTGAAATGGTCTTCTTGAGACTACCATTTATGACAACTAAGAACAAATAATTGTAATTTGTGTTACAAACGTTGGTAAGCAACATCGAAAATTCTTTTAAAACTGTTAATAAAGAGTTCTTTCTTCAACTTTTCGGCCTTAAAGACCTTTATCAAGCTAAAACGAAAATGGAATTAGCGTCATATCATTTAGTTCGTCACTTCTGTAATCTGTCGTATCTTTTATAAAGCTTGGTGATTCTTCTACATACCGATTCAGTTGCTTCTTCGAGCGTTAAAAAATCACTACCTTACGGCTTGGGAATAAGGATAAGAAGAATCTCTAGCAGAGATTCAGACTACCATAAACGTAAGAAAGAACTTAAAATCCATCTGAGATCACGGGGATACAGTGGGAGATTCATTGAAGGAGAATTTAAGAAAGTCGATAGATCACACCTTCTGAATTATAAATCAAAAAAAAAAAAAAAGAAAAAAAGAAGAAAAGACAGAGTCCCACTTGTAATTACATATTCAAAATACTTACCAAACATACAAAAAATAACCCGAAATCATATGAGCTTACTACGCAAGTCACCAACAATGGAAAAAATATTTTCGGATCCGCCGATTGTGGCATTCAAGCAAGACAGGAACCTAACCGACATTTAGTTCATGGAAATCTCAACAAACTGTTTAAAACAAAAGATAGTTCAGCAAATAGATGCGAACAGAATTTGCGAAATTTTAGACCAAGGGGCAAGTTGCAAATTAAAAAACGTAGTGTATGGAATAAGTTGCCGGTCATGCGAGAAAATCATGTAATCGGGGAAACGGAAAAGAAACAAGGAGAACAGGCAAAAATTTTGGAAACATGCTATTCAAATTCGGCGTATTATAGAAAAGGAAAGGAGATCTTTTGGATGGAAAAATTAAACACGTTTGAACCATTTGGGCTGAATATAAAATCGAAATTAGGAATACTTTGGCCAGGTTATGAAAAAAATGGCCACCATGGAACCAGGCATTCCCGCCGTGACGTCGGTGGTAACATAATGACGTCATAAGCAAGAAGGACAAATATTCGTTTAACGTTACAATACAAATGTTGTGAATTTACAGAAGTGACAAACTAAATTATGTGACGCTAATTCCATTTTCGTTTTACCTTGATAAAGGCTTTTAAGGCCGAAACGTTGAAGAAAGAGTTCTTTTTTATCAGTTTTATTATTATGTGTTCCCTACGGAAGTTTATGGATAATTTTAAAAATTCTTTTGCTTTCATTATTAAATGTTCAGGGTTGAAATTGATTAGATTTCATTATTTTACACAAATAAAAAAGAGCTATGACTTCATGAAGGACAACAAGACGGACAGCATTCAAAGTTGTCGTTGATAGACTGGTCCATTGTCAAGGAATGAACCAAATAAAAACTCATGAATATTATGTAATCCTTTGTGGTTAAAAGATGAAATGAACATAAATCAATCTAAAAACATGTCTGAAACTACAAATTACGTGACACTTATTTATGACAGCGTTAAAATATCCTTTTGATAGCCAATTCTACATATCTGTATCGGTTATTTTGAATTATCATGGAACTTTTCAGCAAACTGTATTCCTGGAAAATATTTGGATCTCCAAACAAATAACTGCACAAATTGTCCCATTGGATATTACAAAGAAAGCACAGGAAATGAAAATTGCACTGCTTGTCCAAGAAATTTAACAAATTCCGTTGTAGGATCTAGGAGTGAAAGCGATTGTAAGATAGGTAAGATTGGTGTTAGATATGTTTTGTTTTGTAATCCCTCTGAAGGGTTGAAATTTGAAAATACATTGAGGTATATATTTAGTGATATACTGTAAAGGTAACGTTTGTTTGATATTTATTCTATTCACAAAATGTTATATCTCCCGATATAATCAATCTACTATGTACGAGTGCTTTGAGTTTTTGAATATGTTTTAATCCAGCAATAATGAGAATACCCCCCCCCCTAAGTCAAGTGAAAACAAAATTATTATTCGAAGTTCTTGCCTTAATATTTCTAAGATTTTATTTTGTGTTTTATCATAACTATACCAGAACTACATGTACATATATATTCTGTACAACCAACAGTTGTCTGTGAAAAGGGAGAGAAAAGAATGAATTCTACAAATACGTGTGAAAAATGTTCAATTGGAAAGTATCAGCCCAATGAAGGTCAAAATGAGTGTATGGCATGCCAGTCAAACCAGACAACTGAAAATATCGGTTCTACACAGAAAAGTGAATGCGTCCGTAAGTACCTGTTTTAGTTATAAGACTGTTATATAAATAGCCAATTTGTTAATGGCATTGACATCTTTTTAATCTTTTTACTTGACGTTATTATAACTAAGATAACTTATCGCAAAAATTTGGGAATCAAAGCATGTGAGTATTATACTACGAAAAATGAATATTTGCTCATGACTTCTCAATATACATTTTATTTTTAACTCTCGTAACATTAACACGGATTGCCATTTTTCCATTGATAGCATTGTGTCCATTTGGCAAAGACTTTAATACCACTTCAAAGATGTGTATGGATTGTGCATTAGGCTATTACAAGTCAGTTACTGGTAACAACCAGAAATGTATCAAATGCCCTACTGGCAAAACAACAACTGGAAAGGGATCCACATTATCCAGTGAATGTAATTTAGGTATGCATATAACAGCAAACTACCACGTGGTAATCTTTTCTATCGCAATAAAAATTGTCAATAGCATGAATAATTGTATGGCTACAGATGTACATATATATTAATTTGTCTTATGGTAGCAGAGTTTTTACCCATAAAAACAAAAAGCAAACATGTATGCAGCTGCAGATGCTTACGTTATCTAATAAGGAATGTGTTCAGATACTACATAATGGATATAATGAATAATATATGACTCTTATGTAATATATTTAAATGCAATTTTGATCAGATGATTGCAGAAAGGGAAACTACAGGGCAACTGGGGGTTGCATGGCGTGCCCTAAAGGAACGTATCAAGATGAGAATTCCCAAACTTCATGTAAGAAGTGTCCAAGTGGTAAAACTACAGAAAACGAAAATTCTACTTCCATGAGTGCTTGTTTCAGTAAGTATATGATGCATATTTAAAAACTTTTGTTACAGATGATCTCAAATGTCAAACATTATATTTTTAAATTCTATCAAAATGTATATTGATTTGATGTATGATCAAAATGTTCTCGACCTTATTTATATAGGAATACGCATTATTTATCAATATAATTTCCCTTCATCTCAATACTTTCACCATCTCTATTCAAATATCTGAATTAACCTTCCGAATAGAATGCGTCATTCTGGTCCTGAAAGTACCCAAAGTACAGCGTCCATGACACCCTCATTGCTTCCAAAACTATTATTCTTTTAAAATCAAAATGATAAACCCATTTTTCTTTTGAGTGACAGTTCCACCGATTAAACCATCGGGATCATTCTCATGGACAAAAGATACAAAGAAAGATCATGGTAACCACCTCTGGACGTCAAGACCGTTCATCATCCTCAATGCTCTCCCGTCTCTTTATATATTCATCAGCCCATTATTAATCGTACTATGAAAAAATGACTCCTTCAAACGGTTTTGATGACGTTCTCAGTAATTACCTTGGGAGTTCCTTTCTTACATAGATACTTTAAAAGCAATTTCATGTATAATCAAAATTTTTGAAATATTATTCCCTTTACCAAATCGTACAATATCGTTGAATAATGGTAAGATCGGGGTTTTATACTTACTTATTGTATCAAAGTATATTTGGCCGTGACCGATTTTAGTCGTACCTTGTATATTTAATACTGGATAAAATTCAGCATTTTTAATTTTCCGAGGCTGTAATCGTGTCTATTGTAATTTAATTTTCCTGTGTATGTACATGACACAAGTGATATTCTTGGTTTGGTACAACAGTCTTGAACTAGAGAGAGGTTTGTAATCTTATCTTATTAAATGTAAATCTGACTTCTGATTCTTGTAAATAACCTTAAAAACAAGTCAAAGCCCTATGGAATCTCTCAGAGGAGCTGAAAGACTGAATGTGAAAATAAACTCAACACCACCTTTTACCGCTAGAAAATTTTAATTTTCAAAATGTTTATCACGCTCATACAATTAGCTGTATGCTTAAGTAAAACACATCTTAAATGCACGTATATTGCAAGACATTGGTATTGGTATTTATGTTATTATGGGTGTTAGATACATAATTAGATAGTTGTAGAAATTCCGACAACATGTACTTTATTTTTCACGAAACTAGACTCCACTCCCATGAAATAAATACCAAATTAGTTTGACTGATAAATTTCTACATTAAGTTACTGAATGAACGACGAAAAGAATTATAACTTTGGTCGGTTTATTTTAAATCATCTTTAAGTAAAATTGTAAATAAATGCATTTCTATCCATGAAGGTATTGCGAAAGATGGTCATGGAAAGGATGGTATCAGAGTTCGACACTGGATTGGTATAAATAATTTGATATAGTCATTATTTTCTTAAAATGGTTCTTTTTGTACACATTTGCAGAAAATTGCTCTAACGGCCAAGAATATGATAGATCATCTGGCTCCTGTGTTGAATGTGCAGTTGGTTCATACAAGAATTCAAGTATCTCTGAATTCTGCATCCTGTGTCCACCGGGCCGAACAAACACGGATACTGGATTGAGCTCATGCACTTCTGATATTACTGGTGAGTATATTTAATATACTACGGTGTACTAAGATTCTTTCTATGCTCACTCCAGTAACTCAGTGTGGACAAAGAATACGTCACATGATGAGATGGTTCTAAGAACTAGAAAACATAAAATTGAATAGCTCAATGAATACAATCTATTTAAAGCCACTCAAATGTAAAATATTGAATCACTATTAAATAAAAGCCAATATCCAATACTATATGTTACCCTCCCCTGTTTATGTAATGTTTCCTCTTTCGTAATTTGAAGATTTACTTGACTTTGATAACTTTAATCATAGTATAGTATATTTATTTATCTTATATTTTATTTATCAGATCGTCATATTCCTTTTTATAAACACGATTTGTTACAAAAGTTTTTTGTCTATTTATATCGATTTTCCGATGGAACATTACTCGGAATTTGATTGTTTTACCTAATCTACCTATGAATTTGATTGTTTTACCTAATCTACCTATGAATTTGATTGTTTTACCTAATCTACCTATGAATTTGATTGTTTTACCTAGTCTACCTATGAATTTGATTGTTTTACCTAATCTACCTATGAATTTATTACTGCCATTCTGCGATAGAACTAGAATGAGCTTACGGAATATACAGATATTCAGGGGTCTATGATACCTGATTATTTCCGATTGTGCAGTTCTGATTTGTTTGGTTGGCGCTTTTAAATGATTGATTTCTTTTGGTTTTTACTTTGTACTAGACCGAAATCCGATACAGAAAAAAGGATTATTTTGCGTTATTCATATGGCATAAACATCGTTAACCTATGAAAGTATCAAAATTTACCTGTGAATCAAATTTTTTTAGTTGTAACATTATTTATTTGTATTTACATTTCATGTATATTTTATAAAAAAAAAACCAGAATTACACTAATATATATTATTGTGTATTTGTGTTCATTTTCATAAAAATGTATATGAGGAAACAAAAGTTATGTTTGCTCTTCTTACACGTGTAAGACTTAAAGCGCAATATATAAACAAAACAAAACTTCTTTTTCTCATGATAGTGACAACCACAGTTGGACCAGCAACGCCAAGAAGTTACGATTTAGAAGTTAAATGTACTTTTAGAATACCAATTCAGTGCGGAAATGTAAATGCAAGATTAACAGCACGTACGAATATAAGGAATGTGATTATTGCCAGGTTGTCAATTATATCTGCTCGTTTCTCTTTCTGCGTTGTATCTGATTGTTTTAATCTCATCGTTATCAAATCATTCCGATGCGCCGGTCAAGCCTACACTAATAGAAGGAAGCGGGCCGAAGAACCTGTGGAAGTAGATGTGGTGATCCCAGATGTGAAGTAAGATATTTGTAGATGTATGAAAAGATCTCATAACATATCTTCTCAATATATCAACATTAACTTAATTTGCAACTATACAAAACTCCATTAATCAGTTCTTATCTGTTAGTTATGAATAGTTGATCCTATTAGCTCGTCGGGACAAATGTCCGTAGAGTTTGTCATGCTCCGGATCATAACTTTAGAACCATTAGAGGCATGGCTTTATTATTGCACATGTGTATTTCTTGTGTGAAGACCTTTCATTGGGTACCAATTTTTTTTTTGTACCTTGATTGTACCTTGAAGTTTTACCTGTCTTTAAACAAATTTTGTGAATTTGTGAACAGTAAAAGATAGGGCTGAAATATTCCATATGTGCATTCCTTGTGACAAGACCTTTCATTAAGTTTGAAATTTTTACACTTTGAACTTGACTTTGAAGATTGAGAGACTTGCAAAAAACATTTGCTATCTAAATTTGGTTACCGCCCACGAGCTCTGTAGCCTTCTGACAGCTCTTGTTAAAATATGCAATAATTTTGTCAGATATATAGAAAAAAATATATAACATTGTGTGAATATTGTATCTGTCAAGGGGCGATGGTGAATTTTCAAAAAAATCCCAGATATACGATTTCAAACTGTTTTGCATAGAATTGATCTAGGTCACGTAGGACGTAGAATATGATAATCTTTCAGAATTGATGAAATCTTTCGGAGTGTTGCTGAAATTAATATTAAGCAGCTTTTTAACACGTAATGTGTTATAAATACCCTGATGTGATAAAAGAACTTGGGTATCGCCAAAACACTTCATCATTCATACATTAAAGCTTTGAATTTCAAGTAGTTTAATGTCTCAACTTACGGATCTGACAACCTAACATTTGACTTTACCATTGAAGAGATTTGTATGTCGCACGCTAGCAGGAGAAGTTCATTCCTTGCAGACATCTGGTCTTATCAAATGTAGGAATTGCAATTGTTCTTGTAAGAAAAAAGAGGAGTTACTGGCTCAGTTATGTGGCAGAAGTCACCATGGAGCTATACAATAAAACCAATATCACCGAATCTGCATTGCTTAGACGACTTTAAAGATACATCCGAAATTATGCTATAAATCATTATATGTACATATGTAAGAATCATTACTTTGACAGTCTTCCGGAAGAACACGGGTTAGATTCGGCTCCTGGAAATCCTAGTTATTCTCCTTCATATTTCTCTGTTTTAGAGGTGATGACAACCATAAATCTAATCTAACAACAGGCATTTTTAGACTTTCAATGCAAACGCCTTGATAATAATGAAAACAGAAACACAACATATCACTAATTGTTGGCCTGTTGACCTTTGTCAATAGACCTAGAGGTCCATAATTCGTGATATTCAATGTTCTGTTTTTATTGTTCTCGTAATTGTTTTTGTTTTAATACAAAAACAATTTGATTTATACCTGTCTTTTTGCTATTGTATTTCAAAAATGCACAAAATCCCTACAAACAACATTTTATTACTGGTCCCTCAAAGTTTCCACAAAATAATAATAATAACAATAATAATAATAATAATAATAATAATAATAATAATAATAATAATAATAATAATAATAATAATATGACATCATCTCGTTAGCCATCTCGAAAGATATCCTAAGTTATTACGATCATTTTAAGTCGACTGGACTTAATCGACAGGTATTGCTAGCAAGCAGGAAATACATACTTAATTTTCTACTTGTTGCTGGTTTTATGCTATTCTGTTACCTGAGTAATGGTCGACTAAGTTGGTTGTATCGAAATCGTAACATTCTAATTAAGAAAGTCGACTGTAGAAATTTGTGATGTTGTGTCTGTCGATATCTATGAAACTGTATGTGTTGATGGTCGATAGCGAATGTTTACATTACACTGAGGAGTTCGATAGTGGGAAAATGTGATATTACGCCGTCTATTGTCGGTATTGCAGGTGTTAGACTGTATCTCTCCCTGGGTCCCGTAATGTTATACATCACTTTTACTTTATCTCGTCTAGGCAAACAACAACAGATCAAACAAACAATGTTCAACAATTAACAACCAGGGTTATACAAGAGGATATGACAACTAACGCGGATCAATATGTTGTAAGTAACTGACTTACTGATACTGAATTCTGGTATAGTTATGGATTTTTATAAAAGTGTTAAATTTCAATGGACTCAATATTTGGTTAGTTTTATTCTTGTTTTGTGTCAACTTATCTTGTGTCACACACGTATATGGTGTCCGCCTAATGCAATGAACAGAAATTCATACTGATGCAACAGACCCACTGGGTGATGTGACAGACCCACTGGGTGTTGTAAGAGACTTTTTTTTACGTCAACCGTGACATGTAGCTTCGGTTTTTAATGTTCGACCCTTGACTCAGTATTATAAATGTAATACATACATATTTTCATATAATGTCATTTTCTAAGATGTCGTTAATGTTTCGATAATATGTCTTGATAAAATATAAAAGGTAAACATCCTCGTAGATAAATATCACCATTGATGATAAAAATATATAAATTAACATCACTTATACATTTGTAAATCATCAACATCTCGTAGGTCCAAGTTTAAACTCAACTTAACATGTTCAAGTCATACTCACTCG
The DNA here is from genome assembly GCA_035048485.1 of Pteria penguin. Classification (NCBI taxonomy): domain Eukaryota; kingdom Metazoa; phylum Mollusca; class Bivalvia; order Pterioida; family Pteriidae; genus Pteria; species Pteria penguin. The sequence goes on along the minus strand of CM068580.1, from coordinate 18,330,823 downwards.
TAAAAATTTACGATTGATTCCTCAATGTATAAATTACTTCACCAAACCTTTTCTTAATTTTCAGTACTATATTTTTGTCTGTCTGTGGTTGTCGCCAACTGGAAACTCTAATGATTAAGTCTATCGTATAGGTTTTCTGATGTGGGATCAATCTCATGACATCCTCTTGTTTCAATTGTATCATTTTCTGGAAAGTATGAATTACTTTAAAATAAGCACGTGGGATTATGTGAACGTAACCTTGAATCTATAGCCTTATATCATGTCCTTGTTGGCGTTATATGTATTAAGTAATAACTAAATCCAAAAACATAATAGTATTATAGGCCATACAAGAATGGATGGATAATTTTGGGACATGTTTATGACATAAACTTTTCCCATTGATAAACAACTTTGTAAAGTATTGAAGGGGTCAAAAAAGAACAAAAGATTATAGCTCGGACATCGTAAACAACACGGATGAATATGTTTTTGGCGTAAGGATTTACCTACGGACATACAATGGTGTTATTACTTTGAAAACTGCACGAGGAAAAAATTTATTGCAGCATGTTTACTTTTGGGATAGTTTTCTTGGCCTTGTTTTACAAAAGAAAAAAGAGGAGTTACCGGCTCAGTTATGTGGCAGAAGTCACCATGGAGCTATACAAGGTGTAACTACTTTGAAAGTTGTACGAGGAAAATTTAATGCAGCATGTTTACTTTTAGGATAGTTCTCTTGGCCTTGTTTTACAAAGTGTGCAAGCCCCAGTTATTACAGCAACTTGTCAAAATGGAAGTACTCTTCAGAGTGGGATTTGTCGTAAGTAGTACAAATTATTTTCATTCTGTGTCTTTTATGAAATTTGAAAATGCTTGTTTCACATCTACTATGATATGATGGAATACTCCATACATAAAAGTGGGGAGCCGGTCCTGACTATATTCAATACTTGCCCGAAACTAAAATTGTGATTTTACTCTGCTACGTTTAATGAAACGTTTGACAAAGACTTCATTAGATACAAACATTTTGAAATTTAATACTGGAATAGCAGATTCAATGATTATTTGTCTTGAACGAAAATAGTTAAGAAATGGAGACAGAGACACATAATATATAGATAATAAAGTATGCATGTGGTTAATTACTTGTCAATATAAATAATAATGTAAACATCACATGGTTTATTGGCAGTAAGAAGTAATTTAAATTTTTTGAAATGTACTTCACCCTTGGAATAAGTTACATGAACAATACATGTATTTGACAGAGCCTTGTGCGATCGGGCAATACCATGATATCGTGACAAACCAGTGCAGAGATTGTGGTTTGAACACCTACCAAGATACAGTAGGAGCTACGCGATGTAAACCTTGTACTGGAGATGTTTATAAGTACACAGTACAAACGGCATCTACAAGCTCCTCGCAGTGTGTTTGTAAGTATACAGTACAAACGGTATCTACCAGCTCCTCGCAGTGTGTTTATAAGTATACAGTACAAACGGCAACTTCAAGCTCCTCGCAGTGTGTTTGTAAGTATACAGTACAAACGGCAACTACCAGCTCCTCGGAATGTGTTTGTAAGTTTACAGTACTAACGGCATCTACCAGATCCTCGCAGTGTGTTTGTAAGTACATGTATACAGTACAGTCGGCATCTACCAGCTCCTGTCAGTGTGTTTGTAAGTATACAGTACAAACGGCATCTACTAGCTCCTAGGAGTCTGTATGTAAGTATACATTACATACGGCATCTACCAACTCCTTACAGTGTGTTTGTAAGTTTACCGTACAAACGGCATCTACAAGTTCCTCGCAGTGTGTTTGTAAGTATACAGCAAAAACGGCATCTACCAGCTCCTGGCAGTGTGTTTGTAAGTATACCGTACAAACGGCATCTACAAGCTCATGGCAGTGTGTTTGTAAGTATACAGTACATACGGCATCTTCCAGCTCATGGCAGTGTGTTTGTAAGTATTATGATCACTGTTCTATGCGCCATAAAAGTATGTATTTTTAAGATCGATTAACTTGATCTCGTCAATGGAGAAATTTTATCGTATTTTATGACAATTGTTCATAAATATAACAATTTTACATTGATACAGCTGAATTAAGAGTATGCTGTTGAGGATAGTAACTTCGTTTGATATTATTAATTGCTTCTGATTTTTCTTAAAAGATGTAAGTATAAAGTCTGATCTTCAAGTCGTAAAAATGTTCCCCGCGGATGGTTTGACTTAAAGTGTTAGTACTCCCTTTTGCTGGATGTTATGTGGCAGCGGCACTTTCTATGCAGTGTTTGTTAACATTTATGCATATATATACATTGCTGAATTGTATTTGTTTCGTCTGTATGTAAAGGCATTCACAGCGTTTATGGCTAGCCAAATTGGAGACGCTCACTCATTTCGGGCACTTGGTCTCACATCTCAATTTCAGAGGTCCGTGAATGTCTACTGTGGTACATTGTTGTTAGTGCCATAGAACACCAGTTACTTTCGTGTTTTATTTTATCTGATGTTAAGGAAATATGTCAGTTTCCTTATTCCATAGCCACTTGGACCTCAGGACTATCCCATTTTATTAAGAACTCGTCATCTAAAAGTGATTGCATTCAACAACCCAAAATTATAGAGAGAAATTTAATGGAACTCTTCAGAAGTTCTTCTGGTTTTATGCTTGATTCCGTCCTTCGTATGTTGTCTAATACCTAGAAAATTAAGATCCATACCCTTAAACCATATATTCCTTGTTTGTGGTATCACGACGTGTTTAATGGTACATAGAGTGGGTGGCGTTTGCCTGAATCTATCCTTATGTGATGTAACACGCCGCACCCCGTTTGGAATATACCTGTTTGTCTGTATTATGAAGAGAGCATTTATCTTAATCCTAATATTATAAACTCAGTATGCAGCCATGAATTATTGAGAGCGGATTCAAATATTTCTCGTGTATTACCTCATTTAGAGCGAGGGTGAGTCAACAAATGGGATCTGAGTTGTAACAAAATGAAAGAAAATGTAATTTTCTAAGAGGAGATAATTGGATAGAAGAAGCATATATTCAAATAATTCTTTAGTATAAAATAAACAGATAAATAAATAAATAAATAAATAAAATGTGTTCAAATGAGGGCAATGCATTTTTCAAATAGAGATACTTGTAGAAATATGAAAATCTAATAATTCTTCTTCAGAATCACTTGAGCAATTTTTGTCAGACTCTGATCTAGAGTTTGTACAATATTATTCTGCATCGATTTCAATCAGTGTATATACTTTTCGAAAGGTTTTTTATTGATTGATTGATTGATTATTGTTTTACGTCACACCACGGGATACCACTAGGCCATGCCGGCTTCTTTTCGAAAGGAAAATATCTGAAACAAAATATAATCGAACAAAACTTTTATTAATTATTGAATGATTTCGTCATGCATGTATTTGTGATTTTAAGCAGTAATATTCTGACAGAGAGGAACATTCTTACTTTTATCAATGAAAAAATATCGAAAGAGAATAGGAACTTTGTGACGGTTACATTTCATTGCCTTCATATAAATTATGTTTGGCTTAGTAGAGCTATGTGGCCTCACATTATGCGACATTGCATAGGTTAATCGTTTCAAGTATATAATAAAAGAATCGTAAATAATATTTTCAAAATTACGTAACACAATAATAATAAATAAGAGACTTTTTAAAATCAAATAGTTTGTATTTTATACAGCTGTATGTGATACTACCCCAAACTACTGTTTGTATGGTGGAACATGTCGATCAGATTCTGTGTCGGTGTATTGTGAGTGTACAAGTCGATACACTGGAGCAAGATGCAGCGGTTTTAAAGGTATTGTTTCTCCATAGTAAATAAAGAGCATCTTCCCCTCTAATGAGGATCTGTCAGTGTTTTAATTTATCAATGAATATCATACTTTCTCGTATTATACGTGTCAAGTTTTATTCTATTGACTGCACCTTTCTTTCATCATTGTTTAAGTTGTAATTCATGAAACTATTTAAAGAAACAAAATATGTATGTATGGATGGATGGATAGAGGTATAAATGCATGCATGCCCATGCATTTTTTTTTTTGTTTTGGATTAGGAAAATTACAAATTTACGATAAAGTATGAAGCTTTATCATGTTACTCTAAAAAGTGCAAAAAAAGTACGAGAGTTAAAAAGAATTCTTAAATATTACAAAATGTGTGCCTTTCAGTTTTCAGTTGAGAATTATCGCAGTATTTATTTATATTTTTTTAGTCTTTAAATTTATTTAATTAGGAGTTTGAAAATAGTACCCCTCACCTTTTTATGACAATGGTCTGCATTCATAAAATAGTACATGAAACAATGTATAAATTAGCATTATTATTATTATTATTATTATTATTATTATTATTATTATTATTATTATGGTAACTTTACACATGATCAGTCATTAACTTTTGCTCCTGTTTACAGAAGCATCTTCTAATACCCCATTTATCATTGGGGGATCCGTCGGTGGAGTCGTTTTCATAATGTTGTGCGTCCTCATTGTCGTTGGGTTTTGCGTACATATAAGAAAAAGGTAAGATATAATTTAAACCAGGTCATTTGATCAATACCAATGTTGGTTTATTTTGTGTTCTATGGCATTTTGTTAACTACACCTTGTGGATACCAATCGTTTGTTTCTAGGCCTGTATTAGGTCAGCGAGAATTTAGTCCAATCTATCTGTTGTAGGTCTGGTACCTCGGTTTTCTCTATAATTAATCACCTATCATGTGTGATACCCACAGCTATTTATTCCATCACTTGTACATCATGAACGACAGAGTGAAAACCTTAAGTATCATACAAAGATCATCTATGATCACAATGCATGGCAGTGTGCCTTGGTGTAGCCTTACATAATGGATTGTATTGCATTATGATTTGCTCTTTGACATTGAATTTAATTTTAAAGTTATTCTTATGAAAATATAAAGACAATTAAAACTCATCAAATATTTTAGGGTATCAACATATTCAATGTAATTGGTTAAATTTTGAACATGAAAGTGACGCTGGATACAAGCCAGTGTTGCGACGTTACTATTCTACGGGTTTTTTGGTTTTACAAAGAGATCATCAATTACATAGTGATATATTGGACCAATCACACACATTGCCACATTTTTGTCTTGATCAATCAGTTCATTAGTCTACATTACACATTAACCCAAATGAAAAAGAAGAACAAAACAAACAAACACCATCCGATTCAAACATGGCAAGATCTTTTTTTGTTTTATAGGAAATCTTCGACAAAATATTTAAAACAGAAGATGTTGAGAGATGATCCGTATTATGATGAGTCAATGTACAACCAACCTCTGCCTATGCGAGAAAACAAAAGTTTTGTCCCAGGAAATACAGCTAGACCAAGATACTACGAAGGCCCTCGTCTTAATGATGCTTTTAACCCGGATGACTATGACAATGCTGCTGGTATTACACATGAACCATTCTACCAGTCAGTTAAAAAACATGCTATTGATGATGAGAATAATGATTATTCGTGGCATGTTGCATAAGTTTCTTTATCTTATAAACAGATGACAAAGCCGAATGTGGTTTCAAAAATATTGTTCCTCCATTGTTCTCTTTACATTCTTACAAATTGTAAATTTTGTTATAGATGGCTTGAATTGAAATCTAGTTTCCATGCAATTGTATAAGTACGAGCAAAATCAAATCCGTTGTATGTTTCGTAGTCATTATATCTATTGTGTAGTATATATGGCTTATTGTCTTATTTGTCTGCTGCGGTGTCCTGTCGATATAATCAATATCTTATCTGAAATCTACATTGTGTTCGATGAGAGCAGAGATTATCAAATCAAATTCGTTTTCTTCCTTTAAAAACTTTTTTGAGATAACTTTAATCATATTATAGCATTTTAGTATTTGTATGTAAGGAGTTGTATTCAAATTGACTCGGAGTTCAGTTATAATTATATGAGTAATGGAAGAATACTACATGTATATCAACCTTATATATTAAGTCTGAAGTTTGAACACAATATATTGTTAAATGTATCTTTTCAGGTTTTCTCAAGTGATGATTTATAACAACATTATAGATAGTATAAACGGTTCACACTGTTTATTTAGGATTATGTAGAGTGTTTCCATACAGCACTTTTGACAATCATATTTGATCTTGGTCTGATATATATTTCCTCACATAATAGATGTCACCAGGTGAGGCGTGCTTCTAGTACTTGTTTATAAGTTGTTTGAGTGTGAGAAGGATATCATATTGATAATTGTATTACTAGAATTAAGATTGCATTTAGGTTATATATAAACCATGGTACTGTTGTGAAAATAGTTCATTTCATTTTTATGTCAAACACACTTCAGATAGACATTTATATTATATACAAGTTCTGACAATAACATGCGGTTGTTTCTGCAAGGAGTTCAGCGCAATCGAATGTAGATATCAACTCGCTTCCTTATCTGGAAATTGAAAATGATAACATAAATTGTAAGGACTATCTATCTATATATATATATATATATATATATATATATATATATATATATATATATATATATATATATATCTATAAATAACAAAATAAACAAATATTATAAATGTACTCTATTAATGTTATAAATAAATTGATACTTTCGTGTTCAAACTATGTTTTTATTATTATACATGTTCATTTATTGAATTTTAAGACATGTTCATTTCTTATATTATAATACATGTCCATTTCCTATATTTGTAATATATGTTCATTTCTATTAGATTTTGTCGGAAAACAAGAGTTATAACTTTTGTTATGTTCATACGTATTCATATACATGTGTTGTATGTATTATCTGTATGTACGATATATTCAGAAAAATTAAATACAGCAATTAAAGTATGTATATACATGCATTATTGAATCAGTAAATAAAGGTATGACAAATGGATTGCTGAAATATCAGTGAGTGAAAATGTCATCTGTATTGTTTTATGCGGCCCTCTCGAATCGAAAGATCGGAGACATATTGTTTTTGTCCTTTTTGTTTGCTTTTTCGTCTAGATATCAATAACGTTAACCTTACCTTTTCAACCATGAAAGATTTATAAAGACTTCATTTCTGGAATCTGCACTCCAATGCTGAAGTCTTTTCAAATGACACACAGATCAACGACTCTTTGAACTTCATCGTGAATTTTATACCAAAAATAGATTTTCTGTGTGCACTTTCTGTGTCTGGCCATAAACATGGTCCGGCGATACTTCAAGTATTTTTCTTCATTCAATGCTCAGATATCGACTTACGCTGTCACTTGGGGCATAGTGCTTTACAAACACAGCTCACATTTAATGTAAAAGTTGAACTGTTACTGCCCTTTCAAATATTCACTAAAGGTTTCTTTCTTTCTCTTTTTATGTCCCCGGATCGATAGATCGGGGACATATTGTTTTGTCCTGTCTGTCTGTTTGTTTGTCTTTTGTCAACCTTAACTTTGGCCATAACGTTTTGCCCAACTTTTTGCCATAATAGCATACTTGTAGAGAAGTAATGCTTATGTCTATTTCTCTAGTATCGTAAGATATTTAGTTATAGAATACCATTATCTATAATTTTCAAAAATCACACATAACCAACATTAAACAATGATTTATTGTTAATGGTGCCAGTGAGCATATGCAATTTACTTTTAAAAATATAGAAAGATGTTGTAATTTGCAATATTTATTTCAGTTATTTGTTTCCTTTATTTCACTTTACAAGAGAGCTGTAGCCCAGGGGAGCAGATAGATTCCGATGGGAGTCTGTGAAAATGCCCATCTTATACTTATTATCCCATGAACATTCCAACTTCAGCAATGAATGCACTAAGATAACTTATATTCAATATAAAAGTTTAACTGTTACTGTCCTTAAAATATACGTTTCTTTTTTTTTTTTTCTTTTCTGTCTTTCTTTCTTTACTATGAAACAGCTATTTGATACGTGTATATTTAAAAAAAAAAGCCATCATCGCTTCATATTTCGAAAGAAACCAGAAAATGTTACCAGAGGCAATGCAATACACAGTTGTACTGAATAATTCACGTTCAGTTCAATCACCTAACTAAAGTTGTTACTTAAAGTCTTTTAAAGACTTTTAAATGATATTCTGGACTGAGACCGATTCCGATCATTTTACACAGATTTGACACCATCTATACTAGAAGGTTACCTACTTCGACTTCTCCATATATAAATACATATGGAATTTACACGATCTGACTCTTTCTACTAGGTATATGTGACGGATGTTGCTAGCAAGCAGGAGATGCTCACTCTCCCCGGGCACCTGATCTCACTCCATCACAGGGGTTCACATATGCTCTTCAAGTAGACATATTTTGTTATTTTCCATTTGTTTTTCATTTTCACTGATTTTGTATGTCCTCTGGTTTTACGATTTTTGAACTTGTGCTTTGGATTTATCCATCATCTTTACATCATAAAATATTCTCGAAATTATTCCATAATTTCATAAAACTTTTGGAATTTGCTAGTTTTTGAAGATATGTATTTTTCACTTTTGATCATTGAATCATTGAAATTGATAAATCCTTGAAATTTAATTTTGTTTTTAGGTTTCAGATTTTTAAAAATGTATTGATCTGTAAAATAGTATCGCTTGTTTAATGCATTCATATTTACGTCTACTCTTAAGATAACATTATACATCTACCCGTTAAAAGTGAACATGAGGTTGGCTTTCTTTAACAAAAGTAAGCTCAGTTTATTCCATATAACACCACAGGACAGCTTTAATAATAACATGTGCTATTGTTTCTAAGTCATTATAACAGAATAAATACACATCACTGGTTTTTATTCTTAACTTTTTAGGGAAACTTCCATCAGGAATAATCCTTTATGTTCTTCATCTTTGATGTTAATGCATTTTATATGAAAATTTTGTTTAAACAACATAGCCAAATTTTCAGCGCATAACACAAATATATAAGGAACAGGTGATCGCCTTGACAACAACCGCGACCATTTTCAAAAGACATGTATAAAACTCCAGCCTGAATAATAGATGTTTTAAAATTAGTATTGAGAATTTTTATCCATTCAATTAATGTTTTTTTTTTTTTTTTTGGCCAAATCCGAAGAAGTCCGGAACTTTCTATTTCAAATATTTTCTTTAGTATATGACATCAAATCATAAATACATCATGTGTTTTCGCCTATTTACGGTCCACTCATAAAACCCGTTTCTATTTCTGATATCAAAGCTTCAGCGAAGAGTTTATACTATTGCTTATACCCACGAATTAAAAACATTTAAAGTTGCATTAGCTGTAAAAATTGGTATAACAAGAATGTTATGTTTCATTTAATTATCTGAAATAACATACAATCAAACTACAAAACAAAGTTATACTACATCGAAAGTCAACTCTTTTGACGACATGGACACGTTTTATACACCGGAAAATTTGAGAAATGTCCGTTACATTCACCATTTACACAACATTTGACACGTACGTATGTAGATCGGGTCAGAAAATCACGTGATAAAACAATGTACTAAAGTGTGTCGCTGAGTATATCTTCGTAAAACATGTTTTATCTAGCTTTGTAAACTCAAAGATATATAGGTGCATATTAAATGCACAGAAGAAAAGAAAAAATGTCATTAGTAATTCTGTCAATAGTAATTTGGCTATATACAACGTTCATTTTAAAGCTTTATGTCACATTAGTAGTCCCACATGATTTGATCGAGGGGCCCCAAATAGGGACTCTTAAAACAATTTCTTTTAAATAATTTTACAAAATGCATTTACGTTTCTTTCATGTCGTCCACTTTACACATTATTATCAACAGTTACTTTTAAGAGATTACCTTAACTAATGACAGTAAACATCGGACCGCTTTCATAATACAAACACGCAAGTAATCAATCCAATAGAATGTCAAGGCCTCGTGCTGACGTGGTAATGAAAAATGTAAACATTAAAGACTCGTGCGAAGTATTTTGTGTAAATTAACAACTCTCCCCGTTCCCATCGCTCTAGAGCAACTTCTATGTTATTCTTGTTCTAAAAATGTTTCGTCACAGACATTTTTCATCCCTGATGTTATCGAATTCTGTCTTTAATCGAGGACGTCTCATCTCCGATAGCTTTGTCTAGGTCACCAGTGTTGTTGTTATTAGTGAAAGTTTCCTAATCTCGCGTTAGTTGGCTAGGTCATTGATACACTGAGCATGCCAGGTGCAGAAAAAATTACCGACTTTGTGCGGATAGGTCGTAATTATTTAATTACATTTAATGATTTTTTCCACTACTAACCGAACTTATATAACATTGTAATTTCGTATAAAGGCTTAACTTCTGGAGAGAGTCCAGGGTTAAAAGTTACAGCTTTCGTTTTTAACACGGAAAATGACAGCTAGTGCAACTTTAACAATGTTAATGATTTCCAATTTCTAAGTGAATGTCTTGGTTTATCGCCTTTGGGAAGGTATGTGATAATTCATAGACGGTGTGAAATTGAAAATTGCTTTTGATGGAATACGTCACTGATTGCTCTTTGTGTAAGGTATTTTAAATTTTGCCATAAAAAATAAAAACCCCCAAGCAACAACAACAAACAAAAAAAAAATAAAAAAAAAACCAAAACAAAACAAAAAACGAAAAACAAAACAAAACAAAACAAAACAAAACAAAAACGAACAAAAAAAAACCAAAACAAAAAACGAAAAAAAAAGAAAGAAAACAAAACAAAACAAAAAAACCCACCCAACCCCCCCCCCCCCCCCCCCCAAAAAAAAAAAAAACAAAACAAAAACAAAAATATTTTGCAGTATCACTTACTGACGACTTTCTTACTTATTATCACTAGTAAAATTTCACTGTCTTCGATTTCATTTCCTAGCATATCTGAAACTTCACTAATTAATTTGGGCACCTCTGTAGATGAAAATTCAGAATCAGAAATATCTACTTCATGAGAGGAATAAAGGTTTTTATAAAATTTCCCAGCTTCATCAATTGTTTCTTTCTGTTGATAAATCATATCTTTGCCTTGTATTGCAAATTTTTTGTTAATCGAATATATTTGTAATGCCCTTATGTGTTTTATATAATTACATTTTAAATACCATATATTTCCGTGGTAACTTTTGTCATATTGCCGAGTCAGAAAATTTGTTTCTTTCTTCCTTTAAATTTCTATGTACTATTACCCCTGATAAAATCGTTACATTTTAGTTTTAAAACTACAGTAGAGTGATTTGATCTATAAGCAGGGTATATATTATTACTTTCTGTTATATTTTTAAATTTTCTGAAAGAAGGAACATATCTAATCTTCTATATTTAGAGGTTTTTATGCCAAGTACCTGTATAGGTCTTTTTATCTGGATTTCAGATTCTAAGTAAACTTTGAGTTCACGCTCCCCCCAATCTCTAATGATTTCAAACATGATTTAGGATTATTAAAATAATAATTATTCAAAGAATGTTTAATCGGATTCATGTGTAAAGATGATGGATAAATCCAAACCACAAGTCCAAAAATCATGAAACCATAGGACATACAAAATCAGTGAAAATGAAAAACAAATGGAAAATAACAAAATATGTCTACTTGAAGAGCATATGTGAACCCCTGTGATGGAGTGAGATCAGGTGCCCGGGGAGAGTGAGCATCTCCTGCTTGCTAGCAACACCCGTCACATATACCCCGTAGAAAGAGTCAAATCGTGTGAATTCCATATGTATCTATATATGGAGAAGTCGAAGTAGGTAACCTTCTAGTATAGAAGGTGTCAAATCTGTGTAAAGTGATCGGAATCGGTCTCAGTCCAGAATATCATTTAAAAGTCTTTAAAAGACTTTAAGTAACAACTTTAGTTAGGTGATTGAACTGAACGTGAATTATTCAGTACAACTGTGTATTGCATTGCCTCTGGTAACATTTTCTGGTTTCTTTTTTTAGTATAGAAGGTGTCAAATCTGTGTAAAGTGATCGGAATCGGTCTCAGTCCAGAATATCATTTAAAAGTCTGGATAACGAGATATCATATGGAGTAATAAGAGTCTCGTAACGACCGTAGAACTTCCTCAGTGACGATGCTAGTCTAGCACATATATAACTCTGGTTGAGCAGCTTAACTGAAAGTCGCCTAGCCCTCAGAACAAAGTCATTGTAATTTGAACATGCTCTGGAATAACGTATTAACTGAGATATGAATACGCCGTATGCGGGCGATGATGGAATGTTGCTACTTATGAAAGGAAAGTTTGTGATAGCGAAATAACTAGATTAATATCTCCACATATAAGGCTACAGGGTTATCAACTTCAAGCGAAACTTATTTTTACATATTTTATTTTAAATTTCGATGACTCAGATGAAGTCATTCCATATGTCATCAACTGACATTTTCATGTTTTCAATTGCAAATTGTCGGAAATCAAAAAAGTTTCTCCATCACCAATCCACCAATTTAGTTTGAGACGCCATTTTCATGTTCAACCATATCAAAAATAAACAAAACGTGTAAATTAGGAAGACTGCTAGACTAGGCAGAGTGTGGATCACACTTACAGAAAACCAAATGTATAGATTAGGAACAATACTAGACTAGGCAGAGTGTTGAACACACTTACAGAAAACCAAAACTCTACAACAGCTCCACACAGGCTTCCTCATAGTTAAATATGAGGTGCAGATTCATTTTATTTTTAAATTTGGTTAAATTTTCTTCTTCTTGTTTTCCTTTGGGGGCGGGGAGAGGGTTCCAAATCCCTAGACCCCATGTGGATTCGCCAGTGTGTATTATTATTAACCCAACCAATTAAATGACGTTTGTTACTTCAATTGACCGTCCTAAGTCGGTATAGTAACCGCAGCACAATCGAATATTTTTGTAATGTCGTTTTTCAGTGTATATTCCACTAATATCATGTTTTGTGTGCATGTCCTTGGTGTTTTTCGTCATACAACTTTGTCAGATGCATGTCTTCATTTTTCTCTTTTATTACCATATATGAGGGGGAAACAGAAAATAATAATGGTATGTGGTACAAGAGTGATGTGATGTTATAAAGGCCAAGCTGTTTTAGCTAGCCGGGACGAATGTCCGGACAGCTACCGTCATAGCCCTAGTATCTGAGTCTACGTCGGCGTCCGTGGCATAGACAAATACTTTAACCTTGACCCTACCTTCAAACCTATTAAAGGTTTTCATATTTCACATGTACATTCCTTGCCATTGGTACCATCATTTTTGACACCGTGATCTTGACCTTGAAGTTTGAGCCAACTACTAGAGACAAGGCTTTCACATGTGTGTGCATTATGGCTAGACCTTTCTGTCCACACCAGACTTTTATATTTTTACTTTGAGCCATGCATGTTGAGAATTGACCCACTTTTCTAAAACTTTATAATTAACCTTGCCCATAACTTTTAATTGTCAATCAATAATCCTAACTTTAAGGATTACATACATGAAATCTATCCCCATGAACTTGAGATAAAAAAGAAAACCGAGAGCAATAATTCCGCTTCGTATCTGGATATACTTTTAACTTTCGACAATAATGGTCATTTGAACACCTCTCTGTATGACAAACGTGACGATTTTAACTTCCAAATAACTGACTTTCCGTTTCTTTGCAGCAATATCCCGTCCTCATCTGCCTATGTAGTTTTTATATCTCAACTTATATGGTACGTAAGAGCCTGTTATCTATATGACGGTTTTATTCCAAGGGCCAAACGACTGGCCACTAAGTTGCTCATGCTTGGATATGTTAAAGAACGTCTTAAATCGTCACTGAGGAAGTTCTACGGTCGCTGTGGGGATCTTGTACGAAAATATGATGTGCCTCTTTCTAGATTGATTGATAATATTCTGGAATGCGACTAAATGACCTGTTCAGTGAACACCAAATATGACTTTGTATACCAGTTTGTACTTTCGTATGTACAATTAGGAAACCAAAACTCTTGATTTTGACATGTTTCTTAAGAACTACTGTGACGGGCGATGCATGCAAACAGGAGACGCTTACTTTCCCCGGGCACCTGGTCTCACCTCGGAATTTTTCAGTATTTCGGGGTTCACAACAGTTCCTTTTTGAAACTTACACGATTTTGTATCTGTCCTTGGACTTTAAGAATGATTAACGGTTTGGTACTTCTTCGATATTGATTGTGCACTACCGGGATAGAGCATTCATATTTCACATTTGTGTTAATTATGGCTAGACTTTTCTGTCTACGCTTTGATTTTTAACCTCATTTCATAAACTATAATCTTAGCCATACCTTTAAAACTATGAAACATAGGGCTTTCATATTCTATGCGGTCTTCTGACAACTCAACTGTTTCCTTTCAGACTAGCTGAACAAATTGATTCAGATGCACTAACTGCCAAAGACTATGCAGTAACGACAGCGTTTCAGCTAGTACCACGTCCAACTTAGACTAGGAGGTCAGATCAACTATATATATACATGTACGTTAATCAGCGCATTTCAGCGGAGAACAAGTATTGTCCTGAAGAAAGCGCACAGCTCGGGAGACTGAAGCGTATCGTCACACCACAGTCACGGTACTGGCTACCAGCATTACCAGATATGTGTCTATACTACGAGGGACTTTTATCGCTTGAAGAACAAGAAAAAGAACCTGTCAACAATCAGATCGACGACAATTTGGAGTAGCGCTAGCAGAGGAACATGCTTGTCCTTCAAACTATATAGTGGAGGGAGTACTCTTGTTTGGCCAAGGAATTGTGCGTTGCGAGAACACAGAGACGACGAGAGGTACGAGACAGCATGGGATAGCAACATAGGCAACTTTTATGCATTCCTCCAGAATAGAATCCTATATGTGACCCTGTATTCTGTGGACAAATTGTGCTACATCCGAGAAAAATTCGTCGGTTCCCTAGACATTAGTGAGGTTGCAACCTGAGAAATATTTTCAGGGCACTCCTGCAATTGCCTAACCGGACCTAGAGTCACCGAAAATGAGGGGGGCACTGTTACGACGGCGCTGGGAACATGGGTGACAGTGCAAAATATGTCGGATTTCACATTCAAGCTAATTTTCCGAAGAGGTTATAATTTTGGTGTGCATCCTATCAAGTAAACCGATGCGTCATCCAGGTATTCTCTATTCCAATGAAATGGTCAAGTTCTTTCAGTTGCCACAAGCTAAGCAGACCGTGCTAGAAAGATACTTTGATGTCATTTCCAACCAGTAGAAAGGACAAAGCTGAACCAATTGTGCAGGAGGCGATGGGCGGAACGCAAAGATCTCCATTGACCTCTTGCCGGCCATCGTCGAGTCCCTCGAGGACTTCTCGCCGATGCCTTACACATGTAAATCCAGGATCGCCAGCGCATCTTCACTACTGAAAACAGCGACAAACATCATTATCTGCAGATGTCTGGCCCACCTCAGTAGCCTCAGAAGATCCCTTCAGGAAAGAGGATATCATACGTCTGTAGAGCTCTCCAACAAGTGTGCTCTGTGAAGGAAGCCCTACAAGACACCAGGGACTGTTGATAAGTTCCATTGCGAGCTGTTCATTGATGCCACCGACCTTGCAGAGCTCCTTATGAACCGACCAAGACTGTGACTGGCAGAAGGCAGAAAATAAAAAATGGTGGAATAACGCCACTTCAGAGTGTTGAGGAATATTTTTAAAAAGTAACAACAATCCCATTTCCTGACCATCTGCTTAGCGAAATGGCCATCCGGTTCACATCATTGTACGACTGCACTAAGCTGGGGAGAAAGTTGGTGCTAGCATTTATAGAGTCAAAGCCAAGGTCGGCTGAATTTGACTACTTCATGGATGACCTGCCGTATGCGGATTGTTTTGATTTGGAGCTTCACCAGCATTATCTTCTGTAGAGGGAAAGGACAAGAAACGCGCTGGAATAGCAATAGCGCTCCATGAATGCGATCGTTTGGTCTTTCCGAATATTCACAGAGAGTACTGCAGACTAGTGCCGCTTTCTCAATCACTTGCTACGAATGTGAAAGGGACATAATTTTTCTGAGTAGAACTGACGATAAAGAGACGTGAGTTTGCTTTTCTGTGTTTTATATAGTGGATTCACAGTAATTAATCACTCTTATTAAGATTCGGGCTATACACCTTCTCAGATATTTGATCCATCTCATGTCTGACTTTTGTTTAACACAAGTGGTTGCATTTTATGTGTCTTCTGAAGAACAGAATGATATCAAATTAATTATTCAAAACGCCTTCTTCAACAAAAATGGAAGTCGCATGTATAAGTATCTCGTTTTATGCCGAATCGATAATATTTTGTAAAGAAACAATCTGATTCCAGCAACAAGTATACAGAAAAAGAGATCTTCCAAATGTTAGAATTTCTTATAGATAATATTTGTGTGGTTTTTGGTGGGAAAGTATTCCAGCAGACTGTTGGCATTCCGATGGGTACAAACTTCTGTCTGACATTATTTTGTACTCATACGGAACAGAGTCCATACGGTCTCTACAATTAACATCTAGGTTCAACTTTATATACAGATACTTTAATGACGTTTTGTCGATTAGCAATTCCATTTATTTAAACATAAACATCATATATCCAAAGGAACTCGATATAAAAGACTCAAATTAGAGCGCATCTTCTGCTTCGTACCTCGATAAACTCCTGTCAAATAGTGATGATGGTTCCTTAGTTAACTTTCTTTTTGACAACGTGGCGATTTCAATTTTATTATTACCAACTTACTTTGTCAGGGAAAATTCTGATTCCAAAAATTAATATACTGAAACAGATGCCATCCAGATGTTGAACTTTTTTATCGATTACATTTTTGTTGTGTTTGGAGAAAAGGTTTTCCAACAAATTGCCGGTGTAGGATTGAATTTGGACCCCATTGAATTTAGACCCACCGGGTCTAAATTCAACGGGCTGCAATCAAGATTCCACAGATTTTTCATGTTGAATTGTGACCTAGAGACGGGGGGTCATTGTATTACGACCCTACCCACGGATAAAATTTTGACCCGCCGTTGAATTATGACCCCACCTTCACAGTTTCAACTTACTGTGTAGATATAGATACAAATCTATCCGTTTCCTCCTGAAAATGTAAAACACAAAGATACTATGTCACTTTGGTAATCACAAAAGAGTACCACAATGGACATCAATTCCTCCCTATTGCCATACCGTCCGCAATGAGGTTAGGGGTATACTAGAATCACCGTGTCTGTCTGTCTGTCCGTCCGTCCGTCTGTCTGTCTGTCTGTCTTTCTGTCTGTCTGTCTGTCTTTCTGTCGCCCACATTTGGGTTTCCGGACCGTAACTTCTCTCCCTTTTCATCTATCTTCATGACACTTGGTACACGGACTCCCCATGAGTCAAGGATGATCGCGTGGATCTAAAGGCGGACGACAAACCCCCTTCTAACGCACAGTTTGGTCAAACGCAAATGCGTTGAATGGGAGATTTTTAAAAAATATTTTTCACTCGTTATATGTAATATACTAGATCTACTTTTCATAAATAAGTACCCATGCTTTAAAGTTCCTGTATCATGATACAAACTGAATACTAGTATGTAAAATTGTAAAATAAGGAAGTAAACATCCACATTTCTGTTTAATCCAAGTTAGTAAAGCCAAAAGTAAAGGCAAATTAAACTTCAATAAAATATAAATTTATTGACTTCTTATTATAATACATGTAATAATAAAGTCTTCACCGGAACAAATAAAAAAAGAAAAAGAATAAAGTCAATTCTGTGATGATGATTCATACATTTGCATACACTTGCTCATAATTACACGTGCAACATATATAGAAAAGCCTACATGTACCTCGAAACGAGCCACGGACGACCGAATGCGTCGTTAACCTTATAATGAGCGACAGAAGATACGAACCAGCGACCTTCCGATCAAGAGTCCGATACGCTAACCACTCATGGCGTTGTTTTTTTTTTTGTAATTTTAAAAGCTATAACATATTTTCATAGTATAAGGATTTTTCGATTAGGGTTCTTATTTATGGTGGGTAGTATATCTTAAATGTAAATGTTATCTATATTACCTATATGTGTCCAACATGCAGTCGGGTATATGGACAATGTTTACACATGAGAGGCTGATTTCTGCCATTTCGTTATTTCGTTATGGCGCCCGCCATAACGAAATGCTTCGTCTTTTCACCTTCGTTATGTGGCCCCGCCATAACGAAAAAACAAAAAAAGAAAAACTCGCTATGTCGTTATGGCGGGGCGATAAAACAAAGTCATTTGTTATCATTTTATTGCGGGGCGCCCAACTTATTTTGTTGTGGCGGGCCGACATAACGAAGGCGAAAAGAAAAAGTATTTCGTTAGGGCAGGGCACCAGAACGAAATAACAAAATGGCAGAAATCAGCCACCATATTTTATTACCATGTTTGCGGTACAAGAGGTCCCGGCTTCGATACCCGATCTCCTGTCGATATCGGTTGAAGCGATGTAAATTCAACCAATCTACTACCATTGTTTTGTATACAACAGAAGAAACAATAGTGTACCTTTTTTTCGATGTCAATCTACATGTATTTGATTTTTATGCTTACGGTCTGAAAGATCCGGGGGCATATAGCGTTTGGATCGTCCGTCCGTCCGTCTGTCTGTCTGTCTGTAATTCCGTGCCGCTTTCAAAAATTGCAATATCTTGCCTTCGATTGGTGAAACATTCATCAAACTTTAACTATAAATGTATCTTGGGGGGGGGGGGCGCTCAAAATTTGATGACGTCATGTGGGTCAAAATCTAGGACAGGCAATTTTCCTGAATTTTCACTTTGCTTACCTTCTGATGGTGTTACATTTTCTTAAATTGAAGTATGAATGTATTTCACATGTCTGTGACATGGGACCCAGGGGGGGGGGGGGGGGTCAATATATAGGACATTGCAAATTTTGCCTTATTTTGACTTTGTTGCTGCCGGGGGCATTAAATAATTTTCACAGGTGAGCATATATAGGCCAACGTGGGCGTTTTGTTTAATTGACTGTCGGACTGGTGGACCTTCGGACTGGTGGACCTTCGGACGAGTGGACCTTCGGACTAGTGAACCTTCGGACTAGTGGACCGTGACCTGTAACTTCTAGTAGCGAGAAAGCCAAGATGGCGGATAATGATTTTGTTGCTATGGGACTTCCTCGGTCAATTCATCAGCAAATTACGCTTAAAATGCCACAACTTAACAATTTTTGCTGAGACATGCAGACACACTGCAAATACTCGTATTTATTTTTATTTTTACAACCGAGTGTAAAGTTTGCATTCATGTACATGTATATAGAAACTTGTCCCGACGATGTAAATGGGTTGTATGACATGGATAACGTTCCCTGATATTGATTAATTCACGCACAATATCTGAGTATAACCTACTGGGCACTACATAGACATTGTTTATGGAACACCAAGTTAACAGAAACTCAAATATCTAGTGAACGCAATAATTCACTTGTTGCGCGCATTAATTATTGTACGTACTTATTTAATTATTGGGCACAAATATGGCGCACAATAATTCAAATAAAGACTTCTCTATTAGATTAAAATTAGAGAGCTCTCTAATTGAATTCTTATATGCACTCATTGAATACGTACGTGTAATAATTGTTAAATTAGTGCGAACAGAATTTTTTGTGGGCGCAATAATTGAAACATATTTGAGTTTCTGTTAATTAGTGTCTGCATTTATTCAGATTCAGATACCACAAGGTATGGAGAACAATCAATCTGTGCGTGCAAGAACACGGACTCGGTTTGAGATCGTAATTTTGTGCACAATAATTGGATCAGTGCGCGCAAAAATTAAATTAGTGCGCAGTATATAATTGAAAAAGTGCGCGCAATTACTGAATTCCTTAGCGTAAAAAGCGGGCAGTTTAAGAGTTCTCTTGATTACAAAGGCCTATTGAGCTCATTTTCGTATGTGAAAAAAATTTTTTCGCGATATAACGCGAAACTTTCGCGATATAACGCGTAACTTTAGCAAAATAACGCGAAACTTAAGGTAACGGTCAAGGTAACAAAGTCATTTACCTAAGATAGCATACCAAGTATGAGGCAATATTCTATAGTTATGTTGAATTTATGATTAATGGCGGATATATAGACAGGACAAACCTCTCTCCGATTATTGATCAAGGGAATAAACGATCAAGATGTTGTGAAAATTTATACATTTTAAAAGGTCACATTTCCGTTTCAACTCTAATTCTATTTCAGAGCTCTTCAAGTGATATTGAGAGCACTCTATTTAATTAGAGAACTCTCTAAATAATTGAGGATATTTCAAATTGGTTTACCATACATTTTACTAGCCATGCATAATAGACAGTTTATGTGTTCAGCATGTTTTAAACTAAAAGTTCTGTGGTCAGATACGATGGAAATGCAACCTTTTAAAATGTATACATTTCAAAACATCTTGATCTTTTTTATTCCCTTGATCAAACTAGAGCTGTCCTAACGAAATTAATACCCCCGGGGCAACCAATGTAGTTACACAGACCTAAACCCTGCTTTTATCCAGAGTCAATGAAGCATAAAATTAAGGTCAGATGCAGCATCTGCAGCATGCATCCAATTCAGCATCCCAGAATACATCACTGGTGCAAGTTTGGTTGAGAAAGCACTTGTACTTTGTCAGAAATTGACATTTCACAAACTTCTTAAACGGGTCACTCAAGCGGAAAATGTAGGTCTAGCACAGCATCCGCAGGCTAGCATGCATCCAATTTAACATCCCATAGTACATCACTGGTGCAAGTTTGATCAAGATAGCACTTTTAACTTCCCGAGAAATTCACTTTTGAAAACTTCTTAACCGGACAGACAGACGGACGGACAGAGTGATTCCTATATACCCCCCCAAACTTCGTTTGCGGTGGGGAGGGGTATAATAATCGGAGAGAGGTGTTTCCTGTCTATATGTCCGCTACATAAATATTGATCATAAATTCAGCATAACTAGGGAAATTTGCCTCATATTTGGTATGCTATTATATAAATATCATATGGCAGTTCGGGTAACAGTGATATTGTCACCCCGTGAAACGAATGTCACCGGAGGGTCCAAATTCTATCTTACACCGGCATTCCAATGGGTACTAACAGTGCTATTGGCTGACATATTTCTTTACTCATACGAAGCTGAATTCATTCAGTCTTTGCTTCGCAAGGAAAGAAACAATTTCAATTTCACTATATAGATGACTTGCTATCAATCAATAATCCTTTATTCGCAGATTACCTTAGCATTATCTATCCAAGTGAACCGGAGATCCAAGAAACCACAGAAAATAGTCATTCTACTTCGAATTAGGATATTATGTTGTCTTCCGACATTGATTGTCAACTGAACACCTCAATCTATGACAAACATGACGATTTCACTTTCGCAATCACAGACTTTCCTTTCGTAAGTAACAACATTCAATCATCGCCCACATACGGTGCATTCATCTCAGTTAATACGTTATTCCAGAACATGTTCAAATTAAAATGACTTTGTTCTGAGGGCTAGGCGACTTTCAAATAAGCTACTCAGCCAGGGTTTTATATGTGCTACACTAACAACGTCACTGAGGAAGTTCTATGGTCGTTATAAGATTCTTATTACACAATATGATGTCTCGTTACCTACACTTTAAATGATATTCTGGAATGAGACCGATCATTTGACACAGATTTGACACCTATACTAGAGGGTTACCTACTTTGACTTCGCCATATGCCATATATACGTGCATACACACACACACACATATATATATATATACTTTTTTCACACGATTTGACTCTTTCTACTGGGAATATGTGACGGGTGTTGCTAGCAAGGGCTCACATATGCTCTTCAAGTAGACGTTTTTCTTTATTTTCTATTTGGTTTTCATTTTCACTGATTTTATATGTCCTTTGGTTTCATGATTTTCGGACTTACGGTTTGGATTTATCCATGATGTTCACATTCCCTTTCCTGAGTAGCAACATACATTCCTCTACTGCATATGGCGGTTTCATTTCACGACTTGTATGTTCTGACAGGGCATGTTCTTCTAAATACGGAGATTTCGTCCCAAGAGCGAAGCTTCTTGCCTTGAAAGAAAAAAAGAGGAGTTACCGGCTCAGTTATGTGGCAGAAGTCACCATGGAGCTATACAATACATGAATATAAATAATATAATAGAACATTTAACACATTACAAAAATATTTGATTGTAGTGCAATTACGATACCGATTTAGGACGGTCATTTAATTTGACAAAAGCCAAACAAATGGTGTGGTTAACCGGTGTACGGGCCCACCTTCCCACTCACCGTAAAATTTATAAATAATCCTCTATGTAAAGAACAAGGGTCAACAGGTATCGCATATTGAGAGGTCATAAAAATATAAACACGTAAGGTATTGTAAAAAACATAATGGTATAAAAATATATGCGACATCAACATGATAAACCGTGCTCTGCCAGTCTGAAAGCGAGCTAAGACCCTAGATCTGTAGGAGTCAGGACTAACAGTCAGAGGGGACGAGGTTCAGGACCATGTCTCCTCTGAAAGAGGTTTGGACAAGGCCCGTCATATAGTCCCCACCGCCCTGTTAGTCAGCGTGCAACGTTCAAGTAAAAGTCTGCATAAGCCTGTAGAGGGGCCAAATACAAGACCTATAGTCTTTTTGATGATCTCAATATCATATTGTCTATTTAGGAGACGTTTGACTATTTTATTACATGATAAAATAACGTTATCCGAGCCTTTTACTTTCCTTAGTTTATATACGAGATCACCGTAAAAATTAGGATGGGAAATTCCATTGGATACATACTGTTGAAAAGAAATATTTCCAAATTTAGATAGAAGTTCTGAATAAGATCTGAAGAATTTGCCGAATGTTTTTCTTAGCTTGTGATATCTGTAACCCTGAGTTAAAATTTAGTAGTAATTTGTAAATTTCGTTTATGAAAGTCCAAAACATCGGTGCAGCCTCTGACAAATCGAACTAATTGAGATATATAGATACCATATGATGGGAGTCGAGGGACATCGCCATCCAAGTAAGGGAAATTTACAATAGGAAATCCAAAATCCTCACGTTTATCATAAATATTAGTATATATTAGGTTGTTGATAATTTTGATGTTTAAATCTAAGAATTAGCTTTATTCAATGTGAGCTCTGGTGGATATATTTCTGATATAAATTGTTCGAATTCAGGGTTGTCGATAACCAAAATGTCATTCAGATATCTGCAAGTATTATTAAATTTGTCAATGAGGTCAAAACGTTTTGATTTTTGAATAGAAACCATAAAATCCCTCTCATAACAATAAAGAAATAAATCTGCTATCAGAGGCGCGCAGTTAGTACCCATAGGAATCCCAACTATTTGTTGATATATCTTGCCATCAAATTGCACAAAAATATTATTCATGAGAAAATCTAGTGCTTTACATAATTCCTTGCAAGTCCAGTATTTATATGAAGTATATTGTTTGTTGGAAAAGAATCCAGAGTTATTGGAAGTACATATGTACGTTTTAGATTCTCTGTGAAAACACCATTGTATAAGAGACAGCAACTTGCTTTTAATCAAATCATGAGGCAGAGATGTATAAAGTGTAGAAAAATCAAATGTAGAAATTTGAGTCGCTTTGAAATTTAGCGAAAGAAGTTTGTCTATAACTTCATGAGAATTTTTAATCGACCAAAAGTAATTGATGTTACTATTATGAAATGCGACATCACAATATTTGATAATATGATCTTTTATAGCAGTTAGAGCAGACGTAATATGTTTCGATAGTACCGTAGTAGAGCAGTGGCTAGAATTAGATATGAAACGTGATTTATATGGACTTTTATGTAGTTTTGGGAGCCAATACATGGTTGATAGATCAGATTTATCAGTTATAATATTTAAGTCGGACATGGTCATGAGGTGATCGTGCAAGGTGCTCTCTTTTGAGGTAGGGCTTTCCACATATGTATGAGTGGAGTTTAATTCGTTTTAAGTACTTCAATATAATATAGTTTTCAAACAACTATTATGTTATTACCTGCTTTATCAGCGGGAACAAAGACATATTTAGCATGTAAGTCAGATATCTTCTTTTTAATAGAATTTGTCGTCAATGTATTAGGCTGTTGAAATAAATGCGGATTTTCCGTAAAGTTCTTAATACGGATATCGACAATTCTTAAAATCTCGAATTTCCAATCATTAAGAGCTTGAACCTTTACCTGTTCTTTTTTACACCAACGTTTACAATATGTAGTTAAAGCATCTTCTATAACGTCACGGCATTTATTGAAATCTATCCTGGACGGTAACCTATATTTAGGGCCTTTTCCAAAAAGGGTGCGCAATTTCTTGTCCGAAATACAGTTTAGGTCACCAGTAATAACATGACCTGCCGGTTTATAAACATATTTAGAATTTTCACAAGAACACGACGAAGGAATAGAGTCTGAAACATCAGGGTTAGATGTAACTTTATTATAATTTAAAATAAGATTTCTTATAGGCTTTTTGTACTGGTAACAAATAAGTGGAGGTTCTAAATTCTCAAAATATTGGGGGATTTTAGCTGTGACTCTGTGATCACGGAAAATATAAGAAATGTTAAGTAGATCGAAGCCTTTATTAATAAATTTAATTTTGAGAAATTGCTGCTTGGGTGGCAGAGACGGAATACGAGGAAAGAGTTTATTATATGAAAATAAAATAATCAAATTGAATTTATATCAATCAGAATTGCGTAAACTTCGAAGATCAGCTTCGTCCAGGATAGGTTTCAATTTATTTACCGGAATAGAGGATAGTGCATGCAAAAGTTCATGACGGCCATTATTTTTTGCGATAAATAGAAGATCGTTTAATGACCTATTTAAACTACTCTCACAAGAATATATTAAGGAATGTTTGACGAAGATGTATGGTCAATATCGGGTCTGGTGCAATTTGAGATCCTCCTTTCTAGAATGTCAACCGACATTCTGGGATAAGAGCATACAAACTAATCATCTGGAACTGACTGACTATATTTCATCAGACATTATATGTATACAAACAGACAGAACGTCCTTCTCTATGTCCAGTATATTAATGCCAGTGTTTGAACGTCATCCTATATGTCCAGTCTGTTAATGCCAGTGTTTGAACGTCATTCTGTATGTCCAGTATGTAAATGCCAGTGTTTGAATGCCATCCTATGTGTCCAGTATATTAATACCAGTGTTTGAACGTCATCCTGTATGTCCAGTATGTTAATGCCAGTGTTTGAATGAAATCTTATGTGTCTAGTATATAAATGCCAGTGTTTAAACATCATCCTATATGGCCACTATATTACTGCCAGTTTTTGAACGTTATCCTATATGGCCAGTATATTAATGCCAGTGTTTGAACGTCATCTTGTATGTCCAGTATGTTAATGCTAGTGTTTGAATGTCATCCTATGTGTCCAGTATAGTAATGCCAGTGTTTGAACGTCATTCTATATGGCCAGTATGTTACTGCCAGTGTTTGAAGGTCATCCTGTTTGTCCAGTATGTTAATGTCAGTATTTGAACGTCATCCTATTTGGCCAGTATATTAATGCCAGTGTTTGAATGTCATTTTATGTGTCCAGTATATTGATGCCAGTGTTTAAGCATCATCTTATATGGCCAGTATGTTACTGCCAGTGTTTAACGTCATCCTGTATGCCCAGTATGTTAATGCCAGTGTTTAAATGTCATCCTATGCGTCCAGGATATTAATGCCAGTGTTTAGAAGTCATTCTATGTGTCTAGTATATCAATGCCAATGTGTGAACGTCATCCTATGTGTCCAGCATATTAATGCCAGTGTTTGAATGTCATCATATATGGCCAGTGTGTTACTGCCAGTGTTTGAATGTCATTCTGTGTGTCCAGTATATGAATGCCAGTGTTTGAACGACATTCTGTATGTCCAATATGTTAATGTTAGTGTTTGAATGTCATTCTATGTATCTTGCATATCAACGCCAGTGTGTGAACGTCATCTTGTATGTCCAGTATGTTAATGCCAGTGTTTGAATGTATTCCTATGTGTCCAGTATAATAATGCCAGTGTTTAAACATGATCCTGTATTGCCAGTATATTACTGCCAGTGTTTGAACGTTATCATATATGTCCAGTACGTTAATGCTAGAGTTTGAATGTCTTTCTACGTGTCCAGTATATTAATGCCAGTGTTTGAACGTCATCCTGTATGTCCAGTACGTTAATGCCAGTGTTTGGGTGCCATCCTATATGTTCAGTATATTAATGCCAGTGTTTGAAGGTCATACTATGTGTCCAGTATATTAATGCCAGTGTTTGAACGTTATGTTGTGCGTCCAGCATATTAATACCAGTGTTTGAATGTCTTTCTATGTGTCTAGTATATTAATGCCAGTGTTTAAACGTCATCCTGGATGTCCAATATGTTAATGCCAGTGTTTGAATGTAATCCTATGTGTCCAGTACATTAATGCCAGTGTTTAAACATCATCCTATATGGCCAGTATATTAATGCCAGTGTTTGAATGTCATTCTATGTCCCTTGTATATTAATGCCAGTGTTTGAACGTCATCCGTTATGTCCAGTATATTGATGCCAGAGTTTGAACGTCATCCTGTATGGCCAGCATGTTAATGCGAGTGTTTGTATGCCATTCTATATGTCCCGTATATTACTGCCAGTGTTTGAACGTCATCCTATATGGCCAGTGTGTTACTGCTAGTGTTTGAACATCATCAAGCATGTCCACTATGTTAATGCTAGTGTTTGAACGTCATTCTCTATGTCCAGTATGTTAATGTTAGTGTTTAAACGTCATTCTGTATGCCGAGTATATTAATGTTAGTGTTTGAACGTCATCCTGTATGTCCAGTATATTAATGCCAGTGTTTGAATGTCATTCTATGTGTCCAGTATATTATTACCGGTACTTGAATGTTATCATATATGGCTAGTATATTAATGCCAGTGTTTGAACATCATTCTATGTGTCCAGTATATTGATGCCAGTGTTTGGAAGTCATTCTGTTTTTAGTATATCAATGCCAATGTTTGAACGTCATCCTATGTGTCCAGTATATTAATGCCAGTGTTTGAACGTCATCTTGTATGTCCAGTATGTTAATGCCAGTGTTTGAATGTAATCCTATGTGTCCAGTATAATAATGTCAGTGTTTAAACATCATCCTGTATGGCCAGTATATTACTGCCAGTTTTGGAACGTTATCCTATATGGCCAGTTTGTTAATGCCTGTGTTTGAATGTCATCCTGTATGTCCAGTATGTTAATGCCAGTTTTTGAATGTCAATCTATGTGTCCAGTATATTAATGCCAGTGATTGAGCGTCATCCTATATGGCCAGTATGTTACTGCCAGTGTTTCAACGTCATCCTGTATGTCCAGTACGTTAATGCCAGTGTTTGAATGTCTTTCTACGTGCCCAGTATATTAATGCCAGTGTTTGAACGTCATCTTATGTGTCCAGTATATTAATGCCAGTGTTTGGAAGTCATCCTATGTGTCCAGCATATTAATGCCAGTGTTTGAACATCATCCTATGCGTCCAGTATGTTAATGCCAATGTTTGAACGTTATGTTGTGTTTAGCATATTAATGCCAGTGGTTGGATGTCATTCATGTGCCCAGTATACTAATACCAGTGTTTGAATGTCATTCAATGTGTCCAGTATATTACTGTCAGTTTTTGAACGTCATCCTATATGGCGAGTATATCACTACCAGCGCTTGAATGTCTTTCTATGTGTCCAGTATATTACTACCAGTACTTGAATGTTATCATATATGGCCAGTATATTAATGCCAGTGTTTGAACATCATTCTATGTGTCCAGTATATTAATGCCAGTGATTGAACATCATCCTGTATGTCCAGTATGTTAATGCCAGTGTTTGAACATCATCCTATATGGCTAGCATATTAATGCCAGTGTTTGAATGGCATTCTATGTGTCCAGTATATTACTGCCAGTGTTTGAACGTCATCCTGTATGTCCAATATGTTAATGCCAGTGTTTGAATGTAATCCTATGTGTCCAGTATATTAATGCCAGTGTTTGAACATCATCCTATATGGTCACTATATTAATGCCAGTGTTTGAATGTCATTCTATGTCTCTTGTATATTAATGCCAGTGTTTGAACGTCATCCTGTTTGTCCAGTATATTAATGCCAGTGTTTAAACGTCATCCTATATGGCCAGTATAATAATGCCAGTGTTTGAACGTCATCCTTTATGGCCAGCATATTAATGCCAGTGTTTGAATGGCATCCTATGTATCTTGCATATCAACGCCAGTGTGTGAACGTCATCTTGTATGTCCGGTATGTTAATGCCAGTGTTTGAATGTAATCCTATGTGTCCAGTATATTAATGCCAGTGTTTAAACACCATCCTGTATGGCCAGTATATTACTGCCAATGTTTGAACGTTATCCTATATGTCCATTATGTTAATGCTAGTGTTTGAATGTCATGCTATATGTACGGTATATTAATGCCAGTGTTTGAACGCCATCCTATATGGCCAGTATGTTAATGCCAGTGTTTGAATGTCAATCTATGTGTCCAGTATATTAATACCAGTGTTTGAACGTTATGCTGTGTGTCCAGCATATTAATGCCAGTGTTTGGATGTCATCCATGTGTCCAGTATATTAATACCAGTATTTGAATGTCATTCAATGTGTCCAGTATATTACTGTCAGTGTTTGAACGTCATCCTATATGGCCAGTATATCACTGCCAGTGTTTGAATGTCATTCAATGTGTCCAGTATATTAATGCCAGTGTTTGAACGTCATTCTATGTGTCCAATATATTAATACCAGTGTTTCAATGTCATTTAATGTGTCTAGTATATTAATGTCAGTGTTTGAACATCATACTATGTGTTCAGTATACCGGTATTATTGCCAGTGTTTGAAAATCATACTATGTGTCCTATCTATAAATGTCTGTGTTTGAATTTCATTCTACAAGGCCAGTATATTAATGCTAGTGTTTGCATATTATTGCTAGTTTTTGAACGTGTTTTAATGTCACAACCTGTTTCCAGTATATCAATGTCTGAGTATCCAGTATATTAAGACAAGTGGTTAAATGTCACTCGGGTATATTAATACCTTTATATATTGATGCGGTTAGTGTAATAATGAGGAATCATGTTTTTTGGTTTATGTTATCACTCCGAAACTGTGCATCGGTTTCGGAGATAACATATGATGGAAGATATTCCTGAGTTCAAGAAAACAAAACCAATAAAAATAGCAAGTTATGTAATTTTGATTCGGGTCCCTTAAGATGAATCATATTTATTTATAGTTTAACATGGACATAATTATTGATTTGGAGTTCAAATAATTACGAACATAACTATGCCCTATGTTTTCTTACAGATATATGTATCCATTTTATTTAAACTCATTTACAAAGGCGCTAAAATAGAATGTTATATTGATATTTCTGACTAGAAACATAACATGGCAAAACAATTCAGTACAAAGGTAATACACTGAGTTACAAGGTTCCGATGTGTAAGCTCACAATTTCCGCGTCTTTTATAATCATCTTTTCATACCAAATACAAAAGATTTATGGACTCTTGTTTTGTATCGTCTCGGTACATAAATAGAATGGTGGACATTCTTTCATCGAGTATACGTTCTAATGAGAAAGGATTGGAGAGCATGCAGCAGAAATACATCCTGTGAACGGCATCCAACAGTTCATTTCACAATTGCCAAACTGGTTTGTACACATATTTCTACAGCACATGTAACTGTTGAAACAATCCCACATCTTCCTCTCACATGGGTTTGGTCTTATACCAGGGATGCTTCCAGGACGTTTCAATCCCTTTAGGTTGCTGCCAAGTCCTCGGATTTTAGATTCTATTAACTCCCTTGCTGCAGTTTCTCCTGTCTGACAGTACACAGCAGTCAAGTATGCGACACAGATGAAGGCAGCAAGTGTGATATTCCCTGACATCTTCCCCTGAAATCAATTTATGATAAAATTCTTTTTTTTTTTTTTTTTGTTTTTGGTTTTGATATACAAATAAAATCACATATTTCAGTATTGTTATTTGATATTTAAAAGTATCTTTTGTAATTATTCAGTCGAATTGCTAACTTTCGACTCATTGCTTAATTTTAAGTCGATTAGAGAGTTTTCTCTTATTTCAATGATAAAAGGGAAGATTGTAAGTTTTGGGGGATATACAGAATATAAGACCATAATAATATCTTTATGTATGAACTAACAACGCCTTCATACAGATGTCGACTCAACTGTTGACAATTCTATTGCACTTTTCATCCCTAATCTTTAAAATGTTATATTTATTTCTCGGATTTGAGAAAATATCCTAGAATGACCAGATTTTTAGCAGTAGACTTTTACTATGAGGACAGAGAATTTTAACAGTAGACATTTAATATGAGGACCGAGAATTTTAGCAGTAGGCATTTACTATGAGGACCCGAGAATTTTAGCTGTAGACATTTATTACGAGGGCCGAGAATTTTAGCTGTAGACATTTACTATGAGGACCGGGAATTTTAGCTGTAGACATTTACTTTGAGGACCGAGAATTTTAGCAGTAGACATTACTATGAGGACCGAGAATTTTAGCCATAGACATTTACTATGGGTACCAAGAATTTTCTCCTCATTCTATAATAACGGTCGACCAAGTTTTAGCTTTAGCTCTTCTGAGCTACAGTCTCAAAAAAGCTGTTACCATACTGTGTCGTTAATTGGTTGTCACTTTTTCAACTTTTTCAGAGACGCTGATTTTAATGAAACTTGGTGAAGATAAGTACCCAACGTCGCCTACAAGTGTTTTGGCAACATCCAGCTAAGGGTGGATTCAGGACGGTTCTATGAATACATATACTGTATTATACACAATTGAACATGAGAATTTTATGATAATTTTATATGAAGCTAAGAATAATAATATCATTATTGATAATAATAATAATAATAATAATAATAATAATAATAATAATAATAATAATAATAATAATAATTAAATATTTTAAAAATTAATAGCAAAACATAAAGCATAAAATACCACACCCTCCAATAAATGTCACATTATTACATCTTGAAAAAGTTTCCCGTGTCTGTGTGCCGTACATGCATTTCAGTATTCAAAAAAATCTTCTTTTTGTGTAGCATAGATCATGCGTTTCTTTTTACACGAGGAACGAAGAGAATTGTGTGGTTAGATTATTTATATTCGGCATTCATTATTATTAACTTTGCTGCATACCTTTGTTATAGGTTATTTCTTAAGTTATTTCATACCAAGTATATTCAGTTTTCTCTTCCTGCATTTTTCTATACTCAACCCCATCCCCTCATATAACTACTGATGAATTTAATCCTGAATATTCTTTAAAGAAACTGGAACTTTCAAAGGACTGATACCACTACCATCACTGATTAACTAAATAAAATTAGAACCCACTCACCCACCCCCTTCTAGATTTATGGATTCATTAAATTCGTAATGAGCTTTATATACTTTAGACAATCATGATATATTCCTCCGCTGCCTATCAGTACTCTCTCAAAACTTCAGGCCGGATAATACCACAACACATAAAGCCATCTGCAGTAGAAAAGAAAGAAAACAAAAGACCATACATATTTGCTTGTAGAACGAAATCCGGATATTAGAGGGGAATTCTGTACATGCCTATTATCTCCCAGGTGAAAGGGATCTATGCTGGCATCTTGTAAGGGGGATATCTGTGTTAGAAAAAATTTTTCGCCTGCGGGAGAAAATATCTATGCTAAGCCCCCTGGGGGCCATGCCGGGCAAAAATCTATGTATATTCGTCATATAATAAATTATGTATATTCATTGTAGACACACATGCCTACTCTTTTTTAAATAATTGTCCTCGAGATGACAATGAAATGCCACTCCGTTTATCATTAATTACTATCATAGTGCATTACACAAAAGATTATACAACACAGTTCAGACGTACTGCACATAAAAGATTTCAGTGGTATTTTTCAAAAGAAAAAGAATACAAATAATCCTACGCATTATTTAACCCTGGGGAAATTTCTAAATATCACTTAAATACTGCCAATTTTAATTCATGCAAATTGTAGATCTATTAACATGTAAATAACTACCTGCATGTGTTCCTGTATCTTTAATGTTCCTGCACACACAAAATGAATGTTGAATAAATCTATTGTGCCACAAAACGATACATCTATTTATACTATTACGTCTAGGATATTGCGGTTGAATTCGTTTGGATATATTATACAACGTCACCTGAGTGACGTAATCCGTATATTCCCCTCTGGAATACCTGTTTACTGTTTATGTATATGTAAGTTATTATTTATCTCAGTCGTAATATAAAATGAGTACTCAAAATATGAGAGAAAGAGTTAGAGAAAGAGAGAGAGAGAGAGAGAGAGAGAGTGTGTGTGTGTGGGTGGGTGTGTGTGTGTGGGTGTGTGTGTAGGTGTGTGTATGTTTGTAAGGGGGGGGGGGGGGGTATGTGTGTGTATCTCACTTATAAAATTATAATGAATTATAATAATAGAGGAAAGAGACTAGATATGAGACATAGATTTCTGAAATCAAAGTATCATTTACAACTGTACTTTGAAATTCACTGAATAATAAAATGTTCAAAAGGAGTTTGCTTTCAATTAACTTTACAAATCAAACGCATTTCAAATTAAGTGCCGAGCGGGTAGCCAATTAATAACATTCATTTTGCCAGACAAAATAGAGATCTAATCTATCATGAATCCCCGGAAAAAAAACAGAGGTTGGATGAAGGAGTAAGCATCCTCTAATGGTATTCCACATCCGCCGTCATCTGTAAGATTATTTGAGCTGGTATGACTTGAAGTCATAGAAGATGGTAACGGTTTTACCGTAGTCACAATCGGTAAAAACTCGTGATATGTAAAAATTTGTGATATTGTTGTCTCAATTTTCATTTTATTGATAAAATTTAATGTATTTTCATTATTTTCGTATCATACATGTGGATGATAAGTGAATGTAGTAACGTATAGTGATCTCCCAAGATAACGTGATAAGCACGAATAAAGGAGTGACCAATTCACATACCGTGTTATAGTACCGTATCTAGTCTCTGTCCTTTCATCATCAAGAATGTACGCGTATTTTGTGCAAAAGTTCACTGCTAATCATACGTCTTCGTATGTTTTATAAGAGGACTATAGAGGTATTTGGTATGAGTTTACAAATACAACGTCTCACATAACCTTGATCACTATACATGTATACATAAGTACGAAATCTGTATGACCCGCTTCTTAATAAGAGTGATAAATTACCGAGTACCAACATGGGCTTACGCTAGACTCTAAATGATGTGGAAGCACAAAAGGCGAGGGGTCTGGGGACCGCTTAAGTTCCCAGTTGGTCCAGGGCAAAGTCCTGGTAGGGGGCCAGGGAGGCGAAGCCCTCTGGACGAAAACGGATTTTAGCAAATTCAAGACACATTTAAATGCATTTTAGAGGAGTTATGTAGGTCATGTCAAAAGTGTATCTATGCATATTAAATTGATTAAATATGCATAAGCAATTACGATACATCATTACTATTTGGGCTCTTTATCTTTCCTGTATATTACAAAATGTACAAATACCACTTTCGATATTGATTAAAAAAACTTCTTTGGAGATTAAACGTATCATTTAATCATTAAATCAACACAACATGACGTAGATACATATGACTGTATATATCAATGCATACCGAGCATCATTTCATGTAAATGTTCCCAATGGTACTCCATTGTGAGCAAAATACAAGTCGAGTACAAGGCAAGTTGTGATCACATTTTGGGTAGCTTATTACTGCCATTGTTCATTTGCTTAAGAAGAACTTAATTATGTATCGATTGCAGTGCAACATACAGATCTGGTTTCCTTCTTCAGTTGAAGGTAACGCCAGATGCCGGCTTTCTTGGTTCGTTTTGCTTTTCCGTAGCTAGGTTTCTTTTTGTGCCAGATCCTCTAGATCGCATGATTTATCCTTCATGGCTGAGAAATCTAGTCGAGGACATCTAGGATGTTACATTCTTCTGTTGGGTTTGTAATATGTTGTCTTTGATGAAGAACCATATATCGTGCACTTGGCATGATGTACAGAACTTCTCATGAAATCACTGGCAATGTCGCGACACTCTTCCTTCATAGTGTTCAGCTTGGCCTTCTTCCTGATGTAGATTTTACATCGAGTATGATTCATAATTCTCTTCATGCTGTTAATTGGTAAAATCAACTGACTATCGTATTCTGTACTGAGCGAGAGTTATAATGACCACTTTTAAATACTAGGAGCTGCAAAAGTCGATCGGACGCCTGTGTTTTATCTGGATTTTATTATTTTACCAAATGGAGGATTAAGTTTTAAGAAGCAATTCTTCTTCCCCTAAAGAAGAAGTTAGTAAGCGAAGGGAAATTGTCTAGATACCAAAGAAGATCATCAAAACAGTTACATTAAAAAATTAACAAAGTATGGTATTCGTATGAAGAAGTGCAAATATCTTCACAGCGACTTATCAAGAAACTCGGCCGAGTTTACGGCCCTCATTAACTGCATACATGTACCTGTATTATAGACTTTATTATTGCTATTGCATGCATGCTTGTTATTAAATTCTCACAACTGTAAAATTGTTCGTTTTACTACTGTAGCATTTTTATACGCCTGTCATAAGACGGGGCATATTATGTTATGGCGCTGTCCGTTTGTGTTTCCATCCGTCCGAGGTTATACATTCTACGTACAGTTACATGCAATTACAACATGCATACGTATATTTCAAATTACTATATAACACAGTCTTCTTTAAGAACTTTAGTACGAAATAATATAATGTACAAAGTATTATAAATATATAATTAAATATTATATGTACCCAGGTACGAAATCTTCAGAGATTTCGTATCATTCATTTGGGTACGAATTCTCCGGGGTTCTCCGTGGTACGAAATCTCCAGGGGGATTTTTGATACTACTTCGTTGATGCGGCAACATTTTATTCTAGGACTTTCATGAAAATTTACATTTTTGTATGTATTTCGACGAAAATATATTTAAAATTCCACAAATATTGATCTGATATAGATAATTTGTATCCCGAAAAGTTAGAGCCGTTTATACATGTCACATGTATCCATTAAAATCATGCTAGTTCTTGGTTTAAATGGAGGAAATTTCGCTCTTATTTTGTCGGTCGTTTTCGCCAAATTTTACAAAATGAGTTTGAACAAATAATTTTCACTGAGAAGGTATTTTCTCTTTAAATTGGGAAACAATCATTGCTCTCACTTTAAATGGAGAAAAACGCCCTCGAGCTTTGTTTGTAAAAATAATTTGGTCTGGATAAAATCCCACCACTCCCCTTTATTGTCGAAAATGGCATGTACGATGTCTTAGAATTAACCTTAATTGACAATGTATAAATTTCGGTATCATTTCTATTTTAATGTACAGACAGATATGCAATCGAGTATACCTCAATAAAAATGTCCAAAATGTCGAAATATCTTTCGAATTTTTCCCCTTATAATTCCTTAACAGACATCTGGGCAATAAATTTTACTTTGGCGGATCATACAAATTAGGTAAAACCAGTGACGTACGTCCTGGTAAAACGGACGTGTTTCTCTATGTATTGTTTTAGATTAAATATGTAAACAAATTATTCAAGAGAAATGTTATCTCATATAACAAAAAGCACAGTAAATACTTATTTGGAATGTAGCATTGAAATATTTTACGTGGTCTGTTTGTCTCGTGTACCAGGCCTACAGTAGATCTTTACGGAATAGAGAGGCTTTCTCCCGGCTCCCTGCAGGCACGGCGTTTTCTCTTTTTTGATTACCCGGAATCCACGGACATTATTTCCCCTGGCAACTGATCCTTCCACTGAATTTTCCAAAAGTCCACTATAGCCCCTTGTCCAGTTCACCATACGGTTCTGTTTGGTATTATATGTAGGCCCTATTCTCTTACTACATTTAGTACGGTATGAGTAATCAAACTTCGAAATAATTTTGATACGAGTAAATTTTTCAAAGAGAAAGTAAGTACAAGTAGAAAATGATGCACTTTTATGTAAAATGTGCACTACTGATATAATCTATATTTTTTTATACCTTGATATGTCATTTCTGAACTTCCTTTACCATTTTGTGTAGTTTATTCAAGAGTTCCCGAATTTCCTCCAGCAAGAACAACATTTTGGATTTACAAACTTAACATAATCCTGGCTACAGTACTGTCTGGATTTCAACACATATTCAACACATATTCTTCATATATTTTGTTGACTTTTTGATGAGAACAAGAACAAATGTCTGTCATTTTCAGTATGTCATAACTCTACAGTACAGCTAGTGAAAATCCAGCTAGTCCCTAGCTAGGATTTTTATGTTATATTTACAATAATTAACGCATGACTTTACAAGAATATGTCATGTGATCAACGATAAATAGGGCACCTTCTATTACATATGAATTTTTTGTAAATTCATGCTTTGAATACTCCTGATAAGGTATTTAGTAGCCCATAACTGATCTATATCTTAGTCAGGAACTGGTCCTTGACTAGTATATATATGGTGAATTTCTCAGAAAGTGATAATTAATCCCATGCACATTTTTTCTGTTTTGACTGATCTGACACCAAATCACAGGGGTGCATGCATGTCTTAACTTCTCACTGCGTACTTGCATAGTCATGACTCATGTTAATCAGCAGTCGATCAGTCCTACTATTTATACGCCCAGGATAAATTATACGCCCAGGCAATGAGGCATGATGTCCAGGGGCGCTGAGGAGATTAGCATTCGCTCTAATCATAATATTTTAATTAATTTTTATGAAAAAAATAGCTCATACAAAATTTCAGATAAAATATCTTCATTTTTATTTACTTATTTTGCGATTGAATTCGAAGAGTTTGCTGGGGTGTAAGAGAATCTAAGAAAGATAACTCGAATTTATTTGGAAATGAATTATGGCGAAGTATGTCATGGTTATAATTTCTTCTTTTAATCAAAATGTGCATCATGACATTGATTTGAGTAGAGAATTACAAATTATGTTAATATATTTGTATCATTTAAAGTAGTATTGCTCATTTCCGGAATAAATATTCCTTAGCCTATTTGTGGCTGAGAGTTCTACATATAATACATTTCATATGCCCAGACGAAATCATCAAATTCAATCACAAAACAAGTAAATAAAAACAATTTTTATATCAGAAATTTTGCATGTGCTATTATTTCATATACAGTGCCCGCCACTTAATTGAATGTTGCATTATTGAATATTTCGTTTTATTGAATAAGATGCTGAAATCCGAAACCATTTTTTATTAAATCTATTGAAAATCCGCCACGTATTACACTAGAATAAAGAAGCAACTTCGTTTATTTGAATAGCGCGATTATCCTACCAAGCACACCTTTGTTAAAGCTTCACTGTATCACGCCCAAGGTCATCTTGTTTACTACAGTGCGAGTGACCTATCAATTGGAGATAAATGGTTTCACACCTGTCCAGGTAAAAGATGTTGACCAAATCACACGTTAATTGTCGAATAGGCCGTTGCGGTAGGGATGAAAGGATTAATTAATTACCAACTGCCGAAGCCAGATCGTGTGCAAGATCACCGAAAACATAGACAAGATGACGCTGTTAGCCAACGGCATTGCGTGAAGTCTGACCCTACTAGATACCGTCCACTTACTCAGTAAGGCCTGGCGCACCGTCAAGCACACAGCTATCGCCAACTGCTTCCGAAAGGCTGGCTTTGTCTCGTCAGACAACGACGCAACCGAAACTGACAATGTCCGGCCGCCAGAGGATGTTGATAGCTAGACGCTTGATGCCTTCATGATAAACGATGGCAACTTGGAGAGATAAGCAGCCCGGACTGAGGAGAAAATATGCGCCAGTTTCCCTGAAGACGAGACCCGACCATGCGACACCAGTGACGACGAGGAGGCTAAAGAAACGGCACCAGTAATGCACGGCGAACGTAAAGATGCAATAGCCATACTTTGACAATCCCTTGAGGAAAAGTAAAGCGATGACTTCAGCCTGTTCTATCAGATGGAAAATTGAAATTTTACTCGCTTGAATATGCCTTTTAATTTGCCTTTGTTGAACCCGTCTTGTATCTTTGATCACCCTGGCTACGCGACTAAGATACAATTACATGTGTTTCAATAGACAGCCGATTTATCTTTACGGTCAGAAGAGCAGGTGTAATGTAACTATTTAATAACATTTAGTCACTGTACTTAAAAAGACAGTTGCAAAATTATCGAAAATGTAGTCTGTAGACTTTCATGTAGCTCTAGCAAACAAGAAGAGGATCTAAGAGAGGTAACTCTAGTGTATCTATATAAAGATACATGCACAATGATTCCATTACAGATACCGCGAAAGTTATACACGTATGCAATTCTTGCACAATCTGTCGATCTTCTGGTCTTTGAAACTGCATTCGTTTGTCACGCCGTGTAATTGAATATTCGTTTATTTGAATAATAAAGTCCTGACAAATAGCTTATTCAATTAAGCGGCTTGCACTGTATATTGATCAAGATTCATCAAGATATTATGATTAGAGTGAATGATAATCTCCTGGGTGCCTCTGGACCTATGCCTGGGAGTAAAATTCATCCTTGGCGTATAATATAGTAGGACCTGTTAATCGGAGGGTAAAATGTATGTCAAATGTCTGTGAAGTATAACCACTTGTTGCAGCATTATATATATATATATATAAGATTGTAAATTTTAAAGAGTTCTATGATTTATTGTACTTATACACTCATGTCGGAGATATGGAACATCATTATATGATATATGAATTTATTGTCTGGGCACGTTCCCTACTCCCATCAACAAGTTTTCTTGATATTTTAAAAAATCAATATATATGGAGAAAACTGTTAACATACACTTTTGAAATCTGTTTTGTCATGACTCCTTGGTATATTTTCGCAAGAAGAAAGGTATGAAACTATGGAGGATTTAAAATTTTAGATAGGACCTAGCTTTTCTATTGTAAATTTTACACAAAGTACACATCACACACACTATGACGTCATCTGGAACGGTAAAAGAAGATTTGAAAAGGGGAGTGTTGAAAGTTTTCTGAGGTTTGACCTCTATATAAAAGTACTTAACACTATGAAGAGAAATAAACTGAAAATAACCCCAGAGGTTAGGGAATGCATCAGGTGGCTACATGTATTTAAACCATTTAATAGAGAACTGAAATGGAAAGCTCTTCAATTAAAGTAGTTCTTTGATTTACAAGGAACTAATACTCCCCTTATAAAGTATTTGTCCAATTTTACACTTACCCGCCAAGAATAATTCAATGATTTAACATCAAAAAGTTCTTAACTTAATAGCCGTTTTGCCACTTTTACATGATGTTAAAGGCAATGCCGGACAAATGCAAAATTACCGCTTAGATTTGGGTCAAAGTATTATGACGTCACATTCCAAGCGTTAATGTCATAGTGAAAATTCCTGCAAAAAGTGGTTTGTCTGGTGTAAGACTCCTTACGTCATTTGAAATTAGAAAAAGGTCTATTCTTTTCGAAATATATTTTCTGTTCATATTTTTTGAAACTACATGTAGTGTGTTTATTGGAGGAATTTTTGACCAAAACAGTTCCGACAAAATGAAAATAAAGCAAAGTGTATATCCTATAATTAACTTGAATTTTGATTTTAAAATTGATTTACATGTATTTGAGAAAATTCATTGATGGGAGGGACCATGCATACCCAGACTGTACCCTTTTCATTGATTTATTTTTTTTCATTTTTTTTCACAGATTATGATCGCATGATTACAAATAAAACAGAAATATAATGTTGCCGAAGCATTTGTTGGAACAGTAAAACCTAAAGTAATCTTTTGACAGAGATTATGCAGTAATTCATTTTAAAGAAAGTCATTATAGGCAAACAGCTAACATTGATTGCTTTGTCATGTCTGAGGAGGACACAGTTGATGCGGAAGAGGGGTCATCCAACTTTCTCAATCCACCTGTTAATTTCAGTATCTTGGGCAATGTACCAGGCCTTTTTGCAGGAAGGAGGTCTAGTCTGGACTCTTCTGTCATTAGTATTAATGGGTCTTCAAACTTTGAAGATGACTATAAGTACATTGAAATTTCACATCCTGCTCAGCTTTTATCTGGACTTCAGAATTTACGTTCCAAGGAAAAGTTCTGTGATGTGACACTAAGTGTTGATGGTAAGGATTTTCATTGTCACAAGTGTGTTTTGGCATCATTCAGTCCTTACTTTAATGCCATGTTTGGTGGTAATTTAGCAGAGAGTCAGCAAAGACAAGTGACATTGAATGGTATTGAGGCAACAACATTAGATTTACTTATAAATTATGCATATACCTCAGAAATTACAATAAATAAACAAAATGTCCAGTCTTTGCTCTCAGCATCAAACTTGCTAGAAGTGTTGTCAGTGAAGAATGCTTGCTGTCACTATTTGGAGCAAAATATGGATGAAACAAACTGTGTTGGTATCCACTGCTTTGCTGAAGTACATGCATGTGAGGATCTACAACAAAAATCTAAAGATTATATTTTACAAAATTTCTCCTCAGTCTCTCAACAGGAGGAATTCTCCAGCCTGCCACAGTCAAAGCTGACTGAGTTTTTGTCCGATGATGAACTAGTAGTAGAAAACGAGGAAATTGTGTATGAAAGTGTAACCAAATGGTTAGACCACAGCATAGAAGATAGAAAGAAAGAATTTTCTCGAGTACTGGAATGTGTTCGACTACCCCTTATAAACCCTTACTATATACACG
This sequence comes from Pteria penguin, assembly GCA_035048485.1. Classification (NCBI taxonomy): domain Eukaryota; kingdom Metazoa; phylum Mollusca; class Bivalvia; order Pterioida; family Pteriidae; genus Pteria; species Pteria penguin. The sequence goes on along the minus strand of CM068580.1, from coordinate 18,289,784 downwards.
ACTATGTGGAAAAGCATGATATTATAAGAAGCTGTGAACAATGTAAAAAGTTAGTAGAAGAAGCCAAAAATTTCCATCTTTTGCCAGATCGCAGAACAGAATTCTTTAACTCAAGGTCAAGAGTACGGAAATCAACAGGTAAATTCATACTTAAAAATGCATGTTACAAAATTCAAGGTTTAATGAAAATTTAAAAAATTTTGTTTGTGTTCTAAGTCTGTTGAGGATAATTTCATCTTCATATACACAATTTCAGTGAGGTGGTCTGCTGTAGTGGAAATGGAGTAGTATAAAAGTGGTACAATAACTGCTAATTCAGTTAACCTTTCTTGTGAATATTTGCATGGTCAATTGATCATGTTGTTGAGATATACCGTAGTAGCAGTCATCTTTATATATAACATCATTGTGATATGTAGAAAATGAAAGTTCTTATCAATCAAGGGCAGATAAATCACCTTATTAAAATGTCCTAAAGGTAAAAGCAGCTATATATGTACGATAAGTGTCTAGTTTTGATACTCCTGCCTAGCAGTCTAATGCACTGAGCAGTTAAGATTTTTCAGCATCTCAAAAACATGCCTTGACCTATGATGTCTTAGTTTCTCATTCACTGACAATGATTTTTGAGTTTTGAGAACAAACAACTGAAGAATCTATATACATTATTTACATTATTTTAACAAATAATAATAAGTGGCCTGGTACTGTGTTTTAATATACATTGACATATGCTAAGAAGCATAGTAGACTTGGACTAGTTTACAAATTGCGACTGAATACCTTTCATAATATCTTTAACATAAAAATGATTGTTGAATAGGTTACACAGAAGTGATCGTGGCTGTTGGAGGAGAAGATGACAAAGTTGTTTTACGAAGTGTGGAGACCTTTGACCCTAACACATGTATATGGAAACCATTAGCCTGTTTACCATTTGCCATCAGTAAACATGGCCTAGTCTCCTCAGGTAATGCTAAAATAGTATTACTTTTTTCATTCACCTGTCATCTACAAGTAATATAAATTAATAAAAGATAATATATTCCTCAATTAGTATCGGAGATTAAATTAGGGACACTATATGGCAAAAACTTTAACATTGGTCATCATTTGTGAACAGTTAGAGATAGAGCTTTGATTGTTTACATGTATATTCCTTGTAATATAAAAAAATCAGTGTTGCCTTGACTGTGACTTGTGACGTACTTCTTAAAACTTTTGAACATTTGACACAGCTGCAGTCTGAGGACATCAATGATTCACAAACAGATTTTGATTATATTCAAAGGTGTTTTTATTTATGGAAAATAATGTGAAAATAAGTTAATTGATTGATTATTGTTTTATGTCACTCCACGATTATTTCACGTATATGGTGACGGCATCTGCGTGATGCATTGCATACAAATTTAGACCTTATTATGGACCCACCCAATGCAGTGAGGGACTTTTTACGTGCCACGCCTACCGTGACACATGACCTCGGTTTTTACTTTCTCATCTGAAAGACAGAACACCGGTATGCCCAGGGCAGGAGTCGAACCTGGGACCTCTCGATCACAAGCCGAGCACCTTATCCACTAGGCCACACCTGCTTTGTGAAAATAAATGTATAATAGAACTTTTTCATCATCTTTATTCACTGTGTCTGTATTCAATAATTTTTAATGAAAGGTTGTTACATACATATCTCAAATGAACAATAAAAACAGTAATATATTCAATGGATCTATCAGTTGGGTAATCTTTGAGCAGTTTTTATTATAAAAGGCATTTTTGCTTTGTAGTTTATTTCATATAAAACATTCCTCTCCACATTGCAGTATAATACAATCTTTTGCCAGTAATAATTATTATTCATGGATCATAGCTTTTATCAATATGTAACACTTTAGTAAAACTGTCTATGTATTAGATTATACATATGCATATATATTGAATGTTATAAACAGCTAGAGACATGTAATTCTTAGAGTCTGTGTGTTGTTGAAGGTGGTTCCTACCTGTACCTTGCTGGTGGAGAATATCCTGATGGGTCAGCTAGTAAAAGTGTGTGGAGGTATGATCCATGTTTGGATACATGGGATGAAATGATGTCTATGCAGGTACCCCGGTCAGAATTAGGTAAGATAAAATTTTAAAATGGTTTTAAACATAAATACATCAACATTGACAAAAATTCCTTTACATCTTTAACACTGGAAAACATTTTTTTTAATGATAGTCACATGAAAAATACTTAAAACCTATTATAAGGTATTTTAATAATGTCTGACAATATTTTATACTAACAGTTTGATATTTTGCAAGGGTAAATTAGAATTATATAAACTTTGATGAATATTTATTTTGATTTAACAACAGTAAATGTCATGTGATATATTTATTTGTGACAAATTAAATATGCATAATTCATGCATCCATGTATAAACTTTAATATTGAATCAAAACAGGTACATTCTAAATATTTCTGAAAATTAGTTTGACCTTGTGTGTTGTAGGTCTAGCAATGTTGGATGGTTGTATGTATGCTGTTGGAGGCTGGGATGGTAATTGTCGGTTAGACAGCATAGAGCAATACAATTTGTATACTAACCAGTGGTGTTATGTCTCCAGTATGACCATGTCTTTGACAAGTCCAGCAGTTGTTGCTGTTGATGGTTGCTTATATGTCACAGGTATGTAAAAAACATTAACTGTAGGAAACACAAGATTTGTTCATTTAGACACCCAGCATTGTATAGGTATCATGTCATAAAATTTTATTCTGAATTTCACTTAGATATTGGTTTAGTCTGTCGAACTGTATGAGAGACCATGTTAATTATCAACCAATTGATTGATTCATAACTTGGATTTTTAGATCCAGTGGCTTAAAGTCAATGTTACTAAAATGATAAAAACATAATAGGTCAGATTCTGTTAATGTCATTTATGTGTTGTGTTATGTCTTGTTGTTGGGGTGGAGGAACATAGTCTTGATTTCAGATGACAAGTATACCAAAAAGAAGTATGTTACAAGCTGCTTCATTTTTTGGTTTTTTTCCTAGTGGTAGTGTAAAATTCCTTTTGCAATTCTCTCACAAAATCTTTTTTTCCATTTGAGTGAAGGACTGCGTGTGGGGGGCATTATTTCATGATGGCATTATCTCACTTTGTTTATTTGGAACAAATTTTATTCATTCAATTAATTATGTGACAATTTCAGAAGAAAACAATGATTCATTTGTTATTTGTTTTAATATTGTTCATCAGATGTGTATTTATGTGGAAATATATATGTTGGAAGAGCTAAGAATATGCATTTCATGTTGAATTTGATGAATTTTACAACTGTATGACAAGTTTGTAATTATTATATCTTCCCTTGAATTTTTCTTCATAGGAGGTGCAGTAATGGAAGATGGTGATGGAATAGATCTGGTACAGTGTTACAGTCCTAGGACTGATACATGGACCACTAAACATTCTATGCTAATTCCACGATCTGGATCCGGTGCATGTGTATTGGATGGTCTTATATACATCATAGGTAAAATATTCTCTTTTGTAGGTTTTACATCAGTTCACTGACAGCATTGTTTTCATTATGAAGCATTTGTTTTATCTCATATATGACAGAAATTTTGCTGATTTTTGATCCAGGCGTAAAGTTGTCTTTTCCTGATCCAGCATCATACATCAACTCAAATGATATCATGTGAAGAACTTTAAAAAGCTTTCCAAAATTTACTGCATTGCTGCATAGATCTTACTTAATATATCAGTTGTAAATCTTTGGATGCAGAATGTATGATATGCTTCAAATGCTTATTTTCACCCACAGTTTTTATGTGAGTGATTTCTTAATATGTTTTAAACGTGACAGCTGTACCATAGACATAGCAAAGACAACATAAGGACCAAATATTCTTCAGTAATCTGTCATATAAGGCAACTATAGCTGCTTAACATGCTGAGCTCGATTTATATTTTCTGTGAGTGGTTAGATTAAATATATACTTCAGCAAGTTTCCTTGAGAATGGAGGCAATTTCTAGTTTGTATTACCTTAATACATATTTTCATATTTGTAGGAGGATGGCATGCATCAACAGAGAACACAAATAAGGTAGAATGTTATGACCCTAAAACTGACCAGTGGGTACAGAAGTGCTCCCTCACTGAAAGACGGTATAGACCAGGAGTAGCAGTGGTCAGTGGCAAGATATATGTATGTGGTGGTGAAGAAGGCTGGGACAGGTACAGAATTCTGTATATAGTAGCTACATTTACATTTCTTATTTATACTTTATACTAATTGTAATATGCCCTAGTTGTTCTTTTATTGCTGAGAGCAAAAGAAGACTGAGCTGCAACTAGTCTCTTAGGAAAAATAATCTGGCCTAAATACATATGTACCCATTAGATAACAGTTTTATGCTGTATCCCTGCATGTCTGTATAAATTAAATGAAAAAGAAATTCCTAAATCAGTTACATGTAAGTACTAAGATGAACTGATTGAGAGAAATCGCTAAGTACATTATGCATGAACCATGAAGTATGCTTGGTAATGTTTTAATACAATTTTTGTGTCTTTGAAATCTTAATTATCCAAGATCTCATTTAAATTGGTATCTCTCCTATATGTACATGTATGTGCAAACATGTCCACATTAGGAACATTATTGTTTTAATGTTTCATATGTAAAGTGTTCTTAAAAATGACATATTTGGTCTGTGACATTGCATATCTAACAAGTATTCTTGTGAAAAATGAGGGATTCTTCAACATTTTCCATTAATGCCCAAGGTAGAATAGGTCAAAGTGAGTCAAGCAATAGGTCATCAGGCAAAGGAATCATAAAAAAATTAATATTTAAGCATGTCAGAATATATGATAAGGTAATAAAATGTAATATGTATACTTACTGATTGAGTATCTTATGATGGTGTTCATTGAAAGTGAATTCAGCTTGTTATATACAAATTCCTTGAACTGAAGAGTTTTGTGAAGAATTTGCACTTATATATCCTGGTTTCATATTTCATGAATACCAACAATAAGACTTCATTCCTTGTATTTCCATTTCTATGTATTTCAGCAAATTATACTTTGTGTTAAGTTAAATTCTTTCAGCAATATTGTTACCACTTTGCTAATGAATCTGATTTGTATACAAACAGTCCTATCAACATCGTTATGATGACATTATAGTACATAGCAGTTGGTGCACATGCTCTGCTTGTTATTGTTTACACGCTATGGTAGTGTTCATAGAATGTGATCATCATCTGTATATTAGTTAATAATCAGAAATACATGCACATTGGTACATGTAATGAGAATATTTAAAATATGATTATGAGAAATTTTCTTTAGAGAACAGTTAATCCTAGAGTGTATATTGATTAATTTTTTGTCCTAATTGAACTTTGAAAATTCAGATCAGAATAAGTTAATTTAGATTATGAGGTAGATTGTGTAATATCCATATGTATTACAATTTACAGATATCATGACACAATTGAATGTTATGATCCTGAAATAGATGCATGGGAGATCATTGGGGAACTACAATCAAGTCGAAGTTGGCTTAGTTGTGTGTCGATAATAGTCAGGAAGGATGTGATTAACAAAGAGAGAGCCACAACACATCATTGTACAGTCTGATAGGAGCCAATCAGCATCAGTACATATCAGAGAGAGCCACAACACATCATTGTACAGTCTGATAGGAGCCAATCATCATCAGTACATATCAGAGAGAGCCACAACACATCATTGTACAGTCTAATAGGAGCCAATCAGCATCAGTACATATCAGAGAGAGCCACAACACATCATTGTACAGTCTGATAGGAGCCAATCAGCATCAGTACATATCAGAGAGAGCCACAACACATCATTGTACAGTCTGATAGGAGCCAATCATCATCAGTACATATCAGAGAGAGCCACAACACATCATTGTACAGTCTAATAGGAGCCAATCATCATCAGTACATATCTGAGAGAGCCACAACACATCATTGTACAGTCTAATAGGAGCCAATCAGCATCAGTACATATCAGAGAGAGCCACAACACATCATTGTACAGTCTGATAGGAGCCAATCAGCATCAGTACATATCTGAGAGAGCCACAACACATCATTGTACAGTCTAATAGGAGCCAATCATCATCAGTACATATCAGAGAGAGCCACAACACATCATTGTACAGTCTGATAGGAGCCAATCAGCATCAGTACATATCTGAGAGAGCCACAACACATCATTGTACAGTCTAATAGGAGCCAATCAGCATCAGTACATATCTGAGAGAGCCACAACACATCATTGTACAGTCTGATAGGAGCCAATCAGCATCAGTACATATCTGAGAGAGCCACAAAACATCATTGTACAGTCTAATAGGAGCCAATCAGCATCAGTACATATCTGAGAGAGCCACAACACATCATTGTACAGTCTGATAGGAGCCAATCAGCATCAGTACATATCTGAGAGAGCCACAACACATCATTGTACAGTCTGATAGGAGCCAATCAGCATCAGTACATATCTGAGAGAGCCACAACACATCATTGTACAGTCTGATAGGAGCCAATCAGCATCAGTACATATCTGAGAGAGCCACAAAACATCATTGTACAGTCTAATAGGAGCCAATCAGCATCAGTACATATCTGAGAGAGCCACAACACATCATTGTACAGTCTGATAGGAGCCAATCAGCATCAGTACATATCTGAGAGAGCCACAACACATCATTGTACAGTCTGATAGGAGCCAATCAGCATCAGTACATATCTGAGAGAGCCACAACACATCATTGTACAGTCTAATAGGAGCCAATCATCATCAGTACATATCAGAGAGAGCCACAACACATCATTGTACAGTCTAATAGGAGCCAATCAGCATCAGTACATATCTGAGAGAGCCACAACACATCATTGTACAGTCTGATAGGAGCCAATCAGCATCAGTACATATCTGAGAGAGCCACAACACATCATTGTACAGTCTGATAGGAGCCAATCAGCATCAGTACATATCTGAGAGAGCCACAACACACCATTGTACAATCTAATAGGAGCCAATCAGCATCAGTACATATCAGAGAGAGCCACAACACATCATTGAACAGTCTAATAGGAGCCAATCAGCATCAGTACATATCTGAGAGAGCCAAAACACATCATTGTACAGTCTGATAGGAGCCAATCAGCATCAGTACATATCTGTGAGAGCCAAAACACATCATTGTACAGTCTGATAGGAGCCAATCAGCATCAGTACATATTTAAGATTACCAACAAACGACAGCATTACTGCATGTCATAACTGCCATTATCACTCTGATACTGCATGTTAAATCACCAGCACACTAAATCTTTCTTACATGTTGATTAAGTTACCAGCAATTATTACTTGTTCATTGCATATCACTACAAATTTGAAAAAAAAAAATATTTTAAGTTTAATGTTATCAATAGGTGTCACTTAAATTGTTCACATCTTAAATCACCAGTAGATGACATCACTACACAGTTGTGGTTTAATGTCATCAGTAGGTATCACATGTTCACATCACACTGTAGATCACCAGTAGATGACATCACTACATATGTGAAGTTTAATGTCACCAGGAGGTGTCACATGTTCACTTAACACTGTAGATCATCAGTAGATGACATCACTACACAAATTTGGTTTGATGTCACCACTAGGTGTCACGTGCTTACATCACCCTGTAGATCACCAGTAGATGACATCACTACACATTGAGATTTAACACCACCAGTAGGTGTCACATGTTCACATCAAACTGTAAATGATTTTGATTTTACATATGTGCATTTTGTTTTATAAACCATATAATGATTCTTTCTGTGTTAGGTATGAATCATCATTTTTCTGATTATAGGACATTAAAACGCTTTACCATTTCATACATGTATATGATAATTTACAAGAAAAAGAATTGGTCAGTTGTAGCTGATAACTGTTTTGTGTAATTTGTAATTATCATTGTATGTGTAATAACTGTAGCACAACCACATTACAACCCAAATGTTGAAAACAGAAGTTCATGATATCTAAGACTTAATACAGTCATCAATAGGCATCATGACCAGTGACTGCTCTCCTTCTTGCATTGGAATAAATTTTCTATTACATGATCAGAAGACACTAAAGGATAGTGCTTATTTCATTAAAATATGAATGCTGCTAAATTAAGTACATACTTAGGAAATTTATGGTTTGATTTAAATTTTTATGCAGATAATATGATTTTCCAGCCATCAACAACAAAATCATGTAAGGTCCTAAACATATATATCAGTATAAATATAATATACATACTCCTAAAAAAATTATCGCCATAAAATGATTTAAGTTATTAGACCTAAGAAAAAAATTCTTCTTTGGTATATCTGCAAAGTAAATTGTAATACATGTATATGATTATTGTGAATAAAGGAAAAATAGTACTTGCTTGTACTTGTGCCAATCAGTGAGTTAAGTTTATTGATATTTTATTTGAAGTTAAAATATTGAAGTTGTTTTATTCTCATTTAGTGTATATACATGTATACAGGGTACATGTACCAAATCCATATCCCTGTAAACAGTGCTTTAAGAGCATATAGTTTTCTGTCTGTTGTTTTCAGAACCTTTAATTAAGACTTGTGAAGGTTAGAGACAGGAATTGGGTATTTCGTGTATCCCTCTTTGCTGAGTTTTATGACATTTTACTGGTGTAAGGAAAGGAAATCATCCACTTTCAACTTAAGTCAGCTATACTAATGAAAGTGGTACATATATTTGGTTCTGATATATGCAATATGTATACAGATTTGAGAAAGGATGTTGTCTGCATCATACCACTGTAAACACATGTATCATTTAAAATAAGAAATCTTGGTGTAATTTTGTATTATTAATACTTGTACATGTATGAACACTGTTTTGTTATTCTTATTTATACTTTTCAATGTGTAAGAATAACTTACATTTTATATAGAAAAGAAAACCGATTATCATATATGCTTACATACTTACAAGAAATGTCATAACATTTAACTGTCAGTTATTTATGTTTAATAACATTTATTATGCTTTTCATGTTTCTAGACCATATTTTCAATATACATGTATATGATAGACATACTTTAAAAATATGCAAGACTTTAAAAATATGTATTATAAAGAATCTGTGAATTGCAATAAAACTATACATTGTGATCTTGTGAAGCAAGCTGTACCATAGGTGACCTTTGAATACACAATGGCATGCTTTGACTAGTGTATAAAAACAAAGATTAATGAAATGTTACTAAGTTTTCTGCTCCTTCATAACATACATGTCTCACAGTAACACTGAACAGTTTTCTGTAGTCTGCAGGCAGAACTATATCTAGTTTGTAGTTTGCCCAGTGTCTTTGTATCCAATGTTCTAACTGTGTTGCTGGGAACACTACACTCCAGTTGGTGATTTCTAGTTCTACAGTAGCAGCATATTAAGTCGAATGTGTATCATTTACAACCGTTTGTTTATGTATTGTAAACAAACATCAAGAAGACTAGGTGATTTGAGACTGGGACTACTGTCTATGTTACATATAATAGAAGTATGATTAGTACGAGGCAGAATGATGTGTTCTGCATCAATATCATGTAAATCAGACAGATGCTCAGAGAACGCTTTAGCATCTTTGATGAGATGAAAGTCACGCTGGGCTGATATCACAATAAAATGTGGCACTTGATGACCCGCATTTCTGGATTTCAAGTTGGTTAGAGGACACACTGTAGTCCAGTTGTCAGGATTTTTCCCAAAAGAAGGGTGAAGGTATAGTCTCTTGACAGGATCAAAGTTCAAGTTCTCCACGTGTAGTACAGCTGACACTGCCAAAACACCCTAACAAAATAAAAAGAGAATGAATGGAGGTTGTAGTCTGTACAAAGTGGATATATTGATTATAATAAGTATATATAATTCTCTTTGACCTTTGTTAGTCGTTTGTACATGCGTCATTGCTTTCCGCTGTTATGTAATAATAACTATTATCCAGTTAAGATCATTGTTTAATACTTTAGAACGAATTTCAGTGGCGTATTTTTTTTTTCTTGACATTTTTTATTAGTTCCTTCTTTACTAGTTACGACGTTCTTCCTACAAGAAACATTAATTCTGTTTTTAAATCATTGACTTATTATTGTTGTACGATAAGAATTAAGTCATAAAACATTGCGCTACAAAGTGAGACAGGAACCCATCAGTGCACTCCTTTTATAAAAAGTGGTGATTAACATCTGGGCACTAGGCTATGTATGCTACCGACTGAGTAACATCTGGGCACTATGCAATGTATGCTACCGACTGAGTAACATATGGGCACTAGGCAATGTATGCTACCGACTGACTAACATCTGGGCAATAGGCAATGTATGCTGCCGACTGAGTAACATCTGGGCACTACGTTATGTATGTTACAAACTGACTAACGTCTGGTCACTAGGCAATGCATGCTTCCGACTGAGTAACATCTGGGCACTAGGTAATGCATGCTGCTGACTGAGTAATGTCTGGGAACTAGGCAATGTATGCCATCGACTGAGTAACTTCTGGGCACTAGGCAAAATACGCTACCGACTGGGTAACATTTGGGCTCTAGGCAATGTATATCCTACCGACTGAGTAACACATGGGCACTAGGCAATGTATGCTACCGACTGAGTAACATATGGGCACTAGGCAATGTATACTACCAACTGATTAACATTTGGGCAATAGGCAATGTATGCTACCGACTGTCTAAACTCTGGGCACCAGGTTATGTATGTTACAAACTAACTAACGTCTGGGCACTAGGCAATGCATGCTACCAACTGAGTAATGTCTGGGCACTAGGCAATGTATGTTACCGACTGAATAACATCTGGGCACTAGGCAAATTATGCTACCGACTGAGTAATGTCTGGGAACTAAGCATTGTATGCCATCGACTGAGTAACATCTGGGCACTACGTTATGTATGTTACAAACTGACTAACGTCTGGTCACTAGGCAATGCATGCTACCGACTGAGTAATGTCTGGGAACTAGGCAATGTATGTTACCGAATGAATAACAACTGGGCACTAGGCAAATTATGCTACCGACTGAGTAACATCTGGGCACTAGGTAATGCATGCTGCTGACTGAGTAATGTCTGGGAACTAGGCAATGTATGCCATCGACTGAGTAACTTCTGGGCACTAGGCAAAATACGCTACCGACTGAGTAACATTTGGGCTCTAGGCAATGTATATCCTACCGACTGAGTAACACATGGGCACTAGGCAATGTATGCTACCGACTGAGTAACATATGGGCACTAGGCAATGTATACTACCAACTGATTAACATTTGGGCAATAGGCAATGTATGCTACCGACTGACTAAACTCTGGGCACCAGGTTATGTATGTTACAAACTAACTAACGTCTGGGCACTAGGCAATGCATGCTACCAACTGAGTAATGTCTGGGCACTAGGCAATGTATGTTACCGACTGAATAACATCTGGGCACTAGGCAAATTATGCTACCGACTGAGTAATGTCTGGGAACTAAGCATTGTATGCCATCGACTGAGTAACTTCTGGGCACTAGGCAATATACGCTACCGACTGAGTAACATTTGGGCTCTAGGTAATGTATATCCTACCGACTAAGTAACACATGGGCACTAGGCAATGTATGCTACCGACTGAGTAACATCTGGGCACTAAGCAATGTATGCTACCGAATGAGTAACATCTGGGCACAAGGCACTGTATGCAACCGACTAAGTAAAACATCTGGACACTAGATTATGTATGCTACCGACTGAGTAACGTCTGGACACTAGGCAATGTATGCTACCTAATGAGTAACGTCTGGGATTTAGGCAATGTTCGCTACAGACTGAGTGACGTTTGGGCACTAGACAATGTATATGTTACCAACTGAGTAACGTCTGGGCACTAAGCAATATATGCTACCTAATGAGTAACGTCTAGGATTTAGGCAATATTCGCTACAGACTGAGTGACTTTTGGGCACTAGACAAATGTGTATGCTACCGACTGAGTAACACATGGGCACTAGGCAATGTATGCTACCGACTGAGTAACATATGGGCACTAGGCAATGTATGCTACCGACTGACTACCATCTGGGCAATAGGCAATGTATGCTACCGACTGAGTAACATCTGGCCACTAGGTTATGTATGTTACAAACTGACGAACGTCTGGGCACTAGGCAATGCATGCTACCATCTGAGTAATGTCTTGGAACTAGGCAATGTACGTTACCGATTGAATATCATCTGGGCACTAGGCAAATTGTGCTACCGACTGAGTAACATCTGGGCACTAGGTAATGCATGCTGCCGACTGAGTAATATCTGCGAACTAGGCAATGTATGTCATCGACTGAGTAACTTCTGTGTACTAGGCAATATACGCTATCGACTGAGTAACATTTCGGCTCTAGGCGATGTACATCCTACTGACTGAGTAATACATGGACACTAGGCAAAGTATGCTACCGACTGAGTAACATCTGGGCATTGGGTTATGTATGTTACAAACTGACTAACGTCTGGGCACTAGGCAATGCATGCTACCGAATGAGTAACATCTAGGCACTAGGCAATGTATGCTACCGACTGAGTAGGATATGGGCACAAGATTATGTATGCCATCGACTGAGTAACGTCTGGATACAAGGCAATGTATGCTACCAACTGAGTAACGTCTGGATACAAGGCAATGTATGCTACCGAATGAGTAACGTCTGGGATTTAGGCATTGTTCGCTACACAATGAGTGACATTTTGGTCAGACAATGTACATGCTACCGACTGAGTATTGTCTGGGAACTAGGTAATGTACATGTATGCTACCGACTGAGTAACATCTCGGAATTAGGCAAAGTATGCTACCGACTGAGTAACGTCTGGGCACTAGGCAATGTATATGCTACCAACTGAGTAACGTCTGGGCACTAAGCAATGTATGCTACCTAATGAGTAACGTCTAGGATTGAGTGACTTTTGGGCACTAGGCAATGTATGCCACGGATTGAGTAACATCTGGGCACTAAGCAAAGTATGCTACCGACTGAGTAACATATGGGCAATAGGCAATGTATTCTACCGACTGATTAACATCTGGGCAATAGGCAATGTATGCTACCGACTGACTAAATTCTGGGCACTAGGTTATGTATGTTACAAACTGACTAACGCCTGGGCACTAGGCAATGCATGCTACCAACTGAGTAATGTCTGGGAACTAGGCAATGTATGTTACCGACTGAATAACATCTGGGCACTAGGCAAATTATGCTGCCGACCGAGTAATGTCTGGGAACTAGGCAATGTATGCCATCGACTGAGTAACTTCTGGGCCCTAGGCAATATACGCTACCGACTGAGTAACATTTGGGCTCTAGGCAATGTATATCTTACCGACTGAGTAACACATGGGCACTAGGCAATGTATGCTACCGACTGAGTAACATCTGGGTACTAAGCAATGTATGCTACCGAATGAGTAACATTTGGGCACTAGGCAATGTATGCTACCTAATGAGTAACGTCTGGGATTTAGGCAATGTTCGCGACAGACTTTGGGCACTAGACATTGTATATGCTACCGACTGAGTAACATATGGGCACTAGACAGTGTATGCTACTGACTGAGTAACATCTGGGCACTAGGCAATGTATGCTACCGACTGAGTAACATCTGGGCACTAGGCAGAGTATGCTACAGACTGAGTAACATCTGGGCACAAGGTTATGTATGCTACCGACTGAGTAACATTTGGGCACTAGGCAATGTATGCTACCGACTGAGTAATGTCTGGGAACTAGGCAATGTATGCCATCGACTGAGTAACTTCTGGGCACTAGGCAATGTATACTACCGACTGAGTAACATCTGGGCACTAGGCAATGTATGCTACCGACTGAGTAACATCTGGGCACTAGGCAATGTATGCTACCGACTGAGTAGCATCTGGGCACTTGACAATGTATATGCTACCAACTGAATAACGTCTGGACACAAGGCAATGTATGCTACAAATGAGTAACGTCTGGGATTTAGGCAATGTTCGCTACACAATAAGTGACATTTTGGTCAGACAATGTATATGCTACCGACTGAGTAACATCTGGGCACTAGGTAATGCATGCTACCGAATCTGGGTACTGGGCAATGTATGCTACCGACTGAGTAACATCTGGGCACTACACAATGTATGCTACCGACTGAGTAACATCTAGGCACTAGGTTATGTATGCGACCGACTGAGTAACGTCTGGGCACTAGGCAATGTATGCTACAGACTGAGTGACAACTGGGCACAAGTCATTGTATGCTACCGACTGAGTAACATCTGGGCATCAGGCAATGTATGCTACCGACTGAGTAACGTATGGCCACTAGGCAATATATGCTACCGACTGAGTAATGTTTGAGCACTAGGCAATATATGCTACCGAATGAGTAATGTCTGGGCACTATTCAATGTATGCTACCTACTGAGTAACGTATGGCCACCAGGCAATATATGCTACCGACTGAGTAATGTCTGAGCACTAGGCAATATATGCTACCGATGGAGTAACGTCTGGGCACTAGGCATTGTATGCTACCGGCTGAGTAACGTCTGGGCATCAGACAATGCGAATGTATGTTACCGACTAACATCTGGGCACTAGACAATGTATGCTACCGATTGAGTAACATCTGGGCATCAGGCAAAGTATGCTACCGACTGAGTATACTCTGGGCACTAGGTAATGTATGCTACCGAGGGAATAACATCTGGGCACTAGGCAATGTATGCTACCGAGTTAGTCTGGGCACTAGGCAATGTATGCTACCAACTGAGTATACTCTAGGCACTAGGCAATGTATGCTACCGATTGACTAACATACATCTAGACACTAGGCAATGCATGCTACCGACTGAGTAACATCTGGGCATTATGCAATGTAAGCTACCGACTGAGCAACATCAGCTTATATGGCATGTAAAACTTTTAAGGTTAAAATTCCCTTTTTGAAATTGAAAATTGAGATTAAAATAAAGTTTTACCTTTTTTCATCAAATCTTTACCTTGTGGTCCGCAGCTGCCATATTTACACAGTGGCGCCCCCCCCCCCCCCCTTTGGCTACATATTTACTAGCAAAAATCCAGATTTAGCAACAAAAATGGCCAATTCGTTTGGTTAATACACATGTGCGCCCCCCCCCCCCCCCTTTCGGAAAT